>CM037586.1:81623044-84066794 GCA_021018995.1 Chloranthus sessilifolius | reverse complement strand
TAAATTTCAATGAATAAAGCATCAGTCCACACCTATCCTTTAAAATTTAGAGGAAATTATAGCACTAATGCAGTCATTTAAAACTCAAAATCAGCAGGTATGTGCATCACCACCAATCATTTTACATCAGAAATTCAAAGTACAAAAATTAGTACCAAGCTTCATTAATTTCAAAAATCAAGTTGGATACAACCTAATGAAATTAAAATTAAGACCCAATCCTTATCGGGGCTATCTCTCACAATGAAAATCAAAAGGTTGTTCACATTCTCATCAGCTCAAGAGCAGTTACAGACCCCAAATTAGCCTGCAAGCTTGAGCATTGGCTTTGCTTCTAAGTTTTGACATCCTCTTGACTTTTCACCGTAGATTAGCCAATTCCTCATCTCCACATGACACCTCATTTCACTTAGGATCTACAAGGTCTTTTTATGGGTTTTAATGTTGCTTATGGGTGAGGTTTATAAAGAATAAAATGATAGAATGGATCAAAATTGAGAAATCAGTAAGGTCGGAGGTGATTTATGACTTCACCACTACTTCATCCTCCTTGACATTTTTCAGATTCAAATTTGCCAACTTCTTCTCTTCTTTTCAGTTTTAAGATGAAGTACTTTTCTTGATTTCTTTTTTATTATTATTATTTTTTCTTTTCTTATATATATATATATTTTACATTTTGGTGCTGGTTTGCCACACATAACCATTGCTACACTGCTAATTTTAGACTACTTCTCTTCCACTTCCACCAAATGTTGGACCCGGCTAACCTATCTTCAACTTCTCCTTTACCTTCTGAATTCTCATATTGAAGGATTGGTTGAATCCGGTTATGAGGTTAAGGTGCAATTACTCCGGTGTTTGTCGAAGAAAAATAGGATTTTCAAAGCTCAAAGAGTGTAAGCAAAGGGTAGTTGAATAGGTAAGAAATTTTAGTCCAAATGAAGGCCTTGGGTCATTTCCTTAGTGTCATGAGTGCTATCAATTAGTTTTGATTTGGAGGTGCCTAACTTCAAGTGAAAAGGGATTGAATTAATCAGTAGTTAGAGCAGAAAAAATGCCAAAAACACTCTTCAAAACAAATTGCATAGGCCCAAATTTCAATAGGTATGGTCCTCAAATTAACCCATGGGGTGTACTTCCACCTTTTTCTCTCCTCTTAGGTTCACTAAGTACTAACTGATAAAAAAAATTGTTGATGTTGGCTTCATGGTGGTGTTAATTTTTCAAAGATTTTCAGTTTTAAAAGTTTGTAAAATTTTAAATTCTCCAAAAATTTCATCATTCTAATAAGTTAGGTGGGAATTAACTCTATTCATCTCAGTTTTCCTCACACTGTTGTACGAAAATTAATTATTCTAATAGCAGACCTACCCTACCACACTCGCAAACCTAAGTTAAATAGTGTCCTCACTATTTCATCAAACATGCATAGGGGCAGCAGGGTGAGAACCCATCTGGATGATGATGTGTGTTAAAATAAAAGTAAAAGGGTGAGAAGTAAGCAGCTTAGGTTACTGGTTCATTTTGTTATGCAACTCACATTTAGAGCTCTCTCTCTGTAGCAAGTCCTTGCTGAAGTGCTATTACTAACCTCAACAATGTGGAAGTATCCAACTTAACCCATGCCATTTGGGGTGCTCCTAAGGTTATAGTCTGTCCACTGAAATGGCCACAAACTATCTTATAGAGTCTGTCAAATCCCATTAACTAAGCCAGAAGTTGCTAATCTAATCCAAAGGCGTAAGCTGATCAAACCTCATCCCATGAATCAAATCAGGCCATGAATACCATTATAGACATTATGTCTGTCAGGTTATAAGCTCCCCAGTTCTGAGCATAGATCTGACTAACATTCGTAGGAGTTCCAACCCATAAAGCCCTCTGTCTATTATCAAGGCCAATGGCACAATGATGCCCACACAAAGCACAAGCAACAGGTTGAATAAGGATATAAGCACAATTGATCATTACTACAAAAGGCCTACAATGACTCAGCCTCCCAGTCCGCAATCACTACAGAAAAACCAGTCTAACATCTGATGGCATTCAAGTAAAATAGAGGGGAGTATGTTTCTGCATAATCTCTCACTATCCTACAAGTCCAAGTGCAGAGAAGAATAATCCATCTCAGATATGTGACCATGTTTGCCCTAGGGCTATAGTCAGCCACTCTAATGGCCAAAGGCTATCCACAGAGGCTCCCTTACCCACAAATACTAAGAACAGATCATAAAAACTGCTGACTTCCACCATGGCCCCAGGGCTTCACGCTCAAGCTTCCATGGGCCTTTCAATAAGCTCAAATCCAAAATATATGCTATAACCTGAACAGAATTATGGACAAATAGGAAAATAATAAATTTAGTAAGCATTCAAACTAAGATTCCATTGATCTGGTGTTATTAACGATGAAATCCCTCAAGGCAGCTGCCTTGCGCACAATTGCTCAACACCAAATCCCAATGTTTAACTGACCTATTATAATACTTAAATAAAACCACACATAAATGCTTACCAAAGGTTTACCCAACAAGTGCTGAGCTAAGAGAGCAGAAAAAATGGAAAAAGTGGTGATCAAACCCTAAACCTAACCCTATGTGATCACAGGCTAACCCTAGATGATTCACAAAATAGGAGGATGCCCTATTTATAAACGATCCTTGAACTTTTGTGTGCCCTAGAAGTAAGGGTGAGGATGTGGAGCTGATTAAGTGGCCCATCTGCAACCCTTGGCTGCCTTGGGATGCGTGGAATAGATGGGCAGCTCAGGAGGTGTGCCCTAATTGATGTGAAATCCCAAAATAGTCCCTGAACATCGAAATAGGTGGCTGAGAGGTCGGGGGCTTGAGCTTCACGGAGCAGACTTGAGTGCAGGAGCAAATTCGCGAGGATGGGATTATTGCGAGGGCAACTAGCGAGGCTCTACTCTGTTGTGAATGGTGCATCTCATGTGACTGCAGCTTCAGGTGATGTAGCCTGCTGGGTTCTTTCTAAGCTGTCGCGAGGTTGAAGTGCTTGCTGAAGAGGCTCACGAGGTTCAACGCTGTGTGTAACTTTTTCCTGCTTGCGAGGCAAGATATGACTTTGAAGATCGTGAGGTCACTACGCAAGAGGCTAGTAACACGATTTCCTGCGGTACTGTCTGTGCGAGAACTACGCGAGTTGCCTAAGAATATGACAATTTTGAATCGCACGAGGACTGCGTGAGGTCCACTTCTGAAGCCCTTCTGCCATTAATCTACGGGACGTATGTGCACGTGATTTAAGTGCTGCAGGCTTGCAAACCTCGCGATAACTGCACAAGGCATTCTCTGAATAAATTAAACCTTACAACAATTGCGTGAGGGTTCATTTCTGGTCCTTTGCTACTATGCAGTGCCTGCTGTAGCCATGTTCTCCGTCTGGGTCCACCTTCCTCTCTTCTATGGAACCTTTAGGGCCCGCTTAGTCCTGCAATGTGGCACACAAGGTGTGATCCACCATGGTGCATCCTCTGATCTTCACTCAGCTCCACAGCTTAGCATGAAATTCATTCTTATTAGCTTAAAAAGATAGATTGCAGCATTAAGTTCTTATTTCCCGTTTTCTACAAAAATACAACTAAAAACACATTATTAATATGCTCGAAGGTCCATCAAAGGCTAGGTTGAAGGGTGAGAAATGGTATTTTTCAGTTCTCAATACACCCCCAAACCTAATCTCTGCTAGTCCTCGAGCAAGGCAAAAAACAGAAAATGCCACTTTCGTAGGGAGCACGGGTACATTTAGCATATGCACCAAACCTTTTAAACCCTTAAGTGACCCCTAGTGGAGGAGTGAAGTCACCTGAGGGTTTTCAGTGAAGATACCCACAAACTTCACCATTAAAACGATTAAAAATAGTGTAGTCAATGATAAAACAAATTTCAATGAATAAACCATCAATCTACACCTATTCTTTAAATTTTAGAGGAAATTATACTACCAAGCTTGCGAGAAATTCAAAGTACAAAAATTAGTACCAAGCTTGCCTTAAATTCAACAATCAGGTTGGATACAACCCAAATGAAATTAACATTCAGCCCTAATCCTTACAACAGCCATTTAAAACTCATAATCCATCTCAGAACTGTGACGAAGTTTGCCCTAGGGCTATTGTCTGTCCACTCTAATGGCCATAGGCTATCCACAGAGGCTCCCTATAGAGTCTATTAATTCCCATTGACCAAGTCAGAAGTTGCTAATCTAATCCAAAGGAGTAAGCTAATCAAATCTCATCCCATGAATCAAATCAGGCCATGAATACCATTGCAGACCTTATGTCTGCCAGGCTATAAACTTCCCAATACTATGCACAGATCTGGCTGACATTCATAGGAGTTCCAACCCATAAAGCCCTTTGTGTATTGTCAAGGCCAATGGCGCATTGATGCCCACATAGAGGACCAGCAACAGGTCGAATAAGGATCTAAGCACAACTGATCATTGCTACAAAAGGCCTGCAATGACTCAGCCTCCCAGCCATCTCAGACCTGCGACCAAGTTTTCCCTAGGGCTATAGTCTGTCCACTCTAATGGCCACAGGCTATCCAGAGAGGCTCCCTTTTGAATTCTCATAGTGAGGGACTGGTTGAATCAAGTTATGAGGTTATGGTGCAAGTACTCTAGTGTTTGTTGAAGAAAAATAGGATTTTCAAAGCTCAAAGAGTGTAAGCATAGGGCAGTTGAATAGGTAGAAAATTTTAAGCTCAAACAGTCCTAATGAAGGCCTTAGGGCAATTCCTTAGTGTCATGAGTGCTATCAATTAGTTTTGATTTGGAGTTGCCTAACTTCTAGTGAAAAGTGATTGAATCAATCAGTACCTAGAGCAGAAAAAATGTCAAAAACACTCTTCAAAATAAATTGGATAGGCCCAAATTTCATTAGGTATGGTCCTCAAATTAACCCAAGGGGTGTACTTCAACCTTTTTCTCTCCTCTTAGGTTTATTAAGTACTAACTGAAAAAAAAAAATTGCTGATGTTAGCTTCATGATGATGCTAATTTTTCAAAGATTTTCAGTTTTAAAAATCAACAAAATTTTAAATTTTCCACAAATTTCTTCATTCTAACAAGTTAGGTGGGAATTAACTCTACTCATCTCAGTTTTGCTCACACTGCTATACTAAAATTAATTATTCTGATAGCAGACCTACCCTGCCACCCCCCCAAACCTATGTTAAACATTGCCCTCACTGTTTCATGCAACATGTATAGGGGCAGCAGGGTGTATGACAGACACACTAAACTACAACAAAAAATAAAGAGAAAAATGAACCAAAACAATACAAAAAAGTAAACTATGAAGGAGAAAAAGAGAAGAGACAGAACATGACTACTAAGAAAATAAAACAGCTCCATGAACTCCTAAAAACAACAACTATATGTTGCAGAAGTGACAGTAAAAATAGCATATATATAAAAATATAAACTAAACTAAACAATTAAATTCCAAACACAAAATTTTATAAAATGATCTGAGTATGAATCAGAATTGATGACACAGAAATTTGAAAATTAAAAGCACACATTGTAAAGCAGGATTCATACAAAAACCAGATCACACTACACTATATAAATAGAATTGTAAATCACTAAAAATAGCTATGTCACATATGGTACACTGTGTTGTATCAGCTATCAGTGGACAAACTTGAAAGTGACTGATTTTAGAGGGCTCAACAGAATTTTCAACACAGATTTGTAACCTTTGATCATTAACCCTCATGACTCTTACCAACACTAAGGTTCATGATCTCAATAGTCTAGATGGGGGTATAGGCATGACAGAAAATTAAGACAACCCATCTGGAATTCAGCTAAACTGGAAAGAACTGTAATATAAAAAATGAAAGATGCAGGGAGCCTAAGGTCCTCCAGCTCAACAGTTTACAGTTGCATGAGAGATGCAGGGAGCAGCTCCAGCTCCACATCAGGTGGAAAATCACTTAAAAGGTAGCAAAGGTGACTTAGATGGGTTGAGGGTAGTTGTCCAAGTGAAGGGGTGCACTCACCCCACTGAGAAGCCCAAAATAGTACTTTTCAGCATATAGGTGGGGTCCTCCTCAGTCCATACTTCAAAATTTTCAGCAAATACCTCAGCCCAAGTCCAACAGATTGGGTAAGGTCTCATCTACTATCTCACCAATGGCTGCAACTATTTAACAAATCTCATTTCCTCCATCATATCCTTCATCTTATAAGAGGGAGAAGGAACTTTAAAATTTTGAGGAAATGGCAGATGAGGTATTGCTGATCCTCATCTGCTGACAGATCATTCTTTATTTTTTTTTAATTATAGTTGTACTTTATTCAAACATTACAAAGACACAAAATATCTAAAACAGAAAATGAAGAAAAATTCCACAAATCACATAAAAAATTAAAGTCGGCATTTATTCAAACTCTACATCTACAAAGAATATAGCTGAACAAAAATATAGATTACTATACTAGATCAAAACTCCCCGGCAGCGGCGCGAAAAACTTGTTAGGGATTTTTAGATGCTTGCTGCTAACTTTATTTTAAATTAGTGATAAAAATGTGTTAGTGAAAATAAATCAAAGGTGGAATGAAAAACACAAAACAACAAGTCTAAAAATACACAAACCTGCAAGATATCGGACCTGTTGTAGCAA
The DNA here is from genome assembly GCA_021018995.1 of Chloranthus sessilifolius. Classification (NCBI taxonomy): domain Eukaryota; kingdom Viridiplantae; phylum Streptophyta; class Magnoliopsida; order Chloranthales; family Chloranthaceae; genus Chloranthus; species Chloranthus sessilifolius. Next base: position 84,060,134 of record CM037586.1, on the reverse strand, counting down.
GTTTTGACAAGTAAGAGTTTGTCCCACATGGAGTATTGATCTGATCCACAAGGGTTGTATAGTAGTCTCCAGATCTAACTGCAGATCTGGTAGTCCTAAGGGAAGGGTGTTTAGGTGTCACTAAGCTATACTAAAAAGTAGGAAAAGATAAGAATAAACTACAACTAAAGAAAGGGATAAAGCAGGATGATGATGTGTGTTAAAATAAAAGTAAAAGGGTGAGAAGAATACCGCTTAGGTTACAGGTTCATTTAGTTATGCAACTAACATTTAGGGCTCTCTCTCTGCAGCAAGTCCTTGCTGAAGTGCTATTACTAACCTCAATAAGGTGGAAGTATCCAACTTAACCCAAGCCATTTGGGGTGCTCCTAAGGCTATAGTCTATCCACTCAAATGGCCACAGACTATCTTATAGAGTTTGTCAAATCCGATTAACCAGGCCAGAAGTTGATAATCTAATCCAAAGGAGTAAGCTAATCAAACCTCATCCCACTATTTGAATCAGGCCATGAATACCATTGTAGACACTATGTCTTTCAGGCTACAAGCTCCCTAGTTCTGTGCACAGATCTGGCTGGCATTCATAGGAGTTCCAACCCATAAAGCCCTCTATGTATTGTCAAGGCTTGCGGCACATTGATGCCCACACAAAGGACCAGCAACAGGTTGAATAAGGATCTAAGCACAGCTAATCATTGCTACAAAAGGCCTGCAATAACTCAGCCTCCTTGTCTACAATCACTACAGAGAAACCAGTCTAACATCTAATGGCGGTCAAGTAAACCAGACAGGAGTCTATTTCTGCATAATCTCTCACTAAGATATAAGTCTAAGTGCAGAGAAGAATAATCCATCTCAGATCTGTGACCAAGTTTACCCTAGGGCTATAGTCTGTCCACCCTAATGGTCACAAGCTATCTACAGAGGCTCCCTTATCCACAAATACAAAGAACAGAGCATGAAAATTACTGACTGCCACCATGGCCCCAGGGCATCACGATCAAGCTTCCATGGGCCTTTCAATAAGCTCAAATCCTAAATGTATGTAATAGCTTGAACAGAACTATGGATAAATAGATAAATAACTGATTAAGTATTCAAAAATAAAGATTCAATTGATCTGGTGTTATTAATAATGAAATCCCTCATGGCAGCAGCATTGTGCACAATAGCTCAAAACCAAATCCCAATGTTTAACTGACCTATTATAAAACTTAAATAAAACTACACATAAATGCTTGCCAACGGTTTAGCCAACAACTGCTGAGCTAAGAGAGAAGAAAAAATAGAAAAAGAGGTGATCAAACCGTAACCCTAACCCTCAGTGATCAAAGGCTAACCCTAGATGATTTACAAAATAGGAGGATGTTCTATTTATAAATGATCCTTGAACTTTGGTGTGCCCTACAAGAAAGGGTGAGGATGTGGAGTTGATTAAGTGGCCCATCTGCGACCCTTGGCTGCCTTGGGATGTGTAGAATAGATGGGCACCTCGAGAGGTGTGCCCTAATTGAAATGAAATCCCAGAACTGTCCCTGAACATTGAAACAGGTGGCGGAGAAGTTGAGCACCTGGGCTTTGAGCAACAGACTTTAGTGCAGGAGCAGACTCGCGAGGATATGTGAAGGGAGCTCGCGAGGCTCTGCTCTGCTATGAATGGTGCATCTCGCATGGCTGTAGCTTCAGGTGATGTAGCTCGTTGGGTTCTTGCTAAGCTTTCACAAGGCTAAAGTGCATGCTGAAGAGGCTCGCGAGGTTCAATGTTGTGTGCAGCTTTTTACTGCTTGTATGGCTAGATTTGACTTTGAAGCATGTGAGGCCACTACGCGAGAGGCTAGCGACGCGATTCCTGCGGTGTTGTCTGCGCAAGAACTGTGCGAGTTCATAAGAATACGACAATTCTGAACCACGTGAGGACTGCGCGAGGTCTACTTCTAAAGCCCTTCCGCCATTGATCTGCGTGAGGTATGTGCGCATGATTTAAGTGCTGCAGGATTGTAAACCTCACAAAAATTGTGCGAGGAATTCTCTGAAAAAATTAAACCTCGCGACAACTATGCGAGGGTTCATTTATGGTCCTCTGCTACTGTGCAGTGCCTGCTGCAGCCATGTTCTCTGTCTGGGTTCACCTTCCTCCCTTCGGTGGAATTTTTGGGGCCTGCTTAGTCCTATAATGTGGCACACATGGTGTGATCCAACATGGTGCATCCTCCGATCTTCACTCTGCTCTACCGCTTAGCATGAAATTCATTCTTATTGGCATAAAAAGATGGATTGCAGCGTTAAGTTCTTATTTCCTACTTTCTATAAAAAAATATAACTAAAAGCACATTGTTAATATGCTTGAAGGTCCATTAATGGCTAAGTTAAGGGGTGAAAAATGATATTTTTCAGTTCTTAACATATCCCGAAACTGAATCTCTGCTAGTCCTCGAGCAAAGGCAAAAAATAGAAAATGCCACTTTCGTAAGGAGCACGGATGCATTTAGCATATGCAGCAAACCTTTTAAACCCCTAGGTAATCCCTAGTGAAGGAGTGAAGTCTCCTTAGGGTTTTCAGTGAAGATACCCACAAACTCAACCATTAAAACAGTTAAAAATATTGCAGTCAATGACAAAACAAATTTCAATGAATAAAACATCAGCCCACACCTATCCTTTAAAATTTAGAGGAAATTATAGCACAAATGCAGTCATTTAAAACTCAAAATCAGCAGGTATGTGCATCACCACCAATCATTTTACATTAGAAATTCAAAGTACAAAAATTAGTACCAAGCTTGCCTTAAATTCAAAAATCAGGTTGGATACAACCTAATGAAATTAAAATTCAGACCCAATCCTTATCGGGGCTATCTCTCACAATGAAAATCAAAAGGGTGTTCACATTCTTATCAGCTCAAGAGCAGCTACAGACCCCAAATGGGCTTGCATGCTTGAGCATTGGCTTTGCTACTATATTTTGGCATCCTCTTGACTTTTCACCATAGATTAACCAATTCCTCATCTTCACATGACACCTCATTTCACTTAGGCTCTACAAGGTCATTTGATGGGTTGTAATGTGGCTTATGGGTGAGGTTTATAAAGAATAAAAGGATAGAATGGATCAAAATTGATAAATTAGTAAGGTCGGAGGTGATTCAGGACTTCACCACCTTCATTTCACCCGTTCTTCATCTTCCTTGACATTTTTCAGATTCAAAGTGGCCAACTTCTTCTTTTCTTTTCAGTAATCAGATGGAGTACTTTTCTTGATTTCTTTTTTATTATTATGATTTTTTCTTTTTTTTTTATATATATATATTTTACATTTTGGTGCTAGTTTGCCACACATAACCATTGCTACACTGCTAATTTTAGACTGCTTCTCTTCCACTTCCACCAAATGTTGGACCCGACTCACCTATCTTCAACTTCTCCTTTACCTTATGAATTCTCATATTGTAGGATTGGTTGAATCCGGTTATGAGGTTAAGGTGCAATTACTCCGGTGTTTGTCAAAGGAAAATAGGATTTTCAAAGCTCAAAGAGTGTAAGCAAAGGGCAGTTGAATAGGTAAGAAATTTTAGTCCAAATGAAGGCCTTGGGTCATTTCCTTACTGTCATGAGTGCTATCAATTAGTTTTGATTTGGAGGTGCCTAACTTCTACTGAAAAGGGATTGAATTAATCAGTACTTAGAGCAGAAAAAATGCCAAAAATACTCTTCAAAACAAATTGCATAGGCCCAAATTTCAATAGGTATGGTCCTCAAATTAACCCATGGGGTGTACTTCCACCTTTTTCTCTCCTCTTAGTTTCACTAAGTACTAACTGAAAAAAAAAAATTGGTTGAAGTTAGCTTCATGGTGGTGTTAATTTTTCAATGATTTTCAGTTTTAAAAATCTGTAAAATTTTAAATTTTCCAAAAATTTCATCATTCTAATAAGTTAGGTGGGAATTAACTCTATTCATCTCAGTTTTCCTCACACTGCTGTACTAAAATTATTTATTCTAATAGCAGACCTACCCTACCACACCGGCAAACCTAAGTTAAATCGTGCCCTCACTATTTCATCAAACATGCATAGGGGCAGCAGGGTGAGAACCCATCTGGATGATGATGTGTGTTAAAGTAAAAGTAAAAAGGTGAGAAGTAAGCAGCTTAGGTTACTGGTTCATTTAGCTATGCAACTCACATTTAGGGCTCTCTCTCTGCAGTAAGTCCTTGCTGAAGTGCTATTACTAACCTCAACAATGTGGAAGTATCCAACTTAACCCATGCCATTTGGGGTGCTCCTAAGGCTATAGTCTGTCCACTCAAATGGCCACAAACTATCTTATAGAGTCTGTCAAATCCCATTGACCAAGCCAGAAGTTGTTAATCTAATCTAAAGGCATAAGCTGATCAATCCTCATCCCATGAATAAAATCAGGCCATGAATACCATTACAGACACTATGTCTGTCAGGTTATAAGCTCCCCAGTTCTGAGCATAGATCTGACTGACATTCGTAGGAGTTCCAACCCATAAAGCCCTCTGTCTATTATCAAGTCCAGTGGCACAATGATGCCCACACAAAGGACAAGCAACAGGTTGAATAAGGATATAAGCACAACTGATCATTACTACAAAAGGCCTGCAATGACTCAGACTCCCAGTCCGCAATCACTACAAAAAAACCAGTCTAACATCTGATGGCATTGAAGTAAACCAGACGGGAGTCTATTTCTGCATAATCTCTCACTAAGATATAAGTCTAAGTGCAGAGAAGAATAATCCATCTCAGATCTGTGACCAAGTTTGCCCTAGGGCTATAGTCAGCCACTCTAATGGCCAAAGGCTATCCACAGAGGCTCCGTTACCCACAAATACTAAGAACAGATCATGAAAACTGCAGACTGCCACCATGGCCCGAGGGCATCACGCTCAAGCTTCCATGGGCCTTTCAATAAGCTCAAATCCTAAATATATGCTATAACATGAACAGAATTTTGGACAAAGAGGAAAATAACAAATTCAGTAAGCATTCAAACTAAGATTCCATTGATCTGGTGTTATTAACGATGAAATCCCTCATGGCAGCAGCCTTGCGCACAATTGCTCAACACCAAATCCTAATGTTTAACTGACCTATTATAATACTTAAATAAAACTATACATAAATGCTTACCAAAGGTTTTGCCAACAAGTGCTGAGCTAAGAGAGAAGAAAAAATAGAAAAAGTGGTGATCAAACCCTAACCCTAACCCTAAGTGATCACAGGCTAACCCTGGATGATTTACAAAATAGGAGGATGTCCTATTTATAAATGATCCTTGAACTTTTGTGTGCCCTAGAAGTAAGGGTGAGGATGTGGAGTTGATTAAGTGGCCCATCTGCAACCCTTGGCTGGCTTGGGATGCATGGAATAGATGGGCAGCTCAGGAGGTGTGCCCTAATTGGAGTGAAATCCCAAAACTATCCCTGAACGTTGAAATAGGTGGTTGAGAAGTCGGGGGCCTGAGCTTCACGGAGCAGACTTGAGTGCAGGAGCAAACTCGCGAGGATGGGATTATTGCGAAGGCAACTCGCGAGGCTCTACTCTGTTGTGAATGGTGCATCTCACGTGACTGCATCTTCAAGTGATGTAGCCTGCTGGGTTCTTACTAAGCTGTCACGAGGTTGAAGTGCGTGCTGAAGAGGCTCGTGAGGTTCAACGCTGTGTGTAGCTTTTTCCTGCTTGTGAGGCAAGATATGACTTTGAAGCTTGTGAGATCACTACGCAAGAGGCTAGTGGCGCGATTTCCTGCGGTGCTGTCTGCGCGAGAACTACGCGAGTTGCCTAAGAATATGACAATTTTGATTCGCACGAGGACTGCGCGAGGTCCACTTCTGAAGCCCTTCTGCCATTGATCTACGGGAAGTATGTGCGTGTGATTTAATTGCTGCAGGCTTGCAAACCTCGCGATAACTGCACGAGGCATTCTATTAATAAATTAAACCTCACGATAATTGCGCGAGGGTTCATTTCTGGTCCTTTGCTACTATGCAGTGCCTGCTGTAGCCATGTTCTCTGTCTGGGTCCACCTTCCTCACTTCTGTGGAACCTTTGGGGCCCGCTTAGTCCTGCAATGTGGCACACATGGTGTGATCCACCATGGTGCATCCTCTGATCTTCACTCAGCTCCACAGCTTAGCATGAAATTCATTCTTATTAGCTTAAAAAGATAGATTGCAGCATTAAGTTCTTATTTCCCGTTTTCTACAAAAATACAACTAAAAACACATTATTAATATGCTCGAAGGTCCATCAAAGGCTAGGTTGATGGGTGGGAAATGGTATTTTTCAGTTCTCAATACACCCACTTTCGTAGGGAGCACGGGTACATTTAGCATATGCACCAAACCTTTTAAACCCTTAGGTGATCCCTAGTCGAGGAGTGAAGTCTCCTGAAGGTTTTCAGTGAAGATACCCACAAATTTCACCATTAAAACGGTTAAAAATAGTGTAGTCAATGACAAAACAAATTTCAATGAATAAACCATCAATCTACACATGTTCTTTAAATTTTAGAGGAAATTATAGTACCAAGCTTGTTAGAAATTCAAAGTACAAAAATTAGTACCAAGCTTGCCTTAAATTCAACAATCAGGTTGGATACAACCCAAATGAAATTAACATTCAGACCTAATCCGTACAGCAGCCATTTAAAACTCATAATCCATCTTAGAATTGTGACCAAGTTTGCCCTAGGGCTATAGTCTGTCCACTCTAATGGCCATAGGCTATCCACAGAGGCTCCCTATAGAGTCTATTAATTCCCATTGACCAAGTCAGAAGTTGCTAATCTAATCCAAAGGAGTAAGCTGATCAAATCTCATCCCATGAATCAAATCAAGCCATGAATACCATTGCAGACCTTATGTCTACCAGGCTATAAACTTCCCAATACTATGCACAGATCTAGCTGACATTCATAGGAGTTCTAACCCATAAAGCCCTTTGTGTATTGTCAAGGCCAGTGGCACATTGATGCCCACATAGAGGACCCGCAACAGGTTGAATAAGGATCTAAGCACAGCTGATCATTGCTACAAAAGGCCTGTAATGACTCAGCCTCCCAGTTCATCTCAGATCTGCGACCAAGTTTTCCCTAGGGCTATAGTATGTCCACTCTAATGGCCACAGGCTATCCAGAGAGGCTCCCTTTTGAATTCTCATAGTGAGGGACTGGTTGAATCAAGTTATGAGGTTATGGTGCAAGTAGTCTAGTGTTTGTTGAAGAAAAATAGGATTTTCAAAGCCCAAAGAGTGTAAGCATAGGGCAGTTGAATAGGTAGAAAATTTTAAGCTCAAACAGTCTTAATGAAGGCCTTAGGGCAATTCCTTAGTGTCATGAGTGCTATCAATCAGTTTTGATTTGGAGTTGCCTAACTTCTAGTGAAAACTGATTGAATCAATCAGTACCTAGAGCAGAAAAAATGCCAAAAACACTCTTCAAAATAAATTGGATAGGCCCAAATTTCATTAGGTATGGTCCTCAAATTAATCCATGGGGTGTGCTTCAACCTTTTTCTCTCCTCTTAGGTTCATTAAGTACTAACTGAAAAAAAAAATTTGCTGATGTTAGCTTCATGATGATGCTAATTTTTCAAAGATTTTCAGTTTTAAAAATCAACAAAATTTTAAATTTTCCACAAATTTCTTCATTCTAACAAGTTAGGTGGGAATTAACTCTACTCATCTCAGTTTTCCCCACACTGCTATACTAAAATTAATTATTCTGATAGCAGACCTACCCTGCCACCTGTAAAGTAGTGAAAAATACCATTTTTCACCCCTAAACATGAGCCTTGAAAGACCCTTGAGAAGACTAAATAAGTGCTTTAGTGTGCATTTTACAGCTAACCAAAAAGACAGGTCCAAATCCGAAAACCATCCTAAAATGATCAAAAAGCTGACAACGCATGTCAAACTCAAAGAGGGAGTGAAGAAATAGCCTCAGCAATGGCTAAAAAGGTCCTAAAAGAGCAAGAAAAGACCTGAAGAAGAAGAAGGATCCATTCGCAAAGAAGAATGGAAGCTAAAAGTCAATTCGCAAAGAACTTCTACTATTCGCAAAGAACCTTGAACTTTGCGAAAAGAAGAAAACACTCCTCGAATAGAAGAATGACCTTTGCGAAAAGAAGAATGACCTTTGCGAAAAGATCTCCTGAAGCCAAAATGCTTTATAAAAGAACTTACGAAGCCAAAATGCTTTGCGAAAAGAACTTACGAAGCCAAAATGCTTTAAAAAAGAACTTCGAGCCAAACTACTTTGCTAAAAAGCCTTAAACTATGCGAAATGGCATTCGGGATTTGCACTCGTCCAAGGGTATTTCGAAACTTTACACGCCCAATGCATTTTAAAACCCAAGGACATTCGAAGATTGAGCACAAACCAAAGGCATATTCCACCCCATGTGAACACCCAAAGATGAAATTACGGAACTTCTAGAAGCTCAAACAGATTTTTGAATTACATAACGAATTGATGCCTCTGTTTCCGATTGGTGAACGGATCAAGCATTTCGATTGGCGAGACAGATCCGGATCCCGGTGCTCGACTCCTATTGGTTGATCTGAGATCTATCCAATTACGATTGGTTGATACACATCTGAGTGGCTTAGGGAAAACTATAAATAGACGAACCATTTGCCCAATTTGGGTATCCAGATTTTAGAGTTTTCATCTCTGTTTCCTCATTTAGGTCATATAGCTTATCCGAACCCCTGTAATCCCTTCTTGTAGTTTACCTTTGAGAGCCATTGTGAGTGATTTGTACTTCCAAGTTCGGATTCAAGATCAGAACTGAGGGCTCTTCGAGAAGCTCAGATCAGTAAGTCCGAGGGCTCTCTAAGAAGCCGCGCAATCGTAATTGTAACGTTGGATTTTAAAAGGTTCAGTAATTTGTGTCTTCTCCATTGGAGTCATGTCGAGGGTTCCGAATGTTCACCTTAGTGCATTAGACTTCTTTAGATTCACTCATCCGCATCCAACTTCCCTTAATTCATCATCCACATGCGAATTAGCGTTGGTAACCTAATTCAAGCGGCATTTACTGATGATGTTCATGTTCGAACTAAAGAATAGGCTGACTAGTGACGGATCTGTGACCATTTAAGTGGACGAGATCACGTACCATAAGTCTAAACCTATTCCTTAATTCGGATTTATTTCTCTTACATCTGTGCTGGTAGCCAGATGAAGATTGAATCTGCTCTGTTGAACTACAGATTCTCCATTAAAATTCAGAGGCTAAAGTACATAAAGCTATTATTTCTGCATTTGTCTTATTTTAAACATCTCCCCAACTCGGATCTAGATCATGTAGATAGTTCTTTTCTTTATTTGCTTATAGTTAAATGTGACACAATCCAACACTCTCTTTTATCTATTCTTTATTTAGATAATTATAGAGCCAGATTTGGTTATAGAGATCCGGAGGTTTATCTCTCGGTTTAGACAAACTTCTCTGTGGACGATCTTGAAATACTTACTTTTAAAACTTGCTACAATTGGCCACGATCTTGCGAGCCGTTGTTAGTAATGTCTTGATATCCCTTTCATTAGTTAACTTCCATATAACCTCGTATTCTTTAATTCTTTAATTTTTCATTAATAATGCACATAATTATGGCACACTTGGAGCGACAACAAGTTTTTGGCGCCGTTGCCGGGGAAGTTTGTTCTAAAATAGATAAACCTATGTTTATTTTCATTTATTTTAATTTTGCTTTAAACGCACTTTGCATTCCAAGTGCTTGATTAAATGTCTACTAGCTTTGTATAGAAAACACGTTTTCTTTAGCAGAATTTTATTTTTTTATTTTTACGAGTTTTTATTCTTTGCCTTCTAGTTATTTGAATAAATGCTGCGCCACTCTTTTGTCTTTTTGTCAAATTTGGGCGTGCTTTGAGTTTTTCTTTTTATTTTTTGTCAATACTTGAATAAGGCTGCAGTTTTGGATGTTTGCAGATCCGGAGCAGCCATTCAACAAGGAGCATCTGGACCAAAGTGGAGCAGATCCGCTTGAGTTTGCATCCTTCTCCTTGGCATTCATTTTCTATTTTAAATTCTTGAGAACCAGATTCTGCATGTGTTTAATGTTTGTTTTGATTATAATTTACCTCTTTTAGGCATCTTGATTTTTTTTACAAAACCAAATACAAAATAAAAGAAGTTTGAAAACACAAATAGAAAATCTGAGTTGTTTCTCATTATTTTCAATAGTAAATAAGGGCTCTTGTTGAGCGCTGATCCAAAACAAGTAAAAAAAAAAAAATTATAATAAAAAATTAGAAAATTATAAAACAATATAGATATCTTAGGATGGGCTGTTTTTCTCCATTTGCATCCACTTTTCCCATCTGGACTCTTGAGATCATTTTTTTTAGGAATCATGTAGGATAATGAGTAGTGAATCATAGGCTGTTTTGAATATTCAATGGACCCACTAATTTTATTTTCCTTCGAGATTTCTTCATCATAAAGGGTCTCATTGTGTGTGAACCTGTTTTTAATATGTGCTCCCATGCTTCATTATTTCTTTTTTCATACACATCATCAACAAAGGGTCAATCTTATGAATCTTGCTTTTCACTTGTATTCCTCCTAATCATTTTTATAATAACTTAGTTTCATAAGTATCTCTGGCTTTTGGGTTTGTTTCTTTGGGCTTAGGATATATCATTTGGTATTAGATTTTCTGTTTTAGGAATTTTAGTTTCAAATTCTGTTTTAGATCAACGATTTTTTTCTTTCTTAGGTTAATGTGTCCTCGTTTCGATTTTCGTCATTTTCTCGTGAGTATAGTTAGTTTATAACTTTGTTTTCCTATTTTGCATTCACAAATTCAGTTTTGTATCAACACTTTTCTTTTCTTTTTTAACTTTGTATTAAGTCCCTTACCTTGCTTTTCTTGTTTCTCGTTATTAGCATTAGTTTCCTTTCATTTGCATAGTAATCCTTCTATTTGTTAGATTTTATTTAGCAATTCTAGCATTGTTTTGTTGATTTTTCTTGCATTTGTATATCATGTTTTCCTTTTCCTTGCTCATATCTTCGCTTTTACATTTTTATTTTCTCACGCATATAGTTTAGATTTTTTCGTTCTTAGTTTTTCTTTCTTCTTTTACCTACTGCCCTAGTCTCTCATTGTCTAGAACATTGAGGACAATGTTCATCTTAGGTTTGGGGATCCACCGAGAAAGAAGGAAAAGGAGATCAAATTCAAAGGGAGTCGCTTTGTGCAAGGCACTCACCAACTGTGATCATCAAGTTCTCTCTCTTGGAGACCTGCTCCTCTCCCTCTTCCACAAGTTACCAAGGTACCTTTGCTGCCCTCTTTCTCCCCACAATTGGAACTCAAACAGCTCCCCAAAAATCTGAAATATGTATTTTTGGGAGATCATCAAACACTACTGTGATTATTTCTTCCTCCCTTACAAAGGAGCAAGAAGAGGAGTCATGGTAGTTCTAAAAAAGACAAGAAAGCAATTATCGGACCATTGCTGATTTAGGAGGACTAAACCCAATTGTATGCATGCATTTGTTTTGTTTTTAGTTTCGTTGCTTCTAGTTTCGCTTTCACTAATTTTTTTTCTTTTCTTCTGGTTCGCTTTCATAAATTCTACCATTTAGATCAGAGTGAGCCTGCTATTTTCTTTGTTTTTCCTTACAACAACAAGTGAGGACACGGTTCCTCACATCGCTTCCAATTTCCGTGTTGTTACTCACTTATTGGGGAATTAAATGCAGAAAGTTACTTTCCCCACACGTGATGCGCCTAATGCTACTTAATGACCTACACGATTCTGGGCCATGAGCATTTCCAATGCCCCCCCATTCAAGTCCCACCCTTTCGGCTTCCCCACCTTACCTATAAATAACCAACCTCTACCAAATTCCCCCACATCTTTCCCCACCCTTCCAAAATGGCCGACGACCAAGCCAATAAGCCACCACACCGCTTTTACCCCATGTGGCTGGACCCACCACCACCGAAGGTGCCAGATCCGCTCCAGCCCCTGGGACGAATTGGAAGAGGTCCTCGCGATTTTGGCCAAAGAAAAGGAGGCCCAACTCCAGCCTCCTCAGAAAAAACAAAAAAATCAACCTTCCCCTGCCACTTCCACCCCTCCACCGCCGCTCCCCTAAAAACACCTGTCCTATTCTGCCTTTTATTTTCTTTTTTTTTTATGTAAAATATTTCTAGTTAATAAACTTTACTTTCTCCCATTCTCCATGTCATTTTCATTGCTTATTTTTTTTTTCTTCTTATTGTTTCAGCTTTGTTTCAATTTTTCCAGATAAAGTGACCATGCCACCTTTGAACCAAAGGAGGACATCGTTCTCATAGGTTTGGGGTGTGGAAGACAAGTCCCGCTTAGGAATAGTTAACATAAGGGCAGAATCACCTAAGTAATTAGGAAATGTATTAATTTACTTTAGAATCATGACAACTAGAAAATTTAAAATTCCCTTGCCAAATTTAGACATTCTAAACCTTGCGATATTCTACATTTCCATGATGATTACACCATAAAAACATACCGGTATCAAAGACGTAGTAAGTCAAAAGGAAGAGAAAAGGTAAAGATATACTTAAAAGCTCAAGGAAAAACCATAACCGTGAGAATTGAGCCCATATATTTTCCATCTCTGAAGAGTGATGAGGCAATTTTTGGATTCAAAGGATTGGTCGAGGCATTAGATCCACTAGAAGTTAGGAAACTCCAAATTAAAACAAGTAACAAAAGACTCATGAAATCGAGGAAAGATCAAGGCCTTCTTTGGATGACTTGAACCTAACAGAACCAACCAAGAAAAATCTGCCTTTGTTTGTACCCCATTTGAGCAGAAATCCTACAATTCTTCATCAAAAATACTCAAAAGTACTACTTTTGAAACCTATGGAACCAATTCAGCCTTCCCTCACTCGAGAATTCGGAGGTAAAGGAGAAAGAATCAAGATGGACCATTTCGGGCAACATCAAGAAAATGAAGAGAAAATACCTCAAAAAAGGCAATATGGTGATGAGAAAAGAAGAGACAAACAATGTGAAAAAGTTGCAAGCAAAAAGGCAAAAAGGGACCTTATGTTGAAAAATGCAAGATCAAAGAAAGAACTGATCCGTGAATGTGAGAATCTCGAAAAGAAGAAGAAAGAAGCTAAACTCAAAAGGTGGAGTCATGAACCATCTCCGCACTTCCCGAGTTCTCAAATTCAAACCTCTGCTCAAATTGCCTTTCCTTGAAACTTCACTCCATAAGCCATACAAACAAACCTAGATTAAAAGCCCTTGTGATCCAAAGTTGAGTGAGTCATGTGGAGATGAGAAGGGGCCCAATCTATGGTGAGGAGATGTCAATGATGCCATTGCCTAAGAATCATGCCTATGCTCATGCTTACAGATCCATTTGGGAGATGTAACTGCTCTTGAGCTTGAGTGAAAATGAACCCCTCAACAAAAACAACGATGAGAGTATACCTGGTGAGTGTTTGGGTTGGAACTTGAGCACCTTAAGTATGACTTATAACCTAATTTTTATCCATAGGATGAGCTTCAGGCACATTTGTATGATTTTCTATGATGTTCACAGATTGGAAATATTGAAACATTCATGAGGTTTATAAATGTTTAAATTCTGTGCAAACAATAATCAAATTTTCTGTTTCATCATTGACTCAAGCGTAACTAACCCTGATCCTTGATAGCTCATTTGATAATATTGCACTGATGTTAACTATTTCATGGAGAAGTTTGTGGATACCTACACTGAAAACCCTCAGAAGACTTCACTCCTCCTCTAGGGATCACCTAGGGGTTGAAAAGGCTTGTTGCATATGCTAAATGCACTGCTTCCTACAAAAGTGGCTCTTTACTTTGTTTTTATGTTTCTTTGCTCGGGGACTAGCAAAGCTTAGGTTTGGGGTGTGTTAAGTAGTGAAAAATACCATTTTTCACCCCTAAACATGAGCCTTGAAAGACCCTTGAGAAGACTAAATAAGTGCTTTAGTGTGCATTTTATAGCTAACCAAAAAGACAGTCCAACCGAAACCATCCTAAAATGATCAAAAGTGACAACGCATGTCAAACTCAAAGAGGAGTGAAGAAATAGCCTCAAAGAATGGCTAAAAGGTCCTAAAAGAGCAAGAAAAGACAAGAAGAAGAAGGATCCATTCGAAAGAAGAATGGAAGCCAAAAGTCAATTCGCAAAGAACTTCTACTATTCGCAAAGAACCTTGAACTTTGCGAAAAGAAGAAAACACTCCTCGAATAGAAGAATGACCTTTGCGAAAAGAAGAATGACCTTTGCAAAAAGATCTCCTGAAGCCAAAATGCTTTGCGAAAAGAACTTCTGAAGCCAAAATGCTGCGAAAAGAACTTACAAGCCAAAATGCTTTCGAAAAGAACTTACGGAGCCAAACTACTTGCGAAAAAGCCTTAAACTATGCGAAATGGCATTCGGGATTTGCATTTCGTCAGAAGGGTATTTCAGAAACTTTACACGCCCCAATGCGTTTTAAAACCCAAGGACATTCCAGGAAGATTCGAGCACAAACCAAAGGCATATTCCACCCCATGTGAACACCCAAAGATGAAATTACTTGGGAACTTCTAGAAGCTCAAACAGATTTTTGAATTACATAATGTAATTGATGCCTCTGTTTCTGATTGGTGAACCGGATCAAGCATTTCGATTGGTAAACAGATCCGGATCCCGGTGCTCGACTCCTATTGGTTGATACAGATCTATCCAATTCGATTGGTTGATACACATCCGAGTTGGCTTAGGGAAAACTATAAATAGACTAACCATTTGCCCAATTTGGGTATCCAGATTTTAGAGTTTTCATCTCTGTTTCTCATTTCGGCCGGATAGCTTATCCGAACCCCTGTAATCCCTTCTTGTAGTTTACCTTTGAGAGCCATTGTGAGTGATTTGTACTTCCAAGTTCGGATTCAAGATCAGAACTGAGGGCTCTTCGAGAAGCTCGCATCAGAAGTCCGAGGGCTCTCTAAGAAGCCGTGCTCAGAATTGTAACGCTGGATTTTAAAAGGTTGCGTAATTTGTGTCTTCTCCATTGGAGTCATGTCGAGGTTACGAATGTTCACCTTAGTGCATTAGACTTCTTTAGATTCATTCATCCGCATCCAACTTCCCTTAATTCATCATCCTGAATTAGCGTTGGTAACCTAATTCAAGCGGCATTTACTGATGATGTTCATGTTACGAACTAAAGAATAGGCCAGCTAGGTACGATCTGTGACCATTTAAGTGGATGATCACACCATAAGTCTAAACCTATTCCTTAATTCGATTTATTTCTCTTACATCGGTCGGTAGCCGATGAAGATTGAATCTGCTCTGTTGAACTACAGATTCTCCATTAAAATTCAGAGGCTAAAGTACATGAAGCTATTATTTCTGCATTTGTCTTATTTTAAACATCTCCCCAACTCGGATCTGGATCATGTAGATAGTTCTTTTCTTTATTTGCTTATAGTTAAATGTGACACAATCCAACACTCTCTTTTATCTATTCTTTATTTAGATAATTATAGAGCCAGATTTGGTAGCACAGATCTGGAGGTTCTCTCAGTTTAGACAAACTTCTCTGTGGACGATCTTGAAATACTTACTTTTAAAACTTGCTACAATTGGCCCTGATCTTGCAGGCCAGTGTTAGCCCCAATGTGCTGATATCCCTTTCATAAGTTAACATCCATATAACCTAGCATTCTTTAATTCTTTAATTTTTGATTAATAATGCACATAATTATGGCACACTTGGAGCGACAACACCACCCCCCCAAACCTATGTTAAACACTGCCCTCACTGTTTCATGCAACATGTATAGGGGCAGCAGGGTGTATGACAGACACACTAAACTACAACAAAAAATAAAGAGAAAAATGAACCAAAACAATACAAAAAAGTAAACTATGAAGGAGAAAAAGAGAAGAGACAGAACATGACTACTAAGAAAATAAAACAACTCCATGAACTCCTAAAAACAACAACTATATGTTGCAGAAGTGACAGTAAAAATAGCATATATATAAAAACATAAACTAAACTAAACAATTAAATTCCAAACACAAAATTTTATAAAATGATCTGAGTATGAATCAGAATTGATGACACAGAAATTTGAAAATTAAAAGCACACATTGTAAAGTAGGATTCATACAAAAACCAGATCACACTACACCATATAAACAGAATTGTAAATCACTAAAAATAGCTATGTCACATATGGTACACTGTGTTGTATCAGCTATCAGTGGACAAACTTGAAAGTGACTGATTTTAGAGGGCTCAACAGAATTTTCAACACAGATTTGTAACCTTTGATCATTAACCCTCATGACTCTTAGCAACATTAAAGTTCATGATCTCAATAGTCTAGATGGGGGTATAAGCATGACAGAAAATTAAGACAGCCCATCTGGAATTCAGCTAAACTGGAAAGAACTGTAATATAAAAAATGAAAGATGCAGGGAGCCTAAGGTCCTCCAGCTCAGCAGTTTACAGTTGCATGAGAGATGCAGGGAGCAGCTCCAGCTCCACATCAGGTGGAAAATCACTTAAAAGGTAGCAAAGGTGACTTAGATGGGTTGAGGGTAGTTGTCCAAGTGAAGGGGTGCACTCACCCCACTGAGAAGCCCAAAATAGTACTTTTCAGCATATAGGTGGGGTCCTCCTCAGTCCATACTTCAAAATTTTCAGCAAATACCTCAGCCCAAGTCCAACAGATTGGGTAAGGTCTCATCTACTATCTCACCAATGGCTGCAACTGTTTAACAAATCTCATTTCCTCCATCATATCCTTCATCTTATAAGAGGGAGAAGGAACTATAAAAATTTGAGGAAATGGCAGATGAGGTATTGCTGATCCTCATCTGCTGAGACATCATTTATTATTTTTTTTTTAATTATAGTTGTACTTTATTCAAACATTACAAAGACACAAAAAATCTAAAACAGAAAATGAAGAAAAATTTCACAAATCACATAAAAAACTAAAGTCGGCATTTATTTAAACTCTACATCTACAAAGAATATAGCTGAACAAAAATATAGATTACTATACTAGATCAAAACTCCCCGGCAGCGGCGCGAAAAACTTGTTAGGGATTTTTAGACGCTTGCTGCTAACTTTATTTGAAATTAGTGCTAAAAATGTGTTAGTAAAAATAAATCAAAGGTGGATTGAAAAACACAAAACAGCAAGTCTAAAAATACACAGACCTGCAAGATATCGGGCCTGTTGTAGCAAGTGTTGACAAGTAAGAGTTTGTCCCACATGGAGTATTGATCTGATCCACAAGGGTTGTATAGTAGTCTCGAGATCTAACTGCAGATCTGGTAGTCCTAAAGGAAGGGTGTTTAGGTGTCACTAAGCTATACTAAAAACTAGGAAAAGATTAGAATAAACTACAACTAAAGAAAGGGATAAAGCAGGATGATGATGTGTGTCAAAATAAAAGTAAAAGGGTGAGAAGAATGCCGCTTAGGTTACAGGTTCATTTAGTTATGCAACTCACATTTAGGGCTCTCTCTCTACAGCAAGTCCTTGCTGAAGTGCTATTACTAACCTCAACAAGGTGTAAGTATCCAACTTAACCCAAGCCATTTGGGGTGCTCCTAAGGCTATAGTCTATCCACTCAAATGGCCACAGACTATCTTATAGAGTTTGTCAAATCCGATTAACCAAGCCTGAAGTTGATAATCTAATCCAAAGGTGTAAGCTAATCAAACCTCATCCCATGATTCAAATCAGGCCATGAATACCATTGTAGATACTATGTCTTCCAGGATACAAGCTCCCTAGTTCTACGCACAAATCTGGCTGGCATTCATGGGAGTTCCAACCCATGAAGCCCCTTATGTATTGTCAAGGCCAGCGGCACATTGATGCCCACACAAAGGACCAGCAACATGTTGAATAAGGATCTAAGCACAGCTAATCATTGCTACAAAAGGCCTGCAATGACTCAGCCTCCTTGTCTGCAATCACTACAGAGAAACCAGTCTAACATCTGATGGCGGTCAAGTAAACCAGAGCGGAGTCTGTTTCTGCATAATCTCTCACTAAGATATAAGTCTAAGTGTAGAGAAGAATAATCCATCTCAGATCTGTGACCAAGTTTACCCTAGGGCTATAGTCTGTCCACTCTAATGGTCACAAGCTATCTACAGAGGCTCCCTTACCCACAAATACTAAGAACAGAGCATGAAAATTACTGACTCCACCATGGCCCCAGGGCATCACGATCAAGCTTCCATGGGCCTTTCAATAAGCTCAAATCCTAAATGTATGTAATAGCTTGAACAGAACTATGGATAAATGGAAAAATAACAGATTAAGTATTCAAATAAAGATTCAATTGATCTGGTGTTATTAATAATGAAATCCCAAATGGTAGCAGCCTTGTGCACAATAGCTCAAAACCAAATCCCAATGTTTAACTGACCTATTATAAAACTTAAATAAAACTACACATAAATGCTTGCCAACGGTTTAGCCAACAACTGCTGAGCTAAGAGAGAAGAAAAAATGGAAAAAGAGGTGATCAAACCCTAACCCTAACCCTCAGTGATCAAAGGCTAACCCTAGATTATTTACAAAATAGGAGGATGTTTTATTTATAAATGATCCTTGAACTTTGGTGTGCCCTACAAGCAAGGGTGAGGATGTGCAGTTGATTAAGTGACCCATCTACGACCCTTGGCTACCTTGGGATGTGTGGAATAGATGGGCACCTAGAGAGGTGTGCCCTAATTGAAGTGAAATCCCAGAACTATCCCTGAACATTGAAATAGGTGGCGGAGAAGTTGAGCACCTAAGCTTTGTGCAACATACTTTAGTGCAGGAGCAGACTCGCGATGATAGAATTGTTGTGAAGGGAGCTCACGGGGCTCTGCTCTGCTATGAATGGTGCATCTCGCATGGCTGTAGCTTCAGGTGATGCAGCTCGTTGGGTTCTCGCTATGCTATCGCAAGGCTGAAGTGCTTGCTGAAGAGGCTCACGAGGTTCAATGCTATGTGTAGCTTTTTACTGCTCGCGAGGCTAGATTTGACTTTGAAGCTTGTGAGGTCACTACGCGAGAGGCTAGCGTCGCGATATACTGTGGTGCTATTTGCACGAGAACTGCGCGAGTGCTTAAGAATATGACAATTTCGAACCGCGCAAGGACTGCACGAGGTCCACTTCTGAAGCCCTTCCACCATTGATCTGTGCGAGGTATGTGCGTGTGATTTACGTGCTACAGGCTTGTAAATCCCGCGATAACTGTGCGAGGCTTTCTCTGAAAAAATTGAACCTCCCGACAACTGTGCGAGGGTTCATTTCTGATCCTCTGCTACTGTGCAATGCCTACTGTGGCCATGTTCTCTGTCTGGGTCCACCTTCCTCTCTTCTGTGGAACTTTTAGGGCCCGCTTAGTCCTACAATGTGGCACACATGGTGTGATCCACCATGGGGCATCCTCTGATCTTCACTCAGCTCCATAACTTAGCATGAAATTAATTCTTATTGGCTTAAAAAGATAGGTTGCAGCATTAAGTTCTTATTTCCTATTTTCTACAAAAATACAACTAAAAACACATTATTAATATGCTCGAAGGTCCATCAAAGGCTAGGTTGTGGGGTGACAAATGGTATTTTTCAGTTCTCAACAACCCCCAAACCTAATCTCTACTAGTCCTCGAGCAAAGGCCAAAAACAGAAAATGCCACTTTCGTAGGGAGCACGAATGCATTTAGCTATGCACCAAGCCTTTTAAACTCCTAGGTGATCCCTAGTGGAGGAGTGAAGTTTCCTGAGTGTTTTCAGTGAAGATACCCACAAACTTCACCATTAAAATAGTTAAAAATAGTGCAGTCAATGACAAAACAAATTTCAATGAATAAAGCATCAGTCCACACCTATTCTTTAAAATTTAGAGGAAATTATAGCAGTAATGTAGCCATTTAAAACTCAAAATCAGCAGGTATGTGCATCACCACTAATCATTTTACATCAGAAATTCCAAGTACAAAAATTAGTACCAAGCTTGCCTTAAATTCAAAAATCAGGTTGGGTATAACCCTAATGAAATTGAAATTCACACCCAATCCTTACAGGGGCTATCTCTCACAATGAAAATCAAAAGGGTGTTCACATTCTCATCAGGTCAAGAGCAGTTACAGACCCAAATGGGCCTGCAAGGAAGAGCATTAGCTTTGCTTGTAAGTTTTGACATCCTCTTGACTTTTCACCATAGATTAGCCAATTCCTCATCTCCACATGACACCACATTTCACTTAGGATCAACAAGGTCTTTTGATGAGCTGTGATGTGGCTTATGGGTGAGGTATATAAAGAATAATAGGATAGAATGAATCAAAATTGAGAAATCAGCAAGGTCGGAGGTGATTCATGACTTCACCACTTTCATTTCAGCACTACATCTTCCTTGACATTTTTCATATTAAAAGTGGCCAGCTTCTTCTCTTCTTTTCAATTTTCAGATGAAGTACTTTTCTTGACATCTTTTTTTTTTATTATTATTTTTTTCTTTTCCTTTATATATATATATATATATATTTTACATTTTGGTGCTGGTTTGCCACACGTAACCATTGCTACACTACTAATTTTTGACTGCTTCTCTTCCACTTCCACCAAATGTTGGACCTAGCTCACCTATCTTCAACTTCTCCTTTACCTTCTGAATTCTCATAGTGAGGGACTGGTTGAATCAGGTTATGAGGTTAAGGTGCAAGCACTTTGGTATTTGGTTAAGAAAAATAGGATTTCAAAGCTTAAAGAGTGTAAGCAAAGAGCAGTTGAATAGGTAGGAAATTTTAAGCTCAAATTGTCTAAATGAAGGCCTTGGGTCATTTCCTAGTGTCATGAGTGCTGTCAATCAGTTTTGATTTGGAGGTGCCTAACTTCGAGTGAAAAGTGATTGAATCAATCAGTACTTAGAGCAGAAAAAATACCAAAAACACTCTTCAAAGGAAATTGGATAGGCCCAAATTTTACTAGGTATGGTCCTCAAATTAACCCATGGGGTGTACTTCGACCTTTTTCTCTCCTCTGAGATTCACTAAGTACTAACTGAAAAAAAAATTTGCTGATGTTAGCTTCATGGTGGTGCTAATTTTTCAAAGATTTTTAGTTTTAAAAGTATGCAAAATTTTAAATTTTCCACAAATTTCCTCATTGTAACAAGTTAGGTGGGAATTAACTGTATTCATCTCAATTTTCCTCACACTGCTGTACTAAAATTAATTATTCTAATAGCAGACCTACCCTGCCACACCCCCAAACCTATGTTAAACAATGTCCTCATTGTTTCATGCAACATGTATAGGGGCAGCAGGGTGTATGACAAACACACTAAACTACAACATAAAATAAAGAGAAATATAAACTAAAACTATACAGAAAAGTAAACTATGAAGGAGAAAAAGTGAAGAGATAGAACATGACTACTAAGAAAATAAAACAGCTCTATGAACTCTTAAAAACAACAACTATATATTGCAGAAGTGACAGTAAAAACAACATATATATAAAAGCATAAACTAAACTAAATAATTAAAATTCTAAACAAAAAATTTTATAAAATGATCTGAGTCTGAATAAAAATTGATGACACAAAAATTTGAAAATTAAAAGCACACATTATAAAGCAGGATTCATACAAAAACCAGATCACACTACACTATATAGACATAATTTTGAAACACTAAAAATAGCTATGTTACATATGGTACACAGTGTTAGATCAGCTATCAGTGGACGGACTTGAAAGTGAATGATTTTAGACGGCTCAACAGAATTTTCAACACAGAATTGTAACCTATGATAATTAACCATCATGACTCTTCCCAACATTAAGGCTCATGATCTCAACTGTCTAGATGGGTATTGTCTTACCCCTAGTGTGCTTTAGTTATTGTGTGGTGGAAACCAATTAAAAATAAAGCAAAATAAAAGAATGGATTCAGCACCCCCAAGGTAATCCTGGACCTGCAAGATACATGACCTATTGTAGCAAGTTTGGATAAGTAAGAGTTTGTCCCACAGAGAAATTGATCTAGAACCCAAAATGGGCTATAGTAGTAGGCCTCCAGATCTGGCAATCCTAAAGAAAGGGAGCTAGGTGTTATGACTACAGATCTGGAAATCCTAAAGAAAGGGAGTTGGGTATCACGACTATACTAAATTAATCCTAACAACAGATAAATAAAATGTAGCCCTATCCTAAAGAAAGGGTTAAGACGAAGATGGTGATGGTGTGTACCAAAATAAAATATAAAAATTGGTGAGAAGTAAGCAGGTTAAGTTCAGAGTTAAAGTAGTAATGTAACTCAAATTTAGTCTGTCTCTGCAGTGCTCCTTGCTGAGACGCTATCAAAATCCCCAACAAGGTAGAAATATCTAGTTTAACCTATGCCATTTGGGGTGCTCTTAAGGCTATAGGCTGTCCACTCAAATGGTCACAGTCTATCCTATAGAGTCTGTCAAATCCCATTAGTTAAACCAGAAATTGCCAATATAGTCCGGAGGAATGGAATGATCATTTCCCCAGCCACTGGACCAGATGAAGCCATGAATACTATTGCAATACTATGTAATGCTAGCGTTACAAACTCCCCAGATCTGCCCACAGATATGGCTAACATCCATAGGTATTCTAACCCATAAGATCCTAAGTGCTTTGCCAAGGCCAATGGCTCACTGGTGCCCATAAAAATGACCATGCAATAGGCTGAATAGGGCTTTAGATTCAACTGATCATTGCTACAAACGGCCTGCAATGACTCAGCCTCAAGCTGGAATTACTACAAAGAGATCATATCTAACATCTGATATCGGTTAGGTAAAATAGAGGGGAGCCAGTTTCTGTACAAACCTCCTCACAAGGCTGTAGAAGCTCATGTACAGGGGAGAAGAATCCTTTTTAGACATGTGAATGGACAACACCTTAAGGCTATACTCTGTCCACTCGAATGGTCACAGGGTATCACATTGGTCTGCCCATACCACAAAGATCTGAGAAAGAATATGAGAACTGCTGCAACCACCATGGTCCACAGCCCTCCGAGCACCTCAGATCTCACTATAGATCTAGCATTGCTTTCCATGGGACTATTAAACCAAGGGAAATCAGATGGTAAACAATAGATCTATTAGAAACTAAATGGGCTAGCCCCAAATACATGGATCCTATAGACATCTAAAGAAACCATAAGATCTTTAGATCCAATTAGGCATTAAAATAGTAATCCATTGATAAACATAAAACTTATAATGAACTGTCTCCAGGCTGTAGCCTGTACACAACTGTTGATCCAAAATCTCAATGTATACAAAACCTATTACAAACTGAAATAAACTAAACCTAACTGCTTAGAGGGGGATTAGCCAGTAAGTGCTAGGCTAAGAGAGAAGAAAAAGGGGAAAAAGAGGTGATCAAACCATAACCCTAGCCTGCTGGAGCTCTCAGTCGACAGAGGATGAATAGAAGGGTCGATGATAAAACTAAACTCTAAGTGTAGCTTATATACTCTGTCCATGCGGCCTTGGCTCTGAAGGGATAAACCCTAATTTTTCCAGTAGACGTAACACTGTTACATCTCTTAAATGCCTTGAGATGTGTACCTCAAAATCTATGCCTCGAGATATGTGCCCTAGCCTTAGGAAATTCCCAAAAGGTCCTTGAGTTAAAAGTGAGAAGTGGGGAGCCTGTGCTTCACGAGGCTGGCATATGCATTCACTCATTCACACAGTTTTAGGGCCTTCACAGAGTAGCGTTTAGTTGGTGGGAAGTGCTCACTTACACAGTGAATCTTCAGTTAATCGCGCAGTTCCTTTGTGCTGCAAGACTATCGCGGAGATGATCTGGAGTGCCTAGACTTCTCACGTAGTAGAGCTCTAGAAGCTCTCTTTCTCGTTGGGTACTCGTGTTGTTATGCTCCTGCGCTCGTGCAGTAATTAGTATGGCTTTAGAGTGCACAAGATCTGTGCGAAGATAATTATGGGCATCTCTCTCTTCCAGGGCCACGCACGAACTCTGTAAGGTAAAATTTTGTTCAGCACACACATGGACTCGCTATGTTCTTCGTGCGGCTGCGTTAAGGCTTGATCTCTGTGAGGGCCTCACGAGCATAAAATATGAGGATTTTAATCCATGAGATTTTTGCGATGTCTTTACAGCTCTCCTCTTGACTGCGCATCCTATCTGTGCGAGGGCATCTTCCACTGCATCCTTAGCTTTGCGAGGGAGCTTCTCAACTCTGCGAGATCTATCTTTCTGTGCTCTGATGCATTGCACTTGTTGCTTTTACAGTTTCTCCATTCTCAGCCAACTTCATCCATCTACTAGGCTTTTGGTCAATGATGACCAGAAAATGAGTCACCATGGTGAGCACTACCAGGGTGTTCCATTAAGCTTTGATTTAGCTGTCATCTTTGCATGTCTTCTTCCTCTTCTTTGGGCCAATAAGGATGGATTTTGTGTTAAGCTGCATAGATTATTGCTAACTACAAAACACACTTAACAAATGATTATTAGTCTGTTGCAAGGTCTATCAAAGGCTAGGTTAAGAGGTGAGTCTGGGAGAGGTGTATACTCAAGGTTGATGTCACCTAGGATAGTAGACACCATGTTAGAAAATTCCTCTCCTGAAAATAGCTCACGGTCATGGGAGAAGGAAATGGATTGGTCTACAGGCTCACTGGTGATAGGTACAAAAGGTGGGGAAGTCTTAATGGAATAATGTGGGACTTCGAAGGTATGGACTTCAAGTTCATAAGGTGTGGGTATGGCGTCTAGAATGGTTGTGGTTTTAGGTATTGAAATTGTTTGGGTGACATAGGTGGGATGGGGTGCAGTAGGGGTTTTGGTAGTTTTCCTTTTCTTCTGGTATGGGGTCTTGACAGGTGGGCTAGGGTGGGCTGAAAAAATAGGTAAGAGTGCAGAAATAGGTAGGGTGACTGTGGCTATGGTGGTTAGTGATATAGGGTTAGGTAAGGGTAGTGGGCTTGTGATGGGCTGTGATGTCTGGGTGGAAGGTGTAGCTGGCATGGAGGTAGAGGTAATGGATGAGGGGGTGAGTGTGGTGCTGGTTGGCACAAGTGAGGTGGAGGTTGCAGTAGCATCAGTAGTAGCAGCTACTTCACGAATGGTGGGGGCTACTTCTCTCAGTAACTCCTCCCTCTTCTTCTTCTTCTCCATCATGGTGCCACTGATTCCCCATTTTTTCTTCTCACTCTATTTGGGGTTCATTGCCACAGTCTCCTCCTCCCTTTTAAATGGGTACTTCCCCCACTTTAACAATGCACTAATCAATCTATAGTAGGGAAGGGCATGAGGTTTCTTCATTAGTTTCACCTTCTCGTACAAACCTATAATTCCCTCAAAAACTAACTTGGCTGCATCCAAGTAGTGGTTTCTGTGAAATGATAAGAGGGCATCAGCTATAGGGTACCTCCTCTCCTGCTCATGCCCAGAGCAATATAAATTTTTTCGAAATACAACATCCATTAGCCTGAGGTTGGGGTGCAAATCCCTCTTTCTGATAGAGTCACCTGAGGCAGTGATCCCTTCAGTTAACTCCATGGCTATCTCAGTAATGGTGGCAATCAAAGGAGGACCCAAGCCCTACTCAGGGTTATTCCTGGCTAGTATCCCTAGTATTCTTGTAATGTTTGCCTGGTTGAATAGCATCTCGAAGTCATCAATTACAACCAGCGGTGCTGGGTTCCCATCATCACAAGTTTTTAACTTCATATTCTGATAAAATAATCTTACCAATCTTGGGAAAACTAGCTACATTGAGGGCCTCAACAGGGGCAGCAGAGATACCTTTATCAGATATTCAATGGAGGCAGAAGTTTCAGGTTGCTCCTCAAAATAGACTTTGTCAAAAATGGTTTCAGCCTCCAGCTGGATTGCTTGCACAAATTTAGAAGGGACCCTGAGGCAATCAGTAGTTTCTTCCTCCTCAACCTCAGGGATCTCAAGGGCCACAGCTTTTCCCTTTTTCTGTTTCTCCTTTGATATTTCAGGGCTCTTAGGTAGTGGGTGCTCTCGGCTCCTCTTCCTTAGGGCAGATTTCTTCTTTTTTGTTAGAATGGTGGGCTTAACAACAAGTGAGGGTGCCTCAGAGGTCTCCAATGTGGAGGCCTCTGCAATCCTTGTAGATTTTCTAGTGGCCACAGGGCTGCTACCGGTAGATGAGTTTCGCATTGTGAGGGTATCTAAAAATTTTGAACCCGTGGCCATAAGTGCTCAGATTATCAAAATTTGGGCTCACAACTTTGAGAAAATGTCAATCACACTGAGTAAGCACAAAAGCTTCAAATTTTCCCCTTCTTCTCTTCTTTTAAATAAATCAAACACAGGGCAGAGAAAGAAATGGAGATCGTACTAGTTGGGAGCTAGGGTTCCACTTCAAATTGTGTACAGTGGCTTAAATCCCCCCAAACCTTGCTCGAAGTTGTCAGGAGTAGCTAGGAAACAATATGATGAGAGGAAAATGCCTAAGGTGGTGTGGATTACAAAGTAGAGAAGAAAGGAGAGGAAAGGGACGTATGTTCTTGTGCTGGGAAACTAGGGCAGACAAAGGAAATAAAGAAAATGAGGGGCTTCGCTGAGTTTATAGAGAAAATCTTGTGGTTCGCAGAGTTGGTAATAGGAGCTCGCAGAGTAAAATTCTTGCTCAGTTGGCATTTAAGACCGCGAGACATTCTGTCGCGCAGGAGAACAAACTGCCTCACATTGAAACTCGTGGAGCTGAATCATTGACCTTAGTGCGTGAGGCTTTGTGTCACCTCAAAAATTTATCTCACGTGGTGCTCGCACAGAACAACACTGAGGCCCTACTTCTCTTACAGCTTGAGCTTGCGGAGTAGAAAAGTAGCTTTGCGAGGCATTTTTATAGCTATTGCTCAGGTTTTTAGCACACAAGGAAGCCAAGTGATGGCTCACATTATAAATTTAAGCCTTCTAGCTCTGCGAGATAGCATTTCTTCTCAACCTTTACTCAGTTAGCTCAGTGCAGCACATTGGTTAGTGCTTCATGCTATTGCGCACCCAACTACTGTGCATGAGCACCAATCCTTAGACAAGTAATTCATTTCAATCATGAAACACATATGCCCATTTAAATCAACAGTTCATCAATATTGCAGAATTCTAAAAATAGTTTTTCAGCTCAACTTCATGCAAATTATGATAAGGGCACATCAACCATTCATCAACAAGTACACACATCAACCATTCATCAACATGTATTCAATAACGAATTGCAAACATAGATAAAGCAACACAATCAATTCAACAATATACTAAAAACTCAACTGATAGAAGTCTAAATAATACAAATCAACACAGAAATTTCATACATATGATACACTTATTACCAATGTTTGGATCATTGGGCACTAGCTTCCTCCTGAGTAGAGGATGCATCACAAATCATATACTAGCCTTCAGATTTGTCATGGGGTGACTAGATAATTTTCCTTCCTTCCTCCTATTCAGAGCATTACAAATCTAGCCCTGCTGGTCCTTAATTTTCTTGATGCTCTGTCTATGAGAATTGATAGTCTATACCAAGCTCCCCAAGTTTTACATTGAAGCCAGCATCTGCTCTTCAAATGAAGAGGATTTGGGCTGTTGTGGGGGTGGGGCCAACTGGTTGGATGGTGGGACAGGTAACAAAATTTTTTACCTTAGTGGGTAACCTTGATTAAACTGGTGCTGGGGTCTGTAAGGAGCTACCATTTACTGCTGCTAGGGTTGAGGATATGAATCTTGTCTCCACCTCAGATTTGAGTGGTTTCTCTAAGAATACCCAGCAGGCAGCTACCCAAAATTTTGAGCAGCATTGGCTTGCTCCATAACAAAATCTGGAAACTGGGTGGTAGATGGACAATCATGAATAGAATGTGTGAAAGATTGGCATATCAGACATGCTTCCTCCACCTGTGCAACCACCCAGGGCTGCATCACATTCATGAGTTTATCAAATTTCAAGCTCAGGTTGTCCACCTTCCTCTCCAGATCACCTTCACCTTCACTTCAAATATTCCACCTCTAGGGGTGGCCTCTTTTACCATCTTAGCTAGAGTCTAGCTATCATTGCGTGACAGAGACTCCTGCTGCATAGAATTTTCCCCTATTATGTCAAACAGCTCCCAAGCTTCCTCAGCTGTCTTGTGGAGGTAACTACCACCATAGGAAGCATTCACCATATCCCTGCTCTTGGAATTAATTCCTTGATAAAACACTTGGACAAGCTGCCACATTGGGATTTGGTGGTGGGGGCATTGTTTTAACATCTCCTGAAATCTTTCCCAAGCTTCATAAGAATCCTTAGTTGAGGACTGAGTGAATGAAAAAATATTTGTCCTCATCTAGCTGATTTTATTCATGGGAAAGAATTTGGCCAGAAATTTGGTTTGAAGGTCACTCCATGACTATATGTTGTTGGCTGGGAGTTTTGATAGCCATGTGCTGGCTTTGTCCTTTAGTGAGAAAGGAAAAAGCCTCTATTTGGTAGCCTCAGGTCCCAAGCCAGCAATATTGAAGGTAGTGCAAAGTGCTAAAAATTGGTCTATATGCTTGTAGGGATCTTCTTTACTAAGCCCATGAAACAAAGGCAACATATTGATGGTGGAGGATTTAAGCTCATAATTCCCTTCAACAGAGGGGAATTGAATATAGAAGGGAGAGGTGTACTCCCCAGATGCATTGTACTCCTTTAATGTTCTCTGCCTCTTAGCCATGATAGCTAGTTCAGTTTCAATAGTGGGGCCCTATGGGATGCGTCTAGGTCTAAGGGTCCTTTCAACCTCTAGATTTGGAAGTTCTAGCTCAGGGTTTAAAGACCTTCTACTATGCATATACTCACACCCACAGTAAGAACAGAAAATGCTCACAAGCACACAGAAAGAATATTTCAAAAAAAAATTAACAACTACACAGATTTAAACTAAACATACAACAGGGAAGTAAACATAAATGGACTAAGATTTAGGAGAAAGTATGTGCAAACAGAGTCAGCTTCACCCCAACTGCAGCTCTAGCTTTTCCCTTCTTCTGCTATTCATTTTTGAAAAATTCCACAAAGAATCAGTAGTACTTTTATTCTAGTTTAGGTACAGCTACAAAGAATTTAGAAATCTAAATTATAGTATAACTCAGGTCTACTAAAAATATCAATATCCCTGGCAAGGGCGCCAAAAACTTGTTGTCATACCCCTAGTGTGCTTTAGTTATTGTGTGGTGGAAACCAATTAAAAATAAAGCAAAATAAAAGAATGGATTATGCACAACCAAGGTAAACCTAGACCTGCAAGATACAGGGCCTATTGTAGCAAGTTTTGATAAGTAAGAGTTTATCCCATAAAGAAATTGATCTAGAATCCAAAAAGGGCTATAATTGTAGGCCTCCAGATCTGGCTACAGATCTAGCAATCCTAAAGAAAGGGAGTTGGGTGTCACGACTATACTAAATTAATCCTAACAACAGATAAATAAAATGTAGCCCTATCTTAAAGAAAGGGTTAAGAAGAAGATGGTGATGGTGTGTACCAAAATAAAATATAAAAATTGGTGAGAATTAAGCAGGTTAAGTTTAGAATTAAAGCAGTAATGTAACTCAGATTTAATCTGTCTCTATAGTGTTCTTTGCTAAGACGCTATCAAAAGCCTCAATAAGGTAAAAATATGAAGTTTAACCCATGCCATTTGGGGTGCTCTTAAGGCTATAGGTTGTCCACTCAAATGGTCACACCCTATCCTATAGAGCCTGTCAAATCCCATTAGTTAAACTAGAAATTGCCAATCTAGTCCAGAGGAGTGGACTGATCATTTCCCCAGCCACTGGACCAGATCAAGCCATGAATACTATTGTAACACTATGTAATGCCAGTGCTAAGCCTCCCCAAATCTGTGCACAGATTTGGCTGGCATCCATAGGTATTCCAACCCATAAGATCCTAAGTGTTTTGCCAAGGCGAACGGCTCACTGGTGCCCACAAAAAGGACCATGCTATAGGTTGAATAGGGCTTTAGATTCAGTTGGTCATTGCTACAAATGGCTTGTAATGACTCAACCTCAAGCTGTAATTACTATAGGGAGATCAGATCTAACATCTGATGTTGGTTAGGTAAAATAGAGGGGAGCCAGTTCCTGTACAAACCTCCTCACAAGGCTTTAGAAGCTCATGTGCAGGGGAGAAGAATCCTTCTCAGACATGTGAATGGACAACACCTTAGGGCTATATTTTGTCCACTCGAATGGTCATAAGGTATCCCATTAGTTTGTCCATACCACAGAGATCTGAGAAAGAACATGAAAACTGCTGCAACCACCATGGTCCACAGGCTCCGAGCTCCCCATATCCCACTACAGATCCAGCATTGTTTTCCATGGGGTTATCAAACCAAGGGAAATCAGATGGTAAATAATAGATCTACTAAAAACTTAATGGGTTAGCCTAAAATACATGGATCCTATAGACATCTAAAGAAACCATAAGATCTTTAAATCAAATTAGGCACTAAAATAGCAATCCATTGATAAACACAAAACATACAATGAACTGTCTCCAGGTTGTAACCTATACACAACTGCTCATCCAAAATCCCAATGTATACAAAACCTATTACAAACTGAAATAAACTAAACCTAACTGGTTATAGGGGGATTAGCCAGTAAGTGCTAGGCTAAAAGAGGAGAAAAAGAGGAAAAAGAGGTGATCAAATCCTAACCCTAGCCTGCTAGAGCTCTCGGCCGACAGAGGATGAAAAGAAGGGTTAATGATAAAACTAAACTCTAAGTGTAGCTTATATACTCTGTCCATGCGGCCTTGGCTCTGAAGGGATAAACCCTAATTTTTCCAATAGACGTAACACTGTTACATCTCTTAAATGCCTTGAGACATATGCCTCAAAATCCATGCCTCAAGATGTGTGCCCTAGCCTTGGGAAATTTCTAAAAGGTCCTTGAGTTAAAACTTAGAAGTGGGGAGCCCGTGCTTCGCGGGTCTGACATATGCATTCACTCATTCACATAGTTTCAGGGCCTTCGCAGAGTAGCTTTTGGTTGGTGGGAAGTGCTCACTCGCGCAGTGAATCTTCAGTTAATTACACAGTTCCTTTATACTGCAAGGTTGTCACGGAGATGATCTGGAGTGCTTAGACTTCTCGGGTAGTAGAGCTCCAAAAGCTCTCTCTCTCATTGGGTACTCGCGCAGTTATGCTCCTACGCTTGCATAGTAATTGGTAAGGCTTCAGAGTGTGCGAGATCTACGCGAGGAGAATTTTGGGTGTCTCTCTCTTCCAGGGCCATGCACGAACTCCGCGAGGTGAAATTTTGTTCAGTACACACATAGACTCGCTATGTTCTTCGCAATAGCTTTGCGACCATAAAATCTGAGGATTTTAATCTGTGAGATCTTTGCGATGTCTTTACAGCTCTCCTCTTGACTACGCATCCTATCTGTAAGAGGGCATCTTCCACTGCATCCTTAGCTTCGCGAGGGAACTTCTCAACTCCGTGAGATCTGTCTTTCTATGCTCTGATGCATTGCACTTGTTGCTTTTGTAGTTTCTCCATTCTCAGCCAACTTCATCCATCTGCTAGGCTTTTGGTCAATGATGACCAACAAATGAGTCACCATGGTGAGGACTGCCATGGTGTTCCATTAGCCTTTGGTTCAGCTGTTATCTTTGCATGTCTTCTTCCTCTTCTTTGGGCCAATAAGGATGGATTTTGTGTTAAGCTGCACAGATTATTGCTAACTACAAAACACACTTAACAAATGATTATTAGTCTACTTTAAGGTCTATCGAAGGCTAGGTTAAGAGGTGAAAAGTGGTACTTTTCAATGAACAACAATCGGGGTATATGCATGGTAGAAAATTAAGACAACCCATCTGGAATTGAACTAAACTGGAAAGAACTGTAATATAAAAAATGAAAGGTCATACCTTTGCATTTGCAACTAATCTGTGGTCCTCTAGCTCAGCAGTTTACAGTTGCATGAGAGATGCAGGGAGCAGCTCCAGCTCCCCATCAGGTGAAAAATCACTTAAAAGGCAGTAAAGGTGCCTGAGATGGTTTGAGGGCAGTTGTCCAAGTGAAGTGGTGCACTCACCCCACTGAAAAGCCAAAAATAGTACTTTTTAGCACATAGGTGGGGCCTGCTCAGTCCATACTTCAAAATTTTCAGCAAATACCTCAGCCCAAGTCCAGCAGATTGGGCAAGGTCTCATCCACTATCTCACTAATGACTGCAACTATTTAACAAATCTCATTTCCTCCATCATATCCTTCCCCTTATAAGAGGGAGAAGGAACTTTAAAAATTTGAGGAAATGGCAGATGAGGTACTGCTGGTCCTCATCTGCTAACACATCATTTATTAATTTTTTTTAATTATAGCTGTACTTTATTCAAACATTACAAAGACACAAAAAATCTAAAACAGAAAATGAAGAAAAATTTCACAAATCACACAAAAAACTAAAGTCAGCATTTATTCAAACACTACATCTACAAAGAATATAGCTCAACAAAAACATAGATTACTATACTAGATCAAAACTCCGCAGCAGCGGCGCCAAGAACTTGTTAGGGATTTTTAGATGCTTACTACTAACTTTATTTGAAAATAGTGATAAGAATGTGTTAGTAAAAATAAATCAAAGGTGGATTGAAAAACACAAAACAACAAGTCTAAAAAGACACACAGACCTGCAAGATACAGGGCCTGTTGTAGCAAGTTTTGATAAGTAAGACTTTGTCTCACAGGGTGTATTGATATGGACCACAAGGGTTGTATAGTAGTCTCCAGATCTAACTATAGATCTAGAAGTCCTAAAAGAAGGGTGTTTAGTTGTCACTAAGCTATACTAAATATTAGGAAAAGACAAGAATAAACTACAGCTAAAGAAAGGGATAGAGAAGGATGATGATGTGTGTTAAAATAAAAGTAAAAGGGTGAGAAGTAAGCAGCTTAGGTTACAGGTTCATTTAGTTATGCAACTCACATTTAGGGTTCTCTCTCAGCAACAAGTCCTTGTTGAAGTGCTATTACTAACCTCAACAAGGTGGAAGTATCCAACTTAACCCATGCCATTTGGGGTGCTCCTAAGGTTATAGTCTGTCCACTCAAATGGCCACAGACTATCTTATAGAGTCTGTCAAATCCCATTGACCAAGCCAGAAGTTGCTAATCTAATCCAAAGGAGTAAGCTGATCAAACCTCATCCCATGAATCAAATCAGGCCATTAATACCATTGCAGACACTATATCGCCAGGCTACAAGCTCCCTAGTTTTGTGAACAGATCTGGCTGACATTCATAGGAGTTCTAACCCATAAACCCCTCTGTGTATTGTCATGGCCAGTGGCACATTGATGCCCACACAAAGGACCAGCAACAGGTTGAATAAGGATCTAAGCCTAGCTGATCATTGCTACAAAAGCCCTGCAATAACTCAGTCTCCTAGTTTGCAACCACTTCAGAGAAACTAGTCTAACATCTGATGGCGGTCAAGTAAAACAGACGGGAGTCTATTTCTGTACAATCTCTCACTAAGCTATAAGTCCAAGTGTAGAGAAGAATAATCCATCTCAGATCTGTGACCAAGTTTACCCTAGGGCTATAGTCTATCCACTCTAATGGCCAAAGTCTATCCATCGAGGCTCCCTTACCACCCACAAATACTAAGAACAGAGCATGAAAACTGCTGACTGCCTCCATGGTCCCAGGGCATCACACTCAAGCTTCCATGGGCCTTTTAATAAGCTCAAATCCTAAATGTATGTTATAACCTGAACAGAGGTATGGACAAATAGGAAAATAAAAGATTGAGTAAGCATTCAAACAAAGATTCCATTGATCTGACGTTATTTACAATGAAATCCCTCAAGGCAGCAACCTTGTGCATAACAGCTCAACACCAAATTTCAATGTTTAACTGACCTATTATAAAACATAAATAAAACTACACATAAATGCGTACCAAAGGTTTAGCCAGTAAGTGCTAAGCTAATAGAGAAGAAAAAATAGAAAAAGACATGATCAAACCCTAACCCTAACCCTAAGTGATCACAGGCTAACCCTGGATGATTTATAAAATAGGAGGATGTACTATTTATAAATGATCCTTGAACTTTGGTGTGCCCTTGAATCAAGCGTGAGGAAGTGGAGTTTATTAAGTGGCCCATCAGTGTTGGCTGCCTTAGGATGCATGGAATAGATGGGCACCTCAAGAGGTGTGCCCTATTTGAAGTGAAATCCCAAAATTGACCCTGAACATTGAAATAGGTGGCTGAGAAGTTGGGGGCCCGAGCTTCGCACAACAGACTTGAGTGCAGGAGTAGACTCGCAAGGATGGGATTGCTGTGAAGGGAGCTCGCGAGACTCTACTCTACTGTGAATTGTGCATCTCGCATGGCCGCAGCTTCAGGTGATGCAGCTCGCTATGTTCTTGTTAAGCTATCGCGAGGATTAAATGCATGCCGAAGAGGCTCATGGGGGTCAACACTGTGTGCAGCTTTTTACTGATCGCGAGGCTAGATTTGACTTTGAAGCTCATGAGGTCACTACGTGAGAAGCTAGTGATGCGATTTCCTGTAGTGTTGTCTGCGCAAGAACTGCTCGAGTGCCTAAGAATTTGACAATTCTTAACTGTGCGAAGACTACGCGAGGTCCACTTTTGAAGCCCTTCTGCCATTGATCTGCGTGAGGTATGTGCACATGATTTAAGTGTTGCAGGCTTGTGAACCTCATGACAACTGTGTGAGGCATTCTCTGAATAAATTGAACCTCACAACAACTGCACGAGGGTTCATTTCTAGTCCTCTACTGCTATGCAGTTTCTGCTGCAACCATGTTCTCTGTCTGGGTCCACTTTCCTCTCTTCTATGGACCTTTTGGGGCCCGCTTAGTCCTGCAATGTGGTACACATGGTGTGATCCACTATGGTGCATCCTCTGATCTTCACTCAGCTCCGTAGCTTAGCATGAAATTCATTCTTATTGGCTTAAAAAGATGGATTGCACCATTAAGTTCTTATTTCCTATTTTCTATAAAAATACAACTAAAAATACATTATTAATATGCTTGAAGGTCCATCAAAAGCTAGGTTGAGGGGTGAAAAATGGCATGTTTTAGTTCTCAACAACTTCTGGTCGGTAATTGAGGTAACCACTGACCTACCCTTTGCTTGTCTTGGTTTATTGGTTAGTCATCCATCCTATTTCTGACACACCCTTTCTGTATATGACACATCCCTTCTGTATATGACACACTCTTTCTGTATATGACACATCCCTTCTGTATATGACACATCCTTTTTGTATACTATTCTTTTCAGATTTGGGGCTATCTGCACTTCTAGCCTAGCTGCCCTCTCCTGCATTCTGACGTATACACATATCCACTCATGAGCAACTGGAACACGCATCATCGTCGGGATGTTGGTATGAAGTATTTGGAGATGGGCCTGAGGTCCCAGTTTGACCTGCCGATCCCAGAACAGGTATGGCTATTTCTCTTTTCTTTCTCAGCATTTTTTTATGCTTCCTGCTTGGCTGATGGAACACTTTTCTATCTGGGTAGGTTATCTATGATCCATACATTTGTTCTCCTTTTTAGGATCGAGCTGCTGTGGGTCCATCTCGCTTCTTCATCGATCATCTCATCATTTTCTTCTACTGGGCCTAGGCATATTATTTGGGAGAGAGGCTGGTCCACCAGTATCGAGACCACTTTATTGTGTCGCAAGCTCCTCCTGCGGATGTTATGGCTCCTGGGGGTATCGTTGAGGAGCTCTCTACCTGGTTTCTTCATCATGGGGTCCCCGTCAATGATCTCCTCATGCTCAGGGGGTACAAGCTATGGTATGAGTCCCTACCCTACGGGTCCATTCTTCCATGCTTCGTACCTGGTGCCAATTTCCTGGCCTTTGGTAGTCCGTGATCTCAGGTGGTTCTCATTTTCCTTAGGCAAATTTTTAGTGGTTTTAGTTCAATTTTTTTTTTCTTCTACTTACTAAAACTCTGCTCCTTTTCACAGTTTGAGCAAGGAGGTGACTCTGATGATGATGAGGCGGCAGCGGGTACTACTGAGGGTACGGGAGCTGGTCCCTCAGGCACCTCTAATCTGGTGTCTCTGGTTGTTCGACTGTGGAGGTCTAAGGGACTTTTAGGCACCTCGATGATGCCTTCCTTTCTAGTTTATGTACAGCCGTAGAGGAGCAGACCTGCATATCTACTACCGTGATCCATATCCCCCCTCCTGAATTGGTTCCTAGGGTAAGCAAGTTTTATCTTTCTGCATGCTTGTTTTTTAAGAAAATGCATGTGCTTACGGCTGTGGGTCCTGTAGCTGATATCTCTCTCCTTTTTGTGTAGGACTATAAGTCGACGGTGAATCAGGTGGAGTATTACCGCAATATTGTCAGTCTTCGAGGTGTGGAAGTGGTGAGTATCATACCGACTGCTTTCGATCATTACCTTACTATTTTTATCTTTCAACTGATCTTAACTAATGGCTTTCGATATGACTTTCAGCGTGCTCATGAAAAGGAGTCGCACTCCCTGCTTAGCCGACTTTTTGAGGCATGGACCCGAGTGGGAGATGTCAGGACATATCAGAGCTTCACGGAGGCGCAAGAAGTCCAAGGGTGCCAATAAGGATTAGGCTCTATTTTTGGATTTTTGAACTTTGAGACTTTCTGGGACACGTTTTATTTTTGGATTTTGGAAATATGTAATGGATGATGTGACATTGTTATTATTTTTGGATGGTTTTTTTAGCTTTTCTAGATGAATGTTAGTGCCCTTTGCATATTCTATCTCCCTTTTACTTGTTGTAGTGTGTCAGATTGCTTGCAGGATGGGCTTGATTTTTTTCAGAAAGAATGGCCTCTAGGGCTACATACTTAGTTAACACTTGGCCCTCATTTCCATGCCTGTGTGGATCTTTCCTACACGAAGATTTATATAAGTTAGATGTGACCAACAAAATTCACCTTCGTATGTGATTTAATGCGCCTTTTAGGTAAATGGCAGTAAATGCCGGCAAGCTATCCAGGGGATCAGTGTAAACTCCCTCCCAAACCTTCATTTTTTCTTGGGGGGGGGGGGGGGGGGAATGGTCTGGTTCATGTATTACATGTGCCAAGCATAGCCTGGGAAACAAAAGGCTATTACATGCACCAGACCAAACCTGGGGAAAGTGGGGCCTTTTAAGCCCGAGAATGCCTTTTTCACTCCTTTTGATTTTTGCTTGGTTCTTTTTGTTGTTGATTTTCTCCATGCTTTCTCAAGGGTGGGTCCATCGTCCTATATTGAATTTGTATCTTTGTATGTCAATGGACTCTCTTTCCGGCCCCACCTCTCGTGGAGGGTCCGGGACCATGATACTTCCCTCTTTGGGCATGGGGCCCAATTTTCTAAGGAAGTGGCTTGAGAGCATGAATGAGAGTGAGCTTGTGAGTTTAGATCGGCTCGGCTTGGCCCGTCTCTCGTCCTTCCTTGAAATTCCTCCACTTTGGGATCTCATTTATGTCGCGGCTTCATTTTGGGGAGTTAACACCCATGTCTTCCATTTTGGGAATCGCGAGTTGACTCCTATTGAGCAGTGAAAAATACCATTTTTCACCTCCTAACCTGACCTTTGATGGACCTTTGAGTTGACTAATAAAGTGTTTTGAGTGTGTTTTATAGATAAATAAAAAAATACAGTCTTAGTGCAGACAGTCCTTTAAAAATGCCAAAAAATAGACCAGCTTCCTCAACATGTGCTTATGTAGCCCAAAAGGCCAGTCATCAAGTAGTCCACAGAGCCTCAGAGCTCCATGGCAATGACATGTGTCCACATGGGCACACATGGGAGCAAGACCAGCTGCATCTGATGAGGATTGAACCCACCAAGAGCCTACTATGTACTGACAGATGAAGGACAACACCTCAACGAGGTGTGCCAATTGTGGAAGCAAAGGATAGGACCTATCGAGAGGTCACTCCAAGCTGTCGAGAGCATGGGATGCTCAAATATGAAGCTGCCGAGAGGTTCCCAGTACCTATCGAGTAGTTGAGACTGAAGAAACCAAGCTGTCGAGAGGTTTTAAAGGTGTATTTTAAGCTATCGATAGGTACTCAAGTGGAAAAGTGAAGATATCGAGAGGTTGGTAGAACCTGTCAAGAGGATAAAGCTGCAGTGGATGAACTTGTCGAACAGCAGACTGCTACCTGTAGAAGAACTACTTGAAGATGCAGGGGAGCTCGAGAGGATCCACCTACATATCAAGAGGTTCCTTGAACCTAGCGAATAGTCAAAGTCAACCTCACGAGGACTTACCTGAAGGTGTGTTCTTTAGCCGAGGTTGAGGCAACCTGTCGAGAAGCAGAACAGATCCTGTCGAAAGCTCAACTGGAGCCTTATAAGGAGTCGATAGGTTGAATTATAACCTATCGAGAGGATGAGTGGAGTTCGGACAGAAGTTAAGATTTGGCTCCAATCTTGTCCAATAGTTTTCAGAACCCGTCGAGAAGTCATAGATCCTATCGAGAGCCTGCACCAACCGTTGAATGGAGTACCAAGTGGACTCAGAACCTATCGAGAGGTTCCCTAAACCTCTCGACACTTGATTTGGAAACTTCTCAGTTCCAGCCACTTAAGTTGCTTGCTTCAGTTCTTTGTGCACATGTTTCAAGGCACTTTAACAACCCTTGGGGGTATTTTTGGAATGCATATGGGCACGAATGGGAACTCTTTAGATACTTCACATGTACTTGTCCAATCTAGACCAATGGGTGAAGATCCTCTAGAAGAGAAATCAGCCATATTAGCAGCTGAGAATAAATATTCCCTTGAGCTCTGATAAGCTGAAATAGATCTAAGGATAGAAGGGAAGAGTATAAATGGCTGAGAAGTTGCACAGATGACCCATCCAAAATCGAGAGAACCAGAGCCAAATTCGAATTTCATTTTTCCCTCCAAAATCCTTTCCCTCTTTCTCCTTTCCCCATTATCTCCTTAGCCAATCATGGTTGGCTAAACCCCTTTAGTATCTAGGGTGAGGTTGAGAGCTATAACTTGAGAGGTTCAAGGCTTTATATATGGATTGGATGTTGCATAGATTGTAGATCTGAGAACAATTGGGCTGTAAGTTGTATTGATTCAGTATTTGTTGAATGCAAAGTTAATTTTGATCTATAAATCTTGTCTTTGTCATTTGATTTCTTAGATTAAATATCCCTATGGATGCCTGAGCTTGTAGCCTTACATCCACAGCATCTACAATAGTTTACTTGTTCTAATTGAGATCCTTGAATTAGAAGAATCTCTGGGATGATTTGTGACCATTCAAGTGGATAGATCATAGCCTTAGGATTACTCTAATTCTCTGGTCTAGATTAGATTCTTATACCTTGCATATGAGCTTATAGCCAGATGAAGGATTGTTGCAAATCAGTTATATGTATTACCTTTGAACCAATTGATTTTCAGTAAAGACCAAAATCCCTAGTTGCTCTCGACCTTTTGATTTTAATCCTTTTCTTCATTTCCTTAAATCTGAGTTTCAATTAGTTCTGAATCATTTGCAATTGATTTCTGTAGTTTTTAGTAAAGTGACAACCCTTGAAACCTCTCCTCTTTCCTTTCCTTGCATTAGTTTAGGATAGAGTACCATATCTGGTATAGATCTAGAGATTTACCATAGTTTAAAGCACATTTCCCTTTAGACATACCTTGACTTACCCCTTAAAGCTTGTTGCAACATCCCTAGTTATTGCAGGACTTATTGCTTACCTTGATCCCATTTTGCTGTACTTTGTCCATTTAATTTGTTGTTTTAACCCTTTTATAATTGTAACATAAGCAAGCCATCAAGTTTTTAGCGCCAATATCGGGGATCTGTATTTTTAGAATTGGTAGATCTAAGTTTTTCTTATTTTAGATTTAGATTTATAATTGTTTGTTTTATATTTGACTAATTGTTGTTGTAGTTTTATGTAATTTAATTTTGTGTTTCAGATCTGGATCTGTGGTTTTAAGAGGAGCATTGTGATTTTTGGAGGAGCAAGCTATGCTAAAGTTTATGTTTCCTAACTCTCTTTACATTTCTAGATCTGTAATTTTTAAATCTGCAGCATTAGTTGTGTGTTTTTGAAATTGTTTTGCTGAAATCTATGCTGTAATGTTTTTGTATTGCACTTGGTTCCTATTGTGTGTATGCTTGGTAGGAGATCTCTCAATCTTGAGATTCCCCCTTTAGATCTTGAAGTTGAGAGGCTTCTCAGACCTAAGCAGTCCCTACACACACCAATGGTTAATTCTGAGAATTCTGTAATGGGTGAGCAACCCAGGACATTGAAAGAATTCAATGCACCAGGGGTCTACAATTCCCCCTTCTGCATTCAATTCGCTGTTGTCCAAGGGGACTATGAGATTAAATCTTCCATCATACAGATATTGCCCTCATATCATGGCCTGAGTAAGGAAGACCCATATAAGCACATTAACGAATTTCAGGGACTGTGCACTACTTGCAACATTGCAGGTTTGGGGGAGGAAGCAACCAGGTTGAGATTCATTCCTTTTTCACTAAAGGATAGAGCTAAAACTTGGTTGTCAATGCTCCCAATCGATAGTATTCAGTCTTCGAATGACCTTCAATGTCAATTTTTAGCCAAGTTTTTTCCCATGTCTAAAACAAGTCAGTTGAGGAAGAGCATCGTTTCATTTGCTCAAGCCCCAACTGAAGACTTTCACCAAGCATGGGAGATATTTAAGGAGCTCTTTAAGTAATGTCCCCATCACCAAATTTCTGAATGGCAACTTGTTCAAAGTTTCTATCAAGGAATTGATCCCAAGGGTAAGGACATGGTTGATGCCTCATGTGGTGGTACTTACCTCTACAAGACAGCTGATGAGGCTTGGGAGTTGTTTGATATTATTAGTGAAAGCTCCATGCAAAGAGAGACTTTGTTAAGGGACATTGCGACTCCTGTTAGATTGGTGAGAGAGAATACTATAAGAGGGAAAATATATGAGGTTAGTGATTACAATGATTTGGAAAGGAAAGTGGATAGCTTGACTCAAAATTTTGATAAGCTCATGGAAGCAATGCAGTCACCAATAATTGTCAAAGTAGAGGAGGCATGTGTGATATGTCAGTCCCCTACTCACTCCCTTGAGGAATGTCCTGCTGCCTAATTTCCATACCTTGTTATGGAACATGTGAATGCTGCTCAGCCCTTTGGACAAAAGCCTACTGCATGTTATCATTAGAGGAACCACCCCAATTTGAGGTGGAGGCAAGATACTTTCCAAAACTAGCAGCAGCAGCAACCACAACAGCAGTCCATACCCCTTAGAAATGCTCAACCTTTTTAGCAGAACTACTTCCCAAGGCCCCAATACCAGGAGCCTATGGCCCATCCAATGGCACAACCTATGCATCAAAGTGTACCAGTCCCAGCACCCTCTAGATCTCTCACATTTGAAGAGCAAGTTCTGGCTTCATTGCAGAATTTGGGCTCTTTGTCACAAACTGTTAACTCCCACAGCCAAAGTATTAAAAAGATAGAGGATCACCTTGGTCAGCTATCCAATACTTTGACTAGGAGAGAGGGGGGAAGGCTGCCTAGTCAGCCCATGAACAACCCATAAGGGCAGTATATGATGGGTGAGACTTCGTCACATGAAGAAGCTAAATCTGTCACCACTTTGAGGAGTGGAAGACTGGTTGACAACAAAGTTGGTGTTGAGCCTGATGAGAAAAGTTTAGGAAATGAAAGAACAACCCATGTTGATATGCAGTAGGAGCAGCATATGAGAAATAAGGGGGCTGTTGATGTGCCCCAACAAAAAAATGAAAACAAAAATAAAGAAAAATCTGATGAGATTGCTAAGGCAGCAAATGGGAGATCAGTTCCCCATTTGTCATTTCTTAATGCACTTCAAGCATCTTCTACTTTTGACAAGGGGAATGCTAAAGTTAAGGAAATGATGGAGACATTTAAACAAGTGAAGATTAACTTGCCTTTACTTGATACAATCAAGCAAGTTCCAGCCTATGCAAAGTTTTTAAAAGATTTGTGCACAAACAAAAGACAATCTAGGATGCACCTATCCAAGAAGGTCTTTTGTGCTGAGAAAGTGAACCAAGTGTTATCCATTGCAACCCCAACAAAGCTCCAAGATCCTGGACTTTCCACAATCCCTTGCATCATTGGGGATCACACCATTGAGAAAGCCTTATTAGATCTAGAAGCTAGTGTAAATCGACTTCCATATTCAGTTTATGAGAAGTTAGGTTTGGGAGAATTGAAGCCCACACACGTGGTGTTACAGCTAGCTAACATATCTGAAAGGAGACCTGTGGGAATGATAGAAGATGTGTTAGTTAGGGTTGACAAGTTTTTCTACCCAGCTGATTTTCTAGTTCTTGATGGAGCCAAGCAAGTGTACTACCTCCATTCCTATGATTTTAGGCAGGCCTTTCTTGGCCACTGCCAATGCTTGTATACAATATAGATCAGGTGTAATGGAGGTATCTTTTAGTAACATGAAAGTAAAATTGAATATTTACGATGCAGCAAGTCAGCCTCACTTGGATAGTAAGGATTATTTTTTGATTGATGTGTTGGATGAGCTTGTGGAAGAGACTTTGCCCATGCTGCTGCATTGTGATGATTTGTGTGATGTTTTTGAAAATGTGTGGAGTGAAATTATGGAAGAGAAGGCCCTCACACATGTGGTTAAAGAGGTGAAAGTCTTAAATTCTGAAGTGGGGCAAACAACAAGGTATCCTCCTTGGAAACAAGTTGTGTTGCCTCTTCCACCACCATCACAGGCACCTTTGTTGCCTTCACTCATAAGTCCACCTGATGTGGAGTTAAAACAGCAATCCAAGTCCTTCAAATATACTTTTTTGGAGGGCAAACCAGAAGTTGCTAGTGATCATTTCTTCCTCCCTCACTGATGAGCAAGAGGAAGAGCTGTTGTGTGTTTTAAAGAAGCATAAGAGAGCAATAGGCTGGACTATTGCAGACCTTGAGGGCATCGGCCCTACCGTGTGCATGCATAAGATCCACTTGGAAGAGGGTTCCAAACCCTCTAGCGAGATGCAGAGAAAGTTAAACCCTCACACGCAAGAAGTGGTGATGAAGGAGGTGCTCAAATTATTAGATGCAGGAGTCATCTATCCCATTTCAAATTCTGAATGGGTGGCACCTACCCAGATGCTACCTAAGAAATCTGGAATCACTGTAGTGAAATTTGATTTTGGTGAGCTACTTCCAACTAGGGAAACCACAGGTTGGAGGGTGTGCATTGACTATCGAAAGCTCAATTTAAAAACCAAAAAATACCACTTTCCTTTGCCCTTCATAGACCAGATTTTAGACAAGTTAGCAGGCAAAGCTTTCTATTTCTTTCTTGATGGATATTTTGGGTATAACCAAATCCCTGTTTATCCACAAGATCAAGAGAAAACAACTTTTACATGTCCATTTGTCACATTTGCCTATCGAAGGATTCCATTTAGATTGTGCATTGCCCCTACAACTTTCCAAAGGTGTATGTATGC
Organism: Chloranthus sessilifolius; assembly: GCA_021018995.1. NCBI lineage: Eukaryota > Viridiplantae > Streptophyta > Magnoliopsida > Chloranthales > Chloranthaceae > Chloranthus > Chloranthus sessilifolius. The sequence goes on along the minus strand of CM037586.1, from coordinate 84,016,484 downwards.
TATCATTTCTAGCATGATTGATCAGTTTTTAGAGATATTCATGGATGATTTCTCTATCTTTGGGGACAGTTTTAGCTAATGTCTACACCATCTCAGCCCTGTGTTGCAGAGATGTGAGAAAACCAACTTAGTTTTGAGTTGGAAAAAGAGTCATTTTATGGTCAATCAAGGCATTGTCCTTGGCCATGTTGTTTCCCACAGAGGCATTGAGGAAGACAAGGCTAAAATTGATTTGATTGCACATTTTCCCCACCTAAAACTATGAAAAAAGTCAGATCTTTCTTGGGGAATGCTGGTTTTTATAGAAGATTCATCAAAGATGTTAGTAAAATCTCAAAACCTCTTTATCAACTATTGTGTCAAGAGGTTCCTTTTGAATTTAATGATGAATATCTTATTTCTTTTGAGCTTTTGAAAGGTTATTTAACCTCTGCACCTATCCTTTAAGCACCTAATTTTTCTTTTCCATTTGATCTGATGTGTGATGCATTAGATTTTACTATTAGTGCAATTTTGGGGCAAAGAATGGACAAAGCACCTTGTTTGATTTCTTATGCAAGGAAGACAATGATTGATGCTCAATTAAATTACACCACAACTGAGAAAGAATTGTTGGCAATTGTTTATGCTTTGGAAAAAATTAGGTCTTATGTGTTGGGATCTAGGATTGTGGTGTTCACTGACCACTCAGCCCTGAAATACCTTTTGTCTAAAAATGATGCAAAGCCAAGATTAATCGGATGGATCCTCCTATTACAAGGGTTTGACCTTGAGATTAAGGATAAAAAAGGGGTTAAAAATATGGCTACAGACCACCTATCTAGGATCCTAGCTGCTGAGTTTGATAGGCTGCCTATCAATGACTTTTTCCCTAATGAATAGCTGTTTACTGTCAGCACTTCTACACCTTGGTTTGTAAACATAGTGAACTATTTGGCTATGGGTAGGATTCCCCGACATTGGAACAAAATGGACAAGGAGCTGTTCTTTTCCCATATCAGACATTATATGTGAGAGGATCCATACCTATTCAAGCATTGTGCAGACCAAGTAGTGAGGAGGTGTGTCCCAAAGGATGAATTCCACAATATACTAACCATGTGTTCAAGACAGCTATAAAGGTGCTCCAAAGTGGATTTTATTGGCCCAGTCTCTTCAAGGATGCATGGCAGCATTGTAAAGCTTGTGAAAGATGCTAAAAATGGGAAGTATCTCCAAAAGAAACTCCATGCTTTCACAGCCTATACTTGTTATTGAACTCTTTGACATTTAGAGGATTGACTTCATGGGTCAAACCTTTCCCTCCTTCCTATGAATACATTTTTATTCTTGTGGTTGTGGACTATGTGTTCAAATGGGTTGAGGCCATAGCCACAAGAACCAATGATCACAATGTTGTCCTCAACTTCTTGAAGGACAACATTTTCTCTAGGTTTGGCACCCCCAGAGCTATCATTAGTGATGAGGGAAGCCATTTCTGTAATAGACAGTTTGAGAACTTACTTAGAAAGAACTCTGTGACACATAGAGTTGCCACCCCATACCACCCATAGACCAGTGGGCAAGTGAAAATTTCTAATAGAAAAATCAAACACATTTTGGAAAAAAGTGTGAGAGGAGATAGGAAGGATTGAACCCTGAGGTTGACTGATGCTCTTTGGGCTTATAGAATTGCTTATAAGACCCCGATAGGGATGTCTCCCTTTAGGCTGGTGTATGCCAAGGCATGCCATTTACCAGTAGAGTTAGTACACAAAGTATATTGGGCTATTAAATCATTGAATATTGATCTAACTTCTACTGGCATGCATAGGAGGATCCAACTGTCAGAGCTGGAAGAACTGAGATTGGAAGCCTACTCCCATGCCAGAATCTACAAGGAGAAAACCAAGTTTTTTTATGACAAGCAATTGTTGAGAAAGGAGTTCACTACTAGCAATAAGGTATGGCTTTTCAATTTTAAGTTGAAAATTTTCCCAGGAAAGTTGAGATCTAGATGGGAGGGACCTTACAATGTAGTGCATGTATCCCCATCTGGAGATGTTAAAATCATGGATCCAAAAGATGGTAAGATCATGAAAGTTAATGGTCAAAGGCTCAAACTCTTTCTGGAAAATATAGTAGAGCCTGTGGTGACCATTCACCTTCAAGAACCTCCCAAGTGTGATTGATTTTTAACAATATATACTATGTATCATAACTGTTGTTTTTGTTAGTTTTGTTGTTGTTTGTGTTTTCAACTCTGTTTGGCATTGTACATAGGTTGCCATTTTGTTTAAGTGTTTTATGTAGGTTACTGAGTCAACCTTGTTTAAGTTACAAATGCCCTCAATCTATGAGAAATCCAATGGGAACATAGAAGAATTGAAAAATCTGTGTGAATGGAGACAAGAGAATTGCTGAGAAATAAGTTTAGAATACAAAACAGACCTGTCGAGAGGTTTGAATTGATGTTTGACAAGCTCAGAGGCCTCCCAATGTGCATTTCGACGAGTATTGTGACCTATAGAGAGGTTTAGGTTGATTCTCGACAGGTACTAAAGCTATACATGAGCTATTCGATAAGATCTGTGTACCTATCAAGATATTGGGAGAACTAGTCTAGAGGTATTTAAGACTTTTGGGTACATTTTCGACAGGTTCAGAGTACCTGTCGTGAGATTCCATGAACCTCTCGAATTGATTTTGTCTGAAGCCTTGAACCTGTCGACAAGGGTTAAGTGAACCTCACGAGACCTTCAACCTGTCAACCCTGCCATCCCAGCTGATTCTAACTCTTCGACAGGTTGATGCAACCTATCGAAACCTTTTGTCTAATCTTGTCGAAATATGATTTTTGTTATTTTAAACCCATTGACAACTTAATCCATCCACTCGACAGCTTCTGCTCTGAGCTCCATTCCTTGTCTGTCGATTTCCCAGTTCCCTCTTCTTCCTCCACCTCATTGGTTTCTACTCCAATCACTCGACCATTGTTTCAATTGCTTCAATTCCTCAAGGGTAACATTTTGTACCTGGTCTACGCCAGTTTGGTGCTGTGTGCATCATGATCTAAAAAATACTAGGGTTTCTGTGGGTAAGTTCTTTTTCAGCTCCACTCTGTGATTTCCAAGTTCTATACTTCCATTTCCAAGTTGTGTGGTTACTTTGATTGAGCAAAGAGGTTTGCTGTAGTTGTTGAGGGTGATTGTTTGAATTTTTGTGACCAATGGCTGACCGTGAGGATACTTTAGCAGCTATATTCAAAGCCCCTTCTAAATCTGCCCAGAAATATATTAGAAAATCTAGTAGGCTAGCCACACAACCCAAAGAGAACCCACCTGCTAAAAGGAAGCTCATCATGGATAAATCTAACAAACCTAAGAAAGTTAAGAAGTCCAAGAAGGCCAAAATCACTAAGGAAATTATTAAGAATGTGCCAGTACCTGAACCTAACTCAGAGGCTGAACTTGAAATCCCTGTGAGCCTATCTACTCCCAATGAGTTTGTGGATGCCTTAGACCTGATCCCTTCGACAAATTTTAACATACCTTATTTTTCTAAGGTAGTGGAGTGTAAGGACACCTTGGACTATTTGGCGAAGGCAGGGCTAACATCCTTGTTGACCCCATTACAAGAAAAATCCTACCCTAGACTCGTCAAATTGTGGTATTAAAATATTAGAAAGAAAATGAAGCCAGGGTCAACTGAGTCTACCCTTGTAATCTTGATTGATAATTGGGAGCTTGTTGTGGACTACAGTGATATAGGATTTGCTTTAGGGGTGGTCCCATCTATTTATGACTCAGTATATGGCTTAGGAGCACCTGAGAAGGTGTCCTTTAGAGCAATGGCTAGGCAGCTGACTCAAGGAATTGTGGGGTATGGGGAATCACTGATGTGGAGAGATCTACACCCTAGCCTATTATTCATAGATTCAATTTCGAGGAAAAATATATATGTTAGTGGACATCAGCAAGAGAGGAGAACCCCTATAGTGGATGCCTTGTACTTTTTCTCCAAGGGCCATTTCATGAATGCCCCTCAACTGATCTTTGAGTCCGTGGTAGATGTGAATGATAAAATTAGTAGAGCACAGGCCTTGCCAAGGTTACCCTACAGCAGGCTCATCACTGCTTTGTTAAGAAAAGGGAAGTTTGTTATCCAAAAGGATGAGCCAATGGAAAAGGTGACTCCAAAAGTGTTTGGGAAGAGGGCTTGGTCTACTAGTAGGAACCTGATTGGGAAAAGCAAGAATAAATCAGTTGAGGATCCTGCATTGGAAGCATCTCAGGCAGCCACATCAGTAGCTACACCTGTTCTACTCACAGCTCCATCATCTAGCTCAACTGCTATAGCTAGGACTTCTACATCAGTTAGCTCAGAGCTTTTGCTCACCTCTGCTGATCCTAGCTCAGAGCCTCCACCTATGACCTTTGCACCCATGCTCTTCCCCTTCCACTGATGTACTTTTGTTTGATATCATCTCTACTATTTCCAACATCTCCATTCCATCACCCTCTATACCTTCAATTTAAGTCCTCATACCTCCTAGCAGCTCAGTCATCCTTTCCACCATCACCACATCCACACCTCTGTCACCTCCTCCTACCACAGACCTCATCCCTACCTTACCTTCACTCCCCATCACATCCACGTACTAGAGAATATCAGAAACAACCCCTCCAGTCAGCCCATCCATCCCAACTGTTGAACCCTTGAGCCTTGCACCATCTACATCAGCTAACCCAGCCATTTCCTCTCCACCATCCATACCCTCTAACTTTGGCCATACTACTTCCATATCACCTCCACGTACCCAGGATTTGGACCACTTAACCACTGAGGGATATTCATCCCTAATTGACTCCATTGTGGAGGACATTGGGCATGAATATATCCCCTTACCCGACTCTCCACAACCTACCCAATTCCAGACTACTCCCACCCCACCTTTTCAACATGCCCCCACATCTCCTTTCCAGCCCATTATCCCCATTCCACCTATTACCCAAGCCTAAGTCCTACCAGAGGCTTCTGCTCATAGCCTTTCCCTTCTCACCACCATCCTATCGCAACTCCAAACCAACACAGCTAACCAAGCTGCTATGGTTGCCTGCCTACAAGCCATCCAATCAACCTTAAGGCATGTTACCCCAACCTCCTAACCTCTTCCAATCCCTACTCCTACACCTACGCCTTTACCCACTCCACCTCCATCTCCTTTAGCAGTTGTTTCCACTGCTGAGGTGGAAGAACCACTCCCTGCCCCCATTGTAGCCCCTTCCACTAGAGACTCCTCCACTCAAACTGACTTTGAGGAGGCAGCTCTACCTTCTCTACCTTTTACCCATCCTTCCACCTCATCTGAGCCTGTTACTGAGGTAGAGGAGCTGACACCTACCATCCCACTTACCCCTTCTCTTCCATCCTCTTCATCCACTCCCTATCACTTGTTTGTTGACCCCACTAAGAGGGCGATTTTCCCTAAATACCTCCTCCCTACACCCTCATTTTCCACTCTTTACAAACCAATGGATGATAATCCCTACATCAGGAGGGATGTTATCAAAGGGATGGCTGTATTGAAAACTTGGGTGAGATAGCCCTTGGTTACAGAGATTGACCAGCTGAAGCTGGAGCATAAGTGGAGAAGCTTCATTGGGAGAAATTGTGCAAGCAAGCCCTCACTTTATATGAAGCAGAGAAACAAAAAGCTGAGATGCTAGCTAGGCTAGCTAACACTCTGCAGTCCACTTTAATGGGAGGGATACTGTTAAGTGGTGAAAAATGCCACTTTTCACCCTTTAACCTAACCATTGATAGACGTGTGAGCACACTAATAAGTCTCTGTCAAGTGCATTTTGTAGACAACAATAAAAGAGGACATTAATACAGAAAATCACTCAAGAATGCCCAAAAAGGGGCTATCTCTCAGCACAGGATAAACCCAGCAACAGCACACCAGAGGGTAGCACATCACTGGACCCTTAGAGTGTGTGGCTACAGCAGGGCAAGGCGAAGGAAGTGAGAACAGGCTAAAAACATCCTATCGATTGGTCAGCCAAAGACTTCGATAGAAGCTGAAAGTAAAGAAAGGGAGAATTCGTGCAGTTGAAGAGATTTCGACAGGATCTGAAGGCAGAAGAAGGATGGATTCGTGTGGATAGAGAAGTTTGATAAGATCCAAGAACCTATCGAGCAGATGAAAGGAAGGAAGAAACCATCCTATCGAAAGCCTACTTGAGGTGTCAAGGGAACCTGTCGAATGGTTTTCTAAACCTATCGAGATGAAGACGCTGGAACAGAACCTATCGAAGGGTACTTGAGCCTTTCGATAGGAGTGAAAGCAACCCTATCGAAATGATGGCATGTAAAGCAGAACTTGTTGAAATGGGTCTCTAACCTGTCGAAGAGTCCCTCCAACCTGTCGAATACTCCAAACCAAGGACTGAGAATGCTGGAACTCTAAGCAAAGACTCATCCTATCAAAACCTATCGAACAGGTCTGAGAACCTAGCAAAGGACCAAAAAGCTCTATTGGGACCTGTCAAAAGCTTCCTGAACCTATCGAAATTGTGTGCAGAACTTCTCAGAAATCCAGTTGTGCATATGTTATGATTTGGTGACCTGCTACACGCAACCCGAGGCACTTGGTGATCGGCATGACGATTCCAAAAGATGCCCTAGGAAACCCTAACCGACCCACGTGCTCTAACAGAACTCTAACAAACTCTGAGGACCTTCTAGGAGGGATTTTTGGTGGGAAAAATAGAGGAGAAAGCTATATTTAGAGACCCCTAATTGCAATTGAGGGAGATCGAGATCTGAGCCAAATTCTGGAGACTAGAGCTTGCAGAGAAATTCTATTTCCCTCCTTTAGCCAAAGCATGGTTGGCTAATTCCCCTGGAGTAGTGAGGAGAGAAGTTAGCTCTGTATTTAGGTAAGGTTAAGAGTGCTATTGTAAGTTCCTAGCTTCACAGACTACAGATCTGAGAGTATTTCCATTCTAGAGTGACCTTGTTTGCAATGTTAATGCTGATTTTAATGCTTTAATTAGATCTAAAGTTCCTTTGGTTCCATTTGGTGATCGATCGTATCTGTGTAGAGGAGTCTGTATATCAGCTCACCCACTTAACTGGTAGACCTCTTAGATACCATCTGATCTCCCTGGATCTGATGCTCCTATGATTCCTTGAGTCTGTGACCTGAGAATTGCAGCATCTGTAGTAGTTTTAATTATTCTAATTGATGCTCTAGCTTTGAAGGAGATCCCTAGGATGGTCTGTGACCATTAAAGTGGACAGATCATAACCTTAAGATGAACCTAAGCTCAGGCTCCAATTGGATTCATCTGCTGCAATCCATGGATTTGATAGTCTATAGGATGGTCTATGACCATTAAAGTGGACAGATCATAGCCTTACAACCAGGTGAATCCTGTGATTTGGAGTGGAATTTATATCATGCAGCTGTGCTTATAGCCAGTTGAGGGAATTGTGTGCTCTGAACCTCTGTAGCATGATTAATCAAATCTGATTTCAGTGAAAACTAACCTCCAAGCTACTCTTCTCCATTTTTTGTTCTTTTTACCTCTTTCCCCTGCAAGATCTAAGATCCTAAACTCGATCCAAGTTAGTTTATGTTTAATTTTAGCTTAGCTTAAGTGACAGTCCATTTCAAACCTCTCCCCTATCTTTTAGCTAAATTAGTAATAGTTAGGGTGCCAGATCTAATTCAGATCTGGAGATTTATCATATATTTAAACTAACCTCCCTGTGGACATTCCCTTATTCACCATCTTTGTAAAACTTGCTACAACAAACCCTGACTACTTGCAGGTCTGTGTGAGTGTGTCAGCCTAGTTTTATTGATGATTTTAGACCCTCATTTGAGGGAAGGCAAACACTCCAACAGATACTACCCTCAGTAGCTGGGGTGTCCCTAAATGAGCCCACATGCCCTAGGCCAGCCCCAAGCCTCGAAAGCCCTCCACCAAAAGGACCAAAGTGGGTGTTGCCAACTCTGAGAGATTGAAAAGAAGGGAGAATTTCAAGAAAGAATATGACAAAATTGTTGAGCAACAAGGATGGGAGCCCATGACCCTTTCAAGTACTGACTCAGAGTCTAATTAGGAGTAGACTGTGTTTAGAATTTGGTTGTAATTAGTTGTATGTAGGGTTTTATTCCACATATTTTTGTTACATTTAGCTTGTACTATTTCTTTTGGTACTTTGTAATTACTTGTGCATAATATAATTTTTATTTTTCCAGCTCCTAATCCGTCTCTTGTTTTTCTTTGTGTTTTCATTTGCTATAACTTTCCTTTGTGCTTAAAATGTTATAGAATATTCTTTTTGCTAGAATTAGTTACAGCCCTTGTACCTACCCTGTTGATTCCTTTTGTTCTATCTCTGAAATAGTGAGGACACTGTTCCTCATTGAATTGGGGGTATGGCATGGTGTGCCAATGGAGTAGTTAATGCTAGTGCAACAGTGTTGAATAAAATTTTGGAAAATAAAATGAACTCCCACCTGATTTTTGAAAAAAAAAAAAAAAAAGAGGAAATTAAAAACTATTTAAAGCTGATATTTGTTGTAGCTCTAACACTGTCATGAAGCAAATGCCAAGAATTGTTCAAAATTGGTGCTTAGTGACCCTAAAAGGAGAGAAAACTGTGAGGATATACCTCAGGAATTTGATGGAAGACCATACCCAGTGAGATTTGGGCCTGAAATTTTTTTCTTTGAAGAGTGTTTTGGCAATTGTTCTGCTCGAAGGACTGATTGAATCTAGGCTTGCTCACTAGAAGTTAGGCAAATCCAAATTGAAATAGCTTGATAGCATTCATGACATTGAGGACATGAAATAAGGCCATCCTTTGGATAGTTTGAGCTTAAAATTTCCCACCTTTGAACTACCCTTGATACACACTTTTGAGCCTTAAAAATTTAAGTTTTTCTTTGATAAAAACCAGAAAAGTTGAACCCAAAAACTCAGTGACCTGATATAGCCTGACCCTCATCCTGAGATTTCAGAAGGTAAAGGTGAAGATGGTAGAGCTGGTTTGACATTTGGTTGTATAAGAAGAAAGGAAATTTGATGGTATTTGTGTATCAATTGTATAGCTGTGGCATTCCAGCCCATAAAAGAAAAATGAGAAAAATACAAAAGAAAAGCATACAAAAAGACAAAGAAAAATAGAAAAGCAAAAAAAAAAATGAGAAAGAGAAGCCACTTCATTGAAAATTTTGAAAAAGAAGATGAGAAGATGGCCACTTCAAATTTGAAAAATATTAAGAAAGATGAAGTTGTGCTGAAATAATGGTGTGTATACCACCTCCTTACCTTACTGATCTCTCAGATTTTGAATCCCTCTTTACCCATTTATTCTTTATAAACCTCACCCATAAGCCACATTACAGCCCAATAAAAAGACCTTACTGATCTGAAATTGATTGAGCTGTCATGTGGAAATGAGAATTTATATAAACTATGGTGAAAAAGAGTTAGAAGATTTCAAGAATTAGAGCATTGCCTATGCTCATGCTTACAGTCCTATTTGAGGATTGTAACTACTCTTAAGCTGTGTGAAATCATGCACCTTCTATGTATTGTGAGTGGACAGCCCTGGTGAGACTTGGGTCTGAAATTAAGTTTGTTGGGGGCATTCTCAAAACAGAATTCTCAAAATTGATGGTAAGCTTTGCATTAATTTTCATACTCAATGCCTTGACATGAGTTGATTGATTGTGAAGGAATTATAGTAGAATTTCAGTATTAAAATGCGGGTTTACTGCTAAGAATCCTCTGAAAATTTGAAAGTACAAGTGTGGAATGAATTTAATTTTGTTTGAACTTTGTTTTAACATATTGCACTGGTATTAACTGATTTATTGGAGAAGTTTGTGGGTAACTTCACTGAAAACCCTCAGGAGACTTCACTCCTCCACTAGGGATCACCTAGGAGTTTAAAAGGCTTGATGCATATGCTAAATGCATCTGTGTTCCCTACAAAAGTGGCATTTTCTATTTTTAATCATTGCTTTTAATTTCTCCTTTGCTCAGGGACCAGCAAAGCTTAGGTTTGGAGGTGTGTTGAGTAGTGAAAAATACCAATTTTCACCTCCTAACCTGACCTTTGATGGACCTTTGAGTAGACTAATATAGTGTTTTGAGTGTGTTTTATAGATAAACAATTGTAGTCTTAGTGCAGACAGCCCTCTAAAAATGCCAAAGAATAGACTTGTTGCCTCAACATGTGCTTATGCAGCCCAAAAGGCCAGTCATCAAGTAGTCCACAGAGCCTCAGAGCTCCATGGCAATGACATGTGTCCACATGGGAGCAAGACCAGCTGCATCTGATGTGGATTGAACCCACCAAGAGGCACCTTCAGAACCTCCAAACAGCACCTCAAGGAGGTGTGCCAGTTGTTGAAGCAAAGGATAGGACCTGTCGAGAGGTTAGTTCAAGCTGTCAAGAGGATGGGATGCTCAAATATGAAGCTGCCGAGAGGTTCCCAATACCTGTCGAGTAGTTGAGACTAAAGAAACCAAGCTGTCAAGAGGTTCTGAAGGTGTATTTAAGCTGTCGATAGGTACTGAAGTGGAAAAGTGAAGATCTCGAGAGGTTGGTAAAACTTGTCGAGAGGATAAAGCTACAGTGGATGAACTTGTTGAACAGCAGACTGCTACTGTCGAATAAGTACCTGAAGATGTAGGGAAGCTCGAGAGGATCCACTGACATATCGAGAGGTTCCCTTGAACCTAGCAAACAGTCAAAGTCAACCTCGCGAGGACTTACCTAAAGCTGTGTTCATTGGCATGAGGTTGAGGTAACCTGTTGAGAAGCAAAACAGATCCTGTCGAAAGCTCAACTGGAGCCTTATAAGGAGTCAACAGGTTGAATTATAACCTGTCGAGAGGATGAGTTGTCTTGATAGAAGTTAAGATTTGGCTCTAATCCTATCGAACAATTTTCAGAACCTGTCGAGAAGTCATAGATCCTGTCGAGAGCCTGCACCAACCTGACGAATGGAGTACCAAGTGGATTTAGAACCTGTCGAGAGGTTCCCTGAACCTCTCGACACTCGATTTGGGAACTTCTCAGTTCCAGCCACTTAAGTTGCTTGCTTCAGTGCTTTGTGCACACATTCCAAGGCACTTTATTGGGAGTATTTTTGAAATGCATATGGGCATGAATGGGTACTCTTTAGCTACTTTACATGTACTTGTCCAATCTAGACCAATGGGTGAAGAGCTTATAGAAGAGAAATCAGCCACACCAATAGCTGAGAATAACTAAAATATTCCCTTGAGCTCTGATTGGCTGAAATAGATCTGAGGACAAAAGAGAGGAGTATAAATGGCTGAGAAGTTACATAGATGAACCATCCAGAATCGAGAGAACCAGACCCAAATTCGAATTTCATTTTTCCCTCCAAAATCCTTTCCCTCTTTCTCCTTCCCCCATTCTCTCCTTAGCCAATTATGGTTGACTATACCCCTTTACTAGCTAGGGTGAGGTTGAGAGCTGGAAATTCAGAGGTTCAAGGCTTTGTATATGGATTGGATGTTGCACAGATTGTAGATCTGAGAACAATTGGACTGTAAGTTGTATTGATTCAGTAATTATTGAATGCAAAGTTAATTTTGATCTATAAATCTTGTGTTTGTCATTTGATTTCTTAGATTAAATATCCCTGTGGATGCCTGAGCTTGTGGCCTTGCATCCACAGCATCTGCAATAGTTTACTTGTTCTAATTGAGATCCTTGAAATAGAAGAATCTCTAGGATGATCTGTGACCATTCAAGTGGACAGATCATAGCCTTAGGATTACTCTAATTCTCTGGTCTAGATTAGATTCTTATACCTTGCATCTGAGCTTGTAGCCAGATGAAGGATTGTTGTAAATCAGTTATATGCATTGCCTTTGAACCAATTGATTTTCAGTAAAGACCAAAATCCCTAGCTGCTCTCCACCTTTGATTTTAATCATTTTCTTCATTTCCTTAAATCTGAGCTTGAATCAGTTCTGGATCATTTGCAATTGATTTCTATTGTTTTTAGTAAAGTGACAACCCTTGAAACCTCTCTCTCCTCTTTCCTTTCCTTGCATTAGTTTAGGATAGAGTGCCAGATCTGGTATAGATCTGGAGATTTACCATAGTTTAAAGCACATTTCCCTGCGGACATACCCTGACTTACCCCTTAAAGCTTGCTACAATAGCCCTAGTTCTTGCAGGACTGATTGCTTACCTCGATCCCATTTTGCTGTACTTTGTCCTTTTAATTTGCTTTTTTAACCCTTTAATAATTGTAAGATAAGCAAGCCATCAACTCCTACTCTCGAGGCGCTCTCCAATCTATCGGGTTTGAAGCTGCATAGAGACCTAGCCAAGGTACTGTCGAAATTAGGTTATGCCAGAGCCACCTAGATCACCCTCGGCTTGAAGAAAAATGATTATGAGAAAAGTCTCATTGGAGGGCCCACCAGGTGTTCGATGAAATTCCTAAGCGAACTTTTTGGGGAGGATAGCTTGCGAAAGATGTCGATCAAAAATCCTCATAATGTGAAGGCCTTTGCCCTTTGCCTTATCTCCGAAATTCTTTTCTATACTTGGGGAGAGAGCTTCTTGCTTGCACTTTGTGATGTCTTGGTGAAAATAGAGAGAGGCCGCTCTGCGATGCATATGGTGTTGGTGGAACTTTACTACTGCCTTCGCCCTGGGCAAGGTGGAGGGCCTCTGAGGATGTCCCATCTTGCTCTAAATTTGGCTTAGGGAGCATCTTGCCATCTTGGGACCTGTGCCTCACTTTTATGTTACTCGTGGTGAGGTGGTTCGCTACTTCTTGGGTAGATGCCCCATGCTTCCACTGGGAGACATGCTGGGTTTGAAGGCTTGGTTGGCCGAAGCCGAGTTGGTGTGGAGCGAACCATTTGCAGTACCTACTACTTCCCATTTTGGGTGTTGTGCCAGTTTGGCTGTTCTCAGCAAGTGCCCTGTGCGGCGAAATCTCCTCTATGTGATTTGATCTTTTCTCGGGGGTCCTCTAGGGGTATGGATAAGATAGCTGCTCTCTGGGAGACACGTCAGTCGACTCTCATGTGCAATCTAGAGAAAGGGGATTCAGTTTTGTCCTCCCTAAAGGATGAGGTATGGCTACTATCTGAGAAGCCTGCTGTCGGTCGCTTAGATCAGGCAAAGAGCAGTGATGTAGAGGGGCCTTGGTCAAGGAAGGAGTCAATGCTTCAAAACCTATTGAGCTAATGATGGATGAGAAGCGAATCCTGCATGATAATTTAGAGAAACAGATAGTTAGAGCAGAGGTGGAACAGGCCAGGGCTGATGCAGCTAAGGGTGAGGTCCTTCGTCTAGAAGGATCCTTGAGTGATGCCCTTGGTGCCACTGATGCTTCCCGGAAATGGTACAGGAGTCTTCACATCCGCTGGATGACAGAGCGGGATGAATGGGAGGATGCTTTGCGTGCAGAGATCTATGCCCTGAAGCACGAGTTGGGTTGTTGATTCCCTCCTGGACATACTTTTTGCATAGATCAGATTACCACATGAAGGGCATAAGAACCCCTGCCAAATTTTTTTGGGTATATATATACTTTCTTTATGTTTTTGTTGTTTTTTCTTTTTGTAAAAAAGGGAAGGGAGTGAGATATCACATCGATTATTTTATTTTTTTGGGAGATGTGGTGTATTCTAAGTAGAAACTTACAGATGGAAAAGGGAAACCTATTATCTTACAAAAATTCTAACTTTTCCCTATTTTCTTTTTGTAAAATGGGGAGGATTATTCCGATTATTCTTTTGGAGATGTGGCACATATAGTGTTGGCCTGAGATGGGAAAGGAAAATTTATTATCTGTTGCAAATGTGGTTTTTTTGGTCATCAAGACCAATCATCCCGGAGTGATGGGTGCACACAGTGTGGGTGTGAAAATGGGAAGGGAAATCTATTAGCTTTGACAAAAATGGTCTCCTCACCCTCTTTTTTTTTGTTGTCCTTTTTTGGTTTGATGCCTTAATTAACTGGGAGATGACAAGTCCCCCTTTGAGCATGGTCGAACCCCCTTTCATGGTTGGTCCTGAATGAAGTTCAGCAATTTTTACCAAGACCAGAACAATTATTCCTCTAGATTGAATCGACCTTTCTCTCCTTGCCCTGGGTCATACGTTTGACGGTGTAGTTACAAATACATGCTTGGTCGGGACTCGAATTTGAGCTAACATGAGCGGCCCCATTGAGAATCGAATAAAGCGAGAGGGGAACTGAGGGGATCTTATTTTCTTTCTTTTTCATTTCTCCTTTTCAACTTTCTTACTCACAATGCCCAAGGTGGGTTTTCATCATTCCTGTTGTTTCCCTCTTTTTACCCGTAGCGCCCTCTCGGGTTTTCACTACATCCATGGGTTTGCATTTTTACCCCAGGCGCCCCTTTGGGTTTTCACCTGGTCCGCACAAACTCGCAATTTTTACCCATGGCGCCCTTTCTGGTTTTCATCACGCCCTCTTTGCTTTGAGGCTGTATATTTTTATTTTATTTTTTGTATCTTATCAAAGGCCATGACATGGACGTCGATTCCGTCATAGCCGGCTAAATGAAATTCTTTGGTTGTCTCACAGCTTGGCTCGTGTTGACTCGATGGATACTATGACTGTTCGTTGACCTTAAAGAGTGATTTTTCTTGGAATGTATCATGGCCATGGGATAGGTTAGGAATTTTGAAGGTATTTTGGGTTTTCAAAAAGGTTTCCTTGATTGGGTTCCAGCTGCCATAATACACTTCTTCCTTGGGGGTTTTGAATGTACATGCCCCACTTCTTCTTTTCTATATTTTTTATTCTTTTCGCTCTTTTTTTTCAGACATCCTCTTTTTGGGATTTTGCTTTTCTAATTTTTTTGGATTTTGATGGTAACTCCTTTTCATTTTTTTTTTTTTGGTATATACACACATTTTTTTTAGGAAGGGTTGATGAAAGAAAGGCTAACGGCTCAACTGGTGTAGCAAGGGGTATGAGTATTCGGGGATACTTTTTTGCTATTGGGCTTTGAAATGATGGCCTCTTTTTGAAGTATCCTTAAGCAGTCACGTATCCATTTTTTTCAGTACTTACCTTGCCGCGGAGACCTAGGAATAGAATCGTCAGACGTATCCAGTGTTGATGGGCTCAGGAAAGTGATCTCCGTCCATAGTGGCAAGGCAGATAGTGTATCCCGAGTGCACTTCTCAGATGACATAAGGTCCTTTACCTGTTGGGCTTTAATTTCCCTCTTGGATCATCATGGAGGCACGAAAAATTTTCTTGAATACGGTGCCTCCTACCTTCAGATCTCGATCGCGGACACATTCGTTGTAAACGCGTGTGATTAGCCTTGGTACACTTGGGTATGATACAAGGCAAGGAGCCTTTTCTCGTCCAGCAGGTTCAACTGCTCAACGCGAGATCTCTCCCATTCAGCTTCGGGTAGGCCTGATTCAAGGAGTATGCGAAGCGAGGACACTTCAACCTCTATCGGCAGGATGGCCCCAGTTCCATATACAAGGGAGAACGGTGTTGCCCTTGTAGAGATGTGCATCGATGTTCTGTAGGCCCACAAAGTGAATGGCAACCTTTCGCTCCAATCTCAATAGGTAGCGACCATCTTCTCAAGGATGTGGACGACCATTTTATTAGTAACTTCGATGACCCCATTGGTTTGTGGCCGATATGGTGACGAGCGATGATGTTTGATCTTATACTGATCACAGAAGGCCCTGATGCGCTTGTTCGTGAAGTTCGTGATGATATCTTTAGGTATGCCAAATCGGCAAACAATATTTCTTTTGATGAATTTCTCAACATGTCGGGCCATAATGTTTGTGTAGGATGTTGCCTCTACCCATTTGATGAAGTATTCAATGGCAACCAGAATGAATTGATATCCGTTTGATGCTTTCAAATTTACCTTCCCGACGACATCGAGACCCCAAGTTGCAAATGGCCATGGAGTGGTCATGCTGTGAAGATCAATCGCTAGGGCATGGATTAGACTGGAGTGTTCTTGGCATTTGTAGCACTTTCGAATGTGTTTGGAACAATCAGATTTCATAGTGGTCCAGAAGTATCCTTGGTGTAAAATCTTTTTAGCGAGCATGTGGCCATTGACATGGGCACTCATACTCCCTCGTGAATCTCTTTCATGATGTTCCCTGTGTCGCTTTCAGTTAGGCATCGGAGTAGGATATTGTTATATGACTGCTTGTAGAGACACTCACCGCACGTAGTTTGCTACTAAGCATTGAATTGTCCGTCTATCCTCTTTGGATGTCCCCTCAGGGAATGCTCGAGTCTCAAGGAAATTCTTGATATCTGAGAACCATGGTTGCTCATCATCTAACCTTGCGGGTTCCTCAATCTAGAGGCAGAAGGCCGACTCGTTCCTCTGTTCAAATTATGATTGGCTTCATCTCGACACCATATGAGATTTCGGCCATCAATGCCAATGTTGCTAACGCATCGGCGAAGTGATTCCTTATCCGTGGGACATAGGAGAAAGTAACATCATCGAAGCATGCTATCAGATCTTTGAGTGTTCATGGTATGGGATCAGCTTCTCATCCTTCGTCTTCTAATCTTCATTTGTCTGGCATATAATCAACTACGAATCGCCAAATACCCTGAGCTAGGTTACGTTCAGGTCAAGTGCCACCTGCAGTCTAGCTGCACAAGCTCATACTCGGCCATGTTGTTAGTGCAGTAGAAGTTGAGTTTTATGGAAACTAGTACGTCGGATCCCTTTGGTAAGATTAGGATAGCGCCAACTCCTTGACCTTCAACATTTGTCGCTCCGTCGAAGTGCATCACCCAGGACTCCTTTGTCTCTACTGTATCATCCTCTGTCACGAATAAGATGTCCTCATCTAGGAATTCGATCCTTAGAGGTTCATAATCAGGTAAGGGATTAACAATAAGATGATCAGCGAGTGCCTGCCCCTTGATTGACTTCTGAGTGACATAGGTGATGTTAAATTCTGATAAGAGAAGCTACCAGCGCACAGTCCACCCAATGAGGGTCGGCTTTCTGAACAGGTACTTCAACGGATCCATGCGTTCTCTGAGTAGAATGACTAGTAAGTAATGGCGGAGCCTCTGTGTGGCCCACACAAGAGCCAAGCATGCCTTCTCTAGATGAGAATAGCTCGTTGCATAGTCGGTGAACTTCTTACTCATGTAGTAGATGGCTTTTTCTCTTCTTCCTGTCTCGTCATGCTGCCCTAGGACGCATCCCATCGAAACTTCAGTCATGGAGAGATACATTAAGAGCAGTCTCCCTGGCTCGAGTGGTACTACTACTGGAGGGTTGAAAAGGTAGCCCTTGATTTTATCGAATGCCACTTGACAGTCGTCATTCCATTCAATGAGAGAATCTTTCCTTAGTAGCTTGAAGAACAGCATTCAGATAGGTGTGAGTTGTGCAATAAACCAACTGATGTACTGTATCCTACCCAAGAAACCTCTGACCTCTTTTTTGGTAGACAGTGGTGAATTTCTGTGATGGCCTTTACTTTGACTGGGTCAACCTCAATACCTCTCCTGCTGATAATGAATCCTTTTAACTTTCCTAACATGGCACCAAATGCACATTTATGAGGATTTAGACGTAACCTATATTTTGTCAACATCTCAAATAGCTTTTGGACGTTTATCAGATGGTCACTTCGCTCTGATAATTTGGTGATCATGTCGTTGACATACACTTTGATTTCTCGGTGAATCATGTCATTAAATAGTGTCATCATAGCTCTCTGATATGTTACCCCGGCATTCTTTAGCCCAAATGGCATGACGTTATAGCAGAAAGTGCCCCAAGGAGTGATGAACATTGTCTTCTCTCGGTCCGCCTCTACAATCCTGATCTGATTATATTCAGAGAATCTGTCCATGAAGGAGAGCATCTTCTGCTTAGCAATGTTATCCACCAAGATATCGATGTGTGGTAATGGAAAATCGTCTTTCGGGCTCGCCTTGTTTAGGCTTCTGAAATCAATGCACATGCAGACCTTTCCATCCCTTTTTGGTACTGAAACAATATTGGCCAACCACTAAGTGTACTTAGAGACCATGAGAAATCACGTATCATATTGCTTGATGACCTAGTCTTTCACTTTTAGCATCCATTCGAGTTGGAGTCGCCTCAATTTCTTCTTAACTGGCTTTATATCAAGGTAGAGTGACAACTCATGCTCAACCAAATCAGTGTCCAAACCAGTCATGTCCTCGTATGACCATGTGAAGACGTCTTGATATGACCAAAGGAAGTTGATCATGCTTTTTCTTTCCTCGAGAGATAGCGATGTTCCGATCTTAGTGATTCTAGGAACCTCCTCAGTCCCTAGACTGACGTCCTCTATCTCCTCAACAATGGGGTTAGGGTCGTGCTCAAAGTCGACAAACTGCTCAAGGAGTTCATTAGAGAGCTCCTCAGTAGGGATTTCTTCATCCAGACTTGTGACTCCTACCTCTTCTTATATTTCTATAGGAAAGGGGTCAATTTCACATGGGATGGGCTTTTCTATCAAGGCATCATTTTCTTTAATTTTATTTAGAATTTTAAAAGACAATATTTTTAGATTTTATATTTTTCTATGTTTTTGGGATTTTCATTTTCTCCGAAAATTGGCTCTTGGCGAAGTGAGTTCCTATATATACATGGTATTGCTTGCCAAAGGCTTATCTCACTTTTTATAGGTTGTTTTTTTAGGGAAGCGGGTGTCGTATTTTAGGCCACTTCCAGATTTTAGGGCACAGCCTCCCAATTTCGTACCTGTGGTGTCGCTCCTTCACCTGTGTAGATGGAGGGGGGTGGCTGATATGATTCCTTGGAGTCCGCCTCCATTATGTTGATCATGGGTTCGTCCAGGACTCTGTCCTCAAATGTCAGCAAGGTCCTGTGGTGGTTTACCGCAGGGGGAGATTGTGCGGGTATTGAACCCTCTTTCTTAAAAAGGGACAGAGCGGCTAAGTCCATTTCCAGGTTAGGAGGGAAAATTCGGGGATTGGTGGGGTGGACAAGGGCCACAGGTTTGTGTGGGGTTAATTGTGTTGCCCCATTTTGATCGATCTTTATAATCCCCGTGCTCACAAAGGTATTTCGGATGTGAGGCCTAGGACAGGACTCCTCTTCTAAATTGATCCCCTGGGCTCTAGCAGTTGCTGTGGCTCAGGCTTTCTCTTTGGCCTCTCGGACCTCCTCTTTTGTGGGCTTGTATCCTAACCCAAACCAGACCTACTATCCACCTTTGGCCTTGACCAACTCTTTCCTGCCTTGTAATCGAGGTTCCAACCCCCTTCTTTTCTAATAGCCCCATTTTTAGAGCATGGCCATAGCTGCTACCATTTCACCTCTAGTTTTCAGGGTGATGCTTTTTGGATCTTCCGGGACTACCACCGATACCTCGTATTCAAAGTTGTGGAGGTCCGTATCCTCGATCGTGTGCGACACATCCAGCACTTTGGGGTTCTTAATGTTGTGGGTAGCTTTCTCCTTTTCCTCATGCCCTTCACCTATGATGGTGATGACCTTTTGCCCAGACACAAATTTAAGCTTCTGATGTAGTGTGGATGGTATCGCCTCAACTTCATGTAACCAAGGGCATCCCAACAATAGATTGAAAGAGGATTTGATGTCCATCACTTTAAAAGGTATGGAAAAGATCATTTGCCTGTGTTATTCACTGAAAAGTACCACTTTTCACCTCTTAACCTAGCCTTTGCTGAACCTTGAAGTTGACTAATAACTCTTGTTTAGCTTGTTTTGTAGTTAGTAATAACTTATGTAGCTTAACACAAACTCCATGCCTTTGGTGCCAAGAAGAGAGAAAATCCAAGCAAGAGATGACCGTTGAGCCAGGGACTGATGGAACACCATGGTGGTACACACCATGGTGACTATTTTGCATGTCCTAATGGACCAGGAAAGTCTAGCAGATGTGAGAAGCATAGATGTAAGTGGAGAGGACTGCAATAGCAGCAAATGCATAATAGCAAAGGAGCAAATTTGTTATCTCGCATAGTAGAGATGTTACCTCGCGTGGCTAAACCTGCAGCAAAGTTACCTCATGCAAATTTTACTTGTAGCATAAGGGAACTCATGAGGAATTCATGTAGCTCCCAAAGCAGTCTCTCGTGCAGCAATCATGCACTTCAGCTATAACAAACACTCAGTGAACTTGTGAAGCTCTCGCGCACTAAGTCTTCAGAAATTTAGCTCGCGAAGCTCTCGCGAGGAACAAGTTTCATGTCAACCATGTGCACTATCTCTCGAAGCTGATCTGCACAAAGAATAATAACAAACTGGCGAAGTGCTTGCATAGTCCAACAGGAGAGAGAGCTCCAGAAATGTCCTCACGTAGTTCTCGCACATTTAATAGCTCAACCATCTATTGAGCGAGCTTTGTTATTCCTTAAACAAGAAGCCGAGCGAGATTTAAAGGCATCCACGTGACACCCTCGTGAGAGAAAATTTTGAAGCTCTGCTGCGCGAGTGCATTCAAAGCCAAAGCAGCTACGTGACAATACAAAGTCCACCTACGCGAGTGAATGACTTTCCAAGACAAATTCTTACCTAACGAGGACTCTGCAAATCGCATGAATGGATTAATGAACCAGAGCCAACCCCGCGAAGCTCGGGCTCTCCACTTCTCAGTCTTAACTCAATGACCTTTTGAGAATTTTCCAAGGTCTAGGGCACACATCCCGAGGCCCTGATCTCAAGGTACACATCCCAAGGCATCTAAGGGTTGTAACAGTTCCACATCTGCCTTAGGAAATTAGGGTTACTCTTCTATTGGCTAAGGCATTAGGACTGAGTATTTAAGCTGTAGATGTAACTTAGAATTTTCATCTCTCCTTTAACCTCTGTTTGTGGTGAGCTCGAACAGACTAGGGTTAGGGTTTGATCACCTCTTTTTCCTATTTTTCTTCTCTCTTAGCCCAACACTTGCTGGCTAAATCCTTTGTAAATAGTTAGGTCTAATTTTATTATTTTTGTAATGGGTCTTGTAACCGTTGGGATTTTGTGAAGAGCTGTTATGCACAAGGCTACTGCCTTGAGAAATCTCATTGTAAGTATTTTTTATCAATGAAATTTATACTTTAATTGTTCATTCAATATGTTTTTTTTCTATTTGCCCATAGTTTTGTTCAGGCTAAGCATGCATTTAGGATTTGAGCTGAATTACAAGGCCCATGATGCTTGAGCTAGTAGCCCTGGGACCATGGTGGCAACGTCAATTTACATATTCCTTCTCAGACCTCTGTGGATAGCCTGTGACCATTTAAGTGGACAGACTACAGCCCTAGGGTGATTCCAAGTCATAGATCTGAGAAGGATTCTTCTCCTCTGCACTTGAGCGTATAGCCTTGTGAGAGGTTATTGCAGGAACAAGCTCTCCTTTGTTGTACTTGACCAATATCAGATGTTAGATCTGATTTCTCTGTAGTGATTGTAGACTTGTGAGCTAAGTCATTATAGGTCCTTTGAAGTAATAATTAGTTGCATTTAAGTCCCCAAATAGCGCTTGAACAACTGTGGTCTATACTAGTTTTTCAAGAACTATTTGCTCCCATGGGTGCTTGAGCTTGTAGCCTGGCATACATGGTGTCTGTAATAGTTTTACTATTCTAATTTGATCCATTGGGTGGAGGACATCTATTGGATAATCTGTGATCATTTAAGTGGACAGATTATAACCTTAAGATCAGTCTACTCCTTTGGATCAGATTGGTTTTCTGATTTAGTCCATGTAGTTTGATCCTCTCTATTGGATAGTCTGTGACCATTGAAGTAGACAGGTTATAGCCTTAAGAGACTAGGTCAAACCATAAGGGTTGAGTTGGATATATCTTCCTTCCAATGATATTAATGATTTGATTTGATTCATTGGGTGGAGGACATCTATTGGATAGTCTGTGACCATTTAAGTGGATAGGTTATAACCTTAAGATCAATCTACTCCTTTGGATCAAATTGGTTTTCTGACTTAGTCCATGTAGTTTGATCCTCTTCATTTGATAGTCTTGACCATTTAAGTGGACAAGTTATAGCCTTAAGAGACCAGGTCAAACCATAGGAGTTGAGTTGGATTCATCTTCCTTACAGATGTGCTTGTAGCCATCTGAGGGATTGCTGCAGAGACAAACCTAAGTCTGAGTCACATAGCTTATGTAACCCTAGCTTAACTGCTTACTTCCCATCATTTTATCTTTATTTTTATACACACCATCACCACCCTCTCCATAACCCTTTCTTTAGGATAGGACTGCACTTTATTTCTCTTCTTTTAGTGATAATTTAGTGTAGTTGTGACACCCAACTCCCTTTCTCTAGGATTGTCAAATCTATAGCCAGATCTTGAGGCCTACTATTATAGCCCATTTTGGGTTCTCGATCAATTTCTCTGTGGGATAAACTCTTAGTTACTTAAAACGTACTACAATAGCCCTGTATCTTACAGGTCTGTGATTTGGTTTTATGTTGTATTCATTCCCTATTTTGTTTTATTTTGTTTTGCTTCCTTTATTTTATCTTTATAATTTTTTATAATAAAAAGAAGCAGTAGAAACTAAACCAACAAGTTTTTGGCGCCGCTGCCGGGCATATTATTCTTTTTAGTAGACCTAAGTTATATTATACTTTCGTTTAGAAAATTCTTTGTATCTGTGTCTTGAATAGAATAAAAAGTACTATTGATTTTTATGGAATTTTACAGAATTGGATGACAGCAGCAAGGAAAAGCTAGAGCTGCAGCTTGAGTTTAGCTAGCTTTGTTTGCACTTCTTTTGCCCTAAATCTCAGTCCACTTGTGTTGAATTCCCTATTATTAGTTTAGTTATAAATCTGTTTAGTTGTCAATTTTGTTTAAAAATTTTGTGTGCTATGAGCATCTTCTTTACCTACTGATTTTGTATGTGTATGCTTGGAAGAAGGTCCCTTAACCCTGAGTTGGAACCTCTAAACCCTGAGGTTGAAAGGGTCCTTATACCAAGAACACCACACAAGCCCCTACTATTAGAACTAAGCTAGCTATCATGGGTGAGAGGCAGAGAACTCTGAAGGAATACAATGCACCTAGGGATTACACATCTCCCTTTTGCATACAATTCCCTTCAGTTGAGGGAAATTATGAAATCAAGTCCTCCACCATTAACATGTTACCATCTTTTCATGGGTTTAGTAAGGAAGATCCTTACAAGCACATTGACCAATTTTTGACACTTTGCACCACATTCCATATTGCTGGCCTGGGACCTGAAGCCACCAAACTAAAGTTTTTTCCTTTTTTCCTAAAGGACAAAGCCAGCACCTGGCTCTCTAAGCTCCCACCCAATAGCATTCAATCATGGAGTGACCTCCAAAGCCAATTTCTAACTAAATTCTTTCCCATGAATAAAATTAGTTAGATGAGGACAAACATATTGTCATTCACTCAGTCCTCAACTGAAGATTTTTATAAGGCATGGGAGAGATTTCAAGAGATGTTAAAATAATGTCCCCACCATCAAATTCCACAGTGGCAACTTGTGCAAGTATTTTACCAAGGAATTAATTTCAAAAGTAGGGATATGGTGGATGCCTCATGTGGTGGTAGTTACCTCTACAAGACAGCTGATGAGGCATGGGAGTTGTTTGACATTATTGGTGAGAATTCCATGCACCAGGAGTTGCTGTCTCGCAATGACAGCCAAACCCCTGCTAAATTGGTGAAAGAGTCCACCCCTAAAGGTGGAATGTATAAAGTTAAGATGTAAAGTGATTTGGAAAGGAAGGTGGACAATTTGAGTTTAAAGTTTGACAAATTAATATATGTGATGCAGCTTAGGATGGTTGCACAAGTGGAAGAGGCATGTCTGATATGCCAATCTCCCACCCATTTACTCTAAGATTGTCCATTAGCCAACTAATTCCCGGATTTAGTTATGGAGCATGCCAATGCTGCCCAAGCATATGGGCAGCAACCTACTGGGTACACATGGATAAACCACGAAAATTTAAGGTAGAGACAAGATACATACCCTTAGCCCTACCAGCAGCAGTTGGCAGCTCCATACAGACCTCAGCACCAATTTAACCAAGCTTATCCACCAAGGCAGAGTTTTTAGTTGCCTGCCCCACAGCCCAATCAGTTGGTCTTGCCCCCACAATAGCCTAGATCGTCTTCTTTTGAAGAGAAAATGCTGGCATCTATGCAAAATTTAGGGAACTTGGTCCAAACTGTTAACTATCATGGGCAAAGCATTAAAAAAATAAAGGACCAGCTGGGTCAGATCTGTAATGCTTTGAACAGGAGAGAGGAGGCAAAATTGCCTAGTCAACCCTTGGCCAACCCTAAAGGGTAGTACATGATTGGAGAAGCATCCTCTACCCATGAGGAGGCTAATGCAATAACTACCCTAAGGATTGGTAGCATGGTTGATAATTTAGTGGGCAAAGCAGTTGAGGAGGTCATAGAGAGTGAAAATAAAAGAAATGTGAGTGTTGAAGTACCAAAAAAGTCATCCCCTACTATGGATCTATAAGGGAAAAATAAAGGGGCTGATGTTGAGCCCCAACAACAAATAATAAATGAAAAAAAAAAAGAAAATACCAAAAATTTAATCATGATGTGGTTAGGCATGTAGCTATGGGACCAGCAGTTCCACAGCTGCCATTTCCTCATGCACTTGCTAACCCATCTCCTTTTGATAAGGGGAATATTTAGATGGAGGAAATGATGGAGACCTTCAAGTAGGTCAAGATTAATTTACCCTTACTTGATGCTATAAAATAGGTCCCTGCCTATGCTAAATTTTTAAAGGACCTCTGCACACAGAAAAGAAAGGCAAGGGTGCAGTTGTCCAAAAAGGTTTTTACTGTTGAGCATGTTGAGTTAGTTCTATCCATTGCCACACCTAAGAGATTACAAGATCTAGGGGTACTTACTATCCCCTGCATAATTGGAAACCATACCATTGGTAGAGCCCTCTTGGACATAGGGGCCAGTGTGAACCTGCTCTCATATTCTGTGTACAAAGAGCTAGGTTTGGGGGAGCTAAAAGCCACATCAGTTGTACTCTAACTGGTTGATAGGTCTGAGAGGAGACCTGTGGGTGTGGTGGAGGATGTTTTGGTGGGGGTGGACAAGTTCTACTATCCTGTTGATTTCCTTATTTTGGACATGGACCCTTGCAAAAGTAAAACTCAAATTTCTGTCATCCTTGGAAGGCCATTCTTGGCCACTACAAATGCTTGCATACAATGCAGGTCAGGGGTGATGGAGGTGACCTTTGGGAATATGAAGGACCAATTAAATGTGTACAATGTTACTAGGCAGCCTCAGATGGACATTAAGGACTGTTGCGCAATAGATGTACTTGATGGACTTTTGGAAGAAGAATTATCCAATCTGCTGGATTGAGATAATGTGCTACAAATTTGAAAAGTATTTGGAGTATGATTGAGGAGGAGGCTCAAGTTCTCATGACAAAAGATAGCACAAAAATAGAGTCTTTTGTGGGCCTAGTGCAGCATTCTAGCTGGAAACCTATATTACTGCCCCTTCCTCAAACCACCAAGGCACCTTTGCTGCCTTCCATTGAAAGTCCCCATGAGCTGGAGCTGAAATAGCTCCCAAACAAATTAAAGTATGCCTTTTTGGGACAAAACAAAAAGTTTTCAGTGATTATCTCTTCCTCTCTCACTAGTGAGGAGGAGGAGGAATTATTGAGTGTTCTTAAGAAGCACACAATGGCAATGGGGTGGACAATTACTGATCTAGGGGCATTGATGCCTCAGTTTGCATGCATAAAATTCACTTGGAAGAGGGTGCAAAGACCTCTAGGGAGATGCAGAGGAAACGTAATCATCACATATAAGAGGTGGTCCTAAAAGAGATAATCAAACTGTTGGATGCAGGGGTGATTTACCCCATTTTAGATTAAGAGTGGGTGTCACCCATCCAGGTGGTACCTAAAAAATTAAACATAACAGTTATTACCTTTGATTCTGGGGAGTTGATGCCAGCCAAGGAGACAACTCACTGGAGAGTTTGCATTGATTACAGAACACTCAACTCCAAAACCAGGAGAGACTACTTCCCTCTCCCCTTCATTGACCAAATTCTAGATAAGCTAGCTGGGAAGGTATTTTGCTGCTTTCTTGATGGATACTCAGGGTATAACCAAATTCCTGTGTATCCTCAAGATCAAGAAAAAACTACTTTCATATGTCCCTTTGGCACCTTTGCTTACAGGAGGATGCCTTTTGGACTGTGCAATGCCCCAGCCACATTTCAGAGGTGCATGTATGCAATTTTTTTTATATGATTGACAAATTCGTGGAAATCTTTATGGATGATTTCTTAGTTTATGGAGACAGCTTTAGCCAATGCTTGAGTCACCTTGACCTGGTTTTATAAAGATGTGAAGAGACCAATTTGGTCTTAAGCTGGGAAAAGAGCAACTTTATGATAACATAAGGAATTGTGCTAAGCCATGTGGTCTTTCACAGAGGAATAGATGTTGACAAGGCTAAAGTGGAGTTGATTTCACACCTACCCCCACCCAGGACTGTCAAGCAAATCAGATCCTTCTTAGGAGATGCTGGATTTTACAGGAGGTTCATTAAGGACTTCAACAAAATTTCCAAGCCATTGTGCCACCTGCTGTGTCAGGATGTGTCATTTGAATTTTCTGTTGAGTGACTTGAGGTCTTTTAGGTGTTAAAAAATTTCCTTACCACTGCTCTTATAATCTAGGCCCCGGATTACTCACTCCCTTTTGAACTAATGTGTGATGCATCAGACTTGACCATAGGTGCTATCTTAGGACAGAGAAAAAATACGTTGCCTGCAGTGATTTATTATACAAGCAAAATACTAACAAAGGCTCAGATCAATTATACCACCATTGAGAAGGAGCTGCTTGTTGTAGTTTTTGCTGCGGATAAGTTTAGACCCTACTTGTTGTGGTCTAAAATTATTGTTTTTACTGATCACTCAGCCTAGAAATACCTATTGGCTAAGAAGGATGCCAAACCAAGGTTGATTAGCCACTTATTGCAGGAGTTTGATCTTGAGATCAAGGATAAGAAAGGAGTTGAGAATGTGGTGACTGACCATCTCTCTAGAATTATTTTGAAAGAATGTCTAGCAGCACCTGTCAATAAATTGTTCCCAGATGAGCAGTTATTTGTTATGCAATCTAGTGTGCCCTGATTTGCACACATTATCAATTTTCTTGTTGTTGGTAGGATCCCCCCTCACTGGTCCAAGATGGATAAAGACCTATTTTTATCTCAGGTCAAACATTTTCTGTGGGAGGATCCTCAGACCATTTTGTTTTGTTCTATTTTGTTCTTAAAACCTGTCATGTAGTGTTTTTATTATGATGATGATTTGCCTATTTTGTTTTGTTCTATTTTGAGTTGTGTTGATGATGTTATGTGCATAGTTGTCATCTAAATTTAATGTGCGTAGACCTGATGTGGATGTGCATGTCTGTTGCTGCTGTATGGTTGAGGTGTTGTCATTATATAGGTCATAAATCTAATATATTTGAATATCTTTAGCACTCTAAATTTTTGATGTACATATGTTGATAATGGGCACTGAGATTATCATGATGAAATGGATTACATTTGAAAGAAGTAGGTGTTGATGCACAATGGATAGGTGCATGCCAGTATACATGAACAGGCGAGTGTGCACGCAGAGATAAAGAGTGAATTTTGCTTTCTCGCGAGGCTAAATGACCTGAATTACACACTCATGAGCTATGTATGGGTTTTCTCGTGGGGCTGTATAATGACCTGTGTTGCCTCACGAGAGCCGCGCGAGTGAATTTCTTGAAGGAAACAAAAGATGGATCCTTGCGAGCCTACATCTTCTTCGCGATAATGAGCTGTGCGCCAATTGGGAATCACAAATCTGTAACTCACGAGACCCTCGTGAGCAAACTTTTAAGGCTCACTAAATATATTTTCTTCATGAGGTTCTTTGCATCAACTGTGAGAGTGATCCACCTGCCCTCTAGCGCGACTCAATTACAGCATCAGCTCCGTGAATGACCTCGCGAGACGCATAGGGCTTCTAAGTCTGTCCTCTCAAGGCATCTTTCTTCTTCGCGAGAGCACTTCTTGCGAGATTGAATATTTAGTGCGCTAGAAATGTGACCCGCAAGTACCTGGTAACAGCCGCACAAGGCACGGGATCACACTATTAAACGCTATGATCTTTTCCATTTCCTCTATTCTCTCTCTTTGCCCTAACTTCCATTGCACAAGACCAAGTGTCTCTCTTTCTTCTTTCTTCTCTACAACCTAATCCACTCCAACTCAGCAAATTTTCTCCTACAATTGTGTTATGCATCACCTCTTAGTTACTTTGAATTCTGTTTGGGGGGATTTGTCCATTGTCCCACGGTTGAAGTGGAACCCTAGCTTTTAGTTGGTAAGATTTTTCACACTCTCATCTGGTTTGATTGGCTACTGTTTTAAGTGTTAAATAGGGAGGACTTTGGGTGCTATTTCATTTGTGAATTGTGCATTACACACTCTGGGAGTTTAAAGCCCTAATTTTGAAGAATTTTTATAGTCATGGCCATGGGTTCAAAATTCATTGACGCATTGGCTACCATGCAAAACCCTTCACACAGTAGCAGCCCTGTGGCAACTCAAAACTCTGTAAGGATTGAAGAGGCCTCCACAATAGAGACCTCTGAGATGCCTCCCCCCACTGTCGAGCCCCAAGTGGAGCAACCTAAGGAAAGGGCAGCCCCTGTGAAGAAAGCCAAGGGTGTAGCCTTTGATACCCATGCGTAAAAGAAGAAATCTGCTCCCAAGAAGAGGGCCAGAGACCACCCACCTGCCAAAAGCCCTAAGAAATTTAAGAAAAAGCAGAAAAAGGCAAGGGTGTAGCCCCTGAGGTCCCTGAGGTTGCCCTTGAGGAGGAGGACAATAATGAGTACCTCAGGATCCCTTCTGAATTTGTGGCTTTAATTAAGCTTGAGGCAAAGACTATTTTTGACAAGGTTTTCTTTGAGAACCTACCAGAGATAGCTACCTCCATTGAATACTTAACCAAGGCTACTCTGCTACCCCTGTTGAGGCCCCCACTGCAGCTAGTCTTCCCTAGACTAGTGCAGTTGTTTTATCAAAATATAAGAGTGAACACTAGGGATGATGGGAACCTAGCATGTTGGTCCTGATAGACAAATTTGAGATGCTATTCAATCATGTTGCAATAGCTGAGATAATTGGGATATCAGCCAAGTAAAACCCAGAGTGTGGCTTGGGGCCTCCATTGACAGCAACAATCCCAGTAATTGCCAAGGAGTTGACTGGAGGGATCACAGCCTCAGTAGTGTCCATCAGGAAGAGAGATCTGCACCCTAACCTGAGATTGATGGATGTGGTGCTAAGGAAAAATATTTATTATTCTGGGCACCAACAGGAGAGGAGATCACCCATTGTAGATGCCCTCTACTCCTTCCACATGAACCATTATTTTGATGCTGTAAAGCTTATTTTTGATGCAATGAAGGATATTCATGAGAATGTAAAGGAGCAGAAGCCCCACTCATTGCCCTACTGCAGGATCATTATAGCCTTGCTTAAGCTAGGGGGTGATCAATTTTAAATAAACCCTTGCAAGTGTACAAGATCTGTTCTAGTAAGGCAAGAACAAGGGTGTCGAACCCACAGGGAAATCTGCAATTTTATTCAATTCTTCCTAGAGATTTAGAAAATATCCCTGAGGAAGTACCAAGGGGCAGATTTAATTTTTACCAAAAATTAACACTTTTCTAATTACAAGAAAGAAACTAAATTAATCTAAAAATTATGTAATGAGAAATCTAAGAACAAATTTTAAAAACAAGATCAAGGAATTTGCTACCCCAGATTTATACCCTTTTCTATTTTTAAACCCACAATTTTATTAACATCAAACACACCATCATTCTAAGAGAAACATGACTAGTAATTAAGCGTGATCATTAACCCGGCATACCCTATCTAAAAACAATGACTCAGCCTAATGTAATGTATGAATCATGTGAAAAGCATAACGTATCTCATGGTATTTTAGATCAAAACACTAAAAACATGATCACTACCCTTTGAGAAAAACGATTTGATGATGAAATTATCAAACTATGGTATTAAACATAAAATATAGGTACTTATCTGGGGATCGCATCCTCCTTGATCTCTGACCTTTAGCCTCTCATCCTTGGTGCAAGATCTTCAATTGTATTCAAAACCATTCCCAAAGTAAAGAGCAAAGAAGGTGTAAAAGAAATATATCTTCTCAGGAAATCTCAACACAATTTTATTACTCTAAGAAAACCCTCTTACAAAAGTCTCTAATTATTACACAAATTTTTCTCAAAAATAAATACTCTCTATTCAAAATAATCTCTCTAAAAAAAAACAACTCTCCTCCCCTTTACAAAGCCGTAGGCCTCTTATTTATAATATCCGATTGAAACTAACCCTAATTGCCTCAATCGATTGAGTTTCATGTCCCAATCGATTGACTTTGAGTTCGAATCCCCTTAGGGCACTTCTGCCTTCATGTCTCAATCGATTGAATTTCATGTCTTAATCGATTGACTTTCTAGGGTTGAGTTTTTCTCCATCTGTCAATCGATTGACCATAATGCCTCAATCGATTGACTCTTCAATGCAAATTCTTCCCTTTCTTGATGGGGGTTGATTCTCTTTATGGCTCTCAATGCTTCTTTGGACCTTTTTGTCCATATCTCTTTTTTAGCCTGTAATTTCCTTCTTTTATGCACTTGAACGATCTAACTGTCAGAAACACCTGTAAACATCAAAACCTCACAACAACCATCAGATGCTTTCATTGAACAGCTAAATGTAGGATTTAAAGAGTGAATTATAGTCATATTTCAAAGACCGATCACACCCCCAAACCTACACTTTGCTAGTCCTCGAGCAAAGAGAATGATAAATATAAAAATAAACTAACATCCTAAAATTTAAATGCCACTTTCGTAGGGAACACGATTGCACTTAGCATGTGCAACAAGCCTTTAAACCCCTAGGTGATCCCTAGTGGAGGAGTTGTGTCTCCTGAAGGTTTTCAGTGAAGGTACCTACAAACTTCAAGGCTATTAGGATTGATTAATCATGTCCTTTAGCAATTAGATGCCCCTGAAAAATCTTTTTAGAATACATCTAACCATGTTTATTCCATTTATGCCACATTCAGTTCAGACCATTGTCTTCTAATATTCATATTTCATGCCTCAATGTTATGAGATCATCACTGCCCAAAGTTCTTATGTCAGAGGACAAGCTTAAATTGGAACTTTTAGATCACATGTCTAGACTCCAATCCTCACCATGGGTATACACTCAGAATGAAATCACTCCCGATGAATGAGATGGAATTGTAACACCATTAGGAGAAAATCTCACAAGTTTAAAGAAAGACGGTGTATCAAAGAATTATAAGGGAAATCTCATTAAGAAAGATATCTGTATTTTAAGCATGCATATATCAAGCACCATAGACAATTATGTACTTACTCTCCACAAGGCATTTCATCACTCATGATTGGATCAAAAAGGTCTTTTCTAAGGTTGTAATGGGGCTCGGGTTAAGGTTAAGAGAAAAAAAGAAAGGGTGGATTCAAAAATTTCTGAGAAATTGGAAAAGAAACAACTACTGATTTTGTATTTTTATTCTTTTTCTTTTCTAGTCTCTCACCATTCTTCTCAATATATTTTTCATTGTTTTTACAATTTCCTTTTCTCTCCTTTTTTTTTTTTTTTTTTTTTTTTTCTGTACACACTACAACACATATAATCCCCACTTACTCTCGTTTCACTCATTTTCATCCCTTGTTCCTAATTTCTCAGAAATAAGTAAGGGCAAGCTGAATTTTCAGAAGCGGTAAGGGGTTAAAGGTTATTGCAGCTTATCAAAGAATGTATAAAGGTAAATTTCCAATAAGCTCAAAGGTGTACTAGAAGGGTAAATTTATGAGGTGGGGCATTTTAAGCCTGCATTTAACCAATGATGGCCTTAGATCATTTCCTTTCATGATGGTAAAATATGCCCATTCGCCTTAAGTTAGTACACAATGATTTCTAGTGTAATGTTATAACACACATAAAATCACGAATCAATGGGTTTTAACAATTGGAACAAGGATTTCAAGGATACTCCGAATTTATTTCAGCACTCATTAAGAATGAGGACAAGTGTTTCAAAAAACTTTCAAGGTTTTAGTCTTTCTTTGTGATCTTTAGGATTCCATGTTACACACTTAATCCTCCGATTTTGAGATTGAGAGCGAGTGATGAAAACAATTATTTTTAAGCATGATTCATGATCATTAATGTTCAATATCTACACCTTATGGGCACTCATAAAATAACCATGGTATGATAGCATTGATTAAAGAAATGCAGGAAGAATCTTCATGCTGACAAATATGAATAATCAATTAAATTACAGCATTTGCCAACCATCAGTTAATCGATTGAGACCAAATTCTCAATCGATTGACAGATTGGACTCAATCGATTGACTGAGCCATAAATTCTTATATCCTTTAATGTTTATCAGTTGATCGATTGAGACAGTAGGATCAATCGATTGACTGATAAACATTCAAAAATCCGAGAATCAGCTAAAAGGTTATTATATTATTTATTTATTTATTTTTTTTTTTTTAGAAAACAACCAATTACCCCCCCAAACCTGAACTGGCCAATGTCCTCATTGGTGATGATGTGGAGAAAGGGAAGAAGGCCTCCCCCAAACCTGTTCTATGCAATCAAAGGACAAAACAACCGAGCAAGGGAAAGAGAGAAAATACAAATACGAAACTAAATTGTTATTAAAAAGAAAATTATTACAAAGTAAAGCAAAATCTAACGTGATGCAACACGAAACAAACGAATCCAAAACGAAAACAAACCGAACTGAAACAACGAAAACATAAGAACACCCCTACCCTAAAGACATGGCGAGATCCTAAAAACCGAAAACAAATCCTCTAGTCCGCCATGGTAGAGATTCCGCCCCGTGGCTTTGGAAAAGCGTAACGCCACATTTCTTCAGAAATTCCAACCGCGCCGACAGGTGGGATTGGGGCCCGAGGTGGTGATAAGGGTGGGGTAGGGGTGGTGATGACGGGTGATGAAACAGATTCGTCATCAAGGTGGAGGATAGCATGGGTGGACCAATCGATGGGTGGTGGAGCGGTGTATCGGGCACGTTTGCGTGCGGGCTCCATTATCTTTTGGACTGCGGCTCGTGTACGAGGACGGATGGAAGACATGGCGACAAGGCGGGGACGGAAACTGCAAATTTGGACTCAAAGGAGGACTCGGCAAGTGCCCTAAATAGCTAAGAATTTCCTAAAAGAGGGACACTTTAAAGAAAGAAAAAAAAAATTCGGAAGTCGGTGCATGGAGAAATATTTAGAAAGAAGTAACAGTCAATCGATTGACATGTTTGTGTCAATCGATTGACAAGAGAGGGCAAAGATGGTAAATCCGAGCTCCACATCAAATATTTGGAGAAACTCCCCTATTCCAGCAGAGGTTGACTGGCTGACCAAGTAGGTGTCAATCGATTGGCACCTAAATGTCAATCGATTGATAAACCATACTAAAAATAGAGACCAAAACCAGGAATGTCCAAATTTAGGTGCATCATTCAATCGATTGAGACAGAAGTTTCAATCGATTGACGGAGGAAAATATAGGAGGGCATGAGGTAGCTCAATCGATTGAGAGATAGATCTCAATCGATTGACTGAGAGCCAGAAACCAAACACAAATATGCCCAAAACAAAGCAAACATTATCATTGAAGCTGGCAGCCACCGATCCGATACATCAACAAAAATACCATAAACACCAAATAGAAAAAAAAAACTTCAAAATAAAACAAGACAATCAGACATCATCATCATCATCTTCATCTTCATCTTCCGGTTCCCGCTCCTCGTTCATTGCCTCATGCGCCGATGAAATGAAATAGTTGTACGACCGGAATGACTCGCGAGCCATCCGCATAAGGAGAGCGGTTTGAAACGGGATCGCCTATCCACACCACCGAGTGCCGCATTCAGCCCGTCCATCCGCACCTCGAGGCGAGCAACAATGCCTCGGCATCAAAATCGGGGACCTCTTGGGACGAGGTCGCTTAACACGCCGCACGTTAAGCGTGCGAGGTTTGACGGGGAGGAGGAGCATCCTCAACCGGGGCCGATTGCACGCGGATGATCGCCTTGATGCTCTTGACCCACACATTCACACCATATTGATAGAATTGCATGTCACCCATCTCCTCATTGTCATAGATGGGGCAGCCAAGGTGCTCCAGAAGGTGCATCACATAGTGTGGGAAGTGGAGGGGAATCGCAGCACGATTGGCGAATGGGCGGCTGGCGATATCACTATGGCAGCGGTACATCTCCATGACATCAACAGCATCAAACCAAGTATTGGTGTGTGCCGCGTAGAGCGCCTTCACCCGACCCAAAGTCCTCTCGGTCTTTGTACCATGTGGCAAAAGGTTATTGGCCATAACGATGTCCCAAAAGAGGATATCCATGGGCAACACAGCGCGCTTTGTGGCCTGACCGGTCCCACGACGACCACCACACATATTGTTGATCATATCATCTTGGCTACGCTCGATAGCCGGAGGAAGGTGGTGGTTGACGGGACGAGCCTCGTAGAAATTAAAAGCACGAGCGAGATCAGCGGCATGGAGGTTATATTGCCAGTTACCAATCTCAATGGTGATGAACGGCAAGCCGGTTGGGGAGAGGGTCTCGGGCACCCACACCATTTTTGATAGAATAGTCGAATGATGCGCGGGGCTACATCGATGGGTGGTGGGGTGAGCAGCATTTCCAAACAGAGGGCCTCGATGAATTTGATCGACCGCGCGCATTCCGCGATGTTCCGGTACTTTACCAAGTCGAAAAAATTCTCCGTTTGGAATTGGCGATCGATATAATGCTCATTAGGGATGCGCGGTGGATCATTGGCTGGGCGCGGGGGTCGGATAAGGGCAGCCATTTGATCGAAACAAGGATGAGCAAAAGATCTCGGCTTGAAAATTAGGCTGGAATTCGAATGAGGACTCCACGGGTGGGGAGGACCATATATATAGTGTGAGCCTCAATCGATTGAGGCTTACTGCTCAATCGATTGAGGATGCATGGACTTCCCACGTCGCGAGGTGGGAGCGGCAACGTGGCACTGCTTGGGAGAAGGGGCTCGTGCCATTACTCCACTATTGAATGTCAATCGATTGACACTAAGGTGTCAATCGATTGAGGATTGATAGCGCCGGTTGGTGTCCTTGGAAACGGAAGGGCATTAAAGGGCCACGGAAAACCAACCCAAGAAGGCAGCTGCCATGACAAGAGTTGTCGGGTGGCGGTCCAAATTCCAACACAAATGCACAAACTCTTAGATGTCAATCGATTGAGACAAAAGACTAAAAAAAATGATGATGAAGCTCAATCGATTGACACAGACCCTGCAATCGATTGAGGAATCTCAGTCAATTGATTGTCACAGACCCTTCAATCGATTGAGGAATCACAGTCAATCGATTGACTGTGGACTCTCTTTTTTTTTTTTTTACAACAACTGGGGTGCCTCCCAGGAAGCGCTGAGTTTACATGTCGACAGCTCGACCTTTCAGTGATCAGTCCCCAGGATCACGGAGGTGCATCGCCTCAATCTGTAACTGGGTGATCGGCTCAAACATTGGTTTGAGTCTTTGCCCATTAACTTTACAAATGCGATTGTCAACAAGGCTCCGAATTTCAATGGCACCATGCTCACTAATGGACACTACCTGAAATGGGCCTTCCCATCGAGATTTTAATTTTCCCGGGTGGAGCTTCAGTCGGGAATTGAATAACCAAACTTTTTGGCCAATGTGAAATTCTTTTCGAGAAATGGATGCATGATGCAGCTTTTTATACCTTTCCTTGTACATTTTCAAATTCTCATACGCTTCGTAGCGTAATTCCTCCAATTCATTCAATTGCAATCGCTTGCATGTCAGAATTAAATCTTTTTATCGCCCAGAATGCTTTATGCTCCAATTCGACAGGAAGATGGCAAGCTTTGCCGTAAACAATTCGAAACGGAGACATTCCAATTGGAGTCTTGAATGCGGTCCGATATGCCCACAGAGCCTCTGAGAGCCGGTTTGACCAATCTTTTCTATCCGGTCGGACCGTTTTTTCTAGAATTCGCTTAATTTCCCGATTAGACACTTCCACTTGACCGCTAGTCTGTGGATGGTACGGCGTAGCAACTTTGTGAGTGACGCCGTACTTCTTCATTAAGGTGGCAAAATGGCTATTACAAAAATGCGAACCACCATCGCTGATGATTGCTCTTGGAATCGAATCGGTAAACACATTGTCTCTGAGGAATTTGACCACAACCTTATGATCATTCGATCGGGTTGCCACAGCTTCTATCCATTTTGAGACATAATCAACAGCCACTAGAATATATGAAAACCCAAAGGATGGGGGAAAGGGACCCATAAAGTCAATCCCCCAAACATAAAAAATTTCAACAATCAGAATTGGATTAAGGGGCATCATATTCCGTTTTGAAATATTGCCAAGTTGACATCGTCGGCATTCCTTGCAAAATTGAGCGTCACACGAAGATGGAGGCGGAGAGAATCCACTTTGAAGGATTTTCGGCGGTCTTACGTCCTCCGAAATGGCATACGCCAGGCTGACGAACACAAGTATAGGACGCTCATTTGCTCCTCTTGGTACACATCTCCGATGATCGTCGGCAGAATTTGAGCAGACATGGTTCATCCCAAAAATAGTATTTTATTTGGGAGAAAAAGATTCTTATCATTCTTACCCCACTCGGTGGGGATTACGCGATAACGGATAATTCACAATGTTAGCAAACCATGGAACCTTTGCATAAGCTACATCAATTGCTAGCAAATGTTCATCCGGAAACGTGCCACGGATGGTCTCAGGTATTGCAGATTCTTCAGGTAGGACTCTCGACAAATGATCAGCCACCACGTTCTCAACCCCCTTCTTATCCTTAATCTCCAAATTGAACTCTTGGAGCGAAGGATCCAGCGGATTAATCTCGGTTTAGTATCCTTCTTTGCTAGAAGATATTTGAGCGGAATGATCGAAAAGACCACTATTTTTATCCAAGCAAATAGGAACGAAACTTGTCCGAGCATACACCACAACTAATAATTCTTTCTTGGTGGTGTAATTGAGTTGGGCATCAATTAATGACTTGCTAGCATAATAAACTCGTGAGGTAATTTATTCACCCTCTGTCCTAGGGGCGGCTCAATTGCGTAATCAGATGCATCACACATGAGTTCGAATGGGAGAGAATAATCCGGTGGCTGGATGATTGGTGCATTGGATAAGAGCTCTCGCAATTTCAAAAATGCTTGCATGCAGTCCTCAGTAAATTCAAAAGGAACATCTTTGCCAAGCAAGGTGCACAATGGTTTAGCCACCTTGCTGAAATCCTTAATGAACCTTCTATAAAATCCTGCATGACCCAAAAATGATCGAATTTGTCGAACACTGTTGGGTGGTGGCAAGTTAGCAATTAGATCAACTTTTGCTCTATCCACCTCGATTCCTTTCTGTGAGACAATGTGCCCCAGAACAATCCCTTGTTTAACCATAAAATGGCTCTTCTCGCTAAGAACAAGTTTGGAGTCAACACAACATTGCAGCACTTGTGAAAGATGATTCAAACAAGAATCAAAGGTTCTCCCAAAAACCGAGAAGTCGTCCATGAATACTTCAATGAATTTGTCGATCATATCTGAAAATATGGCCAACATACACCGTTGAAATGTGGCCGGGGCATTACATAGGCCGAATGGCATCCTGCGGTATGCAAAGCGTACCATAAGGGCATGTGAGCGTTGTCTTTCTTGATCAGGTGGGTGACAGCATTTTGATTGTATCGAATACCCATCAAGAAAGCAGTAAAACTCTTGCCTAACTTCTCAAGGATTTGATCAATGAGCGGAAGGAAAATGATCCTTTACGGTGGCGGCGTTTAATTTCCGAAAGTCAATGCGACCGCCATCCGAGTTTCTCGAGTGGGGACCAATTCTCCTTGATTTCCTTCACGTGATTAGGACTTTTTGAACAATTTGGTGGACTAACCCATTCACTATCGGAGATCGGATAGATGATTGGCATCAAGGAGTTTAATGACTTCTTTAGAGCGACTTCTTGCATGTTTGGATTAAGTCGCCTCTGTGGTTCCCTTGAAGGTTTACTCTCATCTTCCAAATGTATTTTATGCATACATACCGATGGGTCAATCCCTTTTAGATCAGTTAAAGTCCAACCGATAGCTTCCTTGTGCTCTTTCAGCACCTTCAACAACTCTTTTTCTTGTTCTGCCGACAACGTGGATGAGATTATTACTGGAAGTGTTTCATGAGGTCCCAGAAAAGCATACTTGAGGGACTCTGGCAATTGTTTCAATTCCACAAGTGGTGGTTGCTCAAGTGATGGAGGCAACACGTCCTTCACCTCAACAGGTAATGATTCTATCTCAGGCACACTCGCATCTAAGTGATCATCCTGGCATGATGAGCTAGACTCTCTCTCGTCGGACTGCTTCTCTTCCGATCCTTTCTCTTCATAGATGGCCAACAAAGCATTTTCAAATTCCTCTTTGGTAAGCATTGAAGGTAATGCCTCATCCACCACTTCATCTATCTGATCGATGTAAAAACATTCGACCTCATCCTCGTTTGGGAAATGGTTCATCGCATGGAAGATATTCAATCGAACCTTCATGTTTCCAAAAGAAATGTCCATGACTCCCGTTCGACAATTAATGCACGCGTTGGCCGTAGCGAGAAACGGACGTCCAAGGATGATGGGGACTTGATTAAGTGACTTAACAGGTGTGTCCATGTCCAAAACAACAAAATCCACTGGAAAGACAAACTTATCTATTCCAACCAAGACATCCTCAATAACGCCCCTCGGGCGTCTTTCTGATCTATCTGCCAGTTGCAGTGTGACCGTTGTGGGTCTCAATTCACCCAGTCCGAGTTTCTCGTACAATGAATATGGGATTAAATTAACACTGGCTCCCAAATCCAATAACGCTTTCCCAACTGGTTGCCCACCAATGACACATGGAACAGTAGGAACTCCAGGGTCTTTTAGTTTTTGTGGGGTTTCCAATTGCAATATAGAACTGACTTGATTAGTCAAGAACACTTTCCTCGAAACATGATTACGTGCCTTTCTCTTCCGAGTGCATAAATCTTTGAAAAACTTTGCATACTCAGGCACTTGCTTGATTGTTTCAAGCAATGGAAGGTTTATCTTTACTTGCTTAAATGTTTCGAAAATATCTTCCATTTTTGTTGGTCCCTTTCCCATTCTTGATGGAGGAGTTAGGCATTGAGGAAATGGTGCCTTTGGGACAAAAGGTGCGGGTTCCCCTTCTGAATCTTCGTCTTGTCCTTGTTGGACAGTTGAGGGAGACTCATCCTCTATCACCTTTTCTTTTCCTTTCTCTCTTCTTTTCTCTTCCTCCTTCTCTTTTCTTTTTTCTAGCTCTTTCTCTTTTCTTCTCTCTTTCTCCGCTCTTCTCGCTCACTCTTTCTCTTTCTCTACTTCCTGCTCTTTGTCTGCTTCACTTTCTTCCTGTGCTTCCACAGGCAATTCCACTTGATTATGAAATTCCCGTCCACTTAGCACGAACTTGACTTTCAACTGTTGACTATTTAATGGTCCTTCATCAGATGATGCTTGGCCGTGAGGATTGTTGATGGGTTGGCTGGGAAGCTTACCCTCCTCTCGTCGACTCAGTTGATTTGCCAATTGACTGACTTGGTCGATTATCATCTGTTGAAAAGATTGCATACTGCGCATTACCTTTTCTTCCAGATCAGAATCCTTTGAAGTGCTTGTATGAGATTGATTAGGATTCTGATTGAAATGCTGATTTTTCCGGAAATCAAAATTTGGATGAGAATATGGAGCATTCTGCTGAAAGTTAGAATTCTGGTGAAAATTAGAATTCTTTGAAAATTCTTGTGGGACGGAAATTTTGCTGAAAATTTTGTGGAAAAACTTGTTGTCCATTCGTAGGATTGGCTCGGTATTGCTGGTTGACCTGACCAGTTTGGTTTGATCCACCCCATCCTAAGTTGGGGTGATTTTTCCACTCTGGGTTGTAGGTATTTGAGTACACGTTTCTACCTTGTCAGGCGATAAGATTGAGTGACATTTATCGCTTTCTGGAAGAGTAGATTCATCGAGGAAGGAATGTCAAGGTAGTTGGGCACTCATTAGCCATATGACTGGTGTTCACAAATTGAGCATACGGGGTGACAGAACTTTAGCTTGCTTGGTTGCGACTAACAACATGTTCATCTGTTTGGACAAAGACATATCAACCTTGGTTGATAGATCGAGTTATTATTGTTGACCTCATACAATCCGTCTTTAGTCAACACATGAGATTTAGGTGCTAAGTCCAAAGTGGTTCTTGATGTCTCACTTTGTATCGAGGTTTGATACAATTTCTCAAACAATGCCCACAACTCATCGGCCTCTTTCGTGGCACAAGATCCACATAAGATGCATCAACCATGCGTCTTTCTTGAGAATCGATCCATTGTAGAAACTTTGGACTTGTTGCCACCTTGGAACTTGATGGTTAGGGCAACGATCAACTCCTTAAAACGTTCCCAACATTCATGGAATGTCTCAGAGGTTGTTGGGAAAGAAAAGGATCTTTGACGCATCTCTATGGCTTTAGTCATAGGAAAATACTTTTGAGAACTGACGATGTAGCTCGACCCAACTCTGAATAGATTGCGGTTCTAAAGAATAGAACCACGTTTTTGCCTTGTTTCTTAAAGTGAACGGAAAGAGTCGGAGCTTTGCTATCTCATCAGTAACATTGTGGACTCTGCACATTTTGCATACCCGGTGAACTTCGTTGAGATGAGACGTCTGGATTTTCGTTTGCCAAACCATGGAATATTGGTAGCATTTGAATCATCGCCGATTTGAATTCATAATGATTCCCTGGAATGGGAGCATGCATGATACACTCCTGATCCTCGTAAAAACCAGGATCATTATAGTATTCAAGTGTTCTAGGTCCCCCATAGTAATTATTGTTCCCATTATTTCCATTATTCACATTGTTGCCATTCTGATTGTTGTTTTCATTCATTTCTTGCTCTTGATCAGCCATGGTATCAGTAGGATGATACTGACTCCGTTGGATTCTACGATTGTCTCGCAAAGATCGTTCGATCTCCGGATTAAACGGTAGCAAATGTGGGTGATGAGAACGAGTAAAGCTCATACACCACACCCACAATCAAAGGTTTGAAGAACCCAAAATAAGTCCTTAAACAGACTCAATCGATTGAGACAGTGGTCTCAATAGATGGACAGAAGCACATAAAATTTCACACAAATGACTTGTCAGTCAATCGATTGAGGGGATACTCTCGATCGATTGAGGTTCCAAGAGTCAGAAAGCACACAGAATATCAGAAAAAGACTTTGTCAGTCAATCGATTGAGAGACTTATCCCAATCGATTGAGGTTCAAAGATTAAAAACACACAAGAATTCTGTCAATTGATTGACATAGGAATGTCAATCGATTGAGAAAAGAGTAGAGAGCACACAGAAAGTGGCTCAGTATCAATCGATTGAGAAAGTAGCTTCAATCGATTGAATGCTGCTATGAACAGAGAGCAAAGTAAGAAGGAAAAGGAAAGAAGACCACTCAGTTTTTATTTTTATTTTATATATATATATATATATATATTTTTTATTTTTTTTTTTAATTAAAATTCAGAAAAATAATAAAAATAAAATAAAAATAAAATCTAAATTCGAAAATTAGAAATTAGAAATTAAAAACCTAGAAAACCTTTCCTAAAAGAAAACTTTTAAAATAAAAATATAAGTTTCCTAAAAATATAAACTTCCTAAAAATAAAAACTTCCTAAAAGAAGATTGCAAAATCTAATCTAAGAGAGAAGAATTAAGGAAAGAAATTTGTTTTTTTTTTTTTTTTTTTCTATTTTCAGCTTTCAATCTATTGACAGAGTTGTGTCAATAGATTGAGACACAATTATTGCTAAAAAAAAACACACACAGTCAATCGATTGAGAACAAGGCTCACTCGATTGACTGACAAGCAAACACACACACAAAATAGAGTCAATCGATTGAGGGGTTACTCTCAATCGATTGACTGCTATAAAAACAAAAATCTCTAATCGGAATTAACCAAAATTTTGCCGATTTCCCCGGCAACGGCGCCAAAAACTTGATCAATTTTAAATAAACCCTTGCAAGTGTACAAGATCTGTTCTAGTAAGGCAAGAACAAGGGTGTCGAACCCATAGGGAAATCTGCAATTTTATTCAATTCTTCCTAGAGATTTAGAAAATATCCCCGAGGAAGTACCAAGGGGCAGATTTAATTTTTACCAAAAATTAACACTTTTCTAATTGCAAGAAAGAAACTAAATTAATCTAAAAATTATGTAATGAGAAATCTAAGAACAAATTTTAAAAACAAGATCAAGGAATTTGCTACTGATTTTTACCCTTTTCTATTTTTAAACCCACAATTTTATTAACATCAAACACACCATCATTCTAAGAGAAACATGACTAGTAATTAAGCGTGATCATTAACCCGGCATACCCTATCTAAAAACAATGACTCAGCCTAATCGCGGTATGAATCATGTGAAAAGCATAACGTATCTCATGGTATTTTAGATCAAAACACTAAAAACATGATCACTACCCTTTGAGAAAAATGATTTGATGATGAAATTATCAAACTATGGTATTAAACATAAAATATAGGTACTTATCTGGGGATCGCATCCTCCTTGATCTACAGCCTTTAGCCTCTCATCCTTGGTGCAAGATCTTCAATTGTATTCAAAACCATTCCCAAAGTAAAGAGCAAAGAAGGTGTAAAAGAAATATATCTTCTCAGGAAATCTCAACACAATTTTATTACTCTAAGAAAACCCTCTTACAAAAGTCTCTAATTATTACACAAATTTTTCTCAAAAATAAATACTCTCTATTCAAAATAATCTCTCTCAAAAAAAACAACTCTCCTCCCCTTTACAAAGCCATAGGCCTCTTATTTATAATATCCGATTGAAACTAACCCTAATTGCCTCAATCGATTGAGTTTCATGTCTCAATCGATTGACTTTGAGTTCAAATCCCCTTAGGGCACTTCTGCCTTCATGTCTCAATCGATTGAATTTCATGTCTCAATCGATTGACTTTCTAGGGTTGAGTTTTTCTCCATCTGTCAATCGATTGACCATAATGCCTCAATCGATTGACTCTTCAATGCAAATTCTTCCCTTTCTTGATGGGGGTTGATTCTCTTTATGGCTCTCAATGCTTCTTTGGACCTTTTTGTCCATATCTCTTTTTTTAGCCTGTAATTTCCTTCTTTTATGCACTTGAACGATCTAACTGTCAGAAACACCTGTAAACATCAAAACCTCACAACAACCATCAGATGCTTTCATTGAACAGCTAAATGTAGGATTTAAAGTGTGAATTATAGTCATATTTCAGCACCGATCAGGGGGATACCAATTTCAAATGAATGAGAAGACCATCGCCTTGGCCCTCAGCAAAAGTGGCAAAAAGCAGTGGGGGATTAGTGGAACTCTCATTGAAAAGAAGAAGAAGAAGAAGCTACTAGCTGA
The DNA here is from genome assembly GCA_021018995.1 of Chloranthus sessilifolius. Classification (NCBI taxonomy): domain Eukaryota; kingdom Viridiplantae; phylum Streptophyta; class Magnoliopsida; order Chloranthales; family Chloranthaceae; genus Chloranthus; species Chloranthus sessilifolius. The sequence continues at coordinate 83,972,667 of CM037586.1, read as the reverse complement.
AGCAGCTCTCACAATTCAAGCAGCAGCTACTGCTGCTACTACCTCTCCCATTACATCATCATCCATACCCACTTCCATTCCCATGCCAGCTCCTACCTCAACCCCAGCCTCACAATCCCCCATAGTTCCATCACCTCTACCACAGCCAATTTTACCCACCACCTCAGCCATCACTACATCTCTTACATCCACCATACATACTGAGACCATTCCTTTATCCTTACCTATATATGTACCCTTAACTATCTACCCAATTCACCGCAGCCCACCTGTGAACACTACATATAGAAAAAGAAAAAAATCTAAACCCCACACAGAGCCCCCACCCACCTACATTTCTCAAACTATCCCTACCCCAGAAACCATAGCCACACAAGACCCTACCCTTGAAATCCCTCACATCACTCTAGCCACCTCACTTCAGCCCACTGCACCCTTTGAACCTAATACCTTTGAACCCTTGGGCCATTCCATTCCTTTTTCTCCTTCCCATGATCCCTTTACATCTGAGGGGTAATCAGCTATGATGTCCTCTATCATAGGGGAAATAAATTATGAGTTCACCCCTCTCCCAGACTCACCTCACCCTCCCCATTTTACCACTCTTCCGGATTCCACACAGCCAACAAATTTTCACCATGCATCCACCTCCCCATTTCAACCAATCCCATTCATCCAAACCATAGCAACTATCGCCCCTGGCCCCTTACCTCAAATCTTCAACCTATTACTCTCCCTTCAATCCCAAGTATTGGCCAACACGCAAACCAAAACAACCATTGAGGCCAAACTCCAAGCAATGTCCTCCACCCTCCAAAACTAGGCCTCAATTCAAACCAGTTTATAAACCATCCAATCAATCTTGTCACTTTTAACCCAACCATCACAACAGCCAACTATCCTTATACCCACCCATTTACCTATTCCACCCCCTTCTCCCCAACCAATAACCTTAACTGTAACCTCCCCTATCACTGCACCCATTGAACCTGTCCCCATTATCCCTCCAATTACACTTACAAATGCCTCCACCCAAACAGACCCTAAGCCTGAACCAGAACCACACCCTGAAGTCCCACCTACAGTAGCAACATCTTATGTTGCCACAGATGTGGACAACTTAATCCCCACCTCCTCAATTCCAACCTAAACTGACCCCTGAACTTGAAGGCCATCACCCTTTACCCTCAATCTCCACCCCACCCATGCCATTATCCATCCCCTCTCCATTGCTGGTTGGCCCTTCTTCCAGTGCTGAGCAGCCCATAATACCTACCTCTTCCTTTGACATGCCTCCATACTTAACCCTCCTACATGCCATGCAACATAACCCATACCTTAAAAAGGATGTCATTAGAGGCATGACTGACCTCAGAATCTCAATCAGGATGCCTTATGATGCAAAGATAAATCAAATGGAATTGGATCACAGAGTTGAGATGCTGAGAATATCAAAGGGCTGGAAACAAATGTTGAGGCTATTTGAAGCTCAACAACATACTGCAACAACAGAGAAAATGAGAGCAGATGGACTCGAGAAAAGATTAGTTGCCTCTAGAGAGATCACAAAGGCCACCCGGGAACTATATGAAAGTAGAGTTGCACTTGCTGAAAAGAAGGCAGAAATACTCGAAAGGAGAGTTGTTGAAATGACTGCCAAAGAGCCTACACAACCAGCTGAGACTACCCCGCTTGCCACTGCCCCTCAAAGGCTAAGCTGATGCACCTGACAATTATGATGATTAGATTTGCCCATGTAGTTAGTTAGGATGTTTTTGTATAATCTTTTTGTAGTTATTTTCCCTTGCATTGTATAAATTCCTGTGTTATAAATGAAAATCCTCTTTGGCTGATTTTGTTTGTTTTCATTTATGTTTGTTTGTTTTATTTTATCTGTTTGTGTGTGTTTTGTTTGCTACTGTACTTGCTTTATTTTGTGTTTTATTATCCCAAAATACCCTACTGCACTTGCACTTTATCTTTGAATCAGTGAGGACATTGCTCCTCATAGGTTTGGGGGTGTGGCAAGGTTTATCAATGATGTAGTTAACCTAAGTACAACAGAACCAAGGAAGTAAGATAGAAATAGAGCTTAGTCCACCTAAGAAACTTTGAAAATATGGAAATTTAAAATTTTTCAGACCTTTAGGTATTAAGCACCTTCAAATTTTAATATTTTCATGAGGTGAACACCAAGAAAACCCACTTGTGTCAGCACCTAATAAACCATTAAAGAGAGAAAAAGGTAAGGACATGCCTATGACTTCAATGAAAGACCATACCTAGTGAGATTTGGGCTTACAAAAAAAATTTCTCTTTGAGGAGTGTATGAGGCAATTATTTTTGCTCTAAGGACTAGCTTAGTCAATGTCCTCACTAGAAGTTAGGCATCTCCAATATGAAATAGCTCACAGTACCCATGACATTTAGGAAATGATCAAGGCCTTCTCTTGGATAGTTTGAGCTTAAAAATATCAAACTTGGTGAACTGCCCTTGTGCATACACCTTTTGAGCCTTAATTTCTAGTTTTCTTCAAAATATACCTGAGTACTTGTACCTAAACCTGTGAACCTGATTCAAACCTATCCCTACTCTGAGAATTCAGAAGGTCAAGGAGAAGGAGTTGAATATGGATAAGCTAAGGTCAACATTTGGTGAATGGAGAAGAAACACAAAAGGAGGATAGCAGTGTAGCAGCTGAGAAGGAGAGGGTGGCATTTCAAAATAAAAATAAAAAGAAACGAAAAATATATTCGAAGGAAAAACAGAAAAATAAAATAATGAAAAGGGATAGAGAGGAGTCAAGAGGGAATTTCATTGGAAAAAGTAAAAATAAGAGGAGAAGCTAGCCACTTTAAGTTTGAAAATTGTCAAAGAAGATGAAATGTGCAAAACTAAAGAAGGTGAAGTCATGAATCACCTCCTTCACCTGCTGATTTCTCAATATTGCATCCTTTTCACCCTTCCATTCTTTACAACCTACACCTATAAGCCACATTACAACCTAGTCTAACACCTTGTGATCCTAAGATTGAATGAGCTGTTATGTGGAGATGAAGAGTTATCCAATCTATGGTAAGAAATAGCCAATGATGCCAAAATTTAGGAGCTTTGCCTATGCTCATACTTGCAGACCCATTTGGGAACTGTAACTGCTCTTGATCTTGTGAGAAAATAAAAACCTTCAACGTTCTTTGTGAGAGAGACTGCCCTAGTAAGCATTGGGTCTGACATTGAATGTATTGGGCATTGCTTAAACCTAATTTTTGAATGAATAGTGAGCTCGGTACTGACATAAACTTGTTGTTTCTCTTGTTGTAAGCTGATTGGAAATAGTATGCATACATGTAAGAGTTTTTAATGAGTTAATGGTCTATGCATATCATTTGTTTAAATTCCTCACATTTTGAAAAGAATCAAAGGTGGATTGATGCTCTAATTTTTGAATTCTGATTTGGTAATATTGCACTTTTGGCAACTGTTTCATTAATAAGTTTGTGGGTACCTTCATTGAGAACCCTCAGGATACTTCACTCCTCCACTAGAGATCACCTAGGGGTTTAAAAGGCTTGATGCATGAGCTAAATGCATCTGTGCTCCCTACGAAAGTGGCATTTAGATTTTTAGAATAGTTGTTTTAATTTTTCCTTTGCTCAGGGACTAGCAAAGATTAGGTTTGGGGATGTGTTATTCACTGAAAAGTACCACTTTTCACCTCTTAACCTAGCCTTTGCTGGACCTTGAAGCTGACTAATAACTCTTGTTTAGCTTTTTTTATAGTTAGTAATAACTTACGCAGCTTAACACAAAGTTCATGCCTTTGGTGCCAAGAAGAGAGAGAATCCAAGCAAGAGATGACAGTTGAGCCAAGGACTGATGGAACACCATGGTGACTATTTTGCATGTCATAGTGGACCAAGAAAGTTTAGCAGATGTGAGAAGCATAGATGTAAGTGGAGAGGACTGCAACAGCAGTAGATGCATAGCAGCAGAGGAGCAAATGTGTTATCTCGCACAGTAGAGATGCTGCCTCGCGTGGCTAAGCCTGTAGCAGAGTCACCTCGCACAGATTTTACATGCAGCACAAGGGAATTCGTGAGGAATTCGAGTAGCTTATCTAAGGAACTGCTCCAAAGTAGTCGCTCACACAACAGTCGCGCAATTCAGCTGTAACTAACACTCAGTGAACTTGTGAAGCTCTCGCGCACTAAGTCTTCAGAAATCAAACTCGCGAAACTCTTGAGTAATAAGTTTCATGTCAGTCACACGCACTATCTGGTGAAGCTGATCTGCATAAAGAACAATAACAAACTCACAAAGTCCTCGCGTCGTCCAAGAGGAGAGAGAGCTCCAGAAATGTTCTCGCATAATTCTTGCACATTTAATAGCTCAACCCTCTACCGAGAGAGCTTTGTTATTCTTTCAACAAGAAGCCAAGCAAGATTTAAAGGCATCCATGCATCACCCTTGTGAGAGAAAATTCTGAAGCTCTGCTGTGCGAGTGCATTCAAAGCCAAAGAAGCTGCGCGACAATACAAAGTCCACTTGCGTGAGTGAATGACTTTCCAAGACAAATTCTTACCTCGCGAGGACTCTACAAACCGTGTAAATGGATTAATGAACTAAAGCGAACCCCGTGAAGCTCAGGCTCTCCACTTCTCAGTCTTAACTCAGGGACCTTGTGGGAATTTCCCAAGGTCTAGGGCGCACATCCTGAGGCTCTGATCTCGAGGCACACATCCCAAGGCATATAAGGGTTGTAACATTGCCACATCTGCCCTAGGAAATTAGGGTTACTCTTCTATTGGCTAAGGCATTAGGACTGAGTATTTAAGTTGTAGATGTAACTTAGAATTTTCATCTCTCCTTCAACCTCTGTCTGTGGTGAGCTCGAATAGATTAGGGTTAGGGTTTGATCACCTCTTTTCCCATTTTTCTTCTCTCTTAGCCCAGCACTTTTTGGCTAAATCCTTTGTAAATAGTTGGGTCTAGTTTTATTAGTTTTGTAATGGGTCTTATAACCTTTGGAATTTTGTGAAGAGTTGTTGTGCACAAGGCTGCTGCCTTGAGAAATCTCATTATAAGTATTTTTTATTAATTAAATTTGTACTTTAATTGTTCATTTAATCTATTATTTTTCTATTTGCCCATAGTTTTGTTCAGGCTAAGCATGCATTTAGGATTTGAACTGAATTGAAAGGCCCATGGAAGCTTGAGCTTGTAGCCCTAGGACAATGGTGGCAGCAGCAATTTACATGTTCCTTCTTAGACCACCATGGATAGCCTGTGACCATTTAAGTAGGCAGACTATAGCCCTAGGGTGATTCCAAGTCATAGATCTGAGAAGGATTCTTCTCCTCTGCACTTGAACTTGTAGCCTTGTGAGAGGTTCTTGCAGGAGCAAGCTCCCCTCTGTTTTACTTGACCAATATCAGATGTTAGATCCGAATTCTCTGTAATGATTGTAGACTTGTGAGCTAAGTCATTACAGGTCCTTTGAAGCAATGACCAGCTACATTTAAGTCCCCAAATAGCCCTTGAGCAATTGTGGTCTTCACTAGTTTTTTAAGAACTATTTGTTCCCATGGGTGCTTGAGCTTGTAGCCTGGCATACATGGTGTCTGCAATAGATTTACTATTCTAATTTGATCCATTGGGTGGAGGACATATATTGGATAATATGTGACCATTTAAGTGGATAGGTTATAGCCTTAAGATCAGTCTACTCTTTTGGATCAGATTGGTTTTCTGATTTAGTCCATGTGGTTTGATCCTCTCTATTGGATAGTCTGTGACCATTGAAGTGGACAGGTTATAGCCGTAAGAGATAAGGTCAAACCATAAGGGTTGAGTTGGATACTTCTTCTTTGCAATGATATTAATGATTTGATTTGATTCATTGGGTGGAGGACATCTATTGGATTGTCTGTGACCATTTAAGTGGAGAGGTTATAGCCTTAAGATCAGTCTACTCCTTTGGATCAAATTGGTTTTTTTACTTAGTCCATGTGGATTGATCCTCTCCATTGGATAGTCTATGGCCATTTATGTGGACAGGTTATAGCCTTAAGAGACCAGGTCAAACCATAGGAGTTGAGTTGGATACATCTTCCTTGCAGATGTGCTTGTAGCCATCTGAGGGATTGCTGCAGAGACAGGCCTAAGTCTGAGTCACATAGTTGATGTGACCCTAGCTTAACTGCTTACTACCCATCATTTTATCTTTATTTTTACACACACCATCACCACCTTCTTCATAACCCTTTCTTTAGGATAGGACTGCACTTTATTTCTCTTCTTTTAGTGATAATTTAGTGTAGTTGTGATACCCAACTCCCTTTCTCTAGGATTGTCAGATCTGTAGCCAGATCTGGAGGTCTACTATTATAGCCCATTTTGGATTCTATATCAATTTCTCTATGGGATAAACTCTTTCTTAAAACTTACTACAATAGTCTTGTATCTTGCAAGTCTATGATTTGGTTTTGTGTTGTACTCATTCCCCATTTTATTTTGTTTTGTTTTGCTTCCTTTATTTTGTCTTTATTATTTTTTATAATAAAAAGAAGTAGCAGAAACTAAACTAACAACCCGATCACGAGCTCAAGATCAACTTCCCCAATTATTTCCCTTCTTGTATCATCAAAACCTCTAACGCTAGTTTTTGTTGGTCTCAATATACAACGGTCCACACATATTTTGGTGGCAATTCTTAGAGGGCGCACATTCAGAGCGGACCCATTATCAATCAACATTAGTGGGATTACCATGTTTTCAACCTCTACGGTGATATTGAGGGATTTAGCATGATTATTTCCCTCCTCCGATAAATCTGTATTCAAAAAAGAGATGGCATTGGGAGCCATCACCTGCCTGATTATCTGCCCAACCTCATCTGGACTTACTTGAAGAGATACATGTTCATTTCATAACGCCCCCATCAGAGCTTCAAAATGAAGCGGGGATGTTATTAACAGATCCCAAACCGTGATATGGGTCGGCATTCTCCTGAGCTGGGTTTCAAGTATATGCTCTCGATTCATCTTCTCGAATGGGTTTGTCGCAGTGGTATCCTTCTTTTCCTCTGGTTGGACTAGTTTTGGTACCAGTGTGTCTGGTTTCTTGGAGATCCTCCCTGACTTGGTGACAAAATCAATTGCCCCTTCCCTGCTGTTGTCGACTCGATGTCTGTTTGTTCATAACTGAGCGGGACCTGATGAGGATTGTAAGTTGGTCTCGGGATTTGGAATGGGGTAACAGGGGGTGCTGGAGATATCGGTGTTGATGGATGGGGATGGGTTGGTCATACCTGGTTAACTTCTGGGAGGGCGGAGGAGGTAGGCCAAATGGGGTTGGCTAGGATTGTGGACCACTGAATTAGGGGTGATGTGATGGGGGTAGGCCATAGATAACTGATAGGCGCCGGAGGTGGATGGGGGACATAATCAGCCATTGGATAATTGGTGGAGGATGTATGGTTGATAGGAGTTAATTTAGACATAGTTAACCAGGGTTGTCACTGGGAAGTATGCCCTATGATCTAAGGGTTCTGTTTGTGGTATGGGGCATGGAAAGTAATAATCCAGATTTAAGGGTTCAATCACCCCAATACTTCTATCTCCTCAATCTCTTCGTAGTGGTGCCACAAAATTTTCCTGGTCACAGATGTAATTTGACAGGTTAAAATCTTCATCATCCTTTGTCACCATGCCAATAGTGGGCCTCGGACCCGCCCCTCCTGGTGGGTGCAGGGGTAGTGGTACCTGGTGAATGTTGGCATGTTGGTTGGCTTGGGGTAGTATAGGGGTAATGATTTTCTCAGCCTCAATTAGATCCTGTATTGCGTGCTTTAATGAGCAGCAGCGATCAGTAGGGTGACCCGGCCCTTGGTGGAAGTTGCAATGGGTGTTAGGGTCATAGTTCCTTGGGATGGGATTTGGTGGAGGCCGCGGTTGGAGTGTTGTGACCAACACTTTTTGTAATAAAATATTCAATGATTGCCCCAAAGGTGTGAACACTCGGTCAAAGTGGGCCTTTCTCTGTTCCAGGGTCATCTGTGCCCCCTGTCCATTCCTGATTCTCTGTATCGGCTCACTTTTGATTGGAGCTGGCTATGCGACTTTAAATTGGAATGAGATTATACTAGGGTTGGGCCTGGCATTCATGACATTCTGCACATTTGTCCCAGTTCTTCTATCATTCCTCTGCTAAGAGAAAATCTTGACCCCGTCGGCCCCACCGGATACATTCTTGCGTAAACGCCCTTCTTTGATAGCGTCCTCACAACGATTGGCATTTCTCACCAAATCAGTAAAGCTGGACTGCTGCTGGTAAACGAGGAAGTCTAAGATGATTGGCAAGGTATTTTTTGAGATCATCTTAATCTAATCATCGTCAAGTATGATGCTTCTTACCAAAGCTGCCAGTGTTCTCTAATTCCCAAGGTAATCACTGAAGGTCTCGTTAGAGTTCTGCTTTAGCTGGGCCAGATCTGACTTGCGATGTTCAATGTCTATATTATAAACATACTGCTCTTGGAATAAATGCATTAGATCTTTTCATGTTTTTATCATGGATTGTTCTAAGGACATGAACCACCTCAAGATCGGACCCGTCAGACTTTTCTGAAAGACTTTTATAAGCAGGCACTCGTTCCCCCATATTATAACATGTCCCCACAGTAGGACTTGAGGTGTGCGATGGGGTTGCCCGTGCCGTTATATTTATCAAAGACCAGCATTTTGAATTTTGGGGGCAAGGGGAGTTCCACAAATAAACACAACTCTGAGAAATCCGTGGATTTTGGCTCCACTCATCTTCAACAGCTGCTTATGGATTTCTTCCAATTGTTCTTTCAACTGCTCAGACTCTTTAGACAGTGGGGCTATTTTTTCAATGGTCTGCCTTGATTCACTTTGTGCTACAGGGGGCTTGGTGATTATAGGTGGAAGATTGATGTTGGAAAATGCCCCAGCGTAAGCTCCACTATTCCTGATCTCATCCTCCTCAGATTGTGGGTCTACATATGGTGCAGTGAGGGTGAGATTTTCATGTTTGTGCTAGCTGGGCTGGATGGTTGTCGGGTGGGACCCTTGGAGGTGAGGGAAGTTCTGTGGAGTGATAGGATGAGTGGAGTTTGGATTTTGGGTTAAGCCCTGATGGGGTCACTGTGTTTGGGGGAAATCTTGGAGACGGCTTTGGGGTGGAGGGACATGGGTGAATTAGAGTTGATGGAGGATAGGTGTCAAGCTCCCTCCTTGGGTCGGGTGGGAGGTTTGTGTGTGAGGGAGATATTGAGGGAATTATGGAGGGTATGGGTATGTGGACCCAAGGTTTGGGCCTTGCTGGGCTAGGGTATTGGATAAGGAACTTGGAGGGTTAGGGCCATAAGGCCTTGGGAAATTTTACCCATTGGGCTTTGTTTAGTTTGGGCCATTAGGCCCTGGTAGGTCTGACCCATTGGGTCTTAATGGGTCTAGCACATTGGGCCTTGGTAGGTCAGTGCCATTGGGCCCTGATGGGTCTGGCCCATTGGGTCTTAGTGGGTCTGACCCATTAGGCCTTGGTGGGTCTGGCCCATTGGGCCTTTGTTGGTCTGGATGATGGGGGTTTGGGCCATTGGGCCTTGGTCGGTGTGGATGATGGGGGTTTGGGCCATTGGGCCTTGGTGGGTTTGAAGTAATGAAGCATGGAGACTTGGGAGTGTGTATGATGGGTTGAAAGATGTGTGGTTAGAATGAGGGGGGATGTTTTGGGAGGCTTTCCAATTGGTGTAAGACCGGACCATCTCATCCATCATGGCCATTGTAGAGGGGGTGGATGGAAATGGCTCATTTGAGGGAATGTGGGCTATGGGTGATGTGGATGTGTGGGAAAAATTAGGCATGGCCCCGGTAAAATTGGGCATGACCTGGGTAGAGAGGAGGGTATGTGACGGATCAGTGAAACTGGGTGTGGCATGAGGGAAGGCTGGAGGATCGGGTATACGTTGGGAAGATGGAGGATGGGGTATGGTGGTAAAGGTAGGGAATTGGGTCGGGTTTTGAATGGATGTGAGTGGAAATTGTGATTGATTTTGCATGGACATGGCAGGGGGGAATGGGCATGTCTTGGGAAAATGATGGGGAATGGGGTATCGAATTTCGGGTGTTTTGAGAGGTGGTGGGCGGGAAGATAGGGGCACCGAAGGGGCTGGTGACGAAAAAGGGAGGTTGGGTGAGGGGGATGGATGTGAACATCTCTTCCGCATGGGAATAAGTTAGAGAACATGGTGGGGATGAGTCAGGATCGGCGTATGCTGGATCCACTGCCCACGACATGGCTTGGTGATGGGTGGGGTACTGGTGTCTCGGATGGGGCCCATAAAGCTTTCTCCTTCTTCCCCTACGGGATGACGGAGGATAAGGTGATGTCATTGTGCTAACACCGCGATGGTTTCTTCTTCTTTAGTTTTCTGATTTACTTATTTTTTTGAAGATTTTGTAAGTGGATTATTATTATGAAGGATTCCAGGACCCTTGAATTCTCATTTCGAGTGGTGTTTGTACCCTAAATAAATCTCACGGCGTGACCCCGATGCGCTTCGGAAGAATCAAAGGGGAACCCTTTGATCTATTGAAGGCACAGGAATCAACGCAAACAACCTGATCCCCCAGAGCGAGTCGATAAGAGGTTACCCTCTTTTGATCTGTGGGGGCGTATTGGGTGTTGGATAATGCGGGACTTAATGAGGGGTGCTAAACCACTAAGCGAGGATCTAGGGGATGTGAAAAAGGCCTCAGACTCAGGCTGCACTCAGGTCAGGTTTGGCGTGTCTATTACATGCGCCAAGCCAAAATTGGTCAGACTAAGCTTTGGCGCATGTATTACATGTGCCAAAGCAAATTGGGTCTTTCCAAGCTTGGCGCGTATATTACATGCACCAAAGCGAAATTGGGGAAAAGTGGCTTGGCCCGTATTTTACATGCGTCAGGCATAAACAATGGGGTCAAAAAAATTTGACAGCAGAATAACAACCCTACATTGGTCTCTTTTTTTTAGCTTTTTGGAAGCAATGCTTCCGGGGACTGATTTCTTAGTTGCATTGGGTCTCTCCTCACCAAACCTAGGGATACAAGGCCGATTTGAGACTACTAACGCTCTCCCCCAAGGGTTTTAGGCTTCATAACTTGATAGGTTACCCACCCGGTATACCTCCGGCGCAAGTGCCTTCTCAGATACTAGGTGGGGTGGCTCTTTTCCAAACCATAACCACTAGGGGCTGCCGTCGTACTAAGAACCGGGATGTTTATATCATTGCCAAGAATTCCCAACCTATGAAAATCTGCCTAAGTCCCCTCTTGGTTCAGTTTTAATTTCAGATTTTAGGGGAGTTTTCTATAAAGTCCAATAACGGGGGGTGATGGTCCCATGCCGCCTCTACGGGCCGACGTCCACTGATAAGATATGATCAAATATAAAGTAATGCACAAGTAGGCCCGCTAATCTGCTAAGGCATGTAAATGATGAAAAGTAAAAGAATCGTAAAGATAATGCGCAAGTAGGCCCGCCAATCGGCTAAAGCGCTTAAATGATGGAAAATAGAGGAATTGTAAAGACAATGCGTAAGTAGACCCACCGATCGGCTAAGACACGTAAAATGATAGAAAAGTAGGGGTGATAAAATTGACGAATGGTAGGGGTGAGTGAAAAATAAGAGAAAAACAAGCAAATGTTAGTAAAGTCCAATAACGGGGGGTGTTCAGCACCCGATCAGAAAGGTGTTCAGCACCCGATCAACCGGCTTTAAAGTGGTCTCTACTTGTGGCCAAAGATAAAAGGGAAATGAAAATAAAAAGAGCACTTCCTCTTGCCCGAAGGCACTATGATCCTATTTGTGCCCCTCCACCGCTATCGAGATTTCGGCGGTGTAACGACATAAATTCAAGGATAGAGCAAAAGCTAAAAAGGTAGAGGCGTAGAGAGGAGAGCTGGAGCTCTCGAGCCCTTGTAGCACCACTGTGGTCCTTCACATGAGGGAACTTTAGTGAGGTTCCGATGGCTTCGATGGTTGAATGGAGAGTTCTAACTCTAAGGCCTGGTAGCTAAGGGAGGTTAGGAGGGTGCTTAGGTGCTAGTTAGGGTTAGCAATCATGTAATCTCCTAATCTAAGGTTTCCTAGGATTTTGAGAGCTTGGAAATGTGGGCAATGGGCTTTAATTGTGGATGATAGGGTGAGATTTCAAATGACTAAAGGGTTGCAAATAGGATAATCAGGGGTGCAACAGTCCTAATGAAACCCATTCTAAACATTGTGATGGTCAACAAGTCAAACCCCAAAAGTAGATTTTGAGCAAAAAACCCACAGTCACTATAGCTAAGCCTAGCACATGTATTACATGGGCCAAGCATAACTACAGTTCCTGAAAGTCTAGAGCCTGAGGTGGGTCCCACCTATACTTGGCGTGTGTATTAGATGCGCCAGGCCATTTTTGGAAAAAAAATGGCTTGGCGAATGTAATAAATGTGCCACATATGCCCTAGTCAAGTGTGGTTCCTAGGCATCGCTCGGATCGCCGTAACTTTTGACGTACAACTCGGATTGAGGCGATTCTTAGCTTGTTAGAAAGCTGACAACCTCTACTTTTCAATGGTATAAGATTCAATCTTAGTAGAGGTCCTTGCCAGTCCTGCTTCATCTCTCTCTAACAATGGCCCGGGAGGGTTAACTATGGGTCTGGAGAGGTCAGGGGTAATTCCTAAGGGTATGGGCAAGTTCCTAAGGGTTGGGGAAGATTCCTAAGGGTTTTGGGCAGGTTCCTAGGGATTCGAGGGATGCTATCGGAAGCTCAAGAGTGCGCCTCTCTCAAAGTATGTTTCGATCGGGGCTTAGGCCAAATTTAGGTGTTTACAATTGCTTTTCACACCCTTATAAAATTGAAAAGCAATAAAAACATGAAAATATATATAAACCCAAAAAAATCTAACAGGGGTTCTTATACCCCCCTGTGGTGATATGATTTTTACAAAAGGTATGTTCAAATCTAGGTCAATGATGCAACTCGCGCTTCAAAGCATGAATCTCGGCGCGTAAGGCGTCCTCCCGAGCATCCCGATCTGTCATCTAGCAGCCATGTTGGCTCTTATACTACTTTCGGGAAGCATCAGTAGCACCAAGAACATCACTCAGGGCTCCTTCTAGATGAAGAACCTCACACTCTGCAAAACCAGCTCTTGCTTCTGCAACATCTGCTTTGACCTTGTGTTTCTCTAAACATTCATGCAGAACCCATTTCTCATCTATCAGCAACTCAATCCGAGCCAGAAGCGTCGACTCCTTCCGTGGCCAAGGACCCTCTGCACCACTGCTCTCCACCTAATCCACACAATGGACAAAGGGCCTCTCAGATAACAGCCAAGCCTCGTACCCCAGAGAGGTCAGAAGAGAATCCCCTTGCTCTAAATAGCACATATGCGTCGACTGACACGTCTCCCAAAGAGCAGCTATCCTATCCAAGTCCTCACCCCCAAGAAAAGATCAGTCCGCATAGGAGAGATCTCTTCGAGTAGGGCACCTACTGAGTATAACCAAACTGGTGCAGTACTCGAGAAGGAAAATAGTGGGTGCTACCAGCCAAGCCAAGAAGGGTGATGCCCTCATGATCTCTAGATCGACTACTGGGAAGGTCCTGTCCAACCATGGAAGCCTCCACACCAGCTCTGCCTCAGCCAACCAAAGTTTCAGCTTGCACATATTCCCTCGGGGCAATTTATGGCATCGGCCCAAAAAATAGCAAACCATCTCTTCATGAACCACATAAAGCAGGGAACAGGCTCCAAAATGGAAAGATGCTCCCCAAGCCAAACCTAGAGCAGAACGGGGCATCCCTGAAGGCACTCAACCTTGCCCAAAGCAAAAGCGTCAAGACAACGGTAAAGCTCCGCCAGTACCATATGCATCACTGAGCGACCCTCCTCCATTTCCGTCAGCATATCGCAAAGTGCAAGAGAGAAGCTCTCCCCCGGTGTAGAAAAGGACCACTGAGAGAAGGCAGAGAGAGAAAGTCTTTACATTATGGATGTTTCTAACTGGTAATTTTCGTAAGCTTTCATCACCAAAAATCTCTCTCAGGAATTTCATCGAACACCTGGTGGGCTCACCGACAAAGCTTTTCTCATAATCAACTTTCTTCAAACCCAAGGTCATGTGGACACTTTAGCATAACCTAGTTTCGTCACTATCCTGGAAAGACCTCTATGTAGCTTCAAACTCGATGGATTGGAGAGTTCTTCAAGGGTGGGAGTTAGCTCACAATTCCCAAAGCAGAAGACATGGGTATCCACGTCCCAATAAGTAGCCGCCGCATAAAGAAAATCCCAAAACAAAGGAACATCCAGGAAAGATGAGAGACAGGCCAGCCCGAGTTGATCCAAACCCGTAAGCTCGCTTTTGTTTAGATTGTCGAGCCATTTCATCAAAAAATTAGGTCACACATCAAAAGAGGGAAGTGTGAATGTCTTTGACCCTCCAAAGGGGGCGAGGTCAGAAAGCGGCTCCATGGTCATACAAAGATATTTTGAGAAATCACAATTCGATGTAGGACAATGACCCACCCTCAGGAAAGAGAAAAGAAAAAATGGTAGCAAAAATCCAAAACCCAACTAGAAATAATGAAAAAGGGGGCATTCTCGAGTCTTAAAGACCCCACACTACCTAAAAAATAATTAGCGTGTGTAATACACACGCTATTTCAAAATATCCCAGATTTTGCCTAGCGTGTATATTATACACGCTAGGCCAAACCGTCCCCAGAAAATGCCTAGCATGTATAATATACATGCTAGGCCATTTCTGAAGAAATTTTGCCTAGTGTTTATATTACACACGCTAGGCCAAAAAACCCCCAATAAAAAATAGAAGGAGGGAATTTGGGAGTTTATTTTTAGCGGTCCTTTAACCAGCCCACATACACTTTCTTTTTCTCATACATAGTACCCCAGGTTACATGTGGGGATACTAAAATTCGCCATCTAACCTATCTGTGTGGTTATTCTTTCAGGTACCACCCACATAAACATGCAGGGTTTGGCTATTTTTAAAACACACAACCCAAGGGCCAATTCCCCAATTCAAAGCCCATCCTGTAGATAACCAAGCATGTCACATCTAGAAGAAAGAGACGAAACAGATAGAAGACGAAAGCGATAACATTCATTCCAAATCATCCAAAATGTGTTCAATCATTCATTACATTTAATTCCCAAAAAATAAAAGAGATAATGTTCAAATGTCTTGGATGTTTATAAAACCAGGAAAGGAAAAGTAATATGCTCCTAATCGGCTCCCTTGGTCCTCTTTCGCCATCGTGAAGTACAATGATAGGTCCTCACATCTCCCACCCGGGACCATGCCTGGAACAGTCTACTGAGCAATGAGCGCGACTCCTTTTCACAAGCACGCTGTAAGCATCACACCAAAAGGTCAATCAAGGTCGAGTGAAAATAGGGCAGCAAAGCAACAAGCAAAATTAATCAGTGTCATACTCACCACTTCCACTTCCCGAAGACCAGCAATGTTACGATAGTTTTTCACCTGGTTGACAGCCAACTCGTAATCCTACAAGGGGCAGAGATAAACAGAGGTCAGCTGCTTGGAAAATGATACAATGACAAGCATACCCTCAAAATAATAGGCAGGAAAGAAAACTCACCCCCAGAATCAACTCCAGAGGAGGGACCCTAACTGCCTCAGCCAATATACGAGCCCACTCTGCCACATCAACACAGAGTCCCAAGAGGAGAACATTGTCGAAATGCCTAAAGGTCCCCTGGGTCCCCATAGTTGAGGCCCCTGAGCCCCTCACACCAGAGGGGTTTGAAGGACTAGCACCTGATGCCTCTGCAGGACCCGCCTCGGCCACATCCTCATCAGAATCCTCCTCCTCCTCAAACTAAAAAGAGAGGCAGAAATCCAGTCAGTATGGAAAAATAAAAACAAACGAGAATGCATACGAAAGGAAGAAAAGAGGAAGAATACCTAAGATCGTGGGCCTTCGAATGCCAAAAAGTTGGCTCCTGGCATAAAGTGTGGGAAGAGGGACCGGTAGGGTAGAGACTCATACCACATTTTATACCCTCCATGCTAAAAGAGACCATCAACTGGGGACCCATGGCGAAGGAGTCCATCTGTAAACTCTTCAATCATACCCTCTAGTTACATAACATCCCCGGGAGGACCCTGCAACACCGCGAAGTAGTCCTGGTACTAATGCACCACCCTCTCCCCCAGGTAATATGCCCTCACCCAGGAGTCGTAAAAGAAGATGATGCAATGATCAATAAATAAGGGGGACTAGCCCACGGCACTGTGATCCCATAAAGGGGAGCAGACATAAGGATCAAAGGTCACCTACTCATAAAAGAAGGGATCTATTAGTCAAAGCAACACCATCTAAAAAGCCAAGGAAAAGAGAGAGAGAGAGAGAGACAGAGAGAGAAGGGGAAAGTATATACCTGCTCTAAGATCATCAGGTCAAATTGGGATCTCAGACCTAGTTCCAGATACTTCATCCCCAGGTCCTTGCGATGTCTCTTATGCTAGCTGCTCATTAGGGGGTAGGTGAACTCGTCATAGAAGTGGAGAGGGCGGCCTGGCTGAAAGTGAAGATATCCCTAAACCTGAAAGAATGGACAAACAGGAAAAGATGTTAAAAAGTAAACTGAGGCAATGAACCATGAGGGATAAAAGGATGTAATAGGTCACCTCGATCACAAGCCAAAAACTGAGAATGGAGGCCACATCCCCAACTGCCACCCTAGCCAAACTCGCCATCAGAATAGCATACCTGGCACCACCCCAGTCTTAATGATGCACGTTCTCCTAGTTCCCCATCAAACTGAGAAGCAATAGGGAGACCCGACTGCCGCTAGCATTGGTAAAAATGGCCTTACCCAGCAGAAAGAGGAGGGTGATGCGGGCCAGCATTAGTGCACACTCAGGCTCAACAACAATTTCCATATCTGGTTGGTTCGAATCCACCAACTCATCAGCATCATCAGGTCTACCAGCCAAGATAGCTTGACCTCAGAGCTGGTCATATCCTGGGAGGTAGGGTAATTCCTGATCAACTCAATTACCTCTGCACTATCTGGTATGCAGGGAGGAACTACTGGTATCCCTCCTATCCCAATCCTGGTAATCATGGACCAATCCACGGGGGTGATGGTCATCTCTGCAACGGACATGTGGAAGGTCACCGTCTTAGGATGAAACCGCTCCACTAGGGCCTTCACATAGGCCATGTCGCCCCTCATAGCAGGGCATGACACAAAGTCCCCAAAATCGGCCTGGGCCAAGAGGAACCTCACGACCTGAGGAAGATGGATATAGAGACATTGGAGGTCGAACCAGCCTCCATGGAACATGATCGGGGGCAGGGGCTGCATCAAGAGAATAAGGAATGTCAGATTCAAAAGCAAAGGGAATCCGAGCAAAAAATATATATATATACCTAAAGAATACATCTTTTACCTTGCTGGCTATACCAAAGTTGGAAATATGGGTGTACTACTAATGCAGTAACCCACGGAGTGCAGCTTCGCCCTGCATTTCCCACCAGTCACGAGAAGAGTGCTGCACCTGAATAAGGCCCTCCCCTCTGATATCATAAGTCACATCAGGACCACCCTCATGACCACGGTCCTCTTCACTTGACATCCTAAAATGGGAACATGCAGCAAGTATATAAAAACCATCATCATCATCAACCAAAATCAGAGTCAAGTCATCGAGGGCGTTGTCAAAAATATCAGATCGAGAGAAGGTAAGTATGCTTCATTCATACAAAAACTTTTAAAATCCAAAAAAAGGGGGAGGAAAAACTGCCACCATTTTAGGTTAAAATCAGAGAGGGCGTCAAAGGACGGCCTCAATACGGCCCACACATTTCAGTCTTAGGGAAAACTTTTCTCCTCTCAAAATTTTGGTAAAAATAAAATAAAAATCCCCACAATGCATATATATTATGCGTGGGGATGCATTCAAGAAAAAAACAAAATCGAATCACTTCCCCCCTCCCCCCCATGTATTTCAAAAATCAAATTACACTTGTATAGAGGGAAATTAAGATTTTCGAACAAAAACCCATCCATTTTCCCAAAAGAATTCCATAAAAAATCAAAATACACCTTTTTTAAAAAAACAAATTCATGCAAAATGGACGCAACCTTCACAAAATAAATCACACAAGCAAAAGAGATCATCTAAATCTAAGAATCCTAACCACATTGGAGATAAATCAAAAGAAATAGGGTTTAAAAAATGATTACCTTCAGAGAGAAATAAGCCCTAGATTTGGAGGGAGAGCGTCATTAATCGGCAATGACTAACAATGGTGCGATGTCAAGGTTCAAATCGAATCAAGAGAGCACAAGGAGAGCCTTCCATTTTGGTTTAGGAGAGGAGGGGGGAAGAATTTTTTTAAAAATCATCCTCCCTGCTTAGGCCCGGCAAATTTAAGGCACCTCTTTTCCTAGCATGTATAATATACACGCTAGGCTTAAAATCCTCCCTCGCACATATGCGTGTTCCTTTTTTGGCACATACGTATGTGCGACCCTAAAAATCCTCCCTCGCACATATGTGTGTTCCTTTTTTGGCACATACGTATGTGCGACCCTAAAAATATAAAAAAATAGAAAAAGGGGAGACGGTGGCACACGTCCCAGTACCAACTTCCAGTCGATCCATTTGGGGATTGTGCTAAAAGAAAATGTTTAAAGGACAATGAGCCCCACTCAAAATCTTGAACAAAACTAATAAATATATATACACAAAAATAACAAAAATATGTAACTTATCAAAAAGCGGCACACACTCCCAAAAGGAGTTGTAACATCAATTCGTTCCATTCAGGCAATTGTGCTAAATTATCATCAAGATCAATGAGTTCACACAGAGACCTAGAACCCTACCTCGAGTAGGGGCACCCATGACCAATCAAATGGGGCAATCAATTCCTCATGCGATTGGACACAAACTGTGGATCTTCGCGTCTTTGTATCGCGCCAATTTTTAGGTATGGGTCGATCACCCTCCCGCTCGTGGGGCTATTCTATTTAGAATGGAGCTCAAACATCACACCTCGTCAAATCATATCGAGGAGCAGACATTTTTTCTAGCATATTGCGTTTTTGCAACTCGCACAATCTCAGTCATGCCCAGTAATATCGTTAAGTGCTTGGGGACCAATAGCTTTGAGGGACGAATGTTTTTCTCGAAATATAGGGCTTCTGTGTACTCACCATGTTACCATCTTGATGTTTGAGGTTTGCTTTGAATACGGCAGACCTGTTAGTGTGCCTCGGGCAACTTCGGATGTATTTTTCTTTGGCATTCGATCATTAGTGATCGGATACCAAAGAGGGATATCTGTAGAACCCAAATTTGGCCCAACGCCCGATCAAAACATAATTCGAGAAGGGCGCACCCCCGAGCTTCCGATAGCACTTCCTAAACCCTTAGAACTTAGCCCATCCCTTAGAAACTGATCCCCAACCCCTAGGAATCAACCCTAACCTATAACCCCCTCCGAACCTGTTTGAATCCTCCCGAGCAGTGGTTAAGGGGAGGCATGCCAAGGCTCGCTGGGACCTCTACTAGAACTAAATCCTTTGCCATTGAAAAGTAGAGATTCCTAGCTGTCCAACAAGCTAAGAATCGTCCACATCTGAGCCATACATTAAAAGTTATGGCGATTTGAGTTCAGGGAAGAGCTGGGGGCATTTTGCCTAGCGTGTATAATATACAGGCTAGGCTTAGCTACAGTAACTATGAGATTCTGTCCGAATTTTACTTTTGGAGTTTGACTTGTTGACCATCCCCATGTTTAGGATGGGTTTCTTTAGGACAGTTGCACCCTAATTTACCCTTTTTGCAACCCCCTAGTCATTTGAAACCCCACCCTATCATCTTCCATTGAACCCATTCTCACACCTATCCATGACCTTGAAAAAGCCAAAATCCTTAGATTTAGGATTACCTAATTGTTAATCCTATTAGCTCTTAAGTACCCTTCTAACCCCCTCCTTTTCTATAAATAGAGACGCACCCCCCCCTTACAAATGGCTTGAAAAATTTTCCAAAGAGAGAAAGATTAGAGATTTCCTTCTCCCCTTTGGTGCACCAAACCAATATAAATTCCAAAATTCAAAACCCTTCCTTAGACCCCATCTTCCATAAAAAAATTCCTTAGCCTAGGTGAGCACTACCCCCTAGCCTTCTTCTCCTACCCCTTAGCTATCAAGCCTTAAAGGTTAGAACCCATCTTCCACCCACTCAAACCATCGGAAGCTCATCAAGTGCACCTACACAAAGGTCCACAGTCGTGCTACAAGGGCATGAGAGCTCTGACTCTCCCCTCTATTCTTCTACCTTCTTTGCTTTTCCCCTATCCTTGAATTTGCGTCGTTACGCCACCAAAATTTCGGTGATTATGGGGGGCGTAAATAGGATCGGAGTGCCTTCAGGTGAGAGGAAGTGTTGTTTTATTTTTATTTTTTCTTTTGGCCATAAGTAGAAACCGCTTACGAGCGGGTTGACTGGGTTCTTATCCCTCTTAGAGCTTTAAACTGACCAGCCTATGATCATTTAGGGGGAATTCTTATATATAGTTGGTGCGCGGATTGGGATCGGTAGCATCCAACATTTCTTTCTTTGCCGGCAGATCCATCCTCTGATGTAGGCTGTCTAATCCACCCAAGAATCCCCTAATTTTCATCTTTCTTTCATGAACGAGGATCTTAGTATTGTGAATCAATCATATGAATGGGTTGAAAAGGCCATTGTGTTTAGACCAAACCTTAGGAACTAGCTGTCAGCTGTGCAAGATGGGTTGCTTGAAGATGGTATCAATCCCTATAATGGGTTCAACTTGGATCATTTGGTGGGATCAAGATTGGTGGTTCAACGTTTGATAGTTCAGGAAGGAGACACAGTGCTGCAGATTTTCTAAACTATGCAAAATCATCAAGCCTAATACCTTCCCGATCAATAACTGAAGCCCCTACCCAAGAGCCTTTGGCATAGATCAAATCAGAGTCATATATTTAGAGCTTCGGTGCTCATCATATCAATTTGGGTATCCCGGGACATCAAAAGCTCCGGGTGGCGACTCTAAGTTTGTAGTAAAGAGCGCATCGTCACGACGTACTTGCAAGATCCCACGTTTGCACAATATGTTGACCAGCATATTTGGAGGCCATGCATGGAATCAAAATGATCATGCAAGGTCATCCAATGGCCTAGATTGGTCAAATATATCAAGACAAACATATTTTCGAATTTTCTTGACTTTTCCGTGAATTTTTTTAAAATAAATGGATTTTGTTTGAAACTTTTGTAGTTTTTTGGAATGAATGTTTGACCAGCATGATTGAATGCAATGCATGTGACCAACATGATCATGGAAAACCATCCAATGGTCTAGATCGGTCAAAGATGACCCATGTTCATTATTGGGTATAAATTTTCAATTTCTAGCTTATTAATTTCATGCTATAGTAAATAGATTAGATGGATCTTATGGCTGGAATTCATATGTTTCATGGATTATTTTAAATGGTTTTAATCTCTAAAAATTTACATTTCTGATCACGGATTTTTAAGTCAATGTGTGGCCATATTTGCATGTCAATACTATGTGTAGTATGGTGTTGATTGATGACATTTCTTTTATAGAATATTTATGAAATTTGTAACCTGATATTAGATGAAGTTTATATGAAACATTCATCTAACTTTGGGAGATTGAAAGTTTGGGAGTGTATCTTGTGTTTGTAACTTTGGGCATTTTTTGTTTATTAATGTCTTTTATTCCTTTCTATTTCGTTTCCCGGGTACTGAACCTAAGGACTTGTGTTTATTAAGTGGATTATGAGAATGGACGGGATTGGAAATTCGGGGTGATACTAGGGTTTGTGCTATCAATCCAACTCGAAGTGCCACCCCATTGGGAGAAGAGGTGGAGAAGAAAAAGGTGGTAGAGAGGAAACCCAAGGATAAGGCAGGGTCAGAGTTCTTGTGACTGATGCCTATTTTTCCTCAGTAGGCTCTGTGGATTCAGCATTAGTTGCTCCTCATTTTTAATGTGTCCAAGGGGAGCTCTCAACATTGGGTCCGGCAAGTCCTGGGTGGCTTTTTGTAAGCCACTCTTCCTTTCTGCAGGCTCGGGGCGAGGGGAAGAGGTCATCATGGTTAGAATTCGTTCAAGGTGCATTCCTCCTCTGGGCTTCTCCGAGATCTCTAGTCTCTCGAATAAATCCGGATTCGGGAATTGCCTGAATGCGCTGATTTTAGCATTCTTATTTTAAATTGTATATTCAGAGGGTATGCCCTCGGTGTGTGTTGTAATGCTTTTTATTAATCTATGAAGTGATTATTTCTTTTATTTCATTTGTGGTTATTCAATAATCCTTTTTTGTTTGATTTAATTTATATTTCGTTCACCTTGTTGTGGGTGTGATGCTTTTGGTTTTAATTTGGTTGTTTATTTTAGATTTGGGGGCGTGTTAAGGATAGTTTTTCTTTCGTTTAGTTTTGAGTATTATAGAGGCAGTGTAAGTATTTCATCTTATTGAGGACATGTGAAGGTGTTGGGGGCATTTTTTTTTTGTCAAGGAAAGTGAAGGAGAGGGCATTTTCCTTGGGTTTTAATTGTTCACTTGTGAAGTAAAGGACATTTTCTTTTGGGTTTTAATTGTTTATCGTGAATTAAAGGGCTTTTTTATTTTTTTTGGTTGTTTTTTTTGGGGTTATAAATTTTCTTCAAGTTACGAGTGTTTTGGGTCGGTCTTATCAAGGGCGTGATTTAGGTTGATAGTGAGTGTCTAAATGTCCTAACTTCAAGTTTGAGTTTACTGCGTTGGGCTTGTGAAATTTTTCATTTTTTCTAAGAAATTACACGCTTTAGTCATGGAGCTTGAGTGAATTGCGTGCTCGGGCGTGAACACGCATTCAAAGGTGCAGGAGGTTATTAAGCATCAATTTAGTCGTGTTTAAATGAATTAATCGCTTGGTTTGATGCGCAAAATTGGCTCACCCTTGCATTCGCACATTACTTTTTGAGCGCATAATGTGATTGCGCGCCTAGTGGGAAACGCACAACCGAGTGGTTGGGATATAGTGAGCGGGCGATGATTAGATTGCGCGCTCAAGATAGAGCGTTTGATCTGAATTAAATGCATAGTGTAATGCACGTGATTAGATTGGGCACCTGGTTTTAGGCGCGCGATTCGGGCGAGTTCTATAAATTGTTAAAACCTTTCATTTTTCGTCGTGTTATCCATTTTAGTCTTCGATTCTCTAGTTTCCTAGTGTTCATGTGCTCGGGCTTTCGTGTTTTCGCGATATCTCGTGATCTGATCATCCGTTTGAGGTGTCGTTTCTTCCATTTACTTTAGTTTTTTTTGGGTTCTTTATTTCGATATGGAGGGTGAGGGTAGTGTTAGGCGTGAGGTCACTATTTTTGAGTTGGAGAGGATATCGATGACGGATGTGGGTGAGACTTCTGAGGCTCAGACTAGCGTTGTCACCATGGAGTAGGATATTGGGGAGATGATCGTAGAGGAGGTCCCTGAGAGTGACCAGATGGTGGTCAAGGAGGAGGTACCCGAGGTTAAGCCGGGGGTAGCCGAGGAGGAGGGCGAGAGAGCTGAGGATGAGGGAGCTGAGGGAGAGCAGGCTGAGGAGCAGCCAGGAGGGGAGTCTCGGGATCACAAGCACTATCTGCTGGAGGATTTCTTTGCCAGAGGGCGGGTAGGTCCCTGTAAGCAAGAGTTCCTTCATTTTCCTAGGCATTCAGATTATGACATAGGCTTATTAGGATCTGTAAATCCTTCTAATTTACATCTAACCTGCATTGATTATTTGTTGCGTGCTCGCTCATGCATCATGCTCGCATCTAAAGATAGGTCATGTTTATGCTCAATATTCTCATCATGTTTTATGGGCCTATTGTAAGTTGTCATAGTGTTTGAAACATGTTTTATTCATTTTCACCTCCTCAATTTATTTATCTTTCGTCATAAGTATATGTTAATCTTATTATTATTGTCATTCTTTTGGTCGTTGTGGTCGATAGGAGCCTCCGCAGCTGGCTATCAGCTCAGCAAGGGTGAGTCTCATTCTTGATACTGTTGATTCTTTATTCGAGACTCTTGCTGCTATTTTATTAAAAATAGTAGAGAGAATAAATCAAGAGTGGGGAATTGGAGATGGGTCAACACAGCAAGTTTGAAATAAACATAGTCTTGTAAGATACAGGGTCCATTGTAGCAAGTTTTGATAAGTAAGAGTTTGTCCCACAGAGAAATTGATCTAAAACCCAAAATGGGCTATAATAGTAGGCCTCCAGATCTGGCTACAGATCTGACAATCCTACTATTAATCCTAAAAGCAGAGAAATAAAATGTAGCCCTATCCTAAAGAAAGGTTAAGAGGAAGATGGTGGTAGTGTGTGCCAAAATGAAATATAAAAAATATGAGAAGTAAGCAGATTAAGCTAGAGTCAAAGCAGTGATGTAACTCAGATTTATTCTGTCTCTGCAGTGTTCCTTGCTGAGACACTGTTAAAAGCCTCAACAAGGTAAAAATATCTGGTTTTACCCATGCCATTTAGGGCGCTCTTAGGGCTATACTCTGTCCACTCTAATGGTCACAGGGTATTTGATAGAGTCTGTCAAATCCCATTGGTTAAAACAGGCATTGCCAATCTAACCCAGGGGAGTGGACTAATCATTCCCCCAGCCACTGGGCGAAATCAAGGGCCATGAATACTATTACAGCACTATGTAATGCCAGTGCTACAATCTCCCCAGATCTGCGCATAGACCTCGCTGACATCCATAAGTATTCCAACCCATAAGATCATAAGTGCTTTGCTAAGGCTAACTGCTCACTAGTGCCCACAAAAAGGACCATGCAACAGGTTGAATAAGGCTTCAGATTCAACTGGTCACTGCTACAAATGGCCTGTAATGACTCAGCCTCAAGCTGTAATTACTACAAAGAGATCAGATCTAACATTTGATGTCGGCTAGGTAAAATAGAGGGGAGCCACTTCATGTACAAACCTCCTCACAAGGCTCTTGAAGCTCATGTGCAGGGGAGAAGAATCCTTCTTAAACATGTGAATGGATATAACCTTAGGGCAATACTCTATCCACTTGAATGGTCACAGGGTATCCCATTGGTCTGTCCATCCCGCAGAGGCCTGAGAAAGAACATGAAAACTGTTGCAACCACCATGGTCCACAAGCCTTTGAGCTCCCTAGATCTCACTACAGATCCAGCATTGCTTTTCATAGGGCTATCAAACCAAGGGAAATCAGATGCTACGTAATTGATCTACTAGAAACTGAATGGGCTAGTCCCAAATACATGGATCCTATTGACATCTAAAGAAACCATAAGATCTTTAGATTTAATTAAGCATTAAAACAGCAATCCATTGATGAACACAAAACCTATAATGAATTGTCTCCAGGCTACAGCCTGTACACAACTGCTCATTTGAATCCTAATGTATACCAAAAACCTATTACAAACTAAAATGAAACTAAACCTAACAGACGTGGCACTGTTTCAACCCTTAGACGCCTAGAGATATGTGCCTCGAAATCTGTGTCTAGAAGTGTGCCCTAGACTTGGGAAATTCCCAAAAAGTCCTTTAGTTACAACTAAGAAGTGGAGAGCCTGTGCTTCGCGGGGCTGGTATCTGCTTTTAGCTCATTCGCGCAGCTGCTTTGCCTTCGCGAAGTTGCCTTTGGCAGGTGGGAAGTGCTTGCTCACGCATTAGATCTTCATTTGATCATGTAATTCGCTGGCACGGCAATTCTATCGCGGAGATTATAAAGAGTGCCTAGATTTCTCGCGCAGTAGAGCTTCAGAAGCTCTTTCTCTCGCTAAGTACTCGCACAGTTATGCACCTGCGCTCGCATAGTCAATGGCAAGGCTTCAGAGTGTGCGAGATTTGCGCGAAGAGAATTCTGGGTGTCTCTCCCTTCCAGGGCTACACAAGAACTACGCAAGGTGACATTCTGTTCAGTGTACATATGGACTCGCTGGGTTCTTCACACGGTTGCTTTGAGGCTTGATCTCCGTGAGATCTTTGCGAGGGCAAATTCTAAGAGTTTTAACCTGCGAGATCTTTGCGAGGTCATTTCAGCTATCCTCCTAACTATGCGGCATATCTGCATGAGGGCCTCTTCCACTGCATCTTGAGATTCGCGAGGAAGCTCCTCAACTCTGCGAGGTCTACTTTTGCTGCTCTGGTGCGTTGCACTTGCTGCTGTCACAGTCTCGTCTTTTCTCAGCTAACTTCATTCATCTGCTAGACTTTGGTCAATGATGATTAACAATAATGAGTAACCATGGTGAGCACTACCAAGGTTTTCCATCAAGCTTTGTCTCAACGGCCATCTTTGAGTGCATTCTCTCTCTTTTGGGTAAAAAAGCAAGGAGTTTGTATTAAGCTGCACATTTTATTGCTAACTACAAAACACACTTAACAAATGGTTATTAGTCTGCTTCAGGGTCCAGCAAATGCTAAGTTAAGAGGTGAAAAGTGGTACTTTTCAGTGAATAACACACCCCCAAACCTAATCTTTGCTAGTCCTTGAGCAAAGGAAAAATTAAAACAACTACTCTAAGAATTGAAATGCCACTTTCGTAGGGAGCACGGATACATTTAGCATATGTACCAAGCCTTTTAAACCCCTAGGTGATCCCTAGTGGAGGAGTGAAGTCTCCTGAGGGTTTTCAGTGATGATACCCACAAATTTCTCAATGAAACAGTTAACAAAGATGCAACATTATCAAGTCAGCTGTCAAGAATCAGAGCATCAGTTCACCTTTGATTCAATAAAAATGTGAGGAATTTGGATATGAAAAGCACAGACATTTAATCATCAAACCTCTACTTGAGTGCACAACATTTCCAATTAGCTCACAATAAGGGGGACAACACATGTATATCAGCACTGAGCTCATCATTAATTCAAAAATTAGGTTATAGGCCATGCCTAATATATTCAACCTCTGACCCAATGCTCACCAGGGCATACTCTCACAAGGGACCTTGAGGGTTTCATTTTCTCTCAAGCTCAAGAGCAGTTACAGCCCCCAAATGGGTTTGTAAGCATGAGCATAGGCAAAGCACCTAAGTCCTGACATCATTGGCAGGTCCTCACCATAGATTGGACAACTCCTTGTCTCTGCATGACAGCTCATTTGACTTTGGATCACAAGGACTTTAACTGGGATGTGATGTGGCTTATGAAGTGGGTTATAAAGAATGTAAGGTTGAAGAGGGATTCAAAATTGAGAAATCAGTAAGTGAAGGAGGTGATTCATGACTTCACCCATTTGTAGTTCAGTCCCTTTCATTTTCTTTCAAATTTTTCAGACTTGAAGTGGCTAGCTTCTCCTCTTCATTTTGATTTTTCCAATAAACTGTCCCTCTTTACTCCTCTTCATTATTATTTTTCTTTCTTTTCTTACATTTTTCTTTTTGTTTTTGTTTTTATTTTTGTGTTTGTGACTTGCCAGCTCTTTCCTCGGCTACTATACTGCTCAACTTTTAGGTATCTCTTCTCCATTCACCCAATATTGACCCTATCTTGTCCATCTTCAGCTCCTTCTCCTTTACCTTCTGAATTCTTAGAGTGAGGGTAGGTTTGAGTCAGGTCCATAGGTTTAGGTGCAAGTACTCAAGTGTATTTTGAAGAAAATTAGAAATTAAGACTCAACAGGTGTGTGCACAAGGGCAGTTGATTAGGATTTGGTCTGTTTAAGCTCAAACTGTCCAAGAGAAGGCCTTGATCCTTTTCTTGGTTTCATGAGTGCTATCAGTTGTTTCAACATGGAGGTGCCTAACTTCTAGTGAGGGCATTGCCTCAGCCAGTCCTTAGAGCTAGAAGAATTGCCTCAGTCACTCCTCGAAGGAAGGCTTCGAAAATTTTTGTAGGCCTAACTCTCACTAGTTATGGTCTTCTATTGAACTTTTAAATATGTCCTTACCTTTTTCTCTCTTTAATGATTCACTCAGTACTGATACAAGTGAGTATACTTGGTGTTCACATCATGGAAAAGTTAAAATTTAAAAGCTTGTAATGCCTAAAGGTGTGCAAAATTTTAAATTTCTCATTTTTCTAATGATTCTTAGGTGAACATGGTTCTATTTCTCTCTTACTCACTTGAATCTGCTACACTTAGGTTAACTATTTCATTGGCAGAACCTGGCACACCCCCAAACCTATGAGGAGCAGTGTCCTCACTGATTCAAAGGACAATGGTTGTGCAGCAGTGAACAAACAGAGATACATAAAACACTACACTAAAGAAGAGAAAATTAAAAAATGAACACACAACACATTAACAAACACACAAACAAACAAACAAAGATGAACCAAAGTAATAGGTTCACAGAAGTAATAAAAAGAAAGTTCATCATATTAGAAAATGTATTTACAACACACTACTCCTAACTCAAAACATGTGCAAATATCAATCATCTGAGTCCTTGTGTTCAGTAGGTGGTTCCTGGATCTCTTTACACTTTGCTATCTTTAAAGCAGCAGCCTTAGACAGTGGTCTTTCTGAAGTGGTTTTCCTAGGCTTGGTTGTGGTTTTTCTCTTAGAAGTGGGTGATTGCTTTGAAGTAGGGTCCTTGATTTTGAGTCCAGGTTTGACAGGGCTGAGACTCGTGGCATTCAGACTGGATTGTTGAAGAGGTACATTAGGGTTGAGTTCTTTAAAAAGAGTTTCTACCATCTCCCAGTCAGTTTGGGCATTTGTCCTTTTCTCTAAGGCTGCAATAGTCACCCCGTAATCAAAAGCTCTCTCCTCAGTCAGACGGAGTCTCTCTTTCAGTTCTTTGATAACATCTTCTTAACTCTCCACTCTTTTCTTCTCCTAGTTGTATTGGACCATAATCTCTCTCCAGCCATCCTTGATTTCCTTTTTCTCAATCTTGTGGGCAAGCATTAGGAGTTGAATTTTATCCAGGAAGGGTTGCCGCACTGCTGCTTTCAAGTCGGCCATGCCTTGAATTACATCCCTCTTTATGTAGGCATCTGCTTGCCCGGCTCGGAGTAAGGTGGGATAGGGTGGCATGGGAGTAGAAGAATCAGGAAATAAGGTTAGATCAGTAATGGAAGGCCCAACCATGGAAGTAGAGGGGGTGGGTGTAGGCAAAGGTGGGGAGGATGATATAGTTGGATGTATGTCAAGGGTAGGTTCAGGATGTGACTGAGGTTCGGGGTCAATTTGGGTGAAAGCATCTTTAGAGGGAATGAGAGAAGCTTCTAGGATAGGGACAATGGGTGTTGGAGTAGGTGAAGGATGATAGATTGATGGGGAAATAGGTGACTATTGGGAAGTTTAGGTTAGAGTGGATAAAGTAGTGTGGATGGATTGCAAAATGGTGGGGATGGAGGTAGGGTTTGGTAGGGTGGAGTGAATAGAGTGAAGGTGGGCTTCGAGGGTTGATTGGTTTTGGGTATTGGCTAACATTTATGATTGGAGGGACAGTAGGAGGTGTAGGATGGGTGAAACTGGCTGGAAGGGAGATGTGAGTCTATGAGTGAAGGTAGTGGCCTGTGGTGGTGTAAAGTGTGGTGGGGTAAAGTGTGGGGGGGAGGTGATTTGGGGAGAGGTGTATACTCAAGGTTGATGTCTCCCAGGATAGTAGACATCATAGTGAAAAATTCCTCTCCTAAAAATTTCTCACTATCATGGGATAAGGGAATGGATTGGTCTACAGGCTCACTAGGGATAGGTATAAAAGGTTGGGAAGTCTCAATGGACTGCTGGGGGGTGTCAAAGGTATGGGGTTCTGGTACATAGGTTGTGGATATTAGTCTGGAATGAAGGTGGTATCAGGGATTGGAATGGTTTAGGAAATATAGGTGGGATGGGGTGTTGTGGGGGTTGTGCTTTTTATGAGTTTTCTTTCCTTAGTGTAGGCAACTTTTACAGGTGGGCTGGTATGGGCTGGAAAAATAGGTAAGGGTGTGAAAATGGGTAAGGTGGCCATGGTGGATGCGGGCTAGAGTGGCTCAGGTAAGGGTGTTGTCCCTATGAGGGGTTGTGATGTGTGGATGAAGGGTGGAGGTGGTGGGACAATGGGTGTAGATAAAGTTGAGGGAGAGGGGGTTGGTGTTGGCAATGAGCAGGCTGGCCTCAGGCGATGTGACAAGAAAAGCGATGTGACCACTTCCTGAATGGTGGGGGCTACTTCTCTCAATAATTCCTTTCTCTTCTCCCTCTTTCTTATCATTGTGCCACTGATACCCCATTGTTTCTTTCCACTATTTTTGGGGTTCAGGGCCACTGTCTCCTCCTCCCCTTTGAAGGGGTATTTCCAATCTTTCAGCAGTGCAGTAATCAACCTGTAGTAGGAAAGGGCATGCGGTTTCTTGTTAACATTCATTTTCTCACACAAATCCTTAATCCCTTCAAACACTAACTTGGCCACATCCAAGTAGTGGGTTCTGTGAAATGAGAGAAGGGCATCAGCTATGGGGTACCTCCTCTCTTGCTCATGACCCGAGCAATACATATTTTTCCTCAGCACCCCATCCATGAATCTGAGGTTGGGGTGCAGATCTCTCTTCCCGATTGAGTCCCCTGAAGCCATGTTTCCTCCAGTTAGTTCCCTGTCTATCTCTGTAATGGTGGCAGTTAGGGGGGGTCCCAAGCCAAACTTAGTTTCATACCCAGCTAGTATCCCCAGTACCCTTGTAATATCAGACTGGTTAAACAGCATTTCAAAATTATCAATCAGTACCAGCAGTGTTGGATTTCCATCTTCACCAGTCTTCAACCTCATATTCTGATAAAACGAACTGACTAATCTTGGGAACACCAGCTGCATAGGGGGCCTCAGCAGGGGCAGCAGAGATGCATTGGTCAGATACTCAATGGAGGCAGAGGTCTCTGATAGCTCCTCAAAGTAGGCTTTATCAAAAATAGTTTCAGCCTCCAACGAAATTGCTGACACAAACTCAGAAGAGACCCTGAGGTATTCATTATTTTCTTCCTCCTCAATCTCAGGGGCCACAAGGGTCACAGCCTTGCCCTTTTTCCGCTTCTTCTTTGATTTTCAGGGTTCATAGTAGGTGGGTGCTCTCTGGCCCTCTTCTTTGAGGCAGATTTCTTCTTTTCCTTTAAAATTGTAGGGTCAGCACCAGGTGTGGGCACCTCAGAGGTCTCTAATGTGGAGGCCTCTACAATCCTTGCATATTTCCTAGTGGCCATAGGGCAGCCATTAGGAGCAAGGTCTAACATAGCCACCAATGTATAGATGAATTTTGAACTCTTGGCCATGGGTGCTCAAATTTTAAAAATTAGGGTTCACAAATCTTGGAAAATGAAGAATGCAATGAGTAAACTCAGAAACACCAAATTTTAGTCCTACTACTCTCTGAAACTCAGATCAATCATAGCACAGAGAGGGAATGGAAATCATACCATTTGAGAGCTAGGGTTCCACCTCAACGTGTTCACAGTGGCTCAAATCCCCTCAAACCTTGTTCAAAGAGACCGGAGGGTGCTGGGGAACAAAATGGTAAGAGGAAAAAGCTTTAGGTGGAGAGGCTTAAGAGGTAGAGAAGAAAGAAAGAACTGGGAGCTCTGGTGGAGTGTGTGAAAAACTAGGGCAGACAGATGAAATGAAGAAAATGAGGGGTTTCGCTGAGTTTATAGAGCAAATCCCGTGGTTTGCACAGTTGGCAATAGGTGCTCGTCGAGTAGGATTTTCGCGCAGTTGGCTTTTAAGTTCGCGAGACGTTCTGAGCATTGAAGGGCAAACTACTTCACATTGAGAATCACGGAGCTTACTCAGTGGTGCTAGTGCATGAGGCATTGTGCTGCTTCAGAAAGCTACCTTGCGCAACTCTTGTACAAAATAGCACTAAAGTCATGCTTCTCATATAGATTTGGTTCGCGGAGTAGAAGCAGCTCCGCGAGGCATTTTTCACAGCCTTTGCTCATGCATTTAACATGCGAGGAAGCCAAAGGATGGCTCGCGCAGCATATTTAAGCACCTCAACTCAGCGAGCTAGCATTCTTGCACAGCCTGTACTCTGTTAGCCCAGTGCAGCACATTGGTTGGTGCATCCATGTTACTGTGCACCCAACGACTGTGCATGAGCACCAAACTCTTACATGTACTTCATTGCAGAATCCTAAAAATAGTTTTTTAGCTCAACTTCATGCAAATTATGATAAGGGCACCTCAACCATTCTTCAGTAAATACTCAGCAAACTCAGATGACACACATGCACAAGTATTCATTCACAAAATGTAAGCACAGACACAACAAAAATAAGCAATTCAACAACTTACTAAAACACAATTGACAGAATTCCAATGAACACAAATCAAAATAGCATTTTCATACATATGGTACACTTATTGCCAATCTTTAGATACATTGGGCACTAGCTTCCTCCTAAGTAGAGGATGCATCACCAATCATAAATTGACCTTTCGGGTTTATTAGGGGCTGACTAGGCAATTTTCCTTCCTCCCTCCTGTTCAGAGCATTACAGATCTGGCCCAGCTGGTCCTCAATCTTCTTAATGCTCTATCCATGAGAATTGACAATTTGCACCAAGTTTCCTAAGTTCTGCATTGAAGTTAGCATCTGCTCTACAAATGAAGAGGATTTGGGCTGTTGTGGGGGCAGGATCAATTGGTTAGACTGTGGGGCAAGTAACAAGAAATTTTGCCTTGATGGGTAACCTTGATTAACCTGGTGTTGGGGTCTGTAGGGAGCTACCAATTGCTGCTGCTGGGGTTGAGGATATGAGTCTTGTCTCTACCTCAGATTTGGGTGGTTCCTCCAAGAATATCCAGTAGGCTGCTGCCCAAAGTTTGAGCAGCATTGGCATGCTCCAAAACAAAATCCGAAAACTGGTTGGCAGATGGACAATCATGAATAGAATGTGTGGGGGATTGGCATAATAGACATGCTTCCTCCACCTATGCAACCATCCGAGGTTGCATCACATTTATCAATTTATCAAACTTCAAGCTCAGGTTGTCTACCTTCCTCTCCAGATCACCTTGCACCTTCACTTCATATATTCCACCTCTAGGGGTGGTCTCTTTCACCATTTTTGCTGAAATCTGACTGTCATTGCGTGACAGAGACTCCTGCTGCATGGAATTTTCCCCTATTATGTCGAACAGCTCCTATGCTTCCTCAGCTGTCTTGTGGAGGTAGCTACCACCACAGGAAGCATCCACCATATCTCTGCTCTTGGCATTAATTCTTTGATAAAATACTTGAATAAGCTGCCACATTGGGATTTGGTGGTGGGGGCATTGTTTTAACATCTCCTGGAATCTTTCCCAAGCTTCATTAAAGCTCTCAGTTGAGGACTGAGTGAATGATAGAATATTTCTCCTCATCTGGCTTGTTTTGTTCATGGGGAAATTTTTTTCCAGAAACTTGGTTTGAAGGTCACTCCATGACTGTATGCTATTGGCTAAGAGCTTTAATAGCCATGTGTTGGATTTGTCCCTAAATGAGAAAGGTAAAAACCTCAATTTAGTGGCCTCAGGCCCCAAACCAGCAATGTTGAAGGTAGTACAAAGTGCTAAAAATTGGTTGATATGCTTGTAGGGATCTTCTTTACTCAACCCATAAAATGAAGGCAACATACTGATGGTGGAGGATTTAATTTCATAGTTCCCCTCAACAGAGGGAAACTAAATACAGAAGGGAGAGGTGTACTCCCCAGGTGCATTATATTCCTTCAATGTCCTTTGCCTCTCAGCCATAGTAGCTGGTTCAGTCTCAATAGCAGGGCCCTGTGTGGTGTGCCTAGGTCTAAGGATTCTTTCAACCTCTAGATTTGGAGGTTCCAACTCATGGTTTAAGGACCTTCGACTATGCATAAACTCACACCCACAGTAAGTACATAAAATAC
This sequence comes from Chloranthus sessilifolius, assembly GCA_021018995.1. Classification (NCBI taxonomy): domain Eukaryota; kingdom Viridiplantae; phylum Streptophyta; class Magnoliopsida; order Chloranthales; family Chloranthaceae; genus Chloranthus; species Chloranthus sessilifolius. The sequence continues at coordinate 83,938,690 of CM037586.1, read as the reverse complement.
TCACAAGGACACACAAAGAATCTCAAGTAAAAATTAACAACTACACAATTTACACTAAACAAATAACAGGGAATTAAACATAAATGGACTAAGATTTAGGGGGAAGGAAGTGCAAATAGAGTTAGCTACACTCCAGCTGCAACTTTAGCTTTTCCCTTCTTCTACTATCTATTTCTGCAAAATTTCACGAAGAGTCAGTAGTACTTTTTGTTCTAAATTAGGCACAGCCACAAAGAATTGGTTAGTCTAAATTATAATACACTCAGGTCTACTAAATAGATCAATATCCCTGGCAGCGGCACCAAAAACTTGTTGATTCTTTATTCGACACTCTTGCTGCTATTTTATTAAGAATAGTGGAGAGAATAAATCAAGAGTGGGGAATTGGAGATGGGTCAGTACAGCATGTCTGAAATAAACACAGTCCTACAAGATACAGGGTCCACTGTAGCAAGTTTTGATAAGTAAGAGTTTGTCCCACAGAGAAATTGATCTTGAACCCAAAATTGGCTATAATAGTAGGCCTCCAGATCTGACAATCGTAAAGAAAGGGAGTTGGGTGTCATGACTATACTAAATTAATCCTAAAAGCAAAGAAATAAAATGTAGCCCTATCCTAAAGAAAGGGTAAAGAGGAAGATGGTGGTAGTGTGTGCAAAAATAAAATATAAAAATTATGAGAAGTAAGCAGGTTAAGCTAGAGTCAAAGTAGTGATGTAACTCAGGTTTAGTCTGTCTCTGCAGTGTTCCTTGCTGAGAAGCTATTAAAAGCCTTAACAAGGTAAAAATATCCGGTTTAACCCATGCCATTTGGGGTGCTCTTAGGGCTATACTATATCCACTCTAATGGTCACAGGGTATCTGATAGAGTCTGTCAAATCCCATTGGTTAAATCAGACATTATCAATCTAACTCAGGGGAGTGGGCTAATCATTCCCCCAGCCACTGGGCCAGATCAAGCCATGAATACTATTACAGCACTATGTAATTCCAGTGCTACAAGGTCCCCAGATCTACGCACTGACCTGGCTGACATCCATAGGTATTCCAACCCATAAGATCTTAAGTGCTTTGCTAAGGCTAACTGCTCACTAGTGCCCACAAAAAGGACCATGCAACAGGTTCAATAAGGCTTCAGATTCAGTTGGTCATCGCTACAAACAACCTATAATAACTCAGCCTCAAGCATCAATTGTTACAAAGAGATCAGATCTTACATCTGATGTCGGCTAGGTAAAACAGAGGGGAGCCAGTTCCTGTACAAACCTCCTCACAAGGCTCTAGAAGCTCATGTGCAGGGGAGAATAATCATTCTCAAACATGTGAATGGACACAACCTTAGGGCTATATTCTGTCCACTTGAATGGTCACAGGGTATCCCATTGGTTTGTCCATCCCACAGAGGCCTGAGAATGAACATGAAAACTGTTGCAACCACTATGGTCCACAGGCCTCCGAGCTCCCTAAATCTCACTACAGATCCAGCATTGCTTTCCATGGGGCTATCAAACTAAGAGAAATTAGATGCTAAGCAATAGATCTACTAGAAACTGAATGGGCTAGTCCCAAATACATGGATCCTATAGACATCTAAAGAAACCATAAGATCTTTAGATTCAATTAAGCATTAAACCAACAATCCATTGATGAACACAAAACTTACAATGAATTGTCTCCAGGCTACAGCCTGTACACAACTGCTCATCCGAATCCTAATGTATACCAAAAACCTATTACAAACTGAAATGAAACTAAACCTAGCTCCTTACAAGGGGGTTAGCCAGCAAGTGCTGGGCTAAGAGAGAAGAAAAATAAGAAAAGGAGATGATCAAACCCTAACCCTAGCCTGCTAGAGTTCTCAACCGGCAGAGGATGAAGGAAAGATGAAAATAATAAACACTAAGTAAAGCTTATATACTCTGTCAAAACGGCCTTGGCTCTAAAGAGATTAACACTAATTTTTCCAGCAGACGTGGCACTGTTTCAACCCTTAGGTGACTAGAGATATGTGCCTCAAAATCCATGCCTCGGGAAGTGTGCCCTAGCCTTGGGAAATTCATAAAAAGTCCTTTAGTTACAACTGAGAAGTGGAGAGCCCATGCTTTGCGGGGCTGGTATCTGCTTTTAACTCATTCGCGTAACTATTTTGCCTTTGTGGAATTACCTTTGGCTGGTGGGAAGTGCTTGCTCACGTGTTAGATCTTCATTTGATCACGCAGTTTGTTGGCATTGCAATGCTATCGCAGAGATTATCTGGAGTGCGTAGACTTCTCGTGCAGTAGAGCTTCAGAAGCTCTTTCTCTCGCTAAGTACTCATGCAGTTATGCTCCTGCGCTTGCGTAGTCAATGGTAAGGCTTCAGAGTGCGTGAGATCTACACAAAGAGAATTCTGGGCATCTCTCTCATGCAAGGCTACACAAGAACTACGCGAGGTGACATTCTGTTCAGTATACATATGGACTTGCTGGGTTCTTTGTGGGGTTGCTTTGAGGCTTGATCTCCGCGAGAGCTTCACGAGGGCAAATTCTGAGAGATTTAACCTGCGAGATCTTCGCGAGGTCATTTCAGCTGTCCTCTGAACTCTACAGCGTATCTACGTGAGGGCCTCTTCCACTGCATCTTTAGATTTGTGAGGAAGCTCCTCAACTCTGCGAGGTTTATCTTTTGCTACTCTGGTGCATTGCACTTACTGCTGTCACAGTCTTCTCCTTTCTCAGCTAACTTCATTCATCTGATACACTTTGGTCAATGATGATCAGCAACAATGAGTCACCATGGTGAGCACTACCATGGTGTTCCATCAGGCTTTGTCTCAGCTGTCATCTTTGAGTGCATTCTCTCTCTTTTGGGCCAAAAAGCAAGGATTTTGTATTAAGCTACACATTTTATTGCTAACTACAAAACACACTTAACAAATGGTTATTAGTCTGCTTCATGGTCCAGCAAAGGCTAAGTTAAGAGGTAAAAAGTGATACTTTTTATTGAATAACAGATACCATGCCCTGCCAGAGTTTCAATGAGAGCGGCTGGTGTCTTTTGGTTTTAGGATGATTCTAGGGTTGGAGCCCTTTCAAGTCGACCAAGGCCTGATCGCGGCGATCATAGAGAGGTGGAGTGAGAGACATTAGGCCCTTCTTTTCCCAGTTGGTACATTGATGTCGACTCCAGAGGACTGGATCTACATCACAAGTCTTCATTTTGAGGGCAAGCCGATCATGGGGCGGATGGAGGGACAGTATTTGGAGGTGTGTGAGGAGACTTTGGGCGTCCCTTATAGGTCGAGCGGATCGGGGTCAGGTGTGGTTTGGGTCACTTGGTTCTTCGGTACATTTGTGAGTGGCTTCGTCCCTCTGAGGTGTCATTCAGAGGTGAGGGCACTCTATGAGGCGTGGCGTGCGGTAGTGGCTGGTCGAGAGCTCGTGATCGAGCCAGGGTTGGCTACAGATAGGGTGCTCCGAGTGTTTCTGATGCACTTCTTTGGTGCAATACTCTTTTCATCTTCAATTCAGGGATGTGTCACCGAGTTATTTTTTATGGTTCTCGGGGATCTAGATTGGGTCCATACCTATCAAGTGCGGCGCTTGCGCGCATCTCTATGAGCAGCAATCGAGGTTTCCTTCCATTCCCCTAGGTGAGTTTTAGTTTAATTGGTATTATAGTGGTCCTTTAGTTTTACTAATTTTTAGTCTTAGTGATTTTTAATTTTATTTTTTTATCATCAGTGTTTCTTTTTTCTTAGTTTTGGGCGTATGATCATTTCACTTTTCTTCGTTCGGGGGTTTCGGTGGGGGTTGGGTTCACATTTCCATGGATGCACATGTGGAGAGAGGCGTTGAAGGGTCAATAGTGGTCTACTAATCTTCAGACCGCATGAGACCTCTTTGAGGATATGCATGCAGGGCAGGTATATATCATCATGTTTTTGTTTGGATTTGTTTTGTTTTGGGATTCTTAGGCTTTGTTAATGGGTCAATTTGTTCATTTGGATAGGTGATCTAGAGGCCCTACGACGATGAGGAGGATGCGGGTGAGGCGGTGATTGAGTCTGGCAGGCCCTTCTTCGATGTGGAAATATGGGTCCCTTGTTTTTAGAGGGTGGAGAGGATCCACACCTCTCGAATGGCACAACAGTTGGGGCTCGCTCAGGGAGTCCCTCCAGAGGATAGCCACAGAGTAGTGAAGAGGATGACCGGTCCTCCAGGCCTAAATTTTACAGAGCGGATGGCGCTCCAGATAATTGATTTTAGAGCCGGGGGGACCAGGGTCACGGGGGCGCATGACGAGGCAGATGTACGAGAGTATAGGAGGTGGTTTAGCGTGTTGGGTGGTGGGCACCTCTTCACACGTCCCTTTCATGGTAGCGGCTCTTTCGCGATTGGTGGGCCAGAGTCAGCGTCGGCATTGAGGGAGAGGTTGGCCGCATTAGAGGAGGGCCATCTCACGGCAAGTGTGTGGGGGGCATTAGATGCTTTCCATAGGGCGATGGAGTAGATGGGGCATGCTCCTCGTCCTGATGAGGAGATGCTGCACTCCTTCACCGACTCGGTCGCTAGGGCCAGGGCGGCAGAGGATGAGTTGGGGGCTCGGCTAGCGGACACCCGAGAGCTCCTGGTGAGTTAGTCTATTGGTTTAATTTATTCGTGTATTATATTGGCTTATTCTGGTGGTGTTTTTTTTTTTTAATATGGTTGTTTTATTTTATTGTGGACAGTCTGCGAGAGAGTCTAAGATTGCTCGCCAGGCAGCTCTGCTAGTGGTCTATCATCGTCAGGAGCAGGCCGATCGTGTGGTGTTGGCTAGCCTGCGCTCCGAGATTGAGCGATTGGTGAGTATTTTGGATCAGGTTGATTAATTTGTTGATGGTTCGTGGCTCCTTGTTAATGTTGGGACATTGGCAATATTTGCAGAAGGCGGAGCTTGCCACCGCGAGGGTTTCTGCTCGAGCATTTGATCCTTCTTCGTTGGCTTCCTCCAGTCAGGAGGATCCCGCGATGGCTCATCTTTGGTCTGAGCTAGAGCATTGGGTAAGTTCCCTCACTTTTTTAGTTTACTTATGTCATTGCGGCAGTTTGTTAAGTGTTATTATTGGGTTTTCTTAATAGTTTACTAACATCGTGTTGGTGTCTCAGCGCAAGGTTGCTGAGGACCTCCGGACGAGGGAGGTGACTGCTGCCTCTTTATGCCCAAAGAGTCAGGTATAATTTTAAATTTTTGATGTGTTTCTATTAAGGTTGTTTCATCCTGTTTGTTTCTGACATATTTTGCATTGGTTTGCTTGGTTTTTCGTGCAGGTTGTTTCGGATTCTGCTCCTGAGGCTCCCCATCAGTGATTCGCTCCTATTCCTAGTCGGGTATGTTTTAGTTGATATATTTATAGTTTATTAGTCATCATAGAGTTATCTGATGTATTTGTTTATTCTAGTTGTATCCTCCTATATTCGACATTCCTTCCGTGCTGCCTGCCGATCCCATGACCACTAAGACGGGCGCCTTCTGAGGGAGAGGGCGGATCTGGTATGGTCTTTTCTTATTCAAAGTTTTTATTTTATTCAAATATGTATATGTTATCTCTCTTTGACTTGGTATGATTATGCAAGTTCGTCAGCTTGAGGAGGCGCGACTAGAGGCGACACAAGCACGCGCCACTCCAAAGGCAAGATGGGTCCTCGGGGAGGAGGAGAGTCGTGAGGATCTGGTGATCGAGATAATGTTCACACAGAAGACTCATGCTGAGGCATTGGAGGCGGTGTGTTGGTAGGCATAGGCAGAGATGCAGGTGGCCCTGGATCAGATGCAGTATTGTCTGGGGAGGGAGCGAGGGGCGTGTAGATCAGCTAGTCGGCTAGAAGGATCAGAGTCAAGGGCTACGGGGTCTTTGTCTCGGCATTCTCATCACACATCGCGTGATCATGTCAGAAGTGATACTCGTAAGGATTCTATCACTCGTGGGTATTCAGGTTGATATCCTCATCATTCTCGATCGAGGTAGACAGTCAGTCAGGAGAGTGAGGGGGGCTCTGTAGTCGGGTCGTACTGTCTAGAGGTTCTAGCGACTCCAGTCGTTGGGATCATTTTTTCAGAGGACCAATCTATGGACCTTCGAGCTGATGATAATGGGGATAGTGGTGCTCGACCATCTCAGAGGCAGCGTAGGGGGTAGGTGTGTGCATGTGTATGTTTTGTCCATTATAAGTGTTCATTGTATATATAGGGGGGGTGCCCCGGTGATGATTGTAAAGACAAAATAGGAAAGAAAATTTTTGGCACATATATATTGAGATTTTGTGTTTAGGTGTACCTGATCAGCTGCTTTTCTTTTAGTTACCTCTTGCGTCTACTTTTGCTTTTGTTCCTGGTGCCGGCAATCATCATCGGGACATGGATGCTTTGCTATCTGGCCCTGTGGTGGTTGAAGGTTGCTTTGTATCTACACATGTAAAGGTAACGCCATTAGTAATTTTTGTTCTCCCCCTTGCTAGTTGTCAAGGGGGTAAGTATCTCAGACCAGAGCTTGGTAACAAAGATAGATATATGCTCTTTTTTTCTTCTTATTTTTTCTTTTTTTCTTTTTTTTTGAAAGTAATGCAACAGGAAAAGCAAATAACTATCGTAGCAACAAGAACTAAAAATAAAAATAAAATGCCCCAGTGTAGGGGCGTGATTGTATTGGCAGTACAGTGTCTTCGGTAGCTTTCTTTACACTGTAACTTCGATGTTCTTCATCCTTTGGTGGACAAATTGGAGATTTTGATATGATTCTCCTTTTAATCCAAAAAAATGCCCCAACATGTAGATGCAATGAAGCTTTTCTGGGCTTTTGATGACCACTGTAGGTCTATGTGAAGTCGTGGGTATTAGGTGAGTTAGTCTTGAAGAGAGCATTCATCAAACTGTCATCAAACTGAGAGGAGGTCTCTTTGAATAGGTCAGTTGCATAAGGGGTCTATCTTGGGCTAGTGGTCATCCTATCCTTTGATTATTAGGGAAAAGGATGGTAAGTATAGCAGGTGATTGCATCAGTCGTCATTCATGAATTTTCAGTTTTATTCCTTGGAATATCCTGCGAGGCTTCCAACTTATCGTCCAAAATATAAAAAGAAGTCGAAAAAAGGATAAGGCTCAATGATGTGGGGAGTAGCTTGTACCTAATACTCTATAAAAGAGAAGAGCAACAGTCTTCTTTTCGGGGGATTTCGGGGTGTCATGATTGAGCTCTTTGTCATATTTCAGTACCACCAAAATCTCACATTCTATGGTTAGCAGGAGTTTATCCTCCTCTCACCTCCTTACGACAACATCTAGTAGTATAGGGATATCAGGGGTGCCCTCGCAGCTTGCTTATACACTTCTAGTGAAATTACCAGAGATGTCCTTGCGGCCTGCTTATGCTTCCCTAAGCTCATTGACTTGTTCATTTGTCATAATGCTCTCGCTTAACTTTTGATATGTAGATATATTTTGAAAGCATCCTACTGGTGCAAGAATAATGAATTTTGATTAAACCTAGTATCTTCATTTTTTTTCTCTAACATCTCCTCTAATGGCGGGGGAAGGGAAACAAGGATTAGGTGTTACTTATACTTTTGAAAGAGATTAGGTAGGTCACTAGTCCTTTTGGTTAGATTGCCCGAATAAGAAGGTGGGCGATAAATGGGAGGTCTCAAGAATATTTTGGGGATTGAAGGCGTACGACCAATGAATGGGTCGTGATGACTATAGGGGTGATAACTATAAGTATTTAACCACAGGATGTGATGATCACAGGGCTAAGGGTAATATTTTCTAAGGTACATGGCATTCCAAGGGGTAGGGAGTTCTTCCCCATCTTGGTTCGTCAGTTTGTAGGCATTTTTAGGGTATGTGGCTATTATGACGTAAGGACCTTCCTAGTTCAGCTTTAGTTTTCCTTTCGGATGGGCATACTTAGAAGGCATGACTTTCTTCGAGACTAATTCTCCAATATTGAAGGTTCGTTCAAGGACTTTCTTGTCGTAAGCCCTGGCCACTCTCCTCTGATATACCTGAGCGTGATCGGCTGCCCTTAGACATGTTTCATCGAACTGCTCTAGCTACGTGAGTAGGGCAATCCTCCTCTCGTCTAAGGATAGCTTATCATCAAGTTGGATCCATAAGGATGGTACTTGCATTTCATTTGGTAGGACAGCCTCCATCCCGTAAGTAAGGAGGTAGGGAGTTTGGCCAGTGGCCTTACAAATAGAAGTTCGATAGGCCCAGAGTGCTTCTGGTAGTCATTTCAGCCAGTCAGCTCCATTGCTTGTTTCTACTGTGCATTTCAAAATTCAAATCAGTGTGGCTTCTGCTTGTCCATTTCCTTCAGGGTAGAACGGTGAGGAGTGACGTAGATCGATGCTAAACTTCTTGCATAACTTTTTTGTCTTCTCTGCGATGAATTACGGTCCATTGTTGGTGATAAACATCCTGGGTACTCCAAATCTGGTGATGATATTCCAAACAATAAACCTTATGATGGTGGAAGCAGTGATCCTAACATAAGATTCAGCTTCGAAAATGGACCGTAAGTATAATATTCGGTTGCTGTAAGTATAAACGCGTGTTTGTTAGTGTTCCCAACTGGGTCTATGAAAGGTCTGATGATGTCAAAGGCCCACATTGAGAATGGCCATGGCGAGGTCATAGTGTTCAATGCAACTGATGGAGCTTTGATGAGTACGGCGTGTTCTTGGCATTGCTTGCAAAATTGGACGTAGAGGTGGTAGTCTCTTATCATTGTTGGCCAGAAGTAGCCTTATTGTACGATTTGATCGGCAAGTCTCTGTCTACCGGCGTGAGCACCGCAGGCATTGGTGTGTGCTTCTCGGATGATGTATTGTCCTTCGGCGGTTGTAACACATTGTACCAGTACTCCTTTAGTGAAGGCTTCTTTGTATAGTGTTTCGCTAAGCATGTGGAATCTGGCGCATCGGTTTCTTATAGTCTTCCGTTTGATCTTCGTGGCATATGGAGGGACATCTTGATATTTTAAGAAGTTTCAGATATCGAAGTACCATGGTTGTCCATCGTCGGTTGGTGATCTTTCAAATCTAAACATAGCAACTTTGGCTCCTAACTTGTCGTGCTTTTCCAGAGTAATTGCTTCCGTTGATGTCGTGTTCTTGGGAAGGATTGGTAATTCTCTCTTGACGGTCCATGCTACCTCGTTGGCTGGTATTGTCATCTTTTTAATGAAGGTCTTGGCATTTTGTTCGACAGGTATTTGAATGACCGAGGCTAGCGTGGCTAAAGAATCTGCGAGTTCATTTTCTAATCTAGGGATGTGCGTAAAAGAGATTCTTTTAAATTTGTTTACTAGATATTGAGCAGTTTCTAAATATACCATTAGTCTCCATTCCTTAGTTTTCCATTCTCCTATGACTTGTCAGTTTACTAGCTTAGAATCACCGATCATTTTCAATTGTTTGACTCCTAATTATAGTGCTGCTTGTAGTCCAGCGATGAAGGCTTCGTATTCGGCAACATTGTTAGTGACAGAGAAGTGTAGCTGAAAAGCTTTAGGTTTGACAACTCCTTTCGGGCTCAGGAGGACTATCTCGATGTCTTTTCCTTTGTGGTTTAGAGCACTGTCAAAATCAAGGGTCCATGAGGTCTTATCGGGGTCTTCGTTATGAATTATGAATAGGTCTTCATCGAGAAAATCCACATGTATGGGCTCATCATTCGAGAGTGGGAGACCTGCAAGGTAATCGGTGATGGCTTGTCCTTTGATCGACTTCTGCGTGACGTAGGTGATATCAAACTCTTGTAATAACATACACCAATGAGCGATCTTTTCAGATGTTGCGGGCTTTTCGAATACGTACTTCAGAGGGTCCATTCGGGCTAGTACTAGTATCTTATGTGCTCTGAAGTAATATCGTAACTTGGTCGAAGCCCATACCAATGTGAGGTAGGTCTTCTCCATGCGAGTGTATTTCCGTTCGTATTCGACCATCGTCCTACTAAGGTCGTAGATAGCCTTCTCTCTCTTACCATCTTTTTCATATTGTCTCAAGATTACTCCCATTGCTTTGTCGTTTGGTGAGAGATAAAGGATTAGGGGTCTTCTAGGAACCGGGGGCGATAGTATTGGCGGGTTAAGGAGGTACCTTTTAATGTTATCGAAGGCTTGCTGGCACTGGTCATCCCACTTGTACTTGGTTCCTCCTTTAAGTAGTCTGTAGAAAGGATCGCATCTGTCTGAATGCTGGGAGATGAATCTCCTGATGAATTACAATCTTCCTACCAGGCCTCGTAATTCTTTGATATCATAGGGAGGTGGCATCTCAAGGATGGCTCTAACTTTAGCAGGGTTGACTTTAATCCCTCACTTGCTAACTATAAAACCGAGTAACTTTCCGGAAGTGACTCCGAAGACACATTTCCTTGGGTTCATTTTCAGTTGATATTTCTTAGCTCGTTGTAGCACCAGTCGGAGTGCTTCAACATGTCCTACCTGGGTTTGGGACTTTACTAATATATCATCGATGTAGACTTCTACACACTTATGCATCATGTCATGAAAAATGGCCATCATGACACGTTGATCGTAGCTCTTGCATTCTTGAGCCCAAAAGGCATGACGACATAATAGTAAGTTTCCTAGGGTATGGTGAAAGAAGTCTTCTCTTGGTCAGACTCAGCTAATTTGATTTGATTATATCCTAAGAAACTGTCCATAAAGGATAGCATCTCATGCCCAGCAGTGTTGTCGACTAGAGTGTTAATGTGTGGAAGGGGGAAGTCGTCTTTTGGGCATGCCTGGTTGAGGTTTCAAAAATCAATGCAAACTCATACTCTGTCGTCCTTCTTAGCGACAAGTACTATGTTGGCGACCCATTTAGGGCAGAGGATGACACGGATGAATTTGGCTTTGTGTAACTTGTCGACTTCCTCTTTGACTTGCAGAGCTGTTTGTGGGTGCATCCTAAGAAGTTTTTGCTTTATGCATCGGGTTCCAAGACAAGCCGATGTTCTACCAAGCTGGGGTCTAAACCAGGCATATCTTCATAGGACCATGTGAAAGAGTCAAGGTGTTTTTGCAAGACTTGCACAATATGTTGGCATTCTTTAGAGTTAAGCGTTGTGCTAACTAGAAATTTCTTAGGTTTTGCTTCGGTGCCAAAGTTAATTTCTTCTATCGGTTCCACGACAGTTTGAGTTTTCTAGTCGAAATGCTTGACAACTCATTGGAAGTCCTGCGCCCCCTCGACGACCAGTGTTCCTTCCTCCTCATCGGTAAGCTCGTATGCTATGAAATTTCTACACTGGGGATTCAATTTTGCGAGAAGACCCTTTATCGGTGCAATTTATGACCGAGAGATCTTTGGTAAGGTGAAGGTCAAGGCTATTAATTCTTCTCTCAAAGTCATAAAGTATCTTGTCAGGTATGCTCACCGGCTTGTTGTTTAGTTGGGATGCTTTATGTCCTAGCGCTAGAGATGGGATAATAATCTCAGGAGAAAAGTCTCTCTATTGATCAGATGATGGATTCAAGACAAAGGGTTCCCTTTCTTTTCTAAGGTTTTCTGATTTTTTTGGGTTTTGTATTTTCAAATTTTTTAGATTTTCTATTTTTTCTAGTTTTTTTATTTTTGATAGTAGATATGCTACAGGATCGGCCACCTCAAGAGGCACCGAGAGAGCTGCTTCCTCTAATTGAGAGAGCGAGACGGTCGCTGGAGTCGTTCGAGCGATTCTTTAGGAGGCGTGGACTTGTTTTGAAATTGACATTTTTTTTTAGTCCTTATCTAATGAGATCTTCTGAATAAATGACGTGGGTGACAGGGGTATCATAGTTTGGATTCCCTCTATCACATTGATTGCCTCTTCCTCAAAGAATCTCTGAAGATTGTAATCGATTGAACTATCATCCTTGAAGATATGATATGTTTGCTCTTCCCACGAAGGGGAGTCTCCTAAAGGACCCCCAAGGGGATGGAGCTCTCTCTCTTGATCTTCATAATACGTCGGGATGAGTACGCATGCTCGGCAACGAGGCTAGTAATGGTAAGACATGCAAGGAGATTCCTAAGGGCATTCCCATTCTTCAAATTTAGAATCGTCGATAATATCAAATTCGCTTTCTTGATCTAATAAGGCTTGGAGTCCTAGGTTGGCTTGTTCTGCTAATTCGAGTGCGGGGAGGTCTACCCAGTAGTCCTCGTCGTCACTTGGCAGAGGGCACCACTCTTCCTCGAGCAATTTCTAAAATGTTTGGAGTTGCGACACATCTGGGGATGAAGGAGAGTCTACTTCAAACTCCCCTTTGAACCCCAAGAGTGCGATATGGGTATTTCCTCGTAGTTCAATCAACTGGCTGTCAGAATTCTCTTCTTCTTGCGTCGATAGCAGAGCCGGTGAGTTCTTGCTTGTTTCCATCGTTACAGGGTTGGAGCCGTTCACTTCTGTCATAGCAGAATATTAGATCCTACTAGCGAATTGCTCTAATATGTGAGTGCATGCCTCACAACGAGATTGATATGGGTGAGAGATACAAGGTGAGTCCCACGGGCATTCCCATCCTTTAAGGCCAAGGCAGAGGCGGATGCTATATGGGTTAAACTCTACTTGTAGGCATCATCTTCTTCCCACAGTGAGTATAAACGTTCTTTATCACCTTGCAAGGTAGCTATGTGGAAGTCCTCGCCATCAGTGGATTTCAAATCTTTTACTTGTGGGTCGGACTCAGGAGGTTATTCCTTCTTCTCCTCTATGGGCTCTTTGAGATCAAACAAGGGTTTGACTCCATCAAGGGGTTTATCAATGTCATCTTTTAGGTTCATCAAATCGCTGAACCCTTTAGCCATTTGTTCAAATTCCACTTCTTGGGATTTAGTGAAGGATACCTCCTTCTGCTTGGGTGCATTGGCTTTCTCAGTGGTCCCATAGATGAAGTGATCATATAGGGACCATTTTGGTGAGGTAGGGAACAAGTCGGCTTGTGAACCGTCCGATTGGTAACCTAGCCCTATGTGTTTGCGTATTTTCGTTGGGGCAATAGGCCCTACACGATCTTGCTTATTCTTTTCGAGTCTGGTGTGAGTAATATATCCAAGTTGGTACATAAGATCCCACCCCTTTGTTGCGGTGGGGTTGATGTCATAAATCTTGGCGAGGTTTGGACCAACCTCTCTCCTCATCAACTATGGTCGACACGTCAGGGGAGAACTAGGATGGGTAGGGGGCGGACTTTCGCTACGGTTGTCTCACCCAGGATTCGATTCTTTTGAATGTGTCCCGTATTTAATATGGAATCATGGGCCGTAGGAATGCTTACTGCTAATCAGTATCCATTTCCTGGAGAGTTGCATCGGCGTATATACGGAAGATGGAGTCCTCGTATGGGAACTTGACGCATAGATGATACGTAGACGCAACGGCCTTCATTGATTCCAACCACTTTCTTCCTAAGATGAGATTGTAGGTGCTAGCAGAATAAAAAACATGAAAGGTGACATCCTTTGTCACAGGTTCGAGGTAAACCTGGAGTTTAATAGTCCCTTTAACAAAACGACGTGAGCCGTCATAAGCTCTAAGTGATAGGGCCGAGGGCCTAACATCTTCCATGTATTCGAGCATCTTCAACATCATGAGCGGGCAAATATTGAGTCATGCTCTAGTATCCACAAATGAATGAGGTACAAAGAATCCTCTAATGATGACTGTGAGATATATAGGAGCGGCACTCCCACGGAGCGACTCCTTAGGCATGTCCACGTCGGTGAACATGAGTGCTAGAGGTTGTGCCATGACCAAGGCAATTTGATGAAGCTCATCTAGGGTCGTGTCCTCATCTACCTGAGTGTCCTCAAGTGTCCTTACCAACAATCGGTGATGATCAGGAGATATCTTGATGAGCCTAATATAGATATCTGAGCTGGGATCTTTTAAAGGTGTCGTAGCAGGTCATATTCTTGCCCTGGCTCGAGTGTACTCTCTTTGCCTGGCCGATGAGCCTTAAGTGTGAGTGGTTGAAGTGGTTGAGGTGTGAGAATTGGCGGAGGAATGATGTGAGGTGGGGGCGGCAAGTGAACCTCACTTTCTCTTGCATTCCCGTCTAGTTGTGGTGCATTCGTGAAATCCTTGTTTCGAGGGAAAGGAGGTGGGTAATCGGTTCCGAATTTGAGAATTGCGCAAGTCAATTGTTGACTGAACCTAGCATGGCTCGACATCGATGTATTTGTGAAGCAAGTAAAATTAGAGGTTAGAGTGTGGGCCTGCACGGTGCTGTTTCAGGGTGGGAGGTACTGTGTGTAATCCTCTTCTTCTAAGAAAGCTGAGACTAGGGTCTCATGCTGGTTGGAGAGTTTTCCTCGCTCGCCTTCCTTTATGCTTAGTGAGCATTCAGTCTTCATTTCGCTTTCTAGGTTTTGAGTCTTTCGAGTGACACTCTCTACCCACGCGACAACTTGGGCAGCGATTTTACGTGATCTCTAAACTCGAGTTCAGAATCAGACGATGGAGGTGGTGAGAGTGTTAATTCAGGATTTGGAGGGTTTGAAGGTTCTGGTGGGGGATGATGGAGGAATGGTCTCCTGGCCCTAAAGGAGTGAACTCGTATCTGGGTGAATTTTGGATAAGGTGGTGGGTTTGGCGAGGCGATACGAGTGATGAAGGTCAAGGGATGTGGGGGTGAAAAGACTCTCACAGGGGTAGCAGGAACGTCGGAGGGTTGGATGCGAGTGATTAAAGTAGAGGGTTGGAAAGAGGGTCGACTGGAGAGATCCACAGTGGTGACATGAGTCGGCGCCCCATGGTTGTGATTAGGTATGGGGTTGTTTATGATCCCCAAGTTTTGTTGGGGTTGGTTTTCGCTAGGGTTAGAATTCCTCAATGCTTCCCAATCAATTTGGTTCCGATCGCTCATGTCATAGATCACGTCTCAGAGGACCTAGCAGTCCTCTAAGCTGTGTCTAGCATATCGATGGAATGCACAGTATTTACTGTAGTCTAGATTTGTACGCCATGGGCGAGGTTTTTTTGGTAGGAATCGAAGGAGGTTCTGAGTGTTAAGAAATTAAAAGATATTGGGGATTGTATCAGGTAGAGGGGGATAATGCTTCCGCCTTGGTTGGTAGGGGCCTCTAGTTAGTTAAAGTTTTGCGGTGGGGGGCATTATTATAATTCGGCGAATTGGCCGATCGATTCTGTGTTGCATTTTGGTTCTGATAGGTGTTGGGGTATTGATTGGCCTTGACCCTGGTTTTGGCCTTGGTTCTGGTTCACATATCTAGATTGATTAGCGCCTTGATTTTGATTGGAATACCGTTGTTGATTTTGATTCTACGCGAAGTTGCGCGATTAGAAGCTACCGTTATTAGAATTTTGTCCCTTGTTGACAACAGTGTTGACCTAATTAGTCTCTAAGGCTTTCTTATTATTTTTTGACTTGGATTCGCTAGAGGAGCTTATTTTGGACGTAACGATAGATAGGGCGAGGTCTCCACCTTAATGTGTCGTGCTAGTCGGGATGCTCGAGAAGGAAGTGCAGTGAAGTCAAGGCAATCGCTTATGACAAGCGCGCTCTTTAACGGTTCCCTAATATTATTAATGATAATGTCGACTGAGTCCTTTTCTTTCATTGAAATGTCGGTCCTCGCTGCAAGTTTTCTCCATCGAGCGACAAAGTCAACAAACTCTTTATCGGGTCCTTGCTTGGCGGCCATCAGGTCGCTAAGGCTAACTGTCTCTTAGATCAAGTGTTTGTATTGGTCTAAGAACTAACCGACTAAATCGTCAAAGGTTTCGATCTTATAGAGCGGGAGTCCCACAAACCACTCTAAAGCTTCCCCTTCTAATGAACGTTGAAAGTAGTGAATGAGAAGTCCTTGGTTGTCGCGTATGGGCCGACAATCATTGCAAAAGAGTGCCAAGTGATGGTTCAGATTTCTCATGCTATTATATTTGATAAATTTTGGCGGTTTGAATCCTATAGGCAAATTAAATTCGACATCCCTACAAAATTTATCGAACCCGAATGAATGACCAGGGCACTCCTTCTTTTCCATGTACTCATCAAGCATTTTAGGGAGATCTTCGATCTTAATGGTATTGTCCTTTGGCGTGAGCTACAAGCTAGCCCTATCCAGTGCGTCATTGTTAAAGAATGTGTGAGCATGCCACCTCAATGACATGGCACGAGCTGAGACCATACTCGGGGTAGGCGGTGGTCTTTCTTGTCGCTCTTGCTCTTCCAAATTGTGTTATCCCCTAATGGTTTCGTATGCAGCAGCCAATCCTTGAAGCAACTCTTCGGAGTCATCACCTCATTCTTTGGATACTAAGTTCTACAATTTGTTGAGTGGTGAGGTTTTGTCTAAAGCTATTATTTCTATTGTTATGGCTATTACTGGCATGCGTTGTAGAGAAGGGGTTCTCTTGTTCACTAGCCATGTTAACTTCAAGTTGCCATGGGCTAAAAGTGTGAGGCAGTTCTTCCTCGTATGCGGGGTTGTCATGAAGTCCCCACAACAAAGGGTCTCCTAAACTCACTCTACGTATGCCAGACATCTCAAGTCTTTGACGAAAACTCATATAACTAAAAAGGGACCTAAATGACACGACGGGAAAGGAAATAAGGAAATAAAATAAAACTATCTAAGAAAAGTTTGTAAAAAAAGTCCCATCGCGATCGCCAGTCTATTGGTGCGCGCTTTTTCTGGGTTCCTCTCGGCTCCCGTTGAATCAGTGGCTCCAATTCTGTCCAGGTGGACTCTAGCGATGCGGTGTTTGGAATGACAAAAATAAATAAAAAGGGGGGATTTTTCTAGGAAGGTTCCTAGTTTGATTGCGACCGCCAGCTGCAGATATTTAACGATGCTGCAACATGTCAGTGATCACGCTGTGAAGCGGGTGTGGGTTACTTCTATACTGAATTGTCCGCCTGTGAACGTCAACAGCAGTGCTTCTCTTTAGTTTAGTTAGTTTAATTCTTCTCTTATTTCCCTTTGTAATTATAATTACGGTCAGTTTAGATTTTCCAATTCTATTATTATTATGCTCTAGTTGTGTGGACTTATTAAGGTAAGTTATATTAGTGTTCTGATGCTGTCAAGAGTCCAGTGAGCATCAAGGTTCTGAGTCTGATTTGTTTCAGTCTCCTATTGGTGCTAGGAGTGCATATGTATCAGTTCCAATAATGTTCTAACTAAAATTGAGCATGCTAATTGTACTGGGATTCTAATTAAAACAATTGTAGTAATTCTACTATAATTTTAATTAAAATAAAAAGACTGCTTTTTCTTATAGGCCTAATTAAAGCAATAAATTTAATTTTCTATTATAATATCAACAGAAATAAAAGGACTGGTTTTTCTACGATCCTAATTATTGATGGATTTATGATGGCAAAATGTAACTACTCATGAATAAACTAATCTTCCTAGAATTCGGATTTGGAATGATCAATTAACTAAATTAATGAAAGGGAAATTCTGATTTAACACTCTAATAATTATATCAAAGCCTAATTAATGCAAACAACCAATTATGTCAAGATATAAACTAATTAAAGCAATTTATTAATTCTAAAAAAAACTCTTAAAAAAAAAAGGAGCGTTTGGGCCCGTTATGCTAAGGAGGATTGGCCTGGTTCCTGAGTACCCTCCGTAAGATCCCTTAGGAAAATCGAGTGGCTGAGATTAAAAAGAAGAAAAAATTAAATTTCGGATGGCAAAGTAATGTTTTTAGACTTTTCAGAGTTGATTTCGGCATAATAATTATGACTTAAATCATAAACTAGAATTATGAAAACTAAAATTAATATTTAGGATTTTGTTTTTGGAGTTATTAAACTAAGAAATTAGAATTTAAAAAAAAAACTAAATTTTTAGCACTGAATCTAGGTCCGAAATCAGAAAAATCAAGTCGTATGATTAAGGACTGGTTCTGAACTGTGAGAGTTAGAACCAAAAATTAATGATAGGACTTTAAATCATGATTTTAGAGTAGAATTTGGTGTTAGGGATCGGTGTATCGGACCGTAAAATTAAGTTCTGGCTCTAGAAACTGGGAAACTAGATCCAGATATAGAAGATTCGGTCCGAAAAGGGTGCTACGGTCTAAAACTGAAAATAAAATTAAAAATTAATAGATCTAGAGATTATAAACTATTGTCGGAATACTAAAAAAAAAATTAAATTATTACCTAAGGGTCGAGGCTACGGAGAGAAATCTCAAAGGTTAGAAACTTGAATCTTGAAATCATGATTAGGTGCTCTATGGGTTTATCCTCGCTGTTCTCTGACTTCGAAATCCGTTCTCTCTAAAAAATTCTAGCCTTTTTCGTCCAGCCCTCCTTCTCTTCGAGAAAAAAAGCTTTTGTAGGTTTTCCTTCAATTACACACCTGTTTACGGGTATTTAATTGAATTGTGCACTTGTATTCCGGCGCTTAATTGCTTTGAGTCGGTCACTGACTCAGTGAGCGACAGGCTAACTTGCTCAGCGAGTCTCCTAGTCCTAACAAATTAAGACTAATTGCATGCATGTTTTCATGCACTCAATCTCATTAAGCATTTAACCTGAAGCATTTAATTAAGGAAACGTAGGGGTTAATGGTAGTAAGACTAGGTTGGGCATAGGCCAATTGTGCACAGGTGGTGAAGCGCTCAATCCAATCATGCGTTCTATTTCAGGCGCATAATCGAGTCTCGAATCGGTCTGAGAAAGGAAGTTTGGTCTGAAAGGTGGACTGGTCACACACTTGTGATTTTGCGCATGATCTAATTGTACGTTGGGTTTCTAGCGCATAATTCGGGTCTGTCCGGGTATGGTCTCTAGAATGAAATGCAAGACTATTGTTTCAGTCTGCATTCTGGCTATATACTGTTGCTTAGTATATAGTCTCCCTATGCTAGGATCTGAGCCACAGAGCTATTGTTTTAGCCTGCGTTCAGCCATGTACTATTGCATTGTCCCACACAGCTGGTTAAAAGGGGTCAAAGGTTTAACCAAACAAGTTTGTAGACTTCGAGAAGGTAAAATGGGGGTGTCTACAATCACGATCACTCTAATTGAAACTTACATTCGATCGTAATAGAGTTATGCCTTCGGGTTCAGAGATATGGTTTTAGATTTTGTCACGATCACTGTTAATTGAAATCTTTGTTTCATTGTGACAGATTGATATTGCCCCACATGGTAGGCCAAGATGCAACAAAGGTGCCCCAAGTAGCGAGGGAACATCTAGTGACGAGAGACTTGCCACGAGTGCAAATGATTCGTTAGGAGGAGAGAGCGAAGGTGAACGAGTCGCCCAAGTGTTGGAGATCATGGCCAACGTAATGACATAGCAGATGGCTTCAATGGCACAGCAAACCGAGGTACTAGCGACTACGCATCAACCTTCAAGATTTTCATAATTTATAAGGATGTGTTAGCCTTCAAGCTGGATGGAGAGGCTGATCCTTGGTGGAAAGTAGTGTAGAGAGATAGGGTGCAAGAGATCCCGAATGCACCATGGACTTGGACCAAGTTTACTAAGAAATTCAATGATGAATACTTCCCCAACGTGGTGAGGAATTAGTTGGAAGTACAGTTCATAGAGTTGAAACAAGACCAGATGACTGTACGCAAGTACGGGACCGAGTTCACGAGGCTTTCAAGGTTTATACCTCAACAAATGGCCACATAATTAATGAAGGCCAAAAAGTTTCAATGTGTCCTGAGACCGAATGTAGAAGAGAGGGTCTCACTATTTGAACTAGGAACGTATGCAGAGGTAATGACCATGGCCCTCACCGTCGAGGAAGACATCGAGAAGATGTATAAGAGGAGAGACCAATAGAATAGGAGCGAGGCAAGTCAAGCACAACCTTATGCTTTTGAGAAGATAGGCACAGAATCGAGACTACTGATGCCAACATCTATCCAGCCTACACAGACTGCCTAATAGAGACTACCTGTGTCTACGTCTCCTAAGCCTTTCTGCCTTTCAAATCCTACTACGGCTGGAACGTCAATGGTGCTGCAACCTTCACGCACCACTTCATCTGCACCAGTTGAGTCCTGTGTATGATGTGGAGGATGACATAAGATTAAGGAATGTTGGTGGGCCACTAGTGCATGCTTCAGGTGTGGCCAGATGGGACATCAGGTAAAAGCCTGTCTCGAGAAGGGAAAGAAAAGAAGGACTTCGACATCTACTCAGAGGCCCTAGGTTAACTTTGGCAGTTAATGGTTTTCAATTTTCTTTTGTGGACATCACGTTTTGGATTAATGATCAGAAATTGGGGTTCATGGATAAACTTTGTAGTGGTGGGTGTGCTTTAAGGAATTATCATGTAGTGGTAACATAAACTTTTGATGATTAATAGTGTGAACTTTGTCATGATGGCCAACTAAAATCTTGTGTGTGACTACTCTTGTTCGGACCTACCAAGTGTTCGTGCTTCGTAGAATAAGGGGAATAAATTTTCAAGGACGAAAATTCTTTTAAGGTGGGAAGAATGTAACATCCTGAAAATTTTGAACCCGACTACGTGTACAAGTTCGGCAAGGCACGTAATGTAATATCCCCAAATTTCCAAACAAAATATGTCCCGTCAAACGTACATATCAGTTGCGACACCTGATACCATTTTGAATTTTCAAAAGAGTTATTTGGATCTATTCTAGGTCTGTTGAACTTGTTGGACAAAAGCCTAATCGTTGACTTAGGTATATTAGGTTCACAAATGAACCAAACAAATTGACAAACACCGGCGTGTGTGTGTGCTTCACATTGAAGCAAGCCAAGGGTATAAGAGAATGGTAGGCCATTTCTCTTTGCTTTTATTTGGAAATAGAGGGAAGAGGAAGTGAGAGAGAGAGTTTTACCTCACGTGAGCCTCGTTGCACGTCGGAGCCTTAATTGAGTGTTGATCTCCCCCGGACGAGGTTGTGATCCGCGAGCTACACGCCGATCAAACCCTATTTTGCTTCGTTAGGAACTACTTTTGGGGAGAACTCTGTCTTAAGATTTCCTTCATGCATGGATTTGAAATTTGTAAGAGTTGGGAGGGAATTGATCTTCATGTACGTCACGATCCGACTTCAAGAAGTTGGCCTTTCAAACCCTTTGATGCTTGTCGTGAAAGCACCATTGAACACGTTCCTCCGATCGATGTTCACATAAATTCTATGGATTCATAAGGTGAGATCTCATGGTTTAATTGTGTTTATTTATAGCTTAGATTGAGCATTTATTGCTCTAAAATTTAAGCATTTAATGTGGGTTTTAGAAAAGGGGAAAAGAAAAAAAGAAAGGAAATTAAAATTCAGGAGGAAATGCTGAGATCCCGACAGTCACTCGTGCGACTTTAGGTTTCGTGCGCATGACATGGAGTTGCTCGTACGAGATCAGCTTCAGAATAGGCATGAAATTAGGTTGGAGCAGTCACTCGCGTGACTATAAATGTGCCATGAGAAGTCGCTCACACCACATAAAACTCGCTGGCACGACTGTCTAAGGCAGTTTTTGATGAGAAATAAAGGAGAACAGTCGTTCGCACGAGACCACACGACTGGTGTGTGCCAGGGGGAGTCGCTCACGTGACTTTGAGGCTCATGCGCGTGATTGAGCCAGTTTGGGTTATTTTGGATATTTTTGGGAAAACTTTCTGAAACCCTAGCAAGAATATTTCTTTAGGTGTTGATTCATGCCCTTTGGATGCATTATGATGTAGGTCATAAGTTGGATATGTGCATCAAGACCTTTGCTTTGTTTGTGTGATTTGTATGGTTTCGTGAGCCGTGAGGTAGGGAAAATTCAACAACATTATATTTGATTTGATTCGTGTAGATAGTGTGATGTGATAAGGCAATTATCATAAGTTCAACTGCATTTAACTCATTGATTTATAACCCTTCAAATAAGCTTTGTACATGAACTTCGAAACACGTGATTTGAAATGTCAATGTGATTTGCATATATGTGTGTATGATTCTGAATATGAATTTCGTTTGTGAGCCTTAAATTCTATGTTCCTAAACTAGCTATAAAATTTGTACATTACTTGGTGTTAAACTATATGTTAGAATTTGTACAATGATTTAATGTTCATGTGGAATGAATCCCCATCGTGTACCGGTACGGCAGGATATCTGTACATTTGCACCAGTCAATGGTAAACTTTAGTCGCACAAGTGCCCTCGTAGCGTAAGGGCTTACGCACTCCGAAAATGGTTCAATTGAACGACGATGGTTCGAGGATTCCCATCGATATATGTGTGTATATTTGCTTGAGAGAGTATTTAATTGATTATTTTAAGTCAAGATGAGATATGAAAAGGCATGTGAAAACAAACTCCAAACTTGAGTTTAAATTCTATTTATGCTTGATTCAAACACCTTGAACATTCAGTTTTATGTGAAATGTCTCTGAAATTAGTCATGAAATCTATGCGTTAAAATATGATATGAATGTTGTTGGCATTCCCCCTATTGAGCTTAGACTGTTAGCTCACCCTTCGACTATACGTCACAGGCACAGGTGTCGATACGACAATTGAGGACTCAGGGCGTGAGGAAGACCCTAATTGCATTCCGGAAGAAGATTCAAATCTTCATCCAGACGAGTACTTCCCTTAGGGGACGTCGATTTATTTTTGAGATTTTGTGACTGGGACTTGGTACGTCTAGCCATTGTTTTGGCATAGAAATTTGGATTTGGATACATGAAATGTATACATATATTTTTGTGTGAACCATTGTTTAGGTGATGGTCAACCATCACCGGTGGTTCAATTTAGTTCTATCAGGCTTGTGATCTATACAAGGATGGAACCATTATTTTGTCCAATTATATACATATTTATAATTGGAGATTTCGTTGTCATAAGAGTATATCTGCTTTGAATTATGTTGTATGTGTGGATGTGCCAAGTGTTTCGTTCGGGGATCATCGATATCGGCAATCTGACGAACTGGATTTCGGGGTTAGAAAATCTGAGCTATCATAGTTGGTATCAGAGCTTCTGGCTTTAGAAATTTCTGACAAGACCTAGGCTCTTAGCTTGAGATTTTGTCGGAGTATAGGGGCCATTTGTTAATGAAACTTTTATTTCATGATAACAGATTAGGATGTCAGCTAGAGGGAGACTGAGAGGTAGTCGTACCTAAAACGCCAAGAGTGGTGAAGGAATCACCACGGGTCCGAATAGGATCCCAATTGGTGAGAGAGATCCTCCATAAGAGAATCAAGGGAGAGATGGAAGGTTGAGAATGGCGCAAGCCATGGAGACTGTGGCCAATGCGATGGCACAACAGATAGTGTTGATGGCTGTAAATACAGTATTGATGGCTGTAAAAAATTTGTTGGATTATCTCAGAGTGCTACTATGTTATTGGTGAGAAAATAGTAGTGAAGGAAAATAAATAAAAAAGTGAAGAGATGGAAATTAGTTAAAACAGCAAGTCTAAAATACACAACCTGCAAGATACAGGATTGTTGTAGCAAGTTGAGTAAGTAAGAGTTTGTCCCACAGAGAAATTGATCTAGAACCCAAAATGGGTTGTATTAGTAGGCCTTCAGATCTGGCTATAGATCTGGCAATCCTAAAGGGAGTTGGGTGTTACAACTATACTAACTAATACTAAAAAGAGAAAGAATGTGCAATCCTATCCTAAAGAAAGGGTTATGAAGAAGGTGGTGATGGTGTACGATGAAATAAAGATAAAATTGATGGGAAGTAGGCAATTAAGCTAAGGTTAATTCAGTTATGTCACTCAGATTTAGGACTGTCTCTGCAGCAATCCTTCAGATGGCTACAAGCACATCTGTAAGGAAAAAGTATCCAACTCAACTCTTATGGTTTGACCTATTCTCTTTAGGCTATAACCTATCCACTTCAATGGTCACAGGCTATCTAATAGAGATGATCACACCACATGAGTTAAATAAGAAAACTAATCTGACCCAAGGGCATGGACTGATGTTAATGCTATAACATGTCCACTTAAATGATCACAGATTATCCAATAGATGTCCTCCACCCAATGGATCAAATTAGAATATTAAAACTATTGCAGACACCATGTATGTCAGGCTACAAGCACAGACATTCAGGCTACAAGCACAGACATCCATGGGGGCAAATAGCTCTTGAAAAACTAGTGAAAGCCATAGTTGTTCAAAGGCTATTTGGAGACTTTAAATGCAGCTGGTCATTACTATAACCTCGGACATCTTGAACGGGCTTTGCAATGTATTTATGCATCTCTGAACAAAGAGGGCCAGTATAACCCACATTACAATACTTTTGTAGCTGTCTTTTTACCACTGACCTCCACAGGTCTGCTCATGGCACATAGAAAGAATGCTGTGAAAATCACTTTCAGGCACACATCCCCTAACAATCTGATATGCACAATACTTGTATAGGTAAGGGTCTTCCCACAGAAAATGTTTGACCTAAGAGAAAAATAGGTCTTTGTCCATCTTAGACCAATGAGGGGGATGTTAAGCAGTGAAAAATATCATTTTTCACCTCCTAACCTGACCTTTGGAAGACCTTTGATGTGTCTAATAATGTGTTTTAAGTATGTTTTGTAGATAAGCAATAAATTGCAGCCTTAGCACAGACAGCCAACAAAAAGGGCAGATAAGCAATCTGCAGCCTCAACCTATGCTCAAACTCCAACAATCCACAAAGCCTGAGAAACTCATTGAAGGCCATGAACCCAATTGGGTGCACCTGAGACCAAGTATAATGCCAAGGGATGAAGATTGAATCCACCCAGAGGTGGCTAAGGGCGAGACAGATGAAAGACAGCACATTAGAAGTGCGTGCCAGTCAAGAAAGCATAGAAATCAAGCTGTCGAGGAGTTCTCTTAAGCTACCGAGACGATCTGGTGCCTAAATGAGATGATATCGAGAGGATTGACTTACATGTCGAGAGGTTCAACTGAACCCGTTGTGCAATGCACTTAATCCTGTCGATAACTGCTAGACGCATTCCTCGAGAGGATGAAAAGAAGCTGTCGACAGGATCTGCGACAACCAATCGAGGAGATGAATGAGATGATCACCAATCCTATCGACAAGTGCCGTCAATCCTCTCAATAGGTCTACAAACCTATCGATTTGCATGCAAAGCCAAACAGAACCTGTCGAGAGGATCCCAGAACCTCTCGACACTCGATTTGGAGAACTTCTCAGTTCTGTCTTTAGCAGTTGTCCACACCAGAAACCTGTGCATGTGTTCCAAAGTACATCAGTGACCCCTTGGGGTATTTTAGGCACATAATGGGCCACGCGCGGAAACCCTAACAGTATCACATATACTTGTCATATGAGAGCCAATGGGAGAAGAGCTTTTAGAAGAGAAATCGGCCACATCAACATAATAGAATTATTCCCTTGCATTCTGATTGGCTAAAATGGATCTAAGGACGGAGGAGGAGAGCATAAAAGCTTGGAGAAAATGCAGAAGAAACGATCCAGAAATTGAGAAAACTAGAGCTTAGGGCGAGATCCATTTTCCCAAAATTCTTCCTTCTTCTTCCTCCTTTTTCCCTTCTCTCTTTAGCCAATCATGAGTGGCTAAACTCTTCTCAGTAGTTAGGGTGAGGTCATAAGCTGTAAATTGAGAAATTCAAAGGCATTGTAAAGAACTGTAAGATGCACAGATTGCAGATCTAAGCACAATTGTGTTGTAATTTTGCAGTATAATTGTGGACTTTAAAGGTGATTCTGATCTATATTTCACTTTTTCATATTTGTTTTCCCTGGGTTGGATAATCCTGTAGATGTTAGCCTATGAGGGTTTCATATCCTGGCATCTACAGCATTTGTAATGGTTTTCCTGTTCTACTCAAGATCTTTGAAGCAGAACAATCTCTAGGATGGTCTGTGACCATTAAAGTAGACAGATTATAGCCTTAGGATTGCTTTAATTCTCTGATTTAGATTAGATTCTTATACCTCACCTCTGTCAGGGTAACCTGGGAAGCTGGGAGCCAGAAAAGAGGATTGTAGCAAATCAGATCTTAGCATTGCCATTGATTCCTTTGATTTTCAATGAGAGACCAATACCCCTAGCTGCTGTTCTCATCCTTTGATTTTTCATCCCTTCTATATCTCTCCTTACCTCTATGTCAAATTAGATCTAGATCAGTAGCATTTAATTTTGTAGTCAGTAGTTAAAGTGATAAAACCCCAAAACCTCTCCTCTTTCTTAGATTAGGATAGAGTGCCAGATCCACTCTGGATCTAGAGATTTACTAAAAGTTAGACCACATTTCCCTGTGGACATATCCTTACTTACCCTTTCAAAACTTACTGCAATAGCCCTGAATACTTGCAGGTCTGTGAGTCTATTTGCCTTGGTGTGTGTGTGCAATCCAGAGATTCTATAATTATTTGATTTTAAACCCCTTTTCGAGCACAAGGTAAACGGCCAACAAATTTTTGCCATCGCTACCGGGGATCTGTGTTTCTAACTTGGTAGATCTAAGTTTTTCGCATTTTTTGGTTAACATTTTTAGTTATTTTACAAGTGTTTGATTAATTGCTGCTTTAGTTTTTACTGTAGTTTAACTCTATTTCAGATCTGGATCTGCGGAGCTAAGAGGAGCTCTGTATCACTTGGAAAAGCATTCAGTGCTTAAGTTTGCATCTCTTAACTTTGTTTCTATTTCTAGATCTGTAACTTAGTATATCAGTAATTGTGTAGTTGTCTGTCTTGTGATTGAATTGTTGTTCCTTGCACTGTGATTTGCTGTGTTGTTCTTGATCCTTGAGGTGTGTATGCTTGGGAGGAGATCTCTAAATCCTGAGATTGATCCTTTTGATCCCGAGGTTGAAAGACTTCTCAGACCTAAGCACCCCTTACACACTTCTATTCTTGATTCTGATAATTCTGCAATGGGTGAGCAACCTAGGAACCTAGGACCTTGAAGGAATTCAATGCACCAAGGGTTTACAATTCTCCCTTCTGCATTCAATTCCCTGTTGTTCAAGGGAACTATGAGATCAAGTCCTCCATTATCCAAATGCTACCCTCATTCCATGGCCTGAGCAAAGAAGACCCATACAAGCACATTGATGAATTTTTAGGACTGTGTACCACATTCAATATTACAGGTTTGGGGGAGGAAGCAATCAGGATGAAACTCTTTCCTTTTTCACTAAAGGATAGAGCTAGAACTTGGTTGTCAATGCTCTCAACCAACAGTATTCAATCCTGGAGTGACCTTCAATGTCAATTTTTGGTCAAGTTTTTTCCTATGTCCAAGACAAGCCAATTGAGGAAGGGCATTATTTCATTTGCTCAAGCCCCAATTGAGGACTTTCACTAAGCATGGGAGAGATTCAAGGAGCTCCTGAAGCAATACCCTCATTATCAAATCCCTGAATGGCAACTTGTTCAAAGTTTCTATCAGAGAATTTACTCTAAAAGGTGAGATATGGTAGATGCCTCCTGTGGTGGTACCTACCTCCATAAAACTATTGAGGAGGCTTGGGAACTGTTGGATATCATCAGTGACAACTCTATGCAAAGAGAGACATTGGTCAGGGATTGTGAAACTCTTAGAATGGTGAGAGATAATACCACGAGAGGAAAATTGTATGAAGTGAGTGGACACAATGATTAGAGAGGAAAGTGGACAGTTTAACCTAAAAATTTGATAAGCTCATGGGAGCAATACAGTCACCCATGGCTGCTACAGTAGAGGAGGCATGTGTTATATGCCAGTCCCCCACTCACTCCCTTGAGGAATGCCCTTCATCTGTCCAATTTCTTAATCTTGTGATGGAACATGTGGCTGCTACTCAATCTTTTGGGCAATAGCCTACTGCTGGTTACCAATGGAGAAACCACCCCAATCTGAGGTGGAGACAAGATACTCTTCCAAACTAGCAACAGCAGCCACAATAGTCCATGTCTTATAAAAATGCTCAGCCCTATCAATAGAATTACTTTCCAAGGCCCTATTACCAATAGCCTATGGCTCAACCTATACAACAAACTACACCCCCTCCAACTGCTAGATTACTTTCTTTTGAGGAACAAGTTCTGGCCTCGTTGCAGAATTTAGGACCCTTGTATTAAACCATACACTCTTATAGCCAAAGCATTAAAAAGATAGAAGACCATCTTGGCCAGTTGTCTAATCCTTTGACCAAGAGAGAGGAAGGGAGGCTACCTAGCCAACCCAAGGAGACAATATGCAGTAGGTGAGGTCTCCTCTTCTCATGAGGAAGCCAAATCTGTCACCACATTGAGAAGTGGAAGGCTGGTGGACAATCAGGTAGGCTGTGGGCCTGTGAAAATTTAAAAAAAAGAAAAGGATGTAATTATAGAGACTGTACAGCAAGAGCAACTCATGTTGAATAAAGAGGATGATGATGATCCTCAACAAAAACATAAAAACAAAAAGAAAGATGATGAGTTGGCTAAGGCTACAAATGGGAGAGCAATCCCACATTTGTCATTTCCTAGGGCAATGCAAGCACCTTCCCCTTTTGATAAAGGGCATGTCAAAGTGGAGGAAATGATTGAAACCTTTAAATAAGTAAAGATCAATTTGCCTTTACTTGATGTAATCAAGCAAGTTCCAGCATATGCCAAGTTTTTAAAAGACCATTGCTCCCACAAAATATAATCGAGGATACATCTCTCCAAGAAAGTCTTTTCAGTAGATAAAGTAAAGCAGATACTGAATATTGCAACCCCAATAAAGCTCCAAGACCCTGGAGTCCCCACTATCCCCTGCATCATTGGGAATCATACCATTAAAAAAGCCTTGTTAAATTTGGGAGCTAGTGTAAATTTGCTTCCATATTCAATATATGAGAAGTTTTGCTTAGGAGAATTGAAGCCCACACATATAGTCTTACAACTAGCTGACAAATCTGAGAGGAAACCTGTGGGGATCATAGAAGATGTCTTGGTTGGGGTTGAAAATTTTTTCTTAGGCAGACCATTTTTGGTCACTGCAAATGCATGCATATAATGCAGATCAGGGGACATGAAAGTAACTTTTGGCAATATGAAGGTCAAATTGAATGTTTATAATGCAGCTAATCAAACTCACCTGAATAGTAAGGACTGTTTTTTCAGTAATGCATTAGGTGAGCTTGTAGTTGATAATTTTCCCAAGCTGCTATCCTATGATAAATTGCTTGATGATGGTGGTGATATGTTTGAAAATGCAGTGATGCCTGGGAAGATCACCCATTTCCATGAACCCCCATAGCAGGTCTGAATTTCAATGATGTACACTATGTATACTAGCTGTCTTGTTTTATTAATTTTGTTGTTGTTTTTGCTTTTTGTTCATTACTGTTTAGCATTCTAAATATGGTGTAATACATGGAAGCACTAAATTGGAGTCATTCATTGGTTAACTTTGGGCAGCATCTGTGTGAGTTTGGGAGTCTATAGAATGATGTGCAAAGTGGTACTGAGGAATGATTTAAATTGAATTGAACTGCTTTTTAACCTATTGAGAGGTTTGAATTCATTATCGACAAGTATTGAAGGTGTAAAAGTGATTGTCAAAAGATTCTGAAGCTGATCGGTGAAGTTCTTGATACGTTCAGGATACACGTCGAGAGGATATTCAAACCTCTCGAAGTGTTTATGTCTCTGAAACTTGGAACCTATTGAGAATATGTCGCACTGAGCTGAAATGGCTGTCGAGAGGATCTCTAATCCTCTCGAAGGGTTCCTGTGTAATTTTAGAACCTATTGACAAGATTAATATCGAATCGCTCGCGAGGAATGGCCACCTTTCACCCGTCGACAAGTAGGAACTACCTGTCGACACTTCCCCCAATCCTATCAAAAATCGACTTTTTCTTGTTTTAAACCTAACGACAGCTTCATTTTCCTTCATTCGACACCTTCTCTTTGTGCTGAGAGTTACTCTGGCGATTTTTCTCATTTTTTCTTTCTCCCTCTCCACCTCACTAGCTGTTACTACAACCTCCTAGGAAATTTCCACATTGTTCAATCCATCAAAAGCTACATTTTATACGCGGTTCGAGCTATTTTGGTCCCGCGCCCATCAAGATATCACAAACCCTAGATTTCTGTAGGTAAGCTTTCCTTTTGCTTCGCTCTATGGTTTCAAGTTTGGGAGTTTATATTGTGAATCCGGGGGAATAATTTGAGCATTCTCAGAAGCTTTTGTGGTGATTAGTTGTGAATTTGAAGCGTTTGAGTAATCAATGGATGTGCAAGAGGACGTTTTAGCAAATCTTTTCAAAATGCCTTCTAAATCCACCACCAAAGCCACTAGGACAGCTGTTAGGCAACCTGTAAAGCCTAAGGAGGCCCCCCTTGCAAAAAAGAAACTTGCCATGGATGAAGCTAGGCAAACTACAAGACACAAGAAGACCAAAAAGGCTAAAAAGGTCTAAATTAGTGAAGAAGTGGTTGCAGAAGCCCTTCAGACAGTATCAACCACTGAGCCTGAAATCCCTGAGTTAGAGGTCAATGCCAACTTGTCCACACCGGATGAATTCATGGATGAATTAAATCTGATCTCGAAAACCATTTTCGACACCCCCTATTTTTCTAAGCTAGGGGAGTGTCAGGATACTTTGAAATATCTGGTGAAGGCAGGCCTGACACCCATGATGAGCCCATTGAATTAAAAATCTTACCCAAGGTTGGTCAAGTTGTGGTATCAGAATCTCAAAAAAAAACTAAGCCAGATTCTCTTGAGCCCTGCCTGGTAATCCTAATTGATCAGATGAAAATGATGGTGGATTACAAAGATATAGGGATAGCATTAGGAGTCCCTTCTGTTTATGACCTAGTTTATGGCCTGGCTGCATCTGAGAAGATCTCTTTCAAATCTATGGCCAGGCTGCTGACTCAAGTCATTGTAGGGTCTAGGGACTCAATTAGGAGAAGAGATTTATCCCCTAGCTTACGGTTTTTCGATTCAATTTTGCTAAAGAATGTCTATGTTAGTGGTCATCAGCAAGAGAGACGAACGCCAATAATGGATGCCCTGCACTTCTTTGCTAAAGGGTAATTTGTTAATGCTACCTGGTTGGTGTTTGAAGCAATGATAGATGTACACGATAAATTTAAGAATGCTCAAGCCCTACCAGGGCTTCCTTACAGCAAGCTCATCACGGCTTTGCTTAGGAGTAAGGGATTCGTGTTTAAAGAAAATGAGGAAATAGAGAAGGTGAAGCCCACAGTGTTTAGAAAAAGGGCTTGGTCTGCCAGTGGAACCCTCATTGGTAAAGGCACCCACAGGTCAACTGAAGAGATTGAGGAAGAAACTCCTGACACCTCTGTTGCCCCGAGTTCAGCATCCCCTGGCTCGGAACCTCCACTCGTATCCTCTGCACCCTCATTCACCCCGACCATTGATCTGTAGTTCTCTATGGCTAGTTCCATTGCTACAAGCTCCACCATCCCTCCATCTCTCCCACCAATCATATCCCCTTCTTTTCCTTCCTTACCGGTTCCCGCTCCCCAAAACAGCCCAATCTCCCTTTCCACAACCATTTCCACATCCACCCCATTTTTAGTTTCTTCCCTCACAGACCCCATCCCTACTTTGCCCTCATTCACCATTCCATCTAGCTCATTTACATCAACCACTAGCCCTTTCAGCCCTTCCATGCCTTCTCCACTCTTCACTCCCCTTGCAAGTGAGCCAATTTTTTCCATCTCCCCTGCCCTAACCCAAAGCCTATCAACCACTGAAGGATTTTTATCCCTAAGGACATCCATAGTGGAGGATATTGGGCATGACTATAATCCACTACCTGACTCTCCACAGCCCACATTCCCCCATTTTTCTCATTCTCAACCTCCTTCAACCTCTGACCATCATGCCCACACTTCCTCATTTCCACTACCCCCTCTCTTCTAACACCCGCCTACTATCAAACCTGACCCCTTACCCCAAATCCTAGACCTCCTCCAATCAATACAATCCCATGTCATAGCCAATACCACTACCCAATCTTCCATTGAGGCCAATCTTCATTCACTTCACTCTACCCTACCAAACCCTACCTCCATCCCAAACATTTTACAATCCATCCAGGCAACTTTAACCACTCTCACCCAACAGCCCCAACAGTCAACTGTCCCTACACCAATCCCGAAACCCCCACCAGCTATTACTCCCATTGAACCTATCCCTGAAACTTCCCGCAGCACCTTTAGAGATGCCTCCACTCAAACTAAACCTGACCCTCAACTACCTCCACCGGAGCCTACCATCCATGTCCCTCACCCTATGCCCTCCAACCCCCACTTCTGCCCTCATCCAGTCCCCTTCCATCCCAGGTTGGCCCTTCTTCCAGTGCTGATATGCCCATCCATCCTATCTTTGCTACCCCCATGCCCCCTTACTCCACCCTCATCAGAGCCATGAAGGCCAATGCCTACATAAAGAGAGATGTAGTTCAGGGCATGGCTGACTTGAAAGCTACAGTACGGCAGCCCCTCCTTGATCAAATTAAACTGCTGAAGCTTACTCATAAGGTTGAGAAAAAGGAAATCAAGCACGGATGGAGGGAGATTATGGTCCAATACAATGAAGCAATGAACAGACTAGAGAGTCAGGAAGATGTCATCAAGGAACTGAAAGAGAAACTGTGGTGGACTGAGAAACGAGCTTATGATTATGGAGTGACTATTGCAGCCTTAGAGAAAAGGACAAATGCACAAACTGATCGAGAGATGGCAGAGGCTCTTTTTAAAGAACTCAATCCTGATGTACCTCTCCAACAATCAGCTCCGAATGCCACTAGTCCTACCTCGTCAAACCTAGACTCAAAATCAAGGAACCTACACAAAAACCTTCCCCCACCTCAACAAGAAAAAGCTCAGCGAAGCCTAGGAAAACTACTTCCAAAAGACCACTGTCTAAGGCTGCCACTTTGAAGTAAGCAAAGGGGAAGGGAATCCAGGAGCCACCAGCTGAAGCCAAGGACTCTGATGATTAACTCGTGCGCTTGCATTTAGTTAGGAATTAGGGTGTCATTTTTTTGTATAGTTTACTTCCACATACTTTGTACATACTTTAGCTTTTCTAATAACACTGCTCTTGATTCTATTTTGTTGTTATCTGTTACTTTTTTTTAATGTTTCCTTTTCTCGATTTTCCTTCTGTTGTTACCATGTTGCACTACACCCTTCTCTCTGAACAGTGAGGACACTGCTCCTCATAGGTTTGGGGGTGTGGCAAAGTATACCTTACCAATAAGATAGCTAGTGTTACTGCAGCCAGAATTGAACAAACAATCTGTGAACAAATGAAAGGAATCCCCACATAATTTTTCTTTATAAGAGGAAATGGAAAACTTTTTAAACTAAAAGTATTGGAGTTCTAACATGTGCAGGAAGTAAATGTCAAGAAATTTTCTAAAAATTAGTGCTTTCTGAACTTGAAAAGGAGAGAAAATTGTGAGGTTATACCCCAGAAATCTGATGGAAGACCACACCTTGTGAGATTTGGGCCTGAAAATTTTTTCTTGAAGAGTGTTTTGGCAATTCTTTCTGCTCAAAGGACTGATTAGACCTGGCTCTAATCACTAGAAGTTAGGCAATTCCAAGTTGAAATAGCTTGACAGCACTCATGACATTGAGGACATGAAGTAAGGCCATCCCTGGGACTTTATGAGCCTAAAATGCCCCACCTTTGAACTGCCCTTGACACAAACCTTTTGAGCTTTAAAATTCCTAGTTTTCTTTGATAAAAATCAGAAAATTTGAACCCAAAAAACCTCTCGACCTGTTTCAGTTCACCCTCAATCTGAGAAGTCAGGAAATAGAAGGAGAAGTGAGGTTAGAGGTGCAAGGTTCAATGTTTGGTTGAAAGAAGAAGAAAGTACATTTGAAGGCTAGTGTGATGTATAGTTTTGGCATTCCAACCCATAAAAAATAAAAAATAAAAAATAAAAATAAAAAAAAAAGGAATGAGAATGAGAAAGAGAAGTCATTTCATTGAAAGATTGGAAATAGGATTAGAAACTGATCACTTCAAATCCAAAAATTCAAGAAATAGATAGAATTGTGCTGAAATGAAGAAGGTGAAGTCATGAACCACCTCCTTACCTTTACTGATTTCTCAATTTGAATCCTTTTTTCCCTTTTTACAAATTTCACCCATAAGCCACATTACAACCCAATAAAAAAGACCTTACTGATCTGAAACTAATTGAGCTGTCATATGGAGATGAGAAATTATTTAATCTATGGTAAAAAGAGTTAGGGAATTTCATAAATTAGAGCAATGCCTATGCTCATGCTTGCAATCCTATTTGAGGGTTGTAACTACTATTGGGCTGCGTGAATTGATACACCCTTCTATTTTTGATTAAGAGTGTCTACCTAGTGAGATTTGGGTTTGAAGTCAAGTTTGTTGGGGGCATAATTAACACATGATTCTCAATTTAATGGTAAACTTTGCACTATTTTTCACACAAATTACTTGGACATGAGCTGAGTGCCTATGAAGGAGCCACAATAGTACTTTGGTTTAAACTACCATATATTTGTTGAGAATCCTCTAAAAACTGATTGGACAAAGGTGTGGATTGAACTTTATGATTACTTGCTGCTTGCTTCAATATTCTGCACTAATATTAACTGACCTTATGGGAGAAGTTTGTGGGTAACTTCACTATAAACCCTCAGGAGACTTCACTCCTCCACTAGGGATCACCTAGGGGTTTAAAAGGCTTGATGCATACGCTAAATTCATTTGTGTTCCCTACAAAAGTGGCATTTTTCATTTTCAAAAATTGTTTTCACTTTCTCCTTTGCTCAAGGACTAGCAAAGCTTAGGTTTGGGAGTGTGTTAAGCACTGAAAAATACCATTTTTCACCTCCTAACCTAACCTTTGGAAGACCCTTGAGGTGTCTAATAATGTATTTTAAGTATGTTTTATAGATAAGCAATAAATTGCAGCCTTAGCACAGACAACCAACAAAAAGGGCAGATAAGCAATCTACAGCCTCAACCTGTGCTCAAACTCCAACAATCCACAAGGCCTGAGAAACCATTGAAGGCTATGAACCCAATTGGGTACACCTGAGACTAAGTACAATGCCAAGGGATGAAGATTGAATCCACCCAGAGGTGGCTACGGGTGAGATAGATGAAAGACAGTACATTAGAAGTGCGTGCCAGTCAAGAAAGCATAGAAATCAAGCGGAGCTTGATTTTTTGTATCCTTGTACATGTCTTGTTTCAGCATGATTCCTTGATATTATCTCGCATGATTCCTTGTCAGTTCTCGTATTTGATCAGCATGAATATTTTAGCATTGTCAACATGATACAATAATTGTATAAGTTAGTGCTCGTTCTGTTATATACTACTAGGATATATTGATGCTAGAATAGACCTAATATAAGATAATATGTGCTTCGTTTTATTTTGCATCTAGACATGAATGGATAATCTAATATATAAATTAGCACTATAAATTTCCCTACTAAGCTTCGATGATAGCTTATCCTACCACTTTATATCTTAGATGCAGATATTGCTCAAGACCCTGAGCACGTTGATGTTCCTACCTACCATCAGCGAAACGAGGGAGACAAGGAGGAAGATTCTGTGGAGGACTTCTTTTCTTGAGAGGTTTGTGAGAGAGACTTGTATAAACAGCAGTGTGGTTTAAGATAGTTTACTACTTCAGGTATAGTTTTCTGTTTATATTTCTGTTCAGTTTGTTGCCTTAGATAAATGAATAAATATCAGTTGTTGTCATATTTCTATGTATCAGAGTTAATTCAATTCGCTTTTGTATATGTAACACTTTGTACGCAATTCCCTTGTATGACAGGATCATGTTAGGTGATCCGACGACGCGACCTTTCCCATTTACGAGAAAGGGGAAAAGTCGGGCTGTCACAATTAGTGATCAAATACCAAAGAGGGGCATCTGTAGACACCCAAATTTGGCCCAAGGCTTGATTAAGTTACACTTCAAGAAAGTCATACCCCCTGAGCTTTCGAGAGCACTTTTTGAACCCTTAGAACTTAACTCAAACCCTTAGAAGCCTATCCCCGAACCTTAGGAGTCAACCCTAACCTAGAAAACCCCTCTCAAACCCTTTTTAAGACCTACCGGGTGTATATAAGAAGAGGAGTGCCAATATGTGCATAATCCTCTTCTAGAGGTAAGACTTAACCAATCAGAGAGAGGAGGTTCCCAGATTTCCAACAAGCCAAGAATCACCTCAATCCGATTTGTACGCCAAGAGTTATGGCAGTTTAAAATTTAGGTTGAATTGCAGGAATTTGCCTAGCGTATGTATTACATACACAAGGCCAATTTTTGGCAATTTTTGGCCTAGCGTATGTATTACATACGCTAGGCCAATTTTGGCAGGTATTGGGCTAGCGTATGTACTACATACGCTATGTAAAAATTTGACTTTTCTGGGCCCCTATAGAAGACTCTTAACCTCCAAGTTCCTTGAGATTACTGTTCCTATACCTAGCATATGTAATACATATGCTAAGCTTAGGAACAATGTTTTTTTGGATTTTGGTCAAAATTTGAATGTAGGGTTTGACTTGTTGACCACCCCATCCATTAGGTTTGATTTTGGTAGGATTGTTATACCCCTACTAGCCCTCTTTTTAACCCTTTGGCCACTTAGGATCCCACCCTATCATCTACCATTCAAACCCAATTCTCACCTATCTAAGCCTTTGAAACCTAGAAAACCATAGATCCCTATTACCTAATTGCTAAACCAATTAGCCACTTTAACCATTCACTAATCCTCCCTTTCTCTATAAATAGAGCCCCCCCCCCTTGCCCTTGAATTAAGGGCTTGAAAAATTTTGAAATGAGAGAAAATATTAGTGAGTTCCATCTCCATTTTCCAGCATATATCCCTCAAAATTTCATCACCCCTTTTTTCTCTTTAGTTCCCATTTCACACCATCAATCCTTGAGATTTAGCTAGAACTATTCCCTAGCTTTCTTATCCTACCTCTTAGCTCCCTAGCCTTAGAGATCAAAACCTATTTCTCTAACCATTTGCTCTTGGAAGCTCAAAGACGCTCTCATGCGAGGATCCACACGAGAGCTCCGGCTCTCCCCTCTATTCGTCTACCTTCTTTGCATTTCCTCTATCCTAGAATTTGAGTCGTTACACCACCGAAAATCTAGTGATTGCGGGGGGCTTAAATAGGATCCAAGTGCCTTCGGGCAAGAGGAAGTGTTGTTTTTACTTTACTTTTCTTACCATTTTTTAGCCATAAGTAGAGACCGCTTATGGGCAGGTTGATCAGGTGCCTAACACCTTCCTGATCGATAACCAAAGCTCCTACCCAAGAGCCTTTGGTTAAGACCGGAATCAGAATCATATTTTTGCACTCCAGTGCTTTCAATATAGATTTAGATTTTCCGAGACACCAAAAGCTCCGGGTGGCAACTCTATATTTTACCGATACGAGCGCATCGTCACGACAGACTCGCGAGAGCCCATGGTTGTACAACTATACACTATTCACTAATTTAATATTCATATTTCATCATTCACTATTTGATGATTCAATGCCCATTATTCACTGCGTATACACTGCTCTCACTGTGTACAGATAACTGCCGTAATGATCCACTTTCGAATGTTCACTCAATGTCCACTATTCACTGTGTATTCACTTATGTATGCTATGAAATACATATGGATAATCGCCGTACCGGTCCACTATGAATGCTATGCAATATGTATGGATAATCGTCGTATCGGTCCACTATGTATGCTATGCACTGTACACTAGTGTGTTGCCATTCCTATGTTAGGATTCATTGTTTAAGGATTTCATTCACACAATTGCAATCAAATCAACAGAGTCTAATTCACTTTCAGATTCAAGTCTTATACTTCGACTCTTAATTCGATAAGTTCCATCTTCCAAAGAGTTCATGTACGAAACGATGATTCATAACTTCCAATTGATCAATTACTTTCTACTTATGAACTCCATACGAAACA
Source organism: Chloranthus sessilifolius (assembly GCA_021018995.1). NCBI lineage: Eukaryota > Viridiplantae > Streptophyta > Magnoliopsida > Chloranthales > Chloranthaceae > Chloranthus > Chloranthus sessilifolius. The sequence goes on along the minus strand of CM037586.1, from coordinate 83,900,741 downwards.
ATGATTCAAAGTCAAACATGTAAGTTGCAGATGTCAATTCATACCAAAATCTCAAATCCCTATTCCAAGTTCAGAAGTTCAATACAATTAAACGAAAGTTCAATAGTTCAAATGTTGTCCGATTACATCACGATATCTATAATTCAAGTCAAAAATGCTAATGGGTATTGAGTTTCCCCTACAATGATCAGATTGAAATTCATATCCCTATTTCAGAAGGTTCGATTATTGTCAAATAAATCAAATACAATCTCAGTTACAGTCAATCACAAGTTCTAATGCACTCAAATCATATCATGAGAGTCTATGAATCGAAAACAAAGGCAAAATCAGGCATTCAAGTTCCCCTACACAAAATGTCCAACATTCCAAAGATTTTAATATTTCAAGCGCAGACATTATATCACGATATCTATGAATCAAAGTCAAAAATGTAATTTGATATTAAATTTTCCACACCTTAACATCGAAGTTGCGTGAAACAAAGCAAGGCCCTATCGATAGCTTCCCACCCTCAATCTACATCACAATTATGATGATGTATTAATGATTGATCTTAATTACTAACAACTCTGATATATTTAAGTGTTTTCTAAAAATCGAGGGAATGTTCGTGCTAACTCGAAACTTGACCCAACTTTCTGCTCAATTTTTAACCTTTAAAACTTTTGTCTCATGAGTTTGTTAATTCACACAAGTTGTAAAGCTCTTTGTCCTCTTTCTAACGCCATGAGAATCGCATCAATCCGAGTTCGGAGTAGAAAGTTACGGCCAAAATATCGGGGCTGTGTCGGCACCTTAGTCAAATTCTATCGATCGATTTCTACAGAATTTTCACAATTCTCTATTCTGTCAAATCCGATCGATCTATTCCAAAACTGATCGATTGGTTTTGATAGATTCAGCACCGATTCAGGCTTCTTCTTCCTAGCTCTGAATCATCCAAAACTTGTTTACACGCATCCCAAAAACACATAAATCAACTCAAACTTATCCTCCACCATTAAAACATAAATCTTACCTTCAAATTTTGTGCCTGCCACTTTCACGGTGATCAAATCGATAGATTTGATGTCAAACCCTCAGGCTCCTCCAACGATCCAATCTCTTCTCTCGAATCGTAATGGCATCAAATTTGAAGATTAAATCCTTCGAACGCACACGACGACTACGGATTCAAGCGCGAAGGCAATCTTGAGATCTCATGCATGTGGGGTTTCAAAATGAAGCAAAAGAGGGTTTGGAAAAAGGCAAGTCTTTCACGCTCTTGAAACCACGCACACGATCGTTGCTCCTTGCGTCAACGATCAAAGCGAAGGAAAGATTTGAGCGGAGATCGACAATCAATGGCAACCAAAACGGATCTCACTTCCTCATGCTCTCTCTCTCTCTCTCTCTTTCTCTCTCAGTTAGAGTCAACCGAGTTTTGCAAATGAGATTTTGGGTAATTGTTTCCCTTTTATATTGTGACTTGGACTAGGTCTTAAGCTGACACACCATGAGTCGGTGCACGGGCTTCCTATCAATTTGCCAAAACTGAGATCTAACATCACTTTCACACTCAAAATGCATGCTTATAAATAAATTACTTAAAAATTCAAGGTGGAATTTCGTGCCTTGAAAAACACGTACACGAAATAGGGCACGTTCGGGTTCGAAATTTTGGGATGTTACATTCTTCCCATCTTGAAAGAATTTTCGTCCTCAAAAATTTACGCGCCCTATTCTATAAGGTATAGACACTTAATAGATCCGAACAAGTGTAGTCGCATTATTTTCCAAGGGTTAATGATTCATCATCAACGAAGATCGGGATCATTACATTGTCCCCTCCTTGAAGGAATTTTCACCCTCAAAAATTCTCGAGATTATTTTCGAATTCTAAGACAATTGATTAGGAATAGATCTATATTCACAACATGGAGCAAAGACTGATCCACAACTAATGCAGTAAAAATATCTTCGCAATTGCTCATGAGAATATATTTACAATTAATCAGTAGAATATATCCGCAACTATTCGGAATTCGACATTCACCCAAAATTTTGATAATTGAAACTAACATGAATTACCAAAATAAATAGTCTATATTCATTATAACAAACTTTAAACCATGAACTATGCACGGTAACCGGTAATCCAAAGTTTTAAATAAATGAGTACAAAATTTGACTGTTGTTAAAGGCGTCTCCAAAAGTTTAACAACCAATCAACATAACGATATCATTGCCATGATAAAAGTGTTACCGTTGATTAAAGGTATGTCGATTACCACTACACGAGCTCTTTCCTTGATTAATGAAGATTACCCACGACCTAAGTTTGAATGGCTAGTTAGGATGGCCTTTGAGTAGCCGCCGATGTTGTTGCTTCTTCTATTATTTTGGGAAAATCTCTATCTGATGTCCAATCTGTCCACACTTAAGGCATGCGCCTGTGGCCCACCATCACTCTTCTGACTTATGTCGCCCTCCACACTGCGTGCATGACTCAACCAGTCAGGATGAAGTGGTGCGTGAAGGCTACAACATGATCATGCTTATTATGTATATTAAAATTATGTTAAACTCAAGTGTTAACCTATTGCAAGCACACAATGGAAATCATAGTACTAGCATAGGATCGTTTCCAAGAGAAAGTTTATTTATCTAATTACTTCTTATTTATATCTTCTATTTAAATCCTTATTTAAAAAACTTCTATTTATCTTTTAAGATCTAATCTATTGGAAAAATATAAATAAAAGAATGGTTTCTTAATCTAAAGTGCATAAAATAAATCTAAATCCTCCTTCAGATTGAGGTCGTCAATCCCAATCTTCAGCTATTGGATATTTATAAATTTAAGTAGTACCGTTACACTATATCTCTAATTTCTTAGCATTGGTCATCAATCAAATCTAAGATCCTATCAATACAGATTTAATCTAATCAATAACTTCCTAAAATCTGAGTGTCAATCAAACCTTAGAAAATTAATAATGGAAAAGTAAAAACCATTACACTAATCTGCAAATTCTAACCTGAGTTGTCAATGCAAATTAAAACTTGGAGATGTTTACAAAGAATGGAAATAAAGCAAAATAAAATCTAAACTAGAAAACAAATTAATATATCATTCACCCCTCAACCAAAGTCGTCAATTGCTTATGAGAAACTACAATATCTACACTAATCTTCAGCACTTAATTGCAGTCGTCAATTGCTCTTGAGAAACCTCTGATATCTAATCTACTCTAACTATTGTGACAGCCCGACATTTCCCGTCTTCAAAAACAGGGAAAGGTTGCGCCATCGGATCACCTGACATGATCCTTTCATCAAGGGATTACTTCTTTAATTCAAAGTGATGCAAATGCGGAAGCAATGTATTTTAACTCTGATAGATGGATAATATGGTAAAATAACTGATAGATAGTCTATAAGCACTATAAACAAAATAACATATCAGATCTGATGTATAGCTTTTCACCGATGACGGCCACCCGTCATCTAAACAGTGAAAAGAAAACCTATACATCTGAACATATGCCTGAAACCATCATATATCATTTATACATGCCATAAAATTTATCTCTCTCATTCCTCTCATTCTTAAACCCATTTCCCCTCAGATCCCAAGCTACAAACCTATTTCGGAAAGAACACTTCTGCGAAATCGTCTTCCTCGTTGTCGTCGTCTTCTTCTTCTCCCTCTTCCTCGTCAAGCACGTAGGTAGGATCTGCTACGTGCTTCGGGTCAGGCTTTGTAGCTAAGAAATTTAAGTCGTGGTATGAGCTATCATCAAAACTCAGTAGAGAATATTGCATTGTTATTCTATATTGACAGTTTATCACTTTTTCATAGAGAAGCATAAAATAACATATGAATAACATGCTGACATGCTGTATTTATGCATGATGTATCAAGTGTGAGAAACAAATTGAAACCGAAAATACATGCTGGCGAAACAGGGAATCATCAAGGTCAAGCTCCCGAGTTAGCAGGATCACTTGTCAAGCTCCCGAGTTAGCGGGATCACTTGGACTAGAATACTTCAAGCTCCTGAGTTAGCGGGATCACTTGTCAAGCTCCCGAGTTAGCGAGATCACTTGATTCAAGAATTTCAAGCTCCCGAGTTAGCGAGATCACTTGAGTTACACTGGAGCAATAGCGTATCAAGAATATTGAATTTAACTGAGTCTGAGTACTGAATTACATAGAATGACCAAGAAATACATTTGCATGTATGGTTTTATGATGCAATGTACGAAATTGTTATAGTTAGATAATAGCATTAATTTGCTAAACTAATTTACTAGATACTCCTGATGCTATATATATATTATCTCTTTTGTCATCAGATTACTGGCATCAGATTACTGACAATTCAAGTCTATTTTTTTCATAGCTAAAACAGGTTCATCAGTTCAAATAACCATTTCAAATTTTTACTTCTACTATGCTGATCAGTGTGTACATGTATACTCATCAAAGCTTCTATAAAAACTCAATGACAATGCTTATACAATTATAAAATACCAACGTAGATTCCCTACCTGTGTACGTTGAGTTTTACTAGTATTGTCGTCGATGCACGCTCAGGCATCCGGGGACCTTATGCAACTCTTATTTCTCCAAAAATGGTTTAAGTGCTCCATGTGGCATCAATCTAGTAAAAATAGATTGATTTTTAATAACACTCGTATTTTACAGATGAGCCCGTAGTTTATAGATGGCTAATAGTGCGCCAAGACCCAAATAGGTAAACACATGGACCCCTCTTGGATCCAAGGTCCGAAATGCACAAGCATAGCTCAAAAATCTGTGCTGGTGGAGGTTGCCTCGGCAACACTTATAGGGTTGCCGCGGCAAGCCCTTCAACTGGCCTTGTTGCCGCGGCAACCCTATAAGGTTGTTGCGGCAACCCTATAAGGTTGTCGCGGCAAGCCTGTGTATTCTGTTGGTTTGCCGAGGTGCAGATGGGGTTCCTTTGTGTTCTTTTGATCTGTTGTTCCCCCCCCTTTTTGCTTTTATATTTTCTATATATATATTCTCATATATAAATATACATATATCTGTCTATTTCTTTATATATATATATATATATATATATGTATATATATATACATATGTATATATATATATATATATATATCTATTTTCCATTTATAGATCTTCAATGAAGATCCGAAGTGCAAGATCTGCACTCAATTTTATGTCTTTATGTTTAGCTACAACTTGTATAAGGACCTACCTTTTGGTGAATTTGTAATAACCGACGATCGATGTTGTTTCTGCCAAGTTGAGGATGACGATGTCTTTATGACATAATGCTACACACCAGGTTTTGCGTTTAAACTAACAGATGCAAGATGAAGATCGTGAAATTATGGGAGCATGCAGTGTACTCTGATCTTAGCTTGTAACAAAAATCATCAAAGCGGGGCTAGTTCTTATAAGGATTTGCTGCACTTTGCGTGCATGGATCAAGCAATGACTCATTGGAGTCGTGTAGCAGAAAGAGGATGTAAGTAGCTTATGAGCTATTGAGAGTTAAGATTGCCTGTTAGCTAACACTACCTTTGTAGTGTACAGTATAAAAAACAAAATAAGGAACTCTTGTCTATTTTACAGATAAACCAATATAAAACATAAAACAACAAATAGCTTATCCAATAGACCTTTCCCCCCTCTCTTGATTAGTTTAAGACTAGTTAGTGTTACATGCCTGTTATTTAGTTTAGACCAAACTTGTGGGCTGGCTACAATGCAACATTCACATAATGTTTTGGTCTTGTATAGGCAAATAAAGCCAAAGATTTTGGCTTGAGTGTAAAGTGTATATAACATTGATTGGATATAAGAAACTGATTACTGATAATGTAGTTTAATATTTTAATTTAATATGGCTTTGTCTAGCCTAAAGTCCAAATTTTTAAGATTTTCAGGCCTAGCCTAGATAGGTCCTTAGAGTGTTTTGGTGGAAACTTACACATTACCTGACCGGATTCTTATCACTTCAGTGCTACATCTGGGGGGATTATTACAACTATTGTACACTACTTTGATCAGAAGAAAATCCAACCTTAGGCGTCAATTGATGCTGAAATTCTTCGATGGTTATTCTTACACCAAGCTCTCTTATTTATAGATCATAAGGAGTCGATTTACAAAGACTTCTAATTCTAATAAAAGAAACTACTAAAAACAAAAGATTTCTAAAATAACTCTAATTCCTAATTTTATCTTTTCCTTATTTCAGACGGTAGATGTGCTTCTGGATTGTTCTCCTTTATTTCAGCAACCGAGATTTTCTAAGAGCTTATCTTCATCAATCTTCTCAGATCCGTGATTCACTAGATTTCTAATTCTAGGAGTCTTCTAATTATGTTTATGGCAGTGATAGTTTTCACGTGATTAGCAGCATAAATAGTAGGAAAGCTTATTTTCTGAAAAATTGTTAATCACAATTTATTATTTTCTTCTCTTTCTTAGAAAATCGTCAATCATGATTTTCTATCTTTCATAGCTTCCAATTTGGATGATTCTCTGGATTACAATTCTTCGCCTTTTCTCTTTTTTATCTCTTTTTATAAAATCATAAATTACGATTTTCTGGCTTTTAGTAGGCGAAAATCGTCTTTTTCGCTCAATCTTTTTTCTTACTGCTTTTTGAGTTCATTTTGATGAATATTAACACTTAGGCTCTCTTTTACTGTTTATCTTTAATATCTGCACATCAATAAGTCATTAATAACAAATTAAAGCCTAGTATTACTAAGTTAAGGGAAATAAAATGGTAAATTATGTGACTGATCACACCCCCAAACTTAAGTTTTGCTAGTCCCCAGCAAACAAGAAAATATAAAATATCTAAACTAAGAATTTAAATGCCACTTTCGTAGGGAGCACGACTGCATTTAGCAGATGCAACAAGCCTTTAAACGCCTAGGTGATCCCAAGTGGAGGAGTTGTAGTCTCCTGAAGGTTTTCAGTGAAGTTACCTACAAACTTGCAAGATTTTTGGATTTTTCAAAACTAAAAATTCAAAATATAGATTTTTATATACTAATTACTCAGTCATTCATTATATGTTTATTATTTTTAAAAAAAATTTAAATCTTTTATCCATAGCTTTTCATCATCGTAATTATCCTCTATCAGAACTCAATAATTTCAATTTGGTATAGTGTGGAGTGTGTGCATATAAGTAAAAAGTTTATTCATCATATATTTTTGGGAAATTTTTAAAATAACCCCTAAACTTTCACCCCATTATCAATAGCGCACATAAACTATTGATAATATTAAATAGACACCCAAAGTACACTTAAGTTCGTCAACTAGACCCCTATTGTCACCTTTCGTTAATGGTTGAATGAAAAATGCTGAGTTGGCATGCAACTCAACAAAATAGCGTGTGTGGTACCTAACGTTTAGGTGCGTTATTTATGATTGGGTGAAAGTTTAGGGGTTATTTTGAAAATTTTCAAAGTTAAGTCCTCACCACGTTGGGTGCCACGCATGCTATTTTGCTGAGTTGTATGCCAACTCAGCATTTTCCGTTCAACCATTAACGGAAGGTGATGGTAGGGGTTTAATTGATGAACTTAAGTGTTCTTTGGGTGCCTATTTGATATTATTAATAGTTTAGGTACGTTATTGATGACGGGGTGTAAGTTCAGAGGTTATTTTGAAATTTTCTCTTGATTTTTCAAAACTGCAGTTTTTAGAAAATATTTTCATTCAAACTCTCACTTATTGGCATACTCTAAAAAATAATCAAAATTTTTGAGTTCCCACAATATTGTAGATATATATGAAAATTTTATCAGACAATTAGCTAAGAAGATAAATCTCATGGAAAGGATAATCAGTTCTATTCATATAATTTTGTCATTTATTCATAATATCTATTTTACCTATCTTTACTAGACTCATATTCTTGCAAATCGTAAATCACAAAGGTCTTTCCTTCGGCTTGTAATGGGGCATTGAGTTTTCAGAAGGTTTCAAAGAAAAAGGTAAAGAGGATTCAAAATTATTTCTAAGAATTTATCTCTTCCTTTTCTTCTTCTATATTTTTCAACTTCAGTAAGTATCCTGCTTTTTTTTTTTTTTGTGGATAACTTCTTCCCATTTCTAGTATAAATCATATTTTTCTTTTATAGTTGGAAGCTTTTTTGCTTCTCTTTTTCATATAATCTCCTTTTTATGATTTCTTTTTCTTTTCCCATATTTTTATCCGATAGTATTATTTTTACTTGTACCTTTTCAGCAGATCCTTTATCTATTACGCATATACTCTTTTCACTCCCTCTTCTCCCCTTCTTTTATATTTTAAAATTTTAAGAAATTGTAAGGGTTAAGGACAAAAAGTTTTAGGCAGTATATCTGGTTAAAGGTTTACAAAATTTTGGTATAAAGAAATTCAGTTTTTAGGCTTCTAATATGGCAAAGGATAAAATATTCTAGGATTTTTGGCTTTTCGACTCTGGTTTAACAAAAGATGGCCTTTGGTCATTTTCACGATTTACTAATATGGATGTCTTATTTCTTTGATACATTTAATAGACAGTTCTAAACAAATAAATCATCATATTTACATAATATCTTAATTCTAAGTTCAATAATATAAGATTTCATTTCGACAACAATAGTAGATAAGTTGAAGGAAAATTTGGCATGAATAAAAACAGTCTCTCTTTCAAAGAATGAAAGAGGAAATAGGCTCTATAGCTCACTGGTCATATGATTTTAAAACTATAATCTAAAATATACACAGTTCAGATCAATCATAGAGTTTCAAACATTCTTCTGATACAGTGTTCTAGAGATGCTTTACTTTAAATTGTAACTATTTTTATTTTGATTTTTGAACTACTACTATGATGGGTTGCTAAGAATTTTGGATTCTCATATTTTTGTTCTATCATAATTCTCATATAATGATTAACTTATACATGAAAAAAAACTCTAAAGAAAACTATACTAATATATTATATTTTTCAAAATTGATATGTATCCCCCCCTCAAACTTAAATAGGACAATGTCCTTATTGTGTAAAACAGGGGACACACAGGAAAAATATTACCTTATGTTACTACTAGGTTAGTTACCAGGTTTATAATCTGCAAAAAGAATAAAAAACTTCCCCCAAACTTAGGAGAAAAATACTACCGGTTCTAAAAAACAAAAATGTTAGATGTTAGTAGTACTTGTTAGTAAATTAGTCAAAAATAGCAAAGAAAAAAAATATATATATATATATATGAACTAATTACAGAAACATGGAAAAAAAACTAATTACATCAAAGAAATTCCTAGGATAAATCTAGGCACGCACTAAACTAAGACACTAGTAGCATCGTTTGAGAGAAATCTTCGATAAAGATCGGTCCTTCACCTCTAACCCAAATTTATCATGTCAAAAATGGTTTGCCTTCCTGGCTCTGGGATGTGCTCACCTTGCTACACTTGGTAGAGGAACTCCAAGCCAGGAAGGGGAATAGTGGAGATTAGGGTGAAACAGGGGGTGGTGGCTGAGCGAAAGAGGAGGTGTGTCAAAAGAGGCAAGTGGTTCCCTCTTCTTATTTTTCTTCTTCTTTTTGTTATTTTTCTTTTCTTCCTCGCCAAACTTTCTTATACTCGTCCCACAGGAACTGCAAAAGATCTGGCTCTGGTAGTGGTGGTGGGTCCTCTCATACTGGAAAGAACTTTATTGGGTTATAGTTAGTTTTATCGTCTGTCATGGGTAAGGATGGGATGGTAGGGACGAGAAGGAATGATTTTGCAAAGGATGGACTGATCCCGTATTTGAAGTGCTTGGATGGTGGAATACGAATTGTCATTTTAAATTTTCTCATCTTTCTGAGCTTAATCGCCATAATGATTCTACAGAAGGTTAGTTGATAATAAATTGGACGTCGACTGAAATAAATATAAAATGTCCTACTATTTATTATGTGTGATGATATCGAAGAGTAAATATGAGGGATAATAATGTGGTAGCAGAGAGCTTGTTTAGTAGTGTATGTATACATGAAAGACTTTGAAATGTATTCGAGTATAACTACTTATTTTTATATTTTTAGCTTTATATGATTTTTATTTTAGAGGGAAGGGAGAGAAACAAATCTGAGCTTCTAAATTTTGTGGCCGACAGAAGTTGGAAACTTTTGATTCGCTGCTCCGAATAAACCTATAGAAGATTAAGAAGTGATCACTGAAAGTTGAAAATATAAAGAAATATAAAAAGAGAAAGTTAAATATTGGTTTCTAAAAGAATAAAAATACTAGATAAAAGTAGAAATAAAAATAAATTTTGCTTCCCCGGCCACAGCGCCAAAAACTTGGTCATGCTTATTATGTATATTATTGCAAGCGCACAATGGAAATCATAGTACTAGTATAGGATCGTTCCCACAAGGATGTTTATTTGTCTAATTACTTCTTATTTATATCTTCTATTTAAATCCTTATTTAAAAAACTTTCATTTATCTTTTAAGATCTAATATACTGGAGAAATATGAATAAAAAAATAGTTTCTTAATCTAAAGTGCATAAAATAAATCTAAATCCTCCTTCAAATTGAGGTTGTCAATCCCAATCTTTAGTTATTGGATATTTATGAATTTAAATAAAATCGTTACACTACATCTCTAGTTTCTTAGCATTGGTCATCAATCAAGTCTAAGATCCTATTAATACAGATTTAATATAATCAACAACTTCTTAAAATTTGGGCGTCAATCAAACCTTAGAATATTGAAGATGGAAAAGTAAAAATTGTTATACTAATCTGCCAATTCTAACCTAGGTCGTCAATTCAAATTAAAACTTGGAGATGTTTAGAAAGTATGAAAATAAAGTAAAATAAAATCTAAACCAGAAAACAAATAAATATATCTTTCACCCCTCAGCCGCAATCGCCAATTGCTTCTGAGAAACTACGATATCTACACTAATCTTCAGCACTCAATTGTAGTCGTCAATTGCTCTTGAGAAACCTCTGATATCTAATCTACTCTAACTATTGTACACTACTTTGATCGGAAGAAAATCACACCTCAGGCGTCAATTGATGCTGAAATTCTTCGATGCTTATTCCTACACCAAACTCTCTTATTTATAGATCATAAGAAATCGGTTTACAAAGACTTCTAATTCTAATAAAAGAAACTACTAAAAATAAAAGATTCCTAATATAACTCTAATTCCTAATTTTATCTTTTCCTTGCTTCAGACGGTAGATGTGTTTCTGGATTGTTCTCCTGTATTTCAGCAATCGAGATTTTCTAAGAGCTTATCTTCATCAATCTTCTTTGATCCGTGATTCACCAGACTTCTAATTCTAGGTGTCTTCTAATTCTATTTATGGCGGTGATAGTTCTTACGTGATCAGCATCATCAATAGTAGGAAAGCTTCTTTTCTGGAAAATCATTAATCACAATTTATCATTTTCTTCTCCTAGAAAATCGTCAATCATGATTTTCTATCTTTCATAGCTTCCTATTTAGACGATTCTCTGAATTACAATTCTCTTCCTTTTCTCCTTTTTATCTCTTTTTATAGAATCGTAAATTACGATTTTCTGGCTTTTAGTAGGCGAAAATTATCTTTTTCACTCAATCATCTTTCTTACTGTTTTTTTATTTCATTTTGATGAATAATTAATACTTAGGCACTCTTTTACTGTTTATCTTTAATATCTGTAAATCAGTAAGTCATTAGTAGTAAACTAAAGCCTAGCATCACTAAGTTAAGTGTGATAAAATGGTAAATATGTGACTGATCACAATACCCTTGACACTGCAGCAGCAGTAGGGTTTGAAAGGCGGAAAGGCCTCGAAGACATAGGTATGGATGGTCTCGAGTAAGCGGCCTAAGCAAGCTGGATAAGTGCTGGCATCAGTAGTCTCAGATTCGTGCCTATCTGCTCGGAAGAACAAGATCACATTTGACTTGTCCTATTCTGATTTTGTTGCTCTCTTCTTTTATGCATCTTCTCAATGTCTTGCTATGGAATAAGGGCCTTGGCCATTACCCCTGTATACATTCCTAGCTCAAATAGTGAGACCCTCTCTTGGATGTCAGGCCTTAGGCCTCGTTGAAACTTGTTGGCCTTCATCAACTCTATGGCCACATGTTGAGGTGCAAACCTCGAAAGTCTACTGAACTCAACTCCGTACTCACATACGGACATTTGGCCTTGCTATAATTTTATAAATTGGACTTCCCACTGATCTCTTACTTTGTCTGGGAAGTATTCCTCATTAAATTGCTCGAAAAATTCAGTCCAAGTCCATGGAGTGTTGGGCGTCTCTTGTTTTCTTATTCTTGACACAGACTTCCACCAAGGATCATCCTCTCTATCAAGCTTGAAGGCTGCCCACCTCACTTTCTCATCCTCAGTGTCAGGAAGCACATTGAAGATCTTTTCCATCTCGTTTAACCACTTTTCGTCCTCAAGTGGATCAGCTTGGCCTGAAAAGCTCGGGGAATACATCTTCTAGAATGCCAGGAATCCAAAAAGTTGGTGTCTAGATACAAGTATTTCCATCTATTGAGCCATTGATGCCACCTGTTGTGCCATTGTGTTGGCCATGGTCTCCAACACTTGGGTGACTCGTCCACCTTCGCTCTCTCCTCCCAATGGAGCATTCGCACCTGTGGCGACTCTCTCGTCAGTAGATGTTCCCATGCCACTTAGGGCACCTCTATTGCATCTTGGCCTACCGCATGGAGCCATATCAATCGGTCAGAATGAAACAAAGATTTTAATTAACAATGATCATGACCATAATGTCCCCTATGTTGTGACAAAATCTAAAGTCATAACTCTATCACGATCAAACAGATGTCTCAATCAGAAGTTATCCTGACGACTAATAGCCATAACCTAACATAGACTGACTCTCCTATGTTTCGACAAAATCTAATGTCATAGCTCTGACACCAACTTTGACAGCCCGATTTTCTCCTTACACGGATCTCTAGAAAAACCAGACCGTCAAATCATAGATCACAATCTGAATACAGAATACTTGGTACATCTACACAAAATGCTGAAATCAAAGCAATGATACATATGGAAAAGCTAAATTTTTTCATTTCTATATAAAGTATATAAACAATGGAGACAAAAATAAATCATCGGTAATGGCCGGCCATCACCTAAACAGTGGTACACAAAAACTATGTACAAAAGTACTACATAATTTCTAAGATGTACCAAGCTCAAAAGCTAAAGAGATCAACCCAAAACTATACCAAGTCCGAATCTATAGCAACTATTGTGCTTCTTTATCCGGTATGTCAATCCGGATTCTCCTCAAGTCTAGGGTCCTGATCTGAAGCTATACCTATGACGTATAGTGAGGTGAGCTAACAGTCTAAGCTCAGTTGAAGAAATATCAATAGCAGTTACATCTTATCATGTCAATGCATAAAAGAAATGTCAGAATTTCAAAGCGATAACAACACATGGATTCAATGACAGAGTTCCAAGTAGAAATGAAGCATGCATTAAATGACAAAGTTCAAAGTAGAAACTAGGCATGGATTCAATGATAGAAACAAAAACAATAACAAAATAGAGATTTGATAACCAAAACAAAAGCAATAACAATGTAAATATTCGATGATAGAACAAAAGCTCAGATTTTCTTATTCACTATACACTATTCACTAATTTAATACTCAGATTTCATCATTCACTATTCAATGATTCAATGCCCTTTATTCACTATGTATGCGTTACGCTCACTGTGTACGGAGAACTACCGTAACGATCCACTTTCCAATGTCCACTATTCACTATGTATTTACTTATGTATATGCTATGAAATGCGTATGGATAACCACCATACCGGTCCACTACACATGCAATGTAATGTGTACGGATAACCGCCGTACCGGTCCACTATGTATGCTATGCACTATATATTGTGTATAGATAACCGCCGTACCGGTCCACAAATGTATCACTATTCCTATGTTTTTTTTTTCCTATGTTAGAATTCTCTTATCAAGTATTTCAATCACACAATTACAATCAAATCAATAGACTCTAATTCACTTTCAGATTCAAGTCTTAAACTCTGACTCTTAATTCGATAAGTTCCATCTTCCAAAGAGTTCATGTATGAAACGATGATTCATAACTTCCAATTAATCAAATACTTTCTACTTACGGACTCCATATGAAACGATGATTCAAAGTCAAACATGTAAGTTGCAGATGTCAATTCATACCAAAATCTCAAATCCCAATTCCAAATTCAGAAGTTCAATACAATTAAACGAAAGTTCAATAGTTCAAATGCAGCCCAGTTACATCACGATATCTATGAATTCAAGTAAAAAATGCAAATGGGTATTGAGTTCCCCTATAATGATCAGATTGAAATTCATATCCCTAATTCAGAGAGTTCGATTGTTTTCAAATAAATCAAATACAATCTCAGTTACTATCAATCACAAGATCTAATACACTCAAATCATATCACGAGAGTCTATGAATCAAAAACAAAGACGAAATCATGCATTGAAGTTCCCCTACACAAAAAGTCCGACATTCCAACGATTTCAATATTTCAAACGTAGACAGATTATATCACGATATCTATGAATCAAAGTCAAAAATGTAATTTGGTATTAAATTTTCCCCACCTTAACCTCGAAGTTGCGTGAAAAAAAGCAAGGTCCTACCGATAGCATCCCACCCTTAATCTATATCACAATTATGATGATGTATTAAGGATTGATCTTAATTACTAACAACTTTGACGTATTAAAGTGTTTCCTCAAAACCAAGGTGGAAATGGGCAAGTTCGTGCTAACTTAGAATTTGACCCAACTTCCTGCTCAATTTTTTACCTTAAAACTTTTGATTCATGAGTTTGTTAACTCACACAAGTTGTAGAGCTCTTTGTCCTCTTTCCAACGCCATGAGAATCGCATCAATCTAAGTTCGAAATAGAAAGCTAAGGCCAAAATACCAGGGCTGTGTCGGCACCTCAGTCAAATCCGATCGATCAATTTTCCCGAGGCAAAAAAATTGATCAATTGGTTCCTCCAGCATTTTCACAATTCTCTATTTTGTCAAATCTGATTGATCGGTTCCAAAACTGATTGATCAGGTTTAACAGATTCAAAACCCATTCGGGCTTCTTCTTCCTTGCTCCAAATTGTCCAAAACTCTTTACACGCATCCCAAACACACATAAATCAACTCAAACTTATCCTCCACCATTAAAACATAAATCTTACCATCTAATTCCATGCCTGCCACTTTCACGGTGATGAAATTGATGGATTTGACGCCAAACCCTCATGCTCCTCCAATGATCCAATCTCTTCTCTCCAATCATAACGACATCAAATTTGAAGATCAAATCCTTCAAATGCACACGACTACGGATTCAAGCAGGAAGGCGATCTTGAGATCTCATGCACGTTGGGTTTCAAAATGAAGCAAAAGAGGGTTTAGAAAAAGGTAAATCTTTCACGCTCTTGAAACCACGCGTATCGTTGCTCCTTGCATCAATGATCCAAGCAAAGGAAAGATTTGAGCGGAGATTGACAATCAACGGCAACTAGAATGGATCTCTCTTCCTCAAGCTCTCTCTCTCTCTCTTTCTCAATTAAACTCAATTGAGTTTTGCAAATGAGATTTTGGGTATTTGTTTCCCTTTTAACTTGTGACTGGGACTTGGTTTTAAGCCAATTCACCATGAGTTGGTTCACGGGATTCCTATCAATTTGCCAAAACTAAGATCTAACTTCACTTTTCACCCAAAATGCACACTTATATATAAATTATTTTAAAATTCAAGGTGGAATTCCGTGCCTTGCCGAACACGTACACAAAATCGGGCGAGTTCGGGTTCAAAATTCTTGGGATGTTATAATCCTACTATTTCACCGTAGGCTGCAGGCCTTCTACTAATCACTAGAGGTGATCCTCCTACTAATCACCGGAAGCGGCAGTCCTCCTACTATATCACCGGATGCAAGTATCCTACTAAATTGACTTGGTATTTGACGTAAATCATTAAATGACTCAATCGCTTGCCTTTAAAGCATTGTAGTCATATCTTGACTTAACGTTTGTAAGCTTCTTTGTACCTTCACTTTGAATGAGCCGTTATGTAATTAAACCCCATTCACGTTCTATTACAACTCTTGCAGTGATCACCGCAATATTGTAACATCCCACACCATTATGGTGAAAATAAATTGTGGAATGAATCATATATATGGATTGAATGGAATCACGTGTAGAATCACACAAGGGTGCAGGCTTTCTTATCAATACAATACATGTATGACCTATCACAAAGCTTAACATGCAGCTTAGCATACTCTTATGATGATCTTAACGCATGCTTGTGCTTTACATGATCTATCAATTATTTTCAATAGGTTAATTGAGTTCTCAATCCCATTCATGTGCATAAGAACAATTGTTGCATAGATGCCAATTTTTTGAAGATGATACACATATACCCCATTACTGCTAATATTATCAAGTGTTCTTGTATAGATATATAAATATATACTACATCAATCCATCAGGCAAGCAACCAATAATTTCATCTATACATAGTTTTTTGGGTATAAACTCTATAATAAAAGGGAATTAATTACATTTGACTAAGTGGGTAAGTATTAGGACAATCGGAATCATCAATTAAATTCTTTAGGCCAAAATAGGTGTTGTGTCTTTGGGCTTGTGCGCTTAAAAATAACAAACAATGACTTTAGTGCATAAAAATATATAAATGGGTCTTTGCCCACATGCATAGAATAAGGTGATGGGCCTCGGCCCACCACACAAAATAAGGATCTTGATCCAGTTTTATTTGGGAAATAGCTTTGCATCACATAAAGGGGCCAAAAACTATATTTTAGTAGAGTCGACCCATTACATAAAATAGCAGGGCATCTTATTTCATATGTATTTTATCTTACATTTGGTCTGATTTCATAGTAGATATGAGTTTTTTATTTTGGTAGATATGATTTTGATTTCGTAGATCTAATTTTTTAGCCTTTATTGCTGTTCTGTTTTAGATTTTTGCATTCCAACTGTTTGATTTAAGGTTTGCTGCAGTTTTTGTATAGAAAACCAACTTTAAACTGCAGCATTTCTGAATTTTCAGAGTTTTTATTCTTTGCCTTTTAGCTAGTTGAATAAATGTTGTTGTCACTCTTTTGTCTTTTTGCCAAAAGGAGGTAGTGGCATGAGTTTTTATTTTTGTTATTGTCACTATGCTTGAATAAGGTATTGCTGCAGTTTTTGGATTTTTACAGATCTGGAGTAGCTGCCAAACGAGGACGAAATGGATTGCAGCATGAGCAGATCTGCTTGAGTTTGCATCCCTTTCTCCTTTGCATTTATTTTAATTTTTTTAAATTCTTGAGAACCAACAGTTTTGCCACGTTTTGATGTTTGTTTTGATTATAATTTCTGTTGTCTTTTAGGCATGCTGATTTTATTTTTTTTACAAAACCAAATACAAAAATAAAAGAAAATGTAAACACAAATAGACATTTCTGATTTGTTTTCTTATTAATTTTTAGCCGTAGTAAATAAGGGCTCTTGTGGAGCCCAGGCTAATAAAAAACACATAAAAAAGTAAAAAATTATAAAATCATAAAATTTTTCTCCAGATGGACTATTTTCCTTTGCCTTTATTCATTTCCCTCATTTGGAACTGCTGAGATCATGGTTTTAATTTCGAGGAATCATGGAGGTTAATGAGGAATAAATCTTATGTTGTCCTGCTAATTTAATGGAGCTATTGATTTTATTCTCCCGCAAGATTTGCCACCATTAGATGGATCTCAGCTGTATATGAATCATGTTTTTAATGTGTGCTCCCATGCTTCATTATTTAGAAATTCTTTTTGACTCATACACATCATCAACATAGGGGTCAGTCTTATGAATCTCCCTTTTCACTAAATGTTAAACCTGATGACCATTTTGTAAAATTCACATAGATTCATAAGCAGTGATGAACCTGCTATAGGGTAGCCTTGATAGGACTTGTACTTTCAGATTGTGTCTTGCATATAGGTGACTCAGAGTTTTCTTTTAGGATTTTCTTTTTTTTTTTAGGAATTTTAGTCTAAATTCTATTTTTTAGATTGCCATTTTCTCTTTCTCCGGCTTAAGGTGTCCTAGTTTTACTGATTTTCTGCATCTTTTCTGTGATTATCGTTAGCTTCTAACTTTGTTATTTCTATTTCTTGCCTCTAAAATTCTATTTTTATATCTGCATTTTTCAATTTTTGAAGTTTTGTCTTCAGCTCCTTACTTTGTTTTTACTGTTTTTCTATTATTCGCGTTAGTTCCCTTTCATTTGCATAGCAGTTCTAGCTTTATTTTACTGATTTTTCTATTTTATCAGTAATTTCCTGCATTTGTATAACATCTTTTCCATTTTCATGCTCATATATTCAGTTTTGTTTTTTTATTTTTTCTGCTGCACATAGCTGCAATTTTTCTGCTTAGTTTTTCTTTCTTCTTTTACCCTACTACCCGTAGTTTCTCATTGTGTAGAACATTGAGGGCAATGTTCATCTTAGGTTTGGGGGTATGGTAGGTGTGCCAATAAAATAAGTTAACGCTTTGTGCAGCCATGTTGAAAAAAGTTTTTGAAAATAACATGATTTCCACCTGATTTTTGGAAAAAGAGGAAATTAAAAACTTTTTGAAACTGAAATGAGCTATAATTTTAACATTTTTCATGAAGCAAATGTCAAGAATTTTTAAAAAAATTGATGTTTAGTAAACCTGAAATGAGAGAAAATAGTGAGGATATCCCCCAGAAATTTGATGAAGACCATACCCAGTGAGATTTGGGCCTGAAATTTTTTTCCTGAAGAGTGTCTTGGCAATTTTTTCTGCTATATGGATTCATTGGATCTAATTCTGCCCACTAGAAGTTAGGAAAATCCAAGTTGAAACAGCTTGACAGCATTCATGACATTGAGGACATGAAGTAAGGTCACACCTTGGATAGTTTGAGCCTCAAATTTTCCCACCTTTGAACTGTCCTTGATACACACCATTTGAGCCTTCAAAATCCCAGTTTTTCATTGATAAAAACCAGAAAATTTAAACCCAAAACCCCTTGATCATTTTCAGCTCACTCTCGATCTTAGAAATCAGGAAAAAGTAGGAGAAGTGAGGCTAGAGGAGCAAGGTTTGAAATTTGGTTAAAAAAGAAGGAAGCACATTTGGTGGTATTGTGGCTTTCCAGCCCATAAAAAGAAAAATGGAGAAAAATATAAAAAGGAAAACATACAAAAAGAAAAGGAAAAATAGAAAATAAAAAATAAAAAGAATGAGAAAAAGAAGTCATTTCATTTGATATTTTGAAAAAGAAGATTAGAAACTGATCACTTCAAATATGAAAATTCAAGAAGTAGATGGAATTGCGCTGAAATGAAGAAGGTGCCATGACCACCTCCATACCTTTACTGATTTCTCAATTTGAATCCTTTCATTCCCTTTTATTCTTTGTAAATTTCACCCATAAGCCACATTACAACCCAAAAGTCCTTACTGATCTAAAATTGATTGAGCTGTCATGTGGAGATGAGAATTTTTTTGATCTATGGTGAAAAGAATTAGAAAATTTCATAAATTAGAGCAATGCCTATGCTCATGCTTGCAGTCCTATATGAGGGTTGTAATTGCTCTTGAGCCGTGTGAAATGATGGACCCTTCTATTTTTATTAAGAGTGACAGCCCTGGTAAGACTTGGGTCTGAAATCCAATTTGTTTGAGGCATTATCAAAACAAAATTATTAAATTAAAGGTGAGCTCTGCATTAATTTTCAGGCACAATGCCTTGACATGAACTGATTGATGATAAAGGAATTATAGCAGAATTTTAGGTTTTAAACTAATGAATTTTCTACTGAAAATCCTCAAAAATTGAATGGACATGGTGTGAAATTTATTTTATTTTACTTGAACTCTGTTTTAGCATGTTGCATGAGTATTAACTAATTTTATTGGAGAAGTTTGGGGGTACCTTCACTGAAAACCCTCAGGAGACTCCACTCCTCTACTAGGGATCACCTAGGGGTTAAAAAGGCTTGGTGCATGTGCCAAATGCACCCGTGTTCCCTACGAAAGTGGCAGCTAATTGCATAGGTTAGTTGTTTTAAAAGTCACTTTGCTCGAGGACTAGCAAAGGTTAGGTTTGGGGGTGTGTTAAGCACTGATTTTTGCCACTTTTTACACCTTTAAACCTGGCTTTTGCTAGGACCTAGAGTGTTTAATAAATGCTTTTAGTGTCGTTTTGCAGCAAGGAGATAATTTTGTCCTTAGTGCAGTTTTCAATTAAAATGGGCCATTTAGATGAGTTTTGGAAGCAAACAATAGTTGAGAATAAGAGTTGAATGGAAAGGCTTCAAGCTTAAGCACATTAGGAGTGTTTTGGGGTTACTTTCAGTTCAGCAACAGCTTGGGTCATGCACCATTTAATGCAGCAGCAGTAGACCTGCTCTGATATGAGCTCCAAGCTTTGCAACTGCCAAGCATGCAAGTGGTCGAATGGTGTAGGTTTGAGTTATTAAACTACAACAGCCATGTGCAGCAGGATGGGGACTCAAGCCAAGCAGCAATGGAACCTGTCAAGAGCTGAGGTGCTGGAGCAGTAGCTTGCCAATTGCTGCAATACTATAAACTCCAGCAAGCTGCTGGAATAAACCTGTGAAATGGGTGGCAAATACAGTAACCTATCGAATAGTGCATCAGCTGGAGCTACCTATCAAATCGAGAACAAGTGAAGCCTCCATCCTAACGATAGCACAACTTCAGCAAAGCTCCCTTTGAAACCTGTCGACAGGTACATCCATGCAGTAGCTGAAGCTTCCATTCAAACCCCTCATACACCCCTCATTAAAGCTATCGATAGCATGGTGCTTGCACCCTCAAATCTCATGACCATCCTTACGTTTGAATCTGTCAAGAACAGCAAGCTGCCATCCTAAACCTCTCGATCATTTAATCTGCACGCCCCAGCAATCCTGTCAACCACTTGTTTCAAAGACTCACAAACCTGTCGACAGAAGATGCAGCTTCAGCAAGCCTCCATTACATTACACCAACCTGTCGACTTGCAATCCCCAGCAAACCTCTCGACCAGCAAGCTTCCTAGCCTTGCACCTATATAGAACCTTATGACCAGATGCTCCATCCGTCCATGCAACAAAGTGTCCATTCTCCCAACCTGTCGACATGCAAAGCTTCAGCTCCATTTGCAACCATTTAATCTTGTCGACAACAGTTTTGAATTGCAGTCCTCATGTAGCAAGAACCTCTCAATCAGCTGCTCCAAACTCCCACCAATCCTATCGAGACCTTCAAACCAGCAGTATCCTCTCATCCTCTCGACAGCCGCCTTGCACCAAACCACCAACCTCTCGACTGCATCTATAGCACACCTCTCGAGCACTTCAGCAAAAGCTGACGTGCAGATCTTCAGCCACACCTTCAAGACCTCCCTTTGAACTTCTCGACCATCAAACCCATCCTCTCAGTGACCATTTGCAGCTGCAGAAAAAAATAAAAAAATAAAATAAATAAATAATAAATAAATAAATAAATATATATATATATATATATATATATATGTTTTACCTATTGCACACTCCCATCTACCCAAACCTCTCGAATACAGCCAGCGCCCTCACATATAAATATCTGAAGCTGATCGGCTTTAGCTGAAACTGTTTCATTAAAGCCCCACCTACTGCAGTTGTGGTTCAGCCATTTACATCGATCCCATCAAGTCTCAAATATATTCGGCAGTTGGGTAAAGGCTGCAGCTGAAGTTTTCATTGGTCGACAGGGGCAATTATGAGAACCCCAAGGCATGGACGAGTTCTGCACATAGGCAAAACGTCTGCAGGAATTAGTGATTAATGTAGCTGGGGTATTTTTGGCGAGCAAGGGCAGTTTTGGGAACTTCAATGCACAGGAAATTCTGCACATGAGTGTGAACTGATTTTTGGCGAGAATGCAAGTTAGCACCAGCTGGGCATAAACAAAACAAGATCCCTATCTCTTCTTTGATTGGTTGGAATGCTTAAACAGGGATTAAGCATCAAATCCTCTCCTCTAATTGGCTGTAATCCAAAGCACACGGATCACTACAAATGTATAAATAGAACTCCTTGCTACTGTAATTTCTAAGCAAGGAAACCAAGGAATAACCTGAAGTCTCCTTGACTCATTTAGGGTTTAGTGTAGTTTAGTTTAGTTTTAGTTTTATTTTTCTATTTTTCTTTTCCCCCTTCTCTCCCTAATCTAGCATGTTGGATTAGATCAAAATAAGTAGCCTAGATCTGTTTTATAATTTTATTTTGAAAGCCTCAAAGAATTTGGGAATAGATCGATGTTGCACAGATTGCAGATCCGAGCTCAATTTGTTGTAAGATTAAAGTGATTGTGGATTTAAAAGGTGATTCTAATCTATATTTCATTTTTTCGTATTTATTTTCCCTGAGTTGGATATTCCTGTAGATGTTAGCGTACGAGGGTCTCGTATCCTGGCATCTACAGCATCTGCAATGGTTTTCCTGTTCTAATCAAGATCCTTGGAGCGGAACAATCTCTAGGATGGTCTGTGACCATTAAAGTGGACAAATCATAGCCTTATGATTGCTTCAATTCTCTGATTGAGATTGAATCCTTATACTTCACCTCTGCCAGGATAACCTGAGAAACTGGGAGCCCGAAAAGAGGATTGTAGCAAATCCGTTCTATACAATGCCTTTGATTCAATTGATTTACAATAAGAACTAGTCCCTGGCTGCCTATTTCTCACCATTTGATCCTTATTTTTCCATCCATCTTCCTTCATCTTTTAGATCTAGTTTTATATTTCAATTTTATAGATTAATTAGATCTAGTGACACCCGAAAAGATCTCTTTCTTCTTAGAATTACCAGATCTGGAGGTCTACTATACACCTTCAAGGTTTAGATTACTACTCCCTCTGGGATAAACTCTTATTAAAACTTGCTATAATGGACCCTGTATCTTGTAGGTCTAGGAGATTTTAGTTGTGCTAAATCTATCCCTGTTTTACTTTGATTTTATTTTATCTTTACCATTAAACAGTAAATCAGCACACTGGAAATCCCCAAAAAGTTTTTGGCACCACTACCAAGGAGTTTTGATTAGGTAGTAAATATGAGTTTTTCATTTTTGTAGATCTGATTTTTATTTTGTAGATCTGATTTTTTAGTTTTTATTGTTGTTCTGTTTTAGATTTTTGCATTCCAACTGTTTGATTTAAGGTTTGCTACAGTTTTTGAATAGAAAACCAGCTTTAAACTGCAGCAATTTTGAATTTTCTCAGTTTTTATGCTTTGCCTTGTAGCTAGTTGAATAAATGCTGCTGTCACTCTTTTGTCTTTTTGCCAAAATGAGGCAGTGGCTTGAGTTTTTATTTTTGTTATTGTCACTATGCTTGAATAAGGTACTGCTGCAGTTTTTGGATTTTTGTAGATCTAGAGCAGCTACCAAACGAGGAGCAAATGGATTGCAGCAGGAGAAAATCTGCTTGAGTTTGCATCCCTTTCTCCTTTGTATTTATTTTTATTTTTTAAAATTCTTGAGAACCAGCAGTTTTGCCGCGTATTGATGTTTGTTTTGATTATAATTTCTGCTGTCTTTTGGCATGTTGATTTTTTTTTTACAAAACCAAATACAAAAATAAAAGAAAATGTAAACACAAATAGACATTTCTGATTTGTTTTCTTATTAATTTTTAGAAGTAGTAAATAAGGGCTCTTGTGGAGCTCAGGCTGATAAAAAACACATAAAAAAGTAAAAAATTATAAATCATAAAAAATTTCTCCAGATGGGTTGTTTTCCTTTGCCTTTATTCATTTTTCCCCATCTGGAATTGCTGACATCATGGTTTTAATTTCGAGGAATCATGGAGGTTAATGAGCAATAGATCATATGTTGTCCTGCTAATTTAATGGAGCTATTGATTTTATTCTCCTGCAAGATTTGTCACCATTAAATGGATCTCAGCTATGTATGAATCTTGTTTTTAATGTGTGCTCCCATGCTTCATTATTTAGAAATTTTTTTTGACTCATACACATTATCAACATAGGGGCCAGTCTTATGAATCTCGCTTTTCACTGTATGTTATACCTACAGACCATTTTGTAAAATTCACATAGATTCATAAGCAGTGATGAACCTGCTATAGGGTAGCCTTGATAGGACTTGTACTTCCAGATTGTGTCTTGCGTATAGGTGACTCAGAGTTTTCTTTTAGGATTTTCTTTTTTTTTTAGGAATTTTACTCTAAATTCTATTTTTTAGATTGCCATTTTCTCTTTCTCCGGCTTAAGGTGTCCTAGTTTTACTGATTTTCTGCATCTTTTCTATGATTATCGTTAGCTTCTAACTTTGTTATTTCTATTTCTTGCCTCTGAAATTCTGTTTTTATATCTGCATTTTTCAAATTTTGAAGTTTTGTCTTCAGCTCCTTACTTTGTTTTTACTGTTTTTCTATTATTCGCATTAGTTCCCTTTCATTTGCATAGCAGTTCTAGCTTTATTTTACTGATTTTTCTATTTTATCAATAATTTCCTGCATTTGTATAACATCTTTTCCATTTTCATGCTCATATATTCAGTTTTGTTTTTTTATTTTTTCTGCTGCACATAGCTGTAATTTTCTGCTTAGTTTTTCTTTCTTCTTTTACCCTACTACCCCTAGTTTCTCATTGTGTAGAACATTGAGGGCAATGTTCATCTTAGGTTTGGGGGTATGACAGGTGTGCCAATAAAATAAGTTAATGCTTTGTGCAGCCATGTTGAAAAAGGTTTTTGAAAATAACATAATTTCCACCTGATTTTTGGAAAAAGAGGAAATTAAAAACTTTTTGAAACTGAAATGAGCTATAGTTTTAACATTTTTCATGAATCAAATGTCAAGAATTTTCAAAAAAATTGATGTTTATTAAACCCAAAATGAGAGAAAATTGTGAGGATATCCCCCAGAAATATTATGAAGACCATACCCAGTGAGATTTGGGCCTGAAATTTTTTTCTTGAAGAGTGTCTTGGCAATTTTTTCTGCTCTATGGACTGATTGGATCAAATTCTGCCCACTAGAAGTTAGGAAAATTCAAGTTGAAATAGCTTAATAGCATTTATGACATTGAGGACATGAAGTAAGGACATCCGTTGGACAGTTTGAGCCTAAAATTTTTCCACCTTTAAACTGCCCTTGATACACACCATTTGAGCCTTCAAAATCCCAATTTCTCTTTGATAAAAATCAGAAAATTTGAACCCAAAACCCCTTGACCTGTTTCAGCTCACTCTTGATTTGAGGAATCAGGAAAAAGTAGGAGAAGTGAGGCTAGAGGAGCAAGGTTTAAAATTTGGTTGAAAAAGAAGGAAGCACATTTGGTGGTATTGTGGCATTCCAGCCCATAAAAAGAAAATTGGAGTAAAATACAAAAAAGAAAATATACAAAAAGAAAAGGAAAAATAGAAAATCAAAAATAAAAAGAAGGAGAAACAGAAGTCATTTCATTTGATATTTTGAAAAAGAAGATTAGAAACTGATCACTTCAAATCTTAAAATTCAAGAAGTAGATGGAATTGTGCTGAAATGAAGAAGGTGCCATGACCACCTCCTTACCTTTACTGATTTCTCAATTTGAATCCTTTCATTCCCTTTTATTCTTTGTAAATTTCACCCATAAGCCACATTACAACCCAAAAGTCCTTACTGATCTAAAATTGATTGAGTTGTCATGTGGAGATGAGAATTTGTTTGATCTATGGTGAAAAGAATTAAAAATTTTCATAAATAAGAGCAATACCTATGCTCATGCTTGCAGTCCTATTTGAGGGTTGTAATTGCTCTTGGGCTGTGTGAAATGATGCAGCCTTCTATTTTTATTGAGAGTGACGGCCCTGGTAAGACTTGGGTCTAAAATTTAATTTGTTTGGGGCATTATTAAAACAGAATTGTTAAATTAAAGGTGAGCTCTGTATTAATTTTCAGGAACAATGCCTTAACATGAACTTTTTGATGATGAAGGAATTATAGCAGAATTTCAGGTTTTAAACTGATGAATTTTCTACTGAAAATCCTCAAAAACTGAATGGACATGGTGTGAAATTTATTTTATTTTACTTGAACTCTGTTTTAGTATGTTGCATGAGTATTAACTAATTTTATTGGAGAAGTTTGGGGGTTAAAAACGCTGAAAACCCTCAGGAGACTCCACTCCTCCACTAGGGATCACCTAGGGGTTAAAAAGGCTTAGTGCATGTGCCAAATGCACCTGTGTTCCCTACGAAAGTGGCATTTAATTTCATAGGTAAGTTGTTTAAAAAGTCACATTCCTTGAGGATTAGAAAAGGTTAGGTTTGGGGGTGTGTTAAACATTGATTTTTGCCACTTTCTACACCTTTAAACCTGGCATTTGCTAGGACCTAGAGTGTTTAATAATTGCTTTTAGTATCGTTTTGCAACAAGGAGATAATTTTGTCCTTAATGCAGTTTTCCATTAAAAATGGCCATTTAGAGGAGTTTTGGAAGCAAACAATAGCTGAGAATAAGAGATGAAAGGAAAGGCTTCAAGCCTAAGCACATTAGGAGTGTTTTGAGGGTTACTTTCAGTTCAACAACAGCTTGAGTCATGCACCATTTAATGCAGCAGCAGTAGGTCTGCTATGATATTAGCTCCAAGCTTTGCAACTGCCAAGCTATGCAAGTTGTCGAATGGTGCAGGTTTGAGTTATTAAACTACAACAACCATGTGCAGTAGGATGGGGACTCAAGCCAAGCAGCAATGGAACCTGTCAAGAGCTGAGGTGCTAGAGCAGCAGCTTGCCAATTGCTGTAATACTACTAATTCCAGCAAGCTACTGGAATAAACCTGTGGAATGGGTGGCAAATGCAGTAGCTGAAGCTCCCATTCAAACCCTCGTGCACCCCTCATTAAAGCTGTCGATAGCATGGTGCTTGCACCCTCAAACCTCATGACCATCCTTATGTTTGAATCTGTAAATCTGCACGCCCCAGCAATCCTGTCGACCACCTGTTTCAAAGACTCACAAACCTGTCGACAGAAGATGCAGCTTCAGCAAACCTCCATTCCATTGCACCAACCTGTCGACTTGCAATCCCCAACAAACCTCTCGACCAGCAAGCTTCCCAGCCTTGCACCTGTCGAGAACTCCCAGCTACAACCCTACAAAGTAGTCGACAGGTTCCGCATTTGGACCTCACGACCAGGTGCTCCATCCGTCCATGAAGCAAAGTGTCCATTCTCCCAACCTGTCGACATGCAAAGCTTCAGATCCATTTGCAGCCATCTAATCCTGTCGACAGTAGTTTTGAATTGCAGCCCTCATGCAGCAGGAACCTCTCGATCAGCTGCTCCAACCTCCCACCAATCCTATCGAGACCTTCAAATCTGTAGTATCCTCTCATCCTCTCAACAACCTCCTTGCACCAAACCACCCACCTCTCGACTGCACCTATAGCACACCTCTCGAGCACATCAGCAAAAAGCTGACGAGTAGATCTTCAGCCACACCTTCAAGACCTCCCTTTGAACTTCTCGACCATCAAACACATCCTCCCAGCGACCATTTGCAACTGTAAAAAAAAAAAAAAAACAAATATATATATATATATATATATATATGTTTTACCCATTGCACACCCCCATCTACCCAAACCTCTTGAATATAGCCAACACCCTCACAAATAAATATCTGGAGCTGCTCGGCTTCAGCTGAAACCGCTTCATTAAAGCCCCACCTACAGTAGTTGTGGTTCAACCATTTACATCGGGGGCACTCATGGCGATCCCATCAAGTCTCAAATATATTCGGTAGTTGGGTAAAGGCTGCAGCTGAAGTTTTCATTGGTCGGCAGGGGCAAATATGAGAACCCCATGGAGGAGTTCTGCACATGGGCAAAACGTCTGCAAGAATTAGTGATTAATGCAGCTGGGGTATTTTTGGCGAGCAAGGGCAGTTTTGGAAACTTTAATGCACAGGAAATTCTCCACATGGGTGTGAACTGATTTTTGGCGGGAATGCAAGTTAGCTCCAGCTGGGCACAAACAAAATCAAATCCCTTCTCTTCTTTGATTGGTTGGAATGCTTAAATAGGGATTAAGAATCAAATCCTCCCCTCTGATTGGCTGCAATCCAAAGCACACGGATCACTGCAAATGTATAAATAGAACTCCTTGCTGCTGTAATTTCTAAGCAAGGAAACCAAGGAATAACCTGAAGTCTCCTTGACTCATTTGGGGTTTAGTTTAGTTTAGTTTAGTTTTAGTTTTATTTTTCTATTTTTCTTTTTCCCCTTCTCTCCCTAATCCAGCATGTTGTATTAGATCTAAATAAGCAACCCAAATCTATTTTGTAATTATGTTTTGAAAGCTTCAAAGAATTTGGGAATAGATCGACGTTGCACAGATTGCAGATCCAAGCTCAATTTGCTGTAAGATTACAGTGATTGTGGATTTTAAAGGTGATTTTAATCTATATTTCACTTTTTCATATTTATTTTCCCTGGGTTGGATATTCCTGTAGATGTTAGCCTACGAGGGTCTCGTATCCTGGCATCTACAGTATCTGCAATGGTTTTCCTGTTCTGATCAAGATCCTTGGAGCGAAACAATCTCTAGGATGGTCTATGACCATTAAAGTGGACAGATCATAGTCTTAGGATTACTTCAATTCTTTGATTGAGATTGGATCCTTATACCTCACCTCTGCCAGGATAACCTGGGAAGCTGGGAGCCAGAAAAGAGGATTGTAGCAAATCAGTTCTATACAATGCCTTTGATTCAATTGATTTACAATAAGAACCAGTCCCTAGCTGCCTATTTCTCACCATTTGATCCTTATTTTTCCATCCATCTTCCTCCATCTTTGAGATCCAGCTTTATATATTTCAGTTTTATAGATTAATTAGTTCTAGTGACACCCGAAAAGCTCTCTTTCTTCTTAGAATTACCAGATCTATAGCCAGATTTGGAGGTCTATTATACACCTTCTAGGTTTAGATCACTACTCCATGTGGGACAAACTCTTACTTATTAAAACTTGCTACAATGAACCCTATATCTTGCAAGTCTAGGAGATTTTAGTTGTGCTAAATCTATCCCTATTTTACTTTGATTTTATTTTACCTTTACCATTAAACAGTAAATCAGCACAGTGGAAATCCCCAACAATAGTAAGGCCCAAGGTGTTGCCGGATTTCATCCACAACACAAAAAATTTATTGTACATATGTATCTTTTTTTATTTTTTTATTATCATTTTCTTATCGGCAACAACACGTAAAAGATAATCTTTTATATGTATTCATTTTTCTCATCATTATTATTATTATTTTGAACATGGTAAAAAACTTAATCTATTGGGCACAAGAGTTTTCCCTACCTATGATCCTAGCGTCGCAAGGAGCCAATCCCAAGTTGTTGTAGTGCTATCGCATTGATGACGCAAATCATCATCGTCATTGCGTGTCCAAATTGCGAGACGAAACGATATGCGAACCGACCTCGATAACGGTTGCCATGTTTCTTCGATGTCGCAATCGCCATTACCGCCACGACTTAATGTGAACATGGAGCAGCACCATGTTGTTTCCATTGGCTCAAAAATTATCACTCATCAGAGGATCTTGTTCCGAGTTGTTGCGATATGGTTGTGAAACTTTGTGCGCTTGGACCGGCATGGGGTCGGGTTCTCATGGTGCGGGAATCGGTACGCGAATTTATTTGGGTGCAGCCTTCTTCTTCGGATAAAAACAAGAGAATGTGTGATGTGCATGTGATTTTGTGCAAGAACAGTGTCAAGGAAGCAATAGAACGGGGTCAATGGATCATACAAGGATGATGGGAAATGATCTTGACCAAGCGGCGACATGGCTGGCTATTCTTGAAGATTGGAGAGTCTTGAAGGGAGAGAAAAGTTCATCATCTTCTTCTCCTATTATCTTTTCTCCCATTAGATCAATAGAGAGATTATGTGAAGATTTGGAGGAGAGAATGAGAGAAGTTAGGGATGTTCCCCATTAAGGAAAATAGTCAGAGAGGTGAAGGGCAATTGTGCGTATGCTTGATTCTTGCACTACAAAAAATAAGACTACTAGCGGCAGTTTTTTGTAGTAAAAATGTGCTGCTATTAACAAAAAAACTACTAAGACTATTAGCGGCAAGGGTATTAGTGGCAGTTTTCTTGTTAATAGCGGCATTTTATGGCTGCCGCTAATAGGTTTTTTTTTTGTAGTGTTGGTTTAGGGTTTCATGAGATTCAAAGAGACTTGTATGGACAGGTGGAAGATGAGATATTAAACTTATAAAATGACGGTTTGGATGCCCAACGAAATCACTGAATTTGCGGGAAATTATAAGGAGATGAGTTGCGCGCACGTTGGTCTGTGGAGAGATAAGCTAGAGCGAGAAAGAGTTTGAATAGTTGAGAAATTGCCATAAAAGAAGGGAAACCATGCAAGATTGTAGGGAAGAGTGTGAAACGTGGAGGGAAGGTTCCTAGCTGCTAGTATCTCTATTTGTTGTGCCATTTCTGCTCCCTGTTGCGCCATTGTGTTGGCCATAGTTTCTAGCACTTGGGAGACTCTCCCGCTGTCACTTTCTCCTCCTAATGGAATCGTGTTCGCCCCTACGGCGATTCACTCACCACCAGGTGTACCTCTGGTGCAAACGGTTCTTGGTCTACCTCTTGGAGGCATACCAACCAGTCACGTTCAACAAAAAGGTTCAATCAGAATTGATCGTGAAGATCGAAAGCCTTAATTAGAAGTGATCTTCCTCTGTCCCCTACTCTCTAGCAAAACCTAAAGTCATATCCTCGGGTCTCCCACAAGACTTGAAGCTCAGACTCTGACAGAACCTACTGTGATAACTCTGATACCTACTGTGACAGCCCGGACTTTCCCAATACGATATTCTGAGATATTTTTTTTTTATAATCTGGGAAGACTAGGACCGCCAGATCGCAGAACACAATCTGAATATAAAATTTACTTGGTACATCCACACAGTGCGGTCAATGCAATTACAATACTTGGTAGAAAAAATTGATTTCATTCTAAACAAAACATCTAAAACAAAACAATTGAAATAAAACCACCAGTGATGGTCGACCATCACCTGAACAGTGGCGTACAAAATGTATATATAATACAAATTCTAACTCTACGAAGTTTTGTGAACGTACCAAGTCTAAAGTCCAAAGTTCACTACACCAAGTACCAAAGTCAAAGATTTACAGGATCCTCTTCAAGCCTGATCCAAATTTGTACCTGTGACCTATAGTCGGGGTGAGCTAACAGTCTAAGCTCAATAGAGGAACACTCAATAAAAAATCATATCTTATCAAATTAAAGCACATATTCGATGACTGAATTTGAAAGCAGTTTTCATATCAAATGCAGAATTTAAAATAATACTGAGTTCGTAATCATAACTAAAATGTGTCAAATCAGAAAAACAGACATATCACGTCAGAAAGCACAACATATCATGTCAGAAAACAAAACTATGTCATGTCAGAGAACAAAGATGTATCATATTAGAATGCAGAACATAATGGGAACAAAATAGAAACGGAGCACATAAATAAAGGCAGAACAAATTCAAGTAAAAAAGTGAAATAGAATGGAACATTGTACAAAAACAAAGTTGTCTCAGAAACAGAATGTATCAGATAACACAAACATAAACAGAAACATATCAGAAACATAAACATATCAGAATCCAAGCATCGAATCAAAACATTGGATCGAAGTATCATATCAAAATAGCAAAGCGAAACAGAGCATAAAATGGAAAAAAGCCAATAACGGAAGTAGCAACGGAGTCATGTCAACAAACATGAACAAAATCATATCAGAAAGCGGAAACAAATCATATCAGAACATTCCATGTAGCAGAAACAAATCATATCAACAAATTTGCAAACAATGTCGAATTTGCAACCCAAGGGGTCCAAAGTGTACAAATAACCCACCATAGCGGTCCAAGGGATACAAATAACTCGCCTTAGTGGTCCAAGGGGTACAAACAACCCGTCGTAGTGGTCCAAGGGGTACAAACAACCCGCCGTAGCGGTCCAAGGGTATGTATGCATGTGTGTGTATGGTTAACTTGTCGTACCATTCCAAGCGATGCAAGTATGTGTATACGGATATCCGCCGTACCGGTCTAACAAATGCAAGTATGTGTGTGTAGATACCCGCCGTACTGGTCCAAGGGATGCACAGATAACCCGCCGTAGCGGTCCAAGGGTGTCAAAGTTCACATTCATATATAGTATTTGGAGTTCAAATTCACAAATTCTAAAATGCCATCTCATAAGTGTCATAAGATGGAATAGAACGAATTAGATCAAACAGAATGAAACAGATCAGCAGAATGAATCAGATCAAAACATAATGATTCAGATCAAACAAAACGAATCAGATCAAAGCATAACTAAATAGAATGAGTCAAATCAAAACAGAACTAAACAAAAGGAATCGGATCAAAGCATAACTGAACGGAACGAGTCGGATCAAAATAGAACTAAACAGAATGAATCGGATCAAAACATAAACTAAACAAAATGAGTAAGATCAAAATAGAATTAAATAGAACGAATCAGGTCAAAACTGAACTAAACAGAACGAATCGTGTCATAAGCGAAAACAGAATAATCTGATCATAAACGGAAATAGAACGAATCAGATCATATGCAGAAACATAGCATATCATAACAGAAATATAATCATATCAGAATGGAAATAGAGCATATCAGAAACAGAACAAATCAGAATGTCAGAACATTAGAACATCAAAATATCATAGCAAAGTATCCCATAGCAGGAACACATCATATAACAGAGACAAAGTAGATAATGGAACAAAGTAGATAACGAAACAAAGCAGTTTATCAGAAACAAGGCATCAGGTCAAATATCAGATCAAAGCAAATGATTCAAAGTTAAAAATATAACCGTACATTGAATTCCCCTACCTCAGATTTGGAGTCGTATAAAAGCAACGCAAGGTCCTTATCGACGGCCTCTTGTTCCCAATCTACATCACATGTACGATGATGTATTAAAGCTTGATTTTAATTACTAATAATTTTGACATATTTAAGTGTTTTCTCAAAACCGGGGAGGAAATGGGCAAGTTCGTGCTAACTTAGAGCTTGACCCAACTTCCCGCTCAATTTTGACCTTTAAAGCTTTTTATTCATGCATTTGTTAATTCATACAAGTTTTAGGGCTCGTTGCCGCTTTCCAACGAGAATCGCGTCAATCAGAGTTTGGAGCAGAAAGTTACGACACAATATCAAGGCTATGTCGGTACTTTAGTCAAAATCAATCGATCGTTTTCTCCAAAATTTAACAATTCTCTGTTCTGTCAAATTCGGTCGATCGATTTTCAAACCGATCGATGCGTTTTGACTGACTCAGAACTCATTCAGGCTTCTTCTTCCTCCATCTGAATCGCTCAAAACCCATGGCACACATTCCCATCCATCCATACATCAACTCTAAACAATACTCACACTATTAAACATCAATCTTACCTTCTAAAACTCACAAAATTGGAGCACACGGTGGATGGCACCAATAATGTTGAAACCCACGCTCCTCTTAAAACCAATGATTTCGAAACCCAATTTTCTCAAAATTGCAACGGGATAAAACCCAAGGTCAATCTCGATGGATTGTGCCCGATGAACTCACTAGATCATCACGAGATGCGGATCGTTCAAAAGAAGGTGGTTCCAATCGGGGTTTCTAAACAAAATGTAAGAGGGTTTGGGAAAAATGGGTTCTAACACTCTTGAATTGTCACTACGTCGACGATCGGTGTTCCCTTGCGGCAATTGATCGAAGAAGAAGAATAAAAATGAGGAGAAATCAACCAAAATATCCAAGGGGGTTGCTCCTTCTCTCTCTAGCTCCCTCTCTTTCTCTCTTCTCTCTCAAACGGGTTTTGCAAAACAAATGGGATTTCTTGGCATTTGTTTCTCTTTTAACCTATAGGTTGGATTATGTGTTTAGCATACACACAAAGACCAGTGTACGGGCTCCTAGCAAGATGTCCAAAATCACCATTTAACACATGAACCTTTTGCACAAAAGTTTATTTCTTCAATTAAATATTTCAAAACTAATTACATGTATTTGTATGCCTTGAACACGTACACTTAGTCGGCGTATTTGGGTTCGAAATTTTTCGGGATGTTACATTCTTCCCTCCTTAAATATTTTCGTCCTCGAAAATTTACGTATCTTGTTCGAAGAGATGTGGATACCTAATAATCTCGACAAGAGTTGTCACATTCTCCTCATGAGTCAATGATTCATCGTCAATGAAAATTTTGGGTTATTACATTCTCCCCTCCTTAAGGAATTTCCATCCTCGAAAATTCATTACGTGACAATCAGATCAAAAGATATCGAACCAATTATCAAACTGACACCTATTTGAAAATAGATTCTTATACAACACAAGCATGGCTACTATTAGTGGTAGCGATACTAAAGCAAGAGAACACATAGAAGACAGAATGAGACCAAAATTCTCTATAGGAAAAGAACTACATCATGTAGTTAGAAATCCATTAATGGAAGATCTACATCATGCAGTTAGAAATCTATCTGCCAAGCTTATAGTAAAGGTATCCAATTCTCATCAACTGGTCTTCATTCATGGTTGTGATGATCAAACACATATCGACAACCATTCACAACATGTTCACCACTAATCAGGGTTTCCATCAATCATCTAACCGTGCATTTATATATAAAAATATATCCATCATCAAAGAAGAAATATCCAGATCGGAATATCAACATCCACAATGAACATAAAAAATTCACAATTAAACAATCTGAGTACACCCATCTACGTAGAATATGTCTACATTAGTTTAAAGTGAACACTTACACATCTGGTACCAATCATAATCTCTGTTACTCATTGTAACAGAATATACGCACCTACAACAATTAGAAAATCCATAACTAATCCCCATCACAACATATCACCACAATATCCACAACTGATCTGATGATTATATCTAGAACTAAGCAGTAAACCCATAATTAATTTGGAACTCGATAATCATCCATTAGCACCATTGACTATTTATGAACATTATGCCATCAATCAGAAGGAAATTTGAAACTATCAAATCAAGAAATTGGAAAGTCAGATTGATCTCATCCACAACACCTCCAATCAAAGAATAAAAATTAAATTGGCATTTAACAATAACATCGTAGGGATTAAACTGCAATTTCATAATTATTAATCAAAATGTATTCAGTGTTGAAGCATAATTTAATGGAGGTGTACTATTTTCACAAACAAAATGTAAATCATTCATCAAGTACTTCACCATTACAAAGTTTAAATCATAATTAGCCATATTAACCATTGATCCAAAAGATGCCATCTTTACATGGAAAAGTTTAATCATCTAGTCAATTAGGATTGGTCACTTCTATGTATGTTCAATACCTCAAGATGTCATTTCATTCTTCAACTCCGGGCAGTCCCTTATCCGATGTCTCATCCAGCTACAATTGAATCACGCACCTGTGGTCCACCTACATTTCTCCTTCTTATGCCATCCCCCGCATCTTGGGCATCACTCGATCGAAGCAGATGTATAGGGGTGTGAAGTTGGTTGTGCTCTTGATGCCCCAGTTGTTGTAGGAATTGCAGGGCGAAAGGGCACCATAGGTGTAGACATAGGTGGTCTTGAAGAAGCAATCTGAATAGGCTGACAGGATACTAACATTAGTAGTCTTGGTTCCTTTCCTGCCTACTCGGAGGCACAAGTTTGTTTTTGACTTGTCCCATATTTTTGGTACTACTCTTTTCTTTGGTACTTCTTTTCACTGCCTTCTTCAGCGATACGGGCCTTAGCCATTACCTCTGCATATGTTCCTAACTCGAACAGTGAGACCCTTTCCTGGATGTCAGGCCTTAGGCCACATTAAAACTTCTTAGCCTTCATCAACTCTCTAGCCACATGTTGAGGTGAAAACCTCGAAAGCCTCTCGAACTTGGCCTCGTACTCGCGTACAGTCATCTGGTCATGTTTCAACTCTATGGAATGTACTTTCCATTGATTCCTCACCACATTGGGGAAGTATTCATCATTAAACTTCTCAGTAAACTCGGCCCAAGTCCATGGTGCATTTGAAATCTCTTGCACCCTATCTCTCTGCACTGCTTTCCACCAGGGATCAGCCTCTCCATCAAGTTTGAAGGCTGCCCATCTTCCTTTCTCATCCTCAATATAGGATAGCACACTGAAGATCTCATCCATTTCATTCAACCCCTTCTTGGACTCAAGTTGATCGACTTGACCTGAGAAGCTTAGAAGAAGCATCCTCCTAAACTTTGCAAATCTGGAAGGCTGGTTCTTAGCTACTAGGATCTCTGTTTGTTGGGCCATTGCGGGTCCCTGTTGCACCATCGTGTTGGCCATGGTTTCCAACACTTGGGCGACTCTCCCACTTTCACTTTCTCCTCTTGACAGAATCGTATTCACCCCTATCACGATTCGCTCACCACCAGGCGTACCTCTGGTGCGAATGGTTCTCGGTCTACCTCTTGGAGGCATACCGGCCTATCACGTTCAACAAAAAGGTTCAATCAGAAGTGATCATGAAGATCCAAAGCCTTAATTAGAAGTGATCTTCCTTTCTCCCCTATGCTCTAACAAAACCTAAAGTCATATCCTCAGGATCCCACAAGACTTGAAGCTCAGACTCCGACAGAACCTACTACCATAACTCTAATACCAACTGTGACAGCCCGGATTTTCCCAACACGATTTTCTGAGATATTTTTTTTTTATAATCTGGGAAGATCGGGACCGCCAAATTGCAGAATACTATCGGAATATAGAATTTACTTGGTACATCCACATAGTGTGGAAATCAAACCAGTTACAATACTTAGCAGAAAGAAATGATTTCATTCTATACAGAACATCTAAAACAAAACAATCGAAATAAAACCACTGGTGATGGCCAACCATCACCTGACCAGTGGCATAGAAAATGTATATATAATACAAATTCTAATTCTATAAAGTTTTGCGAACATACCAAGTCTAAAGTCCAAAGGTCACTAGACCAAGTCCCAAAGTCAAATATTTACTGGATCCTCTTCAAGCCTGATCCAGATCTGTACCTGTAATGTATCGTCTGCGTGAGCTAACAGTCTAAGCTCAGTAGAGGAAAACTCAATACAAAAATCATATCTTATCAAATCAAAGTATATATTTGATGATTGAATTTGAAAGAAATTTTCATATTAAATGCAAAATTTAAAACAATAGTAAGTTCAGAATCATAACTAAAACGTGTTAAATCAGAAAAATGAATATATCATGTTAGAAAGAAAAACCTATCATGTCAAAAAATAAAACTGTGTCAAGCCAGAGAACAAAGACGTATCATATCAAAATGCAGAACAGAACAGGCAAAATATAGAAACGGAGTACAGAAATAAAGCGGCAACAAATTCAAGTCAGAAAGTGAAACGGAACGGAACATTGTACGGAAACAGTCATCTCAGAAATAGAACATATTAGATAATGAAAACAGAAATAGAAACATAAACATATCATAATCCAAGCATCAGATCAAAACATCGGATCAAAACATCATATCAAAATAGCAAAGTGGAACATAGCATAAAATGGAACAAAGCCAATAGCGGAAGAAGCAACGGAATCATGTCAGCAAGCATGAATAGAATCATATAAGAAAGTGGAAATAAATCATATAAGAGCATTCCATGTAGCATAAACAGAGTCACAACTAACTTGCAAACAATGTCAAATTTACAACCCAAGGGATCCAAAGTGTACAAATAACCCGTCGTAGTGATCCAAGGGGTATAAATAAACCGCCTTAGCGGTCTAAGGGGTACAAACAACCTGCTGTAGTGGTCCAAGGGGTACAAACAACCCATCGTAGTGGTCCAAGGGTATATATGCATGTGTGTGTATGGATAACCTGCCATATCGGTCCAAGGGATGCAAGTATGTGTGTATGGATACCCACTGTACCAATCCAAGGGATCCAACTATGTGTGTGCAGATACCCGCTGTACCGATCCAAGGGGGTGCGTATAACCCGTTGTAGCGGTCCAAGGGTTTCAAAGTTCACATTCATATACAATATTCGGAGTTCAAATTTACAAATTCTAAAATATGTCATCTCATAAGATTCATGAACCGAAACAGAATGAATCAGATCAAATAGAAAAAAATAGATCAACAGAACGAATCAGATCAAAACTTAATGAATCAGATCAAACGGAACAAATCATATCAAAGCATAACTAAACAGAACGAGTCGGATCAAAACATAACTAAATAAAATGAATTAGATCAAAGCATAACTAAACGGAATGAGTCGGGTCAAAATAGAACTAAACAAAATGA
Organism: Chloranthus sessilifolius; assembly: GCA_021018995.1. Taxonomy (NCBI): domain Eukaryota; kingdom Viridiplantae; phylum Streptophyta; class Magnoliopsida; order Chloranthales; family Chloranthaceae; genus Chloranthus; species Chloranthus sessilifolius. The sequence continues at coordinate 83,862,201 of CM037586.1, read as the reverse complement.
ATCGGATCAAAACATAACTGAACGGAATGAGTCGGATTAAAATAGAACTAAACAGAACGAATCAGATCAAAACCGAAATAAACAGAATGAATAATGTCATACGTGGAAACAGAATAATCAAATCATAAATGAAAATAAAAAGAATTAGATCACATGCAGAAATAAAGTGGGAACAAAGCAGATCAAGAATCATACCACAACAGAAATAGAGCATATCTGAAATAGAACAAATCAAAACGTCAGAACATCAAAACATCAAAATATTAGAGCAAAGCATCCCATAGCGAGAACACATCATATAACAGAGACAAAGTAGATAAAGGTAGATAACGGAATAAAGCAGATAACAGAAATAAGGCATCAAGTCTAACATCAGATAAAAAATATCAGATCAAAGCATATGATTCAAAGTTAAAAATATAACCGTGCATTGAAATTCCCCTACCTCGGGTTCGGATTCGTACAAAACCAACACAAGGTCCTCATCGATGGCCTCCCATTCCCAATCTACATCACATGTACGATAATGTATTAAGGCTTGATTCTAATTACTAATAATTTTGACATATTTAAGTGTTTTCTCAAAATTGAGGCGGAAATGGGCAAGTTCATGCTAACTTAGAACTTGACCCAACTTCCAGCTCAATTTTGATGTTTAAAAATTTTGATTCATATATTTTTTAATTCATACAAGTTATAGGGCTCGTTTTCCTCTTTCCAACGCCGTGAGAATCGCGTGAATCAAAGTTCGAAGCAGAAAGTTATGGCCAAAATACCAAGGCTGTGTCGGCACTTTAGTCAAAATCAAACGATCGATTTTCCCAAGACAAAAAAATTGATCGATCGATTTCTCCAAAATTTTTATAATTCTCTATTCTATCAAATCCGATCAGTTGATTTGCAAACTGATCGATCGGTTTTGACTGACTCAAAACTCATTCAGGCTTCTTCTTCCTCTATCTGAATGGCCTACATTCCCATCCATCTATACATTAACTCTAAACAATATTCACACTATTAAATATAAATCTTACCTTCTAAAACTCATGAAATCGGAGCACACGATGGATGGCACCAATAATGTCGAAATTCACGCTCCTCTTGAACCAACGATTTCGAAATCCAATCTTCTCAAAATTGCAATAGGATAAAACCCAAGGTCAATCTCCACGGATTGTGCTGGATGAACTCACTAGATCCTCGCCAGATGTAGATTGTTCTAAAGAGGGTTCCAATAAGGGTTTCTAAACAAAATGAAAGAGGGTTTGGGAAAAATGGGTTCCCACTCTCTTGAATTGTCACCACGTCGACGATCGGCATTCCCTTGCGGCAATTGATAGAAGAAGAAGAACAGAAATGAGGAGAAATTGACCAAAAATTCAAGGGGGTTGCTCCTTCTCTCTCTAGGTCCCTCTCTTTCTCTCTTCTCTCTCAAACGAGTTTTGCAAAACAAATGGGATTTCTTGGCAGTTTTTCTCTTTCAACCTATAGGTTTGATTTGGTGTTTAGCCGGCACACAAAGATTGGTGTACGGGCTCCTAGCAAGATGTCTAAAAACACCATTTAACACACGAACCTTTCGCACAAAAGTGTATTAATTTAATTAAATATTTCAAAACTAATTACATGTACTGTATGCCTTGCTGAACGCATACACTTAGCATATTGCACACATAGTCAGTGTATTCGGGTTTAGAATTTTTCGGGATGTTACAAGTTTTCTCATATCATAATCACTATAAATCATCTCTTGACCTCAATGGTTCGAATCTATCAAAAATCTAACTTCGTAATTCTTCAAGATATACTTCTTCAAGTAGTCTCCAATATCCAAAATCTTCTTAATATAGCTCATAGGTTGACAATCGACCCAAACAATTTATAACAAAAATCATAAATCCTCAATCAATCATTGATCAATTTAAAACTCAATTCAATATTTCTTAAGAGTTCTTACTTCACTGAACCACAAAGTCCTCGTATAATTTAGAGCCTAAGCTCTGATACCATCTCTGTAACGACCCGAAATCCCCCTTTAAGATGTAAATGAAATTTCAGGTCACTACTCATATATCTGTTACTTATATCACGCATTTAGCTTTAATGATACTTGAAAAATGTGAGCAATATTTTTTTTTCAAAACTAAACTGAACATCAATAATCAAGTTCATAAAAGAGCAACATATATTAACGTCATCCTTAATATTAAAAGTAAACAATATCATGCAGTAACTTTATTAAATACTCACAGTGAGTAACTGGAGAAGGGTGAGTCTCAAGATGCTCGTCTTCCACTCTATGTAGTCCATATTTGCACCTCAACCATACTTGATGGTAAGATCTATCGACATAAGTCAAAGGATAAGCATTTTGCCACGATGCTTAGTAGGGCCAGCCACTGAGCTCAAAAGATTTGGTTTAATCATAGCATAGTCATATCTTAGAAATTTAAACTTATCATATAATTTCATTACATTTTCTTATCATATTAATTTTAATTACTTGTTTATTTATATTCAAATTTATCTATATATATAGAAATGTAAATAAAAAATTTTAATTACTTACATTCTCCACTCCTCAAAAAAATTTCGTCATCGAAAATGAAGCACGTAAGACACATGTTACTACATCCATTTTCTATTTACTTTGGGAACCTCGACCAATAATGGAATTTTAAAAGCGGGCTTAAAAGTTTCATTTATAGCAAATGAATGGCTTGCTGAGGGTGTTTGGGCTTAGGACTATGTTTGATCGAGTTAAACTCACACAAAGGTCAAATAGTCAACTTACAAAAACCTGGGTTGTTATATCCTCCCCTCTTTATAAAAGATTTCGTCCTCGAAAATTATGTAAAAAAATAAAGCTCGAGCTAATGCTTCTAACTTCGTCTAAGTTCCCTTTTCAAATCTATTCTAGAGTCTCGATCTCATCACAACCTCAATATTTGGAAATATTTTACCATTTGCAATATTAGGGTCAGTTTCTCCCCTTCTTATGATAAGAATTGATCCTGTATTCACTGACTTTCAAAATTAGCATCGATCATTATTAAACATTGCATTTAGATTTATGATACATGAAAAATGTGAGCAATATTTAAAAAAAAAATAAAATTGAACATCAATAATCAAGTGCATAAAAGAGCAACACATATTAATGTCATCCTCAATATTAAAAGTAAATAATACCATGCAGTAACTTTATTAAATACTCATAGTGAATAAAATGGAGTAGGGTGAGTCTCGAGATGCTTGTCAACCACTCTAAGTAGTTCATGTTTGCACCTCACCCATACTCGATGGTAAGATTTGTCGACATAAATCGAGCGATGATCGTTTTTCCACGATTCTCAGTAGGGGTAACCTCTGAGCTCAAAAGCTTCAACTTAATCAAAGCATGTTCGTATCTTAGGAATTTAAACTCGTCATATAGTTTCATTACATTTTCTTATCAAATTAAAAACATATTTCTTATATAAAACATGCAGCTGAGATTTGGAAGTTGCCTACGTACCCTGATTGGGATCAAACCAATCGTAGTTCTAATACTTACCATTTTCATAATATAATTGATGTATAAGAGGAAATCATAATGTAGTCAGAGTCACAGGCATCACTTAACCTGATAGCTGCATATTTTCATGTGGAAGCAATTCCATACGTCTCATTCTGTATGGGGGAAACTTCCGAATCGGATGGATCGATCAGGTCTTATGAATCTTGTAATGGTAACTACACCATGGGTAGAACGTAACATAGCTTAATTTTATTTTTAAATTTGTACTTTACTTATAACATATTAGGATTTTCATCATTTCCATAACTTAAGTCTTGCATTTTATCTTAGCATATTTCGCCTATGACTTAAGTCCTGTGACTTAACTTATCTTATCTTAGTGTATCTCATCTACGACTTATGTTCCGCGGCTTATCTTGAATTATCTTATTTTAACTTTCTGTAGCTTAGGTCCCACGATTATACTTTTAGGTCCACGACTAAAGTCTCATTGACCTTATTCTTGGATCACGGCTTAGGTGCCATTCACATTATTTTTACTTGACTTAACTTATCACCCTTATTCATAACAAAGAACATATTCATCATATCATTACCTTAAATTGTAACTTAAAATAACTTAGGTGCATTGATAATAGCCTAAGACTATATATAATAAGATGGGAGTACCTACTGTCGATAGTTTGTCAACTCATATCACCGGATGCGAACATCCTACTATTTCACCGAAGACCGCATTCTTTCTACTAATCACCAAAGGTGAACCTCTTACTAATCACCGGAGGCCGCAATCGTCCTACTATGTCACTGGATGCAAGCATCCAACTAAATGAAATTGGTATTCAACACAAATCATTAAATGACTCAATCGCTTGCCTCTAAGGCATTATTGTCATATCATGACTTATCTTTCTTAAGCTTGTTTGTATCTTCACTTTAATGAGCCGTTATGTAATTAAACCCCAATCATGTTCTATCGCAACTCTTAATGTCATTGCTGCAATATCATAACATCCCATTCCATTATGGTGAATATGAATTGGGTAATGAAATCATATATATGGACTGAACGGAATGGCATGTAGAATTACACAGGGCGTAGGCTTATTGTTACGACCCAAATTTTCCATCCGGAAATATGTGAAATGTCGAGTCGCTTGATCATAATTCATAATCTATATACATAATTAGTTTAGTATCAATGGAAATCAAATTTATAAAATTGAAATAAAATTTTCAACATCTATAAATGAGAACACCAATTTATCAAAAGTATACCATCGGTGATGGCCGTACATCACACAAACAATGGTATTTACATTAATATCCTGATTAAATTCATAACCATTTTAAGAAAATGTAGTTACTTATACCAAATCTGAAACTCCAAAAGATTTCTAAGGGAAGAATTCCTCAAGTGGAAGATTTTCTTCGTCTTCTGGTACAAAGTCAGGATCTTCATCTGCGTTAGTACCTGTGACATATAGTGTTGGGGTGAGCTAAAGGTCCATATGCCTTGTAGGGTTACTTCAATACAATTCATATCTTATCTTCCAAATACAAAAGATATTCAATGATTAATCAATGTCAATAACTAAAATGTCAATATAAGGAGTCAAAGTCTCTTTTGAGTTCAACTTGTCTAATCTACAGTAAAGTCTTAACATTGATTTCAGAATCTAACAATTTCCTTTCGTACAAGTGCCCAATTACAGACATTTCTATTTTTCAAGCAAAATTCTAATTATGGTGTCTTTCGTAATATTTTCATTTCAAAAAAACTACATCATTTAATGCGTGACTTAAAATCGTATAACTTAAAAATCTCTAGATTGCAGATATAGCGCTAGAGCCGATGGCAGCTGTGGCGACCCGACTTTCCTGTTCCCAGAGTACCAGAAAATTGGCTCACCATGACACCGGTACATCCACATGAATACAGAATTCAGAGCAAATTTTACAATCAATTAATATCTAACAAGACAAAAGGAAAGACTTCCAATACCATACCTAACTATAAACAAAAAGGAACCAAGAAGAACCACCGGTGATGGCCTACCATCACCTAAACAATGGATCCTAATAGTGGTTCCCCAAAACATATATATATATACAAATACTCAAAGTACTGGGCTTAGGGCCCATAATCCAAATATATCCAATTACAATTTAATGAAAAGAAACTACACCAAGTCTAGATCCCACGTCTAGGGGAAGAACTCGTCGGGTGGAATCTCTGACTCCTCGTCCGGGTTGTAATCTTGATCGCTCTCGTAACCCTACTCCTGAGTAGTATCTACACCTATGACGTATAGTTGAGGCGAGCTAATAGTCTAAGCTCAGTAGAAGAAGCTCAACTTCAATCACATCTTATCAGACAAATATAGTTTCAAAAGACTGAAATCAAAGCATATGAGTTTTCAAAATAGATATTCAAAGCAGATTAATACTACTAAATTTCAAAGACTGATATCGCATGCAATTTCCTGTACAATGTCATTCAAAGCACTATGAACTGAATTTGTGACAGCCCGGATTTCCCCAACCTAAACTTTTTGAGATATATATATATATTTTAAAACTTCATCAAATGGGAAAACCAGAACCGCCAGATCGCAGAACACCATCTGATATAGAATTTACTTGGTATATACACACATCAGCGGAATTCAAAGTAAGTATAGCATAATTGGTAGAACTAAATATTTTATTTCTATTTAGATACATGACCAAAATATCTAAAATAAACTACCGATCATGACTAACCATCACCAACAGAAACTCTTTAACATATCAAGCTCAAATCTCAGAAGTCATTGTGCCAAATCCAACTGAGCTCTTCCACCAATAGGTCAGTTGGATTTTCCTCAAGTCTGAGGTACTGATCAAGAGCTATACCTGTGACGTATAGTCAGGGTGAGCTAACACTCTAAGCTCAGTAGAAAAATATCAATTGCAGTTGCATCTTATCAATGACAAAGTTCAACGCATATGCAGATTAGATATTCAACGACAGAACAGAAGCGATAATAGAGCAGATATTTGATAACAAAAATAAAAGCTCGTATTTCTTATTCACTAATTCACTAATTCAAACCCAAGATTTCAGTGTTCACTTCACTCACTCACTATGTTCACTTCACTCACTCACTGTGTACGGATAACTGTTGTCGCTCCAAGTGTGCCATAATTGTGTGCATTATGAATCAAAAATTAAAGAATTAAAGAATGCTAGGTTATATGGATGTTAACTTATGAAAGGGATATCAGCACATTGGGGCTAACACTGGCCTGCAAGATCAGGGCCAATTGTAGCAAGTTTTAAATGTAAGTGAGTAAAAGATCGTCCACAGGGAATTGATTTAAAATTTAAGATAAACCTCCAGATCTGTGCTACCAGATCTGGCTCTATAATTATCTAAAAAAAAGAATAGATAAAAGAGAGTGTTGGATTGTGTCACATTTAACTATAAGCAAATAAAGAAAAGAACTAACTACATGATCCAGATCCGAGTTGGGGAGATGTTTAAAATAAGACAAATGCAGAAATAATAGCTTCATGTACTTTAGCCTCTGAATTTTAATGGAGAATCTGTAGTTCAACAGGCGATTCAATCTTCATCGGCTACCGGACGGATGTAAGAGAAATAAATCCGAATTAAGGAATAGGTTTAGACTTATGGCTATGATCATCCACTTAAATGGTCACAGATCATCCAATAGTTGTGGCCTATTCTTTAGTTCGTAAATATGAACATCATCAGTAAATCGCTAGAATTAGGTTACCAACGCTAATTCGCTGATGAATTAAGGGAAGTTGCATGCGGATGAGTGAATCTAAAGAAGTCTAATGCACTAAGGTGAACATTCAGGACCCTCGACATGACTCCAATGGAGAAGACACAAATTACAGCAACCTTTTAAAATCCAAAATTACAATTACAGAGCACGGCTTCTTAGAGAGCCCTCAGACTTACAGTCTGAGCTTCTTAGAGAGCCCTCAGACTTACAGTCTTGAATCCGAACTTGGAAGTACAAATCACTCACAATGGCTCTCAAAGGTAAACTACAAGAAGGGATTACAGGGGGTTCAGATAAGCTATCTAACCAGAATGAGGGAAACAGAGATGAAAACTCTAAAATCTGGATACCCAAATTGGGCAAATGGTTCGTCTATTTATAGTTTTCCCTAAGCCAGCTCAAATGTGTATCAACCAATCAGAATTGGATAGATCTGTATCAACCAATAGGAGTCGAGCACTAGGATCCAGATCTGTTACGCCAATCGAATCGCTTGATCTGGTTCACCAATCGAAAGCAGAGGCATCAATTACATTATGCATTTTGAAAGTTTGTTAGAGTTTCTAGAAGTTCCCTTAAGTAATTTCATCTTTGGGTGTTCACATGGGGTGGAATATGCCTTTGGTTCGTGCTCAATCTTCCGGAATGTCTCTGGGCTTTTCAATGCATTGGGCGTGTAGCGATTCTTGGTGCCCTTGTTAAAGCCGCGAATCTCGAATACCTTTTCGCAGAGTTCAGGGCCTTTTCGCAAAGTTCAATGACTTCAAGCTCGTTCGCAAAGTTCAATCTTCTTTTCGAGGAATTTGGATGCTCTTGAAAGCTACACTGAGTTTTAGTCCTTTTAAGAGAGTTTAGGGCCTTTTCGCAAAGTTCAATGACTTCAAGCTCGTTAGAAAGTTCAATCTTCTTTTCGAGGAGTGTTTTCTTCTTTTCGCAAAGTTCAAGGTTCTTTACGAAAAGTGCAAGTTCTTTGCGAAAAGAACTCTGTAGTGCATTTCTCTGTTCGAAATGTTCCCTGCTTCTCTTACAGGTCTTTGCCTCTTCTATTTAGACCTTTCCACAGCTGATGAGGTTGTTTCTTCACTTCCTTCCTTTGGACTGACATGAATTGTCATCTTTTTGGCACTTTTGAGCTGCTTTTATGGTTAAGCGTGTCTTTATTGTTAGCTGCAACATAGGCACTTAAAATACTTATTTAGTTCTCTCAAGGGTCTATCAAGGCCCAGATTAAGGGGTGAAAAATGGTATTTTCCAGTTCTCAACAATAACCGCCATACCGGCCCACTATGTATGTTATTATTGGTTAGATTGCTTGTGCTTTTATTTTATTAAAAAGTGAACGTAAAAATATGGTGGCAAACACAAATCAGAAAGGAGAGTGAAATGGAGTGGAATAGCATAAAACAACAACAATCTATACCCAGCCTATAAGATACAGGGCTATTATAGCAAGTTTCGATATGTAAGAGTTTGTCCCACAGGGAGTGATAATCTAAACCGCAAGGGTTGTATAGTAAATCTCCAGATCTAGCTATAGATCTGGCAACTCTAAACCTAAACTAGAAAGCAAGGTAAAGAGAGGGTGTTTAGGTGTCACAACTAAAAGAAAACTAAAAATAGGAATAAACTACAGCTAAAGAAGGGGGAAGAAGAAGGATGATGATGGTGTGGTAAAATAAAGTTAAAATGATGAGAAGTAAGTAGCTGTGGGTAAATCAGCACTGCAACTCAGATCAATAACTAGATCTGTAGCAATCCTTCAGATGGCTACAAGCACATCTGCAAGGTAGAAGAATCTAACCTAACCTAAAGGCATGAACTATTTTTAGGGCTATATTTTTTCCACTTGAATGGTCACAAAATATCCCAGAGATTTCATCCAGTCAATGGATTAAATCAGAACAAGAAAACTGTTACAGACACTAAGTGTGCAAGGCTACAAGCTCATGCATCCATAGGATCAAATAGTCTGTGAAAATCAATGGAACCACAAGAAATCTTAGGCTGAAGGGGACTTAGACTCAGCTGGTCATTACTATAAAAAGGCCTGCAATGACCCAACTCATAAGTCTACAATCTGTGTAAAAACTCAGGTCTATTCAATGATGATGGGATTGTAAAACAGACGAGTTGGGTTTGCACTTGTCTCTCACTTGGCTACAAGAACAAGTGCAGAGAAAAAGAATCTATCTCAACCTTATGATCTACACCAGCCTTGGGGCTATACCTTGCCCACTAAAATGGTCACAGGCTATCCCAGAGCTTATCCAAGTCACAGAGGATAGAGATAGAACAGGGATACCACTGCTGCCACCATGGTTGTAGGGATACAAGCACAAGCAACCATAGGTGCATAAAACCCATATAGCTCTATGGAAAAATACAAAAAAATAAAGATTAAATGGAGCATTAAACTTGGCATTTCTGTAATAGTTGCGCGCTTGTTACACTACTTGGTATAACTATGGGTTCGATTAGGCATATGCCTACCGCAGGACATCAAAGATCTAAGTAGTGTGTGGTCAAAACTGATAAAATGTGAAAATTTTGATGGCCCCATAAAGTGTTAGAATAAACTAGACCATGTTCTAATATATAATACCATGTTCTACTATATAAGATAAATCTTGTGTATAAGCTTCGTATAAAGGATAAGCCTTGTTTGGCTTATATGCCTATACAACTACTAGCACATGTGAGCTTGGTACCATAGTATAACTAGGAGCTTACACCTACCAACCGTCTAAGGGACTTGGGGACTTGGGGACTTGGATTCAAAGCTAGCCTATTTGACTTATGTACCTCTACAAGTAAAAACCCATATGGGCAGTACATGCAAGTCTAGCCCAACAAAAACAAAGCAAAAGGCTTATATACTAAACTAGTAGAGGAGCCTTACATAGAATACCTACTTTGTTTGTCTTTTCTATAACTACATTTAAACAGAAAATGTTGGCTTGATAAAACAGCACAACCTTATCCGCTTATAAGTTGCTTACATTATGTTGTGACTACACGACGCAATGAGTCACTATGCACTCCCATGCACGCAATGCACAGCTCAACTCCTATAAAATAAAAAAATAAAAAAAGTGCAACTTCTCCTTTCTTCTTTCTGCTATTGCTACAAACCATTAGAGCAAGCAAAGTTCTGCTACTTAAGTAAACCTTGCCAGTTACATGAGAATAGGAAAGTGCAGTGAAATGAAACGATTGCTATGAAACCCACCTTCAGTAGACCCTTGTACATCATCGTCGAACCTTTGAACTGAACCGACGATACGATCACATGAGTGCATTTCTCTGTTGTCGAGATTGGTGAACGACTTTGGCATCGTTGTCATCGCGAGGCAACAAAAAGGTAAACAATTAACACCTTATTATAGCAACATGCATTAACTCAGCAATTTGTGGTGTGATGTCGATGTACTTAAGATCACATTGGCACATTGGCAGCACAAACAGTGATATTAGTTAGCGTTGGTGTTGCACTGAGGGACTTGAATGCCGAAAGCATTCAATCGTGCACTCCGATTCTGCCATGCTGAACTACATGTACATAGGCATGTACATCATTGGATATTTCATGCCAAAATTAATGCTGATATCAATATATATATATATATATATAGAGAGAGAGGAGTAGATATAGATAGGATATATATATATATAATCAATGGCACAAAAAACAAGAATAAAAGAAGAACACCATGGCAAGCAAGGCTTGCCGCAGCAACCCTTCATGCTTGCCGCGGCAAGGTGCAAGCTGAAGGGCTTGCCTCGGCAAGCAATGTTCTTACTGCGGCAACATTGTGCACTGACCACTGTTTGGTATTTTGGTCATAACGTTTGACCCAGAACTTTAAATGATACGATTCTTGATGCGTTGGAAATGGGACAACGAGCCCTACAATGTTCATGAAGTAACTAAGTTTTAAATCGGACGTTTAAAGGATCAATAATTAGTGATAAGATGCAGCAAGGTACTCTAGCTTGCCGCGGCAACATTATGCTCAGACTACTGTGTGGTATTTTTATCATAACATTTGATCCCGAACTCGGATTGACACGATTCATGATGCGTTGGAAAGGAGACAACGAGCCTTAAAACGTTCATGAAGCAACAAATTTCTGAATCCAAAGTTTAAGAGGTCACAAATTGGTGACAAGTTGGGGAAACATGCTCAGCTGCAAAGCTTGCCGCGGCAACCCTGCATCTGACGCACTTGGTGACACCTCTGACCGGGGTTTGTGCTGGGATGATTTGCTGAGTTTGACCATGAGACTTGGGACCATAAATGGTCCATATTTGAGATCTATGTTGACCCAATAAACCATTAAAAATACTAAAACTATGACCATAAATCCTAGGTATTTGGTGCACATGACGAGTTTGCTTGAAGACATGCGTGCACGGGTAACCAGTTACACGTAAGCCTGGTATAAGGTAGGGAGTTTATATTATTAATTTATATTTTATTTTTGAATTCATCCCTGATTAGCAAGTTATAGTTATGCCTATGTTAGTTTGATCCATATGCTAGTAATAGTTTTGGTTGTTATAAATATGCTAGTTCTGCTGAGGTATACTAAGCTATGATGATAGTAAGATCAACGCCATATATATTTATACCATGAATTTGGATGGTCGAACCATGCTAGTTCAGCTCGACATAGGATTATTCTATGAATATATGTCCGCATGATAGTCTTTAAACATAAAGACAATTTTAAATGATGATTAAAGATTTATAAGGATGTCAATCAGTTTTGTTGATGATAAACGCATGTGATAATGTCATCTTGTATAATGAACTCATGTCAGTTGTGATGGATATGATATTAATGCAATCAGTATTGATTTATGGTTAAAGGATGATGCTAAAAATATGGTGATAACGGGATAATATTAAATCAGTTTAGAGGAATGGTTCTGATTAATGATGATCATGTATTGCTCATGTATAATCATGTATAATAATCATAGATAGAGATAGATGAGTTTATGAATCATGATGAAGGTATACGTCAGATTTGACTTGTGATTAATGAATGAATATGCTAGACCAGTTTTGATGAATAGTTAGCTCAGCTCGATAGATGAATATTAATGATTATGCTAATTTCTGTTTAAATGAATGCCTTTGCATGACTATGCTCGTATCAAGTTTGATGAATAGATATGCATGATAAGAACAGTTAGATGTGTGATTATAAATGATGATACGAATAGTTATGTGTGAATGATGATAAGATCAGTTTCGATGCATGAATATGAATAGTTATGTTAACTCAGTTATACTAGTTCAGTTTTGCTATATCATACCTATTCATGATGTTCTTGCATACATGTTAGCTTGCACTATTCATGTACTGTTATCCTTGATGTCATGTATACGTCTTTATTCTTGTCTTGAAACAAGTGATCCCACTAACTCAGGAGCTTGATATCTCGTCCAAGTGATCCCGCTAACTCGGGAGCTTTATATATCGTCCAAGTGATCCCGCTAACTCGGGAGCTTGATTTTCTCGGTCTAAGTGATCCCGCTAACTCGGGAGCTTGATTTTCTTGTTTCTTGAATCTGTCTTGTTTCAGTATGATTCCTCGTATTTGTTCAGCATGAATCTGTCAGCATGATATAATATTTGCATGATTTATTGCTTGTTATACTATATGCTGCTATAATAAATGCTAAATGTTGCTAGAATAGATACAAGGTGAGATATAATGTGTTTAGTTTTATAATTTATGCATTTATATGTGAATTGCAAATCTAACATATAACTTAGCACTTTAAATTTCCCTGCTAAGCTTTGATGATAGCTCATCCTACGACTTCATGTCTTAGCTACAGATATTTCTCGTAACCTTGAGCACGAAGCTGATCCTACCTACCAGTCTGAGGAGGAGGACGAGGAGGAAGGTTCTGCTGAGGACTTCTTTCCTTGAGAGGTTTGAGAGAGAGAGAGATTTATTTTTAAACATTTAATATGTATAAATAGCAATGTGATTTAAGATAGTTTACTACTTCATGTATAGGTTTCTGTTTATATTCCTGTTCAGTTTGCTACTTTAGATAAATGAATGAATATCAGTTGTTGCCATATTTCTATGTATCAGAGTTAATTCAATTCACTTCCGCATATGTAACACTTTGTACACGATGCCGTTGTATGACAGGATCATGTTAGGTGATCCGACGACGTGACCTTTCCCATTTACGAGAAGGGGAAAAGTCGGGCTGTCACAATTTCATTGCCTAAAGATGACTTATAATGATTTATCCTCATGACAACAGTCTATGCAAAACCCCAAAACAGCTCACTATATTTATACAAAACTTATTACAAAGCTAAAATAAACCTAGCTACTATCCAAATCTTTAGCCCAACATTGCTGCTATGCTAAGGAAAGAAGAGAAAGAAAATGAAAAAGGAAACTAAAACCCTAAACTAAACTTTGATCCAGCTATTCTTGATATTTTTACAAAATAGATTTATAGCTATTTATAAACAATCCATATAGCTCTTGGTTGCTTTAGCCAATCGGAAGTCAACATACTAGAGGCAGCAGTCATGGCTCATTTGTGGCCAAGTAATTGCATTGATAAGTGTGGGACAACTAAGTGTTGAGAACTGGAAAATACCATTTTCCACCCCTTAATCTGGGCCTTGATAGACCCTTGAGAGAACTAAATAAGTGCTTTAAGTGTTTGTTTTATAGCTAACAATAAAGGCAGGCTTAACTCTGAAAGTAGCTTAAAAAGTACCAAAAAGATGATGACCCATCTTGATCTGGAGAAAGAAGGAGAAGGGACAACCTCATTGGCTGTCAAGATGCCTAAACTCAAGAAGACAAAGGCCTGGTTTCATCCTAGAAATAAATTTGAAGCTATTCGAAAAGAAGAATGCACTACAGAATGCTATTCGAAAGGATTCCTGATCTATTCGAAAAGAACCTGAACACTGCGAAAAGAACTAAAGCTCCATGCTTGGTTTTCGAAGAGCACTTGATCTATTCGAAAGGAACCAAACTCGCTGATGATCTTTTTTAAGAGAAGAAAATTCCTTGCGAACAACACCTGATCTATGCGAATAGAGCTCCAGAAGTTACAGTTCCTTTAGAAAAGGTCCCCAATCTATGCGAATAGAGCTCCAGAAGTTACAGTTCCTTTCGAAAAGGTCCCCAATCTGTGCGAAATCGTATTCTGAAGATTCCCAGCATCTGTAAGGGCATTTCAGTAATCTCTGTATGCGCCCCAATGCATTTAAAAACCCAGGAGCATTCTGGAAGATTCTGAGCATGAACCAGAGGCATATTCCACTCCATGTGAACACCCTAAGATGAAATTACTTGGCGGGAACTTCTAGAAGCTCAAACAGAGTTTTGAATTTCCTAACAGAATTGATGCCTCTGTCTCCTGATTGGCTGAACCAGATCAAGCAATTCTGATTGGCCAGAACAGATCTAGATCCTTGTGTTCGACTCCTATTAGTTGATATGGATCTAACCAATTTTGATTGGTTGATACACATCTGAGCTGGACTTGGGGAAAACTATAAATAGATGAACTATTTGCCCAATTTGGGTATCCAGAATTTGAGTTTCATTCCTGCTGCCCATTTCCAATTCAGATCAAGATAGCTTGTCTGAAACCTCTGTAATAGCCTAGCTTTTGTCTGTAACTGAGAACTGTGAGATACTTGTATAATTCAAGTGAGAATTGTATTCAAGACTACAAATTTGAGAGTTGTTTTAAGCTGTGCTCTGTAATTATAATGGTGGATTTGAAAAGGTTGCTTTCATCAGTACATTCTCAATCAGATTCATGTTGAGGGTTCATTGTGATCTCCTCACTCATTAGACTCCTTTATATTTGCTTCTTTTAAGTAATTTCTCTTAAGTCACTATCCCTGTGAGAATCTGTGTTTGTAACCTGGTTCTTACAGCATTTGTAGTGGTGCTTATGTTCTGAATCAAGACTTTGGATTGAAAACTATTGGATGATCTGTGTCCATGATAGTGGACAATTCATAGCCATAAGTTCAACTCAATTCTAATCCTTGAATTAGATTATTTTCTCTTATATCTGAGCTGGTAGCCAGATGAAGATTTGATACTTTCTCAACCGTGTTACACTATTTCTCACTCTGCAATCAATTACTAACCTTAAATAGTTATTATTTCTCCATTCTTGTTAATTTTACATCCAATTCCCCCAACTCGGATCTGGATCACTTAGTTTTAATTTTACTTTTAGATAATTTAGTTAATGTGAGAAATTCAACCTCCCATCTTATTTGCTTTGTAGATAGGATCAGAGGCCAGATCTAGTAGCTCAGATCTGGAGGTTTATCATATATTTTAAATCAATTCCCTGTGGACGATCTTTTACTCACTTACATTTAAAACTTGCTACAATTGGCCTTGATCTTACAGGCTAATTAATTTCTCTCTGTGCTGATATTTCCTTTTTTCTTTTTTCTAGTTTTCCAATTTCAGTATAATCTGTACTTTGAAATATCTGTTTTCAAAATACAAATAAATCATGTACACTTAGGATAACAACACTAAGCACATTGGTATGAGTTAAGCACTAATTTTTGCCACTTTCTACACCTTTAAACCTGGCTTTTGCTAAGCCTTAGAGCTATTTATAATCACTTTTAGCTTGTTTTACAGTTTAAGGAAGAAATTGCAGCATAGTGCAGAAATCTAGTTAATAAGTGCCACAAAGATCAGAAATAGAGCCATTCATTGAGACTGACACAGATGAAGCCCATGATTTGAAAGAGAGCTGCTGTTGTTGGAGTAAATAGCAGAACAAAAGAACCCAAGCCCCAACACTTTCAAGTTCCAAACTATCAAGAATAAAAGAGCTTCAGCTTGGTGCACACCGAGCAAAATGGTTTCAGCATGTGAGCACTTCAAGTTCCCATCTTAAACCTATCGAGCAGCTGGCTGTTTTGACCTATCAATTGGTGCAAGAACTGAAAATAGATCCTATCAAGAAGTGCTGTATTGGCAGCAGCAACAAAGGCCCATCCTGTCGACTTGTTGATACATTTTGCAGTAGTAGTAGAACCTATCGAATGGTTCAAGAGAAGTAAAGTTGAAGTGCTCTAGCAAAGCAGCCCGCTGATGCTACTGGAAATAGAACATATTGATAGGTTATGAAGATCCTATCGAGCAATCCCTCAATACATCAATAGAACCTATCAAATATAACTACTGCTGAAAATGGAACCTATCGAATGCTTCAATAAACCTGTCGATTGGTTCATGAAGCTGGAGCTCAACCTATTGAATGGTTGCATTTCAACCTATCGAATGCTTAAAGAATGCTGCAGTTTTGTACCTACCGAGCAGTTCTCAATGCATGAGCTTTCAACCTATCGAATGGTTCAATCCAGCAACCTGTCGAAGGGTTCCTTGGATTGCAAGCTTCATCCTATCGAAATGTAGCAATTTGAACCTATCGAATGGTTCACTTCAGCAACCTGCCGACCACTACCTTTAACCTATCGAATGCATCTACTGAAGCCACAATCTTGACGACAGCTTGAGGTTGCAGCAGCAAAAATCAATGGACGACAGGGGGGAAAATCTGGGAACTCCAATGCATAGGAAATTCTGCACATGGGTGTGAACTAATTTTTGGCGGGGAACAAATTAGCTTCAGCTGGGCACAAACAAAACCAGATCCCTATCTATTCTCTAATTGGTTGAAACTCTTAAACAGGGATTAAGCTTAAACTGAAATCCTCTCTTCTGATTGGCTGCAATCCAAAGCACACGGATCACTGCAAATATATAAATAGAACTCCTTTTTGCTATTTTTCGTCAGCAAGGAAAGTAGGAACCAAGGAATAGCCTGAATTCTCCTTAGCTCATTTAGGTTTAATTTTAGTTTTAATTTCAGATTTAGTTTTTGATTGTAATTTGGCATGAAGGTCTTGCGAATGGATGCACAAACTACAGATTTGAGAACAAGGTTATTGTAAGTTATTTGATTTAATAAATTATTGATTTTAATGTCTAATTAAATCTATAGATCATCTAGTTTCACTTGGTTCTCGATCAGATTTGTGCAGATGGGACTAGCCCACCCACTTAACTGGTTGATCTCTTGAATACCATTTGATCTCCCTTGATTTAATATCCCTGTGGATGCCTGAGCTTGTAGCCTTGCATCCACAACATCTGTAGTGATTTTAATGCTCTAATTGAAACCTTTGATTTGGAGGAAATCCCTAGGATGATCTGTGACCATTAAGTGGACAGATCATAGCCTTAAGATCAGTTCAAACCTCTGGTCTAAATTGGATTCTTCTACCTTAATCCTTTGGATTGGATGAAATCTATAGGATGATCTATGACCATTCAAGTGAACAGATCATACCCTTAAGATCAGTTCAAGCCTTTGGTTTAGAGTGGATTCTTCTACCTTGCACTTGAGCTTGTAGCCAAGTGAAGGACAACTGTAGATTCACATACCTTGATCTATTTTGCAAAAGAAAACCAGGCCCTAGCTGCCCATTTCCCCCCATTTTATATTTTATTTTACCATCCATCTTCCTCCATCTTTTAGTTTAGTTTTATTTCAGTTTTGTACAATTAGATCTAGTGATACCCGAAAAGCTCTCTTTCTCCTTAGAATTATCATATCTGTAGCCAGATTTGGAGGTCTACTATACACTCTCTTGGTTTAGATCACTACTCCCTGTGGGACAAACTCTTACTTATTAAAACTTGCTACAAAGGATCCTGTATCTTCCAGGTCTAGGATATTTTAGATGTGCTGAATCCACCCTCTGTTTTACTTTGATTTTATTTTACCTTTATCATTACACAATAAATCAGCACACTAAAATCCCCCAACAGTATGTGTGCCGAAGGAGCTGTGGATTCCCTAAAATATCCTTGAATATTGAAGACAGCTGTTGGAACTCATGCCTTGAGCAGTTAGTTCTTCAAAATTTTCATCTCCAACAGATCTCGAGAGGTTGAAGGCTTTAGCAGCTTCAGAATTCTTGGTCTCGAGGAGTTCTCGAGAGGATGCTCGAAAGGATAAAAAGAGCCTTTAAGTGCTCGAGCAGCTCTTAGCTTCAGAAAATGCAGCTCGAGAAGATGAATACTTTAGAATTTTCAGCTCGAGTAGCTCTCGAGTAGCTGATGGCTTCAGCACACTACTCGACTGCCCAAATGGCTTCAGAATTTCAGCTCGAGAGGATGAGTTTCAAGTGCATGAACTGCTCGAGTGGCTTCAGCTACACACTCGAGAGGTTGGTTTCCACTACATGAACTGCTCGAGTGCCTATATATTTCAGCTTTAAACCACTCGACTTCAAGTCTATAGCTCGAGAGGTTGGGCTTTCAGGAAGGGCAACTGCTCGACTACACAAATGTAGTGCTTGACAGCCTTAGCTTATAACCTCTGATCTGCTCGAGTTCTAAAGTGGCAACAGTTGAGCTGCTCGTGAGGTTCATTAGAATTGCTCGACAATAGCAATACCACTCGAGGGGTTTAAGTGTGCAACTCGGCAGTTTCTTAGTTTCATCACTTGAACTGCTCGACTTCATTAAATACAGCTCAAGTGGTTTAAATGTAAGTTCGACATTTGTGTAGTCGAACTGCTCAAGGGGCTTAATTAGTAGCTGCTACAGCTCGACAGGTTCAAGGCATCAAGTGTGAACTGCTCGAGGGGTTGATATGTGCAGCTTGAGCTGCTCGAGTGCAACATTATAGCATCAGGTTTGCTTATGTGTGTGGAGTGAATTTCTTGACAGGATCATTCTCTTCTGGCTGCAGCAGCTCGAGTTGCACAAGGCAACCCTATAAACTGCTCGAGAGCTAGGTTTGCTTCAGCAAACTGCTCAAATGTGTAGCTCTTTGGATCTTCAGCTGCTCCTTCATCAATTGAACTGGTCGAGATCAGCAAGGCTGATTCAACTACTACTCGAGGTATTTGGTGCAGCAAGGAACTACTCGAGTTCTTCAAGGCAGCTATGCTTGCTGGATTCGAAGCTCAACAGCTTGGTGCATCAACACTAAAGTGCTCACATCCTTAATGATTTCAGCCACTATTCGAGTGTGTTGAGGCAGCATCAACAACAGCCTGGCTCCAAGCTTTGGCAGGTAGGTGCAGCTGCCATGAAGATTGGATTTGAATGCATCAGAGCAACAGTTATGTAGCTGCTTTCAACTGTTGTATCCCACACACACTACTGCATTGCTTCAGCTGTTGTTTTGCTTATTTTTGAAGCTGCTCAAGGTGTAATGTCTGAGCTCCACCTTTCTCTCTCAGTCGGACTCTAGGACCCCAATGCATGCAAAACAACCCCAATGATGTAAACCACCATGGTGCATTCATTATAAACTCATCAGCTCCTCAGCTTAACAAAAAATTCCTTCTTCTTGGCACTAAAATGATTGATTGCAGCACTAAGCTATAGTTTCCTGTCATCTACAAAAACACACTGAAAACTTCATTATTAAGTAGCTGAAAGGTCTATTAAAGGCCATATTAAGGGGTGAAAAATATTATTTTTTAGTGCTCAACACACCTCCAAGCCTAATCTTTGCTAGTCCTCGAGCAAAGGAAAATTTAAAAATAGTTATTCAAAACAGTAAATGCCACTGTCGTAGGGAGCACAGATGCATTTAACTTATGCACCAAGCCTTTTAAACCCCTAGGTGATCCCTAGTGGAGGAGTGAAGTCTCCTGAGGGTTTTCAGTGAAGATACCCACAAACTTCACCATTAAAGCAGTTAAGTACAGTGCAACCAATGACAAAACTGATTTCAATAAATAGAGCATCATTCCACACCCATTCTTTAAAAATCAGAGGAAATTACAACAATAATGCAAATAATTTAAAACTAAAACCTGCATGTCTTTTCATCACCACCATTCAGTTCACTTCAAGAATACAATGTGTAAAAATCAGTACTAAGTTCACTATCAATTCAAAAATCAGGTGTAGATACAACCCCAATGAAATTAAATTCAAACCCAATCCTCACGAGGGCTATCTCTCATAATGAAAATACAAGGTGTTCACATTCTCATCAGCTCAAGATCAGTCTCAGACCTTAAATAGGTCTGCAAGCATGAGCATAGGCATTGCATCTAAGTTCTTGACATCCTCAAGTACTTCCGCCATATATTAGACATCTCCTCATCTCCACATGACAACTCATTTCACTTTGGATCAATAAGGTCTTTTCAATGGGTTGTAATGTGGCTTATGGGTGAGGTTTATAAAGAATAAAAGGGGTAGAATGAATTCAAAATTGAGAAATCAGTAAGGGGAGGAGGTGATTCATGACTTCACCTACTTCATTTCAGCACTGCTTCATCTTCCTTAATATTTTTCAGATTCAAAGTAGCTAGCTTCTTCTCCTATTTCTAATTTTCAGATTAAATAATTCTCTTGACTTCTCTTTCCAATTTTTTTTTAAATATTTTTTTTATATTTGGATGATGAATTGCCACACATATACCACTACTAAACTGTTGTTTATATGTTGCTTTTCTTCTCCTTCCACCATATGTCTGACTCGGCTCCCCTATTTTCATCTTCTTCTCCTTTACCTTTTGAAATCTCAGAGTGAGGGTCAGGTTGAATCAGGTCATGAGGTGAAGGTGCAAGTACTCCAATGTTTGTTGAAGAATTAATGAATTGAAAGGCTCAGCGAGTGTATGCGAAGGGCAGTTGAATGGGTATGAAATTTTTAAGCTCAGACTGTCCAAATGAAGGCCTTAGTCATCTCCTTAGTGTCATGAGTGTTGCCAATTTGTTTCAATTTGGGAGTGCCTAACTTCTAGTGAAAAGATATTGAATCAGTCATACCTTAGGGCAGAAAAATTTGCCATAAACACTCTTCAAAAGAAATGTGGTAGGCCCAAATCTCACTAGGTATGGTCTGCAATTTAACTCATGGGGTGTATTTTCACCTTTTTCTCTCCTCTCAAGCTCACTAAGTACTAATTGAAAAAAAATATTCTTAGTGTTAACTTGATGGAGGTGCTAATTTTTTCAAAATTTTCAGTTTTAAATGTCTGCAAAATTTTTTAAATTTCCTCATTCTCACTTGGGGGTGGGAATTGACTTTATTTATCTCAATTCAACCCACACTGTTGCACTAGAATTAACTATTCTACTGGCCTACCACCTTGCCATACCCCTAAACCTAAGATTAACAGTGTCCTCATTGTTTCCATATGCATGTATAGGGGCAGCAGGGTGCATAATAGAAAAAACACACTAAACTACAGCAGAAAACAAAGAGAAAATTAAACTAAAAGATTGCAAAAAATTAGACTAAGAAAAGGAAAAAGAGAATTTATACAAAAGGACAACTAAGAAAACAAAGCAACTACATCAATTCCTAAAACAACAACTATATATATATATATTAGAAATTACAATAAAAAAATAGCAGGTAAACTAAAAACAGCAGGTATATTAAAAACAACAACTATACTAACTCCTAAAACAGGAAAATCCTAAACACAACTTCCTAAAAATGATCTGAGTATGAATCTAAATTGATGGCAAATAATTATCAATATTAATGGCTCACATTTGAAAGCAAGATTCATACAAAATCAGATCACCAAACACAATAGTTACACACCAGTCCAGATGGGGGTGCATGAATGATAGAACTTTTGGCTACCCCATCTGGATCTCAGCTAAATTGGAAAGAATTGCAATATAAAAATGAAAGGCCATACCTTTGCATTAGCATCAAACCTGACATCTTCCAGCTCAGCAGTTGCAGTTGCTTGAGAGATGAAAGGAACAACTCCAGCTCCACATCAGGTGGGCAGTCAATTAAAAAGGCAGCAAAGGTGCCTTAGATGGCTGAGAAGGGGGCTTCCTCAGTCCACACTTCAAAAACTTCAGCAAATATCTCAGCCCAAGTCTAACAGTTTGGGCAAGGTTTGCTCCACCAATGGCAGCAACTGTTAAACAACCCTCATTTCCTCCATCATAGCCTTCTCCTTGGTAAGAAGGAAAAGACTCCTTAAAAGCATGATAAATGGGGCTCAACATGGTAATTTTTTTCTTCTTTTAATTTTATTTATTTATTATTATTATTATTATTATTATTATTATATTTTTTAAATGGGGCTCAACAACAGCCCTATTATTCAGCTTCTCTCTGAATGCACAACCTTTTGCATGAACAACATCTTGGCTTGCCACCTCCTTCCCACTCCTCGAGGCATTGATGGCCATAGTATCTTTATGAATTGAAGATCCTTCACCAATCAAGTATGTCCCTCTGGGATTGTTCACTGTTTGGCTTGAGAGCCGACCCTCTTCCCTTCTCATCAGAGCATTTGAGATGTGACCCAACTGGTCTTCTATTTTCCTGATGCTTTGTGTGTGGGAATCCATAATTTGTGAAACGGAGCTGAGGTTTTGTAATAAGGTCAAAACCTACTCCTCAAAGGAGGGGGTTCTTGGTTGAAGTGGGGGCAAAGCTAATTGACTTGGCTAGGGGAACTGATGCAAAAATTGTTGTCTTGATGCATAACCATGGTGGGACTGCTGGTTAGAATAGTAGGGCAATGCCTACTGCTGCTGGGGTTGAGGCAAATTATCTTGTCTCCACCTCAAATTTGGGTGGTTCCTCCAATTGTACCCAACAGGCTGCTGTCCATATGTCTGGACAACATTGGCTTGCTCATTTACTAATTCTAGAAATGGACCAGCAGAGGGACAATCAAGATGGGAGTGTGTAGGTGAGTGGCATATCAAACTTGCCTCTCCAACCTGTGCAGCCATGTGGGGCTGCAACACACTCAACACTTTATCAAACTTTGTCGACAAGCTGTCCACTTTTTTTTCCTGGTCATTGTATACATTTAATTCATATAATTTTCCTTTGGAAGTGGGTTCTTTTGCACCTCTAGCAGGTGGCTTAATGTCATATCTTGACAGAGCCTCCTACTGATGAGAATTTTCACTTATAACCTCAAACAGATCTCATGCTTCTACATTAGTCTTGTTGAGGTATGTGTCACCACTTTATGCATCAATAATAGATCTACTTTTAGCATCTAGCCCCTAGTAGAAGCTTTGAACAAGCTGCCACCTGGGGATCTGGTGTTGTGAGCACTGCCTCAATAACTCTTTAAATCAATCCCAAGCTTCATGAAATTGTTTAGTTGGGGATTGAGCAAAAGAGATAATGCTCCTCCTAAACTGGCTGATTTTACCAATTGAAAAACATTTAGCCAAGAATAGGCATTACAGGTCATTCCAAGACTGTATGTTATTTGCCAGGAGCATGGTGAGCCAAGTTCTGGCCTTATCCTTTAATGAAAAAGGAAAAAGCCTCAGTTTGGTGGCTTCCTCTCCCAGACCAGCAATATTAAAGGTAGTATTTAAAGCAAGAAACTGATCTATGTGCTGGTAAGGGTCTTCCTTGCTTAACCGATGAAAGCTTTGTAACATTTGGATGGTTTGAGCCTTGATCTCATAATTACCCACAGCAGTAGGGAGTTGAATGCAAGAGGGGGATAAGTATGCCCCTGGTGCATTATATTCCCTAAGGGGTCTAGGTTGCTTACCCATCTCAGTTGTTGCTAAATTTTCAGCAAGGGTGTGTGTTGTTGGCCTAGGGATGAAGACTCTCTCAATTTCAGGATTCAAAGGTTCTAGCTCAAGATTGAGAGACCTTCTTCCTAGCATACAACACACACAACAAAATAAGGGTAGCTTATAGCAAATAGATAAAGAAAACTACAAGCTAATAAAACTGCTGGAATTTAAGACTATAGAAATGAAACAAAAATAGAGGAGATAGATATGCAAATTGATGCAGGAATGCTCCAGCTCCAGCTAAACTCCTTTATTTGCTATTGCTCCAAGCCTGCAAAAATCAAGAACTTTAGCAAAAATTTATTCAAACACTAAATAGGCAATAAATTTAAAACAGGAAATAAAGAAAAACTGTAAAAATCCTAAGACTACAGCTATAATTTCTACAAACACAACAAAGGCACAAAAAAATATCTAACTAGAAAATAAAGGAAAAAATGCAGAAATAAAATAAAAACTACAGCTGTAATTTATTCAAATACTACATCTACAACAAATATATCTAACAAAACTCAGATTTACTGCCAAAGCTTCTATCCAAAGCTTTAGTCCCAGCATTGTTGCTATGTACGGAAAGAAGAAAAAGAAAATGAAAAAGAAAACTAAAACCCTAACCCTAACCCTAAACTAAACTATGGTCCAGCTATTCTTGATATTTTTATAAAATAGATTTTTAGCTATTTTTAAACAATCCATATAGCTTTGTTGCTTTAGCCAATCAGAAATCAGCATACTAGAGGCAGCTGCCATTGCTCATTTGTGACCAAGTAATTGTATTGAGAAGTGTGGGACAGCTAAGCACATTGGGATGTGTGCCCTAGAAGCTGTGGAATCTCTAAAATATCCTTGAATATTGAAGACAGCTGCTGGAACAGGTGCCTCGAGCAGTTAGTGCTTCATAATTTTCATCCTGAGTAGATCTCGAGAGGTTGAAGGCTTTAGCAACTTCAGAAATCTTGATCTCGAGGAGTTCTCGAGAGGATGCTCGATAGGATAAAAAGAGCCTTTAAGTGCTCGAGTAGCTCAAAAGTAGCTGATGGCTTCAGCACACTACTCGACTGCCCAAATGGCTTCAGAATTTTAGCTCGAGAGGCTATCGAGAGGATGAGTTTCAAGTGCATGAATTGCTCGAGTGGCTTCAGCTACACACTCGAGAGGTTGGTTTCCACTTCATGAACTACTCGAGTGTCTATATATTTCAACTTTAAACCACTCGACTTCAAGTTTGCATCTTGAGAGGTTGGGCTTTCTGGAAGGGCAACTGCCCGACTACACAAATGTGGTGCTTGACAGCTTTAGCTTATAACCTCTTATCTGCTCGAGTGCATTAATGATTCACGTTGTAGCTGGTTGAGTTCTAAAATGGCAGCAGCTGACCTCCTCGTGAGGTTCGTTGGAACTGCTCGACAGCAACAATACCACTTGAGGGGTTTAAGTGTGCAGCTCAACAGGTTCTTAGTTTCATCACTTGAGTTGCTAGACTTCATTAAATACAGCTCGAGTGGTTTAAATGTAAGCTGCAGGGAACCATTTGACAGCCATAGTGAACTGCTCGAGGGGCTCAATTAGTAGCTGCTATAGCTCGACAGGTTCAAGGCATCAAGTGTGAACTGCTCGAGGGGATGATATGTGCAGCTTGAGCTGCTCGAGTGCAGCATTATAGCATCAGGTATGCTCAAGTGTGTTGAGTGAACTGCTCGACAGGATCATTCTCTTCAGGCTGCAGCAGCTCGAGTTGCACAAGACAGCCCTATAAACTGCTTGAGAGCTAGGTTTGCTTTAGCAAACTGCTCGAATGTGTAGCTCTTTGGATCTTCAGTTGCTCCTTCATCGATTGAACTGCTCGAGATCAGGAAGGCTACTTCAGTTACTGCTCGAGGTATTTGGTGCAACAAGGAACTACTTGAGTTCTTCAAGGAAATTATGCCTGCTGGATCTGAAGCTCGACAGCTTGGTGCATCAGCACTAAAGTGCTCACATCCTTAATGATTTTAACCATTGTTCGAGTGTGTTGAGGCAGCATCAACAACAGCTTGGCTCTAAGCTTTGGAAGGTTGGTGCAGCTGCCATGCATATTGGATTTGAATGCATTGGAGCAGCAGTTATGCAGCTGCTTTCAACTATTGTATCCCCCCCACATTGTTGCATTGCCTCAGCTGCTGTTCTGCTTGGTTTTGAAGGTGCTCAAGACGCAGTGTCTGAGCTCTACCTTTCTCTCTTAGCAAGACTCTAGGACCCCAATGCATGCAAAATAGCCCCAATGATATAAACCACCATGGTGCATTCATTGTAAACTCATCAGCTCCTCAGCTTAAGACAAAATTCCTTCTTCTTAGCACTAAAAAGATTGATTGCAACACTAAGCTATAGTTTCCTGTCATCTACAAAATCACACTTAAAACTTCATTATTAACTAGCTCAAAGGTCAATCAAAGGTCAGGTTAAGGGATGAAAAATGGTATTTTTCAGTGCTCAACAGTTATGCAATACGTACAGATAGCCGCCGTACTGGCTCACTATATATGCTATGCAATTCATACGGATAACCGTTGTACCGGTCCCCTTTCCTATGTCCACTCACTATCTTATTGTTCAGAATATTTTCTCAGTGTTCACATCCACATTCAAGTATGGAGTTCAAGGTTCATACTTAATTTAATGACTCAAAACTAATTCTATCTTATTTCTAAAGTTCAGAGTCAATCATCCACTCTTTCACCTTTCACCTCGTCCTTAAAAATTCATCAAGTACAGTTTAGGTCTACGGATACCCTTCATCCTAAACAAAAGTTCTTTACATTTTCATTTTCATTTTCAATATTGTCTTATTTGTAATGAGAATGGATCACAGTGCGATAAGCTTCACCAATCATGCTTTTCAAGGGACAGGGTCCGTAGTTGTGCAACCGTGAGAATCGAGACGATCCCGTCGCGACGATGCGCTCTCTAATGAAAATATAGAGTTGCCACCTAGAGCTTTTGGTGTCCCGGGATACCTAGTTCATTTTTATGAGCATCGAAGTGCTAAAAATATGACTCTGGATCTGGTCCACACCAAAGGCTCTTGGGTAGGGGCTTCGGTTATCGATTGGGAAGGTTTTAGGAACCCGATCAACCCGCTTAACGTGGTCTCTACTTATGGCCAAAAATAAAATGAAACAAAAGAAAAGAAAATGGCTTCCTCTTGCCCAAATGGGCCTCCAATCCTATTTGTGCCCCTCCGTTCCTATCGAACATCCGGCGGCGTAACGGCACAAATAAGAGGGTAGGGAATGCCGAAAAGAGATAGGAGAGGAAAGGGGAGAGCCAGAGCCCTCGGGCCCTTGTAGCACCATAGAGGAGCCTTCGGTGGCTTGCTTTGATGATCTTTTGAAGGCTTGAATGGTCGAAAAAGGGGTTCTAACCACTAAGGCTTACTAGCTAAGAGATGGAGAGGTTTTGGACGTAAAAGCAAGCTTGGGGAGGGTTTCTTGGGTTTTAGAATTTAGGTGAAAATAGTGCACCAAAGGGAGGAAGAACTTCTCACTTGGAGCTCTTTCTTTCTTAAGCAAAATTCTCAACCCCTAAACCAAGGGGTAGGGGGCTCTATTTATAGGAGATGGGTGGATTAGGAGGGTGTTTAGAGGATAAACAAGGTTAAGAATTAGGTAACTCAATATCTAAGGTTTCCTAGGGTTTTTGGAGCCTTGAAGAGTGTGAAAAGGTCCTCCAATGGTGGATGATGGGGTGAGGCCTTAAGCCACTTAAAGGGGTACAAATAGGTTTCAAAAGGGTGCAACAGAGCTAGCAAAATGCACCCCAAAGCTCAAGGGAGTCAACAAGTCAAACCCCAAACATGAAATTCGAGGCAAAATCAAACAGTCACTGTTCATATGCCTAGCACAACTATTAGTTGCGCCAGGCAAATGCATAGTAAAATAGTGCAGACTAGTGCTGGAAGTTGGCTCGCAAGGGTGGGACCCACATTTGAATCTGGCGCAACTATTAGTTCAGGCAAAGTTTATTACTTGCGTAACTATTAGTTGCCCAATTCCCTAAGGGGGCCCACTTAACTTTATCCTCCTACCCTCTGGACCCGATTTGCCATATCTTTTGATGTATACCTCCGATTGGGGTGATTCTTGGACCGTCGGAAAGCTAACGACCTCTACTCTTCAGTGGTATGGGACTCGATCACTGTAGAGGGCTGTAGCAAGTTCTGATGCACCCCTCCTCATCCATTATTTAGGAAGGTTAGGTTTAAGGTTTGGAAGGGGTTCTAAGGGTCAAGATTGGTTTCTAAAGGTTCGAGGTAGGTTCCTAAGGGATCTAGGGTGATTCCTAAAGGTTTGGGGTGATTCCTAAGGGTTCCATACATGTCATCAAAAGCTCAGAATTACACCTCTCTCGAAAGGTGTTTCGATCGGGCCTTGGGCCAAATTTGGGTGTCTATAGATGTCCCTCTTTGGTATCCGATCACTAATGATCGTATGCCAAAGAAAAGAGACATCTGAAGAGGCCCAAGGCATTACTGACGTGTCTGTTGCATTCAGAACGAACTTCAAACATCAGGTGAGTAATATGGTGAGAAATGAAAGCCCTGGGGTTCCAGGTTAAACATTTGTTTCTCGAGGTAATCGGTTCCCAAGTGCTTAGCGACATTACTGGGCAGAACCGAGGTGGAACGAGTTGCGAAAGCCCAATAGCTGGGAAAAGCATCCGCCTCTCGAGTTGTGAAAGCCCGTTAGTCAGGAAAAAATGTTCGCTTCTCGAGAGGATTCGAAGGTGATTGATGTTCGAGATTCATTCTAAATGCAACAACTTTGTAAGTAAGAGGGGTGATCGACCCACATTCAAAGATAGGTGCAAATTAAACATACGCAAGGCTCCACATTTTGCGTCTAATCCCATGAGGCATTTGACGGCCTCATCGGACTGTTCACGGGTGCCCCTGCTGAATGCAAGGTTCGAGGTCTTTGGGCGAACCCATCGACCCCGAAGTTTATTTAGCATGGCTGCCCGAGCGAAGTGGATAGATGTCACAACACTTTTTGGGAGTACATGCCATCTTTGAACACGTGCCCCAGATCCACATGACCTAGAGTATCCAGCTTCAAATACCACTACATAGGTCCAACCAATTATTGGGGTGTCTCCCAAAAAGGGGCATCCAATCCTGGCTTCCGTCGACAATGATCATAAACATCAATTAACTATGCATAATCATGCACCCATCAGGGGCAATAAGCAACAACAAAGGCGATGGAAGCCCTGACCCGGACCCGCCCGGGTACAATTTACGGGGACAAACGACTATCATACAGATACCCAGATGCATGGCGTACACTTTATAGGGATACCACTACCCATACAGGTTTTAAGTCTGCAGAAAATAAAAAGGGAAATGATTCCTTCTGAATGCATGGTTGTACATAGTTTGATTGACACATAATCTCATTCTCAGTAGGTTGGTCTCAACCAACGATTGACCTTTTCAAACGGAGAATCTGAAGCTTAAGACACTTAAGTTCACATAAATCCAAAACAGAGCGCTCATCGTAAAGATTTAGCAGTGGAGTCGACTCGATCGAAACATTGACTGTTTGATCGAGATTGACACCGTTGCTCCTTCCTCGAAGTAGGATCCAGAATCCAAGGCGTGCCTTAGACTTAGGATGTTATTATAGCACAGTGGTGTTTTTGATAAAATGTCGGCATTGTACCGCATCAGAACACGCATGTGCGTAGCTCTGTGGGGAAGCACAGATTTATTCTCTCTTTTTTCTTTTTTCAAAGATTGCCTTTTTTTCATTTTTTTTTTAAATAAGCATTATCTGGACCTCAAACCCCGGGAGGTGCACGCCCAGACAATGCATACCAAGAGCCCGTGTCTCCACAATAGTTTGGGATAAAACTGAAGCCAACGTACTCAAGTTCATGTGATTTCGAAAAGACCGAGTCAGAATTGGGTGTCCACTGAAGGATTCTCAATCTTGGCCTCCGTCATCAATGAAGTTACAAAGGAACAACTATGCATAAATATGCACCCATTAGGGGCGATAAGCAGCAAAGGCGATGGAAGCCTCGACCCGGATACAATTTACGGGAACAAACGACCATCATACAGATATCCAGACGCATGGCATATACTTTACAGGGATACCACTGCCCATACAGGTTTTAAGCCTGCAGAAAAATAAAAGCGAAATGAACCCTTCTGGATGCATGGTTGCACATAGTTGTCTGACGTAGTTTTGTATTTGACAGGTTGGAATCAATCCAATAATAGATCTTTTCGAGGACGGAGTTATCCGGACCTCAAACCCCGTAGGGCGCTTGCCCAGACAGTGCAAACCAAGAGTCTACACCTCCGAAAATATCACGTGACGAACTTGAAGTACAAGGCACTCAAGTTTACCTGAAACCAAAATATGGAATGATCAGAGCAAAGATTTAGCGGTGAAATCAATTCGATCCAAGCATTGACTGTTTGACCAAAATTGACACCGTCGCTCCTATTTTGAAATAGGATCCATGGATCCAAGGTGAACCTTAGACCTAAGACATTAATTTTGCACAACTGCGTTGTCGGTAAAATATTGACATTTTACCGCATCGAAAATATGCGAGTGCGTAGCTATGCGTAGAATGAAAGCATAGATTTCTTTTTCTTTTCAAAATGATTTTCATCATTTTTTTTTTGTTAGACCTGACGTCGGTGGTGAGATGCTTTATCTGATTTGTCCATTGCAGAGAAGTTGCCCACTTCGAGGCTTTGGACCGTGTGATGTTCCTATACATTCTCGAGAAAACGTCAGTACCTTTTTTGTTTATACATATAAAGAAAATGCATCCTAAACAACAGAAGAAAAAGTAGATTTCTACCTACACTTTTTCATTTTCAAGATATTTTTTGGATTTTTGTTTTTGGAGATTTTTTATTATTTTTCTTCATTTTTTAGATTGAAATATGATGATGGAAATATGTACATGAAAATGAGTAGAAATATATACACATTTTTTGGTGTTTTGATTTTTCTTTATTTTTTGTTTTTGGCTTTTCTTCTTTTTTTTTTTTCTTTTTGATGCCTTGATAGTGAGACGGAGTAACGGGACCCATTTTGAGCATAGTCAAGCTCTTTCATGCAGTCGAACCTGAGTAAGTTTCCAAATTTTACCAAGGCCGGAACGTTGATCCCTTTGGATTGAGTTAAACCTTTCTCCTTACCTCGGGTCATACGTTTGACGGTGCGGGTATCACAAAGACAATTCTGGTCGGGACCCGATTTGAACTAGCATGAACAGCCCAGTTGGACAAGAGGGTACAGGAAGAGTAACAAAAGGGTTCCTCAAACATCAATCTTCTCAATCAGTCCAAACCTTTCTTTTTCAATTTTTTCTCTTGTTTTTTTAAATTTTTTTATTTATCTCCCTTTTTTTACCCGTGGGGCCCTTTCGGGTTTTCACCACGTCCATGGGTTTAGCTCTCTTACCTCCAGCGCCCTTTCGAGTTTTCACCTGGTCTGCACAAGCTCGCTGTTTTTACCCGTAATGCCCTTTCAAGTTTTCACCATGTCCATCTTGCTTTGAGCTTGCATTTTTATTATATTATTAATTTTTTTATTCTTTTTATTCTTTCGTTTCTTTATTTTTTCAACAACCACGACATAGACGTCGATTCCATCATAGCCGGCTGGATGGGGTTCTGGTGTCGTCTCACAACTCGGCTTGTGCTGACTTAACAAATATTATGACTGCTTGTAAACCTAAAAGAGGGCTTTCTTCAGGGTGTAGCTTGTCCATAGGTTAGGTTAGGATTTCCTTGATACGACTTCAGTTTTCTCAACATACTTTCTTCCTTGGGGATCTTACTGTACATGCCCCATGATTTTTGTTCTTTTTGTTTTATTTCAGGCAATCCTTTTTTTTTTTTTTTTTTTGCGACTTTACTTTTTAGATTTTGATGGTAATTTCACTTCTATTTTTTGAATGTACATACACAAATTTTTTTGGGAAAGGAGTTATTGAAAGAAAAAAAGGCCAAGCTCCAATGGGGTAGCAAAGGATATTATCATTTTTTAGAGGATGCTTTTTTTTTTTGCTACTGTGTTTGGAATGATGGCCTCTTTTGGGTGGTTCTTAAGCAGTCACGTATCTGTTTCATCAATACTTACCTTATCGCGATAGACTAAGAGTAGAACTATCGGACGTATCCAGCATTGATGGGCTCAGGAAGATGATTTCCGTCCATGGCAACGAGGCGGATGGCGTATCCTGGCAGCACTTCTCGGATGACGTAAGGTCCTTCCCAGTTTGGCTTGAACTTTCCTCTCGGATCGGCATGGAGGGATGGGAAGATCTTCTTCAGCACAGTGTCTCCTACCTTTAGATCTCGACCGTGGACACGTTTATTGTAAACGTGTGTGATTCACCCCTAGTAAACTTGAGTGTGACACAAGGCTAGGAGTCTCTTCTCGTCCAATAAGTTTAATTGTTCAAAGTGGGATCTCTCTCTCTCTGCTTCGGGTAAGCCTGATTCCATGAGGATTCAGAGTGAGGGTACTTCAACCTCTACCAGGAGGACGGCCTCGGTTCCATACACAAGGGAGAATGGTGTTGCCCCTGTAGTGGCACGGATCGACGTTCGGTAGGCCCACAAAGCAAATGGTAGCATTTCACTCCAATCTTGATAAGTGACGACCAATTTCTCAAGGATGCGGATGACTGTCTTATTCGTGGCTTCCACGGCTCCATTAGTTTGAGGCCGATAGGGGGATGACCGATGGTGCTTGATCTTGTATTGCTCGCAGAAGTCTCGGATGCACTTATTCGCAAAGTTTGCGCCATTGTTCATGATGATATCTTTGAGTACTCCAAATCGACACACAATATTGTTCTTGAGAAACTTTTCGAAATGACTAGCCGTGATGTTGGCATATGACGCCGCTTCTACCTACTTGGTGAAGTATTCAATGACGACGAGGATGAACCGATGTCTGTTTCATGCTTTTGGATTAATCATTCCGACAACTTCAAGGCCCCACGTAGCAAATGGCCAAGGAGTGGTCATGCAGCGAAGATCAATGGCAGGAGCGTGTATCAGACTGGAGTGTTCTTAACACTTGTAGCATTTTTGAACATGTTTGCAACAATCCGATTCCATGGTGGTCCGAAAGTATCCCTGCTGTAGGATTTTCTTAGCGAGCATGTGACCGCTGACGTGGGCTCCGCATACTCCCTCATGGATTTCTTTCATAATATTGACCACTTCACTTTCAGTGAGGCACCTAAGTAAGATGTTATTGTATGATCGCTTGTAGAGGCATTCCTCGCAAATGACGTAACCTGTCGCTAAGTGTTGAATGGTTCATTGGCCTGTCTTGGATGTGCCCTCTGGGAAAGTTAGGGTCTTGAGGAAATTCTTGATATCTGAGAACCAAGGTGGCTCATCATCAGGCTTTGTAGGTTCCTCAATCTGGAGGCAGAAGGCCGGCTCATTCCTCTGCTCGATCATGATCGGCTTCATCTCAACACCATAGGGGATTTCAATCATTGACGCCAAAGTTGCTAATGCGTAGGCAAAGCGATTCCTTATCCGGGGGACATATGAGAAAGTCACATCTTGGAAGCAAGCTATCTGATCCTTGAGGTGTTCATGATAGGGGATCAGTTTCTCATCTTTCGTCTTCCAGTCACCATTCGTCTGGCATATGATTAACTGTGAATCATCAAATACCCGATGGTGAGTTGCATTCAGATCAAGAGCCGCCTGTAGACCAGTGGTGCAAGCTTCATACTCAGCCATATTGTTAGTGGAAGGGAAGTTGAGCTTGATAGAGACCGGTACATGGGATCCTTTCGGTGAAATCAGGATGGCGCCAACTCCTTGGCCCTCTACATTTGCTGCCCCGTCAAAGTGCATTACCCATGATTCTTTTGCTTCTCTTCTGTATCGTCTTCTGTCATGAACAAGATGTCCTCATCGGGGAACTCAGTTCTCAAAGGCTCATAATCAGGTAAAGGATTGTCAGCAAGATGATCAGCAAGCGCCTGCCCCTTGATCGACTTTTGAGTGACGTATGTGATGTCGAATTCAGATAATAAAAGTTACCATCGTGCGGTTTGTCTAGTGAGAGCTGGCTTTTCAAATAGGTATTTCAATGGGTCCATTCGGGCTAAGAGCAGAACCGCCTGAGATAGCAAGTAGTGGCAGAGCCTTTGAGTAGCCCATACAAGAGCTAGGCATGATTTCTCCAGATGAGAGTAGCACGCTTCATAATCAGTCAACTTCTTACTCAGATATTAAATGACCTGCTCTCTTCTTTTCGTTTCATCGTGCTGCCCCAAGACACATCCCATCGAAACTTTTGTCGTGGAGAGATACATCAAGAGTGGTCTCCCTGGCTCAGGTGGTACCAAAATAGGTGGATTAAGGAGGTAGCTTTTGGTTTTTTTGAACACTGCCTGACAATCGTCGTTCCATTCAATGGGCGAATTCTTCCTTAGTAACTTGAAGATCGGTGTGCAGATTGGAGTTAGCTGTGCAATGAACCGACTGATATACTGTATTCTACCTAGAAACCCTCTAACCTCTTTCTCGGTATACGGCGTTGGATTTTCAGTGATGGCTTTGACTTTGATTGGGTCGATCTCGATCCCCCTCCTGCTGACGATGAGCCGTAGAAGTTTCCCTGACATAGCACCAAATGTGCACTTCTGTGGATTCAGTCGTAGTTGATACTTCCTCAGCCTTTCAAACAACTTCTGAAGGTTTACCAGATGGTGACTTCGCTCCGGTGATTTGGCTATCATGTCGTTGACATACACTTCGATCTCTCGGTGCATCATGTCATGAAATAGTGCAGTCATAGCTCTCCGGTATGTTGCACCGGCATTCTTCAGCCCGAATGGCATGACTCGATAGCAAAAGGTTCTCCAGTGGGTAATGAACGTTGTCTTCTCATGATCAACCTCTGCCATCTTTATCTTATTATATCCTAAAAATCCATCCATAAAAGAAAGCATTCCGTGTTTGGCAGTATTATCAACCAAGATGTCGATGTGTGGCAATGGGAAATCATCCTTTGGGCTTTCTCTGTTCAAATTGTGGAAGTCGATGCACATGCGGACCATTCCATCCTTCTTTGGTACAGGCATGATATTGGCTAGCCACTGCGGGTACTTGGATACCATGAGAAACTCTGCATCGTATTGCTTGATGACCTCATCTTTGACTTTCAGCATCCATTCGGGTCAGAGACATCTCAGCTTCTGCTTGACTGGCTTCATATTAGGGTAGAGAGGGAACTCATTCTCGACCAAATCGGTATCCAGACCAGGCATGTCCTTGTATGACCAGGCAAAATCGTCTTGGTATGATCGAAGGAAGTCGATCATGCTTTTTCTTTCCTCGGGAGACAGCGACGTTCCGATCTTGGTTATTCTGGGAATCTCCTCAGTCCCTAAATTGACGTCCTCAGTTTCTTCGACGATGGGGGTAGGGCCATACTCAAAGTCGGCAAACCGGTCAAGGAGGTCATTGGGGAGCTCCTCCAAGGTGATATCCTCATCTAGACTCGTAACGCCTACCTCTTCTTGTATTTCTACAGGAAAGGGATCGATTTTACATGAGACGAGTATTTCGATTAAGGCATTCTTTTGTGAGGCTTTTTTTGGAATTTTAATAGATAATATTTTTAGGTTTTGTATTTTTTTTATGTTTTTAGAATTTTGTATTTTTTCCACGTTTTTTGGATTTTGTATTTTTTCCATGTTTTTGGGATTTTGTATTTCTTCGGAGATGGACCCTTGGGAAAGGGGGTTGCTGTATATACAAGGTATTGCCTGCCAAGGGCTTATCTCACTTTTTATAGGTTGTTTTTTTTTGGAAAATAGGTGCCAAACTTTAGGCCACTTCTTACTTCCAGAGTTTGGGGCAAAGATGCCCAGTTGCATACCTGAGGGGCCGCTTCTTTACCTGTTGGGGTGGAGGGTGCTGACTGATATGGCTCATTAGAGTCAACCTCCATCATATTGATCCCCATTTTGTCTGAGATCATGTCCTCAAATGATAACTCGATTTTATGGTGATTATCCACAGGGGGGTTTGTTCAGGTACCGACCGTTGTTCCTCAAAAAGGGACAACGCGACCAAATCTATCTCCAAGCTGGGAAGGGAGATCTGGGGATTGGTGGGATGGATTGGGGCTGTGGGTTTGTGTGGGGTCAAATTGGTTACCCCATTTCAATCAATTTTTACAACCCCTGCACTGACAAAGGAATCTCTGATGTGCGGCCTAGGGCGAGTTTTCTCTTCTATATTGATTCCTTGAGCTCTTGCAGCCGCGGCGACCCTAGCTTTCTCTTTGGCCTCTCAGACCTGTTCTTCTGTGGGCTTGTATCCTAACCTGAATCGAACCTTCTGCCCCTTGGCGACAATTGGGTCTTTTCTTCCTTGTAATCTAGGTCCCAGACCCCTTCCTTTCTGATAACGCCACTTTTGGAGTATTGCCACTGCCGCTTCCATACCGCCTCCTGTTTTAAGCATGATGCCCTCAGTGGGTTCTAGGAATATCACTGATACCTCATATTCTAAACTATGAAGGTCGACATCCTCAGCTGTGTGCGGTATATCTAACATATTGGGTCTTTCAATGCAATTGGCGGCCTTTTCTTTCTCACTGTGCCCCTCCCCGATGATTGTAATGATCTTGTGTCAAGACACAAACTTGAGTTTCTGGTGCAAGGTGGAAGGTATAGCTCTAACCTCGTGCAGCCATGGGCACCCCAATAATAGATTAAATGAGGATTTGATATCCATGACTTGAAACAAGATGGAAAAGGTCATTGGCCCTATTAACAGCTCAAGATCAACTTCTCCCATTATTTCTTTCCTGGT
Organism: Chloranthus sessilifolius; assembly: GCA_021018995.1. Taxonomy (NCBI): domain Eukaryota; kingdom Viridiplantae; phylum Streptophyta; class Magnoliopsida; order Chloranthales; family Chloranthaceae; genus Chloranthus; species Chloranthus sessilifolius. Next base: position 83,825,379 of record CM037586.1, on the reverse strand, counting down.
ATTGTCAAACCCTCTAGCGCTAGTTCTGGTGGGCCTTAATATACACGGATCAACCCCGATCTTGGTGGCGGTTCTTAACAGGCATATATTCAATGTAGACCCATTATCAATTAGTACCAAGGGGATTACCATGTTTCCAAACTCGACTATTATATTTCAAAATTTTTGAGTGGCTACCCCCTTCTTCCAGCAAGTTAGCATCAGAAAATGAAATGGCATTCGGAGTCATCACTTGCCCAATTATCTGCCCGACTTCATCTGAGCTAACTTGGAGTGATACATGCGCATTTTTAACGCCCCCATTAATGCTTGAAAATGGAGTGGGGACATCATCAACATATCTCAAACAGTGATATGGGCGGGCATTCTTCTTAGTTGAGTCTCTAATATATGTTCCCGACTCATTTTTTCAAAAGGATTCACAGCATTGTCTTTCTTCCCCTCTGGTTGGGCTTGTGGTGCTGCCGGCGCCTCTGGCTGCTTCGATATCCTTCCCGACCTGGTGACAAAGTCCACTACCCCTGCTCTGCTGCTGCTGCCGATGTTGACATCTGTTTGTTCGTAGCTTAACGGGACCTGATGAGGATCATAGGTTGGTCCCGAGAGCTGGAAAGGTATGGTTGTCGGTTCTCAAGGTACTTATACTGTCGGCTCAGGAGGTGTGGGCAATACTTGATTCACCTCGGTGGTAGCGGGTGGGGTGGAAAGATTGGGCCAAATGGGGGTGGTGAAGCTTGAGGGTGGTGGCATTGGAGGGAAGGAGGTAAAAGTAGGCCATTGATAGCTGGTGGGTGCTGGCGGCAGATGGGGGGTTTGATGGGCCATTGGGTGATTGATGAGGGGGTGGATTTTGCAGGCAGAACTTGGGGTGATGGGATGGGCGTAGGCCATTGGTAATTGCTGGGTGCGGGTGTGGGATTGGGGGCCTAGTGGCTTAAAGGGTAATCGATGGGGGTTGTGGTGTATGGTGGTAGTTGAAATGGGGCGGGCGCAGGCCATTGGTAACTGGCGGGTGCGGGTGCAGGATTGGGGGCCCGGGGGCTTATAGGGTAATTGATGAGGGTTGTGGTGTATGGTTGGTATGCATTGATATTTACATAATTGACGGGTGTGGTGGACGAAAAGTATGCCCAGAGATCCAAGGGTTCAAATTGTGGGGTTGGGTTAGGGAAATATTCTTACCAATCTAGGGGTTCAATTACCCCTACGTTCCCCTCTTCTATGTTTCTTGATAATGGTGCTACATAACTCTCCCAATCACTGATATAATTGGATGGGTCAAATTCAAACTCCTCCTCATCTTCTATCATTTCGACGGTGGGTCTGGGACCTGCTCCTCCGGTGGGATGTGGGGTAGTGGCACTTGGTGAATATTAGCATGCTGAGAGGGTGCAGGGGGAATGATTTTTCTGGCATCGATCAAATCTTGGATGGCGTGCTTTAATGGGAAGCAGCGATAAGTAGGGTGACCCGGACCCTGATGAAAATTACAGTGGGTATTTGGGTCATAGTTCCTTAGGATCGGGTGAGGAGGAGGTTGTGGTTGGCGGATAGCCACTAATCCATTTTCTACTAACAGGGGCAAAAGTACATTCAATGATTGCCCCAATGGTGTGAAGACTTGGTCGTAGCGGGCTCTCCTCTGTTCCGGGGTCATTGCATTCCTTGCCCATTCCCCATTCTTTGTGTCTGCTCAGGCCTAACCGGTGCTGGTGGGGCAGCTTGAAATTGAAACGGGGTTCTATTGTTATTGGGCCGGGTATTGACTATGTTCTGGACATCGCCCCCTGTTCTCTTCTCGTTCCTTTGCTCTGAAAATCTTCTAACCCCACTGGGTCCACTCGACATATTCTTATTAAGACGCCCCTCCCTAATGGCGTCCTCGCATCGGTTAGCATTTCTCACCAGATCAGCAAAGCTGGTCTGCTGCTGATATACCAAAAAGTCCGAAATCACTGGCAGAGTGTTCTTTGAAATCATCTCTATATGTTCATCATCAGGTATTCTGTTCTTGACCTGAGCAGCCAATGCTCTCCATCGCCCCAAGTAGTTGCTGAAGGACTTGTTCTGGTTCTGCTTTAAACGGGCCAAGTCAGACTTACGCGGCTGGATGTCTACATTGTAGACAAACTGTTCTTGAAAGAGATGCATCAAGTCCCTCCACGTTTTCATCATAGACGATTCTAAAGATGTGAACCATCTTAAAGCCGGCCTGGTCAGACTATTTTGAAAGACTTTTATTGGCAGTCTTTCGTCCTCCCCGTATTAGCACATGTCCCCACAGTAGGACTTCAGGTACGCAATAGGATTGCCAGTGCCATTATATTTGTCGAAGGCTGGCATTTTAAATTTGGGGGGCAGGGGGACCTCAGTGAACAGACATAAGTCTGTGAAGTCCGCGGCGTGGATTTCAGCACCACCCATTTTCATCAGCTGCTTTTGTATTTTGTCTAACTGTTCTTTCAGCTGTTCCGACTCTTTTGATACAGGGGTTGCTTTCTCGGCCGTCAGTTGGACTTTACTCTGGGCCACCAGGGGGTGGACAATTATGGGAGGAGGTGTTGGAGTGTTTGCCTTCTCTCAAATGAGGGTCTAAAATCATCAATAAAACTAGGCAGACACACTCACATAGACCTGCAAGTAGTCAGGGTCTGTTGTAGTAAGTTTTACAAAGATGGTGAATAAGGGAATGTCCACAGTGAGGTTAGTTTTAAAATATGATAAATCTCCATATCTGAATTAGATCTGGCACCCTAACTATTACTAATTTAGCTAAAAGACAGGGGAGAGGTTTGAAATGGATTGTCACTTAAGCTAAGCTAAAATTAAACATAAACTAACTTGGATCGAGTTTAGGATCTTAGATCTTGCAGGGGAAAGAGGTAAAAAGAACAGAAAATGGAGAAGAGTAGCTTGGAGGTTGGTTTTCACTGAAATCAGATTCGATTAATCATGTTACAGAGGTTCAGAGCACACAATTCCCTCAACTGGCTATAAGCACAGCTGCAGGGTATAAATTCCACTCTAAATCACAGGATCCACCTAGTCTTAAGGCTATGATCTGTCCACTTTAATGGTCACAGACCATCCTATAGACTTTATCAAATCCATGGATTACAGCAGATGAATCCAATTGGAGCCTGAGCTTAGATTCATCTTAAGGTTATGATCTGTCCACTTTAATGGTCACAGACCATCCTAGGGATCTCCTTCAAAGCTAGAGCATCAATTAGAACAATTAAAACTACTACAGATGCTGCAATTCCTAGGTCACAGACTCAAGGAATCACAGGAGCATCAGATCCAGGGAGATCAGATGGTATCCAAGAGGTCTACCAGTTAAGTGGGTGAGCTAATATACAGTCTCCTCTACATAGATCTGATCGATCACCAAATGGAACCAAAGGATCTTTAGATCTAATTAAAACATTAAAATCAGCATTAACATTACAAATAAGGTAACTCTATAATGGAAATACTCTCAGATCTGTAGTCTGTGCAGCTAGGAACTTACAGCACTCTTAACCTTACCTAATTACAGATCTAACTTCACTCCTCGCTACTCCAAGGGAATTAGCCAACCATGGTTGAGCTAAAGGAGGGAAATAGAATTCTCTACAAGCTCTAATCTCTAGAATTTGGCTTAGATCTCGATCTCCCTCAATTGCAATTGGGGGTCTTTATATATATGACTTTCTCCTCTATTTTTCCCGCCAAAAATCCCTTCTAGAAGGTCCTCAGAGTTTGTTAGAGTTCTGTTAGAGCATGTGGGTCGGTTAGGGTTTCCTAGGACATCTTTTGGAATCGTCGTGCCGGTCACCATGTGCCTCGAGCTGTGTGCAATAGGTCACCAAATCATAATGTATGCACAGCTGGATTTCTGAGAAGTTCTGCACACGATTTCGACTGGTTCAAGAAGCTTTCGGTAGGTCCCAATAGAGCTTTTTGGTCCTTTCGCTAGGTTCTTAGACCTGTTCGATAGATTCCGATAGGATGAGTCTTTGCTTAGAGTTCCAGCATTCTCAGTCCTTGGTATGGAGTATTCGACAGGTGGAGGGACTCTTCGACAGGTTGGAGACCCATTTCAACAAGTTTCGCTTTACATGCCATCATTTCGATGGGGTTGCCTTCACTCCTATCGTAAGGCTCAAGTACCCTTCGATAGGTTATGTTCCAGCGTCTTCATCTCTATAGGTTCAGGAAACCATTTGACAAGTTCCCTTGATGCCTCAGGTAGGCTTTCGATAAGATGGTTTCTTCCTTCCTTTCAGCTGCTCAATAGGTTCTTGGATCCCATCAAACTTCTCTATCCACATGAATCCATCCTTCTTCTGCCTTCAGATCCTATCAAAATATCTTCAACTGCACAAATTCTCCCTTTCTTTGCTTTCAGCTCTTATCGAAGTCTTTGGGTGACCAATCGATAGGATGTTTTCAGCCTGTTCTCACTTCCTTCGCCTTGCCTTGCAGTAGCCACACGCTCCAAGGGTCCAGTGATGTGGTACCCTCTGGTGTGCTATTGCTGGGTTTGTCCTGTGCTGAGAGATAGCCTGTTTTTGGGCATTCTTGAGTGATTTTCTGCATTAATGTCCTCTTTTATTGTTGTCTACAAAATGCACTTGACAGAGACTTATTAGTGTGATCACAGGTCTATCAATGGTCAAGTTAAAGGGTGAAAAGTGGCATTTTTCACCACTTAACAGAGGGTTGAGGCTGGTCAAAGCCCCAGCATAGGCCCCGCTATTCCTAATCTCGTCCTCTTCATACTGCTGGTCGGCTTAGTGTGTAGCGAGGGCGGGATTCTCCTGTTGTTGTTGCATGGGTTGGATGGGAATGACATGAGTGGGGGTTGGGTGAGTCCATTGGGGGTGAGGAATGATTTGTTGGGTGATGGGAATTTGGTTTTGAGGTGGGGCCTGATAAGGCCATTGGGTATGAGGGAAGGTTTGGAGATGGCCTTGGGGTGTGGGGCCATGGGAGAATTAGGTTTAAGGTATGGCATGGGTTTGACGGCTGTGAAGGTTGGGTTAAATGTTGGGGGTATTGTGGAAGGTATGAGTGTGGGGTTTGGGTTTGGGCCATGTACCCTTGGCCATTTTGAGCCATAGGCCATTGATAGGTTTGGACCATGGACCCTTGGTAGGTTTGGGTCACGGGCCCTTGGTGGGTGTGGGCTAGTGGGTGGATGTGAATGTGGGTGGATCGGGTCTATAGGGGGCTGATGAGAATTGGGGCATGGATGTGGATTGGGAAAATGGGTTTGGGTTATGTGTGGATGGGAAATGGGTCGGATTTGGCATGGGCATGGTTTAGGTGAAAGATGGAGAATGGGGGGTAGGACTTTGGATATTTTGGGGGGTAATGGTTGGGAATATGGGGGCGCCGAATGGGCTGGTGACGGTAAAGGGGGGTTGGGTGAGGGGGATGGTTGAAAGAACTTCTCCTGAATGGGAGTGAGTTGAGAGAATGTGGCGGGGATGAGTCGGGATTGGCGTAAGCCGGGTCCACTACCCACGACATTCTACGGGAACGGGTTGGGTAAGGGTGCCTTGGGTAAGGCCCAAAAGTCCTCCTCCTTCTTCCCCTGCGGGACGGCGGAGGGCAAGATGATGCCGTTGTGCCAACACCACAAACCCCTTTTTTTGTGGTTTTTGACTTATTATATATATATATATTTGAATTTTTCGAAAGAGTTTTTTAGAAAACAAAGGTTCTGAGGCCTTGAAACTCCCTTTTTGGGTGGCCCTCGTACCTTAATTTAAGATCCGTGGCGACGACTCCGACGCACTTCGAAAGAATCAAAGGAGGACCTTCGATCTATTGAAGGCATGGAAATCGAGGCAAACAACCCGATCCCCCGAGATGAGCCAAAAGGAAGTTGCCTTCTTTTGACCGGCAGGGGCGTATTGGGTGTCGGAGATGGCAAGGCCTAAACAAGACTCTATGCACACTAATCGAGGAAATCAGGATGTGAAAAGGGCCAAGGATTCGGCTGGTGGCTGATAAACAGGCCTGGCGCAACTAATACATGCTCCCAGGTTGCAGGCGACCCCTTTTACATTGGCGCAACTATTAGTTGCGCCAAGGTAAAAGTTGGGATTTTAAAGTTAGAGCAACTATTAGTTGCGCCAGTTATAAATTCCCAATTTTTTCACTGGCGTAACTACTACTTGTGCCAAGCAAAAATGGGGTTCCAGAATGTTATGACAGCAGCAACAGCAGCCCAAAATGAGTCTTTTTTGGGTTTTGTGGAAGCTGGGCTTCCGGGAACTAAGCAGACTTTTTGGCGATCGATCCGCTCCTCATCGCACCTAAAGGGATTGAGTCTGGTATAACTTACTAGCGCGCTCCCCCAAAGGTTTTAAGCTCCGGAATGGGAACCCACCCGATATACCTGCGGCACAAGCGCCTTCTCAGATACTAGGTGGGCTGGGACTTTTCTGGGTCATCACCACTAAGGGCTGCCGCCATACTAAGACCCAAGTGTTTGCCTAATCCCAACTGTTTTTAAAATCTACCCCATAAAAACAAATTAATTAAGCTCCCTAACTTGGCTCAATTTTAATTTTTTTCAAACCTTTTCTATATTTTTTTTTGAAAGTTTTCTTTAGTTCCAAGACCGGGGGTGATTATCCCGTGCCGCCACTACGAGCCAGCGTCCACTGATGGAATATGAGTGCACAAGTAGGCCCACAAATCAGCTAAGGCACTTTAAATGATGGAAATTTAAAGGAATTGAAGGACAAAGCTCAAGTAGGCCCGCCAATCGGCTAAGGCACTAAAATGACAGAAAAGTAAGGAAAATAAAGGACAAATGCGCAAGTAAGCCCGCCGATTAGCTAAGGCATGTAAATGACGTAAAAGTAGGGATAAGTAAAATGACTTAATCAGAGGGGCGAGTAAAAATAAAATAAAAAACAGCAATAAAAGGTTAGTAAAAATCAAAAATAAAAAGGCCAAGTTCAAGGGGAAGCTCTACAAGCTTGTCCCCAGTAGAGTCGCCATCTGTGCAACCGTGGGAATCGAGACGATCCCGTCGCAATGATGCGCTCTCTAACGAAAATATAGAGTTGCCACCTGGAGCTTTCGGTGTCCCGGGATACCTAGTTCATTTTTATGAGTACCGAAGTGCTAAAAATATGACTCTGAATGCGGTCCACACCAAAGGCTCTTGGGTAGGGGCTTCGGTTATCGATCGGGAAGGTGTTAGGCACCCGGTAAACCCACTTAACGCGGTCTCTACTTATGGCCAAAAATAAAATGAAACAAAAGAAAAGAAAATGGCTTCCTCTTACCCAAATGGGCCTCCAATCCTATTTGCACCCCTTCGTTCCTACCTAACATTCGGCGGCGTAAAGGCACAAATAAGAGGGTAGGGAATGCCGAAAAGAGATAGGAGAGGAAAGGGGGGAGCCGGAGCCCTCGGGCCCTTATAGCACCATAGAGGAGCCTTGCATGGCTTGCTTTGATGAGCTTTTAAAGGCTTGAATGGTAGAAAAAGGGGTTCTAACCTCTAAGGCTTACTAGCTAAGAGATGGAGAAGAGAGGCTAGGGGATCACACACACCTAGGCTAAATTTTTTGGATATAAAAGCAAGCTTGGAGAGGGTTTTTTGGGTTCTAGAATTTAGGTGAAAATAGTGCACCAAAGGGAGGAAGAACTTCTCACTTGGAGCTCTTTCTCTCTCAAGCAAAATTCTCAACCCCTAAACCAAGGGGTGGGGGGCTCTATTTATAGGAGATGGGTGGCTTAGGAGGATGTTTAGAGGCTAAACAAGGTTAAGAATTAGGTAACTCAATATCTAAGGTTTCCTAGGTTTTTTGGAGCCTTGAAGAGTGTGAAAAGGTCCTCCATTGGTGGATGATGGGGTGAGGCCTTAAGCTACTTAAAGGGGTGCAAATTGGTTTCAAAAGGGTATAATAGTGCTAGCAAAATGCACCCCAAAGGTCAAGGTGGTCAACAAGTCAAATCCCAAACAAAAAATTCAGGGCAAAATCCAATAGTCACTGTTCATATGCCTAGCACAACTATTAGTTGCGCCAGGCAAATGCATAGTAAAATAGTGCAGACCAGTGCTGGAAGTTGGCTCGCGAGGGTGGGGCCCACATTTGAATCTGGTGCAACTAATGCAAAGTTTATTATTGGCGCAACTAGTAGTTGCGCCAAATCCCTAGGGGCCCCACTTAACTTTATCCTTCTACCCTCCGGACCAGGCTTGCCATATCTTTTGATGTATACCTCTGATTGGGGTGATTCTTGGACTGTCGAAAAGCTGACGACCTCTACTCTTCAATGGTATGGGACTCGATCACCGTAGAGGGTCATAGCCAGTTCTGGTGCACCCCTCCTCATCCATTATTCGGGAAGGTTAGGTTTGGGGTTTTAAGGGTCGGGATTGGTTTCTAAAAGTTCAAGGTAGGTTCCTAAGGGATATAGGGTTATTCCTAAAGGTTTGGGGTGATTCCTAAGGGTTCCATACATGCCATCAAAAGCTCAGAATTGCACCTCTCTCAAAAGGTGTTTCGATCGGGCCTTGGGCCAAATTTGGGTGTCTACAATAGTAACTTGGATGTTCTTCGTGTTGTATCCCATACTATCATAGAGGAGTTGTATCCATACATGGATGCCTACATTCCAAGTTCCACATGCTTGGGAAAGAGACCTCACTGTGACTCAAACTAAAAAGTCGTGTCTTATCGCATTACGTTTTCTTATCATACATATTCATTCGAATTCAAAGTTCTTATGCCAGTTAGACAGAACGGATCATGAACAAAAATAGAACAAATCAGATTAAACAAAATGAACATATCAGTAGAATGAATCAGATTAAAGAATAACTGAACAAAACAAATTGGATCAAAAGTGGAAAAACAGAATAATCAGATCATATGCAAAAACAGGACGAAAATAGAACATATCAGAACGGAAATAAAGCATACATCAAAGAATCTATGAACCAAATTCATAAAATGTAATTTTTCATTGAGTTTCCCCTACCTCAGATTCGAAGTCGTTCAAAGCAATCCAAAGGTCCTCATCCGGATCTCCCACTCATAACCTAGATCACATCAAGGTTGTACTATGTGTCAATAGTGTTGAAAATAGATAGCTTAAAGCTTCTCAGAGTTTTTTCCAAAGAAAAATTGAAAATAGACAGAAATAGGGAAAATCGATCGATCAATTTCCCAATTCAATCGTTTGATTTCCAATTCTAATGGTTGATTCCATAATCGATCGTTTGATTTCCTTCAAAACTTGGCACCTTTGTTCTGCCAAACTCGATCGATCGATTTTCAAATCGATCATTCAGTTTCAAATTCGAATGTTTGATTCCCAAGTCGAATGTTCAACTTCCTTTAGAAATTTAACTTGTCAGGCTATGCTAAAATCGATCTTTCAATTTCAGATTCAAATGTTTGATTTATGATTCAAACATTCAATTCTACAGATTTTACAGCTTTCGGGCTTTTTCTTCCTTAAAACTCTCAAACACACATGATTTTCACACATACACAAAGGTAATTAACTCACAAAAATTACCCTATAATTTTAGACCATTAAAATCACCTCGATCGTACCTTTCATCGATCGATTTCACTGTTTATGAGAAGTGTTGCCGAACAGGATTCCGGAGCGAAACTTCTGGATTTCTACGGCGATTGTACAACATTCGATCAAAGCGAGACAGAAGGCGATGTTATTCATGATCACAGATCGATTTCAACCTTCCCAAAGCTCGAAAAACAACTGTGAGGGGATCGGTGCCAAGTATTTTGTGAAGTCTGCGGTGATTGTGGACGATCACACGGTCGAAATTTCACAAGGGTTAGAAGCGATGGATCATCGGAAGTGAGGCTCGGCTCTCCTTTCTTCTTCTCAAATTTCAAAAGGCTAAAACTTAGCCATTAAGCAACCCCCCTCTCTCTTATAACCCATAAAATCCCACTAAATATCCTTGATATTTAGTTATAAAATTCTATCCACTTATCACAAGAGTTCGGCTTTGGTGTTGAGCGGCACACCGCGAATCGGTGCACGGCTTTTCCACTAAAGCTCCAAACCAATATTTTAACTTTATTTATTTTCACACAATTTCTCCCAAAATTATCTAATTATTTAATTAAAATTTAACATGACATCGGTTTTTGTGCCTGCCACACACACGGGGTCAGTCGAGTTCGGGTTTCTAATTTTCGGGGTCATTAGAGAATTCAAACATATCAAGTTTTAAAAATAGTTTTTTATTCTTATTCATGCAATGTTTCTCTTATTAATGACTTAAATCATAAATTAGATCAATCTCCCAAGCAACTATAGCTTGGAAGCCAAAGATTTTACCGATGGGAACCCCTACCTGACCATCATCGTTCAATGAACACTTTTCAAAAAATGCAACAAGCCAATACGCTATGAGGGAAACTTGTGCCATTCGGATTTACTGTCGACACGGTTCAAAGCAGAGAGTGGTTCACTTGTGTGAACCATAAATCAAATGCTAATTCTAACATATATTTCAATGTATTTTAATACATAACTAGATTCAGAGTTCTGAGTTCGGAATTCAAATGCTAATCAAATTTAAGACGGATTTGAAGCAAATGTGAAGTTCTTAATCATGTTTAAAAACAATTACATATTATCTTATTTCACAATGATTGCAGCAAGTTATTCATATTAATTGAGATAAAAATGCAATAAATATTGAGATTCCCCTACCTTAGATTTGAACCCGTTCAAAGCGATTCAATGCCCTCATCTACAGCCTCCCATTCTTAACCTAGATTTCATTAACATCGTACTACATGTCAATAGCATCAAAAAATGGACTAGCTAGAAGTTTCACAAAGTTTTTTTCTAAGAAAACTAAACCAAACAAAAATAGGGTAAATCGATCAATCGATTTACAAAGAAGAGAAATTCGATAAATCGATTTCCCTAGAATGCATTTTTCATATCTCGATTCTATACAAGTCGATCGATCGATCAGTTTTAAATTCAAACAATCGATTTCGAAAATCGATCATTCAATTTCTTCAGAAATCCTGCATCTCTCAATCCTATCAAATCAATCGATCGATTTCCAAAATCAATCATTCAATTTTGACAGATTCTGTAGCCCATTCGGGGTCCTTCTTCCTTGGTTCATTTTCCCCAATTTCAAAGGATCTCCATCCAATTCACACGTAACACAAATCTAAGTTTAGTACTATCAATAAAACATTAAAAGATTAATACGCTCACCTTTCTAGGTCGTTTATGCGACTCATGACGATTTCAATCAAAAAGGGGGTTTCGAAAAAAATCTTGTAATTTCTTGCGAAGGTTCGAATCAAAACAGAGCCCCACACAACGACTCACACCCACGATTGATCTTGACTCCCCTAATTCATGAATGGAGAGTCTACGACGATTGGGTCGCACTCATTCTGTAACTAATTCCTCCACTCTCCTAACTTCACTAAAAATTGAAATTCAACGGCTCCTCAATGCCAGAGTTAACAAGGCTAAACTCTCACAACATCGGAGTTAAACTCTTCGCAAAGAATGCGAAGGTTGTGGAGCGATCTCTCAATCGAATCTCACAAGAGGGTTTGAAGGAGAGAAGCTTGTTCTTCACTCTTGTCTCTTACAAAGCTACACAAAAGGAGGAGATAGATATCTTGATATTTATTCCAAAAATCCTATCCACTTAACTTAAGTTCTAATTGGGTGTTGGGCAGGCAAACTGTGTGTCGGTGCATGAGCCTCCCATCAGTGGTCACAATGGCCACACAACCTCACTTTTCACACACATTACACCTCTGTTAACATTTATTCTAAAAGTTTAAGGCGGCATGGGTCGTCGTGCAGGACTCGCACACTTGTTGGGTGTGTTCGATTTCAAGAATTTTTGGGATGTTACATCCTCCCCTCCTTTTGAAATTTTCATCCTCGAAAATCCATAACACGCCCTTTGGACTAAAACGATATTCTGTATGCTAAAATATAGTCTTACAGTTTATAGAGCAATAGTATATAAAAAATATTGGTAGTCTCTACCGTAAAAGAACCCAATCCTTTAACTGAATTCAAAGGTCTAAACATCTACTCAAAATTAAACTATCGATATACCATGATTCACTAGATTTTTAGGATATCTGTCATTTAGCTTCTATACATTCTTCCAAAACACCCACACCTGTAGCAGTTCTAGATAACGACAACTAAGCACACATACATGCAGCAGTCCTAGATAGTGATAACTAACAAGATGTATGCATCGAATGAAGTCATTATACACATCTAACATTCAACCACGAAGCAACAAGCAACGAAATTATCCACAAAAATTCATATCTGTTAAATACTCATGACGAATAAGTCCACCATTCATTGAAAACCAAAGTAAACTAATTAGTCATATCTATGAATTAATCCACACATCTACTTAGTAATTAATCATGGAATAATTACCACAATCATACCATCATACAATCCAAAACTAATCTAATCATGAACGAAGTAAGATGCCATACCACCTAAACAAAATAGACTGCCAAGCCCAATAGTTCTCAAAATTACATGAAGTTTTTTATTTCAAAAAGAGCAACTGAAGAGTTTACCAATAGCCCTCCTCACTGACCTGCCTGGTCTCCCGATGGCCCTCCTCCCTAGTCTCCGGCACTCCTAGCTCTGGAAGTAGATGCCTCAGTTCCATAGTCGCGCGGGTCAGCAACGTAGGTGCATGCGTCAGTGACATATGGAGTGTATGTGGTAGGGTAGTCATGGCGCATCATGTGCATCATTAAACCCTCATGAAAATCTAACCGACGGTGCAACTGGCGATTGTTTTCAGATATCAGGGTTAGCACATTGTCAATCATAGCAGCTGATGCCCTTTGAGGTGGAGGCATCTGAGCTAGAGTGATTTGCTGAGGCTGAACTGCAAGTTCGGGTTGTTCTTGCTTGACGTTTTCAGGGTTGTCCTGATATTCTTCTTCTGCTACATTTTTCACTAGCTGATTATAACTCTTTCGTTGGTACACACTTTTTCTGGTTCCTTTCAGTCCCCAGAATTAGTGGCCCAATTCGGTCTGAGGTGGACTCTGGCGATGGGTGGTGGAGTGATTAATTATAAAATAATAAGGGCTAAAATTAAAGAGGTAAATTCATGACGAAAATACCTAGTTCGTTGCGATCGCCAGCTACAGATATTTATCGACGCTGCAACACGTCACGAATCACGCTTGTGAGGAGGTGAGGGTTCCTTTTTTACTGAATCGTCGGCCTTCCAACGTCAGCAGCACTGGGTCGCTCGGATGTCTAGATATCCTATTCTCCTTTTGTTGCGTTGATTAATTAAGTTAAGTTTCTTGATTCTACTAGGAGTCTAATTATGCGTAGGACTCCTAGTACTATCCTGACTCTAACTATTCTTTTGGTCTTTTGCTTTTAGTTTGAGTAACTCTCTGAATTATATTTGACTAATCTGAATTTCCTAGTGCTGTTATGAGTCTAGTTATTTCTGATGTCTTACTTCTACTAGGATCCAATTACTTTAAGTGTTCTAATTCTGCTAGGTGTTTAATTAATTTCAAGTATCCTAATTCTATTAGGAGTCTAGTTAATTGTGAGATGCCTAGTACTACTCTAACTTTAGCTATTTTTTTGGTCTTTCTATATTTAATCCTAGTTTAATTAACTCTCCTAGCTCTACTAAAAGTCTAATTGATATCTTAATCTAATTGAGTCTCCTAATCCTACTAGGAGTCTAATTAATTTAAGCTTCCTAATCTTATTAGAACTCTAGTCAATTGAGTCTCCTAATACTACTAGGAGTGCAAATATGTTAATTCAATGGAGACAAATAGGAATATACTAATTCTATTGAGGCTCTAAGTAAAAAATACTAATTTTATTAAAACTCTAATAAAAAAATATATACTTATCTTACTAAAAATCTAAAAAAAAGGGGGTTTTCCCTCTATGCTAAGGAGGATCGACCCCATTCCCGAGTGCCCTCCGTAAGCTCCCTTAGGAAAATAAGATGACTAAGATTAAAGTAAACTGAATTTGACTTATAAGATGATATTTTTGGATTGAAAAGGCAATAATTTTTGGATTATAATTATGGATTAATAAATCAAGAATTAAAATCTAGGACTATAAGGACTTGGTAAATTAAGACTCGAATCTATAATTTAAAGACTGAAATCGGGACCGAAATTAGAAAATCAGACTATATGATTAAGGACTGGTTCTAGGGGCTAAGAACTAGAACCAGAGATCAATGATAGGACCGAAACTTGAGATTTTGGGGTAAAAATAGAATTTAAGGTAAGGCAGATTTTAATGATCAGATCGAAAACTGGTTCCAGAAACTAAGAACTGGAGCCAAGTATTGAATTACGGATTAAAAATGGTGTTACTACCTAAGACTGAAAACTGAGACTAATAGTTAAAATCTGAGATCTGAGAACTAGAACTAAGAACTGAATTAAAAAAAAGCTAGAAGGAAAATTATACCAAAGGCCGGAGCTGCAGAGAGGAATCTTGACATCCTAAGCTTGAAGGCAAGGAACTCAAAACTCGAATATCGAAGTCTTTGTTATTTTTTTTAGGTCGTGGTAAGGGGGTCTATTTATAGGTATTTTACTAATTAAGCACCCTATGGGGTGCCTGTAATTTGTCGGTCAACTTTAATTACGCGCCCTATCCGGGTCTTAATTGAGTTGTGCGCCCAGTATTAGGCGCTTAACCACTTTGAGTCGGTGACCGACTTAGTGAGTGATCGGTTGACTGGCTCAATCGGTGTGTCCCAGTCTTAATCTGATTAGAATAATTGTGCGCCCAATTTGGAACACACAATCCGATTGAGTGCTACATGCATGGTGCTTAATCGTGGAGTTTTGGCGGTCTTAGGACTTAGGGACCAGGTCTGAAACAGACCAATTGAGCACCGGCGGTTAGACGCTCAATCCAGTTACTCGCACTTGTTAGAGCATGTGATCGGGTCTCAAGGCTATCGAAAGGAGGGGAAGTTTGGTCTAAGGGGGACTAATTGTGGGCTGGTGGTGTGGCGCTCAATCGAATTGCGCGCATGGTTCATTGAGCGTAATTCGGGATTGTCTCGGGTCCAGGTCAGGTCTGAGGCGTAAGGCTATTGTTTCAGCCCACATTTCAGCTATGTACTATTGTTTCAATATATAGTCCCTGCCTTTGGGTTATGGGATCTGAACCACAGAGCTATTATTTTAGCCTGTGTCCAGCCATATACTATTGTTTCAGTATATGGTCCCTACCTTTATGGGATCTGAGCCACATAGCTATTATTTTAGCTTATGTTCAGCCACATACTATTATTTCAGTATATGGTTCCCATGTTAGGGTTTTGAAACCCTCGGAGAAGTAAGTCTTTTTCGAAGAGTCATAGTCGAGGTCAAAGGTTAACCAAATAAACTTATATACTCCGAGAGGGCAAAATGGGGGTGTCTACATCTTCTTCGAATCCTTCATTTTATAATTCTTGACATTATTAGTCAGTTTTGGTTCATCTTGTGGAATACTATAATCATCTCTGCAGGCTTGATACTCTTCTATCATCCGGGTAATCAGTCGTGCATAGGGCATCTTCTTCAATGGTGCCTTCCTTCCCTGGGACATATTTTCACGGGCGTAATCTTTGTTGTCCTTCACTAAATTAGGGGCACTGAACCATTGGCCTCTAAAGGCCGAAAATATGGTCTGTTGTATGATTCCCACCCGCTCCGATTTGTGCTTTAAAGGGTACAAATTACATTTGAATATCACATCCAACATCCACATTTTATTGGGTAACTGGGCTCTTGTCATGGACTACCCAGACCCCTGTTGTCCCTGGGTCATCTTCTCTATAACCACATGGAATGGTACCTGGATGGTGTTCAGTGCCGACAAGCCCATACCATCGTTAAAATCGAAGGGGCAGTTCATCACCGCGGCGATGTGAGCAACCCCAAATGCTTACACCTTACTGTCGATTATTGAATATAGTTTATTCCGGTCTTTGCCCCGATATAGATTTTGATAGAATAATTTTACCATTCGAGGGTAAAATTACTCGTGGAAAGGCCGAAGCAAAGACCCTAACCCGATTCTCCCTAGGTATTCAAATGTCCACTTGGTTGTTTCCTAGTTTTCGAAGAGTTTGTGGTCAAAGGACCACTCGGCTTGCAACCCTTTCGATACCCACCATTCATTTGGTTGTCCTAGTGATGGTGGTGGTGGGGGTTGCGTAGAAGAACCGGCCTTAGACACGGGCCTCTTCTAAGTAGGGGTTTTAACGGAGGGTTTGGTCTTGGGTGCCATAATATAGGAGAAAAAAGCACAAAATCTAGGCTTTAAACCTTAAAATTAACCAAATCAAGCTAAAGGAAAGGTAGGGTTTACCTTTCTCAAGAGTTTGGATCTGATTCCCGCAAAAAAATCCAAGCCTCTGTGGATCGTGAAGGCGGCGTGGCAAGTTCTCACAAGAAAAGAGATAAAAGCCCTAAAAATCCTCTAATGGAATCGTGCAAATGGGGAAATAAAACCTTCGACCCACTCTTATTCTGTCAGAATCGAACGATCGGTTTCTAAAATCGATCATTCGATTTTCCTAAAGCCACAGCTGCTCGACAAAATTGATCATTCGATTTTCTCAAAAAAAATTTGGCCTGAAATTTCTTTAATAACTTTCCCCTGCTCTGTTTGAGGACTTTAGATCCTTATTTAACATATGTACCTGCACTCTACACTTGGTATATACATACACACACATCCATTTACAATATACTAACCAAGATCTGGGCCATTAATTCATGATTGCCACCACACTATAAAATTTAAACATAATTCCAAATTTCCTACAGTAATGACCTTGGTGTTTATGCTCTTGCGGTTCTCAAAATTTCATGATACACAACAAGTAAAAACACTACAAAGTGAAATATGAGTAAATATACTAACGTAAGTCATATAGAGACAAAATTTCATAGAATTTTGACATTTGATCGCATCATTACACATTGAATTGACAAGTTTCACTCAAATAATTGTGGATATTAGTCACGGATCTCCACTTTGCGTTCCCAAGTGGCTTCTTTAGAAGAGTGGTTCCGCCATTTCACCACTACTAAGGGAATCTGTTTGATTCACAAGGTCTTCTCCTTATTGTTTAAAATTTGTATTGGTTCTTCCACCACTCCCAAATCTTCCTAAAGCTTGATAGGTTGGTAATCTAAGATGTGAGTCGGGTCTTTAACGTACTTCCACAACATTGATACATGGTATACGTTATGCATGCAAGATAGTTGCGGCGGCAAAGCAAGGCGATAACGTTGGATCAGCTTACCACACTTTCCAAAGTGTGTCATGCCTTTAGTAGGTGAGATCTTAACGAAGACATTATCCCCAATCTGAAATTGTGGGGTGTTAATACTATATAAGGTGAAGGAAATTAAAGATTATGATTGTAATCACTCACCTGAAACTCGACGTGTGTCCGTTTGAGGTTGGCATAAATCTTTTGGCGACTTTGTGCAACTTGCAACCTCTCGTGGATTAACCGAACTATTTTGATCATGCTTTCTACAATCTTTGAACCCAAAATGAGTTTCTCACCAACTTCTTCCCAATTAAGTGGAGACCTACATCTCTTTCCATATAAACCTTCATAGGGAGCCATTTCGATGCTAGCCTAGTAGCTATTGTTATAGGTGAACTCAATCAGGGATAAATGCTTATCCCATGATCCTTGAAAATCCAACATGCAAGCTTGTAGCATGTCCTCGATTATCTGATTCACCCTCTCAGGTTGCCCATCAGTCTGAGGATGAAATGTCAAACTGAAATCAAGTCTTGAACCCATCCCTTCCTGAAAACACTGCCAGAACTAAGACGTATATCGTGGGTCTCTATCGGATACGATACTAACCGATATACCATGCAGCCTAGCAATCTCCTTAAGGTACAACTCTGCAAGCTTGCTAGCGGTATACGTCGTATTATATGGGAGAAAGTGGGCGGATTTGGTCAATTGATCAAATGACCCATATGGCATTGTATCTCTTTAATGTTCTTGGTAATCTAAGAATGAAGTACATAGAGATGGCCTCCCATTTCCACTCGGGTATCGGTAATGGCTATAGTAGCCCAAACGGGTTCCTATGATCGAACTTTACTTGCTGGCAGACCAAACACCTTGATACATATTTAGTTACATCTTTCTTCCAACCTCTCCACCATAAGCTTTTCATTATTTCTTGATTCATCTTGGTACTTCCAGGATGTATGGCATACATTGACTTGTGAGCTTCTTCTAAAATAGTATCTCGAAGCTCGGTGTTGATTGGTATGCACACTCGGTCTCGAAATAGTAATGTGTCGTCCTCCCTGATGGAGAAATATGGTTTATTCCTGCTAAAGATGGCCATGAGTTCATCATCTATCATCTGTAGCATGTGGATGTTCTCAAATAATGTCGACCAAATGATGATAGTGACCATCAAGGCTCTTGAACCTTTAACATCGAATCTTGTGTCACATAGGGCCATATTTTCAAGTAAGTGCCATCGGTGCATTCTCGCGATGAGGTGTGACAACTGAGCAAAGGACTTTTGACTCAATGCATCTACCACAACATTAACCTTCCTGGGGTGGTACTGGATGGAACAATCATAGTCCTTGAGGAACTCCATCCATCTTCGTTGCCTCATGTTCAAGTCCTTCTGGGTGAAAAGGTACTTGAGGCTCTTGTAATCAGTGAATATATCTAACATCTCTCCATATAGGTAATGCCTCAAGATCTTCAGAGCAAAGATGATTGCTGCTAGCTCAAGGTCATGAGCCAGATAATTCTTTTCATGGTCTGTGAGCTGCCTAGAGCCGTAAGCAATGCTCTCTCATTTTGATTAAGCACACAACCCAATCCATTGTATGAAGCGTCATTGTATACTGCATAACCTCAACAGCCTGACTGTATGGTTAGCACTGGTGTGGTAGTCAATCTCTTCTTGAGTTCCTGAAAACTCTACTCGCATTGATCAGTCCACTCAAACTTAACACTCTTCCTTGTGAGCTGTGTAAGTGGACCTAAGATCTTGGAGAAACCTACTATGAATCTCCTATAGTACTTAACCAAACCAAGGAAACTAAGTACTTTTATTACTGTCCTCGGTTGTTTCCACTTGACAACAAACTCAAATTTTCTTGGATCAATAGTTATACCAGTCTCAGAGACGACATGGCCCAAGAAACTGACCTGCTCGATCCAAAACTCACACTTGCTGGGTTTTGCATATAATTTATGGTCTCTTAGTGTTTGGAGAGCCTCTCGTAAGTGTTGCTGATGCTCCTCTCTCATTCTCAAATAGATGAGGATATCATCTATGGAAATAATCACTAATTTTTTGAGGTGTGGTTTGAATACCCGATTCATCTAGTCCAGAAATGACGTTGGTGCATTCGTCAACCCAAATGACATCACTAGGAACTCATAGTGACCATACCTCATGCGGAATGTGGTTGTTAAGTAGTGAAAAATACCATTTTTCACCCCTAAACATGAGCCTTGAAAGACCCTTGAGAAGACTAAATAAGTGCTTTAGTGTGCATTTTACAGCTAACCAATCAGACAGGTCCAAATCCGAAAAGCATCCCAAAAAGATCAAAAAGCTGACAGCTCATGTCAAGTTTAAAGAAGGAGTGAAGAAACAGCCTCAGCAATGGCTAAAGAGGGTCTAAAAGAGCAGACAAAGACCTGAAGCAAGAGAGAGAGCCATTCGCAAAGAAAAAATCAAGTTAAAAGTCAATTCGCAAAGAAGAATGGGAGCCTAGAGTTCAATTCGCAAAGAACTTCTACTATTCGCAAAGAACCTTGAACTTTGCGAAAAGAAGAAAAATCCTCGAAAGAAGATTGAACTTTGCGAAAAGGCCCTAAACTGCGAAAAGGACTAAAACTCAGTGTAGCTTTGAAGAGCATGAACTCCTCGAAAGAAGATTGAACTTTCGAGCAGAGCTTGAAGTCATTGAACTTTCGAAAAGGCCCTGAACTCTGCGAAATGGCATTACAGGATTTGCGGCTCGTCCGAAGGTATTTGAAACTTTGCAGCGCCCAATGCAATCAAAGACCGGGAACATTCGGAAGGTTCAATCAAGATCGAAGGCATATTCAACCCATGTGGCGCCCAAAGTTAAATTACAGCGGGAACTTCCGAAACTCAAGCAATTTCAAACCCATAGCAAATTGATGCTTGGCTTTGATTGGCGAACGGATCGAGCATTTCCATTGGCCAAAATAGTCTGGATCCCGTGCTCAAACCTCATTGGGCAATCCGGATCTAAAGCATTCTGATTGGTCAATCCGACCATCTGTGAGGATGGAGGAAAAAGTATAAATAGAAGCCATTACGCCCAAATTGGGCATCCAGTTTTAGAGTTTTCATCTGTTTCCCTCATTCGGTCGGATAAGCTTATCTGAACCCCGTAATCCTTCTTGTAGTTTACCTTTGAGAGCCATTGTGAGTGATTTGTACTTCCAAGTTAGTTCAAAATTGTAAGTCACGAGGGGCTCTCTAAAGCTCAGCTAATTGGCTCTCTAAGGTGCTCTGTAATTGTAATTTTAGTTTTAAAGGTTTTGTCAGAATTTGTGTCTTCTCCATTGGAGTCATGTCGAGGGTTCGAATGATCACCTTAGTGCATTAGACTTCTTTAGATTCACTCATCCGCATGCAACTTCCCTTAATTCATCACCCCTGCTAATTAGCGTTGGTAACCTAATTCTAGCGGATTTACAAAGATGATGTTCATGTTCAACTAAAGAATCGGCCACAACTATTGGATGATCTGACCATTGGATGACGATCATAGCCATAAGTCTAAACCTATTCCTTAATTCGATTTATTTCTCTTACATCTGTCCGGTAGCGGATGAAGATTGAATCGCCTTCATTGAACTACAGATTCTCCATTAAAATTCAGAGGCTAAAGTACATGAAGCTATTATTTCTGCATTTGTCTTATTTTAAACATCTCCCCAACTCGGATCTGGATCATGTAGTTAGTTCTTTTCTTTATTTGCTTATAGTTAAATGTGACACAATCCAACACTCTCTTTTATCTATTCTTTTTTTTAGATAATTATAGAGCCAGATCTGGTAGCACAGATCTGGAGGTTTATCTTAAATTTTAAATCAATTGCCTGTGGACGATCTTTTACTCACTTACATTTAAAACTTGCTACAATTGGCCCTGATCTTGCAGGCCAGTGTTAGCCCCATTGTGCTGATATCCCTTTCATAAGTTAACATCCATATAACCTAGCATTCTTTAATTCTTTAATTTTTGATTCATAATGCACACAATTATGGCACACTTGGAGCGACAACAAGTTTTTGGCGCCGCTGCCGGGGAATAGATTTTAAAATTGGTAGACCTAAGTTTTTCTATTTTGTAGATTTGATTTTTATTTTTGCTTTAAACTCGCACTTTGCATTCCAAGTGCTTGATTAAATGTCTACTGCAGCTTTGTATAGAAAACCTGCTTTATGAATTTTTATTTTTTATTTTTCCGAAGTTTTTATTCTTTGCCTTCTAGTTATTTGAATAAATGTCACGCCACTCTTTTATCTTTTTGTCAAATTTGGGCGTCTTTGAGTTTTTCTTTTATTTTGTCAATACTTGAATAAGGTCTCTTTTGGATGTTTGCGGATCCGAGCAGCCCAAAAATCAATTACCTTTCAAACCTGCTCAGCCATATCAGCAGAATTTTTATAATAAATCAAATTTTCCGCAGCCTAACCAACAACAAGCCATGCGTCACACCATCCCGCCTCCTAGATCCCCGACCTTTGAAGAGCGGGTCTTGAATTCACTTCAAAATCTTGAACTTCTCGGGTGAACCTTCACAACGAGCATTAAAAAATTGAAGAAACTCGGCCAATTCTCAAATTCATTGGCTAAGAGAGAAGAGGGTAACTACTCAACAACCGTGAACAATCCTAAGGGGGTTCATGGTTGGAGAATCCTCAAATGGCCATGAGGAAATCAAAGTCAGTGACTACTTTGAGAAGTGGAAGAATAATAAACAACACAAAGGTAGTGAAGAGGAAAAGATGAAGAACAAGTGCAGAACAACAAATGGATAGCAATATGGTCAATTGATTCACATCGAAAATTCAAAAAATGAAAAATGTAAAAATAACAAAATTGTTGAAAAGATGAGGAGGAGAAATTTGTTCCTCACCTCCCATTTCCCCATGCAATGAAGTCGGTTCTCCTTTTGACAAAGGAAACACAAAATTGAGGAAATGATGGAGACATTCAAGCAAGTTAAAATTAATCTACCTATGCAATCAAATGTGTCCTCGCTTATGCAAAATTTCTCAAAGAGGTGTGCACCCACAAAAGGCAATCTAGGATACATTTATCCAAGAAGGCCTTTCTTTGTGGAGAAAATCAACCAAGTGCTATCAATTGCAACACCACCTAAGATGCAAGACCTCGAATCCCCACAATCCCTGCATCATTGGGGAGCACACCATTGAGAAAGCCTTGCTAGATCTGGTGCTAGTGTCAACTGCTTCCTATTCTCTATGAGAAGCTAGGTTTGGGAGGAATTGAAACCCACTCAAGTGGTGTTACAAATATGACAGATCCGAAAGGAAACCTATGGGGTTGATTGAAGATGTTTTGGTAGGAGTAGACAAGTTTTTCTACCTAGACTTTTTTTGGTGTTGGACATGGAACCAACCAAAAGTACCACGCCATCCCCATCATTCGGGAAGACCATTCACAGCTACAACTAATGCATGCATTCAATGCAGATCTGGCATCATGGAGGTGTCTTTTGGAAATATGAAAGTTAAATTGAATGTGTATAATGTCACACTCAACCTCAATTCTCACGAGGAATGTTTCCATGTTGACATCATTGATGAGTGGTGGAGGAGTCTTTACAAACATTTCAAGGTAAAGACTCCACCACAATTTAAAATGATTGGGGATCCACCGAGAAAGAAGGAAAGGGAGATCAAATTCAACGGGAGTCTGCTTTGTGCAAGGCACTCACCAACAGTCATCAAGTTCTCTCTCTTGGAGACCTGCTCCTCTCCCTCTTCCACAAGTTACCAAGGTACCTTTGCTGCCCTCTTTTCTCAGCCCACCTGAATTGGAACTCAAACAGCTCCCCAAAAATCTGAAATATGTGTTTTTGGGAGATCATCAAACACTACCTGTGATTATTTCTTCCTCCCTTACAAAGGAGCAAGAAGAGGAGCTGTTGGTAGTTCTAAAACAGCACAAGAAAGCAATTGGCTGGACCATTGCTGATTTAGGAGGAACCCTGTTTTTAATATGTGCTCCCATGCTTCATTATTTTTTTTTTTTTTTCATACACATCATCAACAAAGGGGTCAATCTTATGAATCTTGCTTTTCACTGTATTCCTGCTAATCATTTTTATAATCACTTAGATTCATAAGTATCTCAGGCTTTTGGGTTTGTTTCTTTGGGCTTAGGATACATCATTTGGCATTAGATTTTCTGTTTTAGGAATTTTAGTTTCAAATTCTGTTTTTAGATCGCTGATTTTTTTCTTTCTTAGGTTAATGTGTCCACGTTTCTTGATTTTCGCCATTTTTATAGTTAGTTTATAACTTTGTTTTCCTATTTTGCATTCACAAATTCAGTTTTGTATCAACACTTTTCTTTTCTTTTTTAACTTTGTATTCATCCTTACCTTGCTTTTACTATTTCTCTATTAGCATTAGTTTCCTTTCATTTGCATAGTAATCCTTCTATTTGTTAGATTTTATTTAGCGTTCTAACATTGTTTTGTTGATTTTTCTTCCATTTGTATATCATGATTTCCATTTCCTTGCTCACATCTTCGCTTTTACATTTTTATTTTCTGCATATAGTTTAGATTTTTTTCTGTTCTTAGTTTTCCTTTCTTCTTCTACCCTGCTGCCCCTAGTCTCTCAGCGTCTAGAACATTGAGGACAATGTTCATCTTAGCTTTGGGGGCATGGCACACAGGTCCTGCCCATGAGATAATTAGCATAAGGGCATCACAAACACCAAAGTAATCAGGAAATAAATCAAATGACTTAAGAATCAAGACAATGTGGAAATTTTAAAATGTTCCTTGCAAGAATTTAGACATTCTAAACCCTACAATATTCCACATTTCCATGATGTTAACACCAGGAAAATACACTTGTATTAGCACATAGCAAGTCGACAGGAAGAGAAAAAGGTAATGAAATACTTAAAAGCTCAAGGAAAACCATAACCAAAGGAGAATTGAGCCTATATGTTTTACATCTCGTTGAAGAGTGGACCGAGGCAACCCTTTTCCGATTCAAAGGACTGGCCGAGGCATTAGATCCACTAGAAATTAGGAAACTCCAAATCAAAACAAGCAACAAGATTCATGAAAGCGAGGAAAAGATCAAGGCCTTCTTTGGACTTGAGCTTAATGAGAACCAACCAAGAAAGATCTGCCCTTGTTTGTACCCCAATTGAGCTATAAATCCTACAATGCTTCATCAAAACACCCATTTTCTTGCACCGAACCAATGGAACTAATTCACCTTCCTCACCTTGAGAATTCAGAGTTAAAGGAGAAAGAAGTAAAGATGGAACATTTTGGGCAAATATCAAAATAAATGAAGAAGAAATACCTCAAAAATGGGCAGATGGTGAGAAAGTAAAAGAAAACAATGTGAAAAAGAAGCAAGCAAAAAAAAAACAAAAGGGAACTTTATGTTGAAAATTCAAGATCAAAGGAAGAAGAAATGAGTACTTTGAACACGAGAATCTCAAAGAAGCTAAACTCAAGAAGGTGGAGTCATGAACCACCTCCTTCAATTCGACTTCTCAAAATCCAAACACTGCTCAACCTTCCTATCCCTCAAACCTCACTCCACGAGCCATACAACAAACCCAAAGTTAAAAGTCCTTGTGATCCAAAGTTGAGTGAACTGTCATGTGGAGATAAGCTTTCCCAATCTATGGTGAGGAGATGTCAAGGATGCCAAGACGAGAATCATGCCTATGCTCATGCTTACAAATCCATTTGGGAGATGTAAGCTCTTGAGCTTGAGTGAAAATGAACCCTTCAACAAAAATCTTGATGAGAGTACACCAGTAAGTGTTTGGGTTGGAACTTGAGCACATTAAGTATGACTTATAACCTAATTTTTATTCAAATGATGAACTCAACACATTTGCATGATTTCTATGGCTGCTCACAGATTGGAAAGAGTGAAACATTCATAAGGTTTATAAATGTTGAAATCCCTTGCAAACAATAAACCTAAATTTCTAAACATTGATTCAAGAGTAATTAATTTTGATCTTTGATTGCTCATGGGATGACAAAGGCACTAATGCCAACTGTCCCATGGAGAAGTTTGTGGGTACCTTCACCGAAAACCCTCAGACTTCACTCCTCCTCTAGGGATCACCTAGGGGTTTAAAAGGCTTGTTGCATATGCTAAATGCACCTGCTTCCTACAAAAGTGGCTCTTTATTTTGCTTTTACGTTTCTTTGCTCGTGGACTAGCAAAGCTTAGGTTTGGGGTGTGTTAAGTAGTGAAAATACCATTTTTCACCCCTAAACATGAGCCTTGAAAGACCCTTGAGAAGACTAAATAAGTGCTTTAGTGTGCATTTTACTGACTAACCAATCGATGTGTCCAAATCAAAGCATCCCAAAAGATCAAAAGTCGATACTCATGTCAAGTTTAAAGAAGGAGTGAAGAAACTCAAAGAATGGCTAAAGAGGGTCTAAAAGAGCAAACAAAGACCTGAAGCAAGAGAGAGAGCCATTCGCAAAGAAAAAATCAAGTTAAAAGTCAATTCGCAAAGAAGAATGGGAGCCTAGAGTTCAATTCGCAAAGAACTTCTACAATTCGCAAAGAACCTTGAACTTTGCGAAAAGAAGAAAACACTCCTCGAAAAGAAGATTGAACTTTGCGAAAAGGCCCCTAAACTCTGCGAAAAGGACTAAAACTCCAGGTGTAGCTTTCGAAGAGCATCTGAACTCCTCGAAAAGAAGATTGAACTTTGCAAACAGAGCTTCAGAAGTCATTGAACTTTGCGAAAAGGCCCCTGAACTCTGCGAAATGGCATTCCGGGGATTTGCAGCTCGTCCGAAGGGTATTTCAGGAAACTTTGCACGTGCCCCAATGCAATCAAAAGACCAGGAACATTCCGGAAGGTTCCAATCAAGATCCGAAGGCATATTCCAACCCATGTGAGCACCCAAAGTTAAATTACCTGGCGGGAACTTCCAGAAGCTCTAACAGAATTTCAAACCCATAACAGAATTGATGCTTCTGGCACCTGATTGGCCGAACTAGATCAGAGCATTTCCATTGGCTAAAACAGATCTGGATCCCCGTGCTCAAACCTCATTGGGCAATCCAGATCTAAAGCATTCCTGATTGGTCAATCCAGCCATGCGCAGGATGGAGGAAAAAGTATAAATAGAGAAGCCATTCGCCCAAATTGGGCATCCAGATTTTAGAGTTTTCATCTCTGTTTCCCTCATTCCGATCAGATAGCTTATCTGAACCCCCTGAATCCCTTCTTGTAGTTTACCTTTGAGAGCCATTGTGAGTGATTTGTACTTCCAAGTTCGGATTCAAGACTGTAAGTCTGAGGGCTCTCTAAGAAGCTCAGACTGTAAGTCTGAGGGCTCTCTAAGAAACCGTGCTCTGTAATTGTAATTTTGGATTTTAAAAGGTTGCTGTAATTTGTGTCTTCTCCATTGGAGTCATGTCGAGGGTTCTGAATGATCACCTTAGTGCATTAGACTTCTTTAGATTCTCTCATCCGCATGCAACTTCCCTTAATTCATCACCCCTGTGCGAATTAGCGTTGGTAACCTAATTCTAGCAGCATTTACAGTGATGTTCATGTTCTGAACTAAAGAATCGATTAACTATTGGATGATCTGTGACCATTGGAGATCATAGCCATAAGTCTAAACCTATTCCTTAATTCGGATTTATTTCTCTTACATCCTGTCTTTGGTAGCCGATGAAGATTGAATCAGCCTGTTGAACTATTCTCCATTAAAATTGAGGCTAAAGTACATGAAGCTATTATTTCTGCATTTGTCTTATTTTAAACATCTCCCCAACTCGGATCTGGATCATGTAGTTAGTTCTTTTCTTTATTTGCTTATAGTTAAATGTGACACAATCCAACACTCTCTTTTATCTATTCTTTTTTTTAGATAATTATAGAGCCAGATCTGGAGGTTTATCTTAAATTTTAAATCAATTCCCTGTGGACGATCTTTTACTCACTTACATTTAAAACTTGCTACAATTGGCCCTGATCTTGCAGGCCAGTGTTAGCCCCAATGTGCTGATATCCCTTTCATAAGTTAACATCCATATAACCTAGCATTCTTTAATTCTTTAATTTTTGATTCATAATGCACACAATTATGGCACACTTGGAGCGACAACAGTGGTCTATGAAATATCTTCAACCTTAATCTTCAATTGATGGTAGCCTAACCTCAAATCAATATTTGAAAAGAAGTTTACACCTTGCAGTTGATCAAAGAGGTCATCAATCTGTGAAAGTGGATAACGACTCTCAATCATCAACTTGTTTAGCTAGCGGTAATCGATGCAGAGCCGCATTGAATCATCCTTTTTCTTAATGAATAGTATCGATGCTCCACAAGGAGATACACTAGGTCTGATAAATCCCTTATCTAAAAGTTCCTGAAGCTGATCCTTCAGTTCTTTCAACTCTACTAGCGCCATGCGATACGGAGCCTTCGACAACGGCTCGGTACCTGGAACTAATTCAATCACACTCGATCTCCTGATCCAGTGGTTGCCCAGGGAGATCCTCGAGAAATACATCCGAAAACTTACATGCGACTGGAATGCCAGCGATGTTATGCTTCTCTTCCCGTTGTTCATGCATGAAAACTAGGTATCCACTGCACCCGTTCCTCATAAGACGCTCTGCTTAGATGGCTGAGATGAATGGTGCAACGCTGGACTTAACTCCACAAAATTGGAAGGATTTTCCCCTTGGAGGGCAGAAAGTTACCACTTTTCGGAGGCAATCAACACTAGCATGATATGCGGATAGCCAATCCATTCCAAGGACTATATCAAACCCTTGCATGTCTAATAGGATCAAATCGGCTATCATTTCGTGGTCTTTAACCTCAACGATCACCGACCGACACACAATTTTTGTACTCACTGGCCTTCCCGTAGAGACTGACACTGCTGATATCAAGTCTAGAAGCTCAGGAGTGATTCTCAATTCTGTTGCGAATTGAGGTGTGACAAAAGAGTGTGTAGACCTTGGGTCTACCAATACACGTGCTTCATGATGGCAGATATCGCTACGCTGATACGTATGTAATGTACCTAAATTTTATACACACAATCTAATTAAGTGTTCACAAGGTGTGTGGTGTGCATGGATGTCATACTTTAAGAAATTTATAGAAAATAATTAGTCAACTAAAACCAAAGTAAGAATTAAATCTAAAATTTAATTATACCTTGGATTATGTCATTTGACATTTAGGGATCATGTGCAGTAACGGCATAAGGTCGACCTTGAACAGTAGGTCAAGAAGATCTCTGTGTAGAAGCCGAAGTGGTTCTCTCCTTGTCTTCGTCAAGACAATCCTTGATCAGGTGCCCAATCTTGCTGCATCTAAAGCAAGCTCCAGAGATTCTCCTGCATTCCTCAGTCTTATGTGGTTTCCCACACCTTGCACACAATGGAACCGGAGAGAAAGATGAGACACACGAGGATCCTTGTGTCACTGAGGCTCCACTCGCAGTAATGCCTAAAGGTCGGAAGGGTCGTGTAAGCAAAGACACTAGTGGTCTCTGATAGGAGGTCAGTCCTGTTGAACAACTCTCTCCTTATTCTGCTGGTCTCTCCTCTTGAACATCTTCTCGATGTACTCTTCGGCAATAAGAGCTTTTGGCATTACTGTTGTCTTGCTTACCTTGCAATTATTAAATGGTTAAAATAGAAAATTAAATGAACAAATTACAGCAAAGTGGACTTAAGGGAAGCAAGCAGTCCTGCAAGAACCACGGTTGTTGTAAGTTTTAATAGGTAAGTTAGGATAGGTCCACAGAGAAATGTGTTTTGAAAAGAGGTAAATCTCTAGATCTATGATAGATCTGACACTCTAACCTAATTTAGACTAAATCAAAATAGGAAAGAGGATAGGTTTCTAAGATTTTTCACTTTACTAAAAAAATTATAAAAATCAAATGCAAATGATCTAGATCTGATTAAACATAGAGTTAAAGGAAAATGGAGAAAAGATTAAAATCAAAATGTGGAGAGCAGCAGCTAGGGATTTTGGTCTTTACTGAAAATCAATTGAATCAAAGGCAATGCATAGGACAGATTTACAGCAATCCTTCATCTAGCTGCAAGCTTAGATGCAAGGTATGAGAATCTAACCTGAACCAAAAAATTGAAGCAATCCTAAGGTTATGATCTGTCCATTTCAATGGCCACAGATCATCCCAGAGATTGTTCCAATTCCAGGATCTTGATTAGAATAGGTAAACCATTGCAGATGCTATGGGTGCCAGGCTACAAGCTCAAGCATCCATAGGAATATCTAATCCAGGGAAATTAAATATGAAAAAGTGAAATATAGATCAGAATCACCTTTAAAAACCATAATTACATTGCAATAACACAACTTACAATCCTATTGTGCTCAGATATGCAATCTATGAAATATACAATCCATCTACAAAGCCTTTGAAATTCTCGATTTATAGCTCTCAACCTCACCCTAGCTACTGAAGGGGTTTAGCCAACCATGATTGGCCGAGAAGAGAATGGGGGAAGAAGGAAGAGAGAGGAAATTTTTGGAGGGGAAAATGGAGATCGAATTTGGCTATGGTTATCTCAATTTTTGGATGCCTAGCTCTGTAGGTTCCTCGGGCTTTTATACTCTTCATCTCTATCTTCAGATCTGTTTCAGCCAATCAGAGCTCAAGAGAATAATTTTATTATTTTGAGCTGCAGATGTGGGTGATTTCTCTTCTAGAAGCTCTTCACTGATTGGTCCAAACAAGACAAGTACATGTGAAGTGGTTAGGGTTCCCATTCATGCCCAGTTGTGTTTCAAAAATACCCCCAAGGGTCACTAACGTGTTTTGGAATATGTGCACAAAGCACTGGAGTTTGGTAGCTACTATGAAAGGAACTGAGAAGTTCCTAATTCGAGTGTCGAGAGATTCAAGGGACCTCTCGATAGGTTCTGAGTCTGTTTGGTCTTCATTTTGATAGGTTCATGTGGCTTTCGATAGGATAGGAGACATCTTGACAGTTTCTCTTGAACTTGTCGACAGGATTGACAACATTTCTCATCTTCTATCTAATTTTTCATTCATCCTCTCGGTAGGTTATAATCAACCTGTCGACTTGTTATACTACTTCAGTTTGGCTCTCGACAGGATCTTCTGAACCTCTCGACAAGTTGGTTCATCCTCACGCCGATGAGCATAACTTCAGGTAAGTTGTCGGCAAGTTATCTTGTACTGCTCGATAGGTTCAGTTGAACCTCTCGGCTTCCCCTGCACTTCCAGGTATCCTCTCGACAGGTTATATTGCACCTCTCGAACCTCTCGATAGGTACTAGGGAGCTCTCGATAGCTTCATATATAACACCGAACCTCTCAACAGCTTCATCCTCTTCTCTCAGAACCTCTTGATATGTCCTGGGAAGCTCTCGACTTCTTCTGCACCTTTAGGTATCCCCTCGACAGGATCCACTGCTATGCCTCCAACCACTCAATAGGTAACTGAAACCTCGCGAGATCTTCACATTTCCTCCTCAGTACCACTCGACAGGTAGGCTTATACTTTCAGAACCTCACGACAGCTTAATGGAACCTCTCAACAAGTTCTGCTTTGTGCTTCCACAGCCGGCACACATCTTTGATGTGTCGTTCTTCATTTGCTCAGCACTCAGCAACCTCTTGGTGCGTTTAATCTTCATTCCTTGCAATTGTACTTGGTCCCAAGTATCCCCAGTTGGGCCCTTGACCTTCTCATGCACTTTTAAGGCTCTGTGGATTACATGGTTGGCTGGCCTTTGCGCTGTATGAACACATGATGAGGCAGCATGTCTAGTCATTGGCATTCTTAGATGGATGCCTGCACTAAGGCTGTAATTTATTGCTTATCTACAAAATACACTCAACACACATTATTAGTTATCTCAAAGGTCCATCAAAGGTCAGGTTAGGAGGTAAAAAATGGTATTTTTCACTGCTTAACACACCCCCAAACCTAAGCTTTGCAAGTCCCTGAGCAAAGGAGAAATTAAAAACAAGTATTAAAAATGAAAAATGCCAATTCTGTAGGGAGCACAGATGCATTTAGCATATGCATCAAGCCTTTTAAACCCCTAGGTGATCCCTAGTGGAGGAGTGGAGTCTCCTGAGGGTTTTCAATGAAGGTACCCACAAACTTCTCCAATGACTCAGTTGATACCAATGCAGCATGTTAAAAAAAAAAATCAAGAAAAATAAAATTCATTCCACACCTTATTCATTCAATTATAGAGGATTCCTAGCAGAAACACAGCAGTTTAAATCTTGAAATTATGCTATAATTCCATCACAATCAATCAACTCATGTCAAGGCATTTTGTATGAAAATTAATGCAGAACTTACCATCAAATTAAGAATTATGTCTTCACATTGCCCCAAACAAATTGGATTTCAGACCCAAGTCTTACCAGGGCTGTCACTCACAATAACCATGACGGGTGCATCACTTCTCACAGCTCAAGAGCAGTTACAACCCTCGAATAGGACTAAAAGCATGAGCATAGGCATTGCTCTAATTTCTAAAATTTTCTAAACTCTTTTCACCATAGATTATATAAATCCTCATCTCCACATGACAGCTTAATCAATTTCATATTAGTAGGGTTTTTTTATTGGGTTGTAATGTGGCTTATGGGTGAGGTTTATAAAGAATGAAAGGGTAGAATGGGATTCAAAATTGGAGAAATTAGTAACGTAAGGAGGTGATTTGCAACTTCACGACCTTCATTTCAGTATAAATCCATCTTCTTCTCGAATTTTGAGAGCCAAAGTGGCTAGCTTCTTCTCTTCTTTTTCAAAATATCCAATGAGATGAGTTCTCTTTCCCATTCTTTTATTTTGCTTTTCTATTTTTCTTTTCTTTTTGTATGCTTTTTTTGTATTTTTCTCCATTTTTCCTTTTATAGGCTGGAATGCCACAACTGCTACCAAATGTGCTTTCGTCTCTTTCAACCAAATATCAAACCTTGCCCCTCTGACCTCACTTCTCCTTCTATTTCCTAAATTCTTAGATTAAGGGTGAACTAAACCAGGTCAAGGGGTTTTGGGCTCAAATTTTTTGGTCTTTATGAAAGAAAAATTAGATTTTTTTTAAGGCTCAAATGGTGTGTATCAAGGGCAGTTCAAAGGTGGGAATTTTTAGGCTGAAACTCTCCAAAGGATGGCCTTACATCATGTCCTCAATGTCATGAGTGCTGTCAAGCTGTTTCAAATTGGATTTGTCTAACTTCTAGTGAGCAGAGTAGATTCAATCAATCCTTAGAGCATAAAATTTTGCTAAAACACTCCTCTAAGAAATTTTATTCAGGCCCAAATCTCACTAGGTATGGTCTTTCATCAAATTTCTGGGGTGTATCCTCATAGTTTTCTCTCTTTTCAGGTTCACTAAGCATCAATTTTTGAAAATTCTTGACATTTGCTTCATGAAAAATGTTAAAACTACAACACATTTCAGTTTTAAAAAGTTTTTAATTTCCTCTTTTTCAAAAAAAAATCAGGTGGTCAGGTGGGAAATCACTTTATTTTCAAAAACAAATTTAACATAGCTGCACTAGTATTAACTCATTTCATTGGCACACCTGCCATACCCCCAAACCTATGATGAACATTGTCCGTAATGTTTACACAGTGAGTAATCAAGGGCAACAGGGTAAAAATGAGACACAAAATAAAGGAAGTAATATGATCAAAGAAGGCACACAGAAACAAATAACATAAAGACATAAAGTAAATCACACAAAATATACTAAAGAGAAATTTCATTTATAACATAAAAAATATGTGCAATGTAATGGAAAATAACTACAAAAAGCTTTTATAAAACATCCTAAGTAACTACATGTATAAAACTAATCATCTGGATTTTCTTCTGCCTCAACCTTAACTTGGACTCCTTTTCCTTTTTCTTTCTTCACAGGTGAACTGGCTGGAGGGGCAATGGCAAGAGGGGTAGTCTCAGTTGCTTGTATAGGCTCTCTGGCAGCCATTTTAGCAATTCTCCTTTCAAGTATTTTTGCCTTCGTTTCTGAAAGTTTTACTCTACTTTCATACAGTTCTCTGGTGGCTTTTGTGACCTCTTTGGAGGCAGCTAACCTTTTCTTGAGTACATCAGCTCTCATTTTCTCTGTTACTGCTGTATTCTTCTGTGCTTTAAATTGAATCAAAATATTTCTCCAGCCCATTGATATTTTCAGCAACTCAACTCTGTGATCTAGCTCCATTTAAGTTATCTTCTCTTCAAAGGGCCTCCTGATTGAGGTGATGAGGTTAGTCATGCCTTCAATGACATCCTTTTTAAGGTATGGGTTATTTTGCATGGCATGTAGGAGGGTTGAGTATGGAGATATGGAAAAGGAAGAGGTAGGTACTATGGGTTATTTAGCACTGGAAGAAGGGCTAGCCAACAATGGTGAGGGGATGGATGATGGCATGGGTGGGGTGGAGATTGAGGGTAAAGGGTGATGGACTTCAAGGTCAGGCTCAGGTTGGGATTTTGGTTTAGGTTCAGGGTCTGTTTGGGTTGGAATTGAGGAGGTGGGGATTAGGTTTTCTACATCTCTGGCAACATCATATGTTGCTGCTGCAGGTTGGGATGCAGGTTCATTTTTAGGCTTAGGGTCTATTTGGTTGGAGGAATCTCTGGTAGGGGGTTTAGTGATTGGTTGTTCCACCTCAGTAGTGGAAACCACTGCTAAAGGAGATGGAGGTGGGGTGGGTGTAGGAGTAGGGACTAGAAGAGGTTGGGAGGTACGGGTAATAGGGCTTATGGTTGATTGGAGGGCTTGTAGGTAGGAGGTCATGGCAGCTTGGTTGGCTATGTTGGGTTGGAGCTAGGCAAGGATGGTGGTGAGAAGGGAAAGGATTTGGGTGGAGGCCTCAAGTAGGACTTGGGCTTGCGTAACAGGTGGAATGGGGAGAATGGGTTGGAAGGGAGATGTGGAAGCATGCTAGAAAGGTGGGTGGCAGCAGGCTGGACAAGGGTAGGTTGTGGGGAGTCAAGTAGGGGGGTATATTCATACCCAATGTCCTCCACAATGGAGTCAATTAGGGATGAATGGCCCTCAGTGGTCAGGTGGTCCAGCTCTTGAGGAAGGGTAGGTGAGAAGGGGAAGGTGGGGTTAGTGTCAAAGGGTATGGATGGTGGAGAAGTGATAAATGGATAAGCTGATATAGATGGTGCAGGGCTCAAGGCTTCAAGAGCTAGGATGGATGGGCTGGTTGGGGGGTTGTAACTAAACTTCTTAGGTAGGTGGATGTGCTGGGTGACGAAGGTATGGTAAGGATGGGGTCTGTGATAAGAGGAGCTGATAGAGGTGTGGAGGTGGTGATAGTGGAAAGGGTGGCTTAGCTACTGGGGTGAATGGAAATTCAAGTAGAAGGTAGGGAAGCTGAGATGGTGCAGGGCTCAAAGCTTTAAGAGCTGGGATGGATGGGCTGGCTGGGGGGTTGTAGCGAACCTTCTTAGGTAGGTGGATGCGCTGGGTGATGAAGTTATGGTAAGGATGGGGTCTGTGATAAGAGGAGCTGATAGAGGTGTGGTGGAAAGGGTGGCTGAGCTGTTGGGGTGAATAGAAATTCAAATGGAAGGTAGGGAAGCTGAGATGGATGGGAAAGAGGGTGATGGAAAGGAGGGGCTGGCAATATCAAGGTAGACAATAGGCATCAGCACAACTATGGAGGAGATGAGTATGGGTGCAAATGGCACATGTGGAGGTACTGAGCTGGGACCAACAGAAGTGGATGCAGGCTCAGATTTAACAGATGTAGAGGTTTCAGCTGCAGAGCTGGAGATCTTAGGTGCAGCTGCTGAGCTGGCCACCTGAAGGACTTCTCTGTCAGGACTCTCAGCTGATTTCTTATTGCTTTTGCCAATCAAGGTCCTACTAGCAGACCAGGCTCTCTTCCCAAACACCTCAGGGCTCACCTTTTCCATAGGCTCATCCTTTTGAAATACAAATTTTCCTTTTCTAAGCAAAGCAGTGATGAGCCTGCTGTAGGGTAGTCCTGGCAAGGCTTGTACTCTTTTGATCTTATCATTCACATCTACCATTGCCTCAAATACCAGTTGAGTAGCATTCATAAATCGGCCCTTGGAGAACCAATACAAGGCATCCACTATGGGGGTTCTCCTCTCTTACTGATGTCCACTGACATAGAGGTTTTTCCTCAAAATGGAATCAATGAAAAGCATGCTAGGATGTAAATCCCTCCTCATTAATGACTCCTCAGAGCCTACAATTCCTTGGGTCAGGTGTCTTGCCATAGCTTTAAAGCATACACTCTCAGGTTCTGCTAGACCATAGGCTATATCAAAAATAGATGGGATCCCCAATGCTAATCCAATATCACTGTAATCTACCACAATCTCCTAGTTATCAATTAAAATCACAAGGCAACGCTCAGTTGCCCTGGCTTGGTGTTCTTCCTGATGTTCTGATACCACAATTTGACCAGCCTAGGGTAGGATTTCTCTTGCAATGGGGTCAACAATGCTGTCAGGCCTACCTTCACCAAGTAATCCAATGTATCTTTACACTCCTCTTCCTTAGAAAAATAGGGGAGATAAAAAATTTTCTCAGGGATTAGGCCTAAAGCATCCACAAATTCATTGGGAGTGGATAGGTTCACAAGGACTTCAAGTTCCTCCTCAGGGTTAAGCTTAGTCTCAGGAATTTCAAGCACAGGGTTAGATTCTGTCTTAGGGGCCTCCTCAACAATTTCCTCATTGATTTGGGCCTTCTTGGATATCTTAGCTTTCTTAGGTTTGTCAGATTTCTCAGCTTTATCCATGACAAGCTTTCTTTTGGCAGGTGGGTTCTCCTTGGGCTGTGTGGCTAGCCTACTGGATTTCCTAGTGGTTTTGGTGGCGGAGTTGGAAGGGGCTTTGAAAAGGTTAGCAAGGGTATCCTCTTGGTCAACTATTAGTCACTCAATCCCTCAAAAATCAATCTCAACAACCACACAGACTTCTTTGATAAATCAAATTAATCACAAAAATTTGAAATTGAAGTACAAAGCTTGGAAATCACAGAGTGGAGCTAAACAAGAACTTACCAATAGAAACCTAGGGTTTCTCAGATCTCGATGTGCACGACACCAAATCAATCTAAAATAGGTGCAAAATGTAGCTTTCGAGAAACTGAAGCACTTGGAGCAATTGCAAGGTACTGGGAGTTTGAACCAGTGAGGGAGAGGAAGAAGAAGGAAATGAAAAATTGGCAGATAAGAGACAAAGCAAGCACACAGAAGCTGTCAAATGGCAGAAATAATTTGTCGATAGGTTTCAAATAATGCAAAATGTGTTTCTACAGGATTGGGGAAAAGGTGTCGATAGGTTGCCTCAACCTGTCGAGGAGATAATTTGTGAGCTTATGGTGTTGAGTGGTTGGTTGAACCTCTCGAAAGGTACATAGGCTTCAAATTTTACAAGTTGAGAGGTACAGACATCCTCTCGACAGGTTTGAAGAACTCAACATTTAATCCTCTCGACAGGTTTCAAAACCTATCGAGACAAAGCCTACTCCTTCAGAACCTCTCAATAGCTAACTCAACATCTCGACAAGTTCAAAAGATCCTGTCGAAACTCACATTTACGGCTTCAGAACCTATCGAGAATCGACTCAAACCTCTCAACAAGTCTCAAATCTTATCGATATGCATATTAGGAACCTCTAGAACCTATCGAACATCAATTTAAACCTCTCGACAGGTTGTTTTTCAATTCAAATAGCTTTCTAATTAGTTCCTAGTCCATCTGTCAAACAAATTTATCAACTCTATTCAACTCCCATTCATTTCTCCAGCTTTGGAATTGATGACATATGCTTTAAACCTACTGACTACTGACTCATGATTTGTACATGCAAGCATTAAGCAAAATCTACCACAAATATGTACACTGCCAGACACATTTTAAAAGAATAAAATCATAGCTATGATACATAGTATACATTGTTGAGAATCAGTCGCATTTTGGAGGTTCTTGAAGGTGGATGGTCACCATAGGCTCCACCACATTTTCAACAAAAAGTTAGAGCCTTTGACGATTCACTTTCATTATCCTACCATCTTTTGGATCCTTGATTTCAATAGCTCCAGATGGGGATAGATGCTCTACCATGTAAGGTCCCTCCCATTTGGATCTCAACTTGCCTGGGAAAATTTTTAATTTAGAATTGAACAAGCAAACCTTATTGCCAGCAATGAACTCCTTCCTCAACAAATGCTTGTCATAAAGGCTTTAGTTTTCTCTTTGTAGATCCTAGCATAGGAGTATGCTTCCAATCTTAGCTCTTCCAGCTCTGACAGCTAGAGCCTCCTGTGCATGCCAGAAAAAGTTAGATCAATATTCATTGATTTAGTAGCCCAATAGGCTTTATGTTCTAACTCTACTGGCAAGTGACATGCCTTTCCATACACCAATCTGAAAGGTGACATGCTAATTTGGGTCTTATAGGAAATCCTATAAGCCCACAGTGCATCATTAAGCTTCATGGCTCAGTCCTTCCTATCTACCCTAACTGTCTTCTCTAGGGTGTGCTTTATCTCCCTATTTAAGATTTCAACCTGCCCACTAGTCTGGGGGTGGTAGGGAGTTGCAATCTTATGTGTAACAGAATATTTCTTGAGCAAGCTCTCAAAATTTCTATTACAGAAATGGCTGCCCCCATCATTGATGATGGCTCTACGGGTGCCAAATCTTGAGAAGATATTTTCTTTGCTAAATTTTAAGACAATCTTATGGTCATTAGTCCTTGTTGCAATGGCTTCAACCCATTTGGACACATAGTCCACTGCCACGAGGATAAAACTATACCCATATGAAGAAGAAAAGAGGCCCATAAAATCTATTCCCCAGATATCAAAAAGTTCAACAGCAAGTATAGGCTGTAGAGGCATGGAGTTTCTTTTTGAGATACTTCCCATTTTTTGGCATCTGTCACGAGCTTTACAATGCTGCCCTGCATTCTTGAAGAGAGTGGGCTAATAAAATCCACTTTGGAGCACCTTGGCAGCAGTCTTGTTGCCACTAAAATGGCCTCCATAAGCCTGTTCAAGACACATAGTTAGTATGCTGTGGAAATCCTCATCAGGGACACATCTCCTCATAACTTGGTTTGCAAAATCCTTGAACAGGTATGGATCCTCTCACATGTAATATTTGATCTGTGAAAAGAACAGCACCTTGTCCATTTTGTTCCAATGCGGGGGGATCTTACCCACTACCAAGTAGTTCACAATGTTTGCAAACCAAGGTGTAGAAGTGTTGATAGTAAACAGCTATTCATCTGGGAAGAATCATTGATAGGCAGCCTATCAAACTCCTTGTTGAGAATTGGAAAATACCATTTTCCACCCCTTAACCTGGGTCTTGATAGACCTTTGAGAGAACTAAATAAGTAGTCTAAGTGTGTTTTTACAGCTAACAATAAAGGCAGACTTAACCTTGAAAGTAGCCTAAATGTGCTAAAAAGATAAAGATCGATGTTGATCCGAAGGAAGAAGGAGAAGAGACAACCTCACTAACTGTCAAAATGCCTGAACTGAAGAGGCAAAGACCTGGTCTGAACCTAGAAAAGAAGTGTGGAGCAATTCGAACAAAAGAAAGCAGTACAGAGAACTTTTCGAAAAGAATCTGAACTTTTTGAAAAGAATCAAAAGCTCCAGGCTTAGCTTTCGAAAAGCACCTGAACTCTTCGAAAGGATTTCTGACCTTTTCGAAAAGAAGAGAACTCCTAGCGAACAACATCAGAACTGTACGAAAAGAGCTTCAGAAGTCACAGAACTGTACGAAAAGAGCTTCAGAAGTCACAGAACTCTGCGAAAAGTTCCCTAGACTATGCGAAATGATATTTTAAAGATTCCTAGCATCTGCAAGGGTAATTCAATAATCTTTTGCATGCGCCCCAATGCAGTTAAAAACCAGGGACATTCCAGAAGATTCTGAGCACGAACCAAAGGCATATTCCACCCCATGTGAACACCCAGAGAAGAAATCACTTGGCGGGAACTTCTAGAAGCTCTAACAGATTTTCAAATTACATAACAGAATTGATGCTTCTGTCATCTGATTGGCTGAACCAAATCAAGCAATCTGATTGGCCAAAATAGATCTGGATCCTCATGCTCGACTACCATTGGTTGATACAGATCTAAGCAATTCTGATTGGTCAATACACATCTGAGCTAGACCTGGGCGAAACTATAAATAGATGAACCATTTGCCCAATTTGGGTATCCAGATTTTGAGTTTCATTTCTGTTGCTCCATTTCCAATTCAGATAGCTTGTCTGAAACTCTTGTAATAGCCTAACTTTTACTTGCAATTGAGAGCTGTGAGATACTTTTATAATTTAAAAGAGAATTGTATTCAAGACTACAAATCCGAGAGCTGTTTAAGTTATGCTCTGTAATTGTAATGCTGAATTTAATTGTTGTGAACCGTACGTTCTCAATTGGATTCGTGTTGAGGGTTCCCTATGATCTCCTTATTGCACTAGACTCCTTTAGATTTACTATTTTTCAAGCAATTTCCCTTGATTCATTATCCCTGTGGGAATTAGTATTTGTAACCTAATCTTTCACAGCATTTGTAGTGGTATTTCTTGTTCTGAATTGAGGGATCAGATTAAAGACTATTGGATGGTCTGTGGCCATTGAAGTGGACATACCATAGCCATAAGTTTAACTCTAATCCTTGAGTTAGATTACTTTCTCTTGCATCTGTGCTTATAGCCAGATGAAGATTGGATCATCTTTCATTTGATCTACATTTATTCTCATTTTGTTTCAAGAACCAAATCAAAGTTAGATATTATTTCTCCATTCTTATTAATTTACATCAAAATCTCCCCAACTCAGATCTGGATCATTTAGTTTAATTGTACTTTTATCATTTAGTTAATGTGACAAATTCAACCTCTCATCTTATGTGCTTTGTAGATAGGATAAGAGGCCATATCTGGTAGCTCAGATCTGGAGGTTTATCTTAAATTTTAAATCAATTCCCTGTGGATGATCTTTTACTCACTTACATTCAAAACTTGCGATCTTGAGCTAATTTACTTCTCTCTGTGCTGATATTTCTTTATTCTTTTTAGTTTTCCAAATTCAGTATAATTCATCATTTGCAAATCTATTTTCAAAACACAAATAAATCATGCACACTAAGAATTAAGCAACAAGTTTTTGGCGCCGTTGTCGGGGAATTTGTTTTAAAATAGGTAGACCAAAGTTTTCATTTTATTTTTATTTTTACATCAATGCTAAACTATTCTATTGTTTAAATCTGTGCAGTTATTCATATACATTTTAAAGCGTGGAATCTACTTTAAAAGGAATTATGAAGGTTTGCTGTGCATAATTTGATTCTCTGTTCTGTGTTGTATGTTTGGTAGGAGGACACTCAGCCCTGAGATTGTCCCTCTAAATTTAGAAATTGAAAAGCTACTATGAACCAGACAAACATCACAGAATTCTGCTGAAATAGCTACTATGGGTGAAGAACCTCGACTTTTGAGGGATTACTTTGCACCTGGTGCCTATAATTCTCTATTTTGCATTCAATTTCCTACTGTTGAAGGAAATTATGAGATCAAATCATCAACTATCCAAATGCTTCCTTCCTTCCATGGTTTGAGTAAGGAAGATCCATACAAACATGTGGATGAATTCTTGTCTCTTTGCACCACATTCAACATAGCTAGACTTGGTCCAGAGGCAACCAAGCTTAGGCTCTTTCCTTTTTCATTAAAGGATAAAGCTAGAGCATGGTTGTCTATGTTAGCACCAAATAGTATCACTTCTTGGAATTATTTGCAGTGTCAATTTTTAACCAAATATTTCCCTATGTCTAAAACCAACCAGTTGAGACAAAGTATTATTTCCTTCTCACAACATTCAACTGAAACTTTCCATGAAGCATGGGAAAGATTTAAAGAACTTTTAAGGCAATGTCCTCATCATCAAATCTCCCGATGGCAGCTTGTTCAAAGCTTCTATCAAGGAATTAATCAAAAGGGTAAGAATATGGTAGATGCTTCCTGTGGAGGCACTTACTTGCAAAAAATAGTTGAGGAGGTCTGGGATTTATTTGAAGTAATTGGTGAAAATTCAACTCAACAGGAATCTTTGTCAAGAGATATTGGGAATCCTGCTAGGTTGAACAATCAGCAAACCACCAAAGGAAAGATTTATGAGGTGAATGAGTTGGAAAGGAAGATGGATAATTTAACCACAAAATTTGATAGATTGATGGACTCACTTAAAAATCCAATGGTTGCAAGAGTAGAGGAGGCATGTTTGATATGCCAGTCCCCTAATCATTCACATGATCAATGTCCTGCTGCACCACAATTCCCAGATCTAGTGGTGGAACAAGCTCATGCTGCCCAATCATTTGGACAGATGCAGTCAAATGAATTTGCATGGAGAGGGCATCCCAATTTGAGGTGGAGCCAGGGCAATCATCAATCACAACAACAACAACAATCAAAGAACCAAGTACCTTTCAAAACTGCTCAGCCTTATCAGTAGAATTTTTATACCAAGCAAACTTTTCAGCAGCCCATTCCACAACAACCTGTATGGCAATCTGCTCCAGTTCAAGCCCCTTCCAGATCCCCTTCTTTTGAAGATCAAGTTCTAAATTCACTCTAGAATTTAGGGTCTTTAACTCAGACTATGAACTTTCACAGTCAGAGCATAAAGAAGATTGAAGAAACATTGGGTCAACTTTCAAATACTTTGGCCAAAAGAGAGGAAGAAGGTTACCCAGCCAACCTTTGAACAATCCCAAAGGACAGTTCATGGTTGGAGAGGCTTCTGCTTCACATGAAGAAGTAAAAACTGTCACTACTTTGAGAAGTGGAAGAATTGTAAATAACAAAGTGGGTACTGAAAAGGAAGAAGAAAAAATTAAGGAAACTGATAGAGATATGTAGCAGGAGCAGCATGATGTTAACATTGGGGGTGCTAATGTACCTCAGAAAAATAAAAAAAATGAAAAACAAAAAAATCCAAAATATTCAAATGATGTTTCTAAAGCTGTAAATGAAGGACTAGTTCCTCATTTACCATTTCCTCATGCCATAAAATCCGCATCCCCTTTTGATAAAGGGAACACAAAAATAGATGAAATGATGGAGACTTTCAAGCAAGTCAAGATAAATCTACCTTTGCTTGATGCAATCAAACAAATCCCAGCATATGCAAAATTTTTGAAAGATATTTGCACTCACAAAAGACAATCTAGGATACAGTTATCCAAGAAGGTCTTTGCTGCGGAAAGAGTTAATCAGGTTTTGTCCATTACCACACCTCCTAAACTTCAAGATCCTGGAATCCCCACAATCCCTTGCATTATTGGGGAACATACCATTGAAAAGGCTTTATTAGATTTGGGTGCTAGTGTCAACCTGCTTCCATATTCTGTATATGAGAAACTAGGTTTGGGAGAATTAAAACCCACTCATGTGGTGTTACAACTAGCAGACAGATCTGAAAGAAAGCCAGTTGGGATGATTGAGGATGTATTCCTAGGAGTAGATAAGTTTTTCTACCCTGCTGATTTTATGGTATTGGACATGGAACCTACAAAAAGCAAAACTTCCATCCCTGTTATTTTAGGGAGACCATTCCTGGCTACAACCAATGCTTGCATTCAATGCAGGTTTGGTATTATGGAAGTCTCTTTTGGAAATATGAAGGTGAAATTAAATGTTTATAATGCAGTCACACAGCCTCAATTAAGTTCTGAGGAATGTTTTCTTATTGATTTGTTGGATGAACTGGTGGAAGAGACTCTACCACAGTTTTTGTAGTGTGAAGATTTTACCACAGACTTGAAAAATGCTTGGAAAAATGCTATGGAAGAAATGGTTTGTACCTCAAAGTCTGAGGAAGCAAATGTTGTGCAAGGAACTCATGATCAATCAGCAAGTTTCTCTTCATGGAAACCTGTTATTCTTCCTCTTCCACAAACAGCTAAGGTACCTTTGCTACCTTCTTTTCTCAGCCCACCTGATGTAGAGCTGAAGCAGTTGCCAGAAAATTTGAAATATGTGTTTTTAGGAGACCATAAAACATTGCCTGCGATTATTTCTTCCTCCCTCACTCAGGAGCAAGAGGAAGAGCTGTTGATTGTATTGAAACAGCATAAGAAAGCAATTAGCTGAACTATTGCTAATTTGGGAGGAATCAATCCAGCTGTTTGCATGCATAAAATTCATTTGGAAGAAGATGCAAAGCCTTCTAGGGAAATGCAAAGGAGGCTGAATCCTCATATGCAAGAAGTGGTCATGAAAGAGGTTATTAAACTGTTGGATGCAGGGGTCATTTACCCCATTTTAGATTCGGCTTGGGTGGCACCTACACAGGTGGTAACTAAGAAATCTGGGATCACTGTTGTAACCTCAAATTCTAGTGAGCTTATGTCAACCAGACAAACAACTGGTTGGAGGGTCTGTATTGATTACAGAAAACTAAACACAATGACCAGAAAAGACCATTTCCCTCTTCCATTCATTGATCAAATTTTAGATAAGCTAGCAGGAAAAGCTTATTACTGTTTTCTTGATGGTTACTCTGGTTACAACTAGATTCCTGTGTATCCACAAGATCAAGAAAAGACCACATTCACTTGCCCTTTTGGCACTTTTGCCTATAGGAGAATGCCTTTTGGTCTTTGTAATGCTCCTGCTAGCTTTCAAAGATGCATGTACTCCATTTTCTCTGATATGATTGACCAATTTATGGAGATTTTTATGGATGATTTTTCAATCTATGGAGACAGTTTTGCCCAGTGTTTATATCATCTCAAATTGGTGTTACAGAGATGTGAAGAAACCAATCTAGTTTTGAGCTGAGAGAAGATCCATTTCATGGTCACCCAAGGCATTGTCCTTGGCCATGTTGTCTCCCACAAGGGCATTGAGGTGGACAGAGCAAAAATTGATTTAATTGCACATTTGCCACCTCCCAAAACCTCATTAAACAAATCGAAGTTTTCGGGACATCTTTGGATTTGAAGGTTCACTAAGGACTTCAGTAAAATATCCAAGCCTCTTTGTCATTTATTGTGCCAAGATGCCCCTTTTGTTTTCAACAATGAATGCTTGAAGGCATTTAAATTCTTAAAAAATTGTTTGATTTTAGCTCTAATATTACAGTCTCTAGACTACTCACTGCCTTTTGAACTGATGTGTGATGCATCA
Source organism: Chloranthus sessilifolius (assembly GCA_021018995.1). Taxonomy (NCBI): domain Eukaryota; kingdom Viridiplantae; phylum Streptophyta; class Magnoliopsida; order Chloranthales; family Chloranthaceae; genus Chloranthus; species Chloranthus sessilifolius. The sequence continues at coordinate 83,780,794 of CM037586.1, read as the reverse complement.
GATTATGCTTTAGGAGCTGTTCTTGGGCAGAGAAAGGATAAGCTGCCTCATGTCATAGCTTATGCCAGTAGATCAATGATTGATGCACAGCTCAATTACACAACAACTGAGAAGGAGCTGCTGGCAATTATTTTTGCTTTAGAGAAATTCAGGTCATATGTTTTGGGTTCACAAATAGTGGTGTTCACTGACCACTCAGCCCTGAAATACCTTCTGTCTAAGAAGGATACCAAACCAAGATTAATCAGGTGGATCCTCCTATTGCAGGAGTTTGATTTACAGATCAAAGATAAAAAGGGTGCGGAGAATGTGGTGGCTGATCACCTGTCTAGAATTTTAACTGCTGAGATTGATAGGGTGCCTATCAATGAATCTTTCCCTGATGAGCAACTTTTTGCTATCAGTGTACACACCCCTTGGTTTGTAAACATAGTCAACTTTTTGGCTACTGGAAGAACTCCTCAACATTGGAATAAAATGGATAAAGATCTTTTCTTCTCAAAGGTTAAACATTTTATTTGGGAGGATCCTTATCTGTTCAAGATTTGTGTAGACCAAATAATAAGAAGATGTGTCCCTGAAGAAGACTTTCATAGCATACTTTCTATGTGTCATGAACAGGCCTGTGGAGGTCATTTTAGTGGAAACAAAACTGCTGCAAAGGTTTTCCAGTGTGGATTTTATTGGCCTACACTATTCAAAGATGCTCTGCAGCACTGTAAGTCTTGCGAGAACTACCAGAAATTGGGCAGCATTTCTAAGAGAAACTCAATGCCATTACAGCCTATTCTGGTAGTTGAATTGTTTGATATTTGGGGGATAGATTTCATGGGTCCCTTTCCTCCTTCCAATGATTGTAATTTCATCTAAGTAGCTGTGGATTATGTATCCAAATGGGTTGAAGCCACAGCCACTAAAACCAATGATCATAGAGTGGCTCTAAAATTTTTAAAGGATAACATCTTTTCCAGGTTTGGTTCTCCCAGAGCTATTATCAGTGATGGGGGAAGCTATTTTTGTAATAAACATTTTGAAGCTTTATTGAAAAAGTACTCTATGACTCATAGAGTAGCTACTCCATATCATCCACAAACCAGTGGACAAGTGGAGATTTCCAATAGAGAAATCAAACATATACTGGAAAAGACTATGAAGAAGGACAGAAAGGATTAGTCCTTTAAGCTGAATGATGCATTGTGGGCATATAGGACAGCCTATAAAACCCCAATTGGCATGTCCCCATTCAGATTGGTCTATGGCAAAGCATGCCATTTACCAGTGGAGTTAGAATATAAGGCCTTTTGGGCTATTAAAACCTTGAACATGGATCTTACTCTCGGTAATCACAGAAACCGACTTGAGGAGTTAGAAGAGCTGAGGATGGATGCATACACCAATGCAAGATCTTACAAAGAGAAAGTCAAAGCCTTCCATGATAAAAATTTGTTGAGAAAAGAGTTCATAGTTGGCTCTAAGGTATGACTATTTAACTCAAAACTTAAGTTTTTTCCTGGAAAGCTGAGATCTAGATGGGAAGGGCCATATACAGTCATTCATGCATCTCCTTTTGGGGCTTTTGAAATTTTGGACCCAAGTGATGGAAGAATCTTGAAAGTAAATGGTCAGAGGCTCAAACCATGCATTGAAAATACCCTGGAGCCTGTGCTAACCATCTATCATCAAGATCCGTCCCATATCTGATGATAAACGACTGTATAATATGTATTTTACCAGTGCTTGTTTTATAGTTTTTGCATAGTTGTTTGCTCTCTATTTTTAGTCATTTTTACGTTTGATTCGAGAAGTTTAAATATGTAGAAAAAATTAACTCACAAAGAAAAGAAATCCTTCTCGAAAAGTTTAATTAACTTTTCGAGAAGGAGCTGAACCTGTAACTAACTGCTCGAAAAGAATGATTTGCTTTTCGAATAGTTAGTTCAGAATGATTTGCTTTTCGAATAGTTAGTTCAGAATGATTTGCTTTTCGAAAAGTTAGTTCTGAAGCTATTTGCTATTCGAATAGTTGTTTCTGAAGCCATATGCTTTTCGAATGGTACTAAATGGCATTCTCATTTGTAAAAAAGGATTATTTTGAACTTTTCGAAAACTTTAAAGATATTTTGCAAAAATCATTTTGAGCATATTTAAACCCTTTCGAAGTAAGGGTTTCTTTCCTTCCTTGCGTGTTTTTAGAATTCAGCCACACTTTTCTTCACATTTGTTTGATGGTTTAAGCTTGAAGAGAGGGATTTTTTTGCTTCTGGTTCTGGTGGATTTCAGCGAGCAAGCAACAAGTTCAACCAAAACCCTAGATTTCGGTATTTTTCTGTGCATTTCTTCTGTTTATCGTTTGCAAAGTTTGATTTGGTGTCAGCATTTATTGTGGGAGTTTTAGAAAAATATTTAGAATGGGGAAAGCTAAAAAATCATTGGCTGAAATGTTCCCAAAATCTTCTGCTAAGAAAATTAGCAAACCGTCCAAAAAAGGAAAAACCAAAGCTTCAACTAAAAGGAAACTTTCAATGGATAAAGCTGATATGATTGAGAAGGAGAAAAAGGTTAGATATGAGAAACCCACCCCAACAGCTGATACTAGCCCTGAGTCTGAGCTTCCTCCTTTACCTATTCATTTGGTACTGCCGAACCCATTTATTGAAGCTCAGAAGCTAATTCCAGAATTTATTGTTGATGAGACCTTTTTCTACAACAAACCTGAATGTCAGTTATCTTTGAAATACATTAGGGATGCCTCACTGAGCAATATCCTAACCCCTCTTTCAGAGAAAATTTATCCACGAATGGTGAGATTATGGTACCAAAACTTGGTAAAAATGACAGAGAAGGATGCTGATGTCCCTACTCTTGTTATTTTCATTGATGATTGCGATTTAACTGTCACTTATGAAGACATTGGGAATGCTTTGGGGATACCTTTTCAATATGATCCTACTGGTCCATTGGCCGCACCAGAAACAACCTCTTTCAGAGAAATGGCTGCCCATTTAACCCAAGGCATAGTTGGAACTGGACAATCCATAATGACAACAGACCTAGCACCTCAATTTTTACTGATGGATTCCATTTTGAGGGGATGTTTTATGTCATCCAGGAAAGAAGGACACCAATTTTAGAGGCTCTCTTTCATTTTCCTAAGGGGCAATTCTTCAATGCCCCTATGTTGATTTTTGAAGCCATGGCTGATATTAGTACCAAGCTGAAAAAAGGAAATTAATTTGGAATACCATTTGATGTGATCACTGACCCTACTAAGAGCCAAGTTTGACATTGATGAGCAAGAGCCATTTGAAGTTATATCTCCTCATGCATTTGGGAAAAAGGCTTGGATTACAAGTCAAGCAATCTTGAATAGAATGAGGGAGGAAGTGGAGCTGCAAGCACGAACTGCCATACACGAACTGCCCTAGACTACCCTAGAACACAGTTTGCAGGACCACAGGTGACCAGCTCTTTAGCTGCACCTATTTCAACTGCAGCTGACATTGAACAGGTTGTCCTTCCTGTGGTGACCAGCTCTTCAGCTGCACCCATTCTTGAAGAAGTTGTCATCTTACCCACCTCACCTAGCCCAGCTCCTATTCTTTCACCCATTCAAGCAATCCCATCTCCCATAACCAACATAATCCCAGTTGCAGACTCCTCCTCTACACCAACCACACCAGCCATACTCACACCACCAATTTCTCTCAACAATGCCCAAGATTTAGCCCCTGATTTTATTGAACAATCTCCTAGCACTCCCCTTCTCCAAAGCTTCTAAGGTTCACCTGCTAATTCAACTAATACACCTGAAGTAACTCATACCCAAACTGAACCTGAGATATTCACTATAGAGGCCTATTCATCACTGATGGGATCTATTTTAGAGAAAATTGGGCTTGAATTTGTACCTATACCTGACCCTCCTCATTTCACTCATTTGGCTACTTCACCCTTTACAACCATTTCACCCATTGCACCTCAACCATCTACTTCGGTTTTACCAGCCCCTACTCTGCATACCACACCCACACCTGAATTAATTAGCCAAATATTTACCTTTCTCCAATCCATCCAAGCCCAACTACAGATCAACACAGACAATCAGTCTGTGACAAATGCCCTTCTCCAAACCTTAGCCTCCACATCCCACACAAATACCTTAGCCACTGTACCTGCTGTTGATGACCATGCTACCCAAACCGACCCTAAGGTAGTATTTGTTGATCAACCCACCCTAACCACTACTGCCCATGCTACCCAAACAGAACCTGAGGTAGTTCTTATTGAGTCCCCTTCACCTCTCCTTACTTTCTCTGATCAATCCACTCAGACAGACCCTGAGATCATTATTTTGGACTCCTCTTCTCCCACTCCCACTGCTGGGATACCTTTGGTCCCCTACCACTCCATTCCCATTCCCAGATTTGCCACTCTCAAAAAGGCTATGGAAGAGAATCCATATATCTATCGCGATGTCTTCAAGGGGTTAGCTGATCTGCAAGCTTACATTAGAACCCCTTATGAAAACCAAATTCAGAAATTGGAGTTGTTCATGAAATTTGAGAGAGAGAAGATCCAGGACCTGCTGGGTCAAACTTTTCAGATGGTTAGGAGTAAGCAGCACAAGGTGACCATGTTGCAAGCACAGCGTGAATAGGAAAAATTGAGGACTACTAGACTTGAAAAGTATATTGGCCTCACCAAAAATATCAAAACTGAGGAATACACCGAGCTGAAAAACACAATCAAGGAGAAGGCTCAATCAAGTTCAGACTCCAATATTGATTCTAGTTCTGACTCTGACAGTGACTCCAGTTTTGATCCCATTGAACCAACTTATGATACAGATTTTGACCCCAGTTATTAGAATACATTATACATATCTGTTTTATGGGTCTATCATATAAAATTTTGGTTTTCTGTTCACTTGTGTTAATTAGTAATTACTGTGCATTTCTTTTCTTTCTTCTTGTCATTATGATTTTTGTTTGATTGTTTCTTTTCTTTGCTAATACACTTCGGACCAGTGCGGACCCTGCTCACCATAGGTTTGGGGGTGTGGCAGAAATGCCAATAATTGAGTTAACATTAATGCAGCTGATGATCAGTAGAATTTTTGAAAATGAAGTGATTTCACACCTGAAAAATGAGGAAGTTAACACCTTTTAAAACTGATTTTTAGTATAATTCCAATACTTTCATGAAGTGAATGTCAGAAAATTTTTAAAATAAAAATTGATGTTTTAGTAAACCTAAAAAGAGAGAAAACAGTGATGATATACCTCAGGAAGTTGATAGATAACTACACCCAGTGAGACTTGGGCCTGAAATGTATTTTTGGGAGATATGAATTGGCAATTTTTTCTGCTCTAGGGACTGTTTGAAATTGCTTATTTTCACTAGAAGTTACACATATTCAAATTGAAATAACTTGACAGCAATCATGATATTAAAGACATGATGTAGGGCCTCCTTTTGGACAGTTTGAGCCTTAAAAAGCCCCACCTTTTGAAACTGCCCTTGATACACACCATTTGAGCTTTATAAATCTGAGATTTCTTTGAAACCTCATCAAACAACCTCATCAACCTCATTTAGCCTAACCCTCATTCTAAGAATTCAGAAGGTAAAGGAAAGGAAGCTGAAGAAAGGAGAGTTGAGTAACAGTTTGATAAAAGAAGAAGAAAAATAATTGAAGGCAATGATGTATCAACAACAGAAATGTGGCATGTCAGTAAATATTGCTATATAAAAAAAAAAAAAAAAAAATAGAAAAGCGAGTCATTTCATTGGAAGTTTGAAACAGAAAGAGGAAAAGATGGCCACTTTGGCTCTGAAAATTCAAAGAAGAAAATGAAATTGTGCTGAAATGAAGAAGGTGTGTCCACCACTTCCTTACCTGGACTGATTTCTCAACGTTGAATTCCATTCCATCTCTTTAGTCTTGATAAATTTCAGTCATAAGCCACATTACAACCCATGTAAATGTCCTTACTGATCAATGATGGATTGAGCTGTCACATGGAGATAAGGATTTGTGTAATCTATGATGAAAAGAGCAGTGATTTCAGAACTAAAAAAGCAAAGCCTATGCTCCTGCTTACAGTCCTATTTGAGGACTGTAACTGCTCTTGAGCTGTGTGAAATAATACAACCCTCCTTTTTGCATGATGAGTAAAAACCATGGTGAGAGTTGAGTTTGAAATCAAATTATTTGGGGTAGCATCAAAACTGAATTTTCAAATAGAAGGCAAGCTTTTCATTAATTTTTCTTGTAAAATCTTTGTGACACAAAGTGAGTGAATGGTAAAAGGAATTACAGTAAGATTTTAGTTTTAAAACTGATGTTTTCTTGAAGATCTTTTTACAGCTTGACTGATGCAGGTATGAACTATCTAAACTGGATAAAAGTCTGCCTTAACAAAACTGCATTGATATTAACTAATTTATTGGAGAAATTTGTGGGTACCTTCACTGAAAACCCTCAGGAGACTTCTCTCCTCCACTAGGGATCACCTAGGGGTTTACAAGGTTGTTGCATATGCTAAATGCAACTGTGTTCCCTACAAAAGTGGCTTTTTCATTTTGTTTTTAAATTTTATCTTTGCTCAGTGACTAGCAAAGCCTAGGTTTGGGGGTGTGTTGAGAACTAGAAAATACCATTTTCCACCCCTTAACCTGGGACTTGATAGACCTTTGAGAGAACTAAATAAGTAGTCTAAGTGTGTTTTTACAGCTAACAATAAAGACAGATTTAACTTTGAAAGTAGCCTAAATGTGCTAAAAAGATAAAGGTCCATGTTGATCCGGAGGAAGAAGGAGAAGAGACAACCTCACTAACTATCAAAATGCTTGAACTGAAGAGGCAAAGACCTGGTCTCAACCTAGAAAAGAAGTGTGGAGCAATTCGAACAAAAGAAAGCAGTACAGAGAACTTTTCGAAAAGAATCTGAACTTTTCGAAAAGAACCAAAAGCTCCAGGCTTAGCTTTCGAAAAGCACCTGAACTCTTCGAAAGGATTTCTGACCTTTTGGAAAATAAGAGAACTCCTAGCGAACAGCATCAGAACTATATGAAAAGAGCTTCAGAAGTCACAGAACTATGCGAAAAGAGCTTTAGAAGTCACAGAACTCTGTGAAAAGTTCCCCAGACTATGCCAAATGATATTTTGAAGATTCCTAGCATCTGCAAGGGTAATTCAATAATCTTTTACACGTGCCCCAATGCAGTTAAAAACGAGGGACATTTCAGAAGATTCTAAGCACGAACCAAAGGCATATTCCACCCCATGTGAACACCCAGAGAAGAAATCACTTGGCGGGAACTTCTAGAAGCTCTAACAGATTTTCGAATTACATAACAGAATTGATGCTTCTGTCATCTGATTGGCTGAACCAAATCAAGCAATTCTGATTGGCCAAAACAGATCTGGATCCTCATGCTCAACTACCATTGGTTGATACAGATCTAAGCAATTCTGATTGGTCGATACACATTTGAGCTAGACCTAGGGGAAACTATAAATAGATGAACCATTTGCCCAATTTGGGTATCCAGATTTTGAGTTTCATTTCTGTTGCTCCATTTCCAATTCAGATAGCTTGTCTGAAACTCTTGTAATAGCCTAACTTTTACTTGTAATTGAGAGTTGTGAGATACTTTTGTAATTCAAAAGAGAATTGTATTCAAGAATATAAATCCGAGAGCTGTTTAAGTTGTGCTCTGTAATTGTAATGCTGAATTTAAAAAGGTTGTTGTGAACCGTACGTTCTCAATTGGATTCGTGTTGAGGGTTCTCTATGATATCCTTATTGCACTAGACTCCTTTAGATTTACTATTTTTCAAGCAATTTCCCTTGATTCATTATTCCTGTGGGAATTAGTATTTGTAACCTAATCTTTCACAGCATTTGTAGTGGTGTTTCTTGTCCTGAATTGAGGGTTCAGATTAAAGACTATTGGATGGTCTGTGGCCATTGAAGTGGACATACCATAGCCATAAGTTTAACTCTAATCCTTGAGTTAGATTACTTTCTCTTGCATCTGTGCTTGTAGCCAGATGAAGATTGGATCATCTTTCATTTGATCTACATTTATTCTCATTTTGTTTCAAGAACCAAATCAAAGTTAGATATTATTTATCCATTCTTATTAATTTACATCAAAATCTCCCCAACTCAGATCTGAATCATTAGTTTAATTGTACTTTTATCATTTAGTTAATGTGACAAATTCAACCTCTCATCTTATGTGCTTTGTAGATAGGATAAGAGGCCAGTTCTGGTAGCTCAGATCTGGAGGTTTATCTTAAATTTTAAATCAATTACCTGTGGACGATCTTTTACTCACTTACATTCAAAACTTGCTACAATTGGCCCTGATCTTACAGGCTAATTTACTTCTCTCTGTGCTGATATTTCTTTATTCTTTTTAGTTTTCCAAATTCAGTATAATTCATCATTTGCAAATCTGTTTTCAAAATACAAATAAATCATGCACACTAAGAATTAAGCAACACTCCTCAACAAGGTTCCTGGATAACTGGTCTGCAATCACATTTTCAATCCCCTTTTTGTACTTAATCTCAAGATCAAACTCCTGTAATAGGAGTATCCATCTGATTAATCTTGGCTGAGCATCCTTTTTTGACAAAAGGTACTTCAGGGCTGAGTGGCTGTGACCACCACTATCCTAGATCCCAACACATAAGACATGAATTTCTCTAAAGCATAGATAATTGCTAATAACTCCTTCTTAGTTGTGGTGTAATTTAACTGATCATCAATCATAATTTTGCTTGCATAAGCAATCACACAAGGGGCCTTATCCTTCCTTTGTCCCAAGACTGCACCAATAGCAAAATCTGATGCATCACACATCAGCTCGAATGGCAAAGAAAAATCAGGTACTTGAAGGATAGGTGCAGACGTTAAACAGCCTCTCAAAAGCTCAAAGGCATAGAGATATTCATCATTAAATTAAAAGGGAACCTCTTGACACAACAGGTGACAAAGAGGTTTTGTGATCTTGCTAAAATCCTTGATGAATCTCCTATAGAACCCATCATGCCCCAAGCAAGATCTGACTTGTTTCACAGTTTTTTGTGGGGGTAAGTGTGCAACCAGATTAATTTTAGCCTTGTCTACCACAATGCCTCTGTGGGAAACCACATGGCCAAGGGCAATGCCTTGATTGACCATGAAATGACTCTTTTCCCAACTTAACACCAAGTTGGTTTCCTCATATCTCTGCAACACAACGTTGAGATGGTGTAGACATTGGCTAAAGCTATCTCCAAAAATAAAGAAATCATCCATGAATATCTCCAAAAATTGATCAATCACGTAAAAAAATATAGTATACGTGCTCCTTTAGAAAGTTGTAGGGGCATTGCACAATCCAAATGACATCCTTCTATAGGCAAAGGTGCCAAATGGGCATGTGAATGTTGTCTTCTCTTGATCTTGTGGATACTCAAGGATTTGGTTATACCCTGAATATCCATCAAGAAAATAATAGAAAGCCTTGCCTGCCAACTTATCAAAAATTTGGTCAATGAAGGGCAAAGGGAAGTGGTCTTTTCTGGTTCTCAAATTGAGCTTCCGATAGTCTATACAAGTGGTTTCTCTAGTTGGAACAAGCTCACCAGAATAGTTTTAATCACTGTAATTTCAGATTTCTTAGGGATCACCTGAGAAGGTGCCACCCATTCAGAATCTGAAATAGGGTAGATGACTCCAGCATCTAACAATTTGACCACTTCTTTCAGTACCACTTCTTGCATGTAGGGGTTCAATTTTCTCTGCATTTCTCTAGAGGGTTTGGAACCCTCTTCCAAGTAGATTTTATGCATGCACACAGTAGGGCTGATGCCCCCAAGGTCAGCAATTGTCTAGCCTATTGCTCTCTTATGCTTCTTTAAAACACACTAACTCTTCCTCTTGCCCATCAGTGAGAGGAAGAAATGATCATTGGCAACTTTTAGCTTGCCCCCAAAAAAGTATACATCAAGGTCTTAGGTAGTTGTTTCAACTCCACATATGGTGGAAATATGAGAGAAGGCAACAAAGGTGCCTTTGATGGTAGTGGAAGAGGCAATACAGCAGGTTTCCAAGGCGGATACCTAGTTGCTGGTCCCACATAAAAAATTAATGCTTTCACCATTTGAACCATGAGTGTGGGGGCCTTCTCTTCCACAATCTCACTCCACACATTCTCAAAAACATCATAAAAATCATCACCATGCAGCAGCTTGGGCAAAGTATCTTCCACAAGCTCATAAAAAATATTAATTAAAAAGCAATCCTCATTATCCAAGTGAGGCTGGCTGGCTGCATTGTAAACATTCAATTTCACTTTCATGTTGCCAAAAGACACCTCCATTACTCCTGATCTACACTGAATACAAGCATTGGCAGTAGCCAAGAAGGGCCTACCCAAAATCACAGGAATAGAGGTGGTACACTTGCTTGGCTCCATGTCAAGCACCAGAAAATCTGCTGGATGGAAAAACTTATCAACCCCAACTAATACATCCTCTATCATTCCCATAGGCCTCCTTTCAGATCTGTCAGCTAGTTATAGCACCACATGTGTGGGCTTTAATTCTCCCAAGCCTAACTTCTCATAAACTAAATATGGAAGTTGGTTTATACTAGCTCCCAGATCTAGTAAGGCCTTCTCAATGGTATGATCCCCAATGATGCAGGGGATTGTGGGAACTCCAGGGCCTTGAAGCTTGGTTGGGGTTGCAATGGAAAATACTTGATTCCTTTTCTCAGCACAAAAGACCTTCTTGGATAAGTGTATCCTAGATTGTCTTTTATGGGTGCACAATTCTTTTAAGAACTTTGCATAGGTTGTAACTTACTTGATAGCATCCAGTAAAGGCAAGTTGATATTTATTTGTTTGAATGTTTCCATCATCTCCTCTACTTTAGTATTCCCCTTGTCAAAAAGAGAAGGTGCTTGAAGTGCATTGGGAAATGGCAAATGAGGGACTGATCTCCCATTTGTTGCCTTAGCAAGCTCATCAGATTTTTTATTTATTTTTGTTTTTAGTTTTTTCTTGGGGTACATCTACACTCCCTTTATTTTTTATATGCTGCTCCTGCTACATATCTCCATGGGTTGTTCTTTCATTTCTTGAACTATTCTCAGGCTCCAAACCAACCTGGTTATCAACCCGCCTTCCACTCCTCAAAGTGGTGACAGATTTGGCTTCTTCATGGGAAGAAGTCTCAGCCACCATGTACTGCCTTCTTGGGTTATTCATGGGCTAACTTGGCAATCTTCCCTCCTCTCTCTTAGTCAAAGTATTAGATAGCTAACTCAGGTGGTCCTCTATCTTTTTAATACTTTGGCTATGAGAGTTGACAGTTTGTAACAAAGAGCCTAAATTCTGCAGTGAAGCCAAAACTTGCTCTTCAAATGTGAGGGATATAGAGGGTGATGAGGTGGTGCACTTTGTTGTACAGATTTAGCCATTGGCTGGGCCATAGGCTGCTGGTAATGGGGCCTTGGAAAGTAGTTCTGCTAGTAGTGCTAGGCATTCCTATAAGGCATAGGATGTTGTTGCGACTGCTGCTGCTGCTGGTTTGGAAAGGTATCTTGTCTCCACCTCAAATTGGAGTGGTTTCTCCAATAATAACCAGCAGTAGGCTGTTATCCATAGGATTGAGCAGCATTCACATGTTCCATCACAAGGTTTAGAAATTGGGCTGTAGAGGGACATTCCTCAAGGGAGTGAGTGGGGGACTGGTATATCACACATGCCTCCTCCACTATGGCAGCCATTGGAGACTGCATTGCTCCCATGAGCTTATCAAACTTTTGAGTCAAGCTGTCCACATTCCTTTCCAAATCATTGTATCCACTCACCTCATATATTTTTCCACTTGTGGTGTTTTCTCTCACCAATCTAGCAAGAGTCTCAAAGTTTCTTGACAAGGTCTCCCTTTGCATGAAGTTTTCACTAATGATATCAAACAACTCCCAAGCCTCATCAGCTGTCTTGTGAAAGTATGTACCACCACATGAGGCATCAACCATATCCCTGCTCTTGGGATCAATTCCTTGATAGAAACTTTAGACAAGTTTCCATTTAAGAATTTGGTGATGGAGAAATTGCTTCAAGAGTTCTTTAAATCTTTCCCATACTTGGTGAAAGTCTTCTGTTGGGGCTTGAGCAAATGAGATTATGCTCTTCCTCGACTGACTTGTTTTGGACATGGGGAAAAACTTGACCAAGAACTGACATTGAAGGTCATTTCAGGACTGAATACTATTGGTTGGAAATATTGACAACCAAGTTCTAGCTCTATCCTTTAATGAAAAAAGAAAGAGTCTTAACCTGGTTGCTTTCTCCCCCAAACTTGCGATATTGAAAGTAGTGCACAATCCTAGAAATTCATCAATGTGCTTATATGGATCTTCTTTGCTCAGGGCATGGTATGAGGGTAGCATCTTTATGATAGAGGATTTAATCTCATAGTTCCTTTGGACAGTAGGGAATTGATTGCAGAAGGGAGAATTGTAAACCCTTGGTGCATTGAATTCCTTCAATGTCCTAGGTTGGTCACCCATTGCAGAGCTGTCAAAATCAACCACAGGTGTGTGTATGGGTTGCTTAGGTCTGAGAAGTCTCTCAACTTCAAGATCTAAGGGAGCAATCTCAGAATTAAGAGATCTCCTCTCAAGCATACACACAACAAAAATACAAGACAACACACAGAATGACAGTGCAGATTTAAGCTAAACAAATTCAAAAACACACAACTAATGTTGTAGATCTAAAAACTATAGATCTAGAAATGTAAACATAGTTAATAAATGAAAACTTAAGCACAACTTGCTCCTCAAATTGGCACAATGCTCCTTTCAAAATAATAAATCCAGATCTGTAATCACAAAATTAAACTATAAAAAAAACTACAGCAGCAATTAGTCAAACACAAAATAGGCAATAAAAAATCTAAATCTAAAATAAGAAAAACTTAGATCTACCACTTTTAAAAATGCAAATCCCAGGCAGCAGCGCCAAATACTTGTATTCTTGCTTACCTTACAATTATTAAATGGTTAAAACAGCAAATTAAATGAACAAACTACAGCAAAGTGGGCTTAAGGCAAGCAAACAGTCCTGTAAGAACCAGGGCTGTTGTAGCAAGATTTAATAGGTAAGTTAGGGTAGGTCCACAGGGAAATATATTTTAAAATAAGGTAAATCTCCAGATCTATGAAAAATCTGGCACTCTAACCTAATTTAGACTAAATCAAAATAAGAAAGAGGAGAGGTTTCTAAGATTTGTCACTTTAATAAAAAAATTACAAAAATCAAATGCAAATGATGTAGATCTGATTAAACACAAAGTTAAAGGAAAATGGAGAAATGATTAAAATCAAAAGGTGGAGAGCAGCAGCTAGGGATTTTGGTCTTTACTGAAAATCAATTGAATCAAAGGTAGTGCATAGGACAGATTTGCAGCAATCCTTCATCTGGCTACAAGCTCAGATGCAAGGTATGAGAATCTAATCTCAACCAAAAAATTGAAGCAATCTTAAGTTTATGGTCTGTCTATTTCAATGGCCACATATCATCCCAGAGATTGTTCTAATTCTAGAATCTTGATTGGAACATGTAAACTATTACATATGCTGTGGGTGCCAAGCTACAAGCTCAAGCATCCACGGGAATATCTAATCCAGGGAAATCAAATACAAAAAAGTGAAATATAGATTAGAATCACCTTTAAAAACCATAATTACATTGCAATAACACAACTTACAATCCTATTATGCTCATATCTGTAATCTGTACAACACACAATCCATCTTTACAGCCTCTGGAACTCTCGATTTACAGCTCGCAACCTCATCCTAGCTACTGAAGGGGTTTAGCCAACCATGATTGGCTGAGAAGAGAATGGGGGAAGAAGGAAGAGGGAGGAAATTTTTGGAGGAGAAAATGGAGATTGAATTTGGCTCTGGTTCTCTTAATTTCTGGATGCCTAGCTCTGTAGGTTCCTCAAGCTTTTATACTCTTCCTCTCTGTCTTCAGATTCATTTCAGCCAATCAGAGCTTAAGAGAATAATTCTATTATTCTTAGCTGCTGATGTGGGTGATTTCTCTTCTAGAAACTCTTCACTGATTGGTCTAAACTAGACAAGTACATGTGAAGTGGTTAGGGTTCCCATTCATGCCTAGTTATGTTCCAAAAATACCCCCAAGGGTCGCTGACGAGCTTTGGAATGTGTGCACAAAGCACTGGAGTTTGGTAGCTGCTATGAAAGGAATTGAGAAGTTCCTAATTCGAGTGTCGAGAGGTTCAGGGGACCTCTCGACAGGTTCTGTGTCTATTTGGTCTTCATTTCAATAGGTTCATGTGGCTTTTGACAGGATTTTAGACTTCTCGATAGGTTCTCTTGAACTTGTCGACAGGATTGACAGCATTTCTCATCTTCTGTCCAGTTCTTCATTCATACTCTCGACAGGTTATAATCAACCTATCAACTTATTATACTACTTCAGTTTGGCTCTCAACAGGATCTTCTGAACCTCTCTACAAGTTGGTTCATTCTCACACTGATGAGCAAAGCTTCAGGTAAGTTGTCGACATGTTGTCTTATGCTACTCGACAGGTTCAGTTGAACCTCTCGACTTCCCCTGCACCTCTAGGTATCCTCTCAACATGTTATATTGCACCTCCAGAACCTCTCGATAGGTACTAGGGAGCTCTCGATAGCTTCATATATAACACTCAACCTCTCGACAGCTTCATCCCCTTCTCTCATAACCTCTTGACAAGTCCTGGGAAGCTCTCGACTTCTTCTGGACCTCCAGGTATCCCCTCGATAGGATGCACTACTGTACCTCCAACCTCTCGATAGGTAAGTGGAACCTCGCGAGATATTCACATTTCCACCTCAGTACCTCTTGATAGGTAGGCCTATAAATCCAGAACCTCACGACTGCTTAATGGAACCTCTCGACAGGTTCTGCTTTGTGCTTCCACTGCTGGCACACATCTTTGATGTGCTATTCTTCATTTGCTCACCACTCAGTAGCCTCTTGGTGAATTCAACCTTCATTCCTTGCAACTGTACTTGGTGCCAAGTATCCCCAGTTGGGCCCATGACCTTCTCATGCACTTCTAAAGCTCTATGAATTACTTGGTTAGTTGGCCTTTGGGCTGTATGAACACATGATGAGGCAGCAGGTCTATTCTTTGGCATTCTTAGATGGATGTCTGCACTAAGGCTGTAATTTATTGCTTATCTATAAAATACATTCAACACATATTATTAGTCATCTCAAAGGTCCATCAAAGGTCAGGTTAGGAGGTAAAAAATGGTATTTTTCACTGCTTAACAATTACCCCAACATAAGTCTCCAGCTTAAGGATCGACTCTCTCTTGATTATTAGGCCTTAGGCCAAGATGAAACTTTCTGGCCTTCATTAACTCGGTGGCCATGTGCTGAGGTGCAAACCTCAGGAGTTTGTTGAATTCAGCCCCGTACTCGCGCACGATCATCTTGTCTTGCTCCAATTTTATAAACTAGACTTCCCACTGATTCCTCACTATCCTAGGAAAGTATTCATTGTTAAAAGTTTCCACGAATTATGCCCATGCCCAAAGAGTATTGGGCATCTCCTGCTCTCTGGTTCTGGACACTGACTTCCACCATGGGTCAACCTCCCCATCTAACTTGAATGTTGCCCATCGTACCTTTTCAACTTCGGTGCGTGTAGCACATTGATGATCTTCTCTATTTCATTAATTAAGCCATCTCTTGGCTTCAAGCAGATTAGTCTGACCCGAAAAATTTGGAGGGCGCATCCTTCCAAACTGTACAAACCCAAAAGGGTGGTTCCTAGCTGGAAGTAACTCTGCTTGCTGAGCCATTGCAGTTGTCTGTTGAGCCATTGAAGTTATTTGTTGAGTCATATTATTAGCCAAGGCCTCCAACACCTGCTCTGCCCGTCTTTCATAACCCTTCCACCAATAGGTATATCATTAGGACCGGTAGAGATCCTTGCACCCCTAGATGTACCGATGCCCTCTGGAACATCCACCAACGGAACTGTTCTTGGTCCTTCTCTACCTCTACCTCTACCTCGAAACCTCGAGGCCATACTGATCTATAATTATTAAATAACAATATAGATCAGTATAGATTGTAAAAATAATCATACCCATCGTCCCATGGAATCCAGATCTAGAGCCATAGCTCTGATACCAACTATAGCGACCCGACTCTCCCGTTCTCAGAGTACCGAAAATGTCGGCTCACCATGACACTGATACATCCACATGAATACATAATTCAGAGCAGATTTTATAAGCAACAAATATCTAACAAGACAAAAGGAAAGATTTCTAATACCATAACTAACTATAAATGAAAAGGAACCAAGAAGAACCACCGGTGATTGCCTACCATCAGCTAAACAATGGTTCCTAATAGTGGTTCCCCCCAAAAAAAAAAAAATATATATATATATATACAAATACTAAAAGTACAAAGCTCAGGGCCCATAATTCAAATGTATCCAATTATAATTTAACAAAAAGAAACTATACCGAGTTCAGATCCCATGTCTAGGAAAAGAACTCGTTAGATGGAATCTTTGACTCCTCGTCCGGGTTGTAATCTGGATCACTCTTGTAACCCTGCTCCTGAGTAGTATCTACACCTATGACGTATAGTCGAGGTGAGCTAACAGTCTAAGCTCAGTAGAAGAAGCTCAATTTCAATCACATCTTATCAAAACAAATATGGTTTCAAAAGACTGAAATCAAAGCATATGAGTTTTCAAAATAGATATTCAAAGCAGATTAATACTACTAAATTTCAAAGATTGATATCACATGCAATTTCCTGTATAATGTCATTCAAAGCACTATGAACTGAATTCAAACAGATCGAGATTTAAAAATAGTTTTTGATTCCTATTCATGCAAGGCTTCTCTTATTAATGACTTAAACCATAACTTAAATTAATCTCCAAAGCAACTATAGCTTGGAAGCCAGAGATTTTACCGATGGGAACCCCACCTGACCATCATCATTCAATGAACACTTTTCATAAAATGCAACAAGCCACTGCATTATGAGGGTAACATGTGTCATTCGGATCTACCATTGGCACGGTTCAAAGCAGAGAGGGGTTCATTCGTGTGAACCTTAAATCAAATGCTGATTCTAACATACATGTAGACACCCAAATTGGGCCCAAGGCCAGATCGAAACATGCTTCGAGAAAAGCACACCCCCGAGGTTCCGATAGCATCTCCCATACCCTTAGAAACTTCCCCAAATCCTTAGAAACTTGCCTAAAACTTTAGGAATCACCCCTAACCTCACCGAACCCTTAATTGACCTTTCCAGGGAATGATTAGAGAGAGGTGTACCAGAACTTGTAGGGACCTCTACTAAAACTGAATCTTATACCATTGAAAAGTATAGGTTCTCAGCTTTTCAACAAGCCAAGAATCACCTTGGTCTGAGTCCTACACCGAAAGTTATGGCAATCCAAAGTTT
The DNA here is from genome assembly GCA_021018995.1 of Chloranthus sessilifolius. Taxonomy (NCBI): domain Eukaryota; kingdom Viridiplantae; phylum Streptophyta; class Magnoliopsida; order Chloranthales; family Chloranthaceae; genus Chloranthus; species Chloranthus sessilifolius. Next base: position 83,763,249 of record CM037586.1, on the reverse strand, counting down.
TGGGCCTAAAAACTACATATAAGTGAGCCCCTCGACAGGTTCTGAACCTCTCGAGAACCTCTCGAGGAGGTTGGCATGCTTAGCGTGTATAATACACACACTAAGCCATTTCTAGAAGAATGTTGCCTAGTGTGTATATTATACACGCCAAGCCATTTATTCCCAGAAGTGGCTTAGTGTGTATAATACACATGCTAAGCAAAGATGGCCCCCCCAGCAGGCTTTGGTCTTCTCAGACACTGTCGTGTGTAATATACATGCCAGGCTTAGCAACAATAAATCTTGGTTTTTGCCCGAAATTGACTTTTGGGGTTTAACTTGTTGACCATCCCAATGTCTAGGGTGGGTTTCATTAGGACTGTTGCACCCTCATTTATCCTATTTGTAATCCTCTAGTCATTTGAACCCCCACCCTATCATCACTATTGAACCCTTTTCCCATATATCTATGCTCCCAAAACCATAGAAATCCTTAGATATTAGGATTACCTAATTGCTAATCCCATTAGCATTTAAGTACCCCTTAACCCTCTCTTTTCCTATAATAGAGAGGCGCCCCCCTTTTATTAAAGGCTTGAAAATTTTCCAAAGAGAGAAAATACTAAAGAGTTCCCTCTTCCCTTGTGAGCATTAAAACACTAAAATTCCAGAACCTAGGTTCACCCCTCTAACCCTATTTTCCATCATAAATCCCTTTGCCTTGGCAAGATTGAGGCTTTAGCCTACCTCTCCTATCTTCTAGCTCCCCAGTCTTAGAGGTTCAAACCCATCCATTCAACCCATTTGCTTTCAGAAGTTCATCCAAGACGCTCTCGCGCGAAGATCCATGGTGCTACAAGGGCCCGAGAGCTCCAGCTCTCCCCTCTTTTTCTCTACCTTCTTTGCTTTTCCTCTATCATAGAATTGAGCCATTATGCTGTCCAAATTTAGGTAAGCAGGAAGGACTCAATAGGATCGGTGTGCCTTCGAGCAAGGGAAAGTACCGCTCATTTTGTTTCTTTTTTCTTTATATATATACTATATAAACCAGCCACACATAGACCTGGTCATAGTAGAGGCCGCTTACGAGCTTCTCGATCGATAACCAAAGCCCCTACTCAAGAGCCTTTGGCGTAAACCAGAATCAGAGTCATATTTTTGCACTTCGTTGCTTTCAATATTGATTTAGGCTTTTTGGGACACCAGAAGCTCAGGGGGGCGACTCTATATTTTTTAGTACGAGCGCGTCATCACGATAGATCATTAAAGATCCATGATTGTACAGATGGCGACTCTGCTGGGTAATAGCTAGTAGAGCTTCCCCTTGAAATTTGGCCTTTTCGTATTTATACTAACCTTTGGTTGTTTTCTTTTATTATTACTCACCCCTATGATTCCTTCAATTTTTCTCACCCTTCGATTCGGCTTACTTACCCCTACTTTTTTGTCGTTTACGTGCCTTAGCCGATTGGCAGGCCTACTTGAGCATCGTCTTTACAATTCATTTACTTTCCGTCATTTACATGCCTTAGCCGATGGGTGGGCTTACTTGCGCATTTTACACGCCTTAGCCGTTTGGTGGGACTATGTGAGCTTTTATTTTCTTGCACTCATATACCATTTGTAGACGCCGGCCCGTAGAGGCGACACGGGATCATCACAACCCATTTTTGAACATAAGCAAACTCCCCTTTTAAAATTTGAAATTAAAATTGAACTTTAAAATGTGAATTAAGAGACTTAAATCATTTTTGCAAGGGTAGCTTTTAAAGGGTTGGGAATTTAGGAAATGATACAAACTTCCCAGTTCTTAGTACGGCGGCAGCCCTTAGTGGTGATGAACAAAAAAAGCACCACCCCATCCAGTATCTAAGAAGACGCTTGCACCGGAGGTATATAGGGTGGGTAAAAAATCCAATTACAAAGCTTAAAACCCTAGGGGAGTGCGTTTAATAGCCCCGAATCAGCCTTGTATCCCTAGGTTCGGAAAGGAGGGACACGAAATAACAAGAAAAGTCTGTCCCCGGAAGCATCGCTTCCAAAAAACTAGAAAAAGAAACCAATTTCGGGCTTGCTGTTTGCTGTCAAAATATAAATATATACCCTGTCTTGGCCTGGCATGTGTAATACACATGCTAAGCTTCTTTTTACCATAACTTCTCTAGCGTGTGTACTACACATGCTAAGCCAAGCTACTCCAGATTTAGCCTAGCGTGTGTAATACACACGTCAAGCCAAAATCTCCAGAATTTGGCCTAGCGTATATACTACACATGCCAAGCCTATTCTGGGTTGGGCAGACCGAATCTGAGGCCTTTCTCACTTCCCCCCAAGTCCCCCAATCAGCAGTTTAGTGTCTCCAATAAATTCCACACCAGTCGGCACCCAATATGCCCCTGTCGGTCAAAAGAGGTCACCCTCTTATTGACTTTTTCCAAGGGATCAGGCTGTTGCGTGGATTCCTTTGCCTTCACATAGATCAAGGGATTTCCCTTTGATTCTTTCGAAGTGCATCGGGATCCAGCCGTGGGAAATATTTGGGGTGCAAACGCCACCCAAAACGAGAATTCTAAGGCTCTGAAACTCATCATAAAAAGGTTTAAATTCTTTATCCAAAAATCAAAAGAAAAAAAATCAAGAAAAATTCAAAATCCAAAAAGAAACCTTGTGGTGTCGGCACAAACGACATCGCCTTACCCTCTGTCATCTCGTAGGGGGAGGAGAAAACTTTTCAGGCCCCACTCGAGGCATCCATACCCAACCCACTGCCAAGCCATGTCATGGGTGGTTGATCCAGCTTATGCTGACCTCGATTCATCTCCGCCGCGTTACCCAACTCATTCCCACATGGAAGAAATCCCCATTTTCAATTCCCCCACCCTAGCCCATTTCGATGTCACCGGACCCTACGGTGCACCCGTATTTCCCTCCCTATCCTCCACATTCCCTAAAAATTCACCCTTTTTTTCCCCAACATCCACCCAACATATACCCTATTTTTCCCACACCTCTACCCGGGTCATGCCCAATTTTCCCTCCACCCAAACTATGCCCATATTTTATTCCACTTCAAATGCACCACAATCTCCCCCCACAAATCCGAATACACCCCGCTTTCCTTCCACATCCAACATATTCGATTTTCCCCCATCCTCACAAACCATGCACAAGTTCCCCAGCTCTACCCGGGTCATGCCCAATTTTCCCTAATCTATCCAAACAATGCCCAAGATTTCCTCATCAACCATGCACAATTTCCCTACCTCTACCCAGATCATGCACATTTTCTCCCATACATTCCCCTCATTAGGTGAGCCATCCACATCCAACCCCCTACCCAACCCCATGTCCATGACAGAGGGATATGATGAAAGCCTACACCATTTGGAAGGCCTCCCAAAGCCATCATCATCTACCCCAAATATCCAATCCCCAACAAACCCTTAAAAATCTCAATCTCCACACCCCATTCCCTCTAAATCCTAATCAACCTTCCATTGTCCATACCATCCAAGGCACCCATCAACCATGGCGCCATTTGAGCACCCATCAAGGTCCAATCCCCCAAGCCCATCAAGGCCTTATACCCCAAGCCCATCAAGGCCCAATCACTCAAGCCCATCAAGGCCAAATCCCTCAAGCCCATTAAGGCCCAATACTCCAACCCAATCAAGGCCCAATACCCTAAGCCCGTCAAGGCCCATTACCCTATACCCAAGCCTATCAAGACCCAACATCCCAAGTCCACCAAGGCCCAAACCTAGGAGCCCCATTTACTAACCCTTCATTATTCCCCCAATATTCCACATTTACCTATACACAATAGGTCCCCATTCCCCCTTAGATAATACGCCCCTCTCATCCAATCCCTCAATCTGGCCTGGGCCTTGTTTATCTACATTCTTCACACCTAACTCAAAATGGGAATCAATCCCATCCCATCAGCCATCCCCAATTTACCCATCCACTCACTCCCCAATTAAATCCCCATAATATCCAAAATGTACAATGGCCTCTTCAAGCACCTGCCCAAAATCCACCATTCACTCATCCCGCCACCCCACAAGCCACTCATCAAAGTTTCCCCCAACCCTAATGGCCTCATCAAGCACCTGCCCAACCCATTTAGAATCAGCAGGATAACCTCACCTTTCCTCCACTCTATGTTGATCAACAATACGAGGGAGATGAGGTCATAAATAGTGGGGCCTATGCGGGGGCATTCTCTAACTTTAATCTCCCACCACCCACACTTTCCAATCCCCTGGCCATCCAAAATGAAGGGAGGCAGCCTCTTGAGGGAACGACCTCAGCCCCACCATCCAGAGAATCTGAGCAGCTAAAAGAACAAATGGATAAAATCCAAAAGCAACTAATGAAGTTAGGGGGAACTGAGATTCATGCCACAGATTTATTAGATCAGTGCCTTTTTGCTGAGGTGCCACTGCCACCCAAATTTAAAGTGCCCACATTTGATAAACATGGAAAGACCTAACCCACCTATTTCAAGAGTAGTATATTTACAATATAGATATCGAGCCGTGCAAATCCAATTTGGCTCAGTTGACACAGAAATTCGATGAGACGTTCAGTGACTACCTTGGGTGATCGCGAGCATTGGCAGCTCAAGTAAGAATAGAATACCAGGTGATGACCAAATCGAGATGATCTTGAAAAATACTCTATCGATCAACTCAATTTTTTAGTATACCAGCAGCAATCCAGCTTTGCTGATTTGGTAAAGAAATGCCAACCATTGTGAAGACGCAATTAGAGAGGGACGTTTGAGCAAGAATGTGTCCAATGCGGCCAGTGGAGTCTGAAAATTAACTGAGCAAAGAAATGAGAGAAGATCAGAGGTAGAGGTACAAGCTATAATGAACACACCGCCCAACACCAGCATGGTATCCTTCCGGTTCGCGGCAGCACAGCTGGCACCAGCACCAACAAATCCCGCTCAAAAGCATAACAATGTCCCCTAGGGGCAAATGACCCCTGAGCATAGAGGGCCCCGATATAACCGAATATTCACTCCCCTGGGGAAATCCCTGAATGTTCTTTTGCCTTTATTGGTCAAAAAAGGTTTGGTCACCATACTCCAACCACGACCTCGGCTGAATCTACACCCTAGAGGTTACGATCCCAGCACACATCGTAATTACCACCAGTAACCTGGGCACCCAACTAATCGATGCTACCCATTAAAGCATACGATACAAGACCTTGTTGAGGCAGGGAAGCTCAATACCCCGGCACCTCGTCAAGCAAATCAACACACTAATATCATACAGGCACGTTACCCCACACTCGCAAGGAGGAATGGGGCCAAGGACCACAGTTAACATGTTACAAGAAGAGATGGAAGAGGTCGACCCCTTAGAATATATTGGCATAGGAGAAAACTACGATGACTCATGGTAGTGGAATTAGGATAGCGAGACTGTCGGGGTAGTCGAGCCTTTAAACTTAGCCGATTATTTTCCAAGCCCAACAACTCAAGCAGCACCACTAGATCTGAGGTCATATTTTCCCTCAACAACTCCCGTTAATCAAGTCCAAACCAATTGGGCCCCACCACTCTGCAATAGCAAACATATTCAACATCAATCCTCATCAATTACATGGTGCTCAATTTTACCCCACCTTCGGAATCAGCTTCAACTCCCTACAATTGGTCCAATTTTGCCACTCCATCATCAACCCATCCACCTTCATCTCTGACATCGATCCAATAGGGTTGGCCCAATTTTGCCGCACCCTCGCCAGTTTATCCATATCTGACACCAGTCAACAAGATCTGGCCGAGTTTTGCCATGCCATCAATCCAGGCATCTCCGATACCCTCACCCACCCCATATCAGATCTCAAGGCCGACCTACAACCCCCATCAAGTCCCACTCTGTTATGAACAGACGAACATCAATGTAGGCAATGGTAGAGAAGGGGCAGTTGATTTCGTTACCAAATCAGGAAGAATCTCTGAACAACCTGAAGTATTGGTACCAGCCTAGCCAAAAGAAAAGAAGGAACTTGCCACAGTGAATCCCTTTGAAAAAATGAGCAGAGAGTACATAATAGAAACTCAACTAAAGAGAATGCCCGCCCACATCATAGTCTGGGACCTGTTAATGACATTTCCGCTCTATTTCCAAGCTCTGATGGGAGCACTAAAAGATGCACATGTGTCCATCCAAGTAACCCCTGATGAGGTGGGACAAATAATTGGGCAGGTTTTAGCCCCCAATGCCATCTCATTTTCAAATGCTAATCTTCCAAATGAGGGAAATAATCATTCCAAACCCCTCAAAATTATGATGGAAATAGGGAACTTGGTGATTCCATTAGTACTGATAGACAATGGATCAGCCTTGAATGTGTGCCCGTCGAGAACTGTAATAATGATAGGGGTGAATCCTTCCATGTGCAGGCCAGCAAGAACTAGTGCCAGAGGATATGATAATTAAAGAAGAGAAATAATTTAAGAAGTTGATCTTGAGCTCATCATTGGGCCAATGACCTTTTCCATACCTTTCCAAGTTATGGACATCAAATCCACATTCAATTTTCTATTATGGCGACCATGGTTACAGGAGATTGGGGCAATACCTTCGACCCTCCACCAAAATCTTAGATTTATTTCAGAACAGAAGATTGTCACCATTCTGGGTGAGGGACAGGAAGAAAGAGAAAAAGCTACCCACATCATTAAGGACTCTAAAATGCTGGATGTACCGCACACAACTGAAGACATAGATATCCATAGTTTTCAGTATGATGTGTCAATAGTGGTGTCCGAACCCCTTGAAAAGGTCACCCAAAAAATTCGAGGAGGAATGGTCGCAGTTGTAGCCATGCTCCAGAAATGGGGCTATAAAAAAGGCAAGGGAATGGGACCACGGTTGCACTGCAAGAAGGAGCCGATCAGAGCTAGGGGTGAACAACGAGTTAGATTCGGCTTAGGCTACAAGCCTACCGAAGAAGAAATCTAAGAGGCCAAAGAGAAGGCCCAAACCATTGCTACAGCCAAAGCCAGGGGGATAGACCTGGAGGTTGAACCCCGACCGTGGCCTCACATCTGGAGTACATTTGTAAGCACAGGGGTCATCAAAATTTACCATAATGGGCAACTCAGTTAACCGCGCATAAAAGAGCCCCTGTTCATAAGACCAATCCCTAGATCATTCTCCCAGATATCGAAGTCAACCTCTCATCCCTGTCACTCTTTCAGGAAAAGACATCCCCGCCCATATAGTAGCCTATCATAAACTACCACAAACCCATGCTGACATTCGAGGACAGGGTCTCGAATGAGCCCAGGATAAACATGATAGAGGCTGACTCCCAAAAGCCATCTCAATCAGCCTCCTCCACAAGGCTAGGTAAAAGGGTGGCACCCCAGGTGAGGAATTGGGTGTCAATTCTCCTAATACTAGAAGCATCTAATGGCTGCAAATACGACACCAACTTCCCAAAAAGAAATAACCTTTAAAAAGAGATGTTAGCCTTTGGCAGGTAATACCATGTGTATATAAAGACCCTCTTTACCAACGACCCATCTTCGAAGAAAAAGAAAAATCCAAAAAATAAAATAAATACAAAATAATCCAAAAAATTTGTCTTTTAAAATTCTCGATAAAACTAAGAAAAATGATGCCTTAATTGAAAAGCCCATCCCACATGAAATCGATCCCTTTCCTATAGAAATACAAGAAGAGGTAGGAGTCATGAGTCTGGACGAGGATATCCCTACTGAGGAGCTCACCAATGAGCTCCTTGACCAATTTGCCGATTTTGAGCTTGGCCCTACCCCAATCGTTGAAGAAACATAAGACATCAACCTGGGTACAAAGGAGGGTCCTTGAATCACTAAGATCAGAACGTGGTTGTCCCTCAAGGAGAGAAAATGCATGATTGATTTCCTTCGATCATACCAAGACGTCTTCGCATCGTCGTATGAGGATATGCCTAGTTTGGACATTAATTTGGTCGAGTATGAGCTACCGCCATATCCAGATATTAAGCAAATCAAGCAAGAGTTGAGACCCCTCAGGCCAGAATGGAGGCTAAAAATGAATGACAAGGTCATCAAATAGTACGACACAGGGTTTCTCATAATTTCCAGGTACCTTCAATGGTTAGCTAATATCATCTCAGTACCGAAGAAAGATAGAAAGGTTCACATATGCATTGACTTAAGAAATCTGAACAAGGCGAGTCCAAAGGATGACTTCCCATTACTACACATCGATATCTTGGTCGAAAACACTGTTAGGCATGGGATGCTATCGTTCATGGATGAATTTTCTGCAAGATGGCCGAAGCAGACCAAGAGAAGACAACGTTCATTACTCTATGATAAACTTTCTGTTACCGAGTCATACCATTTGGGTTGAAGAATACTGGGTTGACATACCTAAGGGCAATGATGACACGCTGATCCGAGAGGGAAATTCAAGCTCAACTGGGAAGGACCTTACGTCATCTGAGAGGTGCTGCCTAGATACGCGCTCCTCCTTGCCACTATGGACGGAGATCACTTTCTTGAGCCAATCAACGCTGGATACGTCCGACGATTCTACTCCTAATCTTAGCGGCAAGGTAAGTATTGATAATACGGATACATGACTGCTTAAGGACCCCATATAAGAGGCCATCATTCCAAAGCCAAGTAGCCAAAAAGTACCCCTGACACTTATACCCTTTTCTTTCATTACCCCCTCCCCATAAAAGAGAGTGTATATACCAAAAAAAAGAGAAAAAGAGCTATCAACAAAATCCAAAAACATCAAAAAAGCAAAATCCTAAAAAGAGGATGTTTGAAAGAAAAGAATATATATAGAAAAGAAAAGAGATCATGGGGCATGTAAAGTACAAATCCCCTAAGGAAGAAGTATATTGCGGCAATTGGAACCCAATCAAGGAAACCTTTTAACTTGAGAATACCTTCAAAATTCCTAACCTATCCCTTTCAAACCCATGGCCAAGATACATCCCCGAGGAAAGCCCTCTTTAAGGTCTATGAGCACTCACAGTATCTGTTGAGTCGGCATGAGCCAAGCTAAGACACGACAAAAGAAATCGATCCAGCTGGCTATGACAGAGTCGACGCCCATATCATGGCCTTTAAAAGAAAAAAAGAAAAGAAAATAAAATACATGCTCAAAGCAAAATGGACATGGTGAAAACCAGAAAGGGGGCCACGAGTAAAAACAACGAGCTTGTGTAGACCAGGTGAAAACCTAAAAAGGCACCTAGGGTAAAATGCATACCCATTAATGTAGTGAAAACCTGAAAGGCACTACAGGGTAAAACAGAGGGAAACAATGGGCACGGCAAAAACTAGTTTTGGGCATTGTGAGTAAAAATGTTGTAAAAAAGAATAAAAGAAAAAAGTCATTCGATTACTCCCTTGGTTACAATCTCGAGCAATCTGGTTTTCAACTAGGCCGCTCATGACTGCTCAAATCAGTTTTTTGATCAGGCAGACCCTTCAGTCTGCACCGTCAGAGGCATGACCCGAGGTAAGAATAAAAGGTTGATTCGACCCAAAGGGATGGACTTCCTGTTGGTGTGTTTGCCTTCCCTCAAATGAGGGTCTAAAATCAATAATAAAACTAGGCAGACACACTCATACAGACCTGCAAGTATTCAGGAGGCTATTTAGAAATATGACAAATCTCCAGATCTGTGTTAGATCTGGCACCCTAGCTATTACTAATTTAGTTAAAAGATAGGGGAGAGGTTTGGAATGGGTTATCACTTAAACTAAGCTACAATTTAAACATATGCAATCTTGGATCGAGTTTAGGAGCTTAGATATTGAAGGGGAAAAGAGTAAAAACACAGAAAATGGAGAAGAGTAGCTTGGAGGTTGGTTTTCACTGAAATCAGATTCAATTAATCATGCTACAGAGGTTCAGAGCACACAATTCCCTCGCTGGCTATAAGCACAACTGCAAGGTATAAATTCCACTCCAAATCACAGGATCCACCTGGTCTTAAGGCTATGATCTATCCACTTTAATGGTCACAAACCATCCTATAGACTTTTTCGAATCCATGGATTGCAGCAGATGAATCCAATTGAGGCGTGAGCTTAGATTTATCTTAAGGTTATGATCTTTCCACTTTAATGGTCACAGACCATCCTAGGGATCTCCTACAAAGCCAGAGTCTCAATTAGAACAATTAAAACTACTACAGATGCTACAATTCCTAGGTCACAAACTCCAGGAATCACAGGAGCATCAGATTCAGAGAGATCAGATGGTATCTAAGAGGTCTACCAGTTAAGTGGGTGAGCTGATCTACAACTCCTCTACACAAATCCGATCGATCACCAAATGGCACCAAAGGAAATTTAAATCTAATTAAAGCATTAAAAACAATATTATCATTGCAAACAGGGTCACTTACAATGGAAATACTCTCAGATCTGTAGTCTGTGCAGCTAGGAACCTACAATAGCACTCTTAACCTCACCCAATTATAGATCTAACTTCGCTCCTTGCTACTCCAAGGGACTTAGCCAACCATGATTGGGCTAAAGGAGGGAAATAGAATTGCTCTGCAGGTGCTAATCTCCAAAATTTTGGCTCAGATCTCGATCCCCCCAATGGCAATTGGGGATCTCTATATATAGCTTTCTCCTCTGTTTTTCCTGCCAAAAATCCCTTCTAAAAGGTCGTCAGAGTTTTTTAGAGTTCTGTTAAAGCACGTGAGTCGGTTAGGGCTTTTTAGGGCATCTTCTGGAATCGTCGTGTCGATCACCAAGTGCCTCAAATTACGTGTAGTGGGTCATTGAAGTACAACCTGCGCTTAGCTGAATTTCTGAGAAGTTTTACACACGATTTCGACAGGTTGGAAGCTTTCGATAGGTTGGAATCAAGCATTAAGGTCCTTTCGCTAGGTTCTCAGATCCGTTCGATAGGTTTTGATAGGATGAATCTTTGCTTAGAGTTCCAGCCCTCTCAGTCCTTGGTTTGGAGTATTCGACAGGTTGGAAAAGCTCTTCGACAGGCTGGAAAACCATTTCGACAGGTTTTGCTCCTCATTCCACCATTTCGATAGGTTTGCTTTCAGTCTTATCGAAAGGCTCAATCACCCTTCGATAGGTTCTGTTCTAGCATTCTCATCTCGATAGGTTCAAGAAACCATTCGATAGGTTCCTTTGACTCTTCAGGCAGGTTTTCGATGGGATGGTTTCTTCTTTCCTTTCAGCTGCTCGATAGGTTTTGAGATCCTATCGAACTCCTTAATTCACAAGAATTCATCCTTCTTCTACCTTCAGATCCTATCAAAGACGTCTTCAACTGCACGAATTCCTCCTTTCTTTGCTTTCAGCTCCTATCGACGTCTTCAGGTGACCAATCGATAGGATGTTCTTAATCTATTTTCACTTCCTTCGCCTTGCTCTACTGTAGCCACGTGCTCCAAGGGTCCAATGATGTGCTACCCTCTGGTGTACTGTTGCTAGGTTTGTCCTATGCTGAGAGATAGCTCCTTTTTGGGCATTCTTGAGTGGTTTTCAGCATTAGTACCTTCTGTTATTATTGTCTACAAAATGCACTTGACAAGAGCTTATTAGTGTGCTCGCAGGTCTATCAATGGTCAGGTTATAGGGTGAAAAGTGACATTTTTCATCACTTAACACACCCCCAAACCTAAGCTTTGCTAGTCCCCAAGCAAAGGAGAATTAAAAGAAAATAAAAATGCCACTTTCGTAGGGAGCACGGGTGCATTTTGCATATGCATCAAGCCTTTTAAACCCCTAGGTGATCCCTAGTGGAGGAGTGAAGTCTCCTGAGGGTTTTCAGTGAAGGTACCCACAAACTTCCCCAATAAGGTTAGTTAATAGTAGTTCATCCTACTAAATAGAGTTTCAGTGAACTAGAATAAATTCTCATCATGTCCTTTCAGTTCTAGAGGGTTTTTAGCAGAAAAATCACCAACTTAAAACATGAATTTTTGCAGTAATTCCTTCATCATCAATTGGTTCATGTCAAGGCATTGTGTCTGAAAATTGATGCAGAGTTCACCTTCTATTTGCGAATTTTGTGTTGATACCACTCCCATCAAATTGGATTTCAGACCCAAGTCTTACAAGGGCTGTTGACTCACAACAACAATGAAGGGTGTAAAATTTCACACAGCTCAAGAGCAGTTACAGTCCTCAAATAGGGCTGTAAGCATGAGCATAGACATTGCTCTAATTTCTGAAATTTTCTAACTCTTTTCACCATATATTAGACAAATTCTCATCTCCACATGACAGCTCAATCCATTTCAGATCACTAAGGTCTTTTTATTTGGTTGTAATGTGGCTTAGGGGTGAAATTGGTAAAGGAATAAAGGGGTAAAATGGGATTCAAAATTGAGAAATCAACAAGGTAAGGAGGTGATTTGCAGTTCAACCTTCTTCATTTCAACATAATTCCATTTACTTCTTGAATTTTCAGATTTGAGGTGATCAGTTTCTAATCCTTATTTCGATCTTTCAATGAAATGACTTCTCTTTCTCATTCTTTTTTTTTTATATATATATATATGGAATACCACAACACCACAGAATGTGTTCTCCTTTCTTTCAACCAGATTTAACATCTTCCTCTAATCTCACTTCTCCTTCCTCTTCCCGATTTCTCAGACCGAGGGTGAACTGAAATAGGTCAAAGGGTTTTGGGTTCAAATTTTTTGGTTTTCATCATGGAAAACTGGGATTTTTAAGGCTCAAATGTTGTGTATCAAGGGCAGTTCGAAGGTGGGAAAATTTTAGGCTTAAACTGTTCAAGAGATGGCCTTACTTCATGTCCTCAATGTCATGAGTGCTGTCAACCTGTTTCAATTTAGATTTGCCTAACTTTTAGTGATTAAAATTTGATCCAATCAGTCCACAGAGTAGAAATTTTGTCAAGACACTCTTCAAGGAAACTTTTTCAAGCCCAAATCTCACTGAGTATGGCCTTCCATCTCATTTTCAGGGGTGTCTTCACAATTTCCTCTCATTTCAGGTTTACTGCACATCAAAGATTATTTTTCACAAATTGTTGACATTTGCCTCATGAAAAATGTTAAAACTATAGCTCGTTTCAGTTTTAACAAGTTGTTTTCTTAATATCCTCTTTTTACAAAAATTCTCATGAGAAATTATTCTAATTAATTCCAAACACTTCATTGTAGCCTAGCTATACTAAAAGTAACTAATTTATTGGCATACATACATGCCATACCCCCAAACCTAAACTAAACAGTGCCCCCACTGTTTCTATCATATGGGGTGGAGCATTATGTTTGTTTTTCTTTTTTTTTTTTTGACAGCGCAAAAATAAAAATAGAAGCTAGTAAGAAACAAAATTATTATTAATAGAGGCAAATTACATGATTATAATGTGCAAGCATAAAGGATGTGAAAAGTGGGCCGGTGGACAAAATATCACAGACAGTTCAAGGAATCGCCCCCCTGGCTCAGGGAAATCCTCGGCCTGCATTGGGTGGAAGAGGAACTGTAAGCCAGGTAGGGAGGAAGAAAAGGAAAAAGAAGAGGGTTAGGGGGCAGGGGGATGGTTTATGGAGGAGGATGGTGGCAGAGACACCGGTGGCGCGATCTTTAGCTTCTTCTTCTCCTTCCTAACTTTGTCCTTTTCCTCCTTAGTGAGGATCCGCTGGACCTCCTCATATTCATCCTAGAGGAACTGCAACGAGTCTGATTCCTTATACGGTAATGGCTCCAACCAGAAGAGGTAGAGTTGTGTAGGGGTGAGCGTGGGCTTGCCATTTGCCATAGCTATGAGGAAGAGGGTGGAGGGTAGAAAGGAAGGGATGGGCCGAAGTCGAGCTATTTGCATCTATTTAAGGTGGAAGTGTAAGGGAATATGAAAGGGTGCATTCAATATTGCCACCGTTGATGACTAGGAATGAATGGTGAATTCGAACAATCAGCATGGGGAACGAAAAACGTGTGTTAACTGGCAGCCTATATTTAGCACGGCGAGTTTAAGGCTTGTGCTATGCGCAGATGTACATGGTACACGTGGTAAAATGTCCGCATAGCGCAACTTCACAGTAAGCGTGGAAGGAGTGAGGGGACGAAAGTCGATTTCGATAGGATGAGTGTGGAGTGTCAACATGTTAAGGCTTCCTATCGAAGTCGAACAAGTGTGGGATAGGCAATTAAATGCTCTCGATAGGTTTAACCCATCCTATCGAACAGAATAAACATGCATTCGATAAGCTAGGTTGGCTGCTTACGATAGGTCGGTGTCCTGTCGAACGGAGGGTGGATAGAACGTTCACTTCGTTAGTATGCCAATGGGTGCGAACAACCTTTCAATAGGTGGGGTATTACATGTGTACTTTTGTTGATAGGTTCTAGGTAAGAGTCCAGAGCCTATCGCAAAGTTGTTCTCACCTATCGAGAGGTCATAACACCTATCGAGATCCTCAGCAATCCTATCGACATTCGCGATTGACCTAGCGAAAAGGTCCAAATGACCTATCGAGAGGTTCAATGAGCTTAAAAACATGGCCTATGTGTGCAGAGCGTTTTAGCTTGAGCCCCCAACAACTCATTTGCTGCTCTACCAGTTAGAAAATTGGTCGCTGACCTTATGCCTTTGAATTCTAGACTGCTGGAACTTGACATGGCCATTTTATTGCAAAGAAATTGGTGGAAAGAAAGAAGAAAAAAAAAATATAAATATAAATCAGATAAAATATATATGATACAAATCGAAGTCAGGTACTAGCCTGGAGGATCCTGAAGATCAACGGTCTCTTCAGGCTCATAAATATTGTCAACGCAAAGTTTCAGCCTCTGGCCATTGACCTTAAGGGTTCTACCATCTGTGGGATGCATGACTTCGACAGCTCCAGATGGGGAAACGTGTACCACAGTGAAAGGTCCATCCCATCTAGATTGCAGCTTTCCTAGAAAGAATTTCATTCTGGAGTTGAACAACCATATCTTGTCATTGGGCTCGAACTCTTTGCGAAGCAAATGTCTGTCATGGAAAGCTTTGGTTCTCTCCTTGTAACTCCATGCATTTTCATAAGCCTCTATTCGCAGTTCATCTAGCTCAGATAACTGGAGTTTCCTGTGAATTCCAGCAAAGTGTAAGTCAGAGTTCACTGCTTTAATGGCCCAGTATGCCTTGTGTTGCAATTCAACAGGCAAATGACAGGCCTTGCCATAGACTAATCTGAATGGGGACATGCCTATGGGAGTTTTATAGGCTATTCTATATGCCCATAAGGCATCAGTTAACTTGTTGGATCAATATCTTCTTTCGGATCTCATAGTCTTCTCGAGAATATGTTTGATTTTCCTGTTGGAGATCTCTACTTGCCCACTGGTTTGTGGGTGGTAGGGTGTGGCTACTCTGTGGGTAACAGAGTATCGTTCCAGCAGATTGTCAAAAGGTTTGTTATAGAAGTGGCTTCCCCCATCACTAATAATAGCTTTAGGAAAGCCAAATCTGAAGAAGATGCTGTCTTTCAAGAATTGAATGACAACTTTATGATCATTTGTTCTTGTAGCTATGGCTTCGACCCATTTGGAGGCGTAATCCACAGTGACAAGAATGAAATTGTATCTAGCAGAAGGGGGAAAAGGTCCCATGAAATCAATTCCTCAGACATCAAACTGTTCAACAACAAGTATAGGATACAAGGGCATAGAGTTTCTTCTGGTAATGCTGCCCATTTGCTGGCATCGATAGCAAGGTTTACAGTGCTGTCGGGCATCCTTGAATAGGGTAGGCTAGTAGAAACCACTTTGAAGGACCGTGACAGCAGTCTTGTTACCACTGAAGTGACCCCCGCAAGCCTGTTCATGACACATGGTTAGGATGTTGTGAAATTCAATTTCAGGTACACAACGTCGGATCACCTGGTATGCACAATGCTTAAAAAGGTAAGGATCCTCCCATATGTAATGTCAAATCTGTGCAAAGAACATATTTTTGTCATCCTTGCTCAAATGTGGGGGGATCCTTCCTACAGCAAGGTAGTTGACAATATTGGCAAAGCAGGGCATACTTATCTGGATAGTTAGAAGTTGCTCATCGGGGAAGGAGTCATTAATGGGCAAACTTGCTGTGTCATTTATTTGGATCCTTGACAGATGGTCAGCTACCACGTTCTCAACTCCCTTCTTGTCCTTAATCTCTAAATTGAATTCCTGTAAGAGAAGAATCCATCTGATTAGTCGTGCTTTAGCTTCTTTTTTGGACAAAAGGTATTTCAAGGCTGAGTGGTCAGTGAACACAATAATTTTTTATCCCAGCACATAAGACCTGAATTTTTCTAAGGCAAAAACAATGGCTAATAGCTCTTTCTCAGTTGTGGTGTAATTCAATTGAGCATCAACCATTGATTTACTGGCGTATGCCACTACAGAAGGTGTCTTGTCTTTTCTCTGCCCCAATACTGCTCCAATGGCAAAATTTGATGTATCACACATCAGTTCAAATGGCAAGAAAAAATTAGGGGATTA
This sequence comes from Chloranthus sessilifolius, assembly GCA_021018995.1. Lineage (NCBI taxonomy): Eukaryota > Viridiplantae > Streptophyta > Magnoliopsida > Chloranthales > Chloranthaceae > Chloranthus > Chloranthus sessilifolius. The sequence goes on along the minus strand of CM037586.1, from coordinate 83,746,778 downwards.
TAAAATGGGAGTTGTGGTCAAAAAAGTTTTTAGTAGTTCAAAAGCAACTTGGCATTCAGCATTAAAGTCAAAAGGGACATCCTGACACAACAGGTGCCAGAGGGGTTTGGAGATTTTACTGAAATCCTTTATGAACCTTCTATAGAAGCTAGCGTGACCCAGAAATGACCTAACTTGTTTGACAGTTTTCGGAGGGGTCAAATGAGCAATCAAATCGATCTTAGCTTGATCAACCTCGATTCCTTTATGAGAGACAACATGTCCTAGAATAGTGCCTTGAGTCACCATGAAGTGACTTTTCTCCCAACTCAGAACTAGGTTGGTTTCCTCACACCTTTGCAGTATGGAGCTGAGGTGTAGGCATTGGCCAAAATCATCTCCATAAATGGAGAAATCATCCATAAAGATCTCCAAAAACTTATCAATCATGTCAGAGAAGATAGCATACATGCATCCTTGGAATGTGGCAGGTGCATTACACAACTCAAATGGCATCCTTCTGTATGCAAAGGTCCCAAATGGGCATGTGAATGTGGTCTTTTCTTGGTCCTGAGGGTATACAGGGATCTGATTGTACCCTGAATATCCATCAAGAAAATAGTAGTAGGCCTCGCCTGCCAGCTTGTCCAAGATTTGGTCTATGAAGGGCAGTGGGAAGTGATCCTTGCTGGTCTTTTCATTGAGTTTTCGGTAGTCTATGCAGACCGTCCAACCAGTGGTCTGCCTGGTTAGGATCAGCTCTCCTGAATCTGCTTCAACAACTGTAATGCCAGATTTCTTGGGTACGACCTGGGTAGGTGCTACCCAATGTGATCCAAAATGGGATAAATTATCCCAGCATCTAGGAGTTTGACCACATCCTTCATCACAACCTCCTGCATGTGTGGGTTGAGCTTCCTCTGCATCTCTCTGGAAGGTTTGGATCCGTCCTCGAGATGAATTTTATGCATGCACACAGCAGGATTTATTCCCCCAAGGTCTGTAATGGTCTAACCTATTGCCTTCTTATGCCTTTTTAGTACACACAGTAGTTCTTTTTCCTGCTCGGGAGTGTGGGAAGAAGAGATTATCACAGGCAGTCTGGTGTTATCTCCTAAAAAGGCATTTCTCAAAGATTTGGGGAGCTGCTTTAACTCCACTTCTCGAGGACTGATGAGGGAAGGCAATAGGGGTGTCTGAGAGGGGGGTGGTAGGGGTAACAAAGTAGGTCTCCATGGATGGTGCTGTGTTGGTGGAGCTTCAGAAGAGACAAGTTTCACATGCTCGATCTCAGAGGTGGAATCCTACTCTACCTCTGTTTCTTTCCATACTTCAGCTAATTCATTACACCATTCCTTACCATGTAGCAGCATATTCACATTTTCCTGGACAACCTCATCTATTATATCTAGAGAAAAATAATCCTCATCAGGATGAGGTTGATTGGCTGTGTCGTATACATTCAATTTGACCTTCATATTTCCAAATGATACTTTCATGATTCCAGACCTGTATTGAATACAAGCATTAGCTGTGGCCAAAAAGGGTCTGCCTAGAATCACAGGTATGGAGGTGGCATTCCTACCTGGTTCCATATCCAGCACCAAAAAGTCAGCGGGATAAAAGAATTTGTTAACTCCAACCAAAACATCCTCGATTATCCCCATAGGTTTCCTTTCAGATCTGTCAGTCAGCTGGAGAACATGTGTGGGCTTTAATTTGCCTAAGCTCAGCTTCTCATATACTGAATATGGAAGCAAATTTACAGTGGCTCCCAGATCTAATAGGGCTTTGTCAATGGTATGATCCCCAATGATGCAGGGGATTGTGCTGAGTCCAGGGTCTTGAAGTTTAGGAGGAGTTGTAATGGACAGGACATTCTTAACTTTTTCTGCTGAAAAGACTTTCTTGGATAGGTGTATCCTAGACTGTCTTTTATGGGTGCACAGGTCTTTTAAGAATTTGGCATAGGCTGGGACTTGTTTAATGGCATCAAGTACAGGTAGATTGATCTTTACTTGCTTGAAAGTCTCCATCATTTCCTCAATTTTTCCTTGCCCTTTATCAAAAGAGGAAGGTGCCTGTAGTGCCTTAAGAAATGACAAGTGTGGGGTTGCTCCCTCACTTGCAGCCTTAGCCAATGGGGCCTCTTTCTTTTTGAGTTTTTTCTTTTCTTGAGGATCCTCATTATGCTCTTTATTCAAAGCTGATTGTTCCCGCAAGTCCACCATTGGTGGTCTTGGTTGTGTGCTAGTAAAAATTATCTCATTTTCCTCCTCCAAGTTCCTCACAGGCTCACAACCAACTTGATTGTCGACTAACTTACCACTTCTCAAAGTTGTAATAGATTTAGCTTCCTCATAAGTGGAGGAAACTTCACCCACTACAAACTACCTTCGTGGATTGTCCTGTGGTTGGCTAGGCAACCTTCCTCCCTCTCTTCTAGTCAGAGCATCAAACAGCTGACCAAGTTGGTCCTCTATCTTTTTAATGCTCAGGTTGTGAGAGTGCATAGTTTGGGTCAAGGTGTTCAAGCTCTATAATGAAGATAGAACTTGTTCCTCAAAGGATGGTGTTCTCACAGCTGGAGGGGGTGCAACTTGCTGCACAGGAGGAGCTACAGGTTTGGCCATGGGTTGCTGATACTGAGGTCTTGGGCATAACCTTTCCGATAGGGCTGAGCATTTTTATAGGGCATGGGCTGCTGGGGCTGCTGCTGCTGCTATTGAGAACTGGAAAATACCATTTTTCACCCCTCAACCTGAGTCTTGATAGACCTTTGAGAGAACTAAATAAGTGTTCTAAGTGCTTGTGTTTCAGCTAACAATCAAGACAGGCTTAACCATAAAAGCAGCTTAAAAGTGCCAAAAAGATGATAATCCATGTCGATCCAAAGGAAGAAAGAGAAGGGACAACCTCACTAGCTGTTAAAAGGTCTGAACTAAAGAGGCAAAGACCTGGTCTCAACCCAGAAAAGAAGTATGGAGCAATTCGAACAGAAAAATGCACTACAGAGTACTTTTCGCAAAGAACCTGAACTGTTCGCAAAGAACCTGAACTTTGCGAAAAGAACTAAAAACTCCAGGCTTAGCTTTCGAAGAGCACCTGAACTCTTCGAAGAGATAATTGACCTTTTCAAAAAGAAGAAAACTCAATTCGAACAGAACCAAAACATTGCGAAAAGAGCTTCAGGAGTTACAACACCTTGCAAAAAGTCCCCTAAGCTATGCGAAAAGGTATTCTGAAGATTCCCAGCTTTTGCAAGGGCAATTCAGTAATCTTTTTCACGCGTCCCAAAGCATTTAAAAACCTAGGGACATTTCAGAGGATTCTAAGCATGATGCGAAGGCATATTCCACCCCATGTGAGCACCGAGAGATGAAAGAACTTGGCAGGAACTTCTAGAAACTCTAACAAACTTTCAAAATGCATAACAGAATTGATGCTTTTGTCACCTGATTGGCTGAACCAGATCGAGCAATTCTGATTGGCCAGAACAGATCTGGATCCTTGTGCTCGACTACCATTGGTCGATACAGATCTGAGCACTTCTGATTGGTTGATACACATCTGAGCTGGACTTAGGGAAAACTATAAATAGACGAACCATTTGCCCAATTTGGGCATCCAGATTTTGAGTTTCATTCCTATTCTCCCATTTCCAAATCAGATAGTTTGTCTGAAATCCCTGTAATAGCCTCACTTTTACTTGCAATTGAGAGCTGTGAGATACTTCTGTAATTCGAAAGAGAGTTGTATGCAAGACTATAAATCGAGAGTGTTTAAGTCATGTGCTCAGAATTGTAATGGTGAATTTGAAAAGGTTGTCAGAACCGTACATTCTCCATTGGACTCATGTTAAGGGTTCCCTCTGATCTCCTTATTGCATTAGACTCCTTTAGATTTACTATTTTTCATGCAATTTCCCTTGATTCATTAATCCTGTGAGAATTAGTGTTTGTAACCTAATCTCTCACGGCATTTGTAGTGATGTTTCTTGTTCTAAATTAAGGATTTGAATTAAAGATTATTGGATGGTTTGTGGCCATTAAAGTGGACAGACCATAGCCATAAGCTTAAATCTAATCCTTGAGTTAGATTTATTTCTCTTACATCTACGCTTGTAGCCAGATAAAGATTGGATCATCTCTCAATTGAGCTGCAGTCATTCTCATTAGATTTCAAGGTCCAAATCAAAGTTAGATATTACTTCTCCATTTTTATAAGTTTACCTCAAAATTCCCCCAACTCGGATCTGGATCATTTAGTTTAACTTTTACTTTTATCATTTAGTTAATGTGACAAATTCAACCTCCCATCTTATGTGCTTTCTAGATAAGATAAGAGGCCAGATCTGGTAGCTCAGATCTGGAGGTTTATCTTGCATTTTAGACAAATTCTCTGTGGACAATCTTTTACTCACTAACATTTAAAACTTGCTACAATTGGCCCTGATCTTGCAGGCTAATTCACTTCTCTCTGTGCTGATATTTCTTTACTCTTTTTAATATTCTAGATTCATTATAACTTAGCAGTTGCAAACCTGTTTTCAAAACACAAATAAATCAAGCACACTTAGAAGCAACAACAAGTTTTTGGCGCCGCTACCAGGGAATTTGTTCTAAAATAGGTAGACCTAAGTTTTCACTTTTATTTTTATATCAGTACTAAACTGTTCTATTGTTTATACCTGTGCAGTTATTCATATCCAATTGTTGAAGAAGGGAAACGACTTAAAAAGGAATTCTGAAGGTTTACTGTGAATAATCAGATTTTTTGTTCTGAGTTGTACGTTTGGTAGAAGGACTCTCAGCCCTGAGATTGTCCCACTGAATTTAGAAGTTGAAAGGCTATTACGAACAAAACAAACAACACAGAATTTTGCTACTATGGGTGAAGAACCTCGACTTTTGAGGGATTACTTCGCACCTGGTGCTTATAATTCTCCCTTTTGCATTCAATTTCCTACTGTTGAAGGAAATTATGAGATCAAATCATCGATCATCCAAATGCTTCCTTCTTTCCATGGGTTGAGTAAGGTAGATCCATACAAACATGTGGATGAATTCTTGGCTCTTTGCACCACATTCAACATAGCTGGACTTGGTCCAGAAGCAACCAAGCTTAGGCTCTTTCCTTTTTCATTAAAGGACAAAGCTAGAGCATGGTTATCTATGTTAGCACCTAATAGTATCACTTCTTGGAATGATTTGCAGTGTCAATTTTTAGCCAAATACTTCCCAATGTCTAAAACAAGCCAATTGAGACAAAGTATCATTTCTTTCTCACAAAACTCAACTGAAACTTTCCATGAAGCATGGGAAAGATTTAAGGAACTTTTAAGGCAATGTCCTCATCATCAAATCCCCAGATGGAAGCTGGTTCAAAGCTTCTATCAAGGAATTGATCAAAAAGGCAAAAATATGGTGGATGCCTCCTGTGGAGGCACTTACCTGCAAAAAACAGTTGAGGAGGTTTGGGACTTATTTGAAGTAATTGGTGAAAACTCAACTCAACAGGAATCTCTGTCAAGAGATATTGAATATCCTGCTAGGTTGAACAATCAGCAAACCACCAAAGGAAAGATTTATGAAGTGAATGAGTTGGAAAGAAAGATGGACAATTTAACCACAAAGTTTGATAGATTGATGGACTCACTTAAAAATCCAATGGTTGCAAGAGTAGAGGAGGCATGTCTAATATGCCAGTCCCCTACTCATTCAATTGACCAATGTCCTGCTGCACCACAGTTCCCAGATTTAGTGGTGGAACAACCTCATGCTGCGCAATCATTTGGACAGATGCAGTCAAATGAATATCCATGGAGAGGGCACCCCAATTTGAGGTGGAGCCAATGGAATTATCAATCACAACAGCAGCAGCAACCAAAGAACCAAATGCCTTTCAAAACTGCATAGCCTTATCAGCAGAATTTTTATGCCAAGCCAAATTTTCAGCAGCCCATTCCACAACAACCTGTACAGCAATCTGCCCCAGTTCAAACCCCTTCTAGGTCCCCTTCTTTTGAAGATCAAGTCCTAAATTCACTCCAGAATTTAGGATCTTTAACTCAGACTGTGAATTTTCACAGCCAGAGCATAAAGAAGATTGAAGAAACATTGGGACAGCTTTCAAATACTTTGGCCAAAAGAGAGGAAGAAAGTTACCCAGCCAACCTTTGAACAATCCCAAAGGATAGTTCATGGTTGGAGAAGCTTCTATTTCACATGAAGAAGTAAAAACTGTCACAACTTTGAGAAGTGGAAGAATTATAAATAACAAAGTGGGTACTGAAGAAGAAAAAAATAAGGAAAATGATAAAGATATGCAACAAGAGCAGCATAATGATAGCAGTGGAGGTGCCGATATACCTCAGAAAAATCAAACAAATGAAAAACAAATAATTCAAAAAAATCCTGAAAATGCTTCCAAAGCTGTAAATGAAGGACTAGTTCCTCATTTGCCATTTCCTCATGCAATGAAATCTGTATCTCCTTTTGATAAAGGGAACACAAAAATAGATGAAATGATGGAGACTTTCAAGCAAGTCAAGATAAATCTACCTTTGCTTGAGGCAATCAAACAAATTTCAGCATATGTAAAATTTTTGAAAGATATTTGCACTCACAAAAGACAGTCTAGGATACAGTTATCCAAGAAGGTCTTTGCTGTGGAAAGAGTTAATCAGGTGTTATATATTGGCACACCTCCTAAACTTCAAGATCCTGGAATCCCCACAATCCCTTGCATTATTGGGGAACATACCATTGAAAAGGCTTTATTAGATCTAGGTGCTAGTGTCAACCTACTTCCATATTCTGTATATGAGAAACTAGGTTTGGGAGAATTAAAACCCACTCATGTGGTGTTAAAACTAGCAGACAGATCTGAGAGGAAGCCAGTTGGGATGATTGAAGATGTATTGGTGGGAGTAGATAAATTTTTCTACCCTGCTGATTTTCTAGTTTTGGACATGGAACCTACCAAAAGCAAAACTTCCATCCCTGTCATTTTGGGAAGACCATTCCTGGCTACAGCAAATGCTTGCATTCAATGCAGGTCTGGTATTATGGAAGTCTCTTTTGGAAACATGAAGGTAAAATTAAATGTTTATAATGCAGTCACACAACCCCAATTCAGCTCTGAGGAATGTTTTCATGTTGATCTATTGGATGAACTAGTAGAAGGGACTTTACAACATTTTTTGCAGTATGAAGATTTCACCACAGATGCTAAAGATGCTTGGGGAAATTTCGAGGAAGAAACAATTTGTATCTCAAAGTATGAGGAAGTAAATGTTGTGCAAGGAACTCATAATCAATCAGCAAGTTTCTCTTGTTGGAAACCTGCTACTCTTCCCCTTCCACAAACAGCTAAGGTACCTTTGTTACCTTCTTCTCTCAGCCCACATGATTTAGAACTGAAGTAGTTGCCAGAAAATTTGAAATATGAGTTTTTAGGAGATCATAAATTATTGCCTGCAATTATTTCTTCCTCCCTCACAAAGGAGCAAGAGGAAGAGTTGTTGATTGTTTTGAAAGAACATAGAAGGGCAATTGGCTGGACTATAGCTGATTTGGGAGGAATCAGTCCAGCTGTTTGCATGCACAAAATCCATTTGGAAGAAGATGCAAAGCCTTCTAGGGAAATGCAAAGGAGGCTGAACCCACATATGCAAGAAGTGGTCATGAAAGAGGTTGTTAAATTGTTGGATGCAGGGGTCATTTACCCCATTTCAGATTCAGCTTGGGTGGCACCTACACAGGTGGTACCTAAGAAATCTGGGATCACTGTTGTAACCTCAGATTCGTGAGCTTATGTCAACCGGACAAACAAGCTGGGTGGAGGGTGATTGATTACGAAAATTAAATTCAATGACCAGAAAAGACCATTTCCCTCTCCCATTCATTGATCAGATTTTAGATAAGCTAGCAGGAAAAGCTTATTACTGTTTTCTTGATGGTTACTCTGGTTACAACGATTCTGCTGCACTCCACAAGATCAGGAAAAGACCACATTCACTTGCCCTTTTGGCATTTTGCCTATAGGAGAATGCCATTTGGTCTTTGTAATGCCCCTGCTACCTTTCAAAGATGCATGTATTCCATTTTCTCTAATATGATTGACCAATTTATGGAAATTTTTATGGATGATTTTTCAATCTACGGAGACAGTTTTTCCCAGTGTTTACATCATCTCAAATTGGTGTTACAGAGATGTGAAGAAACCAATCTAGTTTTGAGCTGGGAAAAGAGCCATTTCATGGTCACCCAAGGCATTGTCCTTGGCCATGTTGTTTCCCACAAGGGCATTGGGGTGGACAGAGCAAAAATTGATTTAATTGCACATTTACCACTTCCCAAAACTGTTAAATAAATCAGAAGTTTTTACGGGACATCTTTGGAAGGTTCATTAAGGACTTCAGTAAAATAACCAAGCCTCTTTGTCATTTGTTGTGCCAAGATGTCCCTTTTGTTTTCAATAATGAATGCATGAAGGCATTTGAATTCTTAAAAAGCATTTGATTTCAGCTCCAATATTGCGATCCTCAGTTATTCACTACCTTTTGAAGCATGTGTGATGCATCGATTATGCTTTGGGGGCTGTCCTTGGAGAGAAAGGAAAAGCTGCCTCATGTCATAGCTTATGCCAGTAGATCAATGATTGATGCACAGCTCAATTACACAACAACTGAGAAGGAGCTGCTAGCAATTGTTTTTGCTTTAGAGAAATTTAGGTCATATGTCTTGGGTTCACAAATAGTGGTGTTCACTGACCACTCTGCCTTGAAATACCTTCTGTCTAAAAAGGACACCAAACTAAGATTAATCAGGTGGATTCTCCTATTACAGGAATTTGATTTACAGATCAAAGATAAAAAGGGGGTGGAGAATGTGGTGGCTGATCACCTGTCCAGAATTTTAACTGCTGAGATTGATAGGCTGCCTATCAATGAATCTTTCCCTGATGAGCAACTTTTTGCTATTAGTGTACACACTCCTTGGTTTGCAAACATAGTCAACTTTTTGGCTACTGGGAGAATTCCTCAACATTGAAATAAAATGGATAAAGATCTTTTCTTCTCAAAGGTTAAACATTTCATCTGGGAAGATCCTTATCTGTTTAAGAGTTGTGCAGACCAAATAATAAGAAGATGTGTCCCTGACCAAGAGTTTCATAGAATACTTTATATGTGTCATGAACAGGCCTGTGGAGGTCATTTTAGTGGAAACAAAACTGCTGCAAAGGTTCTACAGTGTGGATTTTATTGGCCTACACTTTTCAAAGATGCTCTGCAGCACTGTAAGTCTTGCCAGAACTGTCAGAAATTGGGCAGCATTTTCAAGAGAAACTCAATGCCTTTACAGCCTATTTTGGTAGTTGAGTTGTTTGATGTTTGGGGGATAGACTTCATGGGTCCCTTTCCTCCTTCCAATGGGTATAATTTCATTTTAGTAGCTGTGGATTATGTATCCAAATGGATTGAAGCCACAACCACTAAAACAAATGATCACAAAGTGGTTCTTAAATTTCTAAAGGAGCACATTTTTTCCAGGTTTGGTTTTCCCAGAGCCATTATCAGTGATGGGGGAAGCCATTTTTGTAATAAACATTTTGAAACTTTATTGAAAAAATACTCTGTGACTCATAGAGTAGCCACTCCATATCACCCACAAACCGTGGACAAGTGGAGATTTCAATAGAGAAATCAAACATATCTTTGGAAAAGACCGTGAAGAAGGAGAAAAGGATTGGTCCTTGTTTAAAATGAATGATGCATTGTGGGCATATAGGACAGCCTATAAAACCCCAATTGGCATGTCCCCATTCAGGTTGGTCTATGGCAAAGCATGCCATTTACTAGTGGAGTTAGAATATAAAGCCTTTTGGGCCATTAAAACATTGAACATGGATCTAACTACTGCTGGTAATCACAGAAACCAACTTGAGTTGGAGGCCGAGAATGGATGCATACACAAATTCAAGAGTTTACAAAGAGAAAGTCAAAGCTTTCCATGATAAAAATTTGTTGAGAAAAGAGTTCACAGCTGGCTCTAAGGTATGGTTATTTAACTCAAAACTCAAGTTTTTTCCTGGAAAGCTGAGATCCAGATGGGAAGGGCCATATCATCATTCGGCTTATTCATGACATCCTAGATCCAAGTAATGGAAGAATCTTGAAAGTAAATGGTCGAGGCTCAAACCATGCATTGAAAATACCTAGAACTGTCGCCCATCTATCATCAAGAACCTCCCCAAATCTGATGGTATACAACTGTACAATATGCTTTTAGTTCATAGTTTTTGCTTAGTTTCTTTTTCTCTGTTTTTATTCATGATTTGTCTCTTTTTGCATGGTTTAAATATGTGAAAAGTTAAGTCACAAAGTAAAAATTAACTTTTCGCAAAGTTCAATTTACTTGTCGAAAAGACTCTGGATTTGTAACGAACTGCTCGAAAGCAAGGATTTGCTTTTCGAATAGTTGGTTCTGAAGCTATTTTCTTTTCGAAATGATGTTTCTGAAGCCATTTTCTTTTCAAAAAGATGTTTCTGAAGCTATTAACTTTTCGAATGGTACTGATGCCATTCGCAGTTGTAAAAAGGTCTATTTTGGAACTTTTCGAAAACTTAAAAAGGACTTTGCGAAATTAACTCTGAGCATATTTAAACCCTTTCGAAGTAAGGGTTTCATATTCAAAAGCTTTCTGAGAACGACCTGTTCCACAGAAACCCCATTTCTCTCTTTCCTTGCGTGATTTTGGAATCTAGCCACACTTTTCTTCACTTTTGTTCGATCATTTGAGTTTTCAGAGAAGGATTTTAGCTTCGTGCAGGGATTTCATTAAGCAAGCAACACGCTCAATCAAAACCCCTAGATCTCGGTATTTTCTCGCATTCTCTTATCATTTGCAAAATTTGATTTTGTGTCAAGATTTGTTGTGGGCATTTTCATACATAAATTTAGAATGGGAAGCGGAGAAATCATTGGTTGGTGATATTCCCAAAATCATCTGCTAAGAAAGTTAGCAAACCTACCCCTAAAGGAAAAACCAAAACTTTCGCAAAAAGAAAATTATCAATGGATAAAGTGGATAGGGTGGAGAAAGGGAAGAAAGTGAGACATGAGGAACCCATCCCCGCAGCTGCTAGTCCTGAGCCTGAGCTTCCTCCTCTGCCTATTCATTTGGTACTGCCAAATCCATTCATTGAAGCTTAGAAGTTAATTCCTGAGCTGATTGTGGACGAAACTTTTTTCGTCAACAAACCAGATTGTCTACTATCTCTAAGATACATGAGAGATGCCTCACTAAGCAATATCCTTACCCCTCTGCCAGAAAAATTTACCCGCGTATGGTGAAATTATGGTACCAAAAACCAGTAAAAGTCCTTTGAAAGAGATCGATGTCCCCACTCACAGTTATCTTTATTGATGATTGCGATCTAACTGTCACATTTGAAGACATAGGGAATGCTTTGGGGATACCCTTCCAATTTGATCCTTCTGGTCCATTGGCTGCACTAGAAGTAGCCTCCTTTAGAGAAATGGTTGCACATTTAACCCAAGGAATTGTTGGCACTGGACAGTCCATCATGAGGAGAGACCTAGCCCCCCAATTTTTATTGATGGATTCCATTTTGAGGGGAAGTTTTTATGTCACCGGGCACAGCCAAGAGCGGATAACACCAATTCTAGAGGCTCTCTTTCATTTTTCTAAGGGGTAGTTTTTCAATGCCCCTATGTTAATTTTTGAAGTCATGGCTGATATTAGTGCCAAGTTAAAAAAGGAGCAGAAATTAGCTGGACTCCCATTTGGTAGATTGATCACAACCCTCCTCAGAGCCAAGTTTGACATTGATGACCAGGAGCCATTTGAAGTCATAGCCCCTCACAATTTTGGGAAAAAGGCTTGGACTACAAGCCAAGCCATGTTGAAAAGACTGAGAGAAGAAGGTGAACCTGCACCTGCGGCATTAATGAACACCTGCCGCAACTCTTAGAACCGGTTTGCAGTCCACGAGGTGACCAGCTCTTTAGCTGCACCCATTCTTGAAGAAACTATCCTCCCCATGGTGACCAGCTCTTTAGCTGCTCCAATTCTTGAGGAAATTGGCCTTTTATCCTCCTCATCTAGTCCAGCCCCTGCCACTTCACCTACCCCAGCTGTCCCATATCCCATACCCACCATTATCCCAATTATAGAATCCCCCTCTACAGCAACCACTCCAACCATACTCACACCACCAATTTCTCCCACCAATGCCCAAGTTTTGGCTACAGACTTTATTGCCCAATCTCCCTGCACTCCTCTGCTCCAAAGCCCTTCAAATTCACTGCTCATTCATTGCCCACACACTATCCCATACACTGAACACAGGCCTTTCACTATAGAGGCTTATTCCTCATTAATGGGATCTACTTTTGAAATTGTGGGGCTTGAACCTATCCCTATACCTGGCCCTCATCATTTCACTCACCTACCTACTTCTCCCTTTACAACCATTTCACCCATTGCACCTCCACCATCCACTTGATTGTAGTCCACCTACATGCACCTCTCCCCCACCTGCATCTATTAACCAAATACTTGCCTACCTCCAATCCATCCAAGCCCAACTACAACTCAACACAGAAAACCAGTCTGTGACCAATGACCTTCTCCAAACTTTAACCTCCACATCCCACACAACCACCATTACCCGTGTACCTACTATTGATGCCCATGCTACCCAAACTAAACCAGAGGTAGTATTGGTTTATCTGCCCACCCCCACCACTACTGCCCATGCCACACAGACCGACCCTGAAGTCCTCCTTCTGGACACTTCTTCTCCCACTCCCACAGCTGGGATACCTTTGGTCCCCTACCATTCCATTCCCCTCCCCATATTTGCCACCCTCCGAAGAGCCATGGAAGACAATCCATATATCTGCAGAGATGTTCTAAAGGGATTAGCTGATTTACAAGCCTACATTAGAACCCCCTATGAAAACCGGATTCGGAAATTGGAGTTATTTATGAAATTTGAGAGAGAGAAAATGAAGGACTTGCTGGGGTAAACTTTCCAGATGGTTCGGAGTGAGTAGCATAAGGTGACCATGTTGCAAGCACAGCTTGACCAGGAAAAACTGAAGACCACTAGACTTGGCAAGTACATTGGACTCACCAAAAAGATCAAATCAGAGGAATACACCGAAAAATACAATCCGGAGAAAGCTAAATCAAGTTCAGATTCAATCGATTCTAGTTAACTCGACATGACTCCGATTCGCCCATTGAACCAACTTATGATCTGATTTTGACCCCGATTATTAAAGCACTTTGTACTTATCTCATGTTATGAGCTTGTAATATAAATTCTGGTTTTCTTATGAATTTACTATATTGTATTTCATCCTCTTGTCATCATGATTTTTTCTTGTATGTCTTCTTTGCTTTGGACCGGTGGACCACTGCTCCCTTTGGTTTGGGGTGATGAAATGTCAATAATCAATAATTGAGTTAACATCGATGACTTATGATCAGTGGAATTTTTGAAAATGAAGTAATTTCACACTCACACCTGCTGTTTTGAAAAAAATGAAGAAGTTAAAAACTTTTTGAAATTAATTTCTAGTGTAATTCTAATACTTTCATGAAGTGAATGTCAGGAAATTTCTAAAAGAAAATTGATGTTTTAGTAAACCTAAAAAGAGGGAAAACAGTGATGATACACCTCAGGAATTTGATAAAAAACTACACCTAGTGAGGTTTGGGCCTGAAATGTATTCTTTGGAGGTATGAATTGGCAATTTCTTCTGCTTTTGGGACTGATTGAACCTGCTTACTTGCATTAGAAGTTACACATATCCAAATTGAAATAATTTGACAGCACTCGTGATATTAAAGACATGATGTAAGGCCTCCTTTTGAACAGTTTGAACCTTACAAAGCCCCACCTTTTGAAACGGCCCTTGATACACACCGTTTGAGCTTTACAAATCTAAGATTTCTTTGAAACCTGATCTAATAACCTCATCAACTTCATTTAGCCTAACCCTCACTCTGAGAAGTCAGAAGATAAAGGGAAGGAAGCTGAAGACAGGAGAATTGAGTAACAACAAGAGAAGAATAAAAAATTGAAGGCAATGATGTATCAGCAGAAGAAATGTGGCATTCCAGTCAATGCTAATTTGAAAGAAAAAAAATAAATATATATATATATATATATTATTTTTTTTTTGAGAAAAACAAAAAGAGAGAAGACATTTCATTGGAAGTTTGAAAAAGAAAGAGAAAAAGATGGCCACTTTGGCTCTGGAAATTCAAAGAAGAAGATGAAAATATGCTGAATTAAAGAAGGTTTGTGTATCACCTCCTTACCTTGACTGACTTCTCAATTTTGAACACCATTCCACCCCTCTATTCTTGAGAAATTTCACCCATAAGCCACATTACAACCCCAGTAAAGTCCTTACTGATCAATGATGGATTGAACTGTCACATGGAGATAAGAATTTGTGTAATCTATGGTGAAAAGAGCAGTGAATTCCGAACTAAAAGCAATGCCTATGCTCATGCTTACAGTCCTATTTGAGGGTCAGAATTGCTCTGAGTGTGAAATAGTACAACCCTCTTACTTGCATGTTGAGTGAAAATCTCGTGAGAGTTGGGTTTGAAATCAACTCATTGGGGTAACATCAAAGCTGGATTCTTAAATAGAGGGCAAATTTGTTCATTCATTTTTCTTGTAAATAACTTTTGACATAAATTGATTGAATAATAAAGAATTACAATTTGAATGTTAGTTTTAATGTTTTCCTTGAAAATCTTCTTACAACATAGTGCAGGTGTGAATAATCTGATTGGATGAAAGTTTGCTATAACAAAACTGTAGTGATCTTAACTAATTTATTGAAGAAGTTTGTGGGTACCTTCACTGAAAACCCTCAGGAGACTTCACTCCTCCACTAGGGATCACCTAGGGGTTTAAAAGGCTTGTTGCATATGCTAAATGCAACTGTGCTCCCTACAAAAGTGGCTATTTACTTTGTTTTTAGTTTTGTCTTTGCTCAGGGACTAGCAAAGCTTAGGTTTGGGGGTGTGTGGAGAACTGGAAAATACCATTTTTCACCCCTCAACCTGAGTCTTGATAGACCTTTGAGAGAACTAAATAAGTGTTCTAAGTGCTTGTGTTTTAGCTAACAATCAAGACAGGCTTAACCATAAAAGCAGCTTAAAAGTGCCAAAAAGATGATAATCCATGTCGATCCACAGGAAGAAAGAGAAGGGACAACCTCACTAGCTGTTAAAAGGTGCAGGTGAAGAGAGGCAAAGACCGTCTCAACCGGAAAAGAAGTATGGAGCAATTCAAACGAGAAAAATGCACTCAGTACTTTTCAAAGAACTCAACATTTCAAAAGAACGAACTCTGCGAAAAGAACTAAAAACTCCAGGCTTAGCTTTCGAAGAGCACCTGAACTCTTCGAAGAGATAATTGACCTTTTCGAAAAGAAGAAAACTCAATTGAGCAACAGAACACATTTCGAAAAGAGCTTGGAGTTACAACCTTGCTTAAATGTCCCCTAAGCTATGCGAAAGGTATTACGAGATTCCGGACTTTTGCAAGGGCAATTTAGTAATCTTTTTCACGTCTCCCAAAGCATTTAAAAACCTAGGGACATTCCAGAGGATTCTAAGCATGATGCGAAGGCGTATTCCACCCCTTGTGAGCACCCAGAGATGAAATAACTTGGCGAGAACTTCTAGAAACTCTAACAGACTTTTCACCATGCAAATTGATGCTTTTGTCACTGATTTGAACCGGATCGAGCAATTCGATTGGCATCTGGATCCTTGTCTCGACTACCATTTTGGTTGATACACATCAAACTATAAATAGAGAACCATTTGCCCAATTTGGGCATCCAGATTTTGAGTTTCATTCCTATTCCCCATTTCCAAATCGGATAGTTATGTCCGAAATCCACCTTAATAGCCTCACTTTTACTTGCAATTGAGAGCTGTGAGATACTTCTGTAATTTGAAAGAGAGTTGTATGCAAGACTACAAATCTGAGAGCTATTTAAGCTGTGCTCTGTAATTGTAATAGTGAATTTGAAAAGATTGCTGTAAACCGTACATTCTCCATTGAACTCATGTTAAGGGTTCCCTCTGATCTCCTTATTGCATTAGACTCCTTTAGATTTACTATTTTTCATGCAATTTCCCTTGATTCATTAATCCTGTGAGAATTAGTGTTTGTAACCTAATCTCTCACGGCATTTGTAGTGATGTTTCTTGTTCTAAATTAAGGATTTGAATTAAAGACTATTGAATTGTTTGTGGCCATTAAAGTGGACAGACCATAGCCATAAGCTTAAATCTAATCCTTGAGTTAGATTTATTTATCTTACATCTGCGCTTGTAGCCAGATAAAGATTGGATCATCTCTCAGTTGAGTCTACATTCTCATTCTCATTAGATTTCAAGGACCAAATCAAAGTTAGATATTACTTCTCCATTTTTATAAGTTTACCTCAAAATTCCCCCAACTCGGATCTGGATCATTTAGTTTAACTTTTACTTTTATAATTTAGTTAATGTGACAAATTCAACCTCCCATCTTATGTGCTTTCTAGATAAGATAAGAGGCCAGATCTGGTAGCTCAGATCTAGAGGTTTATCTTGCATTTTAGACAAATTTTCTATGGACGTTCTTTTACTCACTAACATTTAAAACTTGCTACAATTGGCCCTGATCTTGCAGGCTAATTCACTTCTCTCTGTGCTGATATTTCTTTACTCTTTTTAATATTCTAGATTCATTATAACTTAGCAGTTGCAAACCTGTTTTCAAAACACAAATAAATCAAGCACACTTAGAAGCAACAACAGCTGCTGGCTGGGGTATCCATCTTGTCCCCACCTTAGATTGGGGTGGTTCCTCCATTAATACCTAGCAATAGGCTGCTGCCCATAAGACTGAGCTGCAGCCACATGCTCTGTTATAAAATCAGAAAATTGGTCAACAGATGGGCATTCTTCCACGGGATGAGCAGGGGACTGGCATATGGCACATGCCTCCTCCACTCTAATAGCCATAGGTGACTGCATTGCTCTCATCAACCTATCAAATTTTAGAGTTAAGTTATCCACTTTCCTTTCTAACTCACTTGGCAAACTCACTTCGTATATCTTTTCCCTTGAGATGTTCTCTTTCATCAATTTAGGAGGCTCTAGATCTCTTGCTAAGGTTTCCCTTTCCATAGAGTTCTCACTGATGATGTCAAAGAGCTCCCATGCCTCCTCAGTAGTTTTATGGAGATAGGTGCCACCACAAGAGGCATCTATCATATCTCTGCTTTTAGCATCAATTCCCTGATAAAAGCTTTGAACCAATTGCCATTCAGGGATTTGATGGTGGGGGCATTTCTTGAGGAGTTCCTTAAATCTCTCCCAGGATTGATGAAAGTCTTCAGTTGGATCTTGGATAAAAGAGATGATACCCTTCCTCAACTGGCTGGTCTTTGACATAGGAAAGAATTTGGCCAAAAACTAACATTGGAGATCATTCCATGACTGAATACTGTTAGGTGGAAGCAGGGACAACCAGGTCCTGGCTCTATCCTTTAATGAAAAAGGAAAGAGTCTCATCCTGATGGCCTCCTCCCCCAAACTTGTGATTAAATGTAGTGAACAGTCCCAAGAACTCATCAATGCGCTTATAGGGGTCTTTTTTGGTCAGGCCATGAAATGAGGGCAGCATTTGAATGATGGATGATTTTATCTCATAGTTTCCCTGAGTAGCTGGGAATTGAATGCAGAAGGGGGAATTGTAGATCCCTGGTGCATTAAACTCCTTAAGGGTTCTCGGCTACTGTTGCTCACCTATTTCTACAGAATCAAATGCAACAAAAGTGGGTGTAGTTGGTATGGATCTGAGAAGTCTTTCAACCTCTGGATTTAATGGAATAATCTGAGGTTGAAGAGTTCTCCTACTAAACATACAACACTCAGATTCCGAATGCAGAATAGGTCCAAACACACAACAAACAGAATCAACCAAAATTTCTAACTATTCAAATAAAAATTATCAATAGATCTGAAAAATAACAGGGGAGTAGAGGGATGCAAACTACAGAGTAGTCTCCAGCACGATTCTCCTCTCACTGGTAGCCTTAGATCTGATGAACTACACACAAACTACTGAAAAACAACACAACTTACAAATGCAGTTAGTAAAATCAAACAAAACCTACAAATCTATGATCAAAACTTAGATCTATCAATATCTAAACTGCCTCCCCGACAGCGGCGCCAAAAACATGTTGATGTGTTTGCCTTCCCTCAAATGAGGGTCTAAAATCAACAATAAAACTAGACAGACACACTCATACAGACCTACAAGTATTCAGGATCTATTGTAGCAAGATTTAAAAGAATGGTGAGTAAGGGAATGTCCACAGGGAGGCTATTTAGAAATATGACAAATCTCCAGATCTGTGTCAGATCTGGCACCCTAGCTATTACTAATTTAGTTAAAAGACAGGGGAGAGGTTTGGAATGGTTTGTCACTTAAACTAAGCTACAATTTAAACATAAGCTATCTTGAATCGAATTTAGGAGCTTAGATCTTGCAGGGGAAAAGAGTAAAAACGTAGAAAATGGAGAAGAGTAGCTTGGAGGTTGGTTTTCACTGAAATCAGATTCAATTAATCATGCTACAGAGGTTCAGAGCACACAATTCCCTCGCTGGCTATAAGCACAGCTACAGGGTATAAATTCCACTCCAAATCACAGGATCCACCTGGTCTTAAGGCTATGATCTCTCCACTTTAATGGTCACAGACCATCCTATAGACTTCATCGAATCCATGGATTGCAGTAGATGAATCCAATTGAGGCCTGAGCTTAGATTTATCTTAAGGTTATGATCTGTCCACTTTAATGGTCACAAACCATCCTAGGGATCTCCTACAAAGCCAAAGTCTCAATTAGAATAATTAAAACCATTACAGATGCTGCAATTCCCAGGTCACAGACTCAAGGAATCACAGGAGCATCAGATCCAGGGAGATCATATGGTATCCAAGAGGTCTACGAGTTAAGTGGGTTAGCTGATCTACAACTCCTCTACACAAATCCGATCGATCGCCAAATGGAACCAAAGGAAATTTAAATCTAATTAAAGCATTAAAAATAGCATTATCATTGCAAACAAGGTCACTTTACAATGAAAATACTCTCAGATCTGTAGTCTGTGTAGCTAGGAACCTATAATAACACTCTTAACCTCACCCAATTACAGATCTAACTTTCACTAAAGGATAGAGCCAGGACTTGGCTGTCAATGCTCCCAACCAATAGTATTCAATCTTAGAATGACCTTCAATGTCAGTTTTTGGCCAAGTTTTTCCCCATGTCCAAAACAAGTCAGTTGAGGAAAAGCATTATTTTATTTGCTCAAGCCCCAACTGAAGACTTTCACCAAGCATGGGAGAGATTTAAAGAACTCTTAAAGCAATGTCCCCATCACCAAATTCCTGAATGACAACTTATCCAAAGTTTCTATCAAAGAATTGATCCTATGAGCAGGGATATGGTTGATGCCTCATGTGGTGGTACATACCTCCACAAGACAGCTGATGAGGCTTGGGATGTTTAATATCATTAGCGAAAACTCCATGCAAAGGGAGACCTTGTCAAGAGACCTTGACACCCCTGCTAGATTGGTGAGAGAGACCACTACAAGAAGAAAAATGTATGAGGTAAGTGGATATAATGATTTCGAAAGGAAAGTGGACAACTTGACTCAAAAGTTTGATAAGCTCATAGGAGCAATGCAGTCTCCAATGGCTGTCCAAGTGGAGGAGGCATGTGTGATCTGTCAATCCCCCACCCACTCCCTTGAGGAATGCCCCTATGCTGGCTAATTTCCAGACTTTGTGATGGAACATGTGAATGTTGCTCAGTCCTATGGAAAATAGCCTACTGCTAGTTATCAATGGAGAAACCACCCCAACTTGAGGTGGAGACAGCATACCTTCCAAAACCAACAGCAGTCATAATAGCATCTGATGCTTTATAGGAATGCCCACCCCTACCAGTAGAACTACTTTCCAAGGCCCCAATACCAACAGCCTATGGCTCAGCCAATGGCTCAACCTGTGCATCAAAGTGCACCAGCCCTAGCACCCTCTAGATCCCTCACATTTGAAGAGCAAGTTCTAGTTTCACTGTAGAATTTAGGCCCTTTATCATAAACTGTCAACTCCCATGGCCAAAGTATCAAGAAGATGGAGGACGACCTTGGTTAGCTATCTAATACTTTGACTAAGAGAGAGGAGGGAATGCTGCCTAGTCATCCCATGAACAATCCAAAGGGACAGTACATGGTGGGTGAGACTTCTTCCCATGAAGAAGCAAAATCTGTCATGACCTTGAGGAGCGGAAGGCTGGTTGATAACCAAGTTGGTGTTAAGCCTATTAAGGATAGTGCAGGAACTGAAGGACAAACCCATGATGATTGCAGCAGGAGCAGCATATAAAACATAAGGGGGGTGTTGATGTGTCCCAAGAAAAAACTGAAAACAAAAATAAGAAAAAGTTGATGAGTTTGCTAAGGCAGCAAATGGGAGATCAGTCCCCCATTTTCCATTTCCCAATGCACTGATAGTACCTTCTCCTTTCGATAAGGGGAATGCTAAAGTAGAGGAGATGATGGAAATATTCAAACAAGTAAAGATCAACTTGCCTTTACTTGATGCTATCAAGTAAGTTCCAGCCTATGCAAAATTTTTAAAAGATTTGTGCACCCACAACAGACAATCTAGGATATATCTATCCAAGAAGGCCTTTTGTGCTGAAAAAATGAATCAAGTGCTTGCTATTACAACCCCAACCAAGCTTCAAGACCCTGGAGTTCCCACAATCCGTTGCATCATTAGGGATCATACCATTGAGAAGGCTTTATTAGATATGGGAGCTAGTATAAACCTACTTCCATATTCAGTTTATGCAAAGTTAGGCTTGGGAAAATTGAAGCCCACACATGTGGTGCTACAACTCGCTGACAGATTTGAAAGGATGCCGTGGGAATGATAGAGGATGTATTAGTTGGGGTTGATAAGTTTTTCTACCCAACAGATTTTCTGGTGCTTGAAATGGAGCCAAGTAAGTGCACCACCTCCATTCCTGTGATTTTAGGTAGGCCTTTCTTGGCCACTGCCAATGCTTGTATTCAGTATAGATAAGGAGTAATAGAGGTGCCTTTTGGCAACATAAAAGTGAAATTGAATGTGTATGATGCAGCCAATCAGCCTCACTTGGATAGTGAGGATTGCCTTTTAATTGATGTTTTTGATGAGCTTGTGAAAGAAACTTTGCCCAAGCTACTGCATGATGATGATTTTTGTGATATTTTCAAAAATGTGTGAAGTGAGATTGGTGAAGAGAAGGCCCCCACACCCATGGTTCAAGAGGTGAAAGCTTTAAATTTTGATATGGGGCCAGCAATAAGGTTTCCACCATGGAAACCTGTTGTGTTGCCTCTTCCACCACCATCAAAGGCACCTCTGTTGCCCTCTCTCATATGTCCACCAGCTGTAGAGTTGAAATATGTTTTTTAGGATGCAAACAAGAAATTGCCGGTGATCATTTCTTTCCCTTTCAGTGATGAGCAAGAGGAAGAACTGTTGTGTTCTAAAGAAACATAAGAGAGCAATAGGCTGAACTATTACTGACCTTGGGGGCATCAACCCTGTTGTGTGCATGCATAAAATCCACTTGGAAGAGGGTTCCAAACCCTCTAGAGAAATGCAGAGAAAATTGAACTCCCACATGCAAGAAGTGGTTATGAAAGAAATTGTCAAATTGTTAGATGCTGGAGTCATCTACCCAATTTTAGATTCCGAATGGATGGCACCTACACAGGTGGTCCCTAAGAAATCTGAAATTACTGTGATTAAAACTAATTATGGTGAGCTTGTTCCAACTAGGGAAACCACAAGTTGGAGGATGTGTATAGACTATCGGAAGCTTAATTTGAAAACCAAAAAAGACTATTTCCCTTTGCCCTTCATTGACTAAATTTTGGATAAGTTGGCAGGCAAGGCTTTCTATTATTTTCTTGATGGATATTCAAGATATAACCAAATCCCGGTTTACCCACAAGACCAGGAAAAGACAACTTTCACATGCCCATTTGGCACCTTTTCCTATAGAAGGATGCCATTTGAACTATGCAATGCCCCTGTAACTTTCCAAAGATGCATATATGCTATATTTTCTGACATGATTAATCAGTTTTTAGAGATATTCATGGATGATTTCTTTATCTTTGGGAATAGTTTTAGCCAATGTCTATACCATCTTAGCGTTGTATTGCAGAGATGTGAGGAAACCAACTTGGTTTTGAGTTGGGAAAAGAGTCATTTTATGGTCAATCAAGGCACTGTCCTTGGCCATGTGGTTTCCCACAGAAGCATTGAGGTAGACAAGGCTAAAATTGATCTAATTGCACACTTACCCCCACCAAAAATTGTGAAACAAGTTAGATCTTTCTTGGGGCATGCTGGGTTCTATAGGAGATCCATCAAGGATTTCAGCAAGATCACAAAACCTCTTTGTCACCTGTTGTGCCAAGAGGTTCCCTTTGAGTTTGATGATGAATGTCTCCATGCCTTTGAGCTTTTGAAAGGTTGTTTAACCTCTGCACCTATCCTTCAAGCACTTGATTTTTCTTAGCCATTCGAACTGATGTGTGATGCATCAGATTTTGCTATTGGTGCAGTCTTGGGATAAAGGAAGGATAAGGCTCCCTGTGTGATTGCTTATGTAAGCAAAACCATGATTGATGCTCAGTTAAATTATACCACAACTGAGAAAGAATTGTTGGCAATTGTCTATGCTTTAGAGAAATTCAGGTGTTACGTTTTAGGATCTAGGATAGTGGTGTTCACAGACCACTCAACCCTGAAGTACCTTTTGTCAAAAGAGGATGCAAAGCCTAGATTAATCAGATGGATCCTCCTATTACAAGAGTTTGACCTTGAGATTAAGGATAAAAAAGGGATTAAAAATGTGGTTGCACACCACTTATCTAGGATCCTTGCTGAGGAGTTTGATAGGCTGCCTATTAATGATTCCTTTCCTGATGAACAGTTGTTTACTATCAGCACCTCTACACCTTGGTTTGCAAATATTGTAAACTACTTGGCTGTAGGTAGGACTCCCCAATATTGGAATAAAATGGACAAGAGCTGTGCTTTCCATAGATCATACATTACATGTGGAAGGATCCTTACCTGTTTAAGCATTGTGCAGACCAAGTGGTGAGGACATGTGTTTCTGATGAGGATTTCACAGCATACTAACCATGTGTCATGAACAGGCTTGTGGAGGCCATTTCAGTGGCAATAAGACTGCTGCCAAGGTGCTCCAAAGTAGATTTTATTGGCCCACTCTCTTCAACGAGGCATGGAATCACTGTAAAGCTTGTGAAAGATGCCAAAAGATGGGAAGTATCTCCAAACGAAACTCCATGCCTTTACAGCCCATACTTGTGGTTGAACTTTTTGATATCTGGGGAATAGATTTTATGGGCCCTTTTCCTCCATATGGGTATAGTTTTATCCTTGTGGCAGTGGAATATGTGTCCAAATGGGTGGAAGCCATTGCCACAAGGACTAATGACCATAAGGTTGTCTTAAGATTTATCAAAGAGAACATCTTCTCAAGATTTGGCACCCCTAGAGCCATCATCAGTGATGGGGGCAACCATTTCTATAATAAAAATTTCGATAGCTTGCTCAAGAAATATTCTGTCACACATAGGATTGCAACTCCCTACCACCCCCAGACTAGTGGGCAGGTTGAAATCTCAAATAGGGAGATAAAGCACATCCTAAAGAAGATAGTTAGGGCAGATAGGAAGGACTGGGCCATGAGGCTTAATGATGCACTGTGGGCTTAGATGACTGCCTATAAGACCCCAATTGGCATGTCCCCATTCAGATTAGTGTATGGCAAGGCTTGCCACTTGCTAGTAGAGTTAGAACATTGACCCTATTAGGCTGTTAAAGCATTGAATATTGATCTAACCTCTGCTGGCATGCACAAGAGGCTCCAGCTGTTAAAGCTGGAAGAGCTAAGATTGGAAGCATACTCCAATGCTAGGATCTACAAAAAGAAAACCAAAGCCTTCTATGACAAGTATTTGCTCAGGAAAGAGTTCACAGCTGGCAGTAAGGTATGGTTATTCAACTCTAAATTGAAATTGCTCCCAGGTAAGTTGAGATCCAGATGGGAGGGACCTTACATGGTAGAGCATGTATCCCCATCAGGAGTTGTTGAAATCAAGGATCCAAAAGATGGTAGGATCATGAAAGTTAATGGTCAAAGGCTCAAGCTCTTTATTGAAAATGTCGTAGAGCCTGTGGTGGCCATTCATCTTCAAGAACCTCCCAAGTGTGATTAATTATCAACAATGTATACTATGTATCATAGCTGCTATTTTTTGTCAGTGTGTATTTTTGTTTTTGTTTTTGTTTATTACTGTTTGGCATTGTGAATATGGTTGTCAATCTTGCTTAATGTGTGCATGTACAAATCATAAATCTTTCATAAGTTGGTTTGAAGTAGGAACTGTTTGAATTGAGTTGGGAATTGACAAATCTGTAGGTAGAATTGATTTTGAACTCATAAAACTTTGTTTGAACTGAGATACAAATTTTTGAGAGGAGTGGAGAACATTTTGTCTGGTTCTAAAGGTTCCCTGCATGCATTTCGACAAGATCAGGGACCTGTCAAGAGGTCTGAGTAAATTGTCGATAGGTTCTGAAGCTGTAAATGTGATTGTCGATAAGATCTGTGAACTTGTTGACAGGATCAGAAGGTGCACAAATGATTTTCAATAGGATGGTTGAACCTATCGAGACGTTGATAAAAAAACCTATCGAGAGGTTATGAAAGTATAAGCTTTATTTCGATAGGTTTTGGAACCTGTCGAGAGGATTACACATTGAGTTCAGAGTACCTATCGAGCGGTTCTGTGAACCTCTCAAATTGATTGTTTCTGAACCCTTTAACCCATCTACAGGATTGAGTGAACCTCTCGAGAGGTTTAGCTGCTTTTCACTCTTCGACAGGATGATGCAACCTATCGACACCTTTGCCCCAATCCTGTCGAAGCTCGTTTTTCATCCTTTTAAACCTATCAGCACCTCATTCCAGCCATATGACAGCTTGTCTTTGAGTTTCATCTTCTCTCTGCCGATTTCTACTTTCTATTTTCTACATCTACCTCCCTGGAGTCTACTCCAATTGCTCTGCCATTGTTCAAATTGTTGTCATTCTTCAAGGGCTACATTTTGCACCCAGTCTCTACCAATTTAGTGTCGTGCACATCAAGAACTGAAAAAACCTAGGTTTTATGGGTAAGTTTTCTTCCAGCTCCACTCTGTGATTTCTCAGTATTTTAATTCCAAGTTTTTGTGGTTACCTTCATTGAGCAAAGTAGTCTGCTATGGTTGTGGTGAGCTAATCTTAAGAGAATTGCTTGTCCAATGGTTGATCAAGAGGATACCCTAGCTACCCTTTTCAAAGCCACCTCCAAATCCGCTTCAAAAGCCACTAGGAAATCTAGTAGGCTCACCAAATAGGCCAAGGAAACCCCACCTACAAAAAGAAAGCTGGCCATGGACCAAGTTGAGAAATTTGTCAATCCTAAGAAAACTAAGAAATCCAAGAAGGTCCAAATTAGTGAAAAAATTATTGAGGAAGCCCCTGAGTTAGAACCCATGCGTAAGCCTACCATTGTGCCTGAGCCTAACCCTGAGGAAGAATCTAAAGTCCCTGTGAGCCTATCTACTCTCAATGAATTTGTGGATAAGTTGAGCCTGATCCCAGAGATAATTATTAACACCCCCTACTTTTCTAAGAAAGAGAAGTGTAAGGATACTTTGAATTATTTGGTGAAGGCAGGCCTGACACCCATGCTGACCTCATTAAGTGAAAAATCCTACCATAGGCTGGTCAAGCTGTGGTATCATAACCTCAGGAAGAAGACCAGGCCAGGTTCAATTGATCCTTGTCTAGAGATTGTAATTGATCACCAAGAGATTGTTGTCAATTATAGTGATATATTGGTTCTTAGAGTCCCTTCTATTTTTGATGCATCCTATGGTCTACCAGAACCTGAAAATGTGCATTTAGCAATGGTCAGGCACCTCACTCAAGGCATTGTGGGGTATGGGGGGTCAATAATGAGGAGAGATCTACACCCCAGCATGTTGTTCATTGGCTCAATTTTGAGGAAAAGCATATATGTCAGTGGACATCAATAAGGAGATCCCCCATAGTGGATGCCCTATATTTTTTCTCGAAGGGCTAGTATATGAATGCTGCCCAAATGGTACTTGATGCAATGGTGGATGTTAATGAGAAAATCCAGAAAGTGCAAGCCTTACCTAGCCTACCTTACACCAGGCTCATCACTGCCTTGCTTAATAGAGGAAAATTTACTTTTAGGAATGATGAGCCAGTAGTGAAGGTGACTCCAAAAGCATTTGGAAAGAGGGCTTGGTCTGTCAGTAGGACCCTAATTGGGAAGAGTAAGACCAAATCAAGTGAGGACCCTAAGATAGAAGCTCCACAAGCAGTCAACACTGCTACTGCACATGGCACCTCTACTTTTGCTACCTCTGAGCCACTGCTCCCCTCTGCTGCTCCTAGCTTGGAGCCTCCGCCTATCTCCTTTGCACCCACAGTCATTCCCTCCATCAATCTGATTTTACCTATGGTCAGCTCCTCTGATGCTAGCCTCACCATCCCCCCTTCTGTCATACCACCCATCTCAGTTTCCTTACCTTCCATTCCAGCTTCCATCCCCCCTAATAGCTCAGCGACCCCTTCAACCATCACCACCTCCACACCTCTACCAGTTCCTCTTACCACAGACTCCATCCCTTCCTCACCTACCCATGACCAAAACCCTTTTTCAGAAGAGGGTTACTCTGCCATGATGTCCTCTATCATAGGAAACATCAACTATGAGTTTACCCCTCTCCCTAACTCTCCTCATCCTCCTCATTACACCCCTCCTCCAGATTCACCACAGCCACATCAATCTGCCCCTACACCTCCATCACCACAACCCACCACTTTCACTCATGCAGCCAATTCCCCATTTCAACCAATTCCACCCATCACCCCAGATTTCATACCCCAAATCTTCAACCTATTACTCACCCTTCAAGCCCAAGTGATAGCCGATACCCAAACCCAATCATCAATTGAGGCCAACCAGCTATCCATGAACTCCACCCTTCAAAACCAGGCCTCCATACATACTAACCTCCAAGCCATCCAATCCACTTTGTCCCTTTTAACCCAACCATCCAGACAACCAGCTATCCCTACACCCACAGGACCTATCCCAGATATCCCTCCTCCTACCTTTACCAATGCCTCCACTCAAACAGACCCTAAACATGCTCGTGAAGTCCCCCAGCTCATACCCTCCACCTCCACCCCTCCCATGCCATCATCCATCCCCTCCCCCTTGTTGGCTGGCCCATCCTTCAGTGTTGAGCAGTCCATCTTCCCAGCTTCTGTCAACCCTCAACCTCCATACTACATCCTCCTTCAAGCCATGAAGAATAATGCTTACATCAAGAGTGATGTGGTGAGAGGAATGGCTAACCTCAGAACCTCAGTGAGGCAGCCCCTCCTTGATAAACCCAAAGCAGTGCCACTGGCCCACAAGTTAGAAAAGAAGAGAATCAAGCAGGGTTGGAGGGAGATAATGATCTAATACAATGAAGAAAAGAATAGGGCCGAGGGAATGGAGGATGTCATCAAGAAATTGCAAATAGACTTGAGAGTAGCAGAGGACAAAGCTTATGACTATGGAGTGACTATTGTGGCATTGCAGAAAACCTTAACTGAAAATAGTGACCAGGAGTTAGTAAAAGTTGTTTCCAAATAATTAAACCCTGATGTACCTCACAAGGAAACAATCCCTACACCCAAGGAGCCTAGCAAGGTCAAGCCTGGAATCAAAGTCCACGAACTTACTTCAAAGCCAAAGCCCACTCCTAAGAAGAAACGCACCTCCAGGCCAAGAAACACTACTTCCAAAATGTCACAGTCTGCTGCTGCTGCTTTGAAAAAAGAAAAGGGTAAAGGAATCCAAGAACCACCTGATGTAGCAGAGGATTCAGACGATTAGCCTTGCACTTGTCTTTAGTTAGGATGCTTTTGTATAATTTATGTAGTTATTCTCCCTTACGTTGTATAAATTTTTATGTATACATGACATTTCTCTTTGTTATGAGTTGTTTGGTTCACTTTGTGCCTTTATATTTGTTAGTTTGTTTTAGTTGTTTGTGTGTGCCTTGTTTAATTCTTTTCCTTAATTTACCGTATGTCTGATTTTATGTGATATATCCTGCTGCACATGCACTCCTTTTTTTTTTAAATCAGTGAGGACACTACTCCTCATAGGTTTGGGGGTGTGGTAGGGTATGCCAATGGATAGTTAATGGTAGTGAAGCAGGTTTTTAATAGAAATTGAAAAAATAAAGTGATTTCCCACCAAATATTTGAAAAAGAGGGAATTAAAAACTTTTTAAGATTGAAATGTTTTGCAGTTCTAACATTTTTCATAAAGTGAATGTCAAGCATTGTCAAAAATTAATTTTAGTGAACCTGAAATGAAAGAAAATTGTGAAGGTATACCCCAGGAATTTGATGGAAGGCCATACCCAGTGAGATTTGGGCCTGAGAAATTTCCTTTGAAGAGTGTCTTAGCAATTTTTTCTGCCCTAAGGACTGATTGGATCTAGTTTTGCTCACTAGAAGTTAGGCAAATCCAAGTTAAAACAGTCTGACAACATTCATGACATTGAAGACATGAAGTAAAGCTATCCCTTGGACAGTTTGAGCTTTAAATTTCCCACCTTTGAACTACCCTTGTATACACCATTTGAGCCTTAAAAATCTAAAGTTTTCTTTGATAAAAAGTAGAAATTTTGAACCCCAAATCCTTGACCTGTTTCAGTTCACCCTCAATCTGAGAAATCAGAAAATAAAAGGAGAAGTGAGGTTAGAGGAGCAAGGTTTGATGTTTGATTGAAAGAAAAGAAAATACATTTGGTGGTAGTTGTGGCATTCAAGCCCATATAAAAAGAAAAATGACGAAAAATACAAAAAGCATATAAAAAGAAAAGAAAAACAAAAAAAAATAAAAAATGAAAAAAATAAAAGAATGAGAAGGAGAAGTCTCTTCATTGGATATTTTGAAAGAGAAGAGAAAAAGCTGGCCACTTTGGGTCTGAAAATTTAAAAAGAAGATAGGATTTATGCTGAAGTGAAGGAGGTGTACATTCTTCACCTCCCTACCTTGTTGATTTCTCAAATTTGAATCCGTTTGTCCCCTTTTATTCTTTACAAACCTCACCCATAAGCTACATTACAACCCAATAATAAGTCCTTACTGATCTGAAATAGATTGAGCTGTGATGTGGAGATGAGGATTTGTATAATCTATGGTGAAAAGAGTTAGAAAATTTCAGAAATTAGAGCTTTGCCTATGCTCATGCTTACAGTCCTATTTCAGGGCTGTAACTATTCTTGAGCTGTGTGAAATGATACACCATTCTATTCTATTCTGAGTAACAGCCCTAGTGAGCTTTGGGTCTGAAATTAAATTTGTTGGGGGCATTATCAAAACATAATTCTTAATTTGATAGTGAGCTTTGCATTATTTTTCAGGCACAATGCCTTGACATGAACTGATTGATTGTGAAGGAATTACAGCAGAATTTCAGTTTTAAACTAATATTTTTCCTACTGAAAATCCTCTAAAAATTGAATGAGAAAGGTGTGGAATGAATTTTATTTTACTTGAACTCTGTTTTAGCATGCTACATTGATATTAACTAAGTCATTGGAGAAGTTTGTGGGTAACTTCACTGAAAACCCTTAGGAGACTCCACTCCTCCACTAGAGATCACCTAGGGATTTAAAAGGCTAGATGCATATGTTAAATGCATCTGTGCTCCCTACAAAAGTGGCATTGTTCATTTTTAGTAATTGTTTTTACATTCTCCTTTGCGCAAGGACTAGCAAAGCTTAGGGGTGGGGGTGTGTTAAGCAATAAAAAATATCATTTTTCACCTTCTAACCTGACCTTTGATAGACTTTTGAGCTGACTAATAATGTGTGTTGAGTGTATTTTATAGATAAGCAATAAATTATAGTCTTAGTGCAGACATTCATCTAAAATGGCTAACGAAGCTGCTCATACATCTCAACATGTGCCCAGACAGCCCAAAGCCAGCCAAGCAGCCCACAGAGCCTTAGAAGTTCATGAAAATGTCTTGAGTCCAATTGGGTATGCTTGGAACCAAGAGCAGTTGCAAGGAATGAAGATTAAACCCACCAAGATGTTACTGAGTGTTGAACAAATGAAAAACAACAACACAAGATTGTATGCCAGCTGTGGAAACAAAGGACACAACTTGTCGAGAGGATAAACTAACAAGTCGACAGGTTTGGATGCTTAGAATAAAGCTGTCGAGAGGTTGGAAGCACAGTAAAAGATACTGCCGAGAGCTTCCCAATACTTGCCTAGAGGTTCTGTAACCAAAAGCCAACCTGTTGAGAGGAATGGAGTTAGGAACATGAAGATCTCGCGAGGTTCTAGTACCTATCGAGAGGTTGGAGGTACAATTGGAGATCCTGTCGAGAGGATACCTAGAGGTGCAGAAGAAGTCGACAGGTCCCTGATACTTATCGCGAGGTTCAACTGAACCTGTCGAGACAATGCAAAGGCAACCACATCGACAACTTACTGAAGCTATGCTCATTCTTATAGAGGATTGAGCCAACATTGAACACTCAACTAAAGACTGTATAACAAGTCGACAGGTTGACTATAACCTGTCGAGAGGATGAATGGAAAATTGGACAGAAGGAGAAGATGTACTCAAATCCTATTGACCAGTTCACACAATCCTGTCAAGATGTACTCCAAACCTATCGAGAGCTACTCCATCTTGTCGAAGTGAATGCTAAAAAAACTCATCAACCTGTCGACTAGTCATTTCAACCTGTTGAGAGGTACCTAGAACCTCTCGACACTCGAATTAGGAACTTCTCAGTTCTTTTCACAGCAGCTGCCACACGCCTATGCTTTATACACACCTTCCAAAGCACGCCATCGATCCCTGGGGGTATTTTTAGTATGCAATTGGGCACGAATGGAAACCCTAACTACCTCACATGTATCTACTTGTTTTGGGCCAATGGGGAATGAGCTTCTAGAAGAGAAATCAGCCACATCAGTAGCTGGGAATAACAAATTTATTCTTTTGAGCTCTTATTGACTGAAACGGATCTGAAGATAGAGAAAAGAGTATAAAAGCTTAAAGAAATTATAGAGCTATGATCCAGAATTGGGAGAACCAGAGCCAAATTCGATCTCCATTTTCCCTCCAGAAATTCTCTCTCTCTCTTCCTTCTTCCCCCCATTCTCCTCTTAGCCAATTATGGTTGGCTAACCCTCTCTGGTAGTTAGGGTGAGGTTGAGAGCTATAAATTGAGAGGTTCAAAGCTTTGTAGGGGGATTTGATGTTGTACAGATTGTAGATCTGAGAACAATTGACTGTAAATTATATTGATTCAGTGATTGTTGAATGGAAAGGTAATTTAGATCCATAGATATTTTGATTGCCATTTGATTTCCCTAGATCTAATATCCCTATGGATAACTTAGCTTGTAGCCTTGCATCCACAGCATCTGTAAAAGTTTAGATGTTCCAATTAAGATCCATGAATTAGGACAATCTTTGAGATGATTTGTGACCATTCAAGTGGACAGATCATAGCCTTAGGATTGCTTCAACTCTCTGATTAAGAATGGATCCTTATACCTTGCATTTGAGCTTGTAGCCAGATGAAGGATTGTTGCAAACCAGTTCCCTACACTGCTTTTTAACCAAATAATTTTCAGTAAAGACCAAAATCCCTAACTATTATTCTCCATCCCTTGATTTTAATCTTTTCTCCATATTCCTTTAACTCCGTGGTTAATCAAATCTAGATCATTTGCATTTGATATTTGTAGCATTTAGTAAGTGATAAACCTTAAAGACCTCTCCTGTTCCTGCTTTAATTCTAGTTTAAATTAGGATAGAGTGCCAGATCTGCTATAGATATGGAGATTTACCATAGTTTAAATCACATTTCCCTGTGGACAAACCCCTACTTACCTATTAAAACTTGCTGCAACAGCCCTGGTTCTTACGGGACTGGCTGCTTGCCTTGACCCCTCATCTCTGTAATTTGTGTAGTTAATCTGTTGTTTTAGCCATTTAATAATTGCAAGGTAAGCAGCACAATAGCATGTGGCTAGGATACGAGTAAATAGGCGCTAATTCTAAGAAATTAAGGTTCATAGGACGATGCAAAGAGATTCACCTTTCCGAATTCTTCGCATGCAAAGACTTCGGCCTTTAGTGAGGAGGTGTCTCACAGTTTACGTGCTCTATCATTCAAACTCTCGATCGTATGAACTCAAAGTTTGAAAGTCGATGCTATGATCGGCACTTCGGTGATTCTATGTCGTGGTAGTCGGTTCTCGTTGAAAGAATTTGTGGAGTTCGAAGCCTTTGGGGGTTCTCACGTAGTGGAAAGAAATAGGAAATAAATCTCAACTCTCACACTCAAATTTCAAATCCCATGCACAACTTATGTGTGGGAGATGATTTTTTATAACTTAAGTGTCTAATTAGGTGTGTCATTGGCACACCCTGCTCGGTGTATAGGTCTATCACAAGGCCACAAGTATTGGATCTTAATCCCTGGGCCTGATTCATTACTGAGTTCGGATTCTCGGGCTGTTAACTAACC
Organism: Chloranthus sessilifolius; assembly: GCA_021018995.1. Taxonomy (NCBI): domain Eukaryota; kingdom Viridiplantae; phylum Streptophyta; class Magnoliopsida; order Chloranthales; family Chloranthaceae; genus Chloranthus; species Chloranthus sessilifolius. The sequence continues at coordinate 83,713,901 of CM037586.1, read as the reverse complement.
GGTCAGTCTCAAGACTTTCATTAATGGGTCACAATTATTGGGCTCGATTCCACAATGGTCTTGATCACTTGGGTTGTTAATTGATTGGGTCGCAATTCTATGTATTGACAGTATATCACTTTCAGTGTACTGCTCCATAAGACACAATAAAAAATTAAAGCACACCAAGGTGCTGACAAGGGTCTAGGCAAGACCTATGCGACCTAATATGCATACACAGTAATACTGGTACACCAGCATCATCATAGTTTACTCAATTACGATTTGATGTGTCATTCATACATGGGCACAGAGCATGAGCAAGTACCACCAGTGTGTTTGGGTTCGAGAATTGCAGGGTGTTACATCTTCCCCCCCTTATATAAATTTTCATCGTAAAAAATTAACGATTGTATTAGGGATATGGAAGACACTTCGGGACTGTGTCTTTAGTAACGATGTACGTCATGTCATTAAAAGACATCGACAAAAGTGGTTCATTGTGTGGTTATGGGAAATTTCCCACAAGGTTTCAATCAGAGTGAAGCTATCCAAAAATTTGGAACATCACTAACGTAGTCCTACCTATGACAGGCATCCAATTATTGATGTATACCTATTAATGTCACTTATATCTACCATGCACAAGCAAGTGTTTATATAAAAGTGTCATGACCAGGCATAAATTATCTCTCCATAAGCAACAGGAAAATTAACAGCATAGTCACGCAGAAATTTCACACTAAGTTCAAATCATTTTGAAGCTATGCTAGAATTTGGAGTTATTGCTAATGTGACTCGCCTATGACTAGAAATTCTAGTCATTGGTTTGCAACAAGCAAGGCAACTATTATGATTGATCGGAGCTACATATGTCTACTACGCATAGTAGGAATTTATATTGAAAATGTGATGATCATGCAAAAATATGTATTAGTAAGCAACATAATAAATGAGCATTCAGTTAAAAGAACATTGATTACCAAACGCAAGCAGCACATCAGCGTTTTGAGGGCTCACCAGGCTACTCTGTTGGTTGCTTTTTGCGGTGTCTAGCTCCAGAATAAGATGGACCAGCCCTTGGGCCAGCTGCGTTCCTTGTATACTAAGAGGTAAACTCCCGTGTGTGAGCCACAAATTGAGGGCAGCTTGTCAAATATGCCTTTTCTATCAACCGGGTTAGGATTTCATCATGAAAATCTAGCCTTTTATGTAGCATATGGTTATCTTAGTAAAGGACCTCCAGTTTCCTAAAGGTTTGCTATTTTTGCACCTCCATTTGTCTACTGAACTTAGCCAAAGTGAGGAGTTCACCATGTGGGATAGGTCACTATTGGGGTTGCTGCAGATTCTGATTTTTACACTAATTTGGCATCTCTTTAGAATCAAACTCCACTTTTTTTTTTAAACCTCAGAATATTATCGATACTAATTTCTTTGCCCGACAGTATTCTCATACGGATCCTGATTGTCATCATCCTCATGATCCTAAAGAAGTCAAGAGATGATACGGGCGTAAGGCATGGAAGTTAGGAGTTTTGGGATATTACTCTACATTTGCTCATTGGCGTAAATCATGCCCTCATAAACAACGTGAGGAGCATTGAGCCATCGATTCTCATGTACGGCAAATAAGGCCTGGAGTAAGGTATCCCATCTTTCTCTCTCATGCTGGAGGGGATATAGATTGCTCTAAAATATGACATCAAATAACCACATATGATCTGCTAACTGGGTCCAAGTTATGGACTAGTCAGATGCTTGAAGACCACCGGTCATCCTGGCAATAATGTGATGAAATTTCACCTCTTTGGGACGAGGTGCCGGTAGACCCAGACTATTATCATGGGCCGCACTACAGCCCATGGTTGTGGCATGTCATGGAGGTTGATGCAAAAGGTCTGTCCATCATTCACTGTGATCAGTTTCCCATCGGTGTCACTCTTTTTAAGGTTTTGGTAGAAGAGTTTGACCAAACGGGGATAAAAGTGGGGATGAGCGGGTTGAAGTAGCGGCTCTAACTTGGCACGTCTAAGGTAATCTAACGACCAAACAACATTGTCGTCGTTAGCAAGAACATCCTGGTCAAAAGACCATTCGAGTTCAATAGCTTTAGTGCCCCACCAATTCACAGGTTGTTCTCGGGTCGGTGGTGGAGGCTCAAAACTAGTCGAAGCTTTACCCTTTGAACTCATAGACGATTTCGGTCTAGAAATTGGAATTTTGGTTCCGGCTCTCTTTTTGGAAGCCATGCACAAAGAAAAATCAAATGAAATGGAGAGATTTAGGGTTTTACCTCAATGCATAACTTAACTCGGAGGAAATCCGATTTGGTGAAGCTACATGCATGTCGATCATCGAAGCTTTGAGGGATTTGGCATGAGAAATCACCCTTTTTCAAAGGGAAATGGATTTGTTCCAGGCGGGAGAAGAGAAGAGAGAAGGGTCCCACACTTGAAAGTTTGAAAATGATAGATTTGGGGGTTTTCGGGCCCATATGTACTTTCATCAGTCGCAGCGGTGACCTTAAGTTCATGCTGCAGCGAGGCATGAACTCTAGATCTCACTGCGGCGAGCTTTATTCTCGCTGCAGCGGGGTGTACATGAACAGTGTTGGTTTGTTATGTGGCTTTATTTTGACCTGATGCACTTTGCTTCAGATTTATACCCATATGTATTATTGTATGGGGGTCTCTAGAGTTAATAATTACCATTATTTTAACCTACGCATGCCAACAATACATGAAAATTTGTGACATTTGAGTGTTAGGTGCACTACAAAGTGACTATTAACGTACCTACATGATATTCATTCGATCATCAATTCTAATATACTGTGAAGTGGCTAACCTTAGTCAAATAGTCCGGGATATTGATCTCTGATTTTGGCTTCGCATTCCCAGGTCGCTTCAGCTGTGGAGTGCTTGCACCATTGGACTAAGACCAGTGGAATTTGCTTAGTTCTCAAATTTTTCTTCTTGCAGTCCAATATTTTTATCGCCTCTTCAACCAGTGTCAAGTCCTCTTAGACTTCAATCGGCTAGTAGTCCAACATGTGCAACGTGTCTCTCACATATTTTCTTTGCATCGACACATGGAACACGTTGTGGATGCTCGACAACTGCGAGGATAAGGCGATGTGATAGGCTACTTCGCCAACACGACCCAAAATCTCAAAAGGGCCAAATATATCATGGGCTGAGCTTTCCTCGCTTGCCAAATCGCATCACGTCCTTGGTCTCTAATATGAAATTCAACATTTGATCTCTTAAGATCTGCATAACTCTTATGCCGTCTCTAGGCGACCTTTAATTGTTCACATATGAGTCAGACAGTCTCATTTCTGCTCTCGATGTGTTTCAGGCCCAATAATACACGCTCTCCAACCTCTTCTCAGTTGAGCGTAGATTTACATCAGTGGCCATAAAGTGCTTCAAAAGGAGCCGTCTCGATGCTTGCTTGATAGCTATTATTGTACGCAAGCTCGATTAAGGTAACTGCTCATCCCATGATCCTTAGAAGTCCAACATACAAGCTCGCAACATATCCTCAATCACCTGATTCACCCTTTCAGTTTGTCCGTCGGTCTAGGGGTGAAATGTCGAGCTGAATTCTAATATGGAACCCATCCCTTCTTTGAATTGCTGCCAGAATTAAGATGTATAAGGCGGGTCCCGATCTGACATAATGCTCGAGGGTATGTCGTGTAATCTAACTATCACCATCAAGTACAATTCAGCCAGCTTGCTGACTGTATAGCGTGTATTGTACGATAGAAAGTGCGCTGACTTGGTTAGTTGGTTGACAACTACCCAAATTGCGTTATGTCCCTTCTAAGTACTCGACAAACAAAGTATGAAATCCATAGAAATATTCTCCCACTTCCACTCAGGGATTAGTAGTGGCTGCAATAGACCAGAAGGGTGTCTATGGTCAACTTTAACATGTTGGCAAACCAAGAATTTTGCTACGTGCTCTGCGACATCTCTTTTCAACCCTTTTCATAAAAAATTCTCCTTAAGGTCATGATACATCTTGGTGCTGCCTAGATGGATAGCATATATGGGCTTGTGAGCTTCCTCTAATATCTCATGTCGCTAGTCGACATCGGTTAGCTTGCACAATCATCCTCTGAACAATAAAGACCCGTCATCCTTAATAAAAAACTCTGGCTGATTTCCACTGATTGCTTCTTCCTGATAGTGTTATTCACTGAAAAGTACCACTTTTCACCTCTTAACCTAGCCTTTGATAGACCTTGAAGCAGACTAATAATCATTTGTTAAGTGTGTTTTGTAGTTAGCAATAATCTGTGTAGCTTAACATAAAATCCATCCTTATTGGCCCAAAGAAGAGGAAGAAGACATGCAAAGATAACAGCTGAACCAAAGCCTAATGAAACTCCCTGGTAGTGCTCACCATGGTGACCAGGTGCTGATCATCATTGACCAAAAGCCTAGAAGATGAATGAAGTTGGCTTAGAATGGAGAAACTACAAAAGCAACAAGTGCAATGCATTGAAGCATAGAAAGATAGATCTCACAGAGTTGAGAAGCTCCCTCGTGAAGCTAAAGATGAAGTGGAAGATGCCCTCGCACAGATAGGATGCACAATTAAGAGGAGAGCTGTAAAGACATCGCGAAGATCTCGCAAGGATCTCACAGATTAAAATCCTCAAAATTTATGGTCGCGAAGCTCTCGCGGAGATCAACCTTTAAAGCAGTCGCGCGAAGAACATAGCAATTCCATGTGTGTACTGAACTAAAATTTACCTCACAGAGTTCGTGCATGGACCTGGAAGAGAGAGATGATAAGTAGTGAAAAATACCATTTTTTACCCCTAAACATGAGCCTTGAAAGACCCTTGAGAGGACTAAATAAGTGCTTTAGTGTTCATATTGCAGCAAACCAAAAAGACAGGTCCAAATCCGAAAACCATCCTAAAATGATCAAAAAGCTGACAACGCATGTCAAACTCAAAGAGGGAGTGAAGAAATAGCCTCAGCAATGGCTAAAAAGGTCCTAAAAGAGCAAGAAAAGACCTGAAGAAGAAGAAGGATCCATTCGCAAAGAAGAATGGAAGCTAAAAGTTCAATTCAAGAAGAACATCTACTATTCAAAAGAACTTTGAACTTTGCGAAAAGAAGAGAAGTCCTTTGCGAAAAGACCTCTGAAGCCAAAATGCTTTGCGAAAAGAAGAAGAGAAGTCCTTTGCGAAAAGATCTCCGAAGCCAAAGTCCTTTGCGAAAAGATCTCCAAGCCAAAATGCTGCGAAAAGAGATTACGGAGCCAAAATGCTTTGAAGAGAGATTCGAGCCAAACTACTTTGCGAAAAAAGCCCTTAAACTATGCGAAATGGCATTCGGGATTTGTTTCGTCAAGGGTATTTTCAGAAACTTTGCACGCGCCAATGCGTTTTAAAACCCAAGGACATTCCGGAAGATTCGAGCACGAACCAAAGGCATATTCCACCCCATGTGAACACCCAAAGATGAAATTACTTGGCGGAACTTCTAGAAGCTCAAACAGATTTTGAATTACATAATGTAATTGATGCCTCTGCTTCTGATTGGTCGAACCAGATCAAGCATTTCGATTGGCCGTAACAGATCCGGATCCCGGTGCTCGACTTCTATTGGTTGATACTGAGATCTATCCAATTCGATTGGTTGATACACATCCGAGCGGCTTAGGGAAAACTATAAATAGACGAACCATTTGCCCAATTTGGGTATCCAGATTTTAGAGTTTTAATCTCTGTTTCCCCCATTCCGGACAGAATGCTCATCTGCTTCCCCTGTAATTCCCTCTTGTATTTTACCTTTGAGTGCCATTGCGTGTGATTTGGACTTCCAAGTTCGGATTCAAGATCAGAATCTGAGGGCTTCGAGAAGCTCATCAGAAGTCCGAGGGCTCTCTAAGAAGCCGTGCTCAGTAATTGTAACGTTGGATTTTAAAAGGTTGTAATTTGTGTCTTCTCCATTGGAGTCATGTCGAGGGTTCCAATGTTCATCTTAGTGCATTAGACTTCTTTAGATCCACTCATCCGCAACCAACTTACCTTAATGAATCATCCCTGTGCGAATTAGCGATGGTAACGTAATACAAGCAGCATTTACAGTGATGTTCATGGTCTGAAATAAAGAATAGGCCACTGAATGATGATCCGTGACAAATCAGCCATAAGTCTAAACCTATTCCTTAATTCGATTTATTTCTCTTACATCTGCGGTAGCAGGATGAAGATTGAATCTGCTCTGTTGAACTACAGATTCTCCATTAAAATTCAAAGGCTAAAATGCATGAAGCTATTATTTCTGCATTTGTCTTATTTTAAACACCTCCACAACTCGGATCTGGATCACGTAGTTAGTTCTTTTCTTTATTTGCTTTTAGTTAAACGTGACAAAACCCAACACTCTCTTTTATCTATTCTTTATTTTAGATAATTATAGAGCCAGATCTGGTAGCACAGATCTGGAGGTTTATCTCTCATTTTAGACAAACTTCTCTGTGGACGATCTTGAAATACTTACTTTTAAAACTTGCTACAATTGGCCCTGATCTTGCAGGCCAGTGTTAGCCCCAATGTGCTGATATCCCTTTCATAAGTTAACATCCATATAATTTAGCATTCTTTAATTCTTTAATTTTTTGCACACATTTTTGGCACACTTGGAGCGACAACAAGAGACACCCAGAATTCTCCTCTCACAGATCTCATGCACTCTGAAGCCTTACCAATTCCTACACGAGCACAGGTGCATAACTGTGCAAGTAGCTAGCGAGAGAGAGAGCTTCTGAAGCTCTACTGCATGAGAAGTCTAGGCACTCCAGATTATCTTCGCGACAGCATTACAGAGCAAAGCAACTACGCGATTAACTGAAGATTAACTGAGCAAGTGAGCACCTCCCACCAACCAAAAGCTACTCCGCGAAGGCCCTGCTATTGCGCAAATCAGTGAATGTATATGCCAGCCCCGCAAAGCATGGGTTCCCCATTTCTCAGTTTTGCTCAAGGACCTTTTGGGAATTTCCCAAGGCTAGGGCACACATCTCGAGGCATGGATTTTGAGGCGCATGACTCAAGGCATTCAAGGGATGTAACAGTGTCACGTTTGCTAGAAAAAATAGGGTTAATCCCTTCAAAGCTAAGGTCGCATGGATAGAGTATATTAGCTACACTTAGAGTTTAGTTTTATCATCAACCCTTCTTTTCATCCTCTGTCGACTGCGAAATCCAGTAGGCTAGGGTTAGGATTTGATCACCTCTGTTTCCCCTTTTTCTTCTCTCTTATTTGAGCACATGCTGGCTAATCCCCCTGTAAGTAGTTAGGTTTAGTTTATTTCAGTTTGTAATAGGTTTTGTATACATTGGGATTGTGGATGAGCAGTTCTGTACAAGCTACAGCCTGGAGGCAGTTCATTGTAAGTTTTGTGTTTACCAATGAATTGTTGTTTTAATGCCTAATTGAATCTAAAGATCTTATGGTTTCTTGAGATGTCTATAGGATCCATGTATTTGGGACTAGCCCATTCAGTTTCTAGTAGATCAATTGTTTACTATCTGATTTCCCTTAATTTGATAGCCCCATGGAAAGCAATGTTGGATCTGTAGTAAGATCTGGGGAGCTCGGAGGCCTGTGGGCCATGGTAGTTGTAGTAAGTTTCATATTCTTTCTCAGACCTCTGTGGTATGGACAGACCAATGGGATATCCTGTGACCATTTGAGTGGATAGAGTATAGCCCTAAGGTTGTGTCCATTCACATGTTTGAGAAGGATTCTTCTCCCCTACACATGAGCTTCTAGAGCCTTGTGAGGAGGTTTGTACAGGAACCGGCTCCCTTCTGTTTTACCTAGCTGACATCAAATATTAAATCTGATCTCTCTGTAGTAATTGCAGCTTGAGGCTGAGTCATTACAAGCCATTTGTAGCAATGATCAGCTGAATCTAAAGCCCTATTCAACCTGTAGCATGGTCCTTTTTATGGGCACTAGTGAGCCGTTGGATCTAATGGGTTGGAATACCTATGGATGTCAGCCAAATTTGTGCGCAGATCTGGGGAGCTTGTAGCACTGAGATTACATAGAGCTGTAATAGTATCCATGGCTTGATCTGGTTCAGTGGTTGGGGAAATGATTAGTCCACTCCTCTGGACTAGTTTGGCAACTTCTGGTTTAACTAATGTGATTTGACAGACTCTATAGGACAGGTTGTGACCATTTGACTGGACAACCTATAGCCTTAAGAGTGCCCCAAATGGCATGAGTTAAACTAGATATTTCTACCTTATCGAGGCTTTTGATAGCATCTCAGCAAGGAGCAGTGCAGAGACAGACTAAATCTGAGTTACATTACGGCTCTAACTCTGAACTTAACTTGCTTACTTCTCACCCATTTGTATATTTTATTTTGGTACACACCATCACCATCTTCTTCTTGACCCCTTTCTTTAAGATAGGGCTACATTTTATTCCTCTATTGTTTGGATTAATTTAGTATAGTCTTGACACCCAACTCCCTTTCTTTAGGATTGTCAGATCTGTAGCCAGATCTGAAGGCCTACAATTATAGCCCATTTTGGGTTCTAGATCAATTTCTCTGTGGGACAAACTCTTAATTATCAAAACTTGCTACAATAGGCCCTGTATCTTCCAGGTCTAGGATTATTTTAGTTGTGCTGAATCTATTCTTTTATTTTACTTTGTTTTTAATTGGTTTCCACCACACAATCACCAAAACACACTGGGGTAGAACCACAACAAGTTTTTGGCGCCACTGCCGGGGATATTAATTTTTTTAGTAGACCTGAGTTGTACTATAATGTAGATGTTCAAATTATTTATAGCTATACCTAAACTAGAATAAAAGTACTACTGATTCTTTGTGGAATTTTGCAGAAATGGACAGCATAAGGGTAAAGCTAGAGCTGCAACTGGAGTGTAGCTAGCTTAGTTTGCACTTTCTTTCCCCTCAATCTCACTCCATTTATGTTGAATCCCCTGTTATTTTATTTAGTGTAAATTTGTGTAGTTATTACTTTTTGTTTGAAATTCTTTCTGTGTGCTTGTAAGTATTTTCATTACTATTGGTGAGTGTATGCTCGATAGAAAGTCCTTAAACCCTGACTTGGAACCCCCAAATCCAGGGGTGGAAAGGATCCTTAGACCTAGACACACCACAAAAAGCCCTGCTGTTGAAACCGAACCAGCTATCCTGGCTGAGAGGCAAAGAATATTAAAGGAGTACAACGCACCTGAGGAGTAAACCTTTCCCTTCTGCATTCAATTCCCTTCTGTTGAAGGGAATTATGAGATTAAATCCTCCACCATCAATATGCTGCTTTCTTTTCATGGGCTTAATAAAGAAGATCCCTACAAGCATAAAGACCAATTTTGAACACTTTGCACTACCTTCTATATTGCTGGCTTGGGACCTGAGGCCACCAAACTGAGGATTTTTCCTTTCTCATTAAAGGACAAAGCCAGCACATGGCTATCAAAGCTCCCAGCCAACAACATCCAGTCATGGAGCGACCTTCAAACCAAATTCCTGGCTAAATTCTTTCCCATGAATAAAACCAGCCAGATGAGGACAAATATTTTGTCATTCACTCAATCCTCAACTGAGGATTTTTATGAAGCTTGGGAAAGATTCCAGGAGATGTTAAAACAATGCCCCCACCACCATATCCCAATGTGGTAGTTTGACCAAGTGTTTTATCAAGGAAATTAATTTCAAGAGCAGGGATATGGTGGATGCTTTCTATGGTGGTAGTTACCTCCACAAGACATCTGAGGAAGCTTGGGAGCTGTTTGACATAATAGGAGAAAATTCCATGCAGTAGGAGTCTCTATCACACAATGATACCCAGACTCTAGCTAAGATGGTAAAAGAGGCCACCCCTAGAGGTGGAATATTTGAAGTGAAGGTGCAAGGTGATCTGGAGAGGAAGGTGGACAGTGTTGGGATCCTACCTTTTGTCTAAAAAGGGGTTTAAAATTAGACAAATAAAGAGTCTATGGTTAGCACACACCAAGGCAGGCTCGCATACAGTCCTGCAAGTATTCAAGGCCTGTTGTAGCAAGTTTTAAAAGAAAGTAAGGGTATGTCCATAGGGAAATGTGGCTGAAAATTAGGCAAATCTCCAAATCTAAAGCAAATCTGGCACCCTTCCTAATGCTAAAATAGTAGAAGAAAGAGGAGAGGTTTAAGGGGTTGTCACATCTAACTTAAACTACAAAAACAAGTAAGATTGCATAAATGGATGTTAGGATTAAATCCAGAGTACAGATCTTGTAGTGAGGGGAATTAAACACAGAAAATGGGGAGAAGCAGCTTGGAGTTTGGTCTTGCTACAATTAGGTTGAGTTGCTAGGGTTACAGAGAGTTTAGAGTACACCAATCCTTCATCTGGCCAAAGGCACAACTGCAGGATAGAAGAATCTACTCTAAACCAAAGGCTTGAACTGATCTTAAGGGTATGATCTGTCCGCTTTAATGGTCACAGATCATCCTATAGACTTCCTCCAAATCAAAGGATTAAAGTAGAAGAATCCAATTTAGACCAAAGGTTTGAATCTATCTTAAGGCTATGATATGTCCACTTTAATGGTCACAGATCATCCTAGGGATTTCCTTCAAATCAAAGGTTTCAATTAGAGCATTATAACCACTACAAATGTTGCAATTTTCAGGCCACAGACACAGGAAATTGTAGGAGCATCAGATCTAGGGAGATCAAATGGCATCCAAGAGGTTTACCAGTTAAGTGGGTGAGCTATTCTCATCTACACAAAGCCGATCGAGAACCAAATGAAACCAAAGGAACTATAGATCTAATTACAATAATTAAACCAACATTACATTGAATTGAACTGACCATACAATGAAATGTCCTCAGATTTGCAGTCTGTGCATCATCTAACCCTCAATAACACTCTCAGCTCTCCCTAATTACAGATTCGACCTCACCCTTTGCTGCTCTCAAGAAATTAGCCAACCATAGTTGAGCTAAAGGAAAGAATTAGAGAATTTCACTACAAGCTCTGGTTTCCAGACTTCCTCCCCAGAATTCCCCCCTTTTTCTGACGGCTTCCTTCCTTCTTATAGCTTTCTCCTTCAGCCTCAGATCTATTTTTCTCGCCAATTGCAGCTTCTAGAATGATTTTGTTATTCCCTTTTTTATTTCCCTTCTAAAAGGATCCTTTAGTCCGTTAGAGCTGGGGGAGAGCACGTGGGTCGATTAGGGTTTCTCAGGGCACTTCTAGAATCCTTGTGCCGGTCACCAAAGTGCCTCAGTTTGCATGCAGCAGGTCCCCAACTCACGGTGTGTGCACAATAGCTTTTTTGGGAAGTGTTTGGATCAATTTCGATAGGTTGAAATCCAGTACTTTAGTCCTTTCGCTAGGATTCAGGATCCTATAGAAAGGTTCCGATAGGTTGAATGTTGCAATTAGAGCATCAACAGCTGCAACCTTCATTTGATGTCTTCGATAGGTTTAGGGGTCCTTTGAACAGGTTGAGCTCTTGCACAATCTCTTTCGATAGGTCTATTCTCTGCCTCATAGGTTTCGACAGGTTTTCAGACTTTTCGATAGGTTCTGTTCAAGCTTGGGCAACCATTCGATAGGATGCTCCCTTGTTGTTTCTGACTGTGCAATAGGTTCTGGATCCTATCGAATTCTCCCCATCTTCACGATTTCTTCCCTTTTCAACTTTCAGATCCTATTGATAGGTTGCAGCAACCTATCGATAGGTTGTTCTCAGCCTATTTTTCCTTTTTCAATGCTGCTTTGCTGTTGTTGCATGCCCCAAGTGGTCATTGGTGTGGGGCCCTTCTGTGTGCCATATTGGGTCAGAGATGTGGTGAGAGATGGACCTTCTTGCGGAGCACTTTAGGGTGGATTTCCACACTATGACTGCTTATTACTGCTATCTACAAAACATGCTCAACAAGCACTTATTAGTCAACTCATAGGTCTATCAAAGCTCATGTTAAGGGGTGAAAAGTGGTACTTTTCACTGATTAACACACCCTCAAACCTAAGCTTTGCTAGTCCCTGAGCAAAGGAAAGATAAAGAAAACTAAAATGCCACTTTTGTAGGGAGCACAGATGCATTTAGCATATGCATCAAGCCTTTTAAACCCCTAGGTGATCCCTAGTGGAGGAGTGAAGTCTCCTGAGGGTTTTCAGTGAAGGTACCCACAAACTTTTCCAATAACATCAGTTAGTACTAGTGCAACATGCTAAACCAGAGCTTAAGTGAGATAAAATAAATTCCACACCAAGTGCATTCAATTCTAGAGGATTTTCAGCAGAAAAATCATCAGTTTTAAACCTGAAATTCTGCTATAATTCCTTCATTATCAGTCCGTTCATGTCAAGGCATTGTGTTAGAAAATTGATGCAGAGCTCACTTTTAATTTGAGAATTCTATTTTGATAATACCCCAAACAAGTTTGATTTCAAACCCAAATCATACCAGGGTTGTTTACTCACAACAAAAATAAAAAGGTGCATCATTTCACATAGCTTAAGAGCAGCCACAACCCTCAAATAGGTTTGCAAGCATGAGCACAGACATTGCTCTAACTTTTGAAATTTTCTAATTCATTTCACTATAGATTAAACAAATTCTCATCTCCACATGACAGCTCAATCTATTTCAGATCAGTAAGGTCTTTTTATTGGGTTGTAATGTGGCTTATGGGTGAAGTTCTATAAAGAATAAAAGAGTAAAAGGGATTCAAATTGAGAAATCAGTAAAAGTAAGGAGGTGATTTGCAACTCAACCTTATTCATTTCAGCACACCTTCATTTTTGACTTTGCAGACTTGAAGTGATCAACTTCATCAGCATCTTATCCTCTTGTAGATTTATGAATGAAGTGACTTCTCTTTTCTGTTTTTTTTTTTTTTTTTTTTTTTTTTTACGGGCTGGAATGCCACCATACCACCAAATGTGCTTCCTTCTTTTTCAACCAATCATCAAACCTTGCTCCTCTAACCTTACTTCTCCTCCTTTTTCCTGATTTCTCAGATTGAGGGTGAACTGAAATAGGTCAAAAGGTTTTGGGTTCAAATTTTCTAGTTTTCATAAAAAAAAATTGAGATTTTTAGGGCTCAAATGATGTGTATCAAGGGCAGTTCAAAGGAGGGACATTTTAAGCTCAAACTGTCCAAGGGATGGTCTTACTTCATGTCTCCAATGTCATGAATGCTGTCAGCTATTTCTACTTGGATTTGCCTAACTTCTAATGACTAAAATTAGATCCCATCAGTCCTTAGAGCAGAAAAAATTGCCAAGACACTCTTCAAAATTTTTCTTTTTTTTCAGGCCCAAATCTCACTAGCTATGGCCTTCCATCAAATTATTGGGGTGTATCCTTACAGTTTTATCTCATTTCAGATTCACTACATTTCCATTTTCTGAAAATTCTTGACATTTGCTTCATGAAAAATGTTAAAACTACAGCTCATTTCAGTTTTAAAAAGTTTTTAATTTCCTCTTTTTCCAAAAATCGGGTGGGAAATCACTTTATTTTCAAAAACTTTCAACATAGCTGCACTAGCATTAACTCATTTCATTGGCACACCTGCCATACCCCCAAACCTAAATTAAACAGCGTCCTCACTATTTTAACATATTAGATGTAGCAGTGAACAACCAAGACATAATATTAAAAGCAAAGGGGCACTGAAATTGCCAAACATGCAGTACACAGAAATAAAACAACCATCACAATAAGAGAATACTAACAAGGTATTTCATTACAAATATGACAAAACAATGGTTACAAAGCACATGCACGACAAATCTGAGAATAAGATCTACATATTGGCAAAATATTCTTCTATAGACAAAAAGATCCTTCCTCCTGACTGAGGGATATCCTCAACCTGCGTCATGTGGAAGAGGAACTACAAGTCAGGATCAGAGGGGGGGGCAGAAAAGGAAAAAGAAGAAAACAAGAAAATAAGAGTCAGGGGGCAGGTGGTGTAGTAGCTGAAGAAGATGAGGGTGGTGATGCAGGTGGTTCTAACTTTTGTTTTTTCTTCTTTCTCTTATTCTTTTTCTTCTCCTCCTTTGCCAAAATCCATTGCACTTCTTCATTCTCTTCCCATAAGAATTGCAAGGGCTTAGGCTCGACTGGTGGTGGCGGTGGTGGCCAGACGGGGTAGAACTTGGTCGGCAAGTCTTTGGGTTTGTCGTCTGCCATGATTGGGGTTATAGAAGGGCTGAAGAGGTACGAAGGGAATGGATGTGAAAGGACTGGACGAGGCTGATATTTAAAGTGCATGGTCGGTGGAATATGAATCAGTATAATAAATTGTTCGCATTCTTCCCAGCTTAATTGTTGAAAATAAAAGTGGGAATAAATGAAGCGGTGGTTGCTATATGGGAAATAGAGCGCGGACTGCATGGTGGGCTATTTTTAGCAATGGTAGTTAAGTCAAGGAAGTATGCGCAATGAATGCGGAGACCCCGATTTGTGGATAAGGATGAAAACGCACTCCGACAAGGTTGGCTCCGAAACAGTGACACATGAGGAAGAGAGAGCTAGGGTTTCCAGTAGGTGTTGAATGGAGGAGACTGACCTAACGATAGGTTTATAAAGGATGAAAAATGATTTCGATAGGATGAATTGAATGATTTTGATAAGTCAAAGCATCCTGTCGAACGCTATAGAAGTACAACATGCAAATGGAATACTTCGATAGGTCAATCCTTCCTATTGATAGGTTTATGAAGTGCCTGATTCGTCCTTTTGATAGGTTTCCGATAAGTATCCCAATCCTATCGAAAGCATCTGTCTGACCTTTTAAACCTATCAAAAACTTGTTTTCACCTATCGACAAGTCTCATTGCCTATCGAAATCCTCAACTGACCTATCGAAATCTTCAAATGACTTATCGACAGGTCCCAAATGTCCATTAAAACTGCATTTTGATATAGTGCCCAGCCGCAACACTCAGCAAACTCTTTTGCTATGCTTCCATTCACTATGTTTTCATTATTTACACACTCCCATGGTCCCTGAACTGCTGACAAGATTGAAATGATGACCTAATGCTGACATGGCAATTCTATTGTGAATAAAGCATCAAAACAGAGAGTAATCATTTAAAATAGAACTAAAATATGGTACATATGATACACACTGAAATCAGGTAGAAATTAGAGGGTCCTGAGGATCAATGGTCTCCTCAGGCGCATAGATTTTTTCAACACAGATTTTTAACCTTTGGTCATTGACTTTCATAACCCTACGGTCTCTAGGATCCCTGATTTCTATAGCTCCAGATGGGGAAACATGTAAGACTGTGTAAGGCCCATCCCATCTAGACTACAATTTTCCTTAAAGGAGTTTCAATCTAGAATTGAATAACCATACCTTGGCACCTGGTTTGAATTCTTTCTGCAGCAGGTGCTTGTCATGAGGGGCCTTGGTTTTGTCTTTGTACATCCTTGCATGTGAATATGCTTCCATCCTCAACTTCTTAAGCGAATTTTCTTGCACAAACTCATCCAGCACATTAATAGAAAAGCAGTCCTCATTCGCTAAGTGGGGCAGATGAGCTGCATTGTAGACATTCAGCTTGACTTTCATATTACCAAAAGATACTTCCATGTCCCCTAATCTGCATTGTATACAAGCATTTGCAGTAGCCAAAAAGGTCCTGCCTAAGATCACAGGTATGAAAGTAGCACACTTCCTAGGCTCCATGTCCAGCACCAAAAAATCAGCAGGATAAAAGAATTTGTCAACTCCAACCAAAACATCCTCAATGATCCCCACAGGCTTCCTTTCAGATCTGTCAGCTAATTGTAAGACCACATGTGTGGGCTTCAACTCTCCTAAGCCCAGCTTCTCATATACTGAATATGAAAGCAAATTTCTACTAGCTCCCAGATCTAACAAGGCCTTTTCAATGGTATGGTCCCCAATGATGCAGGGATAGTGGGGACTCCAGGGTCTTGGAGTTTTGGTGGGGTTGCAATAGTCAGTATTTGTTACACTTTTTCTGCTGAAAAGACTTGTTTGGATAGATGTATCCTTGATTATCTTTTATGGGCACAAAGGTCTTTCAAAAACTTGGCATAGGCTAGAACCTGCTTGATTGCATCAAGTAGAGGTAGGTTGATCTTCACTTGCTTAAAAGTTTCCATCATTTCCTCTATTTTGGCATGCCCTTTGTCAAAAGGAGAAGGTGCTTGCATTGCCCTAGGAAATGGCAAATGTGGGACTGCTCCTCTATTTGCAGCCTTAGCCAACTCATCATCTCTCTTTTTGATTTTTTTATTTTCTTGAGGATCATCACTATCCTTCTTATTCAATATGGGTTGCTCCTGTTCTTCCTTTTCTGAGACCACCTCTTTCTCTTTTTCTAAATTTCTCAAGGGCCACAGCCTATTTGATTGTCTACCAACCTTCCACTTCTTAATGTGGTGACAGATTTGGCTTCCTCATGGGAAGAAGACACTTCACCTACCACATATTGTCTCCTTAGGTTGTCCATAGGTTGGCTAGGCAGCCTCCCTTCTTCCCTCTTGGTTAAAGCATTAGATAGCTGACCAAGATGGTCTTCTATCTTTTTGATGCTTTGACTATGAGAATGCACAGTCTGAGACAAGGATCCTAAGTTTTACAGTAAAGCCAGAACTTGTTCCTCAAAAGAAGGTGATCTAGCGCTGGTGGGGATGCAGATTGCTGCACAGGCTAACCCATAGGCTATTGGTGTTGAGGCCTTGGGAAGTAATTCTGGTGGTATGGCTGAGCATTTTTGTAAGGCATAGGCTGCTGTGGCTGCTGATGTTGGTTTTGAAAACCATCTTGTCTCCACCTCAAGTTGGGGTGGTTTCTCCATTGATAACCAGCAGTAGGTTGTTGCCCAAAAGACTAGGTGCCAGCTACATGCTCCATCACAAAGTCTAGAAATTGAACAGTTGAGGGGCATTCCTCAAGAGAGTGAGTGGGGGACTAGCATATAACACATGCCTCCTCCACTTTAGCAGCCATGGGTGACTGCATTGCTTCCACGAGCTTATCAAATTTTTGGGTCAAACTATCCACTTTTCTTTCCAAATCATTGTACCCACTCACCTCATACATCTTTCCTCTTGTGGTATTTTCTTTCACCACTCTAGGAATGTCCAAGTCTCTAGACAACGTCTCTCTCTACATGGAGTTTTCACTGATAATGTCAAACAACTCTCAAGCCTCCTCAATAGTTTTATGGAGGTAAGTACCACCACAAGAGGCATCGACCATATCCCTGCTTTTAGAGTCAATCCCTTGATAGAAACTTTGAATAAGTTGCCATTCAGGGATTTGATGATGGGGACATTTCTTCAGGAGTTCTTTGAATCTCTCCCAAGCTTGGTGAAAATCCTCAGTTGGATCTTAAGCAAATAAGATAATGTCGACCCTTCCTCAACTGGCTTGTCTTGGACATGGGGAAACACTTAGCCAAAAACTAACATTGAAGATCACTCCAGGACTGAATACTATTGGGTGGGAGCATTGACAACCAAGTCCTGGCCCTATCCTTTAGTGGAAAAGGAAGGAGTCTCATCTTGGTTGCTTCCTCCCCCAAACCTACAATATTGAAGGTAGTGCACAGTCCTAAAAATCCATCAATGTGTTTATATGGGTCTTCTTTGGTCAGGCCATGGAATGAGGGTAGCATTTGGATTATGAAAGACTTGATCTCATAGTTCCCTTGAACAGTAGGGAATTGAATGCAGAAGGGAGAATTGTAAACCCCTGGTGCATTGAATTCCTTCAAGGTTCTAGGTTGCTGTTGCTCACCCATTTCAGCACGTCCAGATGTAGCAGATGTGGGTGAAATTTGTTCAGTCCTAAGGAGTCTTTCAACCTCTGGATTTAATAAAATAATATGAGGATTGAGAGTTCTCCTTCCGAACATACACCACTCACATTCTTAATGCACACACAATGCAAAGCCAATTTTAACACAACAATTAGGAATCAACACAATGAATTCACAAATCTACAAATTCACAGATCAGAAAAATAAAAGGAGTACAGGAATGCAAACTTTAACACAGCCTCTAGCACAATGCTCCTCCTTAGGCACATAGCTTCCAACCTGTTACAAATAACAAAAACTACTCCAAAATAACAAAAATTGTTAACAGCAGTTAGTGAAAAACTAAACAATCTATTGCAAATTTACAATCTATACTAAAACAAACCTAGATCTACCAATTTTAAGCACATAGATCCCTGGCAGCGGTGCCAAAAACTTGTTGGGATCCTGCCTTTTTTTTAAAAGGGGTTTAAAATTAGACAATTAAAGAGTCTATGGTTAGCACACACCAAAGCAGGCTCGCACACAGTCCTGCAAGTATTCAGGGCCTGTTGTAGCAAGTTTTAAAAGAAATTAAGGGTATGTCCATAGGGAAATGTGGCTGAAATTAGGAAAATCTCTAGATCTAAAGCAGACCTGGCACCCTTCCTAATGTTAAAACAATAGAAGAAAGAGGAGAGGTTTAAGGGGTTGTCACGTCTAACTTAAACTACAAAAACAAGTAAGATTGCATAAATGGATGTTAGGATTAAATCCATAGTACAGATCTTGCAGTGAGGGTAATTAAACATAGAAAATGGGGAGAAGCAGCTTGGAGTTTGGTCTTACTGCAATTAGGTTGAGTTGCTAGGGTTACAGAGAGTTTAGAATACTCCAATCCCTAATCTGGCCAAAGGCACAGCTGCAGGATAGAAGAATCTACTCTAAACCAAAGGCTTGAACTGATCTTAAGGGTATGATCTGTCCGCTTTAATGGTCACAGATCATCCTATAGACTTCCTCCAAATCAAAGGATTAAAGTAGAAGAATCCAATTTAGACCAAAGGTTTGAATCTATCTTAAGGCTATGATCTGTCCACTTTAATGGTCACAGATCATCCTAAGGATTTCCTTCAAATCAAAGGTTTCAATTAGAGCATTATAACCACTACAAATATTGCAATTTCTAGGCTACAGACACAGGAAATTGTAGGAGCATCAGATCTAGAGAGATCAAATGGCATCCAATAGGTCTACCAATTAAGTGGGTGAACTATTCTCATCTACACAAAGCCAATTGAGCACCAAATGAAACCAAAGGAACTATTGATCTAATTGCAACAATTAAACCAACATTACATTGAATTGAACTAACCATACAATGAAATGTCCTCAGATTTACAGTATGTGCATCATCTAACCCTCAATAACACTCTCAGCTCTCCCTAATTACAGATTCAACCTCACCCTTTGCTGCTCTTAAGAAATTAGCCAACCATAGTTGGGCTAAAGAAAAGAATTAGAGAATTTTACTGCAAGCTCTGGTTTCCAAACTTCCTCCCCGAAATTCCCCCCTTTTTTTGACGACTTCCTTCCTTCTTATAGCTTTCACCTTCAGCCTCAGATATGTTTTTCCCACCAATTACAGCTTCTAGAATGATTCTATTATTCCCTCTTTTATTCCCCTTCTAGAAGGCTCTTTCAGTTCGTTAGAGCCTGGGGAGAGCACGTGGGTCAGTTAGGGTTTCCCAGGGCACTTCTAGAATCCTTGTGCCGGTCACCAAGGTGCCTTGATTTCCTTGTAGCAGGTCACCAACTCATAGCGTGTGGACAATAGCTTTTCTAGGAAGTGTTTGGATCAATTTCGATAGGTTGATGAAGCTTTCGATAGGTTGAAATACAGTACTTTAGTCCTTTCACTAGGATTCAGGATCTTATCGAAAGGTTTCGATAGGTTGAATCCTCCAATTAGAGCTTTAGCATCTGCAGCCTCATTTGATGTCTTCGATAGGTTGAGGGGTCCTTTCGACAGGTTGAGCTCTTACACAATCGCTTTCGATAGGTCTGTTCTCTGCCTCATAGGTTTCGATAAGTTCTCTTCTGGCTCCTATCGACAGGTTCTTAAACTTTTCGATAGGTTCTATTCAAGCTCGGGCAACCATTCGATAGGATGCTCCCTTGTTGTTTCCAACTGTATGATAGGTTCTCGATCCTATCGAATTCTCCCCATCTTCACAATTTCTTCCTTTTTCAGCTTTCAGATCCTATCGATAGGTTGCAGTAACCTATCGACAGATTGTTCTCAGCCTATTTTTCCTTTTTCAACACTGCTTTCCTATTGCTGCATGCCCCAAGTGGTCATTGGTGTGGGGCCCTTCTGTGTGCCATAGTTGGGTCAGAGCTGTGGTGAGAGATGGACCTTCTTGTGGAGCACTTTAGGGTGGATTTCTGCACTATGACTGCTTATTACTACTATCTACAAAACATGCTCAACAAGCACTTATTAGTCAACTCATAGGTCTATCAAAGCTCATGTTAAGGGGTGAAAAGTGATACTTTTCACTGATTAACAGACAGCCTAAGCTTAAAATTTAACAAACTTATGAATGTGATGCAGCCCCGGGTGGTTGCACAGGTGGAGGAAGCATGTCTGATATGCTAGTCTCCCACACATTCTATTCATGATTGTCCATCTGCCAACCAGTTTCTAGATTTTGTTATGGAGCAAACCAATGCTGCACAAACTTTTGGGCAACAGTCTGCTGGGTATTCTTGGAGGAACCACCCAAATATGAGGTGGTGACAGGATTCTTATTCTCAATCCCAACAGCAGCAAATGGTAGCTCCTTACAAACCCCAGCACCAGTTTAATTAAGGTTACCCACCAAGGTAAAATTTTCTGTTACTTGCCCCACAGCCTAACCAATTGGCCCTGCCCCCCACAATAATCCAGATCCTCTTTATTTGAAGAGCAGATGCTGGCTTCAATGCAAAATTTAGGGAGCTTGGTGCAAACTGTCAATTCTCATGGACAGAGCATCAAGAAAATTGAGGACCAGCTGGGCCAGATTTGTAATGTTCTGAATAGGAGGAAAGAAGAAAAATTGCCTAGTCAGCCCCTGACAAATCCGAAAGGTCAGTATATGATTGGTGTTGCATCCTCTACAGCGGAGGAAGCTAGTGCTTAGTGATTCGAACATTGGTAAGAAGTGTATCATATGTATGAAATTTTGTGTTAATTTGTGTTCTTTAGACTTTTGTCAGTTAAGTTTTTAGTGTGCTATTGAATCAATTATGTTTCTTTGTCTGTGTTTACATTTCGTTATTGAATACATGTGCATGTTTGTTCACTGAATTTGTTGTGTATAGTTGTAATGAATGGTTGAGGTGCCTTTATCATAATTTGCATGAAGTTGAGCGAAAAATCTATTTTTTAGTATCTTACAATGTTGATGAATTGTTGATTTAAATGGGCATATGTGTTTCATGATTAAAATGAATTATCTGTCTAAGGGTTGATGCTCATGCACAGTGGTTGGGTTCACAACAGCATGAATGCACTAACCACTATGCTGCACTGAGCTAACTGAGTAAAGGTTGAGATGATATGCCATCTCGCAGAGCTAGAAGTCTTAAATTTGCTACACGAGCCATCACTTAGCTTCCTCGCACACTAAAAGCCTGAGCAATGGCTATAAAAATGCCTCGTCGAGCTGCCTTTCTGCTCCACGAGCTTAAGCTGTAAGAGAAGCATGGCTCAGTGTTGTTCTATGCGAGCACCAAGTGAGATAAATTTCTGAGGCAACACAAGGCCTCGCGCACTAAGGTCAATGATTCAGCTCCACGAGTTTTCAATGAGATGCAGTTTGTTCTTCTGCACGACAGAATGCCTCACGATCTTAAAGGCCAACTACGCGAGAATTTTACTCCGCGAGCTCCACTTGCCAACTCCACGAACCGCAGGATTTACTCTATAAACTCAGCGAAGCCCCTCATTTTTATCATTTCCTCTATCTGCCCTAGTTTCCCAGCATAAGAACCGACGTCCCTTTCTCCTCCTTTCTTCTCTACTTTTTAATCCATACCACCTCAGGCATTTTCCTCTCATCATATTGTTCCCCAGCTCCTCCTGATAACTTCGAGCAAGGTTTGGGGGGATTTGAGGTACTGTGCATAATTTCAAGTGGAACCCTAGCTCTCAACTGGTACAATCTCCATTTCTCTCTCTGCCCTGTGTTTGATTTAGTTAAAAGAAGAAAAGAAGGAGAGAATTGAAGCTTTTATGCTTACTCAGAGTGAGTGGTATTTTCTCATAGTTGTAAACCCAAATTTTGATAATCTGAGCACCTATGGTCATGGGTTCAAAATATATAGATACCCTCGCTGTGATGCTGAACCTGTCCGTCAGTGGCAGCCCTATGGCGACTAGAAAATCAGCTAGGATTGCAGAGGCCTCGACATTGGAGACCTCTGAGGCACCCTCACCTGTTGTTGAGCCCTCCATTCCAAAACAAAAGAAAAAATCTACTCCAAAGAAAAGGGCCAGAGTGCACCCACCTGCTACAAATCCTGAAAAATCAAAGAAGCAGAAAAAGGGCAAAGCTATGGCCCTTGCGATCCCTGAAGTTGAGGAGGAAGCAACTACTGATTGTCTTAGGGTCCCTTCTGAGTTTGTACAATCAATCCAGTTGGAGGCTGAAAACCATTTTCGATAAAGCTCATTTTGAGGAGCTACCTAAGACTTATGCCTCCATTGAATATCTTGCAAAGGCATCTCTACTGCCCCTGTTGCGACCGTCAATGTAGCTGGTTTTCCCAAGATTGGTTAGGTTATTTTATCAGAATATGATGTTAGAAATTGGCGATGATGGGAACCTAGCATTGTTGGTTTTAATTGATGATTTTGAGATGCTATTCAACCAGGCAGACATTGTAAGGATACTAGGGATACCAGCCAGGTATAACCCTGAGTGGGGCTTGGGTCCTCCTTTGACTGCCACCATTACTGAGATAGCCAAGGAGTTAACTGGAGGGATCACACTCTCAGGTGACTCAATTAAAAAGAGGGATATGCACCCCAACCTCAGGCTAATGGATGTTGTGTTGCGAAAAAATATATATTGCTCTGGGCATGAGCAGGAGAGGAGGTACCCCATAGCTGATGCCCTCTTATCTTTTCACAGAAACCACTACCTGGATGCAGCCAAGTTAGTTTTTGAGGGAATTATAGATTCATGCGAGAAGGTGAAGATAATGAAGAAACCTCATGCCCTTCCCTACTGTAGATTGATTACTGCATTGTTGAAGTGGGGGAAGTACCCATTTCAAAGGGAGGAGGAGACTGTGGCACTGAACCCCAAACAGAGTGGAAAGAAGCAATGGGGAATCAGTGGCACCATGATGGAAAGGAAGAAGAAGAGGAGGGAGGAGTTACTGAGAGATGTAACCCCCACCATTCGAGAAGCAGCTGCTATTGCTACTACTGCTACAACCTGGCCCTCACTTGTGCCAGCCAGCACCACACTCACCATCTCTTCCATTAACCCTACCTCTATGCCTGCTACACCTTCCACCGAGACATCACATCCCTTCACAAACCCACTACCCTTACCTGACCCTACATCACTAACCACCATAACCACAACCACCTTACCTATTTCTGCACCATTATCTATTTTTCCAGCCCACCCTAGCCCACCTGTCAAGACCCCATACCAGAAGAAAAGAAAAACTTCCAAAACCCCTACTACACCCCAACTCACCTATATAACACAAACAATTCCAATCCCTGGAACCACAACCATTTCAGACCCCATACCCACACCTTATGAACTTGAAGCCCATACCTTTAAAGTCCCACATTATTCCATTGAGATTTCTCCACCTGTTATACCTATCACTAGTGAGCCTGTAGACCAATCCATTCCCTTCTCTCATGATTGTGAGCCATTTTCAGAAGAGGAATTTTTCACTATGATGTCTACTATCCTAGGAGACATCAACCTTAAGTATACACCTCTCCCAAACTCACCTCACCCTCCACACTTTACCCCTCCATATCAGACACCACCACAAGCCACTACATTCACTCATAGACCCACATCTCCCTTCCAGTTTCACCTATCCAACCCACACCCAATACCATACCAGACCTCTTATCCCAAATCCTACACCTCTTACTCTCCCTACAGTCCCAAATGCTGGCTAACACTCAAAACCAAGCCTCCATTGAGACATACATTCAATCCCTAACCTCCACTCTCCAAAATCAGGCCTATCTAGAAACCTGCCTCCAAGCCATCCAATTAACTTTAGCTATCTTACCCCAACCCTTATCCTTAGCAACCACCACACCCCCTCCTGCTTACACTGAAGCCTCCACATTAACTGACCCAGATACTCCCCTTGTTGTAGCCACCTCTGATGCTGCAACAGATGTGGATGACCTCATACCCACCTCTTCCAAGTCAACCCAAACAGAACCCGATCTGGAACCCCAACCTGAGCTTCCATTTGAAATTTCCTAAAAAACTCCTTCTTCATTCCTGGCTGGCCCTTCTTCAAGTGAGGACTAGCTTTTGATTCCTGCCTCTTCTTTTTCAATCCCCCCCTACTCCACCCTCCTTCATGTAATACAATCTAACCCTTACCTCAAAAGGGATGCTATTTGAGGGATGGCTACTATCAGAACATCCATCAGGATACCCTATGAAGAGAGGATCCATCGAATAAAATTGGATAACGAGATGCAGCTTAAGAACATCGCCAAAGGGTGGAGACAACTGTTGCGTATATATAAAGCCCAAGAGAGTATAGCTGCCCAAGAGAAGCTGAATGCTGAACATGAAAAAATGGCTGCTGCAACAGAGAAGCTGAGACCTGATGGATTAGAGAAGAGGTTGACTACTTCAAAGAAGATCAGGCAGCTCCTTATCTCTCGAGCTGAATTGGCATAACAGAAAGCTGAAATCCTGGAAAGGCAATTAGCTTTAGCAACTAGGAGAAAACCTCCACCTGCTGTTGGGGAGTCCGAAAATGGGAAAGGAGCCAAAAATTAAAGCTGAACCAACAAATATTTAACCAAGGACTCTGATGATTAAATTGTGCACATGTATTTAGTTAGGAAATAGTGTGTCATTTTTTGTGTAGTTTACTTCCACATACTTTGTACATACTTTAGCTTTTATAATAACAATGCCCTTTATTTTGTTTTACTTAGTTTCTAATCTGTCTTTCTTTATATCTGTGTGTTTGTTTTTATATTATTAATTATGTGTTTTTCCTTCTTGAAGTTTCTGTTCTGTTAATCTCAAGGTCTTGAGCCTGCTGCACATTCACATTCACCTTTGAATCAGTGAGGACACTGCTCCTCATAGGTTTGGGGGTGTGGCAAGCTAGGTCTACCATTAGAATAGTTAACTTTAGTGCAGCAATGTTGCTTTAATTGGGATGAATAAAATCAATTCCCACCTAACTTGTTAGAATGAGAAAATTTATGGAAAATTAAAAATTTTTGTAGAGATTTTGAAACTAAAAACTTTAAAATCTTTGCACTACCATGAAGCTAACATCAAAAAAAAATTTCAATTAGAAGTTAGTGAACCTAAGAGGAGAGAAAAAGGTGAAAATACACCCCATGGGTTAATTTGAGGACCATACCTAGTGAGATTTGAGCCCATTATTTTCTTTTGAAGAGTGTTTTTGGCATTATTTCTTCTCTAAGGACTGATTGAGTCAAGACCTTTTCACTAGAAGTTAGCCTCCTCCAAATCAAAACTGATTGACAGCATTCATGACACTAAGGAAATGATCCAAGGCCTTTATTTGGACAGTTTGAGCCTGAAATTTCAACCTTTTAAAACTGCCCTTTTGCATACACTCATTGAGCCTTAAAAATCCTACTTTTCTTTGACAAATACCAGAGTACTTGCACCTTAACCTCTTGACTTGATTCAACTATACCCTCACTCTGAGAATTCAGAAGGTAAAGGAGGAGTTGAAGATAGTGAGAGTGGTCCAACATTTGGTGGGAGGAGAAGAAAAGTAACATATGAACAACAGTGTATTAGTGGTTTTTGTGTGGCAGTTCATCCTAAAAATAAAATAAATAAATAAATAATAAATAATAATAATAATAAAAAAGAAAAAGAAAGAGAAAGAGAAGTCTAGAGAAGAACATCATCTGAAAATTGAAAAGAAGAAGAGAAGCTGGCCACTTGGATTCTGAAATATATCAAGTAAGATGAAGTTGTGCTGAAATAAAGGTAGTGAAGTCATCAATCACTCCTTACCTTACTAATTTCTCAGTTTTGAATCCCTTTTTACCCCCTCATATTTTATATCCCTCACCCATAAGCCACATTACAACCCATTAAAAAAATAGACCTTGTAGATCCAAAGTGAAATGAGCTGTCATTTGGAGATTAGGAGTTGTCTAATCTATGGTGAAAAGTCATGAGGATGTCAGAAATCAGAAGCTTTGCCTATGCTCATGCTTGTAGGCCCATTTGGGGTCTGTAACTGCTCTTGAGCTGATGAGAATGTAAACACCTTTTTTATTTTCATTGTTGAGAGATAGCCCTGGTGAGAATTGGGTCTGAATTTTCACTTCTTTAGAGTTGTATCCAACCTGATTTTTTAATTTAAGGCAAGCTTTGTACTGATTATATGCACATTATATTCCTGATGTGAACTAATTGGTGGTGATGCACATGCATGTTGATTTTGAGTTTTAAATGGCTGCATTACTGTTATAATTTCCTCTAATTTTAAAGGATAGGTGTGGACTAAGGCTTTATTCATTGAAATTTGTTTTATCATTGATTGCACTATTTTTAACTGTTTTAATGGTGAAGTTTGTAGGTACCTTCACTGAAAACCCTCAGGAGACTTCACTCCTCTACTAGGGATCACCTAGGGGTTTAAAAGGTTTGGCACATATGCTAAATGTATCCGTGCTCCCTACGAAAGTGGCATTTAAATTCTTAGAATAGTTGTTTTAAGTTTTCCTTTGCTCAGGGATTAGCAAAGATTAGGTTTGGGGGTGTGTTATTCACTAAAAAGTACCACTTTTCACCTCTTAACCTAGCCTTTGATAGACCTTGAAGCAGACTAATAATGATTTGTTAAGTGTGTTTTGCAGTTAGCAATAATCTGTGCAGCTTAACATAAAATCCATCCTTATTGGCCCAAAGAAGAGGAAGAAGACATGCAAAGATGACAGCTGAACCAAAGCCTAATGAAACACCCTGGTAGTGCTCACCATGGTGATCAGGAGCTGATCATCATTGACCAAAAGCCTAGCAGATGAATGAAGTTGGCTGAGAATGGAGAAACTGAAAAAGCAGCAAGTGCAATGCATCAGAGCATAGAAAGACAGATCTCAAAGAGTTGAGAAGCTCTCTCGTGAAGCTAAAGATGCAGTGAAAGATGCCCTCGCGCAGATAGGAAGCACAGTTAAGAGGAGAGCTGTAAAGACATCATGAAGATCTCGCAAAGATCTCACAGATTAAAATCCTCAGAATTTGTGGTCGCAAAGCTCTCACGGAGATCAAGCTTTAAAGCAGTTGCATGAAGAACATAGCGAGTCCATGTGTGTACTGAACTAAAATTTACCTCGCGGAGTTCGTGCGTGGCCCTGGAAGAGAGAGACGCCTAGAATTCTCCTCGCATAGATCTCGCGCACTCTATAGCCTTATCAATTACTACATGAGCGCAGGAGCATAACTGTGCAAGTATCTAGCGAGAGACAGAGCTTCTGAAGCTCTACTACGCGAGAAGTCTAGGCACTCCAGATCATCTCTGCGATAGCATTACAGCACAAAGCAACTACGCGATTAACTAAAGATTAACTGCACGAGTGAGCACCTCCCACCAACCAAAAGCTACTCCGTGAAGGCACTGCTATTGTGCGAATCAGTGAATGCATATGCCAGCCCGTGAAGCACGGGCTCCCCACTTTTCAATTTTGCTCAAGGACCTTTTGGGAATTTCCCAAGGCTAGGGCACACATCTCGAAGCATGGATTTCGAGGCACACAACTCAAGGCATGCAAGGGATGTAATAGTGCCATGTTTGCTGAAAAAATTAGGGTTAATCCCTTCAGAGCCAAGGCCGCATGGATAGAGTATATAAGCTACACTTAGAGTTTAGTTTTATCATCAACCCTTCTTTTCATCCTCTGTCGGCTGCAAGCTCCAACAGGCTAGGGTTAGGGTTTGATCACCTCTTTTTCTCCTTTTTCTTCTCTCTTAGCCTAGCACTTGTTGGCTAATCTCCTTGTAA
Organism: Chloranthus sessilifolius; assembly: GCA_021018995.1. NCBI lineage: Eukaryota > Viridiplantae > Streptophyta > Magnoliopsida > Chloranthales > Chloranthaceae > Chloranthus > Chloranthus sessilifolius. The sequence goes on along the minus strand of CM037586.1, from coordinate 83,685,816 downwards.
GCAGTTAGGTTTAGTTTATTTCAGTTTGTAATAGGTTTTGTATACATTGGGATTGGGGATGAGCAGTTGTGTATAGGCTGTAGCCTGGAGACAGTTCATTATCAGTTTTGTGTTTACCAATGGATTGTTGTTTTAATGCTTAATTGAATCTAAAGATCTTATGATTTCTTTAGATGTTCATTGGATTCATGTATTTGGGACTAGCCCATTTAGTTTCTAGTAGATCTATTGCTTATCCTCTGATTTCCCCTGGTTTAATAGCCCCATGAAAAGCAATTCTGGATCTGTAATGAGATCTGGGGAGCTCGGAGGCCTGTCGACCATGGTTGTTGCAACAGCTTTCAGGTTCTTTCTCAGTCCTCTGTGGTATAGACGGACTAATGGGATACCCTGTGACCATTTGAGTGGACAAAGTATAGCCCTAAGATTGTGTCCACTCACATGTTTGAGAAGGATTCTTCTCCCCTGCACATGAGCTTCTAGAGCCTTTTGAGGAGGTTTATACAGGAATTGGCTCCCTTCTATTTTACCTAGCCGACATTAGATGTTAGATCTGATCTCTCTGTAGTAATTGCAGCTTGAGGTTGAGTCATTGCAAGCAGTTTGTAGTAATGACCAGCTAAATCTAAAGCCCTATTCAACCTGTTGCGTGGTCCTTTTTGTGGGCACTAGTGAGCCATTGGCCTTAGCAAAGCACTTAAGATTTTATGGGTTGGAATACCTTTGGATATCTACCAGATCTGTGCGCAGATTTGGGGAGCTTGTAGCACTGGCATTACATAGTGCTGTAATAGTATCTATGGCTTGATCTGGTCCAGTGGCTGGGGAAATGATCAGTCCACTCCTCTGGACTAGTTTGGCAACTTCTGGTTTAACTAATGGGATTTGACAGACTCTATAAGATAGGCTGTGACCATTTGAGTGGACAGCCTATAGCCTTAAGAGCGTCCCAAATGGCATGGGTTAAACTAGATATTTCTACCTTGTTGAGGCTTTTGATAGCGTCTCAACAAGGAGCACTGCAGAGACAGACTAAATTTGAGTTACATTACTACTCTAACTCTGAACTTAACCTGCTTACTTTTCACCCATTGGTATATTTTATTTTTGTACACACCATCACCATCTTCTTCTTGACCCCTTTCTTTAGAATAGGGCTACATTTTATTCCTCTGTTGTTAGGATTAATTTAGTGTAGTCGTGACACCCAACTCTCTTTCTTTAGGATTGTCAAATCTGTAACCAGATTTGGAGGCCTACTATTATAGCCCATTTTGGGTTCTAGATCAATTTTTCTCTAGGAAAAACTCTTACTTATCAAAACATGCTACAATAGGCCCTGTATCTTGCTGGTCTAGGATTACTTTAGTTGTGTTGAATCCATTTTTAATTTTACTTTGTTTTTAATTAGTTTCCACCACATAATAACCACAGCACACTGGGGTAGAGCCACAACAGATAGCCATAAGTTTTGTATCGGTAATTTATATCTCGTGAATCTTATTAAAAAGTGTAGACCTCACAGTGATGTTAGCCATCAAGGCTTCAGAGTCTCTAACATAAAACTTTGTCTCACACTGGGCCATGTCTTCAAGTAACCGCCATCTGTGTATCCTGGTAATAAGATGTGATAACAGAGCAGATGATTTTTGGATTAGTGCATCAACTACCACGTTTGCCTTCCCTGGATGGTACTGGATGGTGCAATCGTAATCTTTAAGGAATTCCATCCATCTCCTTTGCCTCAGATTCAGGCCCTTCTAGGTAAATAAGTACTTGAGGCTCTTGTGGTCGGTGAATATCTCAAATGTTTCACAGTAGAGGTAATGTCTCCAGATCATCAAGGCAAAAATGATAGCTGCTAATTTCAGGTCATGCATAGGGTAGTTCTTCTCATGGTCTTTCAACTGCCTTGAGCCATATGCAACAACCTTCTCATGCTGACTTAATGTACAGCCTAACCCACAGTGGGATGCGTGGCTAAACACTGTGAATCCTCTACTGCCTAATGGTAGGGTGAGTACTGGTGTGGAGATCAATCGCCTTTTGAGCTCTTGAAAGCTCTGTTCACTTGACTTGGTCCACTCAAATTTAGCAGTCTTACGAGTGAGATGTGTGAGTGGTTCAGCAAGCTTTGCTAACCCTTCAACAAACCTTCTATAATATCCGACTAACTCCAAAAAACTATGAATTTCGATTACATTTGTTGGCTGCTCCCATTTGACTACAACTTCTATCTTAGAAGGGTCCACTCTTATAATGACCCCTGAGATGATGTGCCCAAGGAAGCTTACTTGTTCTTGCCAGATTTCGCACTTATTGAGCTTTGCATACAATTGGGAGTCTCGAAGTGTTTGAAGTGCTAGCCGTAGGTGCTGCTCATGCTCTTCTCTCGACCTTGAGTAAATAAGAATATAATCAATGAAAACAATTGCCCATTTACTCAGATAAGGTTTGAACACTTGGTTCATGAGGTCCATGACAGACGCGGGCGCATTGGTTAGCCCAAATGGCATGACGAGAAACTCATAATGACCATACCCCGTGTGAAAAGTTATTTTCAGAATGTCTTCAGCTTTCACCTTCATCTGATGGTAACCCAACCTAAAGTTGATCTTGTAGAAGAATCTCGCTCCTTGAAATTGATCAAAAAGATCGTCAATTCTTGGGAGCGGGTATCAGTTGTTTATCGTCAGCTTGTTAAATTATCAATAGTTGATACAAAGATGCATAGAGCCATCCTTCTTTCTGACAAATAGTACGGGTGCTCCCCATGGAGACACGCTCAGCCTAATAAACCCCTTATATAGAAGCTCTTGTAGTTGTTGTTTTAGTTCCTTCAGTTCAACTGGTGCCATACGGTACGGCGCCTTCGATACCAGTTCTGTGTCGGGAGATAAGTCTATTGTAAATTCAACCTCCCTGTTTGGCAGCAAACCCAGTAGTTCCTCAGGGAATACATCAGGGAAGTCACCAATGATAGGAATATCGAAAATTTTAACTTCCCCTTTTCTTTGGCCTTGTAAAAATACAAGGTAACCCTGACAACTACAATTCATTAGCCGTTCGACTCGTATAGTTGATATAAAAGGTGCGATGGTTAATTGTAGGCCATAGAACCTGAATGGTCTACTCTTTTCAGGGCAAAAAGTGACGATCTTCCTACGGCAATCAACGCTTGCATTGTGAGTGGATAACCAATCCATCCCAAGGATCACGCCAATTCCTTACATATGTATTAGGATTAGGTCAATTTCTATTTCATGATCTTTGTAGTCTTTGATGCAATGATAACTGGCCGATACACTGTGTCTGTGCTAACAGCATTTTCGGTCGGGACTGATACTGCTATAGACACCAAAATTTGGCCTAAGGCCCGATCGAAACATACTTCGAGAGAGGCACACCCCTCAAGCTTCTGATAGCTTCTCCCATACCCTTTGGAATCTTTCCAGACCCTAGGAACTTGCCCTAAACCCTTAGGAATTACCCCCAACCTTTAGAAACCTCTCCGAAACCCTTAGTTAACCCTTTCGGTCATTGGTTAGAGAGAGATGAACTAGGGTTGGTAGGGACCACTACTGAGACTGAATCTTATACTATTGAAAAGTAGAGGTTCTTAGCTTTCCAACAAGCTAAGAATCACCTAAATTCGAGTTGTACTTCAAAAGTTACAAAGATCCGAAAGGTGACCAAAACCACACTTAGCCAGGGCACATATGGCGCATGTATTACATGCGCCAAGCCATTTTTCCCCCAAAATGACTTGGCACATCTAATACACGTGCCAAGCATCTGTGGGTCCCACCTCGAACTCTGGACTTCTAGGCACTATGCTTGGCACATCTATACATGTGCCAGGCTTAGCTACAGTAATTGATGGTTTTTTGCTCGAATTTCACTTTTGGGGTTGGACTTGTTGACCATCTCAATGTTTAGGATGAGTTTCATTAGGATAGTTGCACCCCTGATTACCCTATTTGCAATCCTTTCGTCATTTGAAACCTCACCCTATCATCTACCATTGAAGCTAATTGCCCACATTTCCAAGCTCTCAAAATCCTAGGAAACTTTAGCTTAGAAGATTACCTAATTGCTAACCCTAGTTAGCACTTAAGCACCCTCCTAACCTCCCTTTTACCTATAAATAGAGAGCCCCTCCCCTTGGATTACGGGCTTGAAATTTTTTCAAAAGAGAGAAAAGAATAAGAGATCCTTTCCTCCCTTTGGTGCACCAAAAACCCCTATAAATTCCAGAATCCTAAATCATCCTAGAGACCCAATCCTCCATAAAAAAGCCTTGAGTTTGTTAGAGCGCTATCCTTTAGTCTTCTTCCTCTATATCTTAGCCATCAAGCCCTAGGAGCTAGAACCCTTCATTCAACCATCCAATCTATCGGAAGCTTACTAAAGTGCCCGAGAGCACTACTCCTCTACCTTCTTAGCTTTTCTCATATCCTCTAATTTGTGTCGTTACGCCGCCGAAATCTCGACAAGTGCAGAGGGGCACAAATAGGATCCTAGTGCCTTAGGGCAAAGGGGAAGTACTATTTTCATTTTTATTTTCCTTTTATTTTAGACATAAGTAGAGACTGCTTTAGAGCGAGTTGATCGGGTGCCTAACACCTTCCCGATCGATAACTGAAGCCCCTACCCAAGAACCTTTGACGTAGACCGGTGAATCAGTCACATTTTTGACACTTCGGTGCTTATAAAATTTATTTAGGTTTTCCGGGACACCGAAAGCTACGGGTGGATACTCAATATTTTTTAGAGAGTGCGCATCGTCACGATGGGATTGTAAAAAATCCCATGGTTGCACCGATGACGACTCTACTTGGAAAGAGCTAGTAGAACTTCCCCTTGAAATTTGGCTTTCTTTTTTTTTTTACTAATATTTGCTTGTGTTTCTTCTCATTTTTATTTTTTTCTTTCTTTTACTCACCCCTATGATTCGGTCTTGCTTTTACTTACCCCTACTTTCCCATCATTTACGTGCCTTAGCTGATTGGTGAGCCTACTTGAACACCATCCTTACGATTCATTTACTTTTTTCGTTATTTACATGTCTTAGTTGATTGGCGGGCTTACTTGCGCTTTTACACGCCTTAGTTGTTTGGCGGGCTTACGTGAGCTTCTATATTTTCGCAAACATATTTCATCAGTGGACGCCAACTTGTAAAGGCGGCACGAGATCATCACCACCTATTTTTGGACTTTAAAAACAATTCTTCTAAAAATCTGAAATTAAAATTGAACCAAGAGGAGACTTCAATTGAATTTTAATGGGGGTAGATTTTCCAAGGGTTGGGAATTCTAGGCAAAGATACAAACATCCCTATTCTTAGTACGACCTTTACAGGCTGGAGGTATATCGGGTGGGTAACCTATCCTGTTACAAAGCTTAAAACCCTTAGGGAGAGCATTAGTAGTCCCAAAGCGACCTTGTATCCCTAGGTTCGGTGAGGAGAGACCCGGTGCAACTAAGAAATCAGTCCCCGGAAGCATCGCTTCCAGAAAACCAAGAAAAAAAAGACTGAATTCGGGCTTGTTAATCTGTTGTTAGAGTTATCTGACCCCACTGTTTGCCTGGCGTAACTAATACACGTGCCAAGTCTGGAAATCCCTGATTTTCTTTGGCGCATGTAATACATGCACCAAGCATAAATTGAACCAGAGTTGGTATGGCGCATGTAATACACACACAAAGTATTGGTTGATCCCAACTTAGTAGAACAGCCTAAATTCTGAGGACTTTTTCACATCCTTGAGTCCCTGCTTAGTGGTTTAGCACCTCTGATTAGGTCCCACACTATCCGACACCCAATACGCCCCCGCCGGTCAAAAGAGGGCAACTTCTTATTGACCCGTTCCGGGGGATTGGGTTGGCTGCGTTGATTCCCGTGCCTTCAATAGATCAAAGGGTTCCCCTTTGATTCTTCCAAAGCGCATCGGGGTCTCGCCGTGGGATTTATTTAGGGTACAAACACCACCCAAAATGGGAATTGAAAAGGTCTCGAGATCCTTCATCATAAAAATCCAAATACAAAACTTCAAAAAAAAAAGTAAATAAACCAAAAAAACTAAAAAATTGTGGTGCCGGCACAACGACACCACCTTATCCTCCTTCATCCCGCAGGGGAAGATGGAAAAAGCTTTACAGGCAACATCTGAGGCATCCGTACCTCACCCGTAACCAAGCCATGTCGTGGGCAGTGGATCTAGCATACGCCGATCCTGATTCATCCTCGCCACATTCCCCAACTCATTCCCATACGGAAGAGGTTTTCACATCCATCCCCCTCACCCAATCCCCATTCGCCATCACCGGACCTTTCAATGCGCCCATTTTCCTGTCCACCACCACACAAAACCCCCAAAATCCGACACCCCACTCCCTCTCGTTTTCACCAACAAGATCAATTCCCCCACCATGTCCATCCCAGATCCATCTCACATTCCACCACATCCACCCGAAACTCGGCCTAATTTTCCACCTTCATAGATATACCCCATTTTTCATCCTCCCAACATATATTCAAACCACCCGCATTTACCCATGCCACACCCAGTTTCTCCAATCCACCCCATATCCCCCCATTTACCCAGGTCATGCCCAATTTTATCAGGGTCATGCCTAATTTTTTCCACACATCTACACCATCTACACCCCAAATACCCCAAATGAACCACCTCCATCCAATCCCTCTCCAATGGCCATAATAGATGAAATGGGTCGGGTTTACACTAGTTGGAAAGCCTCCGAAAACATCCCCCCTCATTCTCACCACACATCTTCCAACCCATCATACACATTCCCATGCCTCTATGCTTCATTACCTCAAACCCACCATGGCCCAATGGCCCAAACCCTCATCATCCACACCCATCAAGGCCCAACGAACCAAACCCACCAACAGGCCAAACCCACCAAGGCCTAATAGGCAAGACCTATCAAGGCCCAATGGGTTAAATTTCCCAAGGCCTTATGGCCCAAACCCCTCTAAATCCCTTATCCAATGCCCAAGCCCAACAAGGCCCAAACCTTGGGTCCACATACCCATACCCTCCTGATCGGTTTTAAAGTGTACCCTTGAAAGTGCACAAGATCTATTAAAGCACGGTAAAATCAAGGGTGTCAAACCCACAGGGAAGCGTAAAATTTAATTAATTTCTCGAAGCGTCAAACGAAGCTAAGGAAGTACCAAAGGTAAGATTTGTATAAAATGAAAATTAACTACTACACAAATACAAATAAAAAGATATAAATAAAGCTTATGCAAGGAAAACAATGATGAATCAAACAACGATGAAAAGATGATCAAGGAGTCCGCTAATCTTAGATTTGTAATTTTTTTACCAACAATCAATCACACATTTCAATGTCAAATTATTTACCATCCTTCAACTACCAGCAAAATGAATCGAAAAGAATGTGATTATTGATCCAGCATACCTTATCCAAACACAATGACTCATCCTACTGCGGCATGAATCATGCGAAAGGCATAGCGTATCTCACATACGAAATCACAATATTAAAATTAATCGTACGACATCCTAAATCAGTCTACAAGATCAGATCTAGGTGGAATAACTCGTTTATTGTCGCCAATCATACGGTCAATGACTATAAACGAGTATTCGATGATAACACAATATGCTCAAACTCAAGGCCGTATGATTCAATAATTATGACAAGGAATACAAATATTAACCCTCATTTAACTACAAGAAAAATTATTCGAAAAGAATGTGATTATTGATCCGATGTACCCTATCTCAACACTATGACGCATCCAATCAAGGCCTGAATCATAAGAAGGCAGTGCATATCTCACATTCGAAATCACAGCAGTAAGAACCAATCATACAACATCCTAGATCAATCTACAAGATTAGATCTAGGTAGAATAACTCTTCTATTGTCGTCGATAACCAAGATCGATGGCTATAAATGAGCATTTGATAATAATACGATAAGCACACACTATTAGCCATATAATTCAATATTTGTAAAAAGACATGATTGAATTGAAATAAATTAACTACTTATCTAGGGCTCGCTTCCTCCTTGAATGAGCGATTTTAGCCGCTCATCTCCGATCCACATGTAAGGTACAAATCCAAAACCATCAAACACGTTCTTTAATTTATGAAATGTTCGGATCTTTTAGGAAAAGATCTGAAACCTTACAAAGCTTTGGTTCCTACTTACAAACTAATTATCATAAATTAAGACTAAGCACTAAAAATAATAAAGAAAAATCTAAGAAAAATACTAAGAAAGTTGGCCAAGAAGGCCCCTAAAAGAAGCATGCCCAAACCTTAAACACTGCTTTGTTTATATAGGGCTCGGATGAAAGAGTTTTCATATATAGGTCAATCGATTGAATTCCAAAATTCAATCGATTGAATTCAAAATTCGAATTTTGGTGGCTCTTTTGAATTTGAAATTAATCTATTGAATTAAGGAATTCAATCGATTGATTTTAGAAATCAATCTATTGATTTTAGGAAATCAATCTATTGATTTTAGGAAATCAATCTATTGATTTGTGAAAATCAATCTATTGATTTTAGAATTCAATCTATTGATTTTAGGAAATCAATCTATTGATTTTTGGAAATCAATCTATTGATTGTAGAAGTCAATCTATTGATTTTAGGAAATCAATCTATTGATTTTTCGAATTAGGATTTTGGGCAGCTCCATAAACTCAATCAATTGAGTTTCAAATCTCAATCGATTGAACTGGGCATGTGACATTTTTAGCTCTCAAAACTATGGCTAGACCAATCAATCTTCTTCACGGATTTCAGTGTTTTCACTGGCTCTATGGTCTAAAGTTTCCACATAGTCCCTTAATTATGCTCACTTAAGCTCTTTCAACATCCCACGGTCCAAAACACCTGAAACCACTAAAACTACTCAACAGCCGTCAGAATGCCTTCATCGGATGGCTAAATGTTGGTATTTAGGGTGTGAAATATAGTCATATTTCGACACAAATCACCTCCACAATTTCCTCAATATCTCCCTTACCCACAAACCTCACACCTCGCCCCAAGCGGGAACCCGACATACCCCTCACCAATTCTCTCATCCTCATACACCTCAAGGCCATCTCCAAGCATTCCCTGAAACACAATGGCCCCATCAGGGCTTCACCCAAAATCCAAATTCCACTCATCCAATCACTCCATAAAATTTCCCTCACCTCCAATAGTCTCACCCGGCACCTATCCTGCCCAGCCAGCACCAATAAAAGAATCTCACCCTCACTGCACCATATATAAACCAACAATATGAGGAAGATGAGATCAGTAATAGCGGGGCTTACGCTAGGGCATTTGCCAGCATCAATCCTCCACCCATAATCACCAATCCCCCGGTAGCACAAAGTGAATCAAGGTCGACCGTTGAAAAAATAGCCCCGCTATCTAAAGAGTTGGAGCAGTTGAAAGAACAATTGGACAAAATCCAGAAGCAGCTGTTGAAGATGGGGGGAGCTAAAATCTATGCCACAAATTTCTCGAACTTATGTTTATTTGCGGAAGTCCCCTTGCCCCCAAAATTAAAAATGGCAGTCTTTGATAAATATAATGGCACGGGCAACCCCATCGCACACCTCAAGTCCTACTATGGGGACATTTTCCAATATGAAGGGGACGAGTGCCTGCTTATAGAAGTGTTTCAGAAGAATCTAACGGGCACGACCTTGAGGTGGTACACGTCCCTAGAACCATCCATGATAAAAATATGGAAAGATCTGACGCATTTATTCCAAGAGCAGTATGCCACAACATAGACATCAAACCTTGCAAGTCAGATCTAGCCCATTTAAAGCAGAACTATAACGAGACCTTCAACGATTACCTTGGGCGTTGGAGAGCCCTAGCAGCTCAGGTAAGAAACAGAATACCCGACAATGAGCAGATTGAGATGATCTCAAAAAATACCTTGCCAGTCATCTCAGACTTCCTCATTTACCAATAGTAGTCCAGCATTGCTAATTTGGTGAGGAATGCCAATCGTTGCGAAGACGCTATCAGAGAAGGGCATTTAAGCAAGAGTGTATCCGGTGGGGCCGGCAGGGTCAGAAGATTCTTTGAGCAAAGAAATGATAGAAGAACTAGGGCAGAGGTACAGAATGTCACGAATACCATGCCCAACACCAGTATAATCCCATTCCAATTCAAAGCTGCACAGTTGGCTCCGATCAGAAGTGAGCTAATATAGAGAACTAGGAATGGACAGGGGACGCAAATGATCCCAGAATAAAGAAAGGCCCACTTTTACTGAGTGTTCACACCTTTAGGACAATCACTAAATTATTTGTTACCCTTACTGATAGAAAAAGGGTTGGTCACAACACTCCAACCGCGGCCTCCACCAAATCCCATCCCAAGGAACTATGACCCCAACAACCACTGTAACTTCCACTAGGGATCGGGTCTCCCTACTGATTGTTGCTTCTCATTAAAGCACACAATTTAGGATCTGATTGAGGCAGGGAAAATCATTCCCCTTGCACTTCTCCAAGCCAACCAACATGCCAACATTCACCAGGTACCGCTATCCCTGCACCCACCAGGAGGGGCAGGTTTGAGACCCACTATCAGCATGGTGGCAGAGGATGACGAAGATTTTGACCCATCAGATTACATCTACGACCAAGAAAGTTTTGTGGCACCATTACAGAGAAATTAGGGAGATAGAAGTATTGGGGTGGTCGAACCCTTGAATCTAGCTGATTACTTTCCCAACCCCACTCCATAAATAGAACTCTTAGATCTTACGGCATACTTCCCAGCACCAGCTCCCGTTAACTATGTCCAAATTAACTCCTATCAACTGTATGCTACATCCTCCACCAATTACCCAATGGCTGATTATGTCCCAATTAGTTATCAATGGCCTACCCCCGTCACACCCCCCCAATTCAGTCATTCGTGATCTCCGCCAACCCTATTTGGCCCACCTTCTCCACCCTTCCAGGGGTTAACCAGGTAATACCCACCCATTCTAATCCCTCAGCACCAATATTCCCAGTACCCACCTTCTCCCCGTTCCAAATCCTGGAACCAACTTACAATCCTCATCAGGTCCCGCTCAGCAATGAATAAAGGGACATCAATGCTGGCAGCAACAGGGAAGGGGCAGTTGATTTTGTCACCAGGTCGGGGATGATCTCCAAACAGCCAGGTGCATTGGTGCCATCATTGGCCCAACTAAAGGGAAAGAAGGATACCATTGCAACAAACCCATTTGAAAAGATGAGTCGTGAGCACAAACTTGAAACTCAGCACAGGAGAATGCCGACCCATATCATAGTTTGGGATCTGTTAATGATGTCCCCATTCCATTTCTAAGCTCTAATGGGGGCATTAAAAAATGCACATGTCTCACTCCAAGTAAGCCCAGATGAGGTTGGGCAGATAATCGAATAGGTGATGGCTCCTAATGCCATCTCTTTCTCAAATACAAAACTATCGAAGGAGGGAAATAATCATGCTAAATCCCTCAACATCACTGTAGATGCTAGAAACATGATGATCCCACTAGTGTTGATTGATAATGGGCCCGCACTAAATGTGTACCCTCTAAGAACCGCCACCAAAATACGTGTGGACCCTTGTATGCTGAGACCAACGAGAACTAGTGCTAGTGGGTTTGATAATACAAGAAGGGAAATAATTAGGGAAGTTGATCTTGAGCCGTGATCGAACCAATCAGCTTTTCCATACCTTTTCAAGTGATGGACATCAAATCTTCTTTCAATCTGTTATTAGGATGCCCTTGATTACATGAGGTTGGGGCGATACCTTCGACACTGCACCAGAAGCTCAAATTCGTGTCTGGGCAAAAGGTCATCACCATCATAGGTGAAGGGAATAAGGAAAAGGAGAAAGCTACCCACAACATTGAGAACCCCAAAGTGTTAGACGTACCGCACACATTCGAAGATATGAACATCTACAGTTTTGAATATGACATATCGACAATAGTCTCGGAACCCTCAGAGAGCATCACCCTGAAAACTAGAGGCGGGATGGTAGCGGCTGTGGCCATGCTCCAAAAGTGGGGCTATCAGAAAGGAAGGGGATTGAACCAATTACAAGGCATGAGAGAGCCAGTCAAGGCAAAAGGCGGACAGCAGGTTCGATTTGGGTTAGGTTACAAGCCCACAGAACAAGGGGTCCGAGAGGCCAAAGAGAAAGCCCGAGCCACAGTAGCTGCTAGAGCTTGAGGAATCAACTTAGAAGAGAGGCCCCATCTCAGACTTCACATTTGGAACACCTTTGTGAGAGAGGGGATCATAAAAATAGATCGAAATGGGGTAACGTAGTTAATCTCGTACAAACTAGCACCCCCTGTGCACCTAACCAATCCTCAGATCATCCCTCCAACCTGGAGATAGACATGGCTGCTCTGTCCCTTTTTGAGGAAGAGACTCCCATACCTGTGCAATCTCCCCCTATGGTAAATCACCACAGGACTCCACTGACATTTCAGGATAGAATCTTAGATGAGTCCATGATTAGCATGATGGAGGTTGACTCTGAAGAATCATATTGGCCAACCCCCTCCATCCAAATAGGTAAAGGAGCAGCACCACAGGTACGAAATTGAGCATCGATGCCCCAAACTCTAGAAGCAGTGAGTGGCCTAAAATATGGCACCTGTTTCCTAAAAAAAAATAACCCATAAAAAGTGAGAAAGCCCTTAGCAGGCAACACCATGTATATATAGGGACTCGCTTTGCCAAGGGCTTAGCCAATATTGTTCTAGTACCGAAGAAGGATGGAAACATCCGCATGTGTATTGATTTAAGAAACTTGAACAAGGTGAGCCCGAAAGACAACTTCTCATTACCACACATCGACATCTTGGTCGATAACATTGCTAAGCACAAGACGCTCTCCTTCATGGACGGATTCTCTAGATACAATCAAATCAGGATGGCAGAGGCAGATCGAGAGAAGACAATGTTTATCACTCCCTGGGGCACTTTTTGCTATAAAGTCATGCCATTTGGGCTAAAGAATGCCAATGTAACATACCAGAGCTCTATGACGGCACTACTCCATGACATGATGCACCGAGAAATTGAGGTGTATGTCGACGACATGATCGCCAAGTCACCAAAGTGAAGTGACCATCTGATAAACTTCCAAAAGTTGTTTGAGAGGCTGAGAAAATATAGGTTACGTCTGAATCCTCAGAAATGCACATTCGGTGTCGTGTCATGAAAGTTGTTAGGATTCATCATCAGCAGGAGAGGTATCGAGGTTGACCCGGTCAAAGTAAAGGCCATCACAAAAATGCCACTGTCGTCTATGAAGATGGAGGTCAGAGGTATCTTGAGCAGGATATAGTATATCAGTCGGTTCATTGCATAGCTCACTCCTATATACACACCAATTTTCAAGCTACTAAGAAAAGATTCACCCATTGAATGGAACGACGACTGTCAAGCGTCATTCCATAAAATTGAGGGCTACCTTCTCAACCCTCCAGTATTTGTACCACTCGAGTCGGGGAGACCACTATTAATGTATCTCTCCATAATGAAAGTTTTGATGGGATGTGTCCTAGGACAACACGGTGAGATAGGAAGAAGAGAGCAGACCATCTACTACCTGAGTAAGAAGTTCACCGACTACGAGACATGCTATTCTCATCTGGAGAAAGCATGTCTGGCTCTCGTATGGGCTACACAGAAGCTCTGGCACTACTTGTTATCCCAAGCCATTCTACTCCTATCACGCATGGATCCATTAAAATACTTATTTGAAAAGCTGGCCATCACTATGCGAACTGCACGCTGGCAGTTTCTTGTATCAGAATTTGATATAGCATATGTCACGCAAAAATCGATCAAGGGGGGGAGAGGGGCAAGCACTCGTTGATCATCTTGTCGATAATCTCTTACCAGATTATGAGCTGCTAAGGATCGAATTCCCAGACGAGGACATTTTGTTCATGACAGAGGATGATATAGTAGAGATAGAGGAGTCTTGCGTGATGCACTTCAACGGAGCGACAAATGCCAAAGGTCAAGGAGTCGAAGCTATTCTAATCTCACCAAAAGGATATCATGTACTAGTTTCCATAAAACTCAACTTTCCCTACACTAACAACATGGCTGAATATGAGGCTTGTGCTGCTAGATTGCAAGCGGCCCTTGACCTGAAAGTAACCCACCTTAGGGTATTTGGTGATTTGTTGTTGATCATATGCCAAATGAATGGAGATTAGAAGATGAAGGATGAGAAGTTGATCCCATACCATGAACACCTTGAAGATCTGATAGCATGCTTCAATAAAGTTACTTTCTCCTATGTTCCACAGATAAGGAATCACTTCACCGACGCGTTAACGACTTTAGCATCGATGGTAGAAATCCCCTACGGTGTTAAGATGAAGCTGATCATGATTGAATAGAGGAACGAGTCAGCCTTCTTCCTCCAGATTGAGGAACCCCCAAGGTTGGATGATGAGCCTCCATGGTTCTTAGATATCAAGAATTTTCTCGAAACTCGAGCATTCCCTGAGGGGACGGCCAGAGAGGATAGATGGACCATTCAACATTTAGTAGCAAACTACGCCATCTGCGACGAGTGTCTCTACAAGTGATCATATAACAAAATCCTGCTCTGATGCTTAACTGAAAGCGAGGTAGCAAACATCATGAAGGAGATTCACGAGGGAGTATGTGGGGCCCACGTCAATGGCCACATGCTCGCTAAAAAGATTTTACACCAAGGATACTTCTGGACCACTATGGAATCTGATTGTTGCAAGCACATTTGAAAGTACTACAAATGCCAAGAACACTCCAATTTGATCCATGCTCCAGCCATTGATCTTCACAGCATGACCACTCCATGGCCATTTACCACTTAAGGTCTCAACGTCATCAAAAAAGTCAATCTGAAAGCATCAAATGGGCATCAATTCATCTTGGTTGCCATTGAATACTACGCCAAATGGGTAGAGGCAGCATCCTACACGAACATCACGACCCGACATGTTGAGAAATTCATTAAAAGCAATATTAATTGCCAATTTGGCATACCCAAGAATGTCGTCATGAACAATGGCACGAACTTTGCGAACAAGTGCATCAAGGCCTTCTGTGAGCAGTACAAGATCAAACATCATCACTCGTCACTGTATCGGCCACAAACTAATGGGGTCGTGGAAGCTGCTAACAAAATGGTCATTCGCATCCTTGAGAAGATGGTCGTCACCTATCGAGATTTGAGCGAAATGTTACCATTCATTTTATGGGCCTACAGAACATGGATCTGCACCGCTACAGGGGCAACACCGTTCTCCCTTGAATATGGAACCGAGGCCATCCTACTAGTTGAGGTTGAAGTACCATCACTTCGCATTCTCATGGATTTTGCCCTACCCGAAGCTGAAAGAGAGAGATCCCGCTTTGAGCAGTTGAACCTGCTGAACGAGAAAAGGCTCCTTGCCTTGTGTCATACCCAAGTGTACCAGGGGTGAATCCCACGCGCTTACAAAAAACATGTTCGCGGTCGAGATCTGAAGGTAGGAGACACCGTACTCAAGAAAATCTTTCCATCCCTCCACACCTATCCGAGAGAGAAATTCAAGCTCAACTGGGAAGGACCATACGTCATCCGATAGGTGCTCCCGGGATATGGCATCCGCCTCGTCACCATGGATGGGGATCACTTTCCTGAGCCCATCAACGTTGGATACGTCCGACGATTCTACTCCTAGGTCTCCGCGGCAAGGTAAGTATTGACAAAAATGGATACATGACTGCTTAAGGATACTTTAAAAGAGGCCATCATTTCAAAGCTCAGTAGCCAAAAAGTGTCCTTGAATGACCATACCCTTTGCTACCCTCGTTGAACCATCGGCCTTTCTTTCACAAACCCCTCCAAAAAATGTATGTATAATACCAATAAAAAAAAGGGAAAAATAGTTACTATCAAATCCAAAAAAAATCAGAAAAGTAAAATCCCAAAAAGAGGATGTCTGAAAAGAAAAGAAAAAGTGGGGCATGTATAGTCAAAATCCCCCAAGGAAGAGGTGTATTATGGAAGCTGGAACCCAATCAAGGAAACCTTTTAAGCCCAGAATACCTTTAAAATTCCTAACCTATCCTATGGCCACGATACAAAAAGCCTTCTTTAAGGTGTACGAGCAGTCACAATATCGTCGATTCAGCACGAGCCAAGCTGTGAGACAACCAAAGAATTTCATCTAGCGGGCTATGACGGAGTCGACATCCATGACATGGCCTTTAATAAAAAAGAAGAGAGAAAGAATATACAAGCTCAAAGAAAAATGGACGTAGTGAAAACCCACAAGGGCACTATGGGTAAAAATAACGAGCTTGCCCGGACCAGGTGAAAACTTGAGAAGGCACCTAAGGTAAAAATGCATACCCACGGACGTAGTGAAAACCCGAAAGGGCGCTATGGGTAAAAAAGAGGGAAGCAACGGGCACGGCGAAAACCCGTCTTGGGCACAATGAGTGAAAATATTCAAAGAAAAAAGAAAAAGAAAATCCTTAGGTACTCCCTTGGTTATAATTTTGAATTATCTAGTTGCCAACTGTGCCGCTCATATTAGCTCAAATTAGGTTCTAACCAGGATTATCTTCAGGCTACATCGTCAAACGTATGACCCGAGGTACGGAGAAAAGGTTAATTCAATCAAAAGGGATGGACGTTCCGACCTTGGAAAATTTTGAACCTCACTCAGGTACGACCGCATGAACGAGTTCGGCTATGCTAAAAAAGGGACCCATTACTTTGTCTCACTGATAAGGCATAAAATAAAATAAAAAAGAAGAAAAGCCACAAAAGAATAAATGAATCAATAAAAATCTAAATACAAAAAAAAATTTCTACTCTTTTCCATATGTACAACATCATACTTCCCTCTCAAAATAAAGAAAAAGAATAAAAAAAAAAAAAAAAAAAGAAGAGAAATCCAGAAAAATCCAAAAAATATATACTCCTTTTATATGGCCATGTACATATGTGCATCATCATACTTGCATCTCAAAATGAAGAAAAAGAATAAAAAATCTAAAAATAAAAATCCAAAAAAAAAATATAAATCTTGAAAATTAAAAATGTGTAGGTAAAGGTTTGCTTCTCCTACTGTTAATTAGGATGCATATTGTTACCTATATAAACAAAAAAGGGACTGACATTTTCTTGAGAAATGTGCAGGAACATCAAAATGGTCCAAAGCCTCGAGGCCGGCAACCTCTCGGCAATGGGCAAAGAAAAGAAAGCATCTCACCGTTCATGTTGGTCTATTAAAAAAAAATACAAAAAGCAATCATTTAAAAAGGAAAAAAGAAATCTATGTTTTCAACACGCACATGCGTGTTTCAATGGGGTAAAATGTCAATATTTTATCGGCAATGTAGTTGTGCTAAATTAATGTCCTAAGTCTAAAGTTCGCCTTGGATCTTTGGATCCTACTTTAAAGTAGGAGCAACAGTGTCAATCCCGATCAAGTGGTCAATATTTTGATCAGGTTGATTCTACTGCTAAATCTTCGAGCTAAGCGCTCTGTCTTTGGATTCATATGAACGTAAGTGTCTAAGCTTCAGATTTTTCATAAACTTTTAAGAGGTGTGGACTCTTGGTCTGCGCAGTCTGGGCTGCACCCTAAGGGGTTTGAGGTCTGGATAACTCCGTTATGAAAAAGGTCAATTGTTGGTTAAAACTAACCTGTCAAAAAGAAAATTACCTATCGAACGACTATGTTCAAATATGCGTCTGGGTATCTGTTGGGTGGTCATTTATTCTCATAATTTATACCCGGATGGGTTCTGGGTCGGAACTTCCATTCCCCCTTTGTTTTTATCTGCCCCTGATGAATGCATATTTTTGCATAATTGTTCAATAATAAGATCATCGTTGACGGAGACCAAGATTGGCTGCCTCCTTTAGTAGGTACCCAATTTTGTTCTGATCTGCTCTATATTATTTGAAGTTGGGTACTATAGGTGATGTTGATTCAGGACACACATTTCAAAAATGGCACACACTCCCAAAAAGCGTTGCGACCTCAATTCACTCCGCTCGGGTAGTTGTGCTAAAATAAGTTTAGGGTCAATGGGCTTGCCCAAAGACTTCAAACCCTGCTTCACGCAGGGACACCTGTGGCTGATCAAATGGGGCAACCAATGCCTCATATGATTGGACATAAACTATGGACCTTCGTGTTCTCACGCCTATCTTAAAGTATGGGCCGATTACCCTCTCACTTACGGAGCTATTTTATTCAGAATGAAACTTGAACATCGAACATCTTTAATCATCTCGAGAAGGGGATATTTTTCTTAGCATATTGGGCTTTCACAACTCGCTCCATCTCGGTTATGCCCAGTAATGTCACTAAGCTCATGGGGACCGATAACCTTGAGAAACGAATGTTTTCCCAACATACAGGCTTTCTTTTACTCACCATGTTACCCACCTGATGTTTGAGGTTCGTTCTGAATATAGCAAACCCGTCAGTGATGTCTTGGGCCTCTTCGGATGTCTCTTGTCTTTGGCATTCGATCATTAGTGATTGGATACTAAAGAGGGGCATCTGTAGACACCCAAACTTAGCCCAAGGCCAGATCGAAATATACTTCGAGAGAGGCACACCCCCCAAGCTTCCGATAGCTTCTCCCATACCATTAGGAAACTTCCCAGACTCCTATGAATTTTCCCTAAACCCTTAGGAATTACCCACAACCTTTAGAAACCTCTCAAAAACCCTTAGTTAACCCTCTCGGGCATTCGTTAGAGAGAGATGAACCAGGGCTGATAGGGACCTCTACTGAGACTAAATCAGATACCATTAAAAAGTAGAGGTTCTCAACTTTCCAACAAGCCAAGAATCACCTCAATCCGAGTTGTACTTCAAAAGTTGCAGTGATATGAAAGGTGATCAAAAACACACTTGGCCAGGGCACATATGACGCATGTATTACATGCACCAAGCCATTTTTCCCCAAAAATGGCTTGGCACATCTAATACACACGCCAAGCATCTGTGGGACCCACCTCAGGCTCTAGACTTCTAGGCACTATTGCTATGTTTGGCGCATCTAATACATGCGCCAGGCTTAGCTACAGTAACCGATGGCTTTTTGCTCGAATTTTGCTTTTAGTGTTTGACTTGTTGACCATCTCAATGTTTAGGATGGGTTTCATTAGGACTATTGCACCCCTGATTGCCCTATTTACAACCTTTTTGTTATTTGAAATCTCACCCTATCATCTCCATTGAAGCCCATTGCCCACATTTCCAAGCTCTCAAAATCCTAGGAAACCTTAGATTAGAAGATTACCTAATTGCTAACCCTAGCACTTAAGCACCATTCTAACCACCCTTTTTCCTATAAATAGAGAGCCCCTCCCTTTGGATTAGAGGCTTGAAATTTTTCCAAAAGAGAGAAAAGAGTAAGAGATCCTTTCCTCCCTTCGGTGCACCAAACACCCTTATAAATTCCAGAATCCTAAATCATCCTAGAGACCCAATCCTCCATCAAAAACCCTTGAGCTCATGAGAGCACTATCCTTTAGTCTTCTTCCTCTCTCTCTTAGCCATCAAGCCCTAGGAGCTAGAACTCTTCATTCAACCATCCAAGCTATTGAAAGCTCACCAAAGTGCCCTCACGTGAAGGACTACAGCGGTGCTACAAGGGCTCGAGAGCTCTGGCTCTCCCCTCTAATCCTCTACCTTCTTAGCTTTTCTCCTATCCTCTAATTTGTGCCATTACGCCGTCGAAATCTCGGCAAGTGCGGAGGTGCACAAATAGGATCAAGTGCCTTAGGGCAAAGGGGAAGTGCTATTTTCATTTTTATTTTTCTTTTATTTTAGCCATAAGTAGAGACCAATTTAGAGCAGGTTGATCGGGTGCCTAACACCTTCCCGATCGATAACCAAAGCCCCTACCGAAGAGCCTTTGGCATAGACCGGAGAATCAGAGTCACATTTTTGGTACTTTAGTGCTTATAAAAGTGTTTTAGGTTTTTCGGGACACCGAAAGCTCTGGGTGGCGACTATATTTTTTAGAGAGTGTGCATCGTCATGATGGGATAATCGAAAATCTCACGGTTGCACAACTGCCAAGATAAAATCTAGCGGTTCAGGAATAACATTCAACTTTTTTGCGAACTAAGGTGTCACAAACGAGTGAGTAGATCCTCGATCTATTAACACTCGAGCCTCATAACTGTAATAATCACTATTCTTATACATGTGTATGGTAACTAGGTTTCATGCACAACATTTAATTAGATGTATATACTCCCTTATTATGACATTTAAAGGGAAAATTTCAAGGACTATTTTTCTTTATGCACCTTCATCTAAAATGTGATGAAATTAAATTGACTAATATGAAGAAATTTATACCTTGAATCACTTCATTGTCGGCTTGGGCATCATGTGCTGAAACTGCATATGCTCGGCCTTGCATTGTAGGCCGTGTGGATCTCAAGGTTGGTGTTGCCATGGTTGTACCTTCCTTCATTTTAAGGCATTCTCTGATCTAGTGCCCCATCTTCCCACATTTAAAACACTCTCCCATAGTCTTTCAGCACTCCTCGATCTTGTGTGGTTTTTCAGACTTTGAAATATATAACTTGGTGTGGAGGAAGCAATATAAGAGACAGTGTGAGTTGTTGATGGTGGCACACGTGGTACACCCGTTGTTGTCAGGTTGTATGTACTGAAAGGCTTTTGGGGCCTTAGAGGTAAAGACAATAAGGCTGCCGAGTTAAATGACTTTAGCGATTCCTCAGTGTTGTATTGCGTACCTTATAATTATTAAAGGGTTAAAAATAGCAAATTAGAGGACAAATTACAACAAAATGGAACCAAGGTAAGGTAACCAGGCCTGCAAGAACCAGGGTTGTTGCAGCAAGCTTTAAAAGGGTAAGTAGGGGTATGTCCATAGGGAAATGTGCTTCAAAATATTGTAAAACTCTAGATCTATAACAGATCTGATACTCTATCCTATCCTAATTTAAACTAAAGCAAGAAAGGAAAGAGTAGAGGTTTTAAGGGATTGTCACTTCACTAAAACTACAGAAAATTAAATGTAAAAGCAAATGATCCAGAGGTGAGTAAAACACAGATTTAAAGGAATGGAGAAAAGGATTTAAGGAATTAAAATCAAAAGGGGGAGAATAGCAGCTAGAGATTTTTTGGTCTTTACTGAAAATTGATTGGTTCAAAAGGAATGCAAGAGATTGATTTGCAACTATCCTTCATCTGGCTACAAGCTCAGATGCAAGGTAGAAAAATCTAATCTAGACCAGAGAATTGGATTGATCTTAAGGCTATGATCTGTCCACTTTAATGGCCATAGATCATCCTAGGGATTTCCTCCAAATTCAAAGGTGTTAATCATAACAATTAAATTATTGCAGAGGTTGTGGATGCAAGGCTACAAGCTCAAGCATCCACAGGGATATTAATTCCAGGGAAATCAAATGGCAATCAAGAGATTTATAAATTCAAATTAACTTTACAATAAAAAATTCATTGATTCAATACAACTTACAGTACAATTATTCTCAAATTTGTAATTTGTGCAACATCATATCTTTTTACAAAGCTCTCAACCTCTCAATTTATAGCTTGACCTCACCCTAGATACTAAAAGTGTTTAGCCAACCATGGTTGGACTAAAGAGAGAATGGGGAAGAAGTTAGAGGAATGAAATTTTGAAGGGAAAAGGGAATTTGAGTTTTGGCTCTGAGCTCTCTCAATTTCTAGATGGTTCTTCTATAAACTTCTCTTCCATTTATAGTCTTCTCCTCTATCCTCAGATCTATTTCAGTCAATTAGAGCTCAAGGGAATAATTATGTTATTCTGAGCTGCTAATGTAACTAATTTTGCTTCTAGAAACTATCCACCAATTTGTTCAAACTAGACAAGTACATGTGAGGTGGTTAGAGGGATTCGTGCCCATTTACAATCCAAAAATACCCTCAAGGGTTGTTAATGTGCAACCGTGGGATTTTTTACGATCCCGTCGCAACGATGCGCTCACTAATGAAAAATATAGAGTCGCCACCCGAGCTTTTGGTGTCCTGGGAAACCTAGATCATTTTTATAAGCACCAAAGTGTCACAAGTATGACTCTGAATCTAGTCTACGCCAAAGGCTCTTGAGTAGGGGCTTCGGTTATCGATTGGGAAGGTGTTAGGCACCCAATCAACCCGCTTAATGTGGTCTCTACTAATGGCCAAAACAAAAATAATATGAAAGAAAAGAAAAAGGCTTCCTCTTGCCCAAAGGGTCTTAAAATCCTATTTGTGCCCCTCCGTTCCTACCAAAAATTCGATAGCATAACGGCACAAATGGGATGATAGAGGGAGAACCGAGAAGGTAAAGGAATAGAGGGGAGAGCCGGAGCTCTTGAGCCCTTGTTGTACCATTGTGGAGCCTTGCGTTGGCTTGCTTCGGCGAGCTTTTGAAGGCTTGCATGGTGAGAAATGGGGTTCTAACTACTAGGGCTTGATAGCTAAGAGGTAAAGAGGGAAGGCTAGGGGGTAACACACACCTAACCTTGAGCTTATGGATGAAATGCTAAGGTCTAAAGTTCTGGAATTTATATGGGAATGGTGCACTAGAGGGGAGAGAGAGAGAAGGGATTCCTTAATCTCTTAATTGCAAATTGTTTTAAGCCATTTACAAGGGAGGCGCCTCTCTATTTATAGGAAAAAGAGAGGTTAGAAGGGTGCTTAGGGGCTAATTGGGTTTAGCAATTAGATAATGGGCCATCTAAGGTTTCCTAGGGTTTTTAGAGCCTTAAAAAATGTGAAGAGGTGCTCCAATGGTGGATGATAGGGTGAGGCTTTAAACCACTTAAGGAGTTGCATATAGATAGTAAATAGGTGCGACATAACTAGCAATACACACCCCAAAGGTCAAGATGGCCAACAAGTCAAACCCTAATGTCAAAATTTGAGGCAAAAACCAAGGGTTACTATTCATATGCCTGGCGCAACTATTAGTTGCGCCAAATCCCTAGAGGGTTCCACAATATTTATGATTATGCCCTTACTCTTTGGAATGCGATATCTTCTCGCGCACTGCTCCAATTAGGGTGATTCTTGACCCGTTGGAAAGCTGAGGACTTTTACTTTTCAATGGTATGAAATTCAATCATAGTAGAAGGTCACTGCTAGTCCTTGTGCACCACTCTTCATCCATTGCTCGAGAAAGCTAGGTTTAGGTCTGGAATGGGTTCTAAGGGTTGGGATGGGTTCCTTAAGGTTCGAGAAGGTTTTTAAGGGATCTAAGGTGATCCCTAAGGGTTTGGGATGGATCCTAAGGCTTCGAAAGGGTTCCTAAGGGTTCTATATATGCCATCAAAAGCTCGGAGGTGCACCTCCCTCGAAATATATTTTGATCAGGCCTTAGGCCAAATTTGGGTGTCTACAGATGCCCCTCTTTGGTATCCGATCACTAATGATCGAATGCCAAAGAAAAGAGACATTCGAAGAGACCCAAGGCACTACTAATGGCTCCGTTGGATTCAGAACAAACTGCAAACATCATATGAGTAACATGGTGAGAAAATGAAAGCCCTGTATGTCGAGAAAAATGGTCGTTTCTCAAGGTAATCGGTCCCCAAGCGCTTAGCGACATTACTGGGCATAACCGAGGTGGAAAATGAGTTGCGAAAGCCCAATAGCTGAAAAAAATGGTCGCTTCTCAAGATGTTTTGAAGGAGTTTGATGTTCAAGATTCATTCTAAATATAGCAGCTTCGTAAGTAAGGAGGGTGATCGACCCACATTCAAAGATAGGTGCGAAACAAGTATGCAAGGCTCCATAGTTTGTGTCCAATCATATGAGGCATTGACCGCCTCATTTGACTAGTCACGGATGCTCCTGGTTGAAGCAGGGTTTAAGGACTTTGGGTGAACCCATTGATCCCGAAGTTTATTTAGCACGACTACTCGAGCGGAGTGAATAGATGTCGCAACGCTTTTTGGGAGTTTGTGCCACTTTTCCAACGATCCCCGGATCATCATGACCTAGAGTATCCAACCTCAAATGACACAGAATAGATCCAACCAAAATTGAGTACCCCCCAAAGGGGACATCCAATCCTGGTCTCTACCGACAGTGATCTTACAAATCATTTAACTATGTATAAACATACACCCATCAAGGGCGATATGCAATAAAGGCGATGGAAGTCTTGACCCAGATCCCGTCTAGGTACAATTTATGAGAACAAACGACCATCCTACAGATACCCAGATGCAAGGCGACACTTTACAGGGATACCATGCCAATATAGGTTTTAAGCCTGCGGAAATAAGGGGAATGAATCCTTCTACATGCATGTTTACACATAGTTTGATTGAGATTTAGTTTCATTTTTAATAGGTTGGTTTCAACCAACGATTGACCTTTTTCATAACGGAGTTACCGGGACCTCAAACCCCATAGGGCGCACACCCGAATAGTGCAGACCAAGAGTCCACACCTCTGAAATAGCTCGTGATGAATCTCAAGTTAGACACTCACGTTCATATGAATCCGCCAACGGAGCGCTCGTCGCAAAGATTTAGTAGTGGAGTCGACCCAATCGAAACATGACCTTTTCACCAGGATTGACACCGTTGCTCCTACTTTGAAGTAGGATCCAAAAATCCAAGGTGCACCTTTAGACTTAGGACATTAATATAGCACAAATGTATTATCGATAAAATACTGATATTTTACTGCATTAGAACATGCGTGTGCATTACTACACCTAGTATGAAAACACAAGTTTCTTCTTCTTCTTTCTTCCTTTTTTTTCAAATGATTGTTTTTTCCATTTTTTTTTCAAAATAAGAACTATCCGGACCTCGAACCCCGGGGGGCGAATGCTCAAACAACACATACCAAGAGCCTGTGCCCCCGAAATAGGTTGCGACAAAACCAAAGCACAGAAAGAATCGAAAGGATCAAATGACCATCCAATGAATACCCAGATGCATGGCGTACACTTTACAAGGATTTCGTGCAGGTTTTAAGCTTGTGCCCTAAAATGGGCCCTTCTGCATACATACTTGCACATAGTTGCCTGACATAGTTTCGTATTTGATAGGTTGGAATCAATCCAAAAATGGATCTTTTCGAAGATGGAGTTATCCGAAACTCAAACCCCGTAGGGAGCTCGCTCGGACAGTGTAGACCAAGAGTCTACACCTCCAAAAATATCACGTGACGAACTTGAAGTTCAAGGCACTCAAGTTCACCTGAAACAAAAAATGAAGCGATCAGCGTAGAGATTTAGTTGTGGAATCAATCCGATCGAAACATTGACTGTTTAACCGAGATTGACACCGTTGCTCCTACTTTGAAGTAGGATCCACAGAGCCAAGGTGAACCTTAGACTTTGAACATTAATTTAGCATTGTTGTGTTGATGATAAAATATTAACATTTTATCGCATTGAAATTCGCATGTGCGTAGTAAAAAGTACCATAAAATCTCATCTATCTTTTTTATTTTTAAAATGATTGTTTTTTTTTATTTTATTTTTAATAGACCAATCATCTGTGGAGAGATACTTTATTTGATCTGTCCATCGCCAAGAGGTTGCAAGCCTCGAGGTTTTGGGCCATTTGATGTTCCTACACATTTCTCAAGAAAACGTTAGTCTATTTTTTATTTATATGGGTAATAAATATGCATCCTAAGTAATAGAAGGAGCAACAAACTTTTACCTACACTTTTTTATTTTTTAAAATTTATATATATTGTTTTGGATTTTTGTTTTTAGAGTTTTTTTATTCTTTTTCTTAATTTTTGGAATGGAAGTACAATGCTGTAAATATGTACATGGAAAAGAGTAGAAATATAGAATTTTTTTGTATTTACTTTTTTCTTGATTTTTTTATTTTTTTTTTGCTTTTCTTCTTTTTTTGTTTGATGCCTTATCAGTAAGACGAAGTAACGGGTCCCTTTTTTAGCATAGTCGAACTTGTTCATGTGGTCAGACCTGAGTGAGGTTCAAAATTTTCCAAGGTCGGAACGTCCATCCCTTTGGATCGAATTAACCTTTTCTCCTTACCTTGGGTCATACATTTGACGATGTAGCCTGAAGATATTCTTGGTTAGAACTTGATTTGAGCTAACATGTGCGTCCCAGTTGGCGATCAAATAACACAAAGATGTAATCGAAGGAAGTAACTAAATGATTTTCTTCTTTCTTTTTTTTTAACATTTTTACTCACATCGCCCAAGACAGGTTTTTACCATGCCCATTGTTACCCACTTTTTTATCCGTAATGCCCTTTCGGGTTTTCATTGCGTCCATGGGTATAAATCTCTTACCCCAAGTGCCCTTTTGGGTTTTCACCTGGTCCGCACAAGCTCGTTGTTTTTACCCATAGCGCCCTTTCGAGTTTTCACTACGTGCATCTTGCTTTGAGCTTGTATTTTTATTTTATTTTCTTTTTATTTCTTTCATCATTTTTTTTCTCAAAAGCCACGACATAGACGTCGATTTTGTTATAGCCGGCTGGATGGGGTTCTAGTGTCATCTCTCAACTAGGCTCGTATTGATTTAACAGGTACTATGACTACTTGTGAACCTAAAAAGAGGGCTTTCTTCAGGGTGTAGCTTGGCCATAGGCTAGGTTAGGATTTGAAGGTGTACTGGGCTAAGAAGGTTTCCTTGATACGGCTTCAATTTTTCACAACATACTTTCTTCCTTAGGGGATTTTACAGTACACGTCCCATGATTCTTTTTTTTTTTTCTTTTTCCTTTATCTTATTTCAGGCAATCTCTTTTTGAGGTTTTACTTTTCTGATTTTTTTTTTTTTTTTATAGTAACTTTACTTCCCTTTTTTTGTATATGTATACATTTTTTTTTTTGGGAAGGGGTTTATTGAAAGAAAGGCCCAGGCTCAAATGGGGTAGAAAAGGATATCATTATTTTTAGGGATGTTTTTTAGCTACTATGCTTGGAATGATGGCCTCTTTTGGTTGGTATTTAAGCAGTCACATATCTATTTCACCAATACTTACCTTATCGCAATAGACTAAGCGTAGAACAGTTGGACATATCCAGCATTGATGGGCTCAGGAAGATGATCTCCGCCCATGGTGGCAAGGCGGATGGCATATCCTGGTAGCACTTCTTGGACGACGTAAGGTCCCTCTAGTTTGGCTTGAATTTTCCTCTCGGATCGGAGTGGAGGAATGGGAAGATCTTCTTTAGCACAGTGTCTCCTATCTTCAGATCTCGACCGCGGACACATTTATTATAAGCGCATGCAATTTACCCCTGGTAAACTTGAGTATGATACAAGGCTAGGAGTCTTTTCTCATCCAGTAAGTTTGATTGTTCAAAGTGGGATCTCTCTCTTTCAGCTTTGGGTAAACCTGATTCCATGAGGATTCAGAGAGAGGGTACTTCAACCTCTACCGATAGGACAGCCTCGGTTCTATACACAAGGGAGAATGGTGATGCCCCTGTAGCTATACGGATCAATGTTCTGTAGGCCCATAAAGCAAATGGCATCATTTCACTCCAATTTCGGAAAGTGATGACCATTTCTTGAGGATGCGGATGACTGTCTTGTTTGCAGCTTCTATGGCTCTATTAGTTTGAGGCCAATAGGGTGACGAGCGATGGTGCTTGATCTTGTACTGCTCGCAGAAGGCTTGAATGCATTTATTCACAAAGTTTATACCATTTTTCATGATAATATCTTTGGATAATCCAAATCGGCACATAATATTATTCTTAAGGAACTTCTCGACATGACTGGCCGTGATGTTGGCGTATGATGCTGCTTCTACCCATTTGGTGAAGTATTCAATGATGACGAGGATGAACCAATGTCAGTTGGATGCTTTCGGATTAATCATTTCGATGACATCAAGGTCCCAGGTAGCAAATGGCCAAGGAGTGGTCATGTAGTGTAGATCGATGGCAAGAGCGTGTATCAGACTAGAGTGTTCCTAACACTTGTAGCATTTCTGAAGGTTTGCAGCAATCTGATTTCATAGTGGTCCAAAAGTATCCCTGCCATAGAATTTTCTTAGCGAGCATGTGACCGCTAACGTGGGAACCGCATACTCCGTCGTGGATCTCTTTCATGATGTTTATCACTTCACTTTCTATAAGGCACCTGAGCAAAATATTATTGTACGATCGCTTGTAAAGGCATTCCCCACAAATGAAGTAGCCTGCTGCTAAACGTTGAATGGTTCGTCGGTTTGTCTTTGATGTACCCTCAAGGAAAGTTAGTGTCTCGAGGAAATTCTTGATATCTGAGAACCAAGGTGGCTCACTATTAGGCTTTATAGGTTCCTCAATCTAAAGGCAGAAGGCCGGCTCATTCCCTTGTTTGATCATGATCGGCTTCATCTTAGCACCACACGAGATTTCAATCATTGACGCCAAAGTGGCTAATGCGTCGGCAAAGCGATTCCTTATCCGAGGGACATATGAGAATGCCACATCTTTGAAGTAAGCTATCAGATCCTCGAGGTGTTTATGGTAAGGGATCAGTTTCTCATTTCGTCTTCCAATCTCCATTCATCTAGCATATGATCAACTCTGAATCGCTGAATACTCAGAGGTGAGCTACGTTCAGATTGAGAGCCGCCTGCAAACCAGTGGCATAAGCTTCGTACTTGGCCATGTTGTTAGTGTAACAGAAGCTGAGATTGATAGAGACTAGTATATGTGATCCTTTCAGTGAAATTAGAATGGTGCCAACTCCCTGACCCTCGGGATTGGCTGCTCCATCGAAGTGCATTACCCATGATTCTTCTGCTTCTTCTGTATCGTCTTCCATCATGAAAAGGATGTCTTCATCGGGGAACTCAGTTCTCAAGGGTTCATAATCTGGCAAAGGATTTTCAGCAAGATGATCAGCAAGTTCTTGCCCCTTGATCGACTTCTGAGTGATGTATGTGATGTCAAACTCAGACAATAAAAGCTGCCATCGTGTGGTTCGTCCAGTAAGAGTCGGCTTCTCAAAAAGGAACTTCAACGGGTCCATTTGGGCCAAAAGTATAATAGCTTGGGATAACAAGTAATGGCAGAGCCTGTAAGTAGCCCATACAAGAGTCAGGCATGCTTTCTTCAGATGAGAATAGCGCATCTCATAATTAGTAAACTTCTTGCTCAGATAGTAGATGGCCTACTCCCTTCTTCTCGTCTCGTCATGCTGCCCTAAGACACATCCCATCGAGACTTCTGTCATGGAGAGATAAATCAAGAGTGGTCTCCCCAGCTCAGGTGGTACCAAAATAGGTGGGTTAAGGAGGTAGCTTTTGATTTTATCGAACACTGCTTGACAATCATTGTTCCATTTAATGGGAGCATTCTTCCTTAGTAGCTTGAAGATAGGCATGCAGATAGGTGCTATTTATGCAATGAACCGATTGATATATTGTATTCTACCTAAAAACCCTCTAACTTCTTTCTTAGTAGATGGTGGCGACATTTTGGTGATAGCTTTGACTTTGACTAGGTCGACCTCGATCCCTCTCCTGCTGACGATGAATCCCAACAGTTTCCCTGACATGGCGCCAAATGCGCACTTCAGTGGATTCAGACATAATCTGTACTTTCTCAACCTCTCAAATAGCTTCTAAAGATTTACCAAGTGATCACTTCGCTCTGGTGACTTGGCTATCATATCATCAACATATACTTCAATTTCTCGGTGCATCATGTCGTGAAATAGCATAATCATAGCTCTCTGGTACATTACATCGACATTCTTTAGCCCAAATGACATGACTCTGTAGTAAAAGGTTCCCCAAGGAGTGATAAACATCGTCTTCTCTCAATCTGCCTCTGTCATCTTAATTTGATTGTATCCTGAGAATCCATCCAAAAAAGAAAGCATCCCGTGCTTAGCAGTGTTATTAACCAAGATATCGATATGCGGCAATGGAAAATCTTCTTTCGGGCTTGCCTTGTTTAAGTTTCTAAAATTAATGCACATTCAGACTTTTCCATCCTTCTTTAGTACAGGTACAATATTGGCTAATTGTTGGACTACTTAGGTGTACTGATGTTATTTAAAGTGATGAGATGGTAAAAATCAGAATACAAAGGTGGAATGAAATGGCTATGAAAATAGCAACCTGAAGTATACACAGCCTACAAGATACAGGGCTATTATAGCAAGTTTTAAGTAAGAGTTTGTCCCACAGAGAAATTGATCTAGAACCCAAAGTGGGCTATAATAGTAGGCCCCCAGATCTGGCTACAGATCTAACAATCCTAAAGAAAGGGAGTTGGGTGTCACAACTATACTAAATTAACACTAAAAGAAGATAAATAAAGTACAATCCTATCCTAAAAAAAGGGTTATGAAGAAGGTGGTGATGGTGTGTGCCCAAAAGAAAGATAAAATGATGGGAAGTAGGCAATTAAGCTAAAGTTAATTCAGTTATGTAACTCAGATTTAGGGCTGTCTCTTAGCAAATCCCTCAGATGGCTACAAGCACATTTGTAAGAAAGAAGTATCCAACTCAACCCTTATGGGTTGACCTAATCTCTTAAGGCTATAACTTGTCCACTTTAATGGTCACAGACTATCCAATAGAGAGGATCAAACCATATAGACTAAATCTGAAAATCAATCTAATCCAATGGAGTAGACTGATCTTAAGGCTATAACCTGTCCACTTAAATGGTCACAGACTATCCAAGAGATGCCCTCCACCCAATGGCTCAAATCAGAACATGAAAACCATTGCAGACACCATGTATTCTAGGCTACAAGCTCAGGCATCCATGGGAGCAAATAGTTCTTGAAAAACTAGTGGAGACCACAATAGTTCAAAAGCTATTTGGGGACTTTAAATGTAGCTGGTTATTGCTACAAAAGACTGCAATGGCTTAGCTCACAAGTCTACAATCTCTACAGAGAAATCAGATCTAACATCTGATGTCGATCAAGTAAAGCAGAGGAGAGCCTATTCCTGCAACAACCTCTCACAAGGCTGCAAGCTCAAGTGCAGAGGAGAAGAATCCTTCTCAGATCTATAGCTTGGAATCACCCTAGGGCTATAGTCTGTCCACTTAAATGGTCACAGGATATCCACAGAGGTTATCCGCACCATAGAGGTCTGAGAAAGAACATGTAAATTATTGTTGCCACCATGGTCCTTTCAATTCAGCTCAAATCATAAATGCATGCTTAGCCTGAACAAAACTATGGGAAAATAGGAAAATAATAGATTGAATGAACAATTAAAGTACAAATCTCATTGATCAAAACATACTTACAATGAGATTTCTCAAGGCAACAACCTTGTGCATAATAGCTCTTCACAAAATCCCAAAGGTTACAAGACCCATTACAAAACTGAATAAATTTAAACCTAACTGCTTCCAAAGGATGTAGCTAGCAAGTGCTTGGCTAAGAGAGAAGAAAAAATGGGAAAAAGAGGTGATCAAACCCTAATTGCAGCTTATATATTCAGTTCTAATGCCTTAGCCAAAAGAAGAGTAAACCTTAATTTTTCTAGCAAATGTGGCACTATTATAACCCTTGGATGCCTAGGGATATGTGCCTCAAGATCAAGGCCTCGGGATGTATGCCCTGGACCTGGGGAAGTCCTCAAAAGGTCCCTGAGTTAATTCATTTGCCCGGTTTGCAGAGTCCGCGCGAGGTAAGAATTTGGCTTGGAAGGTTATTCACTCATGCAGGTGACTTTGGATTGTCATGCAGCTGATTTGGCATTGAATGCACTTGTGCAGAAGAATTTATAGTTCTTGTCTTGCTCGCATAGTAGAGCTTTAGAATTTCTTGTCGTGAGGTACTCGCACCGTAGAGCTTTGTACTCCCTTGGCTTCTTGTCAAATGAATGACACATCTCACTAGGCAAAGGGTATAGCTTTAACCGCGTGAGAGTTATTCAAGATAATTTATGGGCATCTCTCTCTTCCAGAGCCACCCGAGAACTTTGCGAGTTCACTGTTGTTCCTTGTGCAAATGGGCCTCGCGAGGTAGTGCGCATGGCTGCTTTAAAACTTGATCCTCGCTAGAGCTTCGCGAGCTATATTTCTGAAGGCTTAGTGCGCGAGAGCCTCGCGAGTTCCTTAGGCATTGATTGCAACGGAAGTGCATGACTACTGCGTGAGATCCCTTGTGCTACATATCTTAGCTGCACGAGGAAGCTTTGCTATAGCTTTAGCCATGCGAGGCAGCACCTCAATTGTGTGACATAAGTCATTTGTTCCTCTGCTACTATGCAGCTGCTACTATTGCAGCTCTCTCCACTCACATCTATGCTTCTTTCATTTACTGGACTTTCTTGATCAATTATGACATGCAAAATAGTCATCATGGTGTGCACCACCATGGTGTTCCATCAGTCTTTGGCTCAGCTGTCAATCTCTTCCTTGGATTCTCTCTCTTCTTGGCACCAAAGGCATGGACTTTGTGTTAAGCTGCACAATTTATTACTAACTATAAAACACACTAAACAAAGGATTATTAGATAGCTACAAGGTGTAGCAAATGCTAGGCTAAGAGGTGAAAAGTGGTACTTTTCAGTGAATAACACTAGCCACTGCGGGTATTTGGATACCTTATAGCAAAGGCTAGGTTAAGAG
The DNA here is from genome assembly GCA_021018995.1 of Chloranthus sessilifolius. Taxonomy (NCBI): domain Eukaryota; kingdom Viridiplantae; phylum Streptophyta; class Magnoliopsida; order Chloranthales; family Chloranthaceae; genus Chloranthus; species Chloranthus sessilifolius. Next base: position 83,653,181 of record CM037586.1, on the reverse strand, counting down.
GTGAAAAGTGATACTTTTCAGTGAATAACACTAGCCACCGTGGGCATTTAGATACCATGAGAAATCTCGCGTCATACTACTTAATGACCTCATCTTTGACTTTTAGCATCCACTCGGGTCAGAGTCATCTCAGCTTCTGCTTAATCGGCTTTATATCGGGGTAGAGAGGCAACTCATGCTCGACCAAATCAGTGTCCAGACCAAGCATGTCCTCGTACGACCAGGCAAAAACGTCTTGGTATGACGGAAGGATGTCGATCATGGTTTTTCTTTCTTTGGGAGATAGCGACATTCCGATTTTGGTAATTCGGGGGATCTCCTCAGTCCCTAGATTAACATCTTTAGTTTCTTCGACAATGGGAGTAGAGCCATGCTCAAATTTGGCAAACCAGTCAAGGAGCTCATTAGGGAGCTCCTCCATGGAGATATCCTCATCCAGACTCGTAACTCCTACCTCTTCTTGTATTTCTATATGAAAGGGGTCAATTTTACGTGGGGCAGATATTTCAATTAGAGCATCTTTTTGTGAGATTTTATTTGAAATTTTAAATGACAATATTTTTGGGCTATGTATTTTTTCAATGTTTTTGGGATTTTGTATCTTTCTAATGTTTTTGAGATTTTTGTTTCCTTTGGAGATGGACCCTTGGCAGCATGAGTCTGTTTATATACAAGGTATTGCCTACCAAGAGCTTATCTCACTATTTATAAGTTGTTGTTTTTTTAGAAATGGATGCCAAATGTTAGGCCACTCTCCGCTTCCAGGGTTTGGGGCAAAGATGCCCAATTGCGTACCTGAGAGGCTGCTCCTTTACTTGTTTGGACGGAGGGTGCTAACTGATATGGCTCTTCAGATTCAGCCTCTATCATGTTGATCCCTATTTCATCTGATATGATATCCTCAAATGTTAATACACTTTTGTGGTGATTCACCATAGGTGGAGTTTGTTCAGGTACAGACCGTCATTCCTCAAAGAGGGATAACGCGGCCAAGTCTATCTCCAGGCTGGGAAGGGTGATGTAGGGATTGGTGGGGTGAACTAGTGCGGCAGGCTTATGTAGGGTCAATTGGGTTACCCCATTCCGGTCGATCTTTACAACCCCAGCACTCACGAGTGAATTTCTGATGTGAGGTCTGAGATGGGGTTTCTCCTCTATGTGGATGCCCCTAGCTTTTACAGCTGCCATTGCACAGGGTTTCTCTTTAGCTTCCCGCACCTCTTCTTCCGTGGGCTTGTAACCTAGCCCAAATCTGACTTTTTGGCCCCCCTTAACTATGATGGGCTCCTTCCTACCTTGCAGTCGAGGCCCAAGTCCTCTACCTTTTTTATAGCCCCACTTTTGGAGCATAGCCACTGCCACTACCATTCCAACTCTGATTCTTGGAACGATGCCCTCGATGGGCTCCTGGAGTATTGTCGATACCTCGTATTTGAAACTGTGGAGGTCGACATCCTTTATGGTATGCGGCACATCCAGCACATTGGGCTTTTCAATGCTGTTGGTGGCCTTCTCTTTCTCCCTATGCCCTTCACCAATGATGGTGATGATCTTATGCTTGGACACAAACTTAAGTTTTTGGTGCAACGTGGAGGGGATCACTCTAACTTCATGTAGCCACGGGCACCCCAATAATAGATTAAATGAGGATTTAATGTCCATTACCTGAAATAATATGGAGAAGGTCATTGGCCCAATCAACAGCTCAAGGTTAACTTCTCTCATTATCTCTCTCCTGGTATTGTCAAAACCTCGGGCACTAGTTCTCGTGGGTCTCAACATGCATGGATCTACCCCGATCTTTGTGGCGGTTCTCAGTGGGCATATATTCAACGCAGACACATTATCGATTAAAACCAAGGGGATTATCATATTTTTAGACTCAACAATTATATTCAAAGACTTTGAGTGAGTACCTCCTTCCTCTGGTAAATCAGCATCTGAAAATGAAATAGCATTCGAGGTTATCACTTGACCGATTATTATCTGCCCGACTTCATCCGGGCTAACTTGCAGTGACACATGTGCATTCTTTAACACCCCCATTAATGCTTGAAAATGGAGTGGGGACGTCACTAACCAATCCTACACAGTGATGTGAGCTGGCATCCTTCTCAGCTAAGTCTCCAGTATATGTTCTCGACTCATTTTCTCGAAAGGATTCACGACGCTGTCTTTCTTTCCCTCTGGTTGGGGTTGTGCTGCTGTTGCTAGTGCTTCAGGCTACTTCAAAATCTTCCTGGATTGGGTAACAAGGTCCACTTCCCCTTCTCTGTTGCTGCCAGCATTGACAACTGTTTGTTCATAACTCAGAGGGACCTGATGTGGGTTATAGGTTGGCAAGGGGTTGGGGGAATGATGGGCTATCGGGTAATTGACGGGAGTGGTGGGGTATGGTTGATATGCATTTATATGTACATAATTGACAGGAGTGGGTGATGAAAAATAAACCCTAAGATCTAAGGGCTCAACTCGTGGTGCTGGGCTAGGAAAATAATCTGACAATCACCCCGATATTCCTTTCTTCATAGTTTCTCGGCAATGGTGCTAAATAGCTCTCCCGATCACTGATTAGTCCGATGGGTCAAACTCAAACTCCTCCTCACCTTCTATCATTTAGATGTTGGGTCAGGAACCTACTCCTCTGATAGGATGTGGGAGTAATGGCACCTAGTGAATATTTGCATGTTGTTTCAATGGGAAGCAGCGATCAGTCAGGTGACCTGGACCCTGATAAAAGTTGTAATGAGTATTAGGGTCATAATTCTTTGGGATCGGGTGAGGAGGAGGTTGCGGTTGACGAATAGTAATTAATCTCTTTTCTATTAGTAAAGATAAAATTACACTTAATGATTGCCCCAGGGGTGTAAACACTCGGTCCTAGCGGGCTCTCCTCTGCTCCGAAGTCATCTGCATTCCTTGCCGATTCCCTGTTCTCTATATCTGCTCAGTTCTGACTGGTACTGATTGGGCTTCTTGAAATTAGAACAGGGTTATGTTATTATTGGGCCTAGTGTTGGAAATGTTCTGAACGTTAGCCCCTATTCTCTTCTCATTCCTCTCTTCTTAAAACCTTTTAACCCCACTAGCTCCAATTGGTGTATTCTTGTTCAGGCGGCCCTCCCTAATAGCATCCTCACAGCGATTAGCATTCCTTAGCAGATCGGCAAAGCTGGACAGCTACTGGTATACCAAAAAGTCTAAGATTACTAGTAGGGTATTCTTGGAGATCATTTTGATTCATTCATCATCAGGTATTCTGTTCCTAACTTGAGCTACCAGTGCTCTCCAATGCCCCAGATAATCACTGAAGGTCTCATTTGGGTTTTGCTTTAACGGGCCAAGTCAGAATTACACGGTTTTATGTCTATGTTATAGACATATTGTTCCTGGAATAAATGTGTTAAGTCCTTCCAAATTTTCATCATAGATGGTTCCAAAGATGTGAACCATCTTAAGGCCGAACCGATCAAACTTTTTTAAAAGACCTTTATTAGTAGTCTTTCGTCCCCTCAATACTGACACATGTCCCCACAGTGGGACTTGAGGTGTACAATAGGATTACCGGTGCTGTTGTACTTGTCAAAAGTCGGCATTTTAAATTTGGGAGGTAAGGGGACCTCAGTGAACAAACATAAATCAGTGAAGTCCGTGGTGTAGATTTCAGCACCACCCATTTTCAACAACTGCTTCTATATTTTATCTAACTGCTCCTTCAACTGCTCTGACTCCTTGGATATGGGAGTCACTTTCTCGGCAGTTGGTTAGACTTCACTTTGGGCTACCAGGGGGTGGGAAATGATAGGAGGAGGGTTAAGGCTAGTCAGAGCCCCAGCATAGGCTCCAGTGTTTCTTATCTCGTCCTCTTCATACTACTGGTCTATATAAGGTACAGTGAGGGCAGGATTCTCTTGTTGATGCTACATGGATTGGGTGGGGATGGCCTGGATGGGGGTTGGGTGAGTCCATTGGGGATGAGGGAAGGTTTGTTGGATGATGGGATGAGTGGAAGTTAGATTTTAGAGTGGGGACCTAATGAGGCCATTGGACCTAGGGAAAGGCTTGAAATTGACTTTGGGATGTCAGGATATGGGTGAATTGGGGTTGATGTAAGGTATAGGTTTGAGCTGGGTATGAGGGTTATGAATGGGTGAAATTCTGGAGGAATTGTGAAGGGTCTGGGTGCAAGGCTCTAAGGTTTTGTTGGGCTTGAGTTTGGGCCATGAAGCCTTAGGAGGGTTGGGCTACAAACCCTTGGTCATGATAGGTTTGGACCATGGGCCATTGATGGGTTTGGGCCATGAGCCCTTAGTGGGTTTGACCCATTGGGCCTTAGTGGGTTTGAGAAATGGGCCCTTGGTGGGTCTGGGCCATGGTCCCTTGGTGGGTATGGCCCATTGGGCCTTGGTGAGTATGGGCCATGGGCCCTTGGTGGGACTGACCCATTGGGCCCTTGGTGGGTCTGGCCCATTGGGCCTTGAGGGTCTGGGCCATGGGCCCTTGATAGGTATTGTTATGGGATTTTGGGCCGTGGGGCCTTGGGATATGTGGGGAATGGGGGTTTGGGCCATTGAGCCTTGGGATATATGTGTAGTGGGGGTTTGGGTAGTGTGGATGACGGGGGGTTGATGGGGGTCATGGGGGAATGAGGCATGGAGACTTGCTAGGATATGGGATGGATCCATAAATGTGTGGTGTGGAGGAGAGGGGATGTGTTGGGAGGCCTTCCACCTATTGTAGGTTTGGAACATCTCTTCCATCATGGCCATGGAAGGGGGATCGGATGGAGATGGGCTATTTAATGGTTGGAGGGTATAGATGGGGTGTGGGAAGAGGAAAAATTAGGCATGGCCCCGATAAAATTAGGCATGGCTCGGGTGAGGGGTGGGATATAGGGTGGATTGGAGAAGTGAGGTGGGGCATTGGTGGATGGATTAGGTATGTATGGGGGAGATGTATGGGGCATGGAAGTGGAAAATGAGAGGAAATTTGGCCATGGCTTCGGGAAAGATGGGCATGGCTTGGGTAAATGGAGGGATGTGTGGGGGATTGGATATGGTATGGATGGATGTGGGTGGATAAGGTTGGGAGGATGAGAAATGAGGCATGTTGGTCAAGGTAGAGGATGGGTTTTGAATGGGTGTGGAAGGAAGGTAGGATGGGTTGGAGATGGCCATGGTTGAAGGCATGGTTTGGGAAAATGATGGGAAATTTGAACTTTGGGTATTTTGGGAAATGGTGGAAGGGAAAATGGGGGCACCAAACAGGCCGATTATGGTGAGGTTTGATTGGGTAAGGAGGGTGGAGCTAAAGGCTTCTTCAGTATGGGAATGGGTTGGAGAATGTGGCGGGGATGAGTCGGGATCGGCATAAGTCGAGTCCATAGCCCATGACATATCTCGGTATCGGGTTGGGTATGGGTGCCTCGGATGGGACCCGTAAAGCTTCCTCCTTCTTCCCCTACGGGATGACGGAGGGTACGATGATGCCGTTGTGACAGCACCAATCAAGACTCTATTTTAAAATGTTTAATTTTAATTTTTTGAATATTTATAAGTGAAAAAGAAATGAGGGTTCCGGAGCCCTTTTGAATTCCCTTCTCGGGTGGCTCTCGTACCCTAAATAGGTCCCACGACAAAGGTTCTGAAGTGTTTTAAAAGAATCAAAGGGAAACCCCTCAATCTATTGAAGGCACGAAAACCAATGTAAACAACCCGATCCCCATAAACGAATAAAAAAGAAGTCACCTTCTTTTGACTGGCAAAGGTGTATTGGGTGTCGGAATTGTGGGGCCTAAATAGAGGCACAAAACACAGTGATCGGGGAGTCTGAAATGTGAAATAGGCCTCAGATCTGAACTGGTGCTGCTCAGAACCAAACTAGCGCAAGTAATAGTGGCGCCAGAGAAAAAGGTCCCAGATTAAAGCTGGTGCAACTAATAGTTGCGCCAATGTACTTTTGGGATTTTTTGCATTTGCACAACTAATACTTGCGCCAGAGTAAACTGGTTCTCCAATTTCTATTATAGCAGCAACCTCAGTTCAAAATGGATCTCCAAACTGGCTTTTGGTGGAAGTTGGGCTTCCGGGGACTGACCGATTTGATGATACGTCTCTTTTCTCACAGACCCTAGGGGTTTAGAGGCAAAATTGGGTTCATTATCACTCTCTTTTTCCCGGGTTTTAAGCTTGGAATGAGAAGTTTACCCACACGATATACTTCAAATGCAAGAAATTTTCTTAGGAACTAGGTGGGCTGGGACTTTTTCGGATCATCACCACTAGGGGCTGCCGCCGTACTAAGACCTGGGTGGTTGTATGTGTGCCTAAATAACCCAAGCCTTTGAAAATCTACCCGCAAAAATTAATTTAAATCCCCTTTGTTGGTTCAATTTTATTTTTCACTTTTAAGAGAATTTTCTTAAGTTCAAAGACCGGGGGTGATAATCCCATGCCGCCTCTACGGGCCAGCGTTTACTGTTTGTAATATGATTGCGAAAATGTAAGTGAGCACGTAGGCCCGCCAAACATCTAAGGCACTTTAAATGACGTAAAGGTAAAGAAATTTAAATGCAAAGTACAAGTAGGCCTGCCAATCGGCTAAGGCGCTTAAAATGGCAAAAATGTAAAGAAAATTAAAGACTATGCGCAAGTAGGCCCACTGATCGGCTAAGGCTCGTAAATGACATAAAAGTACGGGTAAGTAAAATGACGTAATCGGAGGGGTGAGTAAAAAAATAGTAAAAATAAATAAAAAATATCAATAAAAGGTTAGTAAAAATCAAAAATAAAGAAGCCAAGTTCAAGGGGAAGCTCTACTAGCTACTCCCTAGTAGAGTCATCATCTGTGCAATCGTGGGATTTTTGACGATCCCGTCGCGACAATGCGCTCACTAATGAAAAATATAGAGACGCCACTTGGAGCTTTTGGTGTCCCTGGAAACCTAGATCATTTTTATAAGCACCAAAGTGCCACAAATATGTCTCTAAATCTGGTCTACGCCAAAGGCTCTTGGGTAGGGGCTTCAGTTATCGATTGGAAAGGTGTTAGGCACCCAATCAACCAGCTTAATGCCGTCTCTACTAATGGCCAAAACAAAAATAATATGAAAGAAAAGAAAAATGCTTCCTCTTGCCCAAAGGGTCTTAAAATCCAATTTGTGCCCCTCCATTCCTACCGAAAATTCGGTGGCGTAACAGCACAAATGGGAGCATAGAGGGAGAACCGAGAAGGTAGAAGAATTGAGGGGAGAGCCGGAGCTCTCGGGCCCTTGTTGCACCATTGTGGAGCCTTGTGTTGGCTTGGTTTGGTAAGCTTTTGAAGGCTTGTATGGTGAGAAATGGGGTTCTAACTCTTAGGGCTTGATAGCTAAGAGGTAGAGAGGGAAGGCTAGGGGGTAACACACACCTAACCTAGAGCTTATGGATGAAATGCTAAGGTCTAAAGGGTTTTTTAAAGTTCTGGAATTTGTAGGGGAATGGTGCACTAGAGAAGAGAGAGAGAGAGAAGGGATTCCTTAATCTCTTAATTACAAATTTTTTCGAGCCATTTGCAAGGGGGGGTGCCTCTCTATTTATAGGAAAAAGAGAGGTTAGGAGGGTGCTTAGGGGCTAATTGGGTTTAACAATTAGGTAATGGACCATCTAAGGTTTCCTAGGGAGCCTTGAAAAATGTGAAGAGGTGCTCCAATGGTGGATGATAGGGTGAGGCTTTAAACCACTTAAGGAGTTGCACATAGATAGTAAATGGGTGCAACAGAACTAGCAAAACACACCCCAAAGGTCAAGATGGTCAATAAGTCAAACCCCAATCTCAAAATTCGAGGTAAAAACTAGGGGTTACTGTTCATATGCCTAGCGCAACTATTAGTTGTGCCAAGCATATGCATAGTAAAATAGTGCTTGAACAGTGCTTGGAAGTTGGCTACCCGCAGGTGGGGTCCACTTTATAACTGGCGCAACTAATCCCTAGGGGGTTCCATAATATTTACCATTTTTCCCTTACTCTTCAGAACACTATATCTTCTCGCACACAGCTCCGATTGGGGTGATTCTTAGCTAGTTGGAAAGCTAAGGACTTCTACTTTTCAATGGTATGAGATTCGATCATAGTACAAGGCACAGCTAGTCCTGGTGCACCACTCTTCATCCATTGCTTGGGAAAGCTAGGTTTAGGTCTGAAATGGATTCTAAGGGTCGGGATGGGTTCCTAAAGGTTCGAGAAGGTTCCTAAGGGATCTAGGGTGATTCTTAATGGTTTAGGATGGCTCCTGAGGCTTCGAAAGGGTTCCTAAGGGTTCCATACATGCCATCAAAAGCTCGGAGATGCGCCTCCCTCAAAATGAGTTTTGATCTGGCCTTGGGCCAAATTTAGGTGTCTACAGCACTGACGTGAGCAACTAATGTGGTTGAGTTTGAGAAGTTTGTAAATCATGTTTTGAGAGGTTTAGGGAACCTCTTGACAGGTTTTGAGACTCATTTGTGCTCCATTCGACAGGTTGGCTTAAGCTTTCAACAGGTTGGATAACTGCTCGACAGGATGAATCAACCTCTCGGTATCCAATACAGCTCCAAGCATCCTCTCGACAAGTTCTTTCCCTCTGTTTGACAGGTTGGAAGTTCTTCTCGATAGGATGAAAGCATCCTCGCAAGAATGAATGCAGCTTCAGGTAATTCTTCGACAGGTTGCCTCTGATTGCTGGACAGGTTCAGGGAACCTCTCGACTAGTTTAATTCTAGCTTTCTGCACCTCACGAGAAACACTGCATCAGGTGACCTCTCGATAGGATGATTTGCACCAATCGATAGGTTCTGTCAACCTCTTAAAGTACCCATTTCTTCATATCAGAACCTCTCGACAGGTTGTAATGTAGCTTCAGATATCCTTTAATAGGATGCTTCATCCAGTTGCACTTGTTGACAGGTTCTGGGATCTTGTCGATATCTTCATATTTCAGCACACAGACCTGTCGACAAGTTGAATTAACCTCTCATCATGTCCTGTTCTTTGCTTCTATAGCAGGCACACAGTTTGGGGTGTTATCCTTCATCTATCCAGCACATAGTAGCCTTTGGAGGGGTTCAATCTTCATCCAATGCAGCTGCTCTTGCTCCTAAGTGTGCCTAGTTGGACACATGCCATTCCCATAGGCTTCTGAGGCTCTATGAACTACTTGATGGCTGGCCTTTTGGGCTGCATGAGCACATGTTGAGGCAGCAGGTCTCTTATTTGATATTTTTAAATGGATGTCTGCACTATGACTATAATTTATTGCTTAACTACAAAACACACTCAAGACACATTGTTAGTCACCTCAAAGGTCCATCAAAGGTCAGGTTAGGAGGTAAAAAATGATAGTTTTTACTAATTAACACACCCTTAAATCTAAGCTTTGCTAGTCCTTGAGCAAAGGAGAAATTAAAAACAAATATTGAAAATAGAAAATACCACTTTTGTAGGGAGCACAGATGCATTTAGCATATGCATCAAGCCTTTTAAACCCCTAGGTGATCCCTAGCGGAGGAGTGAAGTCTCCTGAGGGTTTTCAGTGAAGTTACCCATAAACTTCCATATGAACATAATTAAATCAAGTGCAAGCAGTTACAAGTTAGATCCCAACAAATTCAGCTTTATTCCATACCTTACCCTTTTTAATTTAAAAGTTTCAAAATAGAAAATGTAAATAAATTTAATACCTAAATCCTTTTTCAAACACATCATAACTAATTTGAAATCATCAAGGGAATGCTATGTACATAACAATATATACTCCACCATTAATTTAAGAATCAGGTTCAAACAATGCCTAAATAAGTCAAATCTCAGACCCAATTATCTCACAGGCATACTCTCACAAATGATTTCAAAGGTATATCATTTCACATAGCTCAAGAGCAGTTACAGCCCTCAAATAGGACAACAGGCATGAGCATAGGCAGTGCTCTAATTCTTGAACTCTTCTACTCTCTTCACCATAGATTACATAGTTCCTCATCTCGACATGACAGCTCAATCAACTTCAGATCAATAAGGTATTTTTATTGGATTGTAATGTGGCTTATGGGCGAGGTTTATAAGGAAGACAGGGGTCAAGAGGGATTCAAAATTGAAAAATCAGCAAGGTCAGAAGGTGGTATACACACCTTCTTCATCTCAACACATCTTCATCTTTCTTTGATATTTTTTAGATTTGAAGTGGCCATCTTCTCATCTTCTTTTTCAAAATTTCCAATGAAGTGACTTCTCTTTCTGTTTCTCTCTGTTTATTTTGTTTTTCCGTTTCTCTTCTTTTGTATGATTTTCTTCTGTATTTTTATCAAAAAATATTTTTTTTATGAGCTAGAATGCCACAACTCCACAACTGAGCACTGTTTTTCTTAGATTTTCTTTCTTTTCCTTCTACCAAATATCAAACCTTGCTCCCCTAACCTCACTTCTCCATTTACTTCCTGAATTCTCAAATTGAGGGTGAACTGAAACAGGTCAAGAGGTTCAGGAAAAAAATATTTTGGTATTTTTGTCAAAGAAGAATGGAATTTTTAGGCTCAAATTGTGTGTATCAAGGGCAGTTAAAAGGTGGGGAATTTTAAGTTCAAACTATCCAAAAGATGGCCTTACATCATGTCTTTAATGTCATGAGTGCTGTCAATTTGTCTCAACTTGGAGTGCATAACTTCTAGTGGAAGAAAGTAGGTTCAAACAATCCTTAGAGCATAAATATTTTGCCAAAACACTCTTCAAAAGAAATTTTCAAAGGCCCAACTCTCGCTGGGTATGATCTTCCATAGGACTCTCAAGACATGTTCTTAGTTTTTCTCTCCTTAATGGTTCACTACACACTGATTATGACAAAAATTTCTTGATGATGTCTTTCATGGAAATGATGAATTTTCAAAAAGATTCAAAAATTAAACAGTCTACCATACATTTTTTTTAAATCTTCCTTTTTCAAAATTACTCAGTTTGAAATTCTGCTAAATTTGTTTTGATCTCATTCATACCATTGCACTTGGCTTAATTATCTCATACAATTTTTTCAAGATACTATACCCCCAAACCTATGAGGAACAGTGTCCTCACTGATTTTGAAGTATAACAAAAGGAAATAGCAGGGTAAGCACAAGGATAGTAGCAAATGAAGCATAAAGTACAAAGTAGAACAAATTGAAGCACAAAGGAAAACAAGAAACACAAAACAAAAATTTTATTGAACACAAGTAATTACAAAGCACAAGAGAAACAGTACATTCTATATTTAACAAAAAGTATATACAGCATAATCCTAAATACAAAGTAACTACTACAAAATCCTAAACACAGCTACACCTAGTCAGAGTCAGTATCTAAACTTAAACTAAAAGGAGGGTCCCAAGCATATTTTTCTTCATAAAGATTCTTGTCCTTCTTCACTTGCTCTGCACTAGAAGCATCAGGTGTGGATTTGATTGTAGCTGGCTTCTTCTTCTTCTTGGGCTTTGTGCTAGGCTCCTTGATGGAAATGCCTTTGGATTCTAAAGGACCCAAGGCTGAGTATAGGGAGAGGATCTCTACTAACCTTGCTAGCATTTCAGATTTTTATTTGTACATCTTGTAAAGATCGAGGGAATTGAGGACCATCTTCCATAATTTCCACTCCTCTTTCCTATGGGCCTCCAAAAGAGGGTCACTTTCCTCCTCTTGGGCTTACTGTAGCAAAACCATGACAGCATCCACTACGAATCTGACATCCTCCTTGACATATGGGTTGGTCTCAATGGCTATTGCGAGGGATGGCAGAGGTGAAAAGGTGTTGGTGCCATATGGGACAATGGCCTAATGGTTAGGGTCATCCATGGAGGAGGGGGTGATGGGCAGCTAAGGAAGTGGTGGTGATGGTAAAATGAAGGTTAGTGGCAGGTCCTCTTACACAGCAAGTGACTCAGGTGGGGTGGAGGGGTAGATAAAAGGTAGAAAGGATAGGTCAGCCTCCAAGGGGTCAGGTTGGGTTGCAGTAGGGAAAGACAAAGTTGCTTCCTCAAAGGCTGTTTGAGTAGAGGAGTCTTGGCTAGAAGGGGCAGAAAATTGATTCTTCCACCTCAGCAATGATAGCCACTACTATAGGGGAAGCTGAGGGGATGGAGGTGGAGTGGGTATAGGAAAAGGTGTAGGAGTAGGAATTGTAAGAGGGTGAATGGTTGAGGTAGATGGTATTAGAGTAGATTGAATGGCATGGAAGTAGGTGGTCATAGCAGATTGGTTTATTGTGTTGGTTTGAAGATGGGCTAGGATGGAGGTGAGAAGGAAAAGGATTTGAGCAGAGGCATCTAGTAAGTGTGGGGCTTGGGTAATTGGTGGAATGGGTATAATAGGCTAGAAAGGAGATGTGGGAGCATGCTGGAATTAGGTAGGTTGTGGAGAGTAAGGTAAAGGGGAGTACTCATGCCCAATATCATCCATAATGGACTCTATCAGGGACGAATATCCCTCAGTGGTCAAGTGATCTAGCTATTGGGTAGGAATAGGTGACATGGAGGTAGTGGAGTCAATATCAGAGGGTATGGATGGTGGAGAGGAAGTGACTGGGTCAGCTGATGTAGATGGAACTGCTGGTTGAGGACTTAAGCGTTCTAAAGATGGGATGGATGGGCTAGCTAGAGGGGTTGTGGCTGATTTTGATTTTCTCTAGTAGGTGGTTGTGATGGGAAGTGAAGGTAAGGTGACAATTGGGTCTATGATAGGAGGAGCTGACACAAGGGTGATTGTGGTGATGATAGAAGGGATAGCTGAAATGCTAGAAGGTATGGGGACTGAGATGGACAGAATGGAAGGAGATGGAATGGGGATGCTAACAGAACTGACAACAACAGGGTGTTATTCACTGAAAAGTATCACTTTTCACCTCTTAACCTAACTACACCTTGAAGCTGACTAATAACTCTTTGTTTAGCTTATTTTATAGTTAGTAATAATTTGTACAGCTTAATACAAAGTCCATACCTTTGGTGCCAAAAAGAGAGAGAATTTAAGTCAAGAATGACTATTGAGCCAAAGAATGATGGGACACCATGGTGGTACACACCATGGTGACTATTTTGCATGTCATGATAGACCAAGGAAGTCCAGCAGATGAAAGATGTATGGACGTGAGAGGAGAAGGCTGCAACAGCAGCAGCTGCATAGTAGCAGAGGAGAAATAGTGTTATCTCTCACAGTAGAAATGTTGCCTCGCACTGTTGAAGGTTGTAGCAAAGCTTCCTCACGCAGATGTTACATGCAGCATAAGTGAACGCGTGAAAAACTTGCACGCCTAGTGGAGGGATGAACTTCAGAGAACTGCTTCACGCAATAGTCACGTGGTTGATCTGCTTTCAACACTCCAAGACTTCGCGTAGCTCTCGTGCACTAAGCCTTCAGAAATCTAGCTCGCAAAGCTCTCACGAGAAACAAACCTCATATCAACTACGCACACTATCTTGTGAGGCTAAGTGGCACAAAGAACAATAGCAAGCTCATGAAGTCCTCAAGTGGTTCAAGAGGAGAGAGAGCTTCAGATATTTCCTCGCGCAGTTCTTGAGTGTTTAAAAGTTCAAACCTCTACTTAGCGAGCTGTCTTAGTCCTTTGACAAGAAGCCGAGCGAGATTGAAGATCTTCCAAGTGACACCTTCGTGATAAAAAATTTTGAAGCTCTACTGCATGAGCAAAGCTAAGCACTGCAAATTCTTCCTCGCGAGTGCATTAAAGGCCAAAGCAGTTGCACGACCATTTAAAGACCTTCTGTGTGAGAAAGGGACCTTCCAAGACAAATTCCACCTCACGAAGCACTCAGCAGCTGTGCGAATGAACTAAAGAGCAAAAGTCTGCCCTGCGAAGCTCGGGCTCTCCACTTCTCAGTCTTTACTCATGGACCTTTTGGGGATTTCTCCAGGTCTAGGGCACACATCCCAAGGCCCTGATCTCGGGGCATACATCCCAAGGCATCTAGGGTTGTAATAGTACCACATCTGACCTAAAAATTAGGGTTAATCTTCTATTGGCTAAGGCATTAGGATTGAGTATTTAAGCTATAAATTTAACTTAGAACACATCTCTCCTTCAACCTTTGTCAGCTGTGAGATCGAGTAGGCTAGGGTTAGGGTTTGATCACCTCTTTTTCTAGTTTTTCTTCTCTCTTAGCCCAACACCTGCTAGCTAAATTCTCTATAAGCAATTAGGTTTAGTTTTATCAGTTTTGTAATGGGTTTTATGCACATTGGGATTAGTAGATGAGCTGTTTTGCACAAGGTTGCTACCTTGAGAAATCTCATTATAAGTATTATGTTGATCAATGAAATTTGTATTTTAATTGTTTATTCAATCTATTATTTTTCTATTTGCTCATAGTTTTATTCAATCTATGCCATGCATTTAGGATTTGAGCTGATTTGAAATACCCATGGGAGCTTGAGCTTGTAGCCCTAAGACCATGGTGGCAACAACAATATACATGTTCCAGCTCAGTTCTCTGTGGTGTGGATAACCTCTGTGGATAGCTTGTGACCATTCAAGTGGACAGACTATAGCCTTAGGGAGATTCCAAGCCACAGATCTGAGAAGGATTCTTCTCCTCTGCACTTGAGCTTGTAGCCTTCTGAGAGATTATTGCAGGAACAAGCTTCCCTCTGTTATACTTGACCAACATCATATGTTAGATCTGATTTCTCTGTAGAGTTTTCAGACTTGTGAGCTGAGTCATTGCAGGCCTTTTGTAGCAATGACCAGCTATATTTAAAGTCCCCAAATAGCTTTTGAATTGTAGTGATTTCCATTGATTTGTTCAAGAACTATTTGCTCCCATGGATGCTTGTGCTTGTAGCCTGACATACATGGTGTCTGTAATAGTTTTAATGTTCTGATTTGATCCATTGAATGGAGGACATCTATTGGATAATATGTGACCATTTAAGTAGATAGATTATAGCCTTAAGATTAGTCTATTCCATTTTATCAGATTGGTTTTCTGATTTAATTCATGTGGTTTGATCCTCTCTATTAGATAGCATGTGAAAATTGAAGTGGACGGGTTATAGCCTTAAGAGACCAGGTCAAACCATAAGGGTTGAGTTGGATACATCTTCCTTGTAGATGTGCTTGTGGCCATCTGAGGGATTGCTGCAGAGACAGCCCTAAGTCAGAGTTACATAGCTTATTTAACCTTAGCTTAACTGCTTACTTCACATCATTTTATCTTTATTTTGACACACACCATCACCACCTTCTTCATAACCCATTCTTTAGAATAGGGAGGTCTACTAATATAACCTATTTTGGGTTCTAGATCAATTTCTCTATGGGATAAACTCTTACTTACTCAAAACTTGCTACAATAGCCCTGTATCCTGTAGATTGTGTATTTCAGACTTGTTGATCTAACCAATTTCCATCTCCATACTTTTGATTTATTTTTATTTACCACTATTTTCTCACCAATAACAAGACAACAATCCGAAAGTAACCAACAAGTTTTTGGCACCGCTGCCGGGGATATTGATCTTTTTAGTAGACCTGAGTTGTATTATAATTTAGAATAGAAAATTCTTTATAGCTGTGCCTTAAATCGAATAAAATGTACAAATAATTTTTGTTGGAATTTTTGCAGACTTGGACAATAGCAGCAGGGATAAGCTAGAGCTGCAGTTGGAGTTTAGCTAGTTCTGTTTGCACTTCTTTTACCTTAAAATTCAGTCCATTTGTGTTGAACTCCCTGTCAATAATTTAGTTGTAAATTTGTTTAGTTGAGATTTTTGTTTGCAAATTTTTTATGTGATGTGAGCATCTTCTTTACCTGTTGATTATGTGTGTGTACGCTTGGTAGAAGGTCCTTAAACCCTAAGCTGGAACCTCTAAATCCTGAGGTTGAAAGGGTCCTTAGACTAAGAAGTATAACACCAGCCCCTACTATTGAAATTGAGCCAGCTGTCATGACTGAGAGGCAAAGAGTTCTGAAGGAGTACAATGCACCTGGGGATTACACATCTCCCTTTTGCATACAATTTCCTTCAGTTGAAGGAAACTATGAAATCAAGTCCACCATTAACATGTTGCCATCTTTTCATGGGCTCAGTAAGGAAGATCCTTCCAAGCACATTGATCATTTCTTAGCACTCTGCACCACATTCAACATTATTGGCCTGAGACCTAAAGCCACCAAACTTAGACTTTTTCCTTTCTCCCTAAAGGAAAAAGGCAGCACTTGGCTCTCTAAGCTCCCAGCTAATAGCATTCAGACATGGAGTGACCTCCAAAGCCAATTTCTGGCTAAATTCTTTCCCATGAATAAAACCAGTCAAATGAGGACATATTGTCATTTACCCAGTCCTCAATTGAAGATTTTTATGAGGCATGGGAAAGGTTCCAAGAAATGTTAAAACAATGTCCCCACTAACAAATTCCGTAGTGGTAACTAGTGCAAGTCTTTTACCAAGGAATTAATCCCAAGAGTAGGGATATGGTGGATGCCTCATGCGGGGGTAGTTATCTCCACAAGATAATTGATGAGGCTTGGGAGTTGTTTGACATTATAGGGGAAAATTTCATGCAGCAGGAGTCACTGTCTCGCATTGACAGTCAGACCCCAGCTAAATTGGTGAAAGAGTCCATCCATAGAGGTAGAATGTATGAGGTTAAGGTGCAAAGTGAATTGGAAAGGAAGGTGGACAATCTGAGTTTAAAGTTTGATAAATTGATGAATGTGATGCAACCTAGGATGGTTGCACAAGTGGAAGAGGCATGTCTGATATGCCAATCTCCCACACATTCACTTCAAGATTGTCCATCAGCTAATCAGTTCCCTGAGTTAATTTTGAAATATGCCAAAGCTGCCCAATCATATGGGCAGCAGCCTGCTGGGTACACATGGAGGAACCACCCAAATTTGATGTGGAGACAAGCAACATACCCTCAGTCCCAGTAGCAATAGTTGGCAGCTCCATACAGACCTCAGCACCAATTTAACCAAGGTTACCCACCAAAGCATAATTTTCAGTTGTCTGCCCCACAGCCCAATCACTTGGTCTTGCCCCCACAGCAGCCCAGATTCTCCTCCTTTGAAGAGAAAATATTGGCATCAATGCAAAATTTGGGAAGCCTAGTCCAAATTGTGAACTCTCATGGGCAAAGCATTAAAAAAATAGAGGACCAGTTGGGTTAAATCTGTGATGCTTTGAACAGGAGAGAAGAGGGAAAATCGTCTAGTCAACCCTTGGCTAACCCTAAGGGCAATACATGATTGGAGAAGACTCCTCTACCCATGAGGAAGCTAATGTAATAACTCCCCTAACGAGGGGCAGAGTGGTTGACAACTTAGTGGGCAGGGCAGCTAAGGAGGCCATGGAGAGTGAAAATGAAAGAAATGTAAGTCTTGAAGAATCAAGAAATTCATCCCTTGCTGTGGAGCTGCAAGGGAAAAATAAAGGGGCTAATGTTGAGCCCCTACAACAAACAATAAATGAAGAGAAAAGAAAAAAATAAAAATTTGACCATGATGTGTTTAGGCATGCAGCTGTGGCACCAACAGTCCCATAGCTGCCATTTCCTCATGCACTTGCTGGCCCATCTCCTTTTGATAAGGGGAATGCTCAGACGGAGGAAATGATAGAGACCTTCAAGCAAGTCAAGATTAATTTGCCCTTGCTTGATGCTATAAAATAGGTCCCTGCCTATGCTAAATTCGTGAAGGACCTCTGCACACAGAAAAGAAAGGCAATAGTGTAGTTGTCCAAAAAGGTTTTTGCATTTGAGCATGTTGAGTCATTTCTGTCCATTGCCACACTTGAGAAATTACAGGACCCAGGGGTACCTACTATCCCCTACATAATTAGAAACCATACCATTAGTAGAGCCCTCTTGGACTTAAAGTATGCCTTCTTGTGGCAAAACAAAAGGCTTCCAGTGATTATCTCTTCCTCTCTCACTAGTGAGCAGGAGGAGGAATTGTTCAGTGTTCTCAAGAAGCACACAAAGGCAATGGGGTGGATAATTGCTGATATAGGGGGCACTGATGCCTTAGTTTGCATGCACAAAATTAACTTAGAAGAGGGTACAAAACTCTCTAGGGAGATCCAGAGGAAACTCAATGCTCACATGCAAGAGGTGGTCTTGAAGGAGATAGTAAAACTATTAGATACAGGGGTGATTTACCCCATTTCAGATTCAGAATGGGGGTCACCTATCCAGGTGGTACCTAAAAAGTTAGGCATAATAGTTATTACTACTAATTCTGGAGAGTTAATGCCAGCCAGGGAGACCACTGGCTGAAGAGTTTGCATTGATTACAGAAGACTCAACTCTAAGACCAGGAAAGACCACTTCCCTCTCCCTTTCATTGGCCAAATTCTAGATAAGTACTACTTTCTTGATGGATACTCAGGGTATAACAAAATCCCTGTGTATCCTCAAGATCAAGAAAAAATTACTTTCACATGTCCATTTGGAACCTTTGCTTACAGGAGGATGCCCTTTGGACTGTGTAATGCCCCAACCACATTTCAGAGGTGCATGTATGCAATTTTCTCTGATATGATTGACAAGTTCCTAGAAATATTCATGATTGATTTTTCAATATATGGGGACAACTTTAACTAATACTTGGACCACCTTGACCTAGTTTTACAAAGATGTGAAGAGACCAATTTGGTCTTAAGCTAGGAAAAGAGCCACTTTATGGTAACACAAGAAAGTGTGTTAGGCCATGTGGTCTCCCAAAGAGGAATAGAGGTTGACAATGCTAAAGTGGGCTTGATCTCACACCTGCCCCCACCCAGGACTGTCAAGCAAATCAGATCCTTCTTACGACATGCTGGATTTTACATGAGGTTCATTAAGAACTTCAGCAAAATTGCAAAGCCATTATGCCACCTACTATGTCAGGATGTGCCATTCGAATTTTTTGTTGAGTGCCTTGAGGCCTTTGAGGTCTTAAAAAAGTGCCTTACCACTACTCTTATAGTCCAAGCCTCAGATTACTCACTCCCCTTTGAACTGATGTGTGATGCATCAGACTTGGCCATAGGTGTTGTCTTAGGACAGAGAAAAGATAAGATGCCTGCAGTGATCTATTAAGCCAGTAAAATACTAGCTGAAGCTTAGCTCAACTACACCACCACTAAGAAGGACCTACCTGCTTGCTGTGGTATTTGTTGTGGACAAGTTTAGGCCCTACTTTCTTGGGTCTAAAATTATTAGTTTTACTGATCACTCAGCCCTGAAATACTTGTTGGCTAAGAAGAATTCCAAACACAGGCTGATCAAATGGATCCTCCTATTATAGGAGTTTGATTTTGAGATCAAGGATAAGAAAGGAGTTGAGAATCTGGTGGATGACCACCTCTCCAAAATTGTTTTGAAAGAATGTGCAGCAGCACCTGTTAATCAATTATTCCCTGATGAGCAGTTATTTGCTATGCAGTCTAGTGTGCCCTGGTTGGCACACATTATAAATTTTTTTGCTATTGGTAGGATCCCCCCTCACTGGTCCAAGATGGACAAGGACCTACTTTTCTCTCAGGTCAAACATTTTCTGTGGGAGGATCCATACATATATAAACATTATACAGATCAAATTGTTAGGAGATGTGTGCCTGAAAATGAGTTCTACAACATTCTTTCTGTGTGCCATGAGCAGGCCTGTGGAGGTCACTTTAGTGGTCAAAAGATAGTAAAGCCTGTAAAAAATGTCAAAGGTTGGGAGGTATTTCCAAGAAAGATTCAATGCTATTACAGCCCATCCTTGTGGTAGAACTATTTGACATCTGGGGGGATTGATTTTATGGGCCCCTTTCCTCCTTCTATTTTTAATTTTATACTTGTGGCAGTGGACTGTATGTCCAAATGGGTGGAAGCCATTGCCACATGGACAAATGATCACACAGTTATCCTTAAATTGTTAAAGGACAATATCTTCTCCAGATTTGGCACCCTCAGAGCTATTATTAGTGATGGGGGGAGTCATTTTTGTAGCAGGCCTTTTGAGAATCTGCTAAAAAACTATGTTGTTACACAGAATTGCAACTCCCTACCACCCACAAACTAGTGGGCAAATTGAAATTTCTAATGGAGAGATCAAACACATCTTGGAGAAGACTGTGAGGACAGATAGAAAGGATTGGGCACAAAAGCTGAATGATACTTTGTGGGCTAATAGGACTACCTATAAGAGCCCTATTAGTATGTCCCCTTTTAGACTGGTCTATGGCAAGGCCTGTCACTTGCCAGTGGAGTTAGAGCACAGAGCCTACTGGGCTATTAAAACACAAAATTTTTACCTAACTACTGCTGATTCTCACAGAAAACTATAACTGTAAGAGCTTGATGAGCTGAGACTGGAAGCCTATGCAAATGTAAGAATTTACAAGGAGAAATCCATGGCATTCTTTGACAATAAAGTAATGAGGAAGGACTTCAATGCTAGTACCAAGGTTTGGCTTTTCAATTCCAAATTAAAATTCTTTTCAGGGAAGTTAAAATCTAGATGGGATGGACCTTACACTATCATCCATGCCTCCCCATCTGGTGTTGTAGAGATTATAGATCCCATGTCTGGGAAGATTATGAAAATGAATGGGCAAAGGCTAAAAATTTTTGTAGAAAATTCAGTGGAGCCTCCTCAGACCATTCACCTGCATGAACTTCCCACTGACATTGTGTACCATAATTTGTGTTATTTGTTTTGTGTACAAATCTGTCATGTGTTGGTTGTGTTGTGTTGTTGATTTGCATGTTTCTTCTGTTTTGTTTGGAGTTGTGTGTTGTTGATGTGATATGCATGTTCTATTGCTATAGTGTGGGGTGAGGTGCTGTCATTGTAATTGTCATGAATCTGCTATAATTTAAAACCATTTGCATTATGAATTTTGGTTGTGCATATATTGGTAACGGGCATACAATTATCATGATGAAATGGATTACATTTGAAGGAAGTTGGTGATGATGCACAATGGCTAGGTGCATATCAGTATGGATGCACTGGCCAATGTATAGCACTGAGAATGAGGGCGCTGTGACTTGTTGCAAGGCTCAAAGGCCTGAATGGGTTTTCTTGCGAGGCTCTATAATTACCTGTGTTACGTCAAGAGAGACTCACAAGAAAAATGCCTGCAAAATGTTGGAGAATGGACCTCACGAACCCATTCCTTCTCCGTGACATTGAGTTGAGTAACAATTGAAATTCATCTATGTTGTTCCTCGTGAGGACCTTGCGACAGAAAATTTTGAAACCTGCAATGTAAACTACTTCGCGAGGCCTTAATGCTCTGAATGTTTGATCCTCGCGAGGTTAACAACTGAGCTGCACAAGAGATGCAAAAATGACTTCGCGCTTTGACCACTTTTATGCTTCAAATGACCTCACGAGACTGATAGGTCTTTTAAAATACTTTCCTCGTGAGGCACCTCTCTTCTTCGCAACAGCATTTCTCGCGAGATCTCACCATAGCCTGTGAGAAGATCTATGCCGTGTGAGTGCCTGGTGAGAACTGCACGAGGCATGGGCTCCTCCATTTAAACCCTGCGAATTTTCCCATTTCCCCATTCTCTCTCTTTGCCCTAAGTCTCACTAAGCACTCCCAAGCTCCTCTCTTCCTTTCTTCTTCTCTCCTACCTAAACCACTCCAACTCTGCCACTTCTCTCCAACCATTGTGTTTCGCAGCAGCTCCTGGTCATTTTGCACCCGGTTTGAGGAGTTTTGATACAGTGGGCAAAAAATTTGAACCGTAGCCCTGGCTTCCTTGTGGTAAGTTGCTCACCCCCTCATTTGGATTATTTAAGCTGTGAATTTGATATTAAGCGGGGGGCAATTCTTTTATAAATTTGTCATTGGAACATTACTTTTACAAACTGTCAGTTTAAAGACCTCATTTTGAGAATTGGAGTAACCATGGTCACGGGTTTGAAATTCATTGACACATTGGCTGCCTTGGTGAATCTTAACCTACTGGGAGCCCTATGGCCACACGAAAATTGGTAAGGATTGCAGAGGCCTCCACTGTGGAGACCTCTGAGATACCTACCCAATCCGTGGAGCCCCAAGTGGAACCAACTAAGAAAAGGGCTGCCCCTACCAAAAAGACCAAGGTTGTGGCCTCTGATGCCCAAAGTACCAAGAAGAAATCTGCCCCCAAGAAGAGGGCTAGGGCCCACCCACCTGCTAAAAGCCCTGAGAAACCAAAGAAAAAATAAAAGAAGGGCAAGGAAGTGGCCCCTAAGGTCCCTGAGGTCTCTGAAGATGAATCAGACAATGAATACCTCTGAGTCCCTTCTGAGTTTGTGACTTCTATTAAGCTGGAAGCAGAAACCATTTTTGATAAGGCATTCTTTGAGGATCTACTAGAGACTGCTGCATTAATAAATTACCTCACTCACACCTCTCCTCTACCCTTGTTAAGGCCCCCACTGCAGCTGGTCTTCCCTAAGCTAGTGCAGCTGTTTTACCAAAATATTAGGGTGAAGACTAGGGATGATGGAAACCCAGCATTGCTAGTGCTGATAGACAATTTTGAGATGTTGTCTAACCAAACATCAATTGCTGAGATTCTTAGGATACCAGCTGCATACACTCCTGAGAGTGGGTTAGGTGTACCATTGACAGCCATAATCCCAGAGATTGCCAAAGAGCTCACAGGAGGGGTCACAGCCTCTGGGCTGTCAATAAGAAAGAGAGACCTACAACTAAACCTGAGATTCATGGATAGGGTGCTGAGAAAAAATGTTTATTACTCTAGGGACCAGCAGAAGAGGAGATCCCCCATTGCAGATGCCCTCTATTCTTTCCACATGAACCACTATATTGATGCAGCAAAAACTGATTTTTGAAGGAATGAAAGATATACATGAGAAAGTGAAGAATGAAAAGAAGCCCGACTCATTGCCCTATTGCAGGCTCATTACAGCCTTGTTGTAGTTAGGAGGTAATTTTCAGATGAATGGGGAGACCATTCCCCTAGCCCCCAGCAAGTGTGAAAAGAAGTAATGGGGGATCAGTGGAACTTTGATAGAGAAGAAGAAAAAGAAGGAAGAAATGCTAGCTAAAGCAGCCCCCACCATTCAGGAGGTAGCTGTTGCTGCCTTGGCTGCCAGCTCTGCTGCTATTTCTCAAGCAGCCACCCCAACCTTACCACCCATAATCCCTTCAATTCCCTTGCCAGCCATTGCAACTATCATCCATCCACCCATTACACAATTACCTCAGCAGTCACATATTACCTCATCACCCATAACCTCCATACTCACTTCCATTGCCATGTCAGCAATTGTGCCAACCAGCCCTACCATACTCTCACCTATAGCCACCCCCATTACCACAACGCCCACCACTGCAACCATACAAATCCCAACCTCTATACCTACTACCATCACACCAACCTCACCACCCATAATCACCTTCATTACTATACCAACCCCAAAGCCAACCATAGTTATCTCAACTATACCTATTCCTTTACCTATTTCCTTAGCCACAACTAGCTCATCCATCCACACCACACCTGATGTGACCATACCATTACCTCCACCTACTCAGCCTGCACCTTTATACAAAGCCCATCCCAGCCCCCCTGTCATGGTCACATATAGGAAGAGGAAACAAGCTAAAGTCCCCACTCAACCCCAACCTGCCTATGTCTCCCAACCCATCACTACCTCTGCAACAACACCCATACTAGTCCCAACAATTGACATACTACCACCCCGACTAGCCAAGGCCTCCCAATTCACCATGCTGAACCTGAGTTCCCGATCCCTGACATCCCACATAGCTCCCCATTAGCCTCCCCTTAGCCCATTGAACCCTCTACTACAATTGCACTTGATACCATTGAACCCTTGGACCAATCCATTCCTTATTCCCCTACCCATGACCAAGACCCCTTTTCAGGAGAGGGATACTCAGCTATGATGATCTCTATTATAGGAGAAATCAATTATGAGTTTACACCTCTCTCAAATTCACTATAGTCTTATCATTTTATCCACCCGATTCACCCCTACCACAACACATTACTCCTACACCTACTTCACCATAGCCCACTACCTTTCATCATGCACCCACATCACCATTTCAACTATTTCTAACCACCCAACCCACTGCCCCTATCATAGCTGATCCCCTACCCCAAATCCTCCATCTATTACTCTCCCTTCAAACACAAATATTTGCCAACACCCAAACCCAAACATCCATATAGGCCAACATTCAGGCCATCTAATCCACCCTACAAACCCAGGCCACTATTCAAACCAGTTTACAAGCCATCCAGTTCACATTGGCAACTTTAACCCAATCTTTCCAACAACCATTTGCCCCTTCTCCTACCCATTTACCTATGCCACCCCCATCTCCCCAACTCTAAACCTTAGATACAACAATAGTTGTTGTTACACCCATTGAACCTATTCCAGAAATCTCCCCAATTATACTTACCAATGTCTCAACCCAAACAGACCCTGAATCAGAACCCTAACCTGACCTTATACCCAGCATTGCCTCACCTCTAGTACTCTCTTACCCAGCACTCCAACCTGTAACCTCACTTATGGTAGCAACATCTAATGCTACCACATATGTGGAAAATCGGAAAACCTAATCCACACCTCCTCAATTCCCACCCAAACTAACTATGAGGTAATAGACCTCACCATACCTAATCCTGCACACCCCCAGCCTATACCCTCTACTTCCACCTCACCCATGCCATCATCCATCCCTTCACCATTACTGGTTGACCCTTCTTCACCTCCTGAGCAGCCTATACTACCTTCCTCTTTCAACCCCATGCCCCCATATTATACCCTCCTGTTAAGTGGTGAAAAATATCACTTTTCACCTTTTAACCTGACCATTGATAGACCTATGAGCACACTAATAAGCCTCTGTCGAGTGCATTTTGTAGACAGCAATAAAAGAGGACACTAATGCAGAAAACCACTCAATAATACCCAAAAAGGGGCCATCTCTCAGCACAGGATAAACCCAGCAACAGCACACCAGAGGGTAGCACATCACTGGACCCTTAGAGTGCGTGGCTATAGTAGGGCAAGGCGAAGGAAGTGAAAATAGGTAGAAAACATCCTATCGAATGGTCACCTGAAGACTTTGATAGGAGCTGAGAGCAAAGAAAGAAGGAATTCGTACAATTGAGAAGGTTTCGATAGGATCTGAAGGCAGAAGAAGGATGGATTCGTGTGGATTGAAGAGTTCAATAGGATCCAAGAACCTATCGAGCAGCTGAAAGGAAGGAAGAAATCATCCTATCGAAAACCTGCCTGAGGTGTAAAGGGAACCTATCGAATGGTTTCCTGAACCTATTGAGATGAAGACGCTGGAATAGAACCTATCGAAGGGTGCTTAAGCCTTTCGATAGGAGTGAAAGCAACCCTATCAAAACAATTGCATGCAGAGCGGAACCTATCGAAATGGTGCTCCAACCTATCGAAAAGCTTCCCCAACCTATCGAATACTCCAGACCAAGGGTTGAGAATGCTGAAACTCTAAGAGAAGGCTCATCCTATCAAAACTTATCGAAGAGATCTGAGAACCTAGCAAAAGGACTAAAAAGCTCTATTCCAACCTGTCGAAAGCTTCCTAACGTGTCAAAATCGTGTGTAGAACTTCTTAGAAATTTAGCTATGCACATGCTGTGACTTAGTGACCTGCTGCACGCAACCCGAGGCACTTGGTGACCGGCACGACGGTTTCAGAAGATACCCTAGGAAATCCTAACCGACCCACGTACTCTAACAGAACTCTAACAAACTCTGAGGACCTTCTAGAAGGGATTTTTTATGGAAAAAATAGAGGAAAAAGCTATATATAGAGACCCCCGATTGCAATTAGGGGGGATCGAGATCTGAGCTAAATTCTAGAGATTAGAGCTTGCAGAGAAATTCTATTTTCCCTTCTTTAGCCCAACAGTGGTTGGCTAATTCCCTTGCAGTAGCGAGGAGAGAGGTTAGATCAGTACTTGGGTAAGGTTAAGATTGCTATTGTGGGTTCCCAGCTACACACACTACAGATCTGAGAGTATTTCCATTATAGAGTGATTTTAATTACAATATAAATATTGTTTTTAATGTTTTAATTAGATCTAAAGTTCCTTCGATTTCATTTGGTGATCGATCAAATTTATTTAGAGGAGTCTGTAGATCAGCTCACCCACTTAATTGGTAGGCCTCTTGGATACCACCTGATCTCCCTAGATCTGATACTCTTGTGATTCCTTGAGTCTGTGACCTAGGAATTGTAGCATCTGTAGTGGTTTTAATTATTCTAATTGATGCTTTAGCTTTGGAGGAGATCTCTAGGATGGTCTGTGACCATTAAAGTGGACAGATCATAACCTTAAGATTAGCCCAAGCTCAGGCTCCAATTGGATTCGTCTGCTGTAAATTCATGGATCAGATAAAGTCGATAGGATGGTCTATGACCATTAAAGTGGATAGATCATAGCCTTAAGACCAGGTGGATCCTGCGATTTGGAGTGGAGCTTTCGACCTTGTAGTTGTGCTTATAGCCTAGTTGAGGGAATTGTGCGCTCTGAACCTCTATAGCATGATTAATTGAATCTGATTTCAGTGAAGACCAATCTCCAAGCTACTCTTCTCCATTTTCTGCTTTTTACTTTTTTCCCCTACAAGATCTAAGTTCCCAAACTCGATCCAAG
The DNA here is from genome assembly GCA_021018995.1 of Chloranthus sessilifolius. Taxonomy (NCBI): domain Eukaryota; kingdom Viridiplantae; phylum Streptophyta; class Magnoliopsida; order Chloranthales; family Chloranthaceae; genus Chloranthus; species Chloranthus sessilifolius. Next base: position 83,626,513 of record CM037586.1, on the reverse strand, counting down.
TTAGTCTATGTTTAATTTTATCTTAGCTTAAGTGACAATCCATTTTAAACCTCTCCCCTGTCTTTTAGCTAACGTAGCATTAGTTAGGGTGCCAGATCTCATACAAATCTGGAGATTTATCATATTTTTAAATCAACCTCCCTGTGGACATTCCCTTACTCACCATCTTTTTAAAACTTGCTACAACAGATCCTGATTACTTGCAGGTCTGTGTGAGTGTGTTCTGCCTAGTTTTATTGGTGATTTTAGACCCTCATTTGAGGGAAGGCAAACACCCCAACAAGTTTTTGGCGCCGCTGCCGGGGAGGTGTGTTTAGAAATTGATAAATCTAAGTTTTAATGATAGATCTTTAGTTTTGTTTGATTTTACTAACTGCATTTGTAAGTTTTTATTGTTTTTCGGTATTTTGTGTGCATTTCATCAGATCTAAGGCTGCCAATGAGAGGAGAATTATGCTAGAGAATGCTCTGTAGTTTGCATCCCTCTACTCTATTATTTTTAAGATCTGTTGATATTTTTGTTAGAGTAGTTAGAAAATTTGGTTGATTCTACTTGTTGTGTTGAGGATCTGTTCTGCATTCAGATTTTGAGTGTTGTATGTTTGGTAGGAGAACTCTCCAACCTAAGATTATTCCACTAAATCCAAAGGTTGAAAGACTCCTCAGATCCAGACCAACTACACCCACATCTGTTGCAATTGACTCTGCAGAAATGGGTGAGCAACAGCAGCCTAGAACTCTTAAGGAATTAAATGCACCAGGGGCTTACAATTCCCCCTTCTGCATTCAATTCCCAGCTGCTTAGGAAAACTATGAGATAAAATCATCCATAATTCAAATGCTGCCCTCATTTCATGGCCTGACTAAAGAAGACCCCTACAAGCACATTGATGAGTTGCTTAGGACTGTGTACTACATTTAATATCACAGGTTTGGAGGAGGAGGCCACCAGGATGAGACTCTTTCCTTTTTCATTAAAGGACAGAGCCAGGACCTGGTTGTCCATACTTCCACCCAACAGCATTCAGTCCTGGAGTGATCTCCAATGTCAATTTCTGGCTAAGTTCTTCTCTATGTAAAAAACAAGCCAGTTGAGGAAGGGCATCATCTCATTTGCCCAAGATCCAACTAAGGATTTTCACCAAGCTTGGGAGAGATTCAAGGAGCTCCTAAGAGCAGGGACATGGTAGACCTACTTCCATAAAACTGCTGAGGAGGCATGGGAGCTCTTTGATATTATTAGCGAGAACTCTATGCAAAGGGAAACCTTAGCTAGAGATCTAGAGCCTCCTAGATTGTTGAAGGAGAATACTTCAAGAGGTAAGATATATGAAGTGAGTGTGCCAAGTAATTTGAAAAGGAAAGTGGACAGTATATCCCTGAAATTTGATAAGCTGATGGGAGCAATGCAGTCACCTGTGGCTGCTAGGGTGGAGGAGGCATGTGCCATATGCCATTCCCCTGCTCACTCCCCTGAAGAATGCCCATCTGCTGACCAGTTTCCTGATTTTATAATAGAGCATGTAGCTATATCTCAGTCTTATGGGCAGCAACCTGCTACTGGGTATCAATGGAGGAACCACCCCAATCTGAGGTGGAGACAAGATGCATACCCAGTCAGCAGTAGCAGCCCTAGCAGCCCATGCCCTACAAAAATGCTCAACCCTATCGAGAAGGTTATGTCCCAAGGCCTCAGTATCAGCAACCCATGGCCCAACCTATAGCTCCTCCTGTGCAGCAATCTGCACCTCCTCCAACTGCAAGAGCATCTTCCTTTGAGGAATAAGTTTTGTCTTCACTGCAGTATTTGAACTCCCTAACCCAAACTGTGCACTCTCACAACCAGAGCATAAAAAAGATAGAGGACCAACTTGGTCAGCTATCTGATGCTCTGACTAGGAGAGAGGGAGGAAGGTTACCTAGCCAACCACAGGACAACCCACGAAGACAGTTTGTAGTGGGTGAAGTCTCCACCACCTATGAGGAAGCCAAATCTGTTACAATTTTGAGAAGTGGTAAGCTAGTGGACAACCAAGTGGGCTATGAGCCTGTGAGGAACTTGGAGGAAGAAAATGAAGTGATTTCTACCAGAACATAATAAAGGCCACCAGTGGTGGACTCGAAGGAGCAACCAACTGTGAATAAAGAGGATAATGAGGATCCTCAAGAAAAGAAAAAAATTAAAAAAGAAGAGGCCCCATTGGCTAAGGCTGCAAGTGAGGGAGCAATCCCACATTTGCCATTTCCTAAGGCACTACAAGCACCTTCCCCATTTGATAAAGGGCAAGGTAAAATAGAGGAAATGATGGAGACTTTCAAGCAAGTAAAGATCAATTTGCCTTTACTTGATGTCATTAAATAAGTCCCAGCCTATGCCAAGTTTTTAAAAGACCTGTGCACCCATAAAAGACAGTCTAGGATACACCTATCCAAGAAGGTCTTTTCAGCAGAAAAAGTTAAGTAAGTCTTGTCTATTGCAACTCCCCCCAAACTTCAAGACCCTGGCCTCCCCACTATCCCCTACATCATTGGGGATCATACCATTGGCAAAGCCTTATTAGATCTGGGAACCAGTGTAAATTTACTTCCATATTTAGTATATGAGAAGCTAGGCTTAGGCAAATTAAAGCCCACACATGTGGTTCTCCAGCTGACTGACTGATCCAAAAGGAAACCTGTGGGGATAATCGAGGATGTTTTGGTTAGAGTTAACAAATTCTTCTATTTTGCTGACTTTTTGGTGCTGGATATGGAACCAGGTAGGAGTGCCACTTCCATACCTGTGATTCTAGGCAGACCCTTTTTGGCCACAGCTAATGCTTGTATTCAATGCAGGTCTGGAATCATGGAAGTGTTATTTAGAAATATGAAGGTTAAATTGAATGTGTACAACGTAGAAAATCAACCTCATCCTGATGAGGATTGCTTTTCTCTTGATGTAATAGATGAGGTTGTCCAGGAAAATGTGAATATGTTGCTACATGATAAGGAATGGTTTAATGAGCTAGCTGAAGTATGGAAGGAAACAGAGGTAGAGAAAGTTCCCACCTCTGAGATTGAACATGCAAAACTTGTCTCTTCTGAAGCTCCACCAGCACAGCACCATCCATAGAGGCCTACTTTGTTACCTCTACCACCCCCCTCTAAGGCACCCTTATTGCCCACGCTCATAAGTCCCCCAGAGGTGGAGTTAAAGCAACTCTCAAAATCTTTGAAATATGCTTTTTTAGGAGACAACACCAAATTGCTTGTGATAATCTCTTCTTCCCTCACTCTTGAGCAGGAAAAAGAACTACTTTGTGTACTAAAAAGGCATAAGAAGGCAGTAGGATGGACCATTACAGACCTTGGGGGAATCAATCCTGCTGTGTGCATGCATAAAATTTATCTCGAGGAAGGATCCAAACCTTCTAGAGAGATGCAGAGAAAACTCAACCCACACATGCAAGAGGTTGTGATGAAGGAGGTAGTCAAACTCCTAGATGCTGGGATAATTTATCCCATCTCGAATTCACAATGGGTAGCACCTACCCAGGTAGTACCCAAGAAATCTGGCATTATAGTTGTTGAAGCAGATTCAAGTGAGTTGATCCCAACCAGACAGACCACTGGTTGGAGGGTATGCATAGATTATCGAAAACTCAATGAAAAAACTAGCAAGGATCACTTTCCACTGCCCTTCATAGACCAAATTTTGGACAAGCAGGCAGGCAAGGCCTATTAGTATTTTCTTAATGGATATTTAGGATACAATCAGATCCCTGTATACCCCCAGGACCAAGAAAAAACCACATTCACTTGCCCATTTGGAACCTTTGCATACAGAAGGATGCCATTTGGGTTGTGTAATGCACCTACCACGTTACAAAGATGCATGTATGCTATCTTCTCTGACATGATTGATAAGTTTTTGGAGATCTTTATGGATGATTTCTCCATTTATGGAGATAATTTTAGCCAATGCCTACACCACCTCATCTCCGTACTGCAAAGGTGTGAGGATACCAACCTAGTTCTGAGTTGGGAGAAAAGTCACTTCATGGTGACTCAAGGCAATGTTCTAGGACATGTTGTCTCTCACAAAGGAATCAAGGTTGATCAAGCTAAGATCAATTTAATTACTCATTTGTCCCCTCCAAAAACTGTCAAACAAGTTTAGGTCATTTCTGGGTCATGCTGGGTTCTACAGGAGGTTCATCAAGGACTTCAGCAAAATCTCCAAACCCCTTTATCACCTGTTGTGCCAGGACGTTCCTTTTGACTTTAATGATGAATGTCGAGCTGCTTTTGAACTGTTAAAGACTTGTTTGACCACATCTCCCATCCTGCAATCCCTTGATTTTTCTCTGCCATTTGAGCTGATGTGTGATGCATCAGATTTTGCCATTGGGGCAGTGTTGGGTCAAAGAAAAGACAAGGCACCTTCTGTGGTAGCATATGCCAGTAAATCAATGGTTGATGCTTAATTGAATTACACTACAACTGAGAAAGAGCTATTAGCTATTGTCTTTACCTTAGAAAAATTCAAGTCATATGTGCTGGGATAAAAAATTATTGTGTTCACTGACCACTCAGCTTTGAAATACCTCTTGTCCAAAAAGGAAGCTAAAGCACGACTAATCAGATGGATTCTTCTCTTGCAGAAATTCATTTTAGAGATTAAGGAGAAGAAGGGAGTTGAGAACGTGGTGGTTGATCATCTGTCCAGGATCCCAGCAACTGACACAGAAAGCTTGCCCATCAATGACTCCTTCCCAGATGAGCAGCTTCTGACTGTCCAGATAAGTATGCCCTGGTTTGCCAATATTGTCAATTACCTTACTGTGGGTAGGAGCCCTCCACATTGGACCAAGGATGAAAAAAATCTGTTCTTTGCATAGATTCGATATTACATATGTGAGGATCCTTACCTTTTTAAGCATTGTGCAAACCAGGTGATCAGACGTTGTGAACCTTAAACTGAGTTTCAAAACATCCTAGCCATGTGCCATGAACAGGCTTGCGGGGGCCACTTCAGTGGTAACAAGACTGCGGCCAAGGTTCTTCAAAGTGGTTTCTACTAGCCTACCCTATTCAAAGATGCCCGGCAGCACTGTAAAGCTTGTAATAGATTCAAGCAAATGGGCAGTATTACAAGGAGAAACTCTATGCCTTTGCAACCTATACTCGTTGTTAAACTATTTGATATTTGGGGAATCAACTTTATGAGACCTTTTCCCCCTTTTGCTGGATATAATTTCATCCTTGTAGCTGTGGATTACGTATCCAAATGGGTAGAGGCCATAGCTACAACGACAAATGATCACAAAGTCGTCATTCAATTCCTGAAAGACAACATCTTCCCAAGATTTGGCTTTCCTAAAGCTACTAGTAGTGATGGGGGAAGCCACTTCTGTAATAAACCTTTTGACAAACTGATGGAAAGATACTCTGTTACCCACAGAGTAGCCACTCCCTACCACCCACAAACCAGTGGGCAAGTAGAGATTTCCAACAGGGAAATCAGACATATTCTCGAGAAGACTGTGAGAACCGACAGAAGGGATTGGTCCAGCAAATTGACGGATGCCTTATGGGCTTATAGAACAGTTTATAAAACCCCCATAGGCATATCCCCATTCAGACTAGTATATGGCAAGGCATGTCATTTGCCTGTTGAATTGCAACACAAAGCATATTGGGCCATTAGAGCAGTAAATTCTGACTTACACTCAGCTGGTATTCAAAGGAAACTCCAGTTATTCGAGCTGGATGAATTGTGACTAGAAGCTTATGCAAATGCCTGGTATTACAAGGAGAGGACCAAAGCCTTCCATGACAGACATTTGCTATGCAAATATTTCAAGCCAAATGACAAGGTATGGTTGTTCAATTCTCGAATGAAATTCTTTCCAGGAAAGTTGCAGTCCAGATGGGATGGACCTTTCACAGTGGTACACGTTTCTCCATCCGGAGTTGTCGAAGTCATGCATCCTACAGATGGCAGAACCCTTAAGGTCAATGGTCAAAGGCTAAAACTTTGCGTTGACAACATTTGTGAGCCTGAAGAGACCATTGATCTTTAGGATCCTCTAGGTTAATACCTGACTTCGATTTGTATCATATGTATTATATTTGATTTATACCTCAATTCTTTCCCACGATATTTTTTGCAATAAAATGGCCATGTCCAGATCAAGCTTCATTTCAAGATCGCCCGTAGTCTAGGAATCAAAGGCACAAGGTCAGAGGCCAATTAGCTGACTGGTAGCAAAGCAGATGAGTTGCTGGGTGCTAAGGCTTACTGCCCTGCACACACAGGCCATGTTATTGAGCTCATCGAACCTCTCGATAGGTCATTTGGACCTTTCGCTAGGCCAGCTGCTGATGTCGATAGGATTGGTGAATTTCGATTGGTGCTGAGACCTCTGGATAGGTGAGAACAACTTTACGATAGGTTCTGGACTCTTGCCTGGAACCTATCGACAAGAGTGACAAATTTACTACCCAACCTATCGAAAGGTTGTTTTCACCCATCCGCATCCTAACGAAGTAAATGTTTTATCTACCCTCCGTTCGACAGGACACCGACCTATCGTAAGCGGCCATCCCAGCCTATCGAATGTAATGCTTATTCTTTTCGACTGGACAGGTTGAACCTATCGAGATCATTCAACTGCCAACCCCATACTTGTGTGACTTCGATAGGAAGCCTTAACCTGTCAACATTTTACACTCATCCTATCAAAATCGCCCTCTCACTCCTTCCATGCTTGTTGTGCACCTGCGTTACATAGAAATTTTACCCCATGTGTACCATGTACAACTGCGCACAGCACGAGCCTTAAACTCTGCACCCCCTGGGTTTCTGCCCCACGCCGTAACTCCCCGCGCTAAATATAGGCTACCAGTTAATGCACTATTTCGTTCCCCATGCTGATTGGTTGAATTAACCATTCATTCCTTTTCATCGACGGTGGCGATATTGAATGCACCGCTTCATATTCCCTCATACATCCACCTTAAATAGATGCAAATGGCTCGACTTCGGCCCATTCCTCTCCTTCTACCTTCTGCACTCCTCCTCATAACTATGGCATATGACAAGCCCACATTCACTCCTGCTCAACTCTACCTCTTCTGGCTGGAGCCACTACCGCCCAAGGAACCAGACTTGTTGCAATTCCTCTGGGATGAATATGAGGAGGTACAGCAGATCCTCGCTAAGGAGGAAAAGAAAAAAGACAGAAGGGAGAAGAAGAGGCTGAAGACCGACCCACCAGCTTCTCTGCCACCATCCTCCTCCACCACCCCTGCCCCCTGATCCTGTTCTTTTTCCTTTTCTTCCTCCCCTCCTGGCTTACAGTTCCTCTTCCACCTAATGCAGGCTGAGGATATCCCTGAGCCAGGGGGAGGCTTTTTCGTTTGCCAAGGATATTTTGTCCACCTGCCTACTTTTCGCATTCTTGTGCTTGACCATTGTAATAAAATGCTCTATTTATGCTCTGTTTAGCCTCTGTTAATAAACTGCTTTTTCTTTTTTTTCTGGTTGGCTACTTGCTTTGGTTTTTGCCCGTGGATGACCGCACGGCTACACCCCCTATGCTGTAAATAGTGAGGACACTGTTTAGTTTAGGTTTGGGGGTATGGCATGTATGCCAATAAATTAGTTAATTTCAGTGCAGCTAGGCTAAAAAGGAGTGGTTGGAATTAATTAGAGTAAATTCTCACTTAAATTTTTGTAAAAAGAGGAAATTAAAAAACTGTTTGAAACTGAAATAAGCTGTAGTCCAACAGACTTCATGAGGCAAATGTCAATAATTTGTGAAAAATAATTTTGATGTGTAGTAAACCTGAAATGAGAGAAGATTGTGAAGATACACCCTTGAAAATTTTGATGGAAGGCCATACCCAGTGAGATTTGAGCCTGAAAATTTTCCTTTGAAGAGTGTCTTGGCAATTTTTTCTGCTCTAAGGACTGATGGAATCTAATTTTAATCACTAAAAGTTAGGCAATTCCAAGTTGAAACAGCTTGACAGCATTCATGACATTGAAAACATGAAGTAAGGCCATCCCTTGGACAGTTTGAGCCTAAATTTTCCCACCTTTGAACTGCCCTTGATACACACCATTTGAGCCTTTAAAATCCCAGCTTTTCTTTGAAAAAAATCAGAAATTTTGAACCCAAAACCCCTTACCTATTTCAGTTCACTCTTGATCTGAGAAATCAGGAAAAAGGAGGAGAAGTGTGGTTAGAGGAGCAAGGTTCGATGATTGGTTGAAAAAGAAGGAAGCACATTTGGTGGTATTATGGCATTCCAGCACATATATAAAAAAAATGGAGAAAAAGTGCAAAAAGCATACAAAAAGAAAAGAAAAACAGAAAAGCAAAACAAAAGAATTAGAAAAAGAAGTCACTTCATTGGATATTTTGAAAGAGGAGAAAAAGCTGGCCACTTTGGCTTTAAAAAAAATTCAAAAAGAAGATGGATCTATGCTGAAATGAAGAAGGTTGAGTTGCAAATCGCCTCCTTACCTTCACTGATTTCTCAATTTTGAATCCCATTCCACCCTTTTATTTTTTTTTACAAACCTCATCCCTAAGCCACATTACAACCCAATAAAAAGACCTTACTGATCTGAAATGGATTGAGCTGTCATGTGGAGATAAGGATCTGTTTAATCTATGATGAAAAGAATTAGAAAATTTCAGAAACTAGAGCAATGCCTATTCTCATGCTTGCAGTCCTATTTAAGGGCTGCAACTACTCTTGAGCTGTGTGAAATGATGCACCCTTCTAATTTTATTGAGAGTGACAACCTCGGTAAGACTTGGGTCTGAAATCCAAATTTGGTGGGGGTAGTATCAAAATAGAATTCTCAAGTGAAAGGTGAGCCATGCCTTAATTCTTTTGAGCAATGCCTTGACATGAGCTGAGTGATGGTGAAAGATTGCAGCTGACTTTCAAGTTTGGAACTGACTTTTTCTGTGGAAATTCCTCTAATGAATTGAAAAGACATGGTGTCAATTTATTCTATTTTACTGAAACTCTGTTTAACAGGATGCACTACTATTAACTAACCTTATTGGAGAAGTTTGTGGGTACCTTCACTGAAAACCCTCAGGAGACTTCACTCCTCCACTAGGGATCACACAGGGGTTTAAAAGGCTTGGTGCATATTTACGAAAGTGGCATTTTTAATTCTTTTTATTCTCCTTTGCTCAGGGACTAGCAAATCTTAGGTTTGGGGGTGTGTTAAGTGGTGAAAAATGCCACTTTTCACCCTTTAACCTGACCATTGATAGACCTGTGAGCACACTAATAAGCCTCTGTGGATTGCATTTTGTAGACAACAATAAAAGAGGACACTAATACAGAAAATCACTCAATAATGTCCAAAAAGGGGCCATCTCTCAGCACAGGACAAACCCAGCACCAGCACACCAGAGGGTAGCACATCACTGGACCCTTGGAGCGCGTGGCTACAGTAGGGCAAGGCGAAGGAAGTGAAAACAGGCTGAAAACATCTTATCGAATGGTCACCAGAAGACTTCGATAGGAGCTGAAAGTAAAGAAAGAAGGAATTCGTGCAGTTGAGAAGGTTTCGATAGGATCTGAAGGCAGAAGAAGGATGGATTCGTGTGGATTGATGAGTTTGATAGGATCTAAGAACCTATCGAGCAGCTGAAAGGAAGGAAGAAATCATCCTATCAAAAACCTGACTGAGGTGTAAAGGGAACCTATCGAATGGTTTCCTGAATCTATCGAGATGAAGACGCTGGAACAGAACCTATCAAAGGGTGCTTGAGCCTTTCGATAGGAGTGAAAGTAACCCTATCGAAACAATTGCATGCAGAGCGGAACCTATCGAAATGGTGCTCCAACCTATCGAAAAGCTTCCCCAACCTGTCGAATACTCCAGACCAACGGTTGAGAATGTTGAAACCTAAGAGAAGGCTCATCCTATCGGAACCTATCGAAGAGATCTGAGAACCTAGCGAAAGGACTAAAAAGCTCTATTCCAACCTGTCGAAAGCTTCCTAACATGTCAAAATTGTGTGCAGAACTTCTCAGAAATTCAGTTGTGCACATGCTGTGACTTAGTGACCTGCTGCACGCAACCTGAGGCACTTGGTGACCGGCACGATGGTTCCAGAAGATACCCTAGGAAATCCTAACCAACCCACGTGCTCTAACAGAACTCTAACAAACTCTAAGAACCTTCTAGAAGGGATTTTTGGCGAGAAAAATAGAGGAGAAAGCTATATATAGAGACCCCCAATTACAATTAGGGGGGATCGAGATCTGAGCCAAATTCTGGAGATTAGAGATTGCAGAGAAATTCTATTTTCCCTCCTTTAGCCCAACAATGGTTGGCTAATTCCCTTGGAGTAGCGAGGAGAGAGGTTAGATCTGTAATTTGGTAAGGTTAAGATTGCTATTATGGGTTCCCAGCTGCACAGACTACAGATCTGAGAGTATTTCCATTGTAGAGTGATTTTGATTGCAATGTAAATGCTATTTTTAATATTTTAATTAGATCTAAAGTTCCTTTGGTTTCATTTGGTGATCGATCAAATTTGTGTAGAGGAGTCTGTAGATCAGCTCACCCACTTAACTGGTAGGCCTCTTGGATACCACCCGATCTCCTTGGATCTGATACTCCTGTGATTTCTTGAGTCTGTGACCTTGGAATTGCAACATCTATAGTGGTTTTAATTGTTCTAATTGATGCTTTAGCTTTGGAGGAGATCCCTAGTGTTAAGACCTGAAAAGTACCACTTTTCACCCCTTAACTTAACCTTTGATTAGACCCTTAGCCACCTAATAAACTCTTCTTAAGTGTTTTGTTCAGGAAATAATCAGCAGTAAAATAAGGCCAAGAATCCTGTTATGGAACCTGCTTTGGCACTAGATGCCCCTCAGCAAGAATGAACTTTGAAGCCTCGCGCAGATCAGCTGAGCTTCCCAAGGCTTCTGACAACCTCTGCGTAGATGAATGGTGAGGAGCTTGAAACTCAACCTCATGCGATCATGAGGTATAATTCTCAGAAGAAGAACACCTCGCACAATTCATGCGCCATTCAAGAAAGAAAGCATCCTGGCGAAGGCAAAGCCAAGCTCGCGAAGATTGAGTGAGACAAACAACCTCGCGCAGTTCAGAACTCAAAAGAACATCGCGAGGTAACTCGCGAAGTCCAAGTAAAGAGAAGAGCTCATAGCGATTCTCGACGCCTGCTGCCCATGAACTAATCTACCAGCACAACCTCGCGATGCTTGAGACTGTGTTTTCTATTCAACCTTGCGAACTCCAACCCAGCGAGAGCTCAACTCTCTACCGCACGACTGCCTGAAGAGCAAACCAAGGCAACCTCGCGACGGCTGAAGCTTCAGTGTCAAATCATCCTAGAGAAGAGCAATGAGCTACCACGTGTTAAGTAGTGAAAAATACCATTTTTCACCCCTAAACATGAGCTTTGAAAGACCCTTGAGAAGACTAAATAAGTGCTTTAGTGTGCATTTTACAGCTAACCAATTAGACAGGTCCAAGTCCGAAAAGCATCCTAAAATGATCAAAAAGCTGACAACTCATGTCAAGCTCAAAGAGGGAGTGAAGAAATAGCCTCAGCAATGGCTAAAAAGGTCCTAAAAGAGCAAGAAAAGACCTGAAGAAGAAGAAGGATCCATTCGCAAAGAAGAAATCAAGTTAAAAGTTCAAATCGCAAAGTAAAAAGTACTTTTCGAAAAGGTCAAAGTTCTGTTCGAATTGATTACGGAGGCGTAATGAACTACTCGAAAGAACCATGTTACATTGAATAGTTGAAATTTCCTTTTCGAATAGAAGATGCAGGGAGAAGTCGCTTTGCGAAAAGACTTTACGAAGCCAAATTGCTGCGAAAGAACTTACGGAGCCAAAACACTTTGCGAAAAGGCACTTAAACTCTCTGAAAGGACATTACGAGAATTCTGACTTGTTTAAAGGGCATTTCGGTAATCTCTGCGCGCCCCAATGCATTTAACGGACCCGAGGACATTTGGAAGATTCAATCAAGATCAAGCATATTCAACCCATGTGGCGCTCAAAGATGAAATCAATTGGCGTGAACTTCTAAACTCAAACAGATTTTTGAATTCCATAACGGAATTGATGCTTCTAGCGCTGATTGGTGAACGGTCGAGCATTTTCATTGGCGAATAGATCTGGATCCCGTGCTCAAGCGCCATTGGGCAATCGAATCTGAACACGCCGATTGGTCAATTCAATACCTGCGTGATCAAGGGAAAGCTATAAATAGAAGACATTTGCCCAATTGTGGCATCCAGATTTTGAGTTCATTTCTATTTCCCCGCTTCCGGTCCGGATAGCTTGTCTGTACACTGTAATAGCTTCTTTTGTATTTGCTTTTGAGAGTTTCGAGCTATTTGTAACTCCAAGGAGATTCGCAAGTCCGAGGGCATCTAGCCGTGCTCTGTAATTGTAAGATTGAATTTAAAGGTTCGTAAACTGTGTTTTCTCCATTGGATTCATGTCAAGGGTTCTTATTGATCACCTTAGTGCATTAGACTCCTTTAGATTCACTACTTTGCATGCAATTTCCTTGATTCATTACTCCTGCAATTTAATTAGCGTTGGTAACCTAGTTCGATAAAGACTTGCGATGATGTTCATGTTCGAATTGAGGATAGGTCAACAACTATTGGATGATCTCGTGACCATTTAAGTGACGGATCATAACCATAAGTCTAAACCCTTCCTTAATTCGATTTATTTCTCTTACATCTGCGGTAGCCGAGATGAAGATTGAATCAACTCTGTTTAGTTGCGTATTCTCCATTAAAATTCAAAGCGAAATCACGAGAAAGTTATTATTTCTCCATTTGATTTATTTTAATCACTTCCCCAACTTGGATCTGGATCGCTTAGTTAGTTCTTTTCTTTATTTGCTTTTAGTTAAACGTGACAAAACCCAACACTCTCTTTTTATCTCGCTTTCTAGATAATTATAGAGCTGATCCGGTAGTACGATCTGGAGGTCTATCTCATATTTCGGACAAATTCTGTGGACGATCTTTAATATACTTACTTTTAAAAACTTGCTACAATTGGCCCTCGATCTTGCAGGCTATTGTTAGCCCTCAATGTCTGATATCTCTTTCATAATTTAAAATTATGTAACTTAATATTCATTAATTCCATTCAAAACACACATAAATCGGCACATGTTAGGCAACAACAAGTTTTTGGCGCGTTCTTAGAATTTGTTCTAAAATAGATAGACCTATGTTTTATTCTCTTTATTTATTATTTATTAATTCATTTTTACATGTTGTTATCTCATGGCAGGTTACAAATACAATTTGCGTAAAGGAAAGGAAAGCACCTAATTCGGGTTTGCGGTACCAAATTCTCTGCGTTGTATGTTTGGTAGGAGAACTCTCAACCCCGAGATTCTCCTTTTAATTCGAAGTTGAAAGACTCTAAGAACAGACATACACCACAGAGTTACGCTACAATGGGTGAGCGAACCTAGATTGTTAAGAGACTACTTTGCTGGTGCCTATAATTCCCTTTCGCATTCAATTTCCCACTGGAGGGAAATTATGAGATCAAATCATCAACCATCCAAATGCTGCCTTCATTTCATGGATTAAGTAAAGAAGATCCTTACAAGCACATTGATGAATTTCCGGCTTTGTGCACAACATTTAACATATGGACTTGGTCGAGGGCAACCAAGTGAGGCTCTTTCCTTTTCATTAAAGGACAAAGCTAGAGCATGGTTATCTATGTTAGCACCAAACAAAGATCACATCATGGAATGATTTGCAATGTCAATTTTGTCAAAATATTTCCCAATGACTAAAACCAGCCAACTAAGACAAAGCATCATCTCTTTCTCCCAAAACTCAATCAAACTTTCCATGAGGCATGGGAAAGATTCAAAGAATCATAAGACAATGCCCTCACCATCAAATTCCTAAATGGCTTGTTCAAAGCTTCTATCAAGGAATTGATCAAGGGCAAGAACATGGTGGATGCCTCTGGAGGTACCTACTTACAAAAGACAGTTGAAGAGGTTTGGGACCTCTTTGAGGTGATTGGAGAAAATTCAACCCAGCAGAATCTTCGCCAAGAGACACGAGAATCCAAATAGGGTGAATAATCCCCAATTCACAAGAGGGAAAGTTTATGAAGTCAATGAGCTAGAAAGGAAAGTGGATAATTTGACCACAAAATTTGATAGTGATGGACTCATTTAAAGCTCCAAATGGGTCAAGAGTAGAGGAGGCATGTCGATATGCGGTCCCCTACTCATTCAATTGATCAATGTCCTTACGCATCACAATTTCCGAACTCATGATGGAACAAGCTCATGCATTTCGATCTTATGGACAGATGCAATCCAATGACTACCCATGGAGATCTCATCCTAATCTCGTGGAATATACCAAATAGCAACAGCCCAAAATCAAATACCTTTCAAACACCTTTCGCCATATCGTAGAATTTTTACAATAAACAAAATTTTCAAAGAACCTAACCTGACAACCCATGCGATTCTACACCAGCCCTGCCCTCCTAGGTCCCTGTCATTTGAAGAGCGGTCTTAAGTTCACTTGAATTTAGGAACTCTATCTCGATTGTGAACCTTCACAGTCGAGCATTAAAAAATTGAAGAAACTTTGGGCCTCTCAATTCATTAGCTAAGAGAGAGGAGGGCAGACTACCCGAAATCCTTTGAACAATCCTAAGGGACAGTTCATGGTTGGAGAATCCTCAAATGGCCATGAGGAGATTAAAGCTGACCACTTTGAGAAGTGGAAGAGTAATAAAAAACACAAGGGTAGTGAAGAGGAAAAGAAGAAGAACAAGATGTGCGGGAAGCACAAAGATGATGAAAACAATGAGGTTGTTGATTTACCTCGTAAAACCCAAAAAATGAAAATGTAAAAATAAAAAATTGTTGAAAAAGATGAGGAGGAGAGATTTGTTCCCCACCTCCCATTCCCTCATGCAATGAAGTTTCTCCTTTTGACAAAGGAAACACAAAAATTGAGGAAATGATGGAGACATTCAAGCAAGTTAAAATTAATCTACCGCTTGATGCAATCAAACAGTCCCCACATGCTAAATTTCGAAGGATGTGTGCACCCACAAAAGGCAATCTAGGATACATTTATCTAAGAAGGCCTTTGCCGTGGAGAAAATCAACCAAGTACTATCCATTGCAACACCCCCTAAAATGCAAGATCCTCGAATCCCCACAATCCCTCGCATCATTGGGGAGCATACCATCGAAAGCTCTGCTAGATCTGGTGCTAGTGTCAACTCGCTTCCTTATTCAGATATGAGAAGCTAGGTTTGGGAGAATTAAAACCCACTCAAGTGGTGTTGCAACTAGGCAGTGATCCGAGAAAAACTGTGGGATTGATTGAAGATGTGCTAGTAGGAGTAGATAAATTCTTCTATCCTCGCTGATTTTACGGTGTTGGACATGGAACCAACCAAAAGCGACTTCCATCCCTGTCATTTTAGGGAGACCATTCTGCTCTGACAAATGCTTGTATTCAATGTCGGTCCGTATCATGGAAGTTTCTTTTGGTAATATGAAAGTCAAATTGAATGTTTATAATGTTAACCAACCTCAATTTTCTGTTGAAGAGTGCTTTCATGTTGACATCATGGATGAACTTGTGGAGGAGTCTTTGCAAAATTTCGCAGGTGAAGACTCCACCACGTAACTAAAAATGATTGGGAATCCAGAGAAAGAAGGAAAAGGAGATCAAATTCAAAGGAGTCTGCTTTGTGCAAGGCACTCACAAACAATCCTCAAGTTCTCCTCTTGGAGACCTGCTCTCTCCCTCTTCCACAAATTACCAAGGTACCTTTGCTGCCCTCTTTTCTCATTTCACAATTGGAACTCAAACAGCTCCCAAAATCTGAAATATGTGTTTTGGGAGATCATCAAACACTACTGTGATTATTTCTTCCTCCCTTACAAAGGAGCAAGAAGAGGAGTCTGGTAGTTCTAAAAAGACAAGAAAGCAATTGGTCGGACCATTCTTTGATTTAGGAGGAATAAGCCCACCGTATGCATGCATAAGATCCACGGAAGAGGATGCCAAGCCTTCTAGAGAAATGCAAAGAAGGTTGAATCCTCACATGCAAGAAGTGGTAATGAAGGAAGTTGTCAAGTAGAATCTTTGGGGTCATTTACCCCATTTCAGATTCTCGGTAGCACCCACACAGTGGTGCCTAAGAAATGGCATCATCGTGGTAGCAGTGAATCTGGTGAACTTATGTCCACGGACAAACAAGCTCGGATGGAGGGTCCGCATAGACTACAGAAAATTAAATACCATGACAAGGAAAGACCATTTCCCCTCCCTTCATTGACCAAATCCTTGATAAGCTTGCGAGTAAAGCTTACTATCGCTTCCTTGATGGGTACTGGTTACAACCAGATCCTCAGGTACCCAGGACCAAGAAAGACCACCTTCACCGCCTTTGGCACTTTTGCCTATAGGAGGATGCCCTTTGGTCTTTGCAATGCCCTCGCTACTTTTCAAAGATGCATGTATGCCATCTTTTCCGACATGATTGATCAATTCATGGAGATCTTCATGGATGACTTTTCAATTTATGGAGACTTTTTCCCAATGCTTACACCACCTCAAGTTGGTGTTGCAAAGATGTGAAGAAACCAATTTGGTTCTAAGGGAAAAGAGTCATTTTATGGTCACCCAAGGCATTGTCCTAGGACATGTGGTCTCCCATAAAGGCATAGAGGTGGACCAAGCAAAATTGATCTAATTGCACATTTGCCTCCCTCCCGTAATCAAGCAAATCAAGTTTCTTAGGGCATGCAGATTTTATAGGAGGTTCATCAAAGATTTCGAAAATTTCCAAGCCACTCTGTCATTTCTCGTGTCAAGATGTTCCTTTTGTGTTTACTAATGAATGCATGATGCCTTTGAGGTCCTTAAGAAATGTCTCGATTTCAGCTCCCATCTTGCGTCCCCCTGACTATTCGGTGCCCTTTGAGTGATGTGTGATGCATCGGACTATGCCCTAGGAGCTGTCCTAGGGCGAGAAAGATAAGCTTCCCCATGTCATAGCTTATGCGGCCAGATCCATGATAGATGCCCAGCTCAACTACACAACAACTGAGAAAGAGTCGGCCATTGTGTTTGCATTGGAAAAATTCAGTCTTATGTTTTAGGTTCACAAATTGTGGTGTTTATCGACCACTCGCCTAAAATACCTTGCATCTAAGAAGGATACCAAGCCCAGAATGGTGGATCCTCCTATTACGGGAGTTTGATCTCTGATTAAGGATAAGAAAGGAGTGGAAAATGTGGTGGTCGATCACCTATCCGAATTCTCAATACCGAGGATGATAGCTACCCATTAATGAATCATTTCCGATGAGCAACTTTTGCCATCAATACCCATGATTGGTTTGCAAACATAGTCAACTTCTTGGCTACCGGATGATTCCTCAACATTGGAATCGAATGGATAAAGATCTTTTCTTCTCACGAGTTAAACATTTCATTTGGGAAGATCCTTATCTATTGCAGACCAAGTGATCGGAAAGATGTGTCCTCGACCATGAATTCTCCGGCATATTGTCAATGTGTCATGAGCTGTGGAGGTCATTTCGGTAATAAAACAAAGCGCAAAAATTCTCGCAAAGGTGGTTTTATTGGCCCACAATCTTTAAAGATGCCTTACAAGATCAGAAATCTCGCCAGAATCGCCAAAATTGGGCAAGATTTCCAAAAGAAACTCAATGCCTCTGACCTATTCGTGGTTGAGTTTGATGTATGGGGAATAGATTTTATGGGCCCTTTCCTCCTTCTAATGGAAATAACTTCATTTTAGTAGTGGACTATGTCTCCAAGTGGATTGAAGCCATAGCTACTAAATCAAATGATCACAAAGTGGTTTTGAAATTTCTCAAGGACCACATTTTTTCCGTTTGGTTTTCCCAGCCATCATCGGTGATGGGGAAGCCATTTTGTAACAAAACAGTTTGAAGCTCTATTGAAAAAGTACTGTCACACTCATAGAGTAGCCACTCCCTATCATCCACAAACGGTGGACAAGTGGAGATTTCAATAGAGAAATCAAACACATTTTGGAAAAACAAGAAAGAAGGAGAAAGGATGGTCCTTTAAGCTTAATGATGCTTTGTGGGCATACAGAATCGCCTACAAAACTCCAATTGGAATGTCCCTTTAGATCGGTCTATGGCAAAGCATGTCATTTGCCGAGAGTTAGAATACAAAGCTCGGCTATTAAAACATTTAATATGGATCTAACTTTGGTAATCACGAAACTTCAACTCGAATTGGAAGAGCTGCGGATGGATGCTTATACAAGCTCCAGTTGTATAAGGAGAAAGTCAAATCATTTCATGATAGGAGTTTAATGAGAAAAGAGTTCATCGGGGTCCAAGGTATGGTTATTCAACTCTAAACTTAAATTCTTTCCAAATTGAGATCCAGATGGGAAGGGCCATACATCGTCATCAAGGCCTCCCCTCGGGAGCTGTGGATATTTCAGATCCCAAGGATGGAAGAATCCTTAAGGTAAATGGTCGAGGCTCAAGCCATGCATTGACAACACTCGAGAACTGTGCTTCCCATCATCATCACGAATCTCCAACAATCGATGGTAGAAAATTGTATATTATGTTTGTACAACATAGTTTTCTTGAATTTCTCTGTTTCTATTTCTTTTTCTTGTTCGCATAGTTTAAATACACTTAAAAGTTCAAATCGCAAAGCAAAAACTACTTTTCGAAAGCCCAAAGTTCTATTCAATAGATTCGAGTCATGAATCGCCGAAAAGAAAGATGTTCTTTCGAATAGTTAATTATGTTACGCCTTTTGAATAGAAGGTCCGATGCTAAGTCCCTTGCTGAAATAAACTTTCCGGTTATCTACTTGTCGAAAGGCACTTTTGCCATTCAAATAGAAAAAAAGGGCTCTTTTGGAATATTTCGAAAACTTAAAGGTGCTGCGATTTTAGCTTCAAGTATATTTAGTCGCTTTTGAAGTTAGCTTTGTATTTGCAAACACTCTCTGCAGAGCGACGCCCACTAAAACCATAGCTCACTCTCTTCTCACACGAGCTCCACAAGATATCGACGTTGTTCCTAATTGTTTGAGCGTTTCCATTTTTCGAGATCACGATCGGTCGGTTAGGCGATCTTTACAAACAAAGCGACTCGGTTCAAGCACAAACCTTAGATCGTGGTATTTTTTCTATCCATTCTCGCTCAATCTTTTAGAAAATCTAAACTGTGTTAGCCGTTGTGTGGGCTTTTGTTTTCCTCCATTTTAAATATGGGAAAGACGAGAAATCCTTAGTCGCCACTTTTCTAAAGGGCAATTTTTCAATGCCCCATGCTCATCCCGGAAGCAATGGTGATGTAGTGCCAAGATAAAGAAGAAACAGAAATTCTGGCCTCCCCTTTGGAAGACTAATTCTGACCTCCTAAGAGCCAAGTTTGACATAGATAGGAAGAGCCCTTTGAAGTCCTCACCCCCATAACTTTGGCAAGAAAGCCTCGGACCACAAGTCGCTATGTTGAGGAGAATGAGAGCAGGAGATCCGACATGCCTGCTCTTGCCCCCCTGCCTTGTTGAACCCATTCTGCCAGAGCACTGAGCCAGGAGCAGTTCCTGGCTAAGCTGACAGGAACCTAGCCTCGCAAGTGTGGGTGGGCTGAACAACCACCTATGGACCCCAACAGTACATGAACACGTGAGTGAACTAGCACGAGTCCAAGAGATACCCTGCTGAAGGTTTAAATCGCTATGGAGCCTCCACCACCACTGCACCTCACCCCTGCCATTTTACAAGAACCATTTCTGTGGTGACCAGCTCTCTAGTTGCACTGCTGCACCCATTCTACCACCACTACACTGTACCCTATTCCCCACACCCTTCCACCCCACACCCTTCCACATTGGAGCTCATCCAAGCCCTAATCGCACCCTTACCACCCACCCCCAAGACCCCTGCCTCCATGTTGCCTCACAAGCAACCCAAATGCACCCAAGTCCTAGTGCTTCTCCACTACCACCCCAGCTACCCAAACCACACCAACACAGCAGCCTTACCTCCCCTTCCAGAGATAGCTACCCAAACCGACCCTCTCCCTCCCTCCCCCAGCACCCACTTTAGTCCCTACTTGAAAAAGACAAAATAAACCCCTCACCCTTACTCCCTTTCCTCCCTCTTTTCCTTTTATTTTCTGTCAAATTTACGGTTCATGCAATTTGCTTACGCAATTCCTTGCTATTATTTTTTCTCATTGTTTTCCCTAATAATCGTGTTCTATGCCACCACCTTTGAACCGGTGAGGACACTTTGCTCCTCATAGGTTTGGGGTGTGTGACAGTCTGCCAAGGAATAGTTAACCTAAGGACAGAATCACCTAAGTAATCAGAAATGAATTATTTTACTTAAGAATCATGACAATTAGGAAGTTTAAAATTTCTTTGCAAAATTTAGACATCATAAACCTTTCAATATTCTACATTTCCATGATGTTAGCACCATGAAAACCCACTGGTATCAAGCATTTAGCAAGTCATGGGAAAGAGAAAAGGTAAAGACATACTTAAAAGCTCAAGGAAAACCATAACCGGTGAGAATTGAGCCCATATATTTTCCATCTCTGTTGAAGAGTGATCGAGGCAATTTTTTCTCGATTCAAAGGATTGGTGAGGCATTAGATCCACTAGAAGTTAGAAACTCCAAATTAAAACAAGTAACAAGACTCATGAAACCGAGGAAAAGATCAAGGCCTTCTTGACGACTTGAACCTAATGTAACCAACCAAGAAAATTCTGCCTGTTTGTACCCCATTTGAGTCAGAATCCTACAATTCTTCATCAAAAATACCCAAAAGTACTTGCAACCTATGGAACTAATTCAGCCTTCCCTCACTCGAGAATTCAGGAGGTAAAGGAGAAAGAAGCGAAGATGGACCATTTCGGCAACATCAAGAAAATGAAGAGAAAATACCTCAAAAAGCAGGCAATATGGTGGACCGAGAAAGGAAGAGACAAACAATGTGAAAAGTTGCAAGCAAAAAGGCAAAAAGGACCTTATGATGAAAAAATGCAAGATCAAAGAAAGAAGCTGATCACTTTGTGAATGTGAGAATCTCGAAAAGAAAGAAGCTAAACTCAAAAGGTGGAGTCATGAACCATCTCCGCACTTCACGAGTTCTCAAATTCAAACCCTGCTTTCAGCGCCTTTCCTTGAAACTTCACTCCATAAGCCATACAAACAAACCTAGATTAAAAGCCCTTGTGATCCAAAGTTGAGTGAGCTGTCATGTGGAGATAAGAAGTGACCCAATCTATGGTGAGGAGATGTCAATGATGCCATTGCCTAAGAATCATGCCTATGCTCATGCTTACAGATCCATTTGGGAGATGTAATTGCTCTTGAGCTTGAGTGAAAATGAACCCCTCAACAAAAACACCGATGAGAGTATACCGGTGAGTGTTTGGGTTGGAACTTGAGCATAATAAGTATGACTTACAACCTAATTTTTATTCGGATGATGAGCTCACTGCTAGCACATTTGTACAATTTTCTATGGCTGCTCACGGATTGGAAATATTGAAACATTCATGAGGTTCTTAAATGTTTAAATTCGCAAACAATAATCAAATTTTCTGTTTCATCATTGATTCAAGAGTAACTAATCGCTCCTTGATTGCTCATTTGATAATTTTGATAATCGATGTTAACTGCTTTCATGGAGAAGTTTGTGGGTACCTTCCTTTGAAAACCCTCGGAGACTTCACTCCTCCTCTAGGGACCACCTAGGGTTGAAAAGGCTTGTTGCATATGCTAAATGCACTGTGCTTCCTAAAAAGTGGCTCTTTATTTTGCTTTTACGTTTCTTTGCTCAGGGACTAGCAAAGCTTAGGTTTAGGGGTGTGTTAAGTAGTAAAAATACCATTTTTCACCCCTAAACATGAGCCTTGAAAGACCCTTGAGAAGACTAAATAAGTGCTTTAGTGTGCATCTTACAGCTAACCAATTAGACAGGTCCAAGTGCGAAAAGCAACGTACAATCATCAAAAAGCTGACAAGTCATGTCAGGCTCTAAGAGGGAGTGAAGAAATAGCCACAGCAAAGGGTAGGAACGTGCCAAAAGAGCAAGAAAAGACCTGAAGAAGAAGAAGGATCCATTCGCAAAGAAGAAATCAAGTTAAAAGTTCAAATCGCAAAGTAAAAAGTACTTTTCGAAAAGGTCAAAGTTCTGTTGAATTGATTCTCGAGTTGTAATGAACTACTCGAAAAGAACCATGTTCGTTGAATAGTTGAAATTTCCTTTCGAATAGAAGATCCGGGAGAAGTCCTGCGAAAAGACTTTACGAAGCCAAATTGCTGCGAAAAGAACTGGAGCCAAAACACTTTGCGAAAAGGCACTTAAACTCTACGAAAGGACATTGGGAATTCGGGAATTGACATTGTTTAAAGGGCATTTCAAGAATCTCAGACGCGCCCCAATGCATTTAACCAGGGACATTTCGGAAGATTCCAATCAAGATCCAAAAGCATATTCCAACCCATGTGAGCGCTCAAAGATGAAATCAATTGGCGTGGAACTTAGAAGCTCAAACAGATTTTTGAATTCCATAATGTAATTGATGCTTCTAGCGCTGATTGGTGAACGAGATCGAGCATTTTCATTGGCGAAACGGTCTGGATCCCGTGCTCAATCGCCATTGGGCAATCCAGATCGAACACTTCGATTGGTCAATTCAGCAATTCAGCGTGATCAAGGGAAAGCTATAAATAGAGAAGACATTTGCCCAATTGTGGCATCCAGATTTTGAGTTCATTTCTATTTCCGCTTCCGGCCGATAGCTTGTCTGCACTTCGTAATAGCTTCTTTTGTATTTGCTTTTGAGAGTTTCGAGAGCTATTTGTAACTCCAAGGAGATTGGATTCAAGATCGCAAGTCCGAGGGCTGCCTAGCCGTGCTCAGAATTGTAAGATTGAATTTAAAAGGTTGTCAGAAATCGTGTTTTCTCCATTGGATTCATGTCAAGGGTTCTTATTGATCACCTTAGTGCATTAGACTCCTTTAGATTCACTACTTTGCATGCAATTTCCTTGATTCATTACTCCTGCATTTAATTAGCGTTGGTAACCTAGTTACAAAGACACTTGCGATGATGTTCATGTTCGAATTGAGGATAGGTCAACAACTATTGGATGATCCGTGACCATTTAAGTGGATGATCATAACCATAAGTCTAAACCCTTCCTTAATTCAGATTTATTTCTCTTACATCTCTTTGGTAGCCGATGAAGATTGAATCAACTCTGTTTGATTGCAGATTCTCCATTAAAATTCAAAGGCGAAATCACAGAAAGTTATTATTTCTCCATTTGATTTATTTTAATCACTTCCCCAACTTGGATCTGGATCAGTTAGTTAGTTCTTTTCTTTATTTGCTTTTAGTTAAACGTGACAAAACCCAACACTCTCTTTTTATCTGCTTTCTAGATAATTATAGAGCCAGATCTGGTAGCACAGATCTGGAGGTCTATCTCATATTTCAGACAAATTCTCTGTGGACGATCTTTAATATACTTACTTTTAAAACTTGCTACAATTGGCCCTGATCTTGCAGGCTATTGTTAGCCCTCAATGTGCTGATATCTCTTTCATAATTTAAAATTATGTAACTTAATATTCATTAATTCGTCATTCAAAACACACATAAATCAGGCACATGTTAGGCAACAACACCACGCGACAAGTCTGGGAAACTACAGCTACCTAGCGAGGCTCTGAACCTAAACTTCCATCTCTTCAGTAGAGGGCATTCTGGAAATTTCTAGTGATTAGGGCACGCACTCCCACGCTCAAATCTCTGTGCACATGCCCCGAGGCATCCAAGGATCAGTATAAGGCCACGTGGCAATGTTAAAATTAGGGTTTCCTAACCCTAATGCGCCGCCACCCCACTGCTATATATACCCAGGCCTAGCTTAGGTTTAGGTATCTGGGAACCTATCTCAGATCGCTTTTCTTTTCTCTTTCTTTTTAGCAGTAAGTAGTTTTTCTTTTTCTTTTTCTTTTCTTCTCTCCATAGTCCAGCAATTGCTGCCTACGACTTTGTATATGTATTTGAGTTAGATTAATGGAAGTTTTGCAATAGGATTTGTACTTTGTGGGATTGTTGTTTATATGTGAGATGCTCTTTGCAAGGCTGCTGCCTTGTGATCCCCCATTGCCTTGGCTGTGTTTCAAAGCAATGGAGGACTGATTTTAATGGCCACTCAGATCCAAGTAACCTGTGTGTCTGGGCTGTCATGGTCTTCCAGCCTTAGCCCCACCACAGGACCTACTAGATCTGAAATCCCCATGGGAGCTTGAGCTGATAGCCTACTGAACATGGTGGTAGCAGCGATAATCTTGTTTTGTTTTGGGCTCCGTGAGGAGGATAACCTCTGGGATAGTCTGTGACCATTTAAGTGGACAGATTATAGCCTTAGGGTGATTCTAATCCACCGATCCAAGATGGATCCTTCTTCTTTTCACCTGAGCTTGTAGATGCCTGGTGAGGGATTATACAGAGGCAGACTCCCCCATATTTGTATAGATCTGCCATCAGATGTTGGATCTGATCTGGTTATAGAGATTGTAGGCTGGTGACTGGACCATTATAGCCTCTCTCAAGCAATGGACAATGGATCAAGGTTGTACTCAATCGCCATCGGTTCTATGTGCAGGCTATCATGGTTTTCCAGCCTTAGCCCCACATATAGAACTTTAGAGGTTGAGGTTCTATGGATTCTTGAGTGGTAGCTGGATGAAATAGTGCCTGCAATGATTTATTTGTTATGTTCTGACCCATCCCTGGATAGTGGCTCCCCTATGGGATAGTCTGTGACCATTAAAGTGGACAGGTTATAGCCCTAAGGGTGGAGTCATGGCAGTAGAGATGGGTTGGATCCTTTCTCCTCAGAGGTGATAATGTAGCCTCTGGACAGGATTTCTATAACATCAAATCTAAATCTGAGTTACAAAACTCCTCTGACCTTGGCTCAATAACATATTTCTCACCTTTTTATAATTATTTTCCACACTCTGTCCATCCTCTCAATCCTTTCTGTAATATAGTTATTAGAATACTTAGAATAAGTGACCTTAGACTCCCCTCCTTTTAGGACTGCCAGATCTATTGACAGATCTGGAGGGACTACTAGAGACGGCTCCCTTGGAGCCTTAGATCACCTTTCCCTGTGGGACAAACTCTTACTTATCAAAACTTGCTACAAAGGACCCTATATCTTGCTCGTCTAGGATTTCTAAGTTGTGCTAATTCATCCCCTGTTTTATTCCGTTTTTGATTTTTAAATAACTTTCACCACCAACCAATAAGCGAAGCACACTTGGGAGTACAACACCTAGGATGGTCTATGACCATTAAAGCGGACAGATCATAACCTTAAGATTAGCCCAAGCTCAGGCTCCAATTGGATTCGTCTACTGCAAATCCATGAATCAGATAAAGTCTATAGGATGGTCTGTGACCATTAAAGTGGACAGATCATAGCCTTAAGACCAGGTGGATCCTGCGATTTGGAGTGGAGCTTTCTACCCTGCAGCTGTGCTTATAGCCAGTTGAGGGAATTGTGTACTTTGAACCTCTGTACCATGATTAATTGAATCTGATTTCAGTGAAGACCAATCTCCAAGCTACTCTTCTCCATTTTCTGCTTTTTACTCTTTTCCCCTGCAAGATCTAAGTTTCCAAACTCGATCCAAGTTAGTCTATGTTTAATTTTAGCTTAGCTTAAGTGACAATCCATTTTAAACCTCTCCCCTGTCCTTTAGCTAACGTAGCATTAGTTAGGGTGTCAGATCTCATACAGATCTGAAGTTTTATCATATTTTTAAACCAACCTCCCTGTGGACATTCCCTTACTCACCATCTTTTTAAAACTTGCTACAACAGACCCTGATTACTTGTAGGTCTGTGTGAGTGTGTTCTGCCTAGTTTTATTAGTGATTTTAGACCCTCATTTGAGGGAAGGCAAACACCCCAACACCTCCTTAGAGCCATGAATAAAAATGCATACATCAAAAGGGATGTAGTTGGAGGCATGGCTGACTGAAGAACCATAGTGAAGTAGCAACACCTTGATCAAATCAAGTTCTTAGAACTAACTCATAAGATGGAGAAAAAGAGAATCAAACATGGATGGAGGGAGATACTGTTGAACTACAATGAAGAAAAAAATAGAGCTGATGGGATGGAGGATGTAATCAAGATTTTGAAGGAATCCCTGAGATTGGTAGAGGATAGGGAAAATGAGTATGCTAGGACTGTACATGCACTGCAGCAGACCTTAGCAGATATTGGTGACAGAGACCTGGCAGAAGCAGCTGTCAAACTCTTCACTGCTAAAGCCCCTCCAAAGGCATATGCTCCTAAACCCCAATAGCCCAAAAAGATAAAACCTGGGATCAGCATAAAGGAGTTTGCACCAAAGCCTGCACCCACTCTAAGAAAAAGAGCCAGCACCAAGCAGCGAAAAGTTACTTCAAAGAGAACTCAATCCACTATTGCTGCTCTCAAGAAAGCTAAAGGAAAAGGAGTCTAGGACAATCAGAAAGTTCAGATGATTAGATGGTGTAGATGTATTTTGCTAGGAGGCTTTTGTAATTATTTTCACTTGCATTGTACAATTCCCTATTCTATAAATGAAAATCTTTTTATTAGCTTTTGTCTAATGTTTATTTGGTCTACTTTAATTATGTTATTTGTTTGTTTGTTTATTTTAGTTATTTGTGTGAGTTTTGTTTGCTATTGTTACTTATTCTATTTGTGTCTAATTTTTACACCAATATCTTGCTGCATATTTCCTTTATCTTTGAATTAGTGAGGACACTGCTCCTCATAGGATTGGAGGTGTGGCAAGGTTTGCCAATGAGATAGTTAACCTAAGTGCAACAGAACCAAGGAAGTAAGAAATAGAGCTAAGTTCACCTAAGGAACTTTGAAAATGAGGAAATTTAAAAATTTTGCAAACCTTTAGGCATTAAACACTTTTAAATTTTTAAATTTTCATGAGGTGAACATCAAGGAAACTCATTTGTGTTAGCACTTAGTGAATCACCAAAGAAAAAAAAGGTAAGGACATGCCTATGAGTTCAATGGAAGACCATACCTAGTGAGATTTGGGCCTACAAAAAAAAATTCTCTTTGAGGAGTGTCTTAGGCAATTCTTTGTGCTCTAAGGACTGGCTGAGTCTTTTCCTCACTAGAAGTTAGGCATCTCCAAGTTTAAACAGTTGACAACACCCATGACATTTAGGCAAGGATCAACGTCTTCTCTTGGACAGTTTAAGCTTAAAAATACCCAAACCTGGTAAACTGCTCTTGTGCATACACCTTTTGAGCCTTAATTTCTAGTTTTCTTTAAAATACACCTGAGCATTTGTACCTAAACCTATGGACCTGATTCAAACCTACCCCAACTCTGAGAATTCAGAAGGTAAATGAGAAAGAGTTGAAGATGGACAAGCTAGGGTCAACATTTGGTGAATGGAGAAGAAACACACAAGGAGAATAGTAGTGTAGCAACTGGGAAGAAAAGGGTGGCATTTCAGAAAAATTAAAAAAAAAGAAAAAAAAAGAAATATATAATGAAAAGGAATAGAGAGGAATCAAGAGGAAAGTTTATTAGAAAAAGCAAAAATAAGATAAGCTGGCCACTTCAAGTTTGAAAAATGTCAAAGAAGATGAAATATGTTAAAATTCAAAGAAGGTGAAGTCATGAATCACCTCCTTCACCTGCTGATTTCTCAATTTTGCATCCTTTTAACCCTTCTATTCTTTGTAACCTACACCCATAAGCCATATTACAACCCAGTTATAAGACCCTTGTGATCCTAATTAGAGTGAGTTGTTATGTTGAGATTAGGAGCTGTCCAATCTATGGTGAGGAATAGTCAGTGATGCCAGAATTTAGGAGCCTTGCCTATGCTCATGCTTGCAGACCCATTTGGGGGCTGTAATTGTTCTTAAGCTTGTGTGAAAATGAAAACCCTCAAAATTATCTGTGAGAGTCTACCCTGGTAAGCATTGGGTTTGATATTGAATGTATTGGGCATTGCCTAAACCTAATTTTTGAATTGATGGTGAGCTTAGTACTAACATGCATTTGCTATTTTTCTTTGTGTAAGCTGATTGGAAATTATGTACATTCATGCAAGAATTTTTAATGATTAAATGGTCTGTGCATTTCATTTGTTCAATTTCCTCACATTTTGAAAAGAACCAAGGGTGGACTGATGCTCTGATTGTTGAATACTGATTTGGTGATGTTGCACTTTTGTTAACTATTTTCATTGAGAAGTTTGTAGGTACCTTAACTGAAAACCCTCAGGAGACTTCACTCCTCCACTAAGGATCACCTAGGGGTTTAGAAGGCTTGATGCATAAGCTAAATACATCCGTACTCCCTATGAAAGTGGCATTTACATTCTTAGATGTAGTTGTTTAAATTTTATTTTTCTCGATGACTAGCAAAGATTAGGTTTGGGGGTATGTTATTCACTGAAAAGTATCACTTTCCACCTCTTAACCTAGCCTTTACTATACCTTGAAATTGACTAATAACTCTTTGTTTAGCTTATTTTGTAGTTAGCAATAATTTGTGCAGCTTAATACAAAGTCCATGCCTTTGGGGTGCCAAAAAGAGAGAATTTAAGTCAAGAATGACTGCAAAGCCAAAGAATGATGGAACACCATGGTGACTATTTTGCATGTCATGATGGACCAAGAAAGTCTAGTAGATAAAAGATGTATGGATGTGAGAGGAGAAGGCTGCAACAGTAGCAGCTGCATAGTAGCAGAAGAGAAATGGTATTGTCTTGCATAGTAGAAATGCTGCCTCGCATTGTTGAAGGCTGCAGCAAAGCTTCCTCGCGCAGATGTTACATGCAACATAAGTGAACTCGTGAAGAACTCACACGCCCAGTGAAGGAATGAACTTCAGAGAACTGCTTCGTGCAGTAGTTACGCGGTTGATCTGCTTTCAACACTCCAAGACTTCGCGCAGCGCTCGCACACTAAGCCTTTACAAATCTAGCTCGGGAAGCTCTCGTGAGGAATAAACCTCATATCAGTCGCGCACACTATCTCGCGAGGCCAAGTGGCACAAAGAACAACAGGAAGCTCGTGAAGTCCTCACATGGTTTAAGAGGAGAGAGAGCTCTAGATATTTCCTCATGTAGTTCTCGCGCGTTTCAAAGCTCAAACCTCTACCGAGCTGTGTTAGTCCTTTGACAGGAAGCCGAGAGAGATTGAAGATCTTCCACGTGAGACCTTCGCGACAAAAAATTCTGAAGCTCTATTACACGAGCAAAGCTAAGCATTGCAAATTCTTCCTCGCAAGTCCATTAACGGCCAAAGCAGTTGCGCGACCATTTAAAGACCTTCTGCGCGAGAAAGGGACCTTTTAAGACAAATTCCACCTCGTGAAGCACTCAGCAGCTGCATGAATGAACAAAAGAGCAAAAGTCTGCCCCACGAAGCTTGGGCTCTCCACTTCTTAGTCTTTACTTAGGGACCTTTTAGAGATTTCTCTAGGTCTAGGGCACACATCACATGGCCTTGATCTTAGGGCACACATACCAAGGCATCCAAGGGTTGTAACAGTGCCACATCTGCCCTAAAAATTAGGGTTTAATCTTCGGTTTTCTAAGGCATTAGGACTGAGTATTTAAGCTATAAATTTAACTTAGAACACATCTCTCCTTCAACCTTTGTCAGTTGTGAGCTCGAGCAGGCTAGGGTTAGGGTTTGATCACCTCTTTTTCTACTTTTTCTTCTCTCTTAGCCCAACACTTGCTGGCTAAATTCTTTATATGTAATTAGGTTTCATTTTATCAGTTTTGTAATGGGTTTTGTGCACATTGGGATTAGTTGATGAGTTATTTTACACAAGGCTACTACCTTGAGAAATCTCATTATAAGTATTGTGTTGATCAATGAAATTTTTATTTTAATTGTTTATTCAATTTGTTATTTTTCTATTTGCCCATAGTTTTGTTCATCTATGCCATTCATTTAGGATTTGAGCTTATTTGAAATACCCATGGAAGCTTGAGCTTGTAGCCCTGAGACCATGGTGGCAGTAGTAATATACATGTTCCAGCTCAGTTCTCTGTGGTGTGGATAACCTCTGTGGATAACCTATGACCAGTTAAGTGGACAGACTATAGCCCTAGCGTGTTTCCAAGCCACAGATTTGAGAAGGATTCTTCTCCTCTGCACTTGAGCTTGTAGCCTTGTGAGAGGTTATTGCAGGAACAAGCTCCCCTCTGTTATGCTTGGCCAACATCAAATGTTAGATCTGATTTCTTTGTAGAGATTGCAGACTTGTGAGCTGAGTCATTGCAGTCTTTTTGTTGCAATGACCAGCTGCATTTAAAGTCCCCAAATAGCTTTTGAATTGTAGTGGTTTCCACTGGTTTATTCAATAACTATTTGCTCCCATGGATGTCTGAGCTTGTAGCCTGGCATACATGGTGTCTATAATAGTTTTAATGCTCTGATTTGATCCATTGGGTGGAGGACATCTATTGGATAATCTGTGACCATTTAAGTGGACAAGTTATAGCCTGAAGATCAGTCTATGCCATTTGATCGGATTGGTTTTTTTATTTAATTCATGTGGTTTGATCCTCTCTATTGGATAGCCTGTGACTATTGAAGTCAACTGGTTATATCCTTAAGAGAACAGGTCAAACCATAAGGGTTGAGTTGGATACATCTTCCTTATAGATGTGCTTGTAGTTATCTGAGGGATTGTTGTAGAGACAACCCTAAGTCTGAGTTACATAGTTGATTTAACCTTAGCTTAACTACTTACTTCACATCATTTTATCTTTATTTTGACACACACCATCACCACCTTCTTCATAACCCTTTCTTTAGAATAGGACTGCATTTTATTTCTCTTCTTTTAGTGATAATTTAGTGTAGTTGTGACACCCAACTCCCTTTATTTAGGATTGTCAGATATGTAGCCAGATCTAGAGGCCTACTAATATAACCCATTTTGGGTTCTAGATCAATTTCTCTGTGGGGCAAACTCTTATTTACTCAAAACTTGCTACAATAGCCCTGTATCTTATAGGCTGTGCATTTTTGACTTGCTGTTTTAACCAATTTCCATATCTTTACTTCTGATTTATTTTTATTTACCACTGTTTTCTAGCCAATAACAAGACAGCAATCCGAAAGTAACCAACACAGGGCTAACCATGGGCAAGGTCACAGCAGTAGTAGGGAATGCTATGGCTGTAGAGGTCACAGATGGGGGCACTAAACTGCTACCAGCAGAGGTTGGAAGAGGCTCTGAGCTAGCTGATGTAGAGGTCCCAGGTGCAGCTCATGAGCTGGTCACCTGAGATGCTTCCTTTTCAGGACTCTCTACTGGCTTCTTCTTGCTTTTCCCAATCAGGGTCATGCTTGTGGACCAAGCTCTTCTCCCAAAATCTTTTGGACACAATTTTTTGGCTGGCTCATCCTTTTATATCATATATTTCCCTTTCCTTACCAGAGCAGTGATGAGTCTGCTGTAGGGTAACCCTGGCAACATCAATCCCTTTTTTATCTTGTCATTCACCTCCACCATAGCCTCAAATATCAGTTGAGAGGCATTGACGAACTGGCCCTTGAAGAAAAAGTAAAGGGCATCAACTATAAGGGTTCTTCTCTCCTGCTGATGTCCACTGATATAGATATTCTTTCTCAAGATTGAATCTATGGAAAATAGGCTAGGATCTATATCTTTCCTCATCAATGATATCCCAGATCCCACAATGCCTTGAGTCAAATGTCTAGCCATTGCTCTAAAGGACAGATTATCAAGTGCTCCTAATCCATAAACTGGGTCATAAATGGATGGGACCCCTAATGCCAAACCAATATCATTGTAGTCCACAGCTACTTCCCAATTGTCAACCAAGACCACAAGCCTAGGGTCAACTGATCCTAGCTTCATCTTTTTTCTAATGTTCTAATTCCATAACTTGACCCATATTAGGTAGACCTTTTCTTGTAATGGGGTTAACAGAGGTGTCAAGGATGCCTTTACCAAGTAATCCAAGGTCTCCTTACACTCCTCTAACTTAGAAAAATAAGGTAGGTCAAAGCTTGTCTTAGGAATCAGATCTAAGGCATCCACAAACTCATTGGGGGTTGTAAGGTTCACAGGTATCTCAGTTTCAGCCTCAGGGTTAGGTTCAGGCACAGGGACATCCTCAACAACCTCTTTAGTTATTTTAGCTTTCTTGGGTTTTTCCATAATGAGCTTCCTCTTAGCAAGTGGTCATCTTTGGGCTGTGTGGCTAGCCTACTAGAATTCCTGGTTGATTTTGGGGTGCATTTGGAAGGGGTTTGAAAAGATCAGCCAAGGTAACCTCACGGTTAGCCATGGCTCACACAATCCACACAATCAACTCTCAACAACTCACAGTAATCTTCCTTTCTCAATCAAAGTAACCACACACACTAAAATATGGAAGTACAATGCTGAAAAATCACAGAATGGAGGTTGAAGAAGAACTTACCCACGGAACCTAGGGTTTCTCAGAACTTGCAGCACACGGCATCAAACTGGCATTGACCAAGGGTGAAATGTTGACCTTGCAAAGCTGATGGAAGTTGACAAATGGCAAGGTAATTGGAACTGGAACCAATGAGATGAAGAAGGGAGAAAGAAATTAGAAATCGGGCAAAGGAGAAACACAGCTTGTAACAGAAGCTGTCGATTGGATGAAATGACTTGCCGATAGGTTTAAAACAAGTAAAATCCTATTTTGATAGGATTGGAAAGAAGATTTTGATAGGTTGAAGCAACCTGTCGAACAGTTAAAACAATTTGAAAAATGTAAACTTCTCAGGCTGAAGGTTTCGAGAGGTTGTCCAACTTCTCGACAGGTTCATAGGCTTCAGAATTTCTAAGTCGAGAGGTTCATCCAACCTATCGACATGTTTATTTTTCTCAGCAGTCAATCCCTCGATAGGTATCATAACCCATCGAAAATGCAGCCATGGCCTTCAGTACCTGTCAACATTCACGTTTACACCTTCAATACGTGACAAAAATCAACTCACACCTCTCGACAGGTTTCAATACCTGTCGAAATTCACAGGGGGAACCTTCAGTTCCTATCGAACTTCTCCTAGCACCTTTCGACAGGTCCGTTTAGCAATTCACATTATTTCTCATCTGTTCACTTGTCTCCATTCCCCCAAACTCATCAATCCTCCTTTGATCCCATTTATTTCTCATGCATTAGGGACCTTCCTACCTTTATTATAGCTACTCATAATTCTAAATGAAAAACTAAGCAAAAATTATAGCATATATATAATGACAGACAGTTTTGAAAATAGCAATAGAGATAGAACTGACAGTTTTGATACATAGTGTACAATGTTGAAAATTAGTCACATTTTGGAGGTTCTTGACGGTGAATGGTCACCACATGCTCTACTACATTTTCAATAAAGTGTTTAAGCCTTTGATACATAGTGTACATTTTCAATAAAGTCCCTCCCATCTAGATCTCAACTTACCTAGGAAAAATTTTAATTTGGAATTGAACAGCCATACCTTGTTGCCTGCAACAAACTACTTTCTCAGCAAGTGTTTATCATAAAAAGCTTTGACTTTTTCTTTGTAGATCCTTTCATTGGAGTAAGCTTCCAATCTCAGCTCTTCCAACTCTGATAGCTGCAGCCTCCTGTGCATACTAGCATCAGTTAGATCAACATTTAATTATTTAAAAGCCCAATAGGCTTTA
The DNA here is from genome assembly GCA_021018995.1 of Chloranthus sessilifolius. NCBI lineage: Eukaryota > Viridiplantae > Streptophyta > Magnoliopsida > Chloranthales > Chloranthaceae > Chloranthus > Chloranthus sessilifolius. Next base: position 83,592,638 of record CM037586.1, on the reverse strand, counting down.
TGTTCTAACTCCACTAGTAAATGGCATGCCTTGCCATATACCAACCTAAAGGAGACATCCCTATTGGGGTCTTATAAGCAGTTTTATAAGCCCAAAAAGCATCAGTCAACTTCAGGGACCAATCCTTCCTATCTCCTCTCATAATTTTCTCTCAAATGTGTTTGATCTTTCTGTTAGAAATTTTTACCTGCCCACTGGTCTGTGGATGGTATGGGGTGGCAACTCTGTGTGTCACAAAGTACTTTCTAAGCAGATTTTCAAACTGTCTATTGCAGAAATGGCTTCCCCCATCACTACTGATAGCTCTGAGGGTACCAAACCTAGAGAAAATGTTATCTTTTAAGAAATTGATGACAACTCTAAGATCAGTAGTTCTTGTGGCTATGGCTTCAAGCCATTCGGACACATAGTCCATAACCAGAAGAATACAATTGTATCCATAAGAAACAGGGAAAGGACCTATGAAGTCAATCACCCAAATGTTAAATAATTCAACAAGTATGGGCTGTAAAGGCATGGAATTTCTTTTAGAAATACTTCCCATTTTCTAGCATCTTTCACAAGCTTTACAATACTGCCATGCATCTTTGAAGATAGTGCGCCAATAAAATCCACTTTGAAGTATTTTTGCAACAGTCTTGTTTGCACTGAAATGGCCTCCACAAGCCTGTTCATGACACATGATTAGTATACTATGGAATTCATTCTCAGGTACACACCTCCTCACAACTTGGTTTGCACAGTGCTTGAAAAGGTATGGATCCTCCCACATGTAATATCTGATCTGAGAGAAGAACAGTTCCTTATCCATTTTGTTCCAATGTGGGGGAATCCTACCCACTACCAAGTAATTTACTATGTTTGTAAACCAAGGTGCAGTCATGTTGATAGAAAATAGTTGTTCATCAGGAAATGAGTCATTGACAGGCAGCCTATCAAACTCAGCAGTTAGGATCCTGGATAGGTGGTCTGCAACCACATTTTTAACCCCTTTCTTGTCCTTAATCTCAAGATCAAACTCCTCTAATAGGAGGATCCATTTGATTAATCTTGGCTTGGCATCCTTTTTGGATAAAAGGTACTTAAGGGTTGAGTGGTCTATGAACACCACAATCCTAGATCCTAACACATAAGATCTGAATTTTTCTAAAGCATAGACAATGGCTAACAATTTCATCTCAGTTGTGGTGTAGTTTAACTGAGCATCAATCATTATTTTGCTTGCATAAGCAATCACACAAGGTAACTTATCCTTTCTTTACCCCAAAATTGTACCAATAGCAAAATATGATGCATCACACATCAGCTCAAATGGCAAAGAATAATCGGGTGCTTGGAGGGCAGGTGCAGAGGTCAAACATCCCTTCAAATATTCAAAAGCAGTGAGACATTCATCATTGAATACAAAAGGAACCTCTTAACACAGCAGGTGACAAAGAGGTTTTGAGATTTTACTAAAATCTTTGATAAATCTCCTATAAAAACTAGCATGCCCCAAAAAGGACCTGACCTGTTTGATAGTTTTAAGTGGGGGTAAATATACAATCAAATCAATTTTAGCCTGGTCTACCTCTATGCCTCTCTGGGAAATAACATGGCCAAGGATAATGTCTTGATTGACCATAAAATGACTCTTTTTCCAACTCAAAACTAAGTTGGTTCCTTCACATCTCTGCAGCACTAGGCTGAGATGATGTAGACACTGGCTAAAATTGTCCTCAAAGACAGGAAAATAATTTATGAATATCTCTAAAAACTGATCAATCATATCCGAGAAGATGGCATACATACAAGTTTGGAAAGTTGCAGGGGCATTCCACAATCCAAATGGCATCCTTCTATAGGCAAAGGTGCCAAATGGACATGTGAAAGTGGTTTTTTCTTGGTCTTGTGGATACACAGGGATTTGGTTATACCCAAAATATCCCCCAAGAAAGCAATAAAAAGCTTTGCCTGCCAACTTGTCCAAACTTTGGTCTATGAATGGCAAAGGAAAATAGTCTTTTCTGGTTTTTAAATTGAGCTTTTGATAATCAATGCACACCCTCCAACCAGTGGTTTCCCTGGTTGGAATTAGCTCACCAGAATCTGATTTAACCACAGTGATTCTAGATTTCTTAGGTACCACTTGAGTAGGTGACATCCATTCAGAATCTGAAATGGGATAGATGACTCCTGCATCTAACAATTTAACCACCTCCTTCATCACCACTTCTTGCATGGGGGGGTTTAACTTTCTCTGCATCTCTCTAGAGGGTTTGGAACCTTCTTTCAACTAGATCTTATGCATACAAATAGCAGGATTGATTCCTCCAAGATTAGTAATAGTCCAACCTATTGCTCTCTTATGCTTTTCCAACACACACAACAACTCTTCTTCTTGCTCATCAGTGAGGGAAGAAGAAATTATTACAGGCAATTTCTGATTCGCTCCCCAAAATGCATATTTTAAAGACTTGGAGAGCTGCTTCAGTTCCACATCAAGTGGACTTATGAGTGAAAGCAACAAAGGTGCCTTAGAAGGTGGTGGAAGAGGCAACACAACTGGTTTCCAAGGAGGATACCTTATTACTGGCCCCACTTCAGAATTTAAGGCTTTCACCTCTTGAATCACAGGTGTGGGGACCTTTTCTTCCATAATTTCAATCCAAATATTTTCAAAAACATCACACATGTCATCACAATGCAGCAGCTGGGGCAAAGTCTCTTCGACAAGCTCATCCAACACATCAATCAAAAAGAAGTCCTCACTATCCAAGTGAGGCTGACTTACTGTATTGTTGATATTTAATTTCACTTTCATATTGCCAAAAGATACCTCCATTATACCTAATCTATATTGTATACAAGCATTGGCAGTGGCCAAGAAAGGCCTGCCCAAAATTACAGGAATGGAAGTAGTGCACTTGCTTGGTTCCATCTCAAGAACCAGAAAATCTACTAGATAAAAGAATTTGTCAACCCCAACTAACAAATCTTCTATCATTCCCACAAGTTTCCTTTTAGATATGTCAGCCAATTGTAATATCACATGTGTGGGCTTCAGTTCTCCCAAACCTAATTTCTCATAAACTGAATATGGAAGTAGGTTCACACTGGCTCCCAGATCGAACAAGGCCTTTTCAATGGTGTGGTCTCCAATGATGCAAGGGATTGTGGGAACTCCAGGGTCTTGGAGCTTTGTTGGAGTTGTAATGGAAAGCACTTGGTTCACTTTCTCAACACAAAAAACCTTCTTGGATAGGTGTATCCTAGATTGTCTTTTGTGTGTGCACAAATCTTTCAAAAACTTTGCTTAGGCTGGCACTTGCTTGATTACATCAAGTAAAGGTAAGTTGATCTTCACTTGTTTAAATGTTTTCATCATTTCCTCAACTTTAGCATTCCCCTTATCAAAAGGAGAAGGTGCTTGAAGTGCATTAGAAAATGACAAATGAGGGATTGATCTCCCATTTGCTGCCTTAGCAATTTCATCAGTTTTTTTCTTATTTTTATTTTCATTTTTCTGTTAGGGTTCATCAACACCCCCTTTATTTCTCATATGTTGCTCTTGATGCATATCATCATGGATTGTTCTTTCTTTTCCTGTACTTTTCTCAGGCTTAACACCAACCTTGTTATCAACCAGTCTTCCACTTCTCAAAGTGGTGACAGATTTAGCTTCTTCATGTGATGAAAAAGTCTCACCCACCATATACTGCCCTTTTGGGTTGTTCATAGGCTGACTAGGTAGTCTTTCCTCTTCTCCCCTAGTCAAAGTATTAGATAGCGGACCAAAGTGGTCCTCTATCTTCTTAATACTTTGACTATGGGAGTTAACTGTTTGAGACAAGAAGCTCAAATTCTGCAATGAAGCCATAACTTGCTCTTCAAATGTTAGAGATTTAGAGGGTGCTGGGGCTGGTACACTTTGATACACAAGTTGTGCCATTGGCTGGGCCATAGGCTGCTGGTATTGGGGCCTTAGGAAGTAATTCTGCTGGTAGGGCTAGGCATTTCTATAGGGCATTGGCTATTATTGTTGCTGCTGGTGGTGGTTTTGGAAGTTATCTTGCCTCCACCTCAAGTTGGGGTGGTTTCTCCAATGATAACCAGCAGCTGGCTGCTGTCTAAATGACTAAGCAGCATTCACATGCTCCATTACCAGATCTAGAAATTACACAGCAGAGGGACATTCTTCAAGGGAGTGAGTAGGGGACTGGCATATCAGACATGCCTCCTCTACTTTGGCACCTATTGGAGACTGCATTGCTCCCATAACTCACCAATCTAATAGGAGTCTCAATATCCCTTGACAGAGTCTCTCTTTGTATTGCATTTTCACTAATTATATCAAGCAATTCCCAGGCCTCATCACCTGTCGTGTGGAGGTAAGTCCCTTCACATGAGGCATCAAAACCATGTCCCTGCTCTTGGGATCAATTCCTTGGTAGAAACTTTGAACAAGTTGTCATTCAGGAATTTGGTAATGGGGACATTGCTTCAAGAGCTCCTTAAATCTTTCTCAAGCTTGGTGAAAGTCTTCAATTGGGGACTAAGCAAAGGAAATTATGCTCTTCCTCAGCTGACTTATTTTGGACATGGAAAAAATTTGGCCAGAAATTGACATTAAAGGTCATTCCAAGACTGTATACTGTTGGTTGGGAGCATAGACAACCAAGTTCTTACTTTGTCCTTTAGGGTAAAAGGAAAGAGCCCCAACCTGGTTGCTTCCTCCCCCAAACCTGCAATGTTGAAGGTAGTGCACAAGCCTAGAAATTCAACAATGTGCTTATATGGGTCTTCCTTACTCAAGCTATGATATGAGGGTAGCATCTATAAGATGGAAGATTTAATTTCATAGTTCCCTTGAATAGCAGGGAATTGAATGCAGAAGGGGGAATTGTATACCCCTGGTGCATTGAATTCTTTCAATGTCCTTGGTTGTTCACCTATTGCAGAAATATCACAATTAACCACAGGTGTGTGTAGGGACTGCCTAGGTCTGAGAAGTCTCTCAACTTCAAGATCTAAAGGAACAATCTCAGGATTAAGAGATCTTTTACCAAGCATACACACAATAGAAACACAGTACAATACACAAAATTACAGCACAAATTTTTGCAAAATAATTACAAAAACAAACAATATTGCTATAGATTTAAAAATTATAGATCTAAAAATGTAAAAGAGTTAGGGAATGTAAACTCAAGCACAGTTTGCTCATCCAATTGGCACAATGCTCCTCTCAGAACTATAGATCTAGATTTGCAATACAAAATTAAACTATAAAAAACTACAGTAGCAATTAGTCAAACACAAAATAGATGAGTATAAATCTAAATCTAAAATAAGAAAAACATAGATTTACCAATTCTAAAAACACAAACCCCCAATAGCGGCGCCAAAAACTTATTGTATTGCCTACTTTGTAATTATTAAAGGGTTAAAAATAGCAAACTAGAGGATAAATTACAGCAAAATGAAACCAAGGTAAGGCAACCAAGCCTGCAGGAATCAGGGCTGTTGCAGCAAGCTTTAAAGGGGTAAGTAGGGGTTTGTCCACAGGGAAATGTGCTTCAAAATATAGTAAATCTCCATATCTATAACAGATCTGGCACTCTATCCTATCCTAATTTATACTAAAGTAAGAAAGGAAAGAGAAGTTTTATCACTTCACTAAAACTACAAAAAACTAAATGTAAAAGCAAATGATCCAGAGGTGAGTAAAACACAGATTTAAAGGAATGGAGAAAACGATTTGAGGAATTAAAATCAAAAGGGGGAGAATAGCAACTAGGGATTTTTTGGTCTTTACTGAAAATTGATTGGTTAAGAGGCAATGCAAAAGATTGATTTGCAACTATCCTTCATCTAGCTACAAGCTCAGATGTAAGGTAGAAAAATCTAATCTAGATCAGAGAATTGGATTGATCTTAAGGCTATAATCTGTCCACTTTAATGGCCACAGATCATCCTGGGGATTTCCTCCAAATTCAAAGGTGTTAATTAGAACAATTAAATTATTGTAGATGCTGTGGATGCAAGGCTACAAGCTCAAGCATCCACAGGGATATTAACTCTAGGGAAATCAAATGGCAATCAAGAGATTTATAGATTCAAAGTAACTTTACAATCAACAATTCACTGATTCAATACAACTTATAGTACAATTGTTCTCAGATCTACAATCTGTGCAACATCTTATCTTTTTATAGAGCTCTCAACCTCTCAATTTATAGCTTGACCTCACCGTAGCTACTAAAAGTGTTTAGCCAACCATGGTTGGACTAAAGAGAGAATGGGCATGGTGTTCACCATAGTTTCGAGCAGCTGCTAGTTATTGTCATCTCTAGGAACATTTCCAATGTTGTTCCTCGCTCTAGATGCATTGTTACTGTTGTTTACAGGGATCATGTTTGATCTCGAGTCTAATCCCTCACCATTTGTGGTGTCTCTAGGATTTATGGTTCTTGGTCTTCCCCATCGCGGAGGCTGTTAAGACCTGAAAAGTACCACTTTTCACCCCTTAACTTAACCTTTGATTAGACCCATAGCCACCTAATAAGTTCTTGTAAAGTGTTTTATGTAGGTAATAACCAGCAGTGAAATAAGGCCAGGAATCCTGCTAAGGAGCCAATTTTAGCACCAGAAGTCCCTTAGAAGGATGAACTCTGAATCCAGATCTGAAATGAGCCTCGCGCAGCTGACCCAAGCTTTAGAGGATTCAGGAGAAATATGCCTCGCGCAGTCAAACTGAGCATCCCAAGACTCTACAACAACTTCTCGCGTAGATGATTGATTGAAGAGCTTCAGAAGCACAAACTCGCGCAGCTCAAGAGTAGAAGACATCACACAATCTCACATAGTTCAAAGCAGACCTCTCTTAACCTCGTGTAGTTCGCTCAGGCAGGTGAAAACGAGCTTGAAGACTCCTCGGCTATCATACGATGCAGGGATGCAATTATCATAAGAGAACTCCTTGCGCAGTTCTCGTGCCATTCAAGAAGAAAGCATCCTTGTGAAGGCAAAGCCATCCTCGCGAAGATCAATTAAGACATGGAACCTCGCGTAGTTTAGAACTCATTAAAGCCTCACGAAGTCCAGTGAAGAGAAGTGCTCACAAAGTTCTCGCGCTATTCAAATCTATCCTCGCGAAGATCAACCCAGCGATCACACAGCTACCTCGCGACTGCTTGAACTCCAACCCCGCGACATCTGGGGCTTTGATGTCTACTCAACCTCACCACTGCCTAAAGAGCAAACAAAGCCAACCTCGTGACGGTTGAAGTTTTAATATCAAATCATCCTAGCGAAGAGCAAAAGCTACCACGCAACAAGTCTAGGAAAAAATGGCTAGCTAGCGAAGCTCTAAACCTCAACTTCCATCTCTTCAGCAGAGGACCTTCTGGGAATTTCCAGCGATTAGGGCATGCACTCCCACGCTCAAATCTCCGTGCACGCACCCCAAGGCATCGAAGGATCACTATTCAGCCATGTGGCATCGTTAAAATTAGGGTTTCCTAACCCTAATACACTACCACACCACTACTATAAATCCCCATGGGGGGCTTGAACCATTGGAGAGAGCTACATCCTGGAATAGCTGGGAACACATCTCATTTCTTGGAGACTTGATCTGAGATCGTTTTGCTTTTCTTTTTATAGCTGTAAGTAGTTTTCTTTTTTATTTTTTTCCTTCTCTCCATAGTCCGGCCTTCGCTATGTCTTATGTCTTTTGAACTAGATCAATGGAAGTTTTGTAATAGGATTTGTACTCTGTAGGATTTGTGTTTGAATGTGAGATGCTCTGTGCAAATTTCGCCTTGTGATCCGCCATTGCTTTGGTTGTGTTTCAAAGCAATGGAGGGTGATTCTAAGGCCATTCAGATCCAAGTGACTGTGTCTAGGCTATCATGGTCTATCTGTTAGCCCACCACAGGACCCACTAGATCTGAAATCCCCACGGAGCTTAATTTGGTAGCTTTGGTGACCATGGTGGTGGCGTGATATTCTTGTTTTGTCTTGGGCTCGTGAGGAGGATAGCCTCTGGATAGTCTGTGACCATTTGAGTGGACGTTATAGCCTTAGGGTGATTCTAATCCACCGATCCAAGATGGATCTTTCTTCTTTACACACTTGTAGAAGCACTGTGGGAGATTGTCTGAGGGACTCTATATTTGTATAGATCCACCATCAGATGTTGGATCTGATCTGGTTATAGAGATTGTAGGCTTGTGACTGGACCATTGTAGCCTCACTCAAGCATTGGATAGCTAGATCGAAGGTTGTACTCAATCTCTTGTTGGTTCTATGTGTCTGGGCTATCATGGTCCTATACAGCCTTAGCCCCACACATAGAGCTTTAGATGTTGAGGTTCCCTATGGATTCTTGAGCTGGTAGCCTAGATGAAATAGTGCCTACAATGATTAACTTGTATTGTTTTGACCCATCCCTGGATTGTGGTTCCCCTATGGGATAGTCTGTGACCATTTGAGTGGACAGGTTATAACCTTAAGGGATTAAATCATGGCAGAGAGATGGGTTGAATCCCTTCTCCTCAGTGGTGATAACATAGCCATTGGACAGGATTTATATATCATCAGATCTGAATCTAAGTTACAAAGCTCCTCTGATCTAAGCTCAATAACTTACTTCTCACCCTTTTATATTTATTTCCCACACTCCATCCATCCTCTCACCCCTTGCTGTAGTGTAGTAAATAGGTTACCTTAGAATACCTAGAATAAGTGACCTTAAACTCCCCTCCTTTTTAGGATTGCCAGATCTGTAATCAGATCTGGAGGGACTACTAGTGACGGCTCCTAGGGAGCTGTAGATCACCTTTCCCTGTGGGACAAACTCTTACTTATCAAAACTTACCACAATGGACCCTGTATCTTGCAGGTCTAGGATTTCTTATTTGTGCTGATTCCATCCCCTGTTTTACTCTTTCTTTGATTTTTAAATTACTTTTACCACCAACCAATAAAGCAAGCACAAACTTAGAAATCCCCAACAAGTTTTTGGCACCGTTGCCAGGGATTTCTAAGTTTCTACTTGCTTTATTGGTTGGTGGTAAAAGTAATTTAAAAATCAAAGAAAGAGTAAAATAGGGGATGGAATCAGCACAACTAAGAAATCCTAGACCTGCAAGATACAGGGTCCATTGTGGCAAGTTTTGATAAGTAAGAGTTTGTCCCACAGGGAAAGGTGATCTACAGCTCCCTAGGAGCCGTCACTAGTAGTCCCTCCAGATCTGACTACAGATCTGGTAGTCCTAAAAAGGAAGAGAGTTTAAGGTCACTTATTCTAGGTATTCTAAGGTAACCTATTGTCTACACTACAGCAAGGGGTGAGAGGATAGATGGAGTGTGGGAAATAAATATAAAAGGGTGAGAAGTAAGTTGTTGAGCTTAGATCAGAGGAGCTTTGTAACTCAGATTCAGATCTGATGTTATAGAAATCCTGTCCAATGGCTATGTTATCACCACTGAGGAGAAGGGATTCAACCCATCTCTCTGCCATGATTCAATCACTTAAGGTTATAACCTGTCCACTCAAATGGTCACAGACTATCCCATAGGGGAACCACAATCCAGGGATGGGTCAAAATAATACAAGTTAATCATTGTAGGCACTATTTCATCCAGGCTACCAGCTCAAGAATTCATAGGGAACCTCAACCTCTAAAGCTCTATGTGTGGGGCTAAGGCTGTATAGGACCATGATAGCCCAGACACATAGAACCAACAAGAGATTGAGTACAACCTTCGATCTAGCTGTCCATTGCTTGAGTGAGGCTACAATGGTCCAGTCACAAGCCTACAATTTCTATAACCAGATCAGATCCAACATCTGATGGCAGATCTATATAAATATAGGGGAGTCTGCCTCCGTACAATCTCCCACCAGGCTTCTACAAGATCAGGTGTAAAGAAGAAAGATCCATCTTGGATCGGTGGATTAGAATCACCCTAAGGCTATAACCTGTACACTCAAATGGTCACAGACTATCCCAGAGGCTATCCTCCTCACGGAGCCCAAGACAAAACAAGAATATCGCTGCCACCACCATGATCACCAGGCTACCAGCTCAAGCTCCTGTGGGGATTTCAGATCTAGTGGGTCCTGTGGTGGGGCTAAGGCTGTATAGGACCATGATAGCCCAGACACACAGGTCACTTGGATCTGAATGGCCCTTAGAATCAGTCCTCCATTGCTTTGAAACACAACCAAAGCAATTGCGGATCACAAGGCAGCAACCTTACACAGAGCATCTCACATTCAAACACAAATCCTACAGAGTACAAATCCTATTACAAAACTTTCATTGATCTAGTTCAAAAAGCATACAAAGACTTAGCCAACAAGTGCTGGACTATGGAGAGAAGGAAAAAAAAGAAAAAGAAAACTACTTACAACTACAAAAAGAAAAGCAAAACTATCTCAGATCAAGTCTCCAAGAAATGAGATGTGTTCCCAGCTATTCCAGGATGTAGCTCTCTCCAATGGTCCAAGCCCCCCATGGGGATTTATAGCAGTGGTGTGGCAGCGCATTAGGGTTAGGAAACCCTAATTTTAGCGATGCCACATGGCCGAATAGTGATCCTTCGATGCCTTGTGATGCATGCATAGATATTTGAGGTGGGAGTGCGTGCCCTAATCGCTAGAAATTCCCAGAAGGTCCTCTGCTGAAGAGATGGAAGTTGAGGTTCAGAGCTTCGCTAGGTAGCCATTGTTTCCCAGACTTGTCACGTGGTAGCTTTTGCTCTTCGCTAGGATGATTTGATATTAAAACTTTAACCGTCGCGAGGTTGGCTTGGTTTGCTCTTCAGGCAGTCGCGAGGTTGAGTAGACATCAAAGCCTCAGATGTCGCGAGGTTGGAGTTCAAGCAGTCACGAGGTAGCTGCGCAATCGCTGGGTTGATCTTCACGAGGACAGATTTAAATAGCACGAGAACTTCGTGAGCACTTCTCTTCACTGGACTTTGCGAGTTACCTCGTGAGTCTTTAATGAGTTCTGAACTGGGTGAGGTTCCATGTCTTAATTGATCTTTGCGAGGATGGCTTTGCCTTCGCAAGGATGTTTTCTTCTTGAATGGCGTGAGAACTGCATGAGGAGTTCTCTTCTGATAATTGCATCCCGCGGTGACTGCACGAGGAGTATTCTGAAGCTCTCTCTTCTCAGCCGTTCTAAGCGAACTGCGCGAGGTTGAGAGAGGTCTGCTTTGAACTATATGAGACTACGCGATGTGTTCTACTCTTGAGCTTCGTGAGAGCTACGCAAGTTTGTGCTTTTGAAGCTCTTCAGTCAATCATCTGCGTGAGAAGTTGTTGTAGAGTCTTGGGATGCTCAGTTGGACTGCGCGAGGCATATTTCCCCTGAATCCTCTAAAGCTTGGGTCAGCTGCGCGAGGCTCATTTTAGATCTGGATTCAGAGTTCATCCTTCTGAGGGACTTCTAGTGCTAAAACCGGCTCCTTAGCAGGATTCCTGGCCTTATTTCACTGCTGGTTATTACCTACATAAAACACTTTACAAGAATTTATTTGGTGGCTATGGGTCTAATCAAAGGTTAAGTTAAGGGGTGAAAAGTGGTACTTTTTTGGTCTTAATAGAGGCATCTTGACCTGCCATGACCAAGAAAGTGCTAAGTCAGAAGGATCCTAAGGATAGAGTCTAAGGAATAGGTGAAGCTAATGCCATTGCTTCGAACCTAAGTCATAGCTCTAAATGCCCATAAGACGTACAGCTTAGGGTTTTGATACCACCTATGACAGCCCAGATTTCCTTACCACAAAGCCCATGCCGTCAGATCATACATGCGATGTAAATTATAGTAATACTATAGTATCGAAGTGCATAAATCACTTCCCGCTAGCTCAATCATTCCTCACATTAAATAATATGAAGGATCAGGCCATCTGTCGATGGTAAACTTACAAAAGTGCGGAAGAAAAGTGTGCAAAGTAGAAAACAGAGCTATAACAATAAATGCAATGGCAATATAAACTCAAAAACAAACTAACCATTATACACATATATCCAAAACTATACATCCACCGGTCGACCTTCACCTAAACAGTGGAACAAAAAGTACAATTGTATTTAGTTAACAAGTATACTGTATTGTATATCAAAATCCAGAAATATATCTAAGCTCTCAACCCAAGACAGCTGAGGAAAGAACCCTTCTAGTTGTTCTTCCTCATCCTCGGGGGTAGTAATCTGGGTCCTCCTCTTGTTCTGGATCCCTCTATATATCAGCTTCTGTAGCTGCGACGTATAGTAGAGGAATGAGCTGCAGTCCAAGCTCAATAGGGAAAAACAGCGCTAAATTACCTATTTAGCATTCTCATTCATGAATCTTGATGCATAAATAAAGCGATTTTAAAGAAACAAAGACATTTAACTATAGTGTCAAAATAGTTGATATCATGAATGCAATTAATCGTGCTTAAAGTAATGCATATCGGATAAAGTAAAACATAATAAGAAACTTGGGAATAATTCAAGCAAAGCAATTCACAAGAACGTATAACAAGAATTCAAAAAATAGTGTCAGATATCAAGCCTCTGAGCAGCGTTAACAAGGTCACTTGAACCATGAAGTCAAGCCCCTGAGCTACATTAACAGGGTCACTTGAACCGAGACAAGTCAAGCTCCTGAGCTACGTTAACAGGGTCACTTGAACTGAAACTTTAATCCCCTGAGCTAAGTTGACTGGGTCACTTGAACTGAGTCATCAAGCCCCTGAGCTACATTAACAGGGTCACTTGCCAGAAACACAACGAAGGTACAAGATCGAGCACGTACACAAGACAGATAGCAATGATACAATTCAAATCTAGAATCTTGAAACATAATGGATCAAATAGAATAACATAGCAAGATGTTGAGTACAAAAGCATGCAAATCACGTACGGAAATCCAATTTATAATCTTCAAAATATGTCAAGATTTTATGTTTAGGAATTCTAGGAAATATCAAGTATTTACTATTTGCGTCAATGACACGAATTCGAGAAAACAAGCAATCGGGCAAGATGTTCTTCCCAACCTTAAAGTCAAAATCTCATGGACGAAATGGCCCGGATCTAAGCTAAATTCTTCCTCAATGATTTCTCAAAATTAGCCTATATCATTTAGTGCACATATATCGCACATTCTTAAAATTAGGTGTTAACAAATTATACTAGGCTTAAGCAAGGACACGCAAGGCTTAAAAAGGCCACAAAACCCAAGCACACAAACAAAGGTACCTCATTGCGGTGAGCTACAGGGTTGCTGTGGTGAGGTGCACAGTGCCACTTGACTTGAGGCTTCTTGGCACGGCGAGAAATTCCAAAGCCGAAATGGCCTGGATATCAAGGTAGCACTCATCGTGGCAAGTGCTTCAGGTCATTTCTCGTCGCGGTGAGGTTCCATGTCACCGCGGCGAGCCTGATGAACTCACCATGCTTTTATTCTTTCCTTCTAGCTTCGAAAACTCTATAATTTCAAATGCCACAGCTGACCCATCATGGATTTAACCAATTTTCTTGCTAGAAATTAATTTCACAACTTTCTATCCTAATTTGGTCGCGCATGCCACTTCTGAAAAGATCGAAATCAAGGAATTCGACAACATGGCCTCTCATGCTCCCGATCTTTGGAAGTTTCCTTGCATGCGGCCCGGATATGAGTAAACTGACCCTAATTCTAAGAAATTAAGGTTCATAGGATGACGTGAAGAGATTCATCTTTGTGGATTGTTCGCATGCAAAGACTCCAGCCTTCGGTGAGGAGGTGTCTCACAGTTTACGTGCTCTACCGTTCAAACTCTCGATTGTATGAGCTCGAAGTTTGGAAGTCGATGCTATGATCAGCACTGTGATGATTCTATGTCGCAATAGCTGGTTCTCATTGAACGGATTTGGGGAGTTCGAAGGCTTTGGTGGTTCCCACGTAGAGGAAAGCAATAGGAAATAAATCTCAACTCTCACATTCAAATTTTGAATCCCATGCATAGCTTATGCGTGGAAGATGATTTTTTATAACCTAAGTGTCTAATCAGGTATGTCATTAGCACATCCAGCTCAGTGTACAGGTCTATCACAAGGCCACAACTATTGGATCTTAATCCCTGGGCCTGATTCAATACTGAGTCTAGATTCTCAGGTTGTTAACTAACGGGCCTGTCTCAAGACTTTCGTTAATGTGCCACAATTATTTGGCTGGATTCCACAATGGTCTTGATCACTTGGGTTGTAAATTAATTGGGTCTCGATTATGTTTATTGATAGTACATCACTTTCAATGTACTTGTCCTTAAGACACAATCAAAAATTAAAGCACACTAAGGTGCTCACAAGGGTTTGATCAACACCTACGTGACCTAATATGCGTACACAGTAATACTGGTACACCAGTATTGTCGTAGTTTGCTCAATTATGACTTGGAGCGTCAATCATACATGGGAACGGAGCATGAGCATGTACCACCAGTGTGTTCTGGTTCAAGAATTGCAAGTTGTTACATAAGTTAAGTTCTAATTGGGTGTTGGGCAGGCATACCATGTGCCGGTGCACAAGCCTCCCATCAAAGGTCACAATGGCCACAACCTCACTTTTCACACACAGTACACCTCTGTTAACATTTATTCTAAAAGTTTAAGGCGGCATGGGTTACCATGCCAAACTCGCACACGTGTCAGGTGTGTTCAGTTTCTAGAATTTTCAAGATGTTATAGCAGTCGATGGGAATCTTAACCATTGTTGTTCAATGATCAATTTTTTGATGTGTCCAAGCTCCTACATTGTGAGAAATTCTTGTGCGGTTCGATGGGCCATCATCATGGTTCAATGTGTGTCGAAGCACGATTCTAAATTTTAAAATGTCATCATAACGGTTCTGCACAACCATGGGCTCTCGCGAGTCCGTCACGACGATGCGCTCTTTTATAAAACATAGAGTCACCACCTGGAGCTTTTGGTGTCCCGGGATACCCAAATCAATTTTATAAGCGTCGAAGTGCAAACAATATGACTCTAATTCCGGTCTATGCCAAAGGCTCTTAGGTAGGGGCTTCAGTTATCAATTGGGAAGGTGTTAGGCACCCGAACAACCCGCTCAAAGCGATCTCTACTATGACTGTTTGGATGGGTATATAAAATATATACATATATAGAAAAGAAAGGAAAAATGGGCAGCACTCCCCCTTGCCCGAAGGCACTCCGATCCTATTGAACCCTATGTACCCGATGAATTTTGGGTGGCGTAATGGCTCAATTCAAGGTTAGAGGGAAAGCAAAGAAGGTAGAGGAATAGAGGGAAGAGACGGAGCTCTTGGGCCCTTGTAGCATCGATAGGTCTTTTGCACGAGAACATCTAATGAGCTTCCGATAGCAAAACTGGTTGAGGAATGGGTTTAGATTTCTAAGGTTTCGGAGCTAGGAAGTAGGAGAAGTAGGCTAAGGCTTCCTTCTTCGTAAACCTAAGGGATTGATGGTGGGAAAATGGGGTTTAAAGGCAAACCTAGGTGCTGGAATTCTAGAGTTTTAATGGAGGAAATGAAGGAGGAGGCTCTCTAATATTTTCTCTCTTGTTGGAAAATTTTCAAGCCCTTAATCCAAGCGGGGGGGGGGGGCGCTCTCTATTTATATAGAAAGGTAGGATTAGTGAAGGGTTATAGGGGCTAATTGGTTTAGCAATTAGGTAATAGGGATCTAAGGTTTTCTAAGTTTTCTAGGGCATAGATAGGTGGGAATTGGGTTTCAATGGTAGATGACAGGGTGGGATCCTAAGTGGAAAAGGGTTAAAAAGAAGGCTAGTAGGGGTATAACAGTCCTACCGAAATCAACCCTAATGGATGGGGTGGTTAACAAGTCAAACCCTAAATTTGAAATTTGACCAAAATCCAAAAAAACAGTATTCCTAAGCCTAGCGTATGCATTACATACGCTAGGTATAGGAATAGTACTCTTAAGGAACCTGGAGGTTCAAAGCCCGCTGTGGGGGCCCACAAAAGTCATATTTTTGCCTAGGGTATGTAATACGTATGCTAGACCAAAACCTACAAAAATTGGGCTAGCGTATGTAATACATACGCTAGGCCAAAAATTACCAAAAATTGGCCCAACGTTTTTAATACATACGCTAGGCAAATTCCTACAATTTAACCCGAATTTCAAACGGCCATAGCTCTTGGTGTACAAATCGGATTTAGGTGATTCTTAGCTTGTTGGAAAGCTGGGAACCTCCTCTCTACAATAGGGTGAGTATTAGTTTTGGTAGAGGCCTGTACACACCTTGGCATTCCTCTTCTCAACCACTGCCCAGGAGGGTTTAATATGGGTTCAAGAGGATTTCTATAGGTTAGGGTTGATTCCTGAGGGTCAGGGATAGTCTTCTAAAGGTTTGGGTTAATTTCTACGGGTTTGGGAAGTGCTCTCGGAAGCTCGGAGGGTACACCTTTCTTGAAGTGTAAGTTGATCGAGCCTTGGGCCAAATTTTGGTGTCTACAAATGTCCCCCTTTGGTATTCAATCACTAATGATTGTATGCCAAAGAAAGAGACGTCTGAAGAGGCCCAATGCACGCTAACAGGTCCGTCGTATTTAAAATGAACCTTAAACATCAAATGGTAACATGGTTAGTAAACGAAAGCCCTATATGTCAAGAAAAATGTCTGCTCCTCAAGGCTATCTGTCCCCAAGCGCTTAGCGACATTACTAGGCATAACCGAGATTGTGCGAGTTGCGAAAGCCCAATGTGTTGGGAAAAATGTCCTCTCCTCAATATAATTTCATAAGGTGCAATGTTTGATTTTCATTCTAAATAAAACAGCCCCGTGAGCGGAGGGATCGACCCATACTGCAAGGCGGGCGCAAAGCAAAGACGCGAAGATCCAAAATTTGTGTCCAATCTTATGAGGCATTGACTGCCCCATTTGATCTACCACGAGTGCCCCTACGCGAGGTAAGGTTCGAGATTTTGGGCGAACCCATCAATATCGAGGTTGATTTAGCACAACTACCCCAGCGGAGCGAATATTGATGTCACAACGCTTTTTAGGAATGTGTGCCCCTTTTCAAGACACATATTTTTGGTATTTTGTTTTTTAATGTATGTTTATATTTATATATACATATATATTTTTGTTTTTGATGTTTGTTTGAGGTTCTTTGAGCGTGCTCACTGACCTCTAAACATTTTTATTTTAGCATCGTTTCCCGAGCGGATTGAATGATGGTCAATTCGCTTTTTGGGAACATGTGCAATGGCGGTCTAGCCACTCAAACCTGGCTGTCGGGCTATCCCCCAAAACATGAAACAAAGTCTATCAGGGGTGGAGATAAGACTAGCATATGTATTACGCTAGGCCAAAATTTGGAAATTTTTTGCCTAGCATATGTATTACAAATGCTAGGCCAAAATGGGTTTAAAATGGTAGGGACCCAAAAACACTTATTTTTCTAAAAATTTCTTTTCTCCCTCTCTCCAAACCGAAACGGGGGTCCTACCTTGTGCTTCCTAGATCCAAATCAAAACCTCAACATTGTTTCGGTGTTGTTATTGTCGATCGAACGCGTACTCCAACCGAACCTAGGGCATAAATTTTTATCAAGGTAACCATTCTAAAAACCCTTTTCTTTTGAAATTTCTTTGATCTTATGCTAATGTGGTTAGGGTTTTTACATCTAGACGATAAAAGGGGTGTTTCTTCTTGCAAATGTGATCCCTATTGTGATTCTATGTGCATATTTGGTGAAAATTTGGGTGATTCATGCCCTTTCTTTTGGATTTTTTTCATTATTTTATCAATGTATTTGGGGCTAAGATAAAAAAGAAAATTTTTTTTGGGAAAAAAAAATTCCTTTGATTGAATTGGTGATGTATATGCACTTTCAGAATGGGTTTTGGCAAAAAATTTTATCGATGGTGATCTTTTGAAAATGTGTGGGTTAGAAGTCATTGATCTTTCTCGATAAGAGGGAGATTTTTACTCATATTTTCTTCTTTGTTTTGTTGTTCTCTCTCTCTCTCTCTCTCTCTCTCTCTCTCTCTTTTTGTTTTATTTTTATTTCCTTGAATAGCCCGGTATGGATGAGACATACTTACCTTCATTCGGTTCTATGATCCTTTAGAAAAATGTAGCATCTCCTCTGGTTCGCCATCCATTAACATCTTGGCGGTGTATCTCATTTCAGGATGGCTCAGAATTCATCAAGTGATGAGGACCAGGCCTACGAGGGGAGTCTTGATGTGATTTTTGTTATCGAAGGGGAACGTCTCATCCAGGTGCATAGATCCACTCGTATCTGGTATGAGATGCAAGGTGATGCGGCTCGCAGTGGGTTACTTCACTAGCAACATTCCCATATTTTTAACTTCGAGATCACCAACTAGGTAAAAAGGTTCTTTAGTTGCTTCTTCTCTCTTTTTTTTTAGTCCATGCTCTTTTATCCAGGATCTGATATCCTCTATTTTTTATGCAGCCTTTGCCCCATATCATGTTTCGCAAGGGGTGGTTTCATCTTCAGAATTTTTATGCCCAACTCCCCTTTGTCATGTGGTTTCTCCTAGCCCAGGCAGGTTTTAGAGACTTTCTGTCCTGCCCTGCTATGCAGGGTGACACGGCCTATGTGAGGGCTCTGGTGGAGAGGTTTCATCCAGAGACGATGACCTTTCACATGCCCGTCGCTGAGATGACCATCACCCCTGTATAATGGGCTATGATCATGGGGGGCACAATAAGGGGAATGTCGGTAGTCTGCCCTCGCATTCTTGGTCGTGAGGAGGTGACTCGGCTGATCGAGGCATATCCCTCCTCCAACAATATGATCTACTCTGAGGTCAAATTATCCTGGTTGGACAGTCAATTTGAGGTCGATGAGCTAATGGACCCTCTCTAGCCAGATGTGGATGTTGTCGTTGAGCTTGAGCGCGCCCTAGTGCTAGCCCGTATCTCCCTTTTGTAGCTTTTGGGAAAGACCATTCTTGCCAATGCCAGCAGCGGTCGTGTTGCGCTATCCATCCTCTGTTTGATGGAGAATTGGGGGGGCGTGCATCGCTTTTACTGGGGCAGTGTTGGTTATGCGGTGCTGATGGATAGCATGGCTAGAGCGTCGGTTGGGGAGGTTGCCTCTATCCTTAGTTTTTGGCATGTGATTGAGGTAGAACACATGATTTTTCCCTCTTAGTTCATTACCTCTAACTTTCATTGTATTGATTTGATATATTCTTTATTTGTTCGTCTTTTTTCAGATTTAGGGGTACCTACACTTCCTACCCGACCGTCCCCTATTGTTCCCACATGAGTATACCTATCCTCTCATGAGCTGCTAGCTCCCAAACCATCACCGAGAGGCGGGGATGAAGCACCTAGAATTGGGTCTGAGGGCACTGTTTGACCTGATGATCCCTGAGCAGATTTGACTCTCCTTTTTCTTTATTGGTTGGATTTTCTGAGCTATTATCGCTTTGATTGATTGATGGATTTATCTTTCTTATGCAGATTATTTTTGATCCATACATCGGTTCTCCTTTTCACGACCGTGCCACTGTTGGGCAGTCTCGATTGTTCGTTGACCACCGGGTCATCTTTTTCTACGGTGCCTGGGTCTGAGCCTACTACTTGGAGGAGAGGATTGTGCACCAGTACCGAGACTTCTTTGTTGTGCTGTTGGGTATCCCCAAGGATGTCATGGTGCCGGAGGGTACAGTTGAGGAGCTTATCTAGAGACTCCTTCATCATGGTGTTCTGGTTGATGACCTTTTTTAGTATGGGGGGTATCATCAGTGGTACGAGTCCCTCCCCTATCGAACCCTTCTCCCACTCTCTATTCCCAGTGCTAACTTTTTGGCATTCGGAGGGCCACAGTGCCAGATATTCTTCTTATCTTTCATTTGCCTATTAATTCAACTTTGATTTACTAAGATAACGCTTTGCCGATTGTTCTCTTACTCTCCCTTTCTTATTTCAGTTTGATGAGGTGGCGAGACCTAGTGTGGGTAAGGAGGCCAGACCACCAGAGGAGATGGGTGCAGGGCCTTCAGAAGCTTCTGGTGTCGGAGCAACTACTACAGGGGATCAGGGTGGTTTCAGGCGCATGGATGATGCATTTCTTTCTGGCTTGTGTGCTTATGTGGCAGAGTTCCTCCACCCAAATTGATCCCTGAGGTGAGTTTTTTTCCATTAGTAATATATCTTCTTTAGTCTTTTTGTGGTGCTAACCTTTCTATAATCCCTCCCTTCTGTAGGTTTATGAGTCAACCGTTCAGCAGGCAAACTACTATCGCCATATTGTAGACCTCCGGGAGGCTGAAGTGGTAAGTAAGATGCTGGGTTGTCCTTTCTATATTTTAGTTGATTTATGTTATAACGTATTGATCCTTCTTGTATAATGCTTTCAGCGTGCTTAGGAGAAAGAGTTGCGTTCACTGCTCAGTCAACTGTCCCAGGCATGGTCTCACGTGAGGGAGGCTCGGACGTTTCAACGAACCAAGGATCGGAGGCTGCTGCTTTTTCTTTTTCTTTGTTATGAACATTGAACTTTTAAGAAATCATTTATAATAATGATGCAACTGGCTGGCAAACGTTGGATATTCTTTTGAATGGATGCCTTTAATTTTTTCTTTATCTCGTTATTTCTCGGTAGCAATGGTTCCAGCAAAAGAAAATGTATCATAGGTTAAGTGATACCAATCCATGTGTCCCAGCTCATGGCCTGTGGTGCAAAAAAAGTGTATTACATGCAAGTGAAATAAGTGAATAGAAGGAAGGGAGGACAGACTCTCCTTTTTTCTTTTTCTTCTTCATGTCTTCTCTACTTTTTTTTTTTTTTTTTGGTCTAGTGTATGTATTACATTCGCTAGGCAATTCTAGGCATTTTCTGGCCTAGCGTATGTAATACATATGCTAGGCAAATGTTTTGGGAATTTTTGGCCTAGCGTATATAATATATACGCTATGTATCCCGTGGATGAAAGTGAGCTTATAAAGCCTGAGAACCACTTATTTTTCCTTATCTTGAGTAGGGTTTTGTATTTTGCTCCAATATTTGTTCCTTTTCTTCCTGAGGGTGGGTCCATTGTCCTACATTGAATTATGGTTCTTTAAAATTTCTTTGTATGACCATGTTCCCGCCTTCCGACCCCGTCTCTCTCGGGGGGTTCGAAACTTTTATACTTCCCTCTTTGGGTGTGGGGCCCAGTTTCTTGAAGAAATGGCTCGATAGTTTGAACGAGAACGAGCTTGTGAGTTTGGTTCAACTCAGGTTGGCCCTCTCTCATCTTTCCTTGAAGTTCCTCTATTCTGGGACCTTATCAATGTGGCAGTTTCACATTGGGAAGTGGAAACTCATGTCTTCAGGTTTGGGACCCGTGAGCTAACTCCAACTCTTGAAGAGCTCTCCAACCTGTCGGGTTTGATACTGCATCAAGGCCTTGCCAGGGTGGTGCCAAAACTGGGATACGCTAAAGTCGTCCACATGACTCTAGGCTTAAAGAAAGATGATTATGAGAAAAGCCTTGTCGGTGGGCCCACCAGTTGTTCGATGAAATTCCTGAGAAAACTTTTTGGTGACGAAAGCTTGAAAAGATTGTCGGTTAAAAATATCCATAATGTGAAAGCTTTCGCCCTTTGCCTTCTCTCAGAGGTCCTTTTTTACACTAGAGGGGAGAGCTTCTCTCTCGCACTACGCTAAAATATTGGCAGAGCATGAAGAGGGCCATTATGTGATGCATTTGGTATTGACAGAGCTTCACCGCTGTCTCAATACCTTTGCGTTGGGCAAGGTTGAGTGCCTTCTGGGATGCCTTGTTCTACTTCAAGTTTGGCTAGGGGAGCATCTTGCCATTTTAGGGTCCGTGCCCCGCTTCTATGTTGTTCGCAGGGAGGTGGCTCGCTGCTTTTTGGTCGATGCCAAAAGTTGCCATAGGGGACTACGTGAGCTGAATCTTTGGCTAACTAAGGCCAAGCATGTATGGAGGCTTCCGTGGCTTGATAGGGCCTTCCCGATAGTTCGATCTAGAGATTACGAGGGTATCACCCTTCTTGGCTTGACTGGCAGTACCTATTATTTCCCATTTCGGGTGTTGCACCAGTTCGGTTGTATTCAGCAGGTACCTTATTCGAAGAGACCTCCCTTGTGCAAACTAATTTTTTCTCGAGGTTCCTCTGGGTACTTGGATAGGATAGCCGCCCTTTGGGAAATATGTTAGTCGACGCATATGTGTGGCCTAGAGCAAGGGGATTCTCTTTTGACTTCTCCAGGATATGAGACTTGGTTACTATCTGAGAGGCCTTCTACATGTTACTTGGATCAGGCAGAGAGTAGTGGCACAGAGGGGCCTTGGCCGAGGAAGGAGTGGGTGCTTCGGACCCAAATTGAGCTACTGGTATATGAGAAGTGGATCCTGCATGATCGCTTAGAGGAACAATATAGAGCTGATGTTGCAGAAGCAAGAGCTGGTGTTGCAGAGTGTGAGGTTCTTCGTTTGGAAGGAGCCCTGAGTGATGCTCTTGGTGTTACCGATACTTCTCGAAAGTGATACAAGGGCCCGCATGGCCGCTGGATGACAGATCGGAATGTTCAGGAGGATGCCTTTCGTGCAGAGATTCGTGTCCTGAAGTGCGAGTTAGGTCATTGACCTGGGCCTGCACATACTTTTTGCATAGATCAAAACATCATAGGAAGGGGCATAAGAACCCCTGACAAATATATTTTTTTTAGTATATATATTTTCTTAATGTTTTCTTCTACTTTTCAATTTTGTAAAAAGGGAAGCGAGGCATCACACCGAATATCTTTTGAGATGTGTTATAAGCACAATGCAGATATGTAAATGAAAAAGGGAAATCTATTATATTACACAGGCACTCTCTTTCATTTCTTTTGAAGACGATTTTTTTTGTTTGTTGCTTTGTAATGGGAGAAATTGGGTGTCACACTGACCATCTTTTTGAGATGTGGGGCATACATAGTGCTGGCATGAAAATGGGAAAGGAAAATTTATTATCTTTTATAAGTGTGGTCTTCTCCTCTCTTTTTTATTTGATACCTTATCCATGGGACGAGGTGATGGGTCTCCTTTTGAGCATAGTGTTGTCTTGCTCACCTTACAATTATTAAATGGTTAAAACAATCAATTAAAAGGCAAAATCACAGAGATGAGGAATCAAGGTAAGCAAGCAGTCCTGCAAGAACCAGGGCTGTTGCAACAAGTTTTAATAGGTAAGTCAAGGTATATCCATTGGGAAATGTGATTTAAATTATGGTAAATCTTCGTATCTATAGCAGATCTGAAACTCTATCCTAAATTCAACTAAATTAAAACAGGAAAGAGAGAGGTTTCCAGGATTTGTCACTAAAAATTATAAAAAATCAAATGCAAATGATTCAGATTTGATTAAACACAGAGTTAAAGGAAAATGGAGAAAAGATTAAAATCAAGAGGTGGAAAATAGCAGCTAGGGATTTTGGTCTTTACTAAAAATTGTTTAGTTCAAAGGCAGTGCACGGAACTGGTTTGCAATAATCCTTCATCTAGCTACAAGCTCAAATGCAAGGTATAAGAATCCACTCTCAACCAGAGAATTGAAGTAATCCTAAGGCTATGATCTGTCCACTCGAATAATCACAGATCATCCCAGAGATTGTTTCAATTCAGGGATCTTAATTAGAATAATTAAACCATTACAGATGTTGTGGATGCAAGGCCACAAGCTCAAACATCCACAGGGATATTAAATCTAGGGAAACAAATGGCAATCAAGAGATTGATAAATCCAAATTAATTTTACATTCAACAATTACTAAATCAATACAACTTACAGTCAACTGTGCTCAGATCTGTAATCTGTGCAACACCTAATCCTCCTACAAAGCTTTGAACCTCTCAATTTATAGCTCTCAACCTCACCCTAGCTACCAAAGAGGGTTAGCCAACCATAATTGGCTAAGAGGAGAATGGGGGAAGAAGGAAGAGAGAGAGAGAGAGAGAGAGAGAATTTTGGAGGGAAGATGGAGATCGGATTTGGCTCTAGTTCTCCCAATTTCTCGATGCTAGCTCTATAAATTCTTCAAGCTTTTATACTCTTGTCCTCTCTTCTCAAATCTGTTTCAGCCAATCAGAGCCCAAGAGAATAATTATGTTATTCTGGGCTGCTAATGTGGTTGATTTCTCTTCTACAAGCTCTTTCCCCATTTGTCCAAAATAGGTAGGCCCATGTGATGTGGTTAGGGTTTCCATTTGTGCTTAGTGGTGTTCGAAAAATACCCCCAAGGGTCATTAACACGCCTTAGAACTTGTGTAAAGAATTCTGAAGATGGCAACTCCTGTGAAAGGAATTGAGAAGTTCCTAATTTGACTATCGAGGGGTTTAGGGAACCTCTCGACAGGTTCTGAATTAGCTTGGTGTTCTCATCGACAGAATTGAAGCAACTTTCGACAAGTTTGGAGACATCTCGACTGGTTCTGTGAACTGGTCGACAGGTTGCTAAAGGCTCTTGATAAGCTGCTTGACTTCTCGACAGGTTTTGGTGAACTCGTCGACAGGATTGACATCCAAAATCTTATCTGCTGTCCTAACTGCATTTATCCTCTCCACAGGTTATAAAGCATCCTGTTGAGTAGTTATATAGTTTCATTTAAGTGTCGACAGGTTGCTTCAATCCTTGCGAGAATGGGTGTAGCTTCAGGTAAGTCGTCGACAGGTTGTTGCGCATTGCTTGACAGGTTCAGTTAAACCTCGTGATAAGTATCTGGAACCTCTCGACTTCCCCTGCACCTCTAGGTATCCTCTCGACAGGATCCACAACTGTACCTCCAACCTCTCGATAGGTACTAGAACCTCATGAGAACTTCATATTTTCAACTCAATGCCCCTCGACAGGTTGGCCTATGCTTTTAGAACCTCACGATAGCTTCATGGAACCTCTCGATATCTTGACCTTTCAGCATCAAAACCTCTTGACAAGTTATGCTTTGTGCTTCCATAGCTAGCACACATCTTTGGTGTGTTGTCCTTCATTTGCTCAACCCTCAGCAGCCTCTAGGTGGGTTCAATCTTTATTCCTTACAACTGCACTTAGTCCCAAGCACACCCAGTTGGGCCCATGACTTCTCATGAACTTCTAAAACTCTGTAGACTATTTGATTGGCTGGCCTTTAGGTTGTTTGAGCACAAGTTGAGCAGTAGGTTGCTTCTTTGGCCTTTTTAGATGGATGTCTACAAAACATACTTAAAATACCTTATTAGTCAGCTCAAGGGTCCATCAAAGGTTAGGTTAGGAGGTGAAAAATGAAATTTTTCACTGCTTAACACACCCCTAAACCTAAACTTTGCTAGTCCCTGAGCAAAGGAGAAAGTAAAAATAATTATTGAAAATAAAAAATGCCACTTTTGTAGGGAGCACAGATGCATTTAACATATGCATCAAGCCTTTTAAACCACTAGGTGATCCCTAGTGCAAGAATGAAGTCTCCTGAGGGTTTTCAGTGAAGGTGCCCACAAACTTCTCCAATGACTCAGTTAATATCAATGTAACATATTAAAAATAAAATTTAAGTAAAATAAAATTCATTCCACACCTTGTTCATTCAATTTCTAGAGGATTCTTAACAGAAAAAAAAACATCAGTTTAAAACAAAATTTATGTTGTAATTCCTTCACAATTAATCAGCTCATGTCAAGACATTTTGTATGAAAATTAATGCAAAGCTTACAATTAAATTTAGAATTATATTTTGACAATGCCCCCAACAAACCTAATTTTAGACCCAAAGCTCACCAGGGTTATCGCTCAAAATAGAATAGGAGGGTGTATCATTTCACATACCTCAAGAATAGTTACAGCCCTCAAATAGGACTGCAAGCATGAGAATGGGCATTGCTCTAATTTCTGAAATTTTCTAACTCTTTTTCACCATATATTACACAAATCCTCATCTCCACATGACAGCTCATTTCATTTTAGATCAGTAAAGACTTTTTATTGGGTTGTAATATGGCTTATGGGTGAGGTTTATAAAGAATAAAAGGGTAGAATGGGATTCAAAATTGAGAAATCAATAAGGCAAGGAGGTGATTTGCAATTTCACAACCTTCATTTCAGCACTCCATTTTTCTTTTTATGGGCTGGAATACCACAATGCCACTTAGTGTGCCTTCTTCTCTTTCAACCAAACATCAAACCTTGCACCTCTAACCTCACTTCTCCTTCTAATTCCTGATTTCTCAGATTGAGGGTGAATTGAAATAGGTCAAGGGATTTTGGGTTCAAATTTTCTGGTTTTTAACAAAGAAAAGCTAAGATTTTCAAGGCCCAAATGATGTGTATCAAGGGCAATTCAAAGGTCAAACTATCCAAAGGATGACCTTACTTCATGTCCTCAATGTCATGAATGCTGTCAAGCTGTTTTAAACTTGGATTTGCCTAACTTCTAGTGAGTAAAACTAGATCCAATCAGTCCTTAGAGCATAAAAAATTGCCAAAACACTCCTCAAAGAAATTTTTTTCAAGCCCAAATCTCACTGGGTATGGCCTTTCATCACATTTTTTGGGGGATATCCTGACATTTTTCTCTCTTTTCAAGTTCACTAAACGTCAATTTTTTGAAAATTCTTGACATTTACTT
The DNA here is from genome assembly GCA_021018995.1 of Chloranthus sessilifolius. NCBI lineage: Eukaryota > Viridiplantae > Streptophyta > Magnoliopsida > Chloranthales > Chloranthaceae > Chloranthus > Chloranthus sessilifolius. The sequence continues at coordinate 83,566,029 of CM037586.1, read as the reverse complement.
CGTGAAAGATGTTAGAACTATAACACATTTCGGTCTTAAAAAGTTTTTAATTTGCACTATTTCAGAAATCAGGTGGGAAATTACTTTATTTTCTCAATTTCTATTAAAATAGCTGCATTAACATAAACTATCTATTGGCATACCCTGCCACACCCCCAAACCTATGAGGAGCAATGTCCTCACTGCTTCAAAGATAAAGGGTAAGGGCAGCAAAAACAAACAAACTTACACAAATAAGAAAATCAAACAAGCCAAAAACAGAGGAGAAACAAATTAATCTAAGCAGGATGAGACACAAGCTTCAAACAAAACTTTCCATTTATAAACAGTAATATGTACAATGCAAGGGGAAAGAACTATAAAAAAAATAATATACACAAACATCCTAACTAATGACATGTATAGGTTTAATCAGCTTAATTATTTACTAGCTCATCCTTGAAGTGAACTCCTTTTCCTCTCTCATCCTTATCAGCAGCAGCAGTTGAGCTGGCTGGAGGGGGAGTGGCTTGTGCATCTTCTGTGCCAGTCAGTTCAACAACTCTTCTTTGAAGGATTTCTGCCTTCTTTTTAGCAAGCAGAATTCTACTTTCATAGAGTTCCCTGGTGGCCTTTGTGACCTCTCTAGAGGCAACTAGCCTTTTCTCAAGTCCATCTGCTCTTAATTTCTCTGTTGCTGTCTCTTGCTTCTGAGCTTCAAATCGGATCAAAATTCATTGCCAACCCTTTGATATATTCAATATCTCAAAGTTTTAATCCACTGTCATTTGATTTATCTTTGCTTAATAGGGCATCGTGATTAATTTACTAAGGGCAGTCATTCCTCTAACAACATCCCTTTTAAGGTATGGGTCCTGTTGCATGGCATGGAGCAGGGTTAAGTATGGAGGTATGTGAAAGGAAAAGGCTGGGAGTATGGACTGCTCAGCACTTGAAGAAGGGCTAGCCAGGCATGGAGAGGGGAATTAAGGTAGGGGTCATGGATTTCAAGGTCAGGCTAGGTAGGGGTGCCGGCTTAGGTTCAGAGTCTGATTGGGTTGGGACTGAGGAGGTGGGAATTAAGTCTTCCACATATGTGGCAGCATTGGTAAAGGTGGGAGGAGGGATTTCTAGGATATGTTCAATAAGGGCAGTAATAGGAGAGGTTATAGCTAAGGTAATGGGTTGGGGAGAAGGGGGTGGAGTAGGTAAATGGGTAGGTGTAAGGATAGCTGGCTGTTGTGATGGTTGGGTTAAAAGTGACAAGGTGGATTGGATGGCTTGTAGGCTAGTTTGCATGGAGGCCTGATTTTAGGGGGTGGAGTTCATGGATAGGAGGGTGGCCTCAATGGATGATCGGGTATGGGTATTGGTCAATATTTGGGATTGAAGGGAGAGGAGGAGGTTGAGTATTTAGGGTAGGGGATCAGGTATGATAGGGGCTTTGGATTGGATGGGTGGAATTGGTTGAAATGGGAAAGTGTGGGCATGGTGAAAAGGTGGGGTGGGTGTGGTCTATAAATTGGTAGACTGTGGAGAGGTGGGTTGTGGAGAATCAAGTAGTGGGGAGTATTCATGCCCAATATTGTCCACAATGGACTTTATCAGGGATGAATACCCCTCACTAGTTATCTGGTCTTGGGTGTGTGGAGGTGAGATGGAAAAGGTGGGATCAATGTCAAAGGGTATGGATGGAGGGGGAGAAGTAGCTAGGTCCGCTAATGAAGCTAATGCAGGGCTCAAAGGTTCAGTGGGTGATATGGATGGGCTGGCTGGAATGGTGAGTGAGGATAAGGTAGGGAAGGGGTCTATTGTAAGAGGGGTAACTAACCGAGGTGTGGATGTGGTGATGGTTGAAAGGGTGGTTGAGCTGCTAGGGGGAATGGAAACTGAAATGGAAGGTAAAGAAACTGAGATGGATGGTATGACAGAGGGGGGAATGGTGAGGTTGGCATCAGAGGAGCTTAGCATAGGCAAAATCAAATCGATGGAGGGAATGATTGTGGGTGCAAGGGTCATAGGTGGAGGCTCCAAGCTAGGAGCAACAGATGGGAATAGAGGCTCAGAGGTGACTGATGTAGAGATATCAAGAGGAGGTATTGAGCTAGTGGCAACTGTTAGGAGAAGCTCTGAACTAGCAGAAGTAGAGATGCCATGTGCAGCAGCAGAGCTGACTGCTTGTGGAGCTTCAATCTCAGGACCCTCACTTGATTTATTCTTGCTCTTCCCAATTAAGGTCCTACTGGCAGACCAAGCCCTCTTTCCAAATACTTTTGGAGTCACCTTCACCACTGGCTAATCATTTGGGGAGGCAAATATTTCTCTCTTAAGCAAGGCAGTGATGAGCCTACTGTAAGGTAGGCCAGGTAAGGCTTGCACTCTCCGAATTTTGTCATTGACATCCACCATTGTATCAAATACCAGCTTGGAGGCATTCATAAACTGGCCCTTGGAGAAAAAGTATAGGGCATCCACTATGGGGGTTCTCTCTTGCTGATGTCCACTGACATATATATTCTTTCTCAAAATTGAATCAATGAACAAAATGTTGGGGTGTAGATCTCTTCTCATTAATGACTCCCCAGACCCCACAATGCCTTGAGTGAGGTGCCTGGCCATTGCTTTGAAATGCACATTTTCAAGCTCTGACAAACTATAGGATGTATCAAAAATAGAAGGGACCCCTAATGTCAACCAAATGTCATTGCAATCTACCAAGAGCTCCCTGTTATCAATCAAACTCACAAGGCAAGGCTCAGTTGAACCTGGCTTGGTCTTCTTCCTTAGGTTTTGGTACCACAATTTGACCAGCCTAGGGTAGGAATTCTCTCGCAAAGTGGGCAATAATGGTGTCAGGCTTGCTTTCACCATGTAATCCAAGTATCCTTACACTCCTCTTCCTTAGAAAAATAGGGGAGGTCAAAATTTGTCTCAGGGATTAGGCCTAAACTTATCCACAAATTCATTAAGAGTGGATAGGTTTACATTGACCTCAGGTTCCCCCTCAGGGTTAGGCACATGCTCAAGAATGTCAGGCACAGGGTTGGGCTCAGGTATAGGGTTAGGTTCTATCTCAAGGGCCTCCTCAATAATTTCTTCACTTATTTGGGCCTTCTTAACTTTCTTTGCTTTCCTAGGTTTCTCAGATTTCTCAGCTTTATCCAAGACAAGCTTTCTTTTGGCAGATGGGGTCTCCTTGGGCCGTTTGGTTAGCCTCCTGGATTTCCTAGTGGAAGGGGATTTGAGAAGGGTGGCTAGGGTATCCTCTTTATCAGCCATTGGGCACTCAATCCACAAAAATTATATCTCAATAATTCACCAAAAAAATATTCTATGTCTCAAATGAATCTCCACAAAAATCACCAATGAAAGTACTTGAGCAAGGAAATCACAGAGTGAATGGTGAAGGAGGACTTACCAATAGAAACCTAAGGTTTCTCAGATCTCGATGTGTACGGCACTAAATCAGTCTCCAATAGGTGTAAAATATAAATTTTGAGGAATTGAAGCACTTGGAGCAAGGGCACGGTGAGTGGAGTTGGAACTAGTGAGGGAAAGGAAGAAGAAAGAGAATGGAAATCGGCAGAGTGAAAATAAAGCTTAGAGACAAGCTGTCGAATGGCTGGATTGAGTTGTCGATAGGTTTAAAAGGATGAAAAACGAGCTTCAACAGGATTATGGGAAAGTTGTCGACAGGTTGATACAACCTGTCGAAGAATGAAAAGCAGCTGAACCTCTCGAGAGGTTCACTCAATCTTGTTGACGAGTTCAAGACTTCAGCATAATTCATTTCGAGAGGTTAATAGAACCTTTTGACTGGTATTCTAAACTCAACATTTAATCCTCTTGACAGGTTCTAAGCTTCCGAAGGAATTCACTTTGAGAGGTTCACAAAACCTCTCGACAGGTACTCTGAACCTATCAACAAGGCACTCAAAAACCTTCAGAACCTGTTGACGAGTTCATAGATCCTATCGACAATCATTTTTACACCTTCAGAACCTTTCGAGAATTGACTCAAACCTCTCGATAGGTCCTAGATCTTATCAAAATGCATACTGGGAACCTTCAGAACCTGTCGAAATATTCTCCACTCCTCTCGACAGGTAGTTTCTTAATTCAAACAGATTTCAACTCAGCTCCTAGTCCATCTGTCACACAAATTTGTCAATTCTCTCCAACTCTCATTCATTTGTCCTGCCTTGGAGTTGATGACACATGCTTTAAGCCTACTGACTATAGATTCATGATTTGTAAATGCACACATTAAGCACAATTGGCAACCACCTTTACAATGCCAATTAGATTTAAAATTAAAACAATAACAAACTCTGACAAAAACAACAGCTATGATACATAGTATACATTGTAGACAATCAATCACATTTTGGTGGTTCTTGGAGGTGGATGGTCACCACAGGCTCCACCACACTATCAACAAAAAGTTTAAGCCTTTGACCATTCACCTTCATTATCCTATATCTTTGAGATCCTTGATTTCAACAGCTCCAGATGGGGATACATGCTCTACCATGTAAGGTCCCTCTCATCTGGATCTCAACTTACCTGGGAAAAACTTTAATTTAGAGTTGAATAACCATACCTTGCTACCAGTTGTGAACTCTTTCCTCAGCAAATGCTTGTCATAGAAAGCTTTGGTTCTCCCTTTGTAGATCCTAGCATTGGAGTATGCTTCTAATCTTAGCTCTTCCAGCTCTAACAACTGGAGCCTCCTGTGCATGCCAGTAGAAGTTAGATCAATGTTCAATGCTTTAACAGCCCAATATGCTCTATGTTCTAACTCTACTGGCAAGTGACATGCCTTGCCATACGCCAATATGAAAGGAGACATGCCAATTGGGGTCTTATAGGCAGTTCTATAAGCCCATAGTGCATCATTAGGCCTCATGGCCTAGTCCTTCCTATTTGCCTTAATTGTCTTCTCTAGGATGTGCTTTATCTCCCTATTTAAGATTTTAACCTGCCCACTAGTCTGGGGGTGGTAGGGAGTTGCAATCCTATGTGTAACAGAATATTTCTTGAGCAAGCTCTCAAAATTTTTATTACAAAAATGGCTGCCCCCATCATTGATGATGGCTCTAGGGGTGTCAAATCTTGAGAAGATATTTTTTTTGACAAATTTTAAGACATCCTTATGGTCATTATTCCTTGTGGCAATGGCTTCAACCCATTTGGACACATAGTCCACTGTTACAAGGATAAAACTATACCCATATGAAGAAGGAAAAGGGCCCATAAAATCTATTCCCCACTTATCAAAAAGTTCAACCACAAGTATAGGTTGTAAAGGCATGGAGTTTCGTTTGGAGATACTTCCCATCTTTTGGCATCTTTCACAAGCTTTACAGTGATGTCATACATCCTTGAAGAGAGTGGGTCAATAAAATCCACTTTGGAGCACCTTGATAGTAGTCTTATTGCCACTGAAATGGCCTCCACAAGTCTGTTCATGACATATGGTTGGTATACTGTGGAAATCCTCATCAGGGACACATCTCCTCACCACTTGGTTTGCACAATGCTTAAATAGGTAAGGATCCTCCCACATATAATGTCGGATCTATGAAAAGAATAGCTCCTTGTCCATTTTATTCCAATGTGGGAGAATCTTACCCAAAGCCAAGTAGTTCATAATATTTTCAAACCAAGGTGTAGAGGTGCTGATAGTAAATAGTTGTTCATCAGGGAAGGAATCATTGATAGGCAGCCTATCAAACTCCTCAGCTAGGATCTTGGATAAGTGGTCTGCAACCATATTTTCAACTCCTTTTTTGTCCTTCATCTCAAGATCAAACTCCTGTAATAGGAGGATCCATCTAATTAATCTTGGCTTTGCATCCTTTTTTGACAAAAGGTACTTTAAGGCTGAGTGGTCTGTGAACACCACTATCCTAGATCCCAAAACATAAGACCTGAATTTTTCCAAGGCATAGACAATTGCCAACAATTCCTCCTCAGTTGTGGTATAATTTAACTGAGCATCAATCATGATTTTGCTTGCATAAGCAATCACACAAAGAGCCTTATCCTTCCTTTGTCCCAAGACTGCACCAATAGCAAAATCTGATGCATCACACATCAATTTGAATGGCAAAGAAAAATCAGGTGCTTGAAGGATAGGTGCAGAGGTTAAACAACCTTTCAAAAGCTCAAAGGCATGGAGGCATTCATCATCAAACTCAAAGGGAACCTCTTGGCACAATAGGTGACAAAGAGGCTTTGTTATCTTGCTAAAATCCTTGATGAATCTCCTATAGAACCCAGCATGCCCCCAAGAAAGATCTGACTTGTTTCATAATTTTTAGTGGGGGTAAGTGTGCAATCAGATCAATTTTAGCCTTGTCTACCTCAATGCCTCTGTGGGAAACCACATGGCCAAGGACAATGCCTTGATTGACCATAAAATGGTTCTTTTCCCAACTCAACACCAAGTTGGTTTCCTCACATCTCTGCAACACAAGGCTAAGATGGTGTAGACATTGGCTAAAACTGTCCCCAAAGATAGAGAAGTCATCTATGAATATTTCTAAAAACTTATCAATCATGTCAGAAAATATAGCATACATACACCTTTGGAAAGTTGCAGGGGCAATGCACAGTCCAAATGGCATCCTTCTATAAGCAAAGGTACCAAATGGGCATATGAAAGTTGTCTTTACTTGATCTTGTGGATAAATAGGGATTTGGTTATACCCCGAATATCCATCAAGAAAATAATAGAAAGCCTTGTCTACCAACTTATCCAAAATTTGGGCAATGAAGGGCAAAGGGAAGTGTTCTTTTCTAGTTTTCAAATTGAGCTTTCGATAGTCTATACACACCCTCCAACCTGTAGTTTCCCTAGTTGGAACAAGCTCACCATAATCAATTTTAATCACAATAATTCCAGATTTCTTAGGGACCACCTGAGTAGGTGCCACCATTCGGAATCTGAAATTAGATAGATGACTCCAGCATCTAACAATTTGACCACTTCTTTCATTACCACTTCTTGCATATGGGGGTTTAATTTTCTATGCATTTCTCTAAAGGGTTTGGAACCCTCTTCCAAGTGGATTTTATGCATGCACACAGCAGGGTTGATACCCCCAAGGTCAGCAATAGTCTAGCCTATTGCTCTCTTATGCTTCTGTAAAACATACAATATTTCTTCCTCTTGCTCATTAGTAAGAGAGGAAGAAATGATCACTGGAAACTTCTTGTTTGCCCCCAAAAAAATATACTTCAAGGTCTTCAACAATTGTTTCAATTCCACATCAGGGGGACATATGAGAGAAGGCAACAAAGGTGCCATTGATGGTAGTGGAAGAGGCAACACATCAGGTTTCCATGGTGGATACCTTATTGCTGGCCCCATATCAGAATTTAAGGCTTTCACCTCTTAAACCATGGGTGTGGGGCCCTTCTCTTCCCCAATCTCACTCTACACATTTTCGAAAACATCACAAAAATTATCACCATGCAACACCTTGGGCAAAGCCTCTTTCACAAGCTCATCAAATACATCAATTAAAAAGCAATCCTCACTATTCAAGTGAGACTAATTGGCTGCATCATACACATTCAATTTCAATTTCATGTTGCCAAAAGATACCTCCATTACTCCTAATCGACACTGAATACAAGCATTGGCAATGGCCAAGAAAGGCCTGCCCAAAATCACAGGAATAGAGGTGGTGCACTTGCTTGGCTCCATGTCAAGCACCAGAAAATCTACTGGATAAAAAAACTTATCAACCCTAACTAATACATCCTCTATCATTCCCATAGGCCTCCTCTCAGATCTGTCAGCTAGTTGTAGCACCACATGTGTGGGCTTCAATTCTCCCAAGCCTAACTCCTCATAAACTGAATATGAAAGTAAGTTTACAATAGCTCCCAGATCTAATAAAGCCTTCTCAATGGTATGATCCCCAATGATATAAGGGATTGTGGGAACTCCAAGGTCTTGAATCTTGGTTAGGGTTGTAATGGCCAGTACTTGGTTCCTTTTTTCAGCACAAAAGACCTTCTTGGATAGATGTATCCTAGATTGTCTTTTGTAGGTGCACAAATATTTTAAAAATTTTACATAGGTTGAAACCTGCTTGATAGCATCAAGTAAAGGCAAGTTAATCTTTACTTATTTGAATGTTTCTATCATCTCCTCCACTTTAGCATTCCCCTTATCAAAAGGAGAAGGTACTTTCAATACATCGAGAAATGGCAAATGGGGGACTGATCTCCCATTTGTTGCCTTAGCAAGCTCATTAGATTTCTCTTTATTTTTGTTTTCAGTTTTTTCTTGGGGTACATCAACATCCCCCTTATTTTTTATATGGTGCTTCTACTACATATCATCATGGCTTGCATGTTTCTCATCAGGTTCAACACCAACTTGGTTATCAACCAGCCTTCCACTCCTCAAAGTGGTGCCAAATTTGGCTTCATCATGTGAAAAAGTCTCACCCATCATGCACTGCCCTCTAGAGTTGTTCATAGGCTGACTAGGCAGTCTTCCCTCCTCTCTTTTAGTCAAAGTATTAGATAGCTAATCAGAGTGGTCTTCTATCTTCTTGATACTTTGGCTATGGGAGTTAACAGTTTATGATAAAGAGCCTAAATTCTATAATGAAGCCAGAACTTGCTCTTTAAATGTGAGGGATCTAGGGGTTGTTGGGGCTAGTATACTTGGATGCAAAGGTTGAGCCACAGGCTATTGGTATTGGGGCCTTGGAAAGTAATTATGCTGGTACGGCTGGGCATTCCTATAAGGCATGGATTGTTGTTGTGGCTGTTGTTGCTGATTTTGGAAGGTATCTTGTCTCCACCGCAAGTTGGAGTGGTTTCTCCAATGATAACCAGTAGTAGGCTATTGTCCATAGGATTGAGCAGCATTCACATGTTCCATCACAAGGTCTGGAAATTAGGCAACAGAGGGACATTCCTCAAGGGAGTGAGTGGGGGACTGGCATATCACACATGCCTCCTCCACTTTGGCAGCCATTGGAGACTGCATTGCTCCCATGAGCTTATCAAACTTTTGAGTCAAGCTGTCCACTTTCCTTTCTAATTTATTGTATCCACTCACCTCATACATTTTTCCTCTGATAGTATTTTCCCTCACTCATCTAGGAGTCTCAAAATCTCTTGACCAAGTCTCCCTTCGCATGGAGTTTTAACTAATGATATCAAACAACTCCCAAGCCTCATTAGTTGTCTTGTGAAGGTATGTACCATGATATAAGGCATCAACCATATCTCTACTACTGGGATCAATTCCTTGATAAAAAGTTTAAACAAGTTGCCATTTAGGAATTTGGTGATGGGGACATTGCTTCAAGAGTTCCTTAAAACTCTCCCATGCTTGATGAAAGTCTTCAGTTGGGGCTTGAGCAAAAGAGATTATACTCTTCCTCAACTGACTTGTTTTGGACATGGGCAAAAACTTGGCCAGAAATTGACATTTAAGGTCATTCCAGGACTAAATACTATTGGTTGGGAGTATTGACAGCCAAGTCTTTGCTCTATCCTTTAGTGAAAAAGGAAAGAGTCTCAACCTGATTGCTTCCTCCTCCAAACCTTTAATGTTGAAATAGTGCACAGTCCTCAAAATTCATCAATGTGCTTATATGGATCTTCTTTACTTAGGCCATTGTATGAGGGTAGCATCTATATGATGGAGGATTGAATCTCATAGTTCCCTTAGACAGTAGGAAATTGAATGCAGAAGGGGGAATTGTAAACCCCTGGGGCATCAAGTTCCTTTAATGTCCTAGGTTGCTCACCCATTGCAAAACTATCACAATCAACTACAGGTGTATGGGATGCTTAGGTCTAAGAAGTCTCTCAACTTCAAGATCTAAAAGAGCAATCTCAGGATTAAGAGATCTCCTACCAAGCATACACACAACAAAAATACAAGACAACACACAGAATGATAGTTATAGATTTAAGCAAAACAAATTCACAAATACACAACTAATGTTGCAGATCTAAAAACTATAGATCTAGGAATGTAAATAGAGTTAAGAAATGCAAAATTAAGCACAACTTGCTCCTCAAATTGGCACAATGCTTCATTCAAAATAATAAATCCAGATCTACAATCACAAAATTAAACTATAAAAAACTACAACAGCAATTAGTCAAACACAAAATAGGCAATAAAAAAATCTAAGTCTAAAATGAGAAAAACTTAGATCTACCACTTTAAAACACAAGTCCCCAGTAGCGGTGCCAAAAACTTATTGTCTTGCTCACCTTATAATTATTAAATGGTTAAAACAGCCAATTAAAAGGCAAAATCATAGAGATGAGGAATCAAGGTAAGCAAGCAGTCCTGTAAGAACCAGGGCTATTGCAGTAAGTTTTAATAGGTAAGTCAGGGTATGTCCATAGGAAAATGTGATTTAAACTATGATAAATCTCCATATCTATAGCAGATCTGGCACTAAATTAAAATAGAAAAGAGGAGAGGTTTCTAGGATTTGTCACTAAAAATTATAAAAAATCAAATGCAAATGATTCAGATTTGATTAAACGCAGAGTTAAAGGAAAATGGAGAAAAAATTAAAATTAAGAGGTGGAGAATAACAGCTAGGGATTTTGGTCTTTACTAAAAATTGTTTGGTTCAAAGGCAGTGCAGGGAACTGGTTTACAACAATCTTTCATCTGGCTACAAGCTCAGATGCAAGGTATAAAAATTCACTCTCAACCAGAGAATTGAAGCAATCCTAAGGCTATGATATGTCCACTCGAATGGTCACAGATCATCCCAGAGATTGTTCCAATTCACGGATCTTAATTGGAATAATTAAACCATTACAGATGTTGTGGATGCAAGGCTACAAGCTCAGGCATCCACAGGGATATTAGATCTAGGGAATCAAATGGCAATCAAGTGATTTATAAATCCAAATTAACTTTACATTCAACAATTACTGAATCAATATAACTTGTAGTCAACTGTGCTCCGATCTGCAATCTGTGCAACACCTAATCCTCCTACAAAGCTTTGAATCTCTCAATTTAGAGCTCTCAACCTCACCCTAGCTACCAAAGAGGGTTACCAAACCATAATTGGCTAAGAGGAGAATGGGGAAGAAGGAAGAGAGAGAGGGAATTTTTGGAGGGAAGATGGAGATAGAATTTGGCTCTGGTTCTCCCAATTTCTCGATGCTAGCTCTATAAATTCTTCAAGCTTTTATACTCTTCTCCTATCTTCTCAGATCTGTTTCAGCCAATCAGAGCCCAAGAGAATAATTTTGTTATTCTGAGCTACTGATGTGGCTGATTTCTCTTCTAGAAGCTCTTTCCCCATTGCATCAAAATAGGTAGGCCCATGTGATGCGGTTAGGGGTCCCATTCATGCTCAATGGTGTTCTGAAAATACCCCCAAGGGTCATTAACATGCCTTGAAACTCATGTAAAGAATTTTGAAGTTGGCAACTGCTGTGAAAGGAACTGAGAAGTTCTTAATTTAACTGTCGAGAGGTTCAAGGAACCTCTCGATAGGTTTTGAATCAACTTGGTGCTCTCATCGATAGGATTGAAGTGGCTTTTGATAGGTTTGGAGACATCTTGACAGGTTCTGTGAATTAGTCGCCAGGTTGCTGAAGCGTCTTGATAAGCTGCTTGACTTCTCAACAGGTTCTGGTGAACTCATCGACAGGATTGATAGCCAAAACCTTATCTACTGTCCTAACTACATTTATCCTCTCGACAAATTTTAAAGCATCCTGACGAGTAGTTATACAGATCCATTTAAGTGCTCAACAGGCTGCTTCAATCCTCACGAGAATGGGCGTTGCTTCAGGTAAGTCATCGACAGGTTTCCACGCACTGCTCGACAGGTTCAGTTGAACCTCGCGCTAAGTATTTGGAACCTCTCGACTTCCCTTTCACCTCTAGGTATCCTCTCGACAGGATCTACAACTATACCTCAAACCTCTCAATAGGTACTGAAACCTCACGAGAACTTCATATTTTTAACTCAGTGCCTCTCGACAGGTTGGCCTATGCTTCTAAAACCTCACGACAACTTCATGGAGCCTCTTGACAACTTGACCTTTGAGCATCATAACCTCTCGACAGGTTCTGCTTTGTGCTCCCACAGCTGGCACATATCTTTGGTGTGTTGTTCTTCATTTGCTCAACCCTCAGTAGCTTTTAGGTGGGTTCAATCTTCATTTCTTGCAACTGCACTTAGTCCCAAGCACACCCAGTTGGGCCCATGACTTTCTCATGAACTTCTAAAACTTTGTGGACTATTTGATTGGCTGGCCTTTGGGTTGTTTGAGCACAAGTTGAGCAGTAGGTTGCTTCTTTGGCCTTTTTAGATGGATGTCTGCACTAAGACTAAAATTTACTGCTTATCTACAAAACATACTTAAAACACCTTATTAGTCAGCTCAAGAGTCCATCAAAGGTCAAGTTAGGAGGTGAAAAATGCTATGTTTCATTGCTCAACACATAGCCGAACCCATTCACGTGGTCGGATCTGAGTGAGGTCCCAAGTTTTTTACCAAGGTTGGGATGTCCATCCCTTTGGATCAAATCAACCTTTTCTCCTTGCCCTGAGTAATACGTTTGATGGTGTGGTCATGAAGACATTCCTGGTTGGGACCCAATTTGAGCTAACATGAGTGACCTAAATGGTGGTCAGATAAGTGAGAATGTAACCAAGGGAGTAACTGAAGATTTTCTCCTTCTCTTTTTCCTTTTCTCTTAACTTTTTTACTCACAGCACTCGAGATGGGTTCTCGTCATGTCTTTTTTACCCATAGCATCCTTTTGGTTTTCACTACGTTCGTGGGTATGCAATTTTACCCCAAGCGCCTTTTCAGGTTTTCACCTGGTCTGCACAAGCTCACTGTTTTTATCCGTAGCGCCGTTGTGGGATTTCACCACATCCATTTTACTTTGAGGTTGTATTCTTTTTCTTTTCTCTTTTTTTCTCTTTCACCTTCTCAACGACCACGACATGGATGTTGATTCCATCATAGTCGGCTAGGTGGAGTTCTCTTGTTGTCTCACAGCTTGGCTCGTGCTGACACAACGGATATTATGACTACTGTTGACCTTAAAGAGGACTTTCTCTCAGGATGAATCGTGGACACAGGTAAGATTAGGAATTTTGAAGGTATTCTTGGGTTAAAAGGTTTCCTTGATTGGATTTCAGCTGCCGCAATACACTTCTTCCTTGGGAGATTTTCACTGTACATGCCCGATGATATTTCTATCACTTTTCTTATCTATATATATTTTTTTCTTTTTCTTTCAGACGATCTCTTTTTGGGGTTTTACTTTTCTGATTTTTTTAGATTTTAAGGGTAACTCTTTTCTCTTTCCTCTTTTTTTTTGTTTGGTATATACATCTTTACCTCTTCTTTTTTCTTCCTGGGAGGGGTTTATAAAAGAAAGGTTCATGGCTCAATAGGTGTAGCATAGGGCATGATTGTTCAGGGATGCTTTTTTGGCTACTTGGCTTTGAAATGATGGCCTCTTTTATGCGGTCCTTAAGAAGTCATGTATCTATTTTATCAATACTTACTTTGTCGTAGGATACTTAAGAATATAATCGTCGTACGTATCTAGTGTTGATTGGCTCAGGAAAGTGATCTCTGTCCATGGTGGCGAGGCGGAGCGCGTACCCCGGGAGCACTTCTCAAATGACGCAAGGTCTCCGTCCCTCCCAATTGGGCTTGAATATCCCTCTCGGCTCAGTGTGGAGAGAAGGGAAGATTTTCTTGAGTACCGTGTCACCCACCTTTAAATCTCAAATGCGAACACGCTTGCTGTAAGCACGTGCGATCCTTCTCTAATAGGCCTGGGTGTGCCGCAAGGCTAGGAGCCTTTTCTCATCTAGCAGGTTCAGTTGCTCAAAGCGGGACCTCTCTCTTTCAACTTTCTATAGATCAGATTCGATGAAAATGAGGAGTGAAGGTACTTCAACCTCAACTGGCAAGACGGCCTCGGTTCCATGCACAAGGGAGAATGGTGTTGCCCCTGTAGCGGTTCGGATCGACGTTCGGTAAGCCCATAGTGTAAATGGTAACATTTTGCTCCAATCATAGTATGTGACAAACATCTTCTTAAGGATGTGGATGACTATTTTGTTAGCCGCCTCCATGACTCTGTTGGTTTGTGGTCGATATGGTGATGAACATTGATGTTTTATTTTATACTACTCGCAGAAGGCTCTTATGCGCTTGTTCACAAAGTTGGTGCCATTATCCATGATAATGTCTTCGGGCATGCCAAATCAACAAATAATGTTGTTCTTGATGAACTTCTCGACATGGCTGGCCATGATGTTCGCATAGGAGGCCGCCTCTACCCATTTGGTGAAGTACTCGATGGTGATGAGAATGAACTAGTGCTCGTTCGAAGCTCTTGGGTTGACCTTTTCGACGACATCAAGGCCCCACGTGACGAATAGTCAAGGAGTGGTCATGCTACATAGATCTATAGCAGGAGCATGTATCAGACTGGAGTATTCTTGGCATTTGTAGTACTTCTGCACGTGCTTGCAACAATCAGTTTCCATGGTGGTCCAAAAATACCCTTGTCATAGGATCTTCTTAGCGAGCATGTGCCCATTGACATGGGTCCCGCATACCCCTTCATATATCTCTTTCATGATGTTGGTTGTCTCGCCTTCAATTAGGCATCTAAGTAGTATATTATTATAAGACCACTTGTAGAGGCTCTCACCACAAATGAAATAGTTTGCCGCCAAACCTTAGATGCTCTGCCTATCTTCCCTAGATGTCCCCTCAGGGAAAGCACGAGCTTCGAGGAAATTCTTGATATCTGAGAACCATGGTGAACTTCGGGGTTTCATCAACCTAGAGACAAAAAGAAGGTTCATTCCTTTGTTCAATCATGATTGACTTCATCTCGACACTATAAGGGATTTCTACCATCAATGCCAACGTTGCAAGTGCATCGACAAAGCGATTTCTTGCTCGCAAGACATAAGAGAACGTAATATCATCAAAACACGCAATCATATCCTCAAGGTGCTCACGGTATGGAATTAACTTCTCATCCTTCGTCTTCTAATCTCCATTTATCTAGCATATGATCAATTGTGAGTCGCCAAGCACCCTGATATGAGTAATATTCAGGGCCAAGGTTGCATGTAAGGCGACTGCGCAGGCTTCATATTTGGCCATGTTGTTAGTGCAAGGGAAATTGAGCTTGATGGAGACTGGTATGTGAGATCCTTTTGACGAGATCAGAATAGCACCAACTCCCTGGCCTTCAGCATTTACTGCCCCATCGAAGTGCATCACCCAGGACTCCTCTGCCTCTTTTGTGTCATCTTCTGTCATGAACAAGAGGTCCTCATCAGGGAATTCAGTTCTCAAAGGTTCATAGTCAGGTAAAGGATTCTCGGCTAGATGATCAACTAGGTCTTGACCCTTGATTGACTTTTGAGTGACATATGTGATGTCAAATTCAGATAAGAGGAGTTACCAGTGCAATTCGGCCTATGAGGGCTGACTTTTTGAATAAATATTTTAATGGATCCATTCTTGCTAGAAGGAGAACAACCTGAGATAGCAAGTAGTGGTGGAGCCTCTATGTCGCCCAAACAAGAGCCAGGCATGCTTTTTTCAAATGAGAATAGTGTGTCTCATAATCAGTAAATTTCTTGCTCAGGTAGTAGATGGCCTGCTCTCTTCTTCTTATCTCATCATGCTGCCCTAGGACGCATCCCATCGAACTTCTATCATGGAGAGGTACATTATGAGTGGTCTCTCGAATACTGGCGGTACCAAAACTGGAGGATTGAGAAGGTAACTTTTGATCTTATCGAATGCTGCCTGACAGTAATCATTCCACTCAACGGGGGCATCTTTTCTTAACAATTTGAAGGTCGGTGTACAGATAGGGGTGAGTTGTGCAATGAACCGACTGATGTACTAAATCCTGCCTAAGAAGCCTCTGACCTCTTTCTCAATAGATGGTGACAGCATTTCGACAATGGATTTTACTTTGATCGAGTCAACCTCGATGCCACTTCTACTGACTATGAAGCTTAGTAGCTTTCCGGACATGGCACCGAATGCACATTTCAGAGGGTTCAGACATAGCTTGTACTTCCTCAGTCTTTTGAATAGTTTTTAGAGGTTTATCAGATGGTCACCTCTCTTTGGCGATTTAGCGATCATGTCATCGATGTATACCTCAATTTCTCGGTGCATCATATCGTGGAACAGGGTCGTTATCACTCATTGGTACATCACCCCTACATTCTTCAACCCAAATGGTATGACTCGATAACAACAAGTTTCCCATGGAGTAATAACATTGTCTTCTCTCAGTCTGCTTTGACCATTTTGATCTGCTTGTATTCAAAAAACCCATCCATGAATGTGAGCATCCCATGCCTTGCAGTGTTATCGACCAAGATATCAATGTGTGGCAACGGGAAGTCATCCTTCGGGCTCGCCTTGTTTAGGTTTCTGAAGTCGATGCACATGCAAACCTTTCAATCTTTCTTCGGTACAGGCACGATGTTGGCCAGCCACTGTGGATATTTGGAGAATATGAGAAACCCTGCATCGTACTATTTGATGATCTCATCCTTCACCTTCAACATCCATTCAGGCCTGAGGCGTCTCAATTTCTACTTGACCGACTTGACATTTGGATATAGCGGCAGCTCATGCTCGACCAAATCAGTATCCAAACCAGCCATATTCTCGTATGACCATGCGAAGATGTCTTGGTATGACTGAAGGAAATCAATCATGCTTTTTCTCTCCATGGGGGATAGTGACATTCCAATTTTAATGATTCTAGGAACCTCCTTGGTACCCAGATTGACGTCCTCCATTTCTTCAACGATTGGGGTAGGGCCATGCTCAAAATCGGCAAATTGGTCAAGGAGCTCGGGAGTTCCTCATTAGGGATCTCCTCGTCCAGACTCATGACTCCTACCTCTTCTTGTATTTCTATAGGAAAGGGGTCAACTTCACTTGGGACGGGCTTTTCTGTTAAGGTAACATTTTCTTTGATTTTCTCAGGAATTTTGAAAGAAAATATTTTTGGGTTTTATATTTTTCCTATTTTTTTAGGATTTTTCTTTTCTTTTAAAATTGGCCCTTGATAGCATGGGTCTCTGTACATACATGGTGTTGCCTGCCAAGAGCTAATCTCACTTTTTATAGGTTATTTTTTTGGGGAAAGTTGGTATCATATTTCAGGCCACTCAGTGCTTCCAGAGTTAAGGACATTGACGCCCAATTCCTCACTTGAGGTGTCTCCCTTTTACCTGGTTTGATGAAGGAGGCTGATTGAGATGGATTTTGGGAGTCAATCTCCATCATATTTATCATGGGCTCGTCCAGGAATTTTTCCTCAAACGTAAGTATGGGCTTGTGGTGGTTTACCATAGGGGGTTGCATTGACGGGGGAGTTTCCTCTTCAAAGAGGGACAAAGATGCAAGATATATTTCTACATCGGGGGGGAGGGGGGGCGATGATTTGGGGATTGGTTGGGTGGATAGCGGCTACCGGCTTTGTGGGGTCAGCAGTGTTGCCCCATTCTGATCAATTTTTATGACCCCTGCACTTATGAATGTGCTTCAGATGTGAAGTCTTGGGCGGGGTTCATCCTCTAGGTCTATTCCCTAGGCTTTGGCAACGGCTAAGGATTGGGTCTTCTCTTTGGCTTCCTAAACCTCTTCCTCGGTGGGCTTGTAACCTAACCCAAATATGATCTGTTGTCCGCCCCTGGCCCGGACTGGATCCTTCCTGCCTTGCAAATAGGGTCCTAATCCTTTTCCCTTTTGATAGCCCCATTTCTTAAGCATGGCTATTGAGGCAATCATTCCACCTTCAACTTTTATGGTGATCTTCTTGAGGAACCTAGGGATTACCGTCGATACATCATACTCAAAACTGTGAAGGTCTGTATCTTCGACCATGTGCGGCACATCCAACACTTTGAGGTTCTATATGTTGTGAGTAAAATTTTCTCCTTCCTCCTACCCTTCACCTAGAATGGTGACAATCTTCTGTTTCGAAACAAATCTAAGCTTTTGATGCAAGGTTGAAAGAATTGCCCTGAACTTGTGTAAGAATGGTCGCCCCAATAACAGATTAAATGTGGATTTGATGTCCATAACCTGAAAAGGTATGAAAAGGGTCATTGGCCCGGTAGTAAGCTTAAAATTGACTTCTCCAATTATTTATCTTCTTGTGTTATCAAATCTTTTGGCGCTTGTTCTTGTTGGCCTGAATGCAAAGGGATCCACCCCTATCTTGGTTCATGTTCTTAGAGGGCACACATTAAGGGC
Organism: Chloranthus sessilifolius; assembly: GCA_021018995.1. NCBI lineage: Eukaryota > Viridiplantae > Streptophyta > Magnoliopsida > Chloranthales > Chloranthaceae > Chloranthus > Chloranthus sessilifolius. Next base: position 83,547,732 of record CM037586.1, on the reverse strand, counting down.
CAATCCATTATCTATTAATACTAATAGAATTACCAAGTTCCCGGCTTCTACCGTGATCTTGAGGAGTTTGGAATGATTATTTCCCTCATCTGGCAAATCAGCATCTGAAAAAGAGATGGCATTGGGAGCCAATACCTACCCAATTATCTGTCCCACTTCATCTGGGGTTACTTGAATAGACATATGTGCACCCTTTAATGCTCCCATCAAAGCTTGAAAATGGAGCAGAGATGTCATTAATAGGTCTCAGTCTGTGATGTGAGCTGACATTCTTTCAACTGGGTTTCTAGTATATGCTCTCTGCTCATTTTTTCAGAGGGGTTTACCGCATTAGGTTCTTTCTTCTCTTCCGGTTGGGCTGGTATTGGTACTTCAAGCTGTTTAGAGATTCTTCCTAATCGAGTGACAAAATCAATTGCCCCTTCTTTGCCACTACCTGCATTGACATTTGTCTATTCATAACTGAGGGGAACCTGACGGGGATTGTATGTAAGTCTCGGGATCTAGAATGGAGTGGATATAGGCCTCGGGGGTGCTTGGATTGGTGAGTTGGGATGGGTGGATGACACTTGGTTAACCTTTGCTAGAGGTGGATAGGTCGGAGGAGTGGTGAACGTAGGCCAAATGGGATCTACGGGAGCTGGTGATGACTGCATCGGTAATAGTACGGCATGGGGAGGCCAATTGCAACCAACCGGTACCGGAGGGGGAGATGGGGCAAAATCGATCGCTGGATAACTGGTAGGGGTTGCTACTGCGTATGGTTGATATTGATAAGAGCTAGGTTAGACATGGCTGACGGGAGCTGGAGGCGGAAAATACATCCTCAAGTCTAAGGGTTCTGCCTGGGGTGTGGGATTGGGAAAGTAATCAGCCAAATTCAAGGGCTCGATTACTCGAATGCTTTTATCTTCTTGATTTCTCTGCTTCGACCTTATAAAGTCTTCCCGGGTGAGGATATAGTTCTGACCGACTTATAGTATGTATATATTTAAATTAAAATCAAGCCTTAACCTATTGCAACTGCACAATGGAAATTATAGCGTAGCGATAAGATCGATCCCACAAAGAAGTGATTATCTTTTAGATTTTTATGTTCCTACTTTAAAATTATCTTTATCTTTTAAGTCCTAAACTACTAGAGAAATATGAATAAAAGAATATTTTCTTTAATCTAATTGCATAAAAATAAATCCTAATCCTCCTTCAGATTGAGGTCATCAATCTCAACCTTCAGCTATCGGATGCTTACAAATTTAAAATACCATTACACCGTATTGTCGCCTTCCAGAATTTGGTCGTCAATCAAAAACTAAAATTTTTCAATACAGATTTAATCTAATCAACAATCTCCTAAAATCTGGGCATCAATCAAATTTAAGAAAATTGAAGATGGAAAAGTAAAATCCATTACACTAATCTGCAAACTTCAACCTGAGTCATCAATTCAAATAAAAATTCAAAGATGTTTACAAAGCAAATAAAATCTAAACTAAAAAAAAAAAAAAAATCTAAATTAGAAAGCAAACTAAATATATCCTTCACCCCTCAGCCGCAGTCATCAATTGTTTCTGAGAAACTACAGATATCTTTACTAATCTTCAGCACCCAATAGCAGTCGTCAATTGCTTCTGAGAAACTACAGATATCTTCACTAATCTTCAGCACCCAATAGCAGTCGTCAATTGCTCTTGACCCTTGATGTCTAATCTACAAACCAATAAAAATCTACTCAAATTTTTTATCAAAAGAAAACCCAACCTCAGTCGTCAATTGATGTTGAGAATTTCTTCAATGATTATTTCTATGTCGAGCCCTCTTACTTATAGATCATAAGGAGTCGGTTTACAGAGATCTAATTCTAATAAAAGAAACTAATAAAATAAAAGATTTCTAATATTACTCTAATTCTAATTTTATCCTTCCTTGCTTGTGGATGTTTGATGTGTTCCGGATTTCTTTCCTTGATAGCAGCAACAGAGTCCTTTTAAGATTCTTCTTCATCAATCTCCCAGATCCATGATTATCCAAACTTCTAATTCAAGAGTTCTTCTAATTTTGTTCATGGCGGTGGAAATTCTCACATGATCAAGAGTAACAGGAAAGCTTCTACAATCATATTTGTAAATCACAATTATCTTTTTCTTCTCTTTCTTAGAAAATCGTAAATCACGATTTTCTGTCTTTCATAGCTTCCTCAGTAGACGATTCTCTAAATTACAATTCTCGCCTTTCTTCTATACTCTTTCTCTGAAAAATGATCTTTTTATTGGTCTTTTGCGTTCACTTTAACAACGATTAAATAATGGTTCTCTTTTATTATTTTTCTTTAATATCTACACATCATCAACTTGTTAGTAGCAAAGTAAGTCTTAGCATCTCTAAGTTAAGGGTAATAAAATGGTAAATTATGTGACTGATCACACCCCCAAACTTAAGCTTTGCTCGTTCCTAGGAAACAAGGAAATATAAACTAAGAAATTAAATACTAGTTTCGTATGGAGCACGATTGCATTTAGCAGATGCAACAATCTTTTAAACCCCTAGCACGATTGCATTTAGAAATTAAATACTACTTTCGTATGGAGCACGATTGCATTTAGCAGATGCAACAATCTTTCCCTAGGTGATCCCTAGTAGAGGAGTTGTAGTCTCCTGAAAGTTTTCAGTGAAGTTACCTACAAACTTTAAATATATATATTTTGGTTTTTTTTTCTTTAAAAATTAAAAGTAAATAAATAAAAATCTAACTAATCTACTTAATTGGTCAATACATAGTTTAGTACGATTTTTTAAAATTACCAATCCTTCATTCTTAATTTCCATTACAATAGTTATCCTTGATTAGAACTCTAACAATTTTAATTCACAATAAGCACAGAGTGTATTGCACTTGTGAACAGTTTATTCTTTATAAATTTTTCTAAACTATAGATTTAGAAAATATTTTCATTCAAAAACTCACTATTGATATACTCTCAAAAAGATATCGAAACTTTTAAGTTCTCTCAATATATTTTTTAGAAGAATTCAATCAAAGATAATTACAAAAATGAATCTCATAGAAAAGATAATCCTATCCTATTCTTATGATTCCCTATACCATCCATAATATCTATTATCCTTATCTCTACTAGGCTTTTGCCTTCACAAATCGTAAATCAGAAAGGTCTTTCCTTCTGCTTGTGATGGGGTTGGGTTTTAGAAGGTATCAAGGAAAGGTAGAAAAGGATTCAAATTTTTTTGAGAATTTAATTCTTCTTTTTCCTATCTTCTTCTACTATTCTACTTCAGTAAGTATCCATGATTGGATAACTTCTTCCCATATACTTCTATTTATATACATATCTCAATTCTTCGGCTATAAAATCATCTTTCACGATTTTTTCTTTTCTTTATAGCTTTTTGCTAAATCATAATTTTCTTTTTCAAAAATCATTTTTTTACAATTTTTCTTTCTTTTCCTTTCCCATATTCTCTTTTATTTTCTTCATCTATACCTCTTCTAGTATTTCCTTTACATGTTCTTCTTTTACTCCTTCCCCTCCCTCTTCTTCCCTTTTTTTACTCCTAAATTCTCAAAAATTGTAAGGGTTACAGGTAGAAAGCTTTGGGCAGTACATATGGTTAAAAGTTTATAAAATTTTGGTACAAAGAAATTCCGTTTCAAGCTTCTAATATGGGTTCAAAGGATAAAATATTCTAGAATTTTGGCTTTTTGGCTCTGATTTAAACAAAAGATGGCCTTAAATTATCTTTACAATTTAGTAGCATAGATACCTTATTGCTTTGATATTTCTAATAGATAGTTCTAGACAAAAAATTAGTTCATCATATTTATAGAATAACTTGATTCTAAATTCAGCAATATGAGATTTTATAACAGTTTAGAAGTTCAAAGAAATTTTTGCGATAGAAACAGTCTCTCTCAGAATAAAAGAGGAAATATGGCTCAAAATCTCACTGATTTATAATTTTGAATTATAGTCCTAATTTTTATAGTTTAGATCAATCTATGTTTTCAAACATTCATTCTAATACAGTGTCTCAATGAGCTAAGCATAAATTATAACTATTCTAAATTCTAATAATTAAACTTCTATTATAATGAATCATAAGTTTTCAGGATTTGTAATTTCTTCCAGCATAATTCCTATGCACTGATCAGAAAAAGAAAAAAATTAAAAACTATCTATTATATTAAAATTACTAAAAATAAAACTACTGTACACAGAGATTGTGTATCCCCCCAAACTTAAATTGGACAATGCCCTCATTGATACAAAACCAGAGGACACAAAATTATTTTCTAAAATTATTGATATACTGATTATTTTTAAAAAAAAATTCTGTTATCAGATATATACTCTCCCCCAAACTTGAGAGAAAATATCCGCAGCTTATTCTCAGAGTATCAATAACAAAAATCTTAGTAAGAAAAAAATGTTAGTAATGTTAGTAACACACACTATTAGTAAAAAAAATGATAGTAAAAAAATTTATATGTAACTGAATATTTACAATGAACAGAAAAATAAAAATTAAGAATTAAGAAAAACAAATCTAATTACATAAAAGAAAATAAACCTAGGATAAATCTATGGAGATCATACCTGTGGGGTTTGTAATTTTCTGTAATAATTTTACTCACTTGTAGAATATGATTCAAGAGTAGAAGCAGTGGGTTCATCTTCCCCATCTATCATCTCAGCTGTAGAATAACCATCTTTATCTTTTTCTGCAGTTGAATCCCCATGTGCTACCAATTCAGCCTCTTTCGTATGTCCTTCTTCCACAATCATTGGACAAGAAGTTCCTTTCAGGCACTATTTTTCTTTATCAACCTTTTCTTTATCCTTGAGATCAGCAGTTAGCTTCTTAATTACGACAGATTTTAGTTGAATTTCTGTCCTCATCTTCTCTACCTTGGCTTGTTCCTTTGCTAATGTGGCAAAGTAGTTCTTAATTTGGGATTCAATCATTTTTACATGTCTATCATTGACTGAGCATAAGGAATCTCTATCCTCTTATAGTTGTCTTACTTTCCCTTCTGCTATAGTCAGTAAGTGATTCTTTTCTCTTAACTGTTGACGGAGCGTTTTCTAGTAGTCGTTAAGGGCTTTTTCTCTAACAGTTTTTACATCATCAGGAACTACCATCAAACCTCCAAACTATTCAGGGATACTGGTAATTTTCTCTTTATATACCTTCTTCTCTTCTTCCCAAGCTTGCTATTTTTTACTCATTTCTGTAGCCTACTGCATTAGTTGGGCCTGAAGGGTTGAAGTAGCATCCTGATCTCTTTTTTCTATTTCTGCTGCCCATCTCATACCTTGCTCTTGTACAGCTTTTTGTCGTAAGTTGTCCATTATTTCTGCCTATTCTTGAGCTATCAAGGCAGTATCATAGACTCTCTATTTTAAATTTTGGAAGTCCCCCATCCACTTTTTTACTATGCTTGGTAGTTGCATCACTAGTGGGGCATTTGTAGAGATCCATTGTTCCAGTTTTCTCACCCTTCTTAGTACTTCAGGCAATGGCAATAAGTTTGGTTCATGTTTGTGTTGCCATTGCTCTACTACCCTCAATCTCCTTTCTATCTCGTGTAATGATGTGGTGTTGACTGGAGGATCCTTAGGGGGTGCTTCTTCTCCATGTAATAGTTCTATAAAGCTCTCTCTTGGTAACTCTAAGCTTTGTTTTGCTTTCACTGCTTAGGCTATGGGAGTTTGCTCGATATTGGCTACAAGTGTATGTTGAGCAACAGGTTCTACTGGTACAAGGGTATGGCTGAAGTAGTCATTCCCGCAGCCTGTTGATTAATTGCAGAAGAAATTTCTTCTGATCTTTCGAGAATTGGGCTCACAGGGTCTACTTCCATGATGATTGGCAGTGTGTCTGCCTCAGTTGAAAGGGGCATAGCATGCCCTACTGGTGAGTCCAAAGCAGGGTCGTACAGACTGGCTTGGTCTGCAACTGGGACTCTTAATTTGATTATTCTTTCTAATATTGGAGAGCTGATCTCTGTTCTCTTATGAGGTGGAGTAGAAGTACTCACACCTTCTTCCAAAATTGCTTCTTCTGGTACTACGAATTCTGTTGTCTGCTCTATGTCGGTCTCTTCTCTTTCCTCATGAATTTGGAGGATTTGTGGTACAGAGGGGGTACTTTTGGTGCGAGGAGCTAATGAGATTTTCTTCTTATTTTCAGCACCTAAAGTTCTCCTATAGGCTAAAACTGTTAAGCCTTCCTCTAGTCTTGGTAAAGCTTTTTCCTTGGGGTCTATACTATACCCCACATTCATCAGCAGATTCGTTATAAGTCCTCCAAATGACAGGATCAACTTCTTCGTCTGGTATTTTTCTGGACTAAGTTTCTCTCTCACGGTAGTGATTACCTTAAAAAGGTAAGAGGGCATATAAAACCAATAGTGATTCGCCATTAGGTACAATGCCTTGGCAAATAATGCTCTTCTCTGTGTTCCAAGTCCCGTGGGGTGAATAGTCTTATGGATAAGCACATCAAAAAAGTGAAGTGATAAACTCCTTTCTTCCAGATCCTTTCTGAGGAAAAAGGACTTGTCCCGTGGAGCTTTTTCTAACAATTATGTTGTCATTTGAGTAAAGTTAGGGAGGGTATCTGATGGAATCCTCAAAAGGTTTGCCTCCGGGTTATCTTGGGACAATTGTGGTATCTCTAGGGGTGCATTTATAAACCTGTCGATCATTTCCTTTGAAATCTTGATCGAAAGTCCATCAATACTGGTGGAGAGGGTAAGGGGTGATCCTTGACTACCTTTGGTCATATTTTTGTAAAATAGCCACACCAATCTATAATAGACTGGTGTGACTCCTAGCTCCAAGAAATAGGTCAGCCCAGCATCCTTAAAATATTTAATAGCTTCTCCACCCATTTCTAATTTTCTAAAGATTCAACATCCACTGTAATTTCAGCACCCACAATATGATGTTTCATTGAAGTAGGAACTTTATCTACAGGCATAGTAGAGGACGTTGGCTTTTTACCTTTATCTAATTTTAGACCCTTTTTAGGATAGACATAAATTCTATCTCAGTTGTGTCTTTAGGGGTTTCTCTAATAACTACCCCAGAAGATTTTTGTTTCTTCTTAGGTGGGTCTGCTACTTTTGATTTGGCCTTAGGGGCAGCAGACCGTGCAGTACGGTGAATGATTGGGGTATTATCAAAATTATTACCTTCTTCTTCCACTTCTTCCCTTTGTTGTTTGCTTGTTTCATTCGTCATGCTTCCACTCTGTAAAAATTAATACCAATACCAAACTTAAATTCCATGTATTGAATAAAATCTCTTGCAAAAACCTTTCCTTTTATAATTAAAATCGTCAACTTACCTCTTTAAAGATTGAAACTCTAATTTGTAATTATAAAATGAAATGCACGCAGGGTTCTCCAGAATAAAACAAAGGAAGTAAGGAACTTTTAAGAAAATAAATAGTTAGGTTGGGTAGAAGAACGGTTAAGATTACGGATGATTTGAAAAAGAGAGGGAAGGTAGGTGGAGAAAACTAGATGGTTTTTAAAAATGGGGCCGACATATCCTTTTTACAAATATGTAGATCCTGCTTTCAGTGACGACTTGCTTAGTTGGTCATCACATGAGTTTTAACCTAGAATCGTAAGTTGATTCTAGCCTTTTGTGAATAAGAATTGCAATCACTATGCTTCTAATAAACATAACTATGATCAATCGTAAATCCATACGATTGGCCATTATAATATACAGTAGGTATGAATTATGATCTATCATTTTCCAACGAAATGGGTCGTATTATAATACCTAAACTAAAAAAAGAGAAATAGTTTACACAGTTTACAATTTATGCTACGAATGAGTCAGTAGCTCAACAATCCAAGAAGTTTTTATTTTTTAATTTTGGGGAGGCAATGTCTCCCCCAGGAATACTTATTCTCTAAGAATATTTACTGACTACGTAGGCAATTGACCACTTTCTCTCCTTGCCAGTTGAGAAGCTAGCTGGCCTATTTGGCTTTCCAACTTCGTTATGGACTGCATGTGTGAATTAAGTACTTGGGAGAGCTGAGCAACCTGGTGTAAGTCCTTTGAATGCTGATGCGATTGTTGTTGTAAATCTTGAAGGAGTTGAACAATTGCGGCATCGGGTGCATTGCTCTGTGGTCCATATTGGAGCTGTACGACTGGTAATTAAGGTTTTTGTTAGAATATTTGAGTCTGGGGAAATCTGGGCTGCACAGCTGTTGGTGCTAGCTGTGCTCCTCCTGTGGAAACATAATTAAATCTAGGGTGGTTCCTCCACAATGGGTTATAGGTGTTCCCATAATCTCCCCTCTGAAATGCCATTACTTGTTCATTTTCCATTACCTCCTGGTATGGTGGTGCAGTTGGGTTTTCAATAAAATTATGAGTCTGGCCTGTTATAGAGCTGGCCGGAGTGCTAGATTTGGTTGTCATTAATGTTGCGATTTGATATTCCAGAGCTAAAATTTTTGCATTCATGTCCTCCTTCTTTACTTTATCTTTGGGGATATCGTAAAGTCCACCCCTCGCGAGCAGGGTGTAGCGAATAACATCAGGATCAGATCTAAGCAGAGCCTGTTTCTGTTTTAAATTATTGGCCAATTTTTCTAATAAATTCTAGGATTGCTAGCCATTTTGAGCCATAAAGGCTCCTCCACTTACGGCATCAACTGTAGACTGGTTGGTCTCAGTCAACCCTTGATAGAAACTTTGCCTTATAGACCGATTTGGTACCTCGTGATGACGACACCTCCGTAACAGATCCTTCATCCATTCCCAGCTCTCATGAAATAATTCTCTTGACTTTTGCCTAAAGTCTTGAAATGCTTGGCGAATTTGGTTAGTTTTACCAATTGGAAAGTACTCGCCCAAGAACTTGGGCTGCAGTTCCTCCTAGGTGGTAATACTTCAGGCAGGTAACGAAATTAACCATGCCTTCACCCTATCCTTGAGAGAGAGAGAGGAAACAGACGTAGTTTTACGATCTCTTTATTGGCAGTCGATGTTTGCAACACTGTACAAAGTTCTATGAAGTCCCTTAGATGCTGATAGGGATCTTCTCGATCAAGCCTATGAAAGGTCGGTACAGATTGAAGTATGTGGAGCTTGATTTTATAATTTTGACTGGTAGGCACCTCTGGTAGAACTATACATGAGGGCTCGGTCAATGCTATGGAGCTTAAATGTGCCTAGATGGACAAATCGTCAGCCATTATAAAGGATTCTCTTATAGAAATTCAATTTTCTGCCAAATTATGTCAGAGATTCTTTTCAATTTCTGGATCACACTCGAAGAATTCTAAAGTTCGAGATCGGGTGTGATGAAGAAAAGGAAACTCTATTTTTAATATTTATTAAATTTATTAAATTTTTATTCTAGAAGGTAGGGAGAGAGAACAAATCTAAATCTTGGCTTCGCTAACAAGGGAAGTTGAGACTCTGAGTCGTCGCTCTGAATAAACCTGTGAAAGATTAAGAAGTGATTCAAAGAAAGTTTAAAATGTAAAGAAATATAAAAAGACAAAGATAAATATTTATTTTTAAAATGAAATTATAAACAAAAATAAAAGATAAAATGCTCCCCGAGAACGGCGTCAAAAACTTGACCGGCTTATAGTGTGCATATATTTAAATTAAAATCAAGCCTTAACCTATTGCAAGCACACAATGGAAATTATAGCATAGCGATAGGATCGATCCCATGAAGAAATGATTATCTTTTTATAGATTTTGATATTCCTACTTTAAAAACTATCTTTATCTTTTAAGTCCTAAACTACTAGAGAAATATGAATAAAAGAATGTATTCTTTAATCTAATTGCATAAAAATAAATCCTAATCCTCCTTCTTCAGATTGAGGTCGTCAATCTCAACCTTCAGCTACCGAATGTTTATAAATTTAAAATACTGTTACACCATATTGTCACCTTTCAGAATTTGGTCGTCAATCAAAAACTAAAATTCTTCAACATAGATTTAATCTAATCAACAATCTCCTAAAATATGGGTGTCAATTGAATTCGAGAAAATTGAAGATGGAAAAGTAAAAATCGTTACACTAATCTGTAAACTTCAACCTGCGTCATCAATTTAAATCAAAATTCGAAGATGTTTACAAAGAAAATAAAATCTAAACTAAAAACAAAAATAAAATCTAAACTAGAAAGCAAAATAAATATATCCTTCACCCCTCAGCCGCAGTCGTCAATTGCTCCTAAGAAACTATAGATATCTACACTAATCTTTAACACCCAATAGTAGTCGTCAATTGCTCTTGAGAAACCTCTGATGTCTAATCTACAAAGTAATAAAAATCTACTCTAAATTTTGATCAAAAGATAACCCAACCTCAGTCGTCAATTGATGCTGAGAATTTCTTTAATGATTATTCCTATGCCGAGCCCTCTTATTTGTAGATCATAAGGAGTCAGTTTATAAAGATCTAATTCTAATAAAAAAAACTAATAAAATAAAAGATTCCTAATATAATCTAATTCTAATTTTATCCTTCCTTGCTTTTAGATGTTTGATGTGTTCTAGATTTCTTTCCTTGATAGTAGTAGCAGAGTCCTTTTAAGATTCTTCTTCATCAATCTCCCAGATCCGTGATTATCCAAACTTCTAATTCAAGAGTTCTTCTAATTCTATTCATGGTGGTAGAAATTCTCACATGATCAGCAGCAACAGCAGTAACAGGACAACTTCGATAATCATAATCATAAATCACGATTATCTTTTACTTCTCTTTCTTAGAAAATCGTAAATCGTAATTTTCTAAGTTTCATAGCTTCCTCAGTAGATGATTCTCTGAATTACAAATCTCGCCTTTCTTCTATACTCTTCTCTAAAGAATCATCTTTTTATTGCTCTTTTGGGTTCACTTTGACAAAGATTAACATTATGACTCTCTTTTACTATTTTTCTTTAATATCTGTACATCATCAACTTGTTAGTAGCAAACTAAGTCCTAGCATCACTAAGTTTAGGGTGGTAAAATGATAAATTATATGACTGATCAATTTTGAAGGGTTAAACTCTTCGCCACCTTCCTCTATCATGCTAACGGTAGGCCTCGGGCCTATTCCACCTAATGAATGCAGTGGTAATGGTACCTGATGTATATTGGCATGATAGTTCACCTAGGGAAGTGCTGGAGGAATGATTTTGTCGGCCTCTATTAGATCTTGTATCGCATGCTTTAAGGGAAAGCATCGATCAGTCGGGTAGTCCGACCCTTGGTGGAAATTACAGTAGGTATTGGGATCGTAGTTTCTTGGGATTGGATTTGACGGAGGCCGTGGTTGGAGCACGATGACCATTCCCTTTTCAATTAATAAGGGCAACAGGATATTCAAGGACTTCCCCAAAGGTGTAAAGACTCGATCGAAATGGGCCTTTCTTTATTCCGAGATCATCTATGCCCCCTGTCCATTTTTGGTCCTCTACGTCAGTTCGCTTCATGTTGTGGCTGGCTGTGCCACTTTAAACTGAAATGGGGTTATACTGGTATTGGGTCATGTATTTATGACCGTCTTTATATCACCCACGGTTCTTCTCTCATTCCTCTATTCGGTGAACTTCTAGACCCCGTTATTTACGATTTTATTTAACCACCATTCTCTTATGGCATCTTCACAACGATTAGCATTCCTTATCAAGTCAGTAAAGTTAGACTGTTATTTGTACACCAGGAAATTTTGAGATGACCGGCAGAGTGTTTTTTGAGATCATCTCGATTTGCTCATCATCGGGTATTCTATTTCTAACTTAAGCTGATAATGCCTTCCATCGTCCAAGGTAGTCACTGAATGGTTCGTCGGGCTTCTGCTCCAGCCGGACTAGATCTGATTTACAGGGTTCAATGTCTATGTTGCAAACATACTATTCTTGGAACAGGTGGGTCAGATCCTTCCAAGTTTTAATCATGGAAGGTTCCAAGGAAGTGAGCCACCTCAAAGTCGGGCCTGTGAGACTCTTCTGGAAAACTTTTATGAGCAAACGCTCATCCCCTCAATACTGGTGCATGTTCCCGTAGTAAGACTTGAGATGTGCAATGGGGTTGCTCGTGCCACTGTATTTGTCAAAGATTGGCACCATGAACTTTGGGGGCAAAGGAACTTCTGCAAATAAGCACAAGTCAAAAAAGTCTGTGGCATGGATTTCAGCTCCACCTATCTTCATCAGCTATTTTTGAATCTTATCCATTTATTCTTTTAACAATTCTGACTCCCTCGATGGTGGGGTTGGCCCCTTAATAGGCTACCTCCATTCACTTTAGGTTGCTAGTGGATTGATGAATACGGGTGGTGGGGGATTGAAACTGGTGAATGCCCCTGCATATACCCCGTTATTCCTGATCTCATCCTCCTCATACTGTGGGTCCACATACTGTGGAGGGAGGTGAGGTTATTCTGTTGGTTTTGAGTAGGCTGGATGGGTGCTTGGTGTGACCACTGTACAAGGGGGATGTTCTGATGAGTAACTTGCGAGGTGAATTGTGGAAATCCTTGAGGATGGATTTGAGAGGTAGAGGGATGGGTGAATTGGGGGTGGTTGATGGTGTGGGAGGGATTCCCATACTAGATTGGATGTGAGAGATATGGATGAGTGAGGCTTATGCCATGTTGAGAGATTGGATGAGATGGGTGCAGTATTGGAGGGAGAATGGGAGCCTGTTGGGCGAATGTGGGATATTGTGGGAATTGTGGGGGGTTTGAAAATAAGGCTCCCAAGCTTGGGCCTTGATGGCTTGGGTATAGGGCATTGGGCCTTGATGGGCTTGGGGTATCGGGCCTTGATGGGCTTGGGGCATCGGGCCTTGATGGGCATGGGGTATTGGGCCTTGAGGCCCACTCCAATGGTCCCATGGTTGATCGGAGCCCTGGATGGTATAGACAATGGGAGGTTGATTAGGGTTTTGGGGGAAGGAAGTATGAAGATTTTGGAGTGTATGAGATGGGTTTGGAGATGCATGGGATGGATGGGATGGATGGGGGAGGCTTTGGGAGCCCTTCTAGATTGTGTAGGCCCTAACAATTTCATCCATCATGGCCATGGGATTAGGTGAGGGGGTGAATGTAAATGGGCCATCTGATGAGGGGGGAGTATGGGATACAGATGGGATGGATATATGGGAAAAATTAGGCATAACCCAAGAAAATCGGGCATGACTTGGGTAGATGGGGAGATGTGTGATGGATTTGGAAAATTGGGCATGGTATGGGTGGATGTAGAGATAATGGGTGTATTTTGGATAGATGTATGAGAAAAATGAGGTGTATTTGGAGTGGATATGGGAGGAAAGTGGGGCATTTGTTGGATGGATGTTTATGGGGGAAGTTGGATATGGTTTGGGTAAATGAGGGGGAATGGGGTTTTGGATTTTGGGTGATTTGAGGGGTGGTGGATGGGAATACGGGTGCACCAAAGGGTTCAGTGATAGTAAATAGGGGTTGGGTGAGTGGAATGGAGATAGGTATATCTTCAAAATGGGAATGTGTTGGGGAATGTGGTGGGGATGAATCGGGATTGGCATAAGTCGAATCAACCGCCTACGACATGGCTTGGCAGTAGGTTGGGTATGGGTGCCTCGGATGAAAAAATTTCTCCTCCTCCCACAAGATGACGGAGGGTAAGGCGATGCCATTGTGCCGGCACCACAAGCTTTCCTCTTTTAGATTTGAAAAGAAAAAATTTTGATCTTTTGGATAAAGATTTAAACCCTTTATGACATTTTCCGAGGCCTTGGAATCCTCGTTTAGGAGCGGTGTTTGCACCCCTAATATTTCCCACGACGGGATCCCAACACACTTCGGAAGAAACAAAGGAAACCCTTTGTTCTATGTGAAGGCACGGAAGTCCACGCAACAACCCGATGTCTCGATAAAAGTCAATAAGAGGGTGACCTCTTTTAACCGGCGAGGGCATATTGGGTGCCAAAAAGTGTGGGATTTAGTGGAGGTACTAAACCACTAAGCGGGGGACTCGAGGACAGCGAGCAAAAGGCCCTAGATTCAGCTGCAAACCCAGAATGGACTAGCATATTTATTTCATACGCTAGGTAAAAAATCTGGATATTTGGCTTAACATATGTAATACATACACTAGGCAAAATTTCTGAGATTTTTGGCTTAGTGTATCTATTAGGTACGCTAGGAAATTTATATATTCTATATATTTTGACACCAGCAGTATTCCAGAAATTGGTCTGTTTTTCTGGGTTTTTAGAAGCAGTGCTTCTAGGGACTGTTTCTCTTTGTTATTTCGGGTCCCTCCTCACCGCACCTAAGGACATAAGGTCAATTCAGGGCAACTAACGCACTCACTAATGGTTTTAGGGCTTTTTCTTATGCTTGGTTACCCACCCAATATACCTCTAGTGTAAGCGCTTTCTCAGATACTGGATGGGGTGATACTTTTTTGGATCATCACCACTAGGAGTTGCCTCCTTACTAAGAATTGGGACGTTTGTATCACTGCCTATTTCTCACTCTTTTATAAAATATACCCCCACAAAAATTTAATTAATTCCCCTTCTTGGTTCAATTTTAAGTTCAAATTTTTAGGGAGTTTTCTTAAGTTTAAAAACGGGCGGTGAGAATCTCGTGCCACCTCTACGGGCTGGTGTCCACTAATGGTATATGATGACAAGAAACTTAAGTGCTCAAGTAGGCCTGCCAAATGGCTAAGGCGGTAAAATGCACAAGTAAGTCTGCCAATCGGTTAAGGCATATAAATGATAAAATAAAAAATAAATAAATGCTCAAGTAGGCCCGCCTATCAGCTAAGGTGGTAAATGACTAAATCGTAGGGGTGAGTATAAAAATTAAGGAAAAGTAGGGGTAAGTATAAAACAAACGGAATCATAGGGGTAAGTATGCAAAAAGAGAGGATAGTTAGCTAAGAGAAAAATAAAAACACATGCAAACAAGGGCCAAATCTTCAAGGAGAAGCTCTACAAGTTGTCCCCAGCAGAGTCGCCATCTGTGCAACAGTGGGCTCTCGCGAGTCCGTCGCGACGATACGCTCTTTATAAAATAGAGTCACCACTCATAAATTTTGGTGTCCCGGGATACCCAAATTAATTTTATAAGCATCGAAGTGTAAACAATATGACTTTGATTCCGGTCTACGCCAAAGGCTCTTGGGTAAGGTCTTCAGTTAACGATCAGGAAGGTGTTAAGCACCCGATCAACCCGCTCAAAGAGGTCTCTACTATGGCTGTTTGGATGGGTATATTATATATATATATATATATATATATATATATAAATATAATTATATATAGAAAAAGAAAGGAAAAATGGGCAGCACTCCCCTTTGCCCGAAGGCACTTCGATTCAATTAAACCCTACATACCCGATGAATTTTAGGTAGCGTAACGACTCAATTCAAGGATAGAGGGAAAGCAAAGAAGGTAGAGGAATAGAGGGGAGAGCCGGAGCTCTTAGGCCCTTGTAGCACCGATAGATCTTCGCGCAAGAGCGTCTAATGAGCTTCCGATAGCAAAACTGGTTCAGGAATGGGCTTAGATTTCTAAGGTGTGGGAGCTAGGAAGTAGGAGAAGTAGGCTAAGGCTTCCTTCTTCCTAAAACTAAGGGATTAATGGTGGGAAAATGGGGTTTAAAGGCAAACCTAGGTTCTGGAATTCTAGAGTTTTAATGGATGAAATGAAGGAGGCTCTCTAATATTTTCTCTCTGTTGGGAAATTTTCAAGCCCTTAACCCAAGGGGGTGGGGATCTCTATTTATAGAGAAAGGGAGGATTAGTGAAGGGTTAAAGGGGCTAATTGGTTTAGCAATTAGGTAATAGAGATCTAAGGTGTTCTAGGGCTTAGATAGGTGGGAATTGGGTTTCAATGGTAGATGATAGGGTGGGATCCTAAGTGGCAAAAGGATTAAAAAGAAGGCTAGTAGGGGTATAATAGTCCTACCGAAATCAACCCTAGTGATGGGGTGGTCAACAAGTCAAACCTCAAATTCAAAATTTGACCAAAATCCAAAAAAATATTGTTCCTAATCCTAGCATATGGATTACATACGCTAGATATAGGAACAGTAATCTTAAGGAACCTTGAGGTTCAGAGCCCGCTGTGGGGGCCCACAAAAGTCATATTTTTGCCTAGCGTAGCCAAAACCTGCCAAAATTGGCCTAGCATATGTAATACATAGGCTAGGCCAAAAATTACCAAACATTGGCCTAGCGTATGTAATACATACGCTAAATTCCTGCAATTTAGCCCAAATTTCAAATGGCCATAGCTCTTGGCGTACAAATCGGATTGAGGTGTTTCTTGGCTTGTTGGAAAGCTGGGAACCTCCTCTCTCTGATAGGGTGAGCATTAGCTTTGGCAGAGGCCTGTACACACCTTGGCATTCTTCTTCTCAACCACTTCCCGGGAGGGTTTAATACGGGTTCGGGAGGGGTTCTATAGGTTAGGGTTGATTCCTGAGGGTCAGGGATAATCTTCTAAGGGTTTGGGTTCAGTTCTACGGGTTCAGAAAGTGCTCTCAGAAGCTTGGAGGGTACGCCTTTCTCGAAGTGTAAGTTGATCGAGCCTTGGGCCAAATTTGGGTGTCTACAGGTTCTAAAATTTCAAAAATACCATTGTAACAGTTCGATGTTCAATGTGTCTCGTCGCACAGGATTCGTTCAAATGAATCTCATTAAATCACATGCAAGTTCTAAAACATAGTAGTATTCCTATTTTATAGATAGTTCAAGGTTCAAATTCAATATCCAATATTCAATCAGAGTTCAAAATTCAATGTGTTCAATATTCGATGAGAGTACAATGTTCAATAAGTTTCAATCATTCAATGATGGTGCAATATTCAATGTATTCCATAGTTCTAATCCTAGCAATATTCAATGTATCTCAATGTATTTCAATAAGGGTGCGATGTTCAATAACCTCGAATATTCAATAAGTTTCAACCATTCGATGTTAGATTATTCAATTCACTAAACACAGGTGAATCAGACATAAAAATATGGATCGTGCATTGCAATTCTCCTACCTCGTATTCTTAATGTCGTATCGAAAGGCGAGATGATCCCTAATGCTTATGCCTTATTGCTTCCTCTATATTTCATGAACAAGCAATATATCCGTGTTTGATTGTAATGACTACTATTCGAAGGTACTTATTTTTGAAATAATTAAGAAAACAGGCTGAAAGGAAAGTCTAACATGACTCGCTCGAGCGACTCATTCTAGAAAGTTTTCTGTGCATTCTTCACCATCTCGCTCGAGGGACAACCGATGCTCGCTCGAGTGACTTATTCTAGAAAAATTCTTGTGCGTCCTATGTCATCTCACTCGAGCGATAACCAACTCGCTTGAGCAACATTTGGACGAAAATTTGGCCCTATTTCTGAAGTGCCCACGCTCGAGCGAAAAGTGAATTCGCTCTAGCGACCCTGAGTGAGTACAAGAATCTAACCCTCTTTCTAGTCCAAAATTGGAGTCCAAAATAAGAATTAAAATTCAAAAATTTTGAAAATATGATTTTAAAAATTTAGAATATGGAATCCGAAAACAAGTGATGACGATATTCACCTGTTGCAACGCGATCGGTGATCCTACGGTGATCTAGGCTTGAGGAGATTGACGATTGACACTGTCGTCTAGCCGATGTTCCTATCTTCTCCCTCCTTGGTCTTGACTGTGGAAAAGATCAAGGTGATTCTTGTCGGGTTGAGGAAGGAGAGTGATGATGGTCAAGGTTTTCTTATGAAGTAGAAGGAAGTGAAGAGACGGCAAGGGTTTCCTCCAAGCTCTATTCTTAAGAAGAATTCTTAAGGAGATTATGATTAGGTTTCTCTGCAACAGTCCTTTTCATAACTTAAATGGAGATTTATCTGATGTTAGGTTGACACACCAAGGTAGGGTGTATAGGCTTTTACTATATAGTCCAAAATAAAGGTTCAAAACTTATGTATTGAGTTTTGAACCTCTGACCTCTTGCCTATAGCTTAAGCCTTTAACCAGTACACTATCAATTAACTTGTCTTAAATAATGACGAAGCTAAATATAAAAGCTTCAAAGACTAAGACATGTATTCTTTAACTAACACGTTTTGAGAGGTCAAGGCATTCGGTGTATGCATTATTAAACATGTACACGAAATTTATGTATAACACTGATACGAAAGTCATAGTCGTTACACTTATATATGAATACAATACATGTACGACCAATCACAGAGCTTAACATATAGCTTAGCATACTCTTTTGATAATCTTAACACATGATTGTGAGTTACACAATCTATCAGTTATTTTCAATAGGTTACTTGAGTTCTTAATCCCATTCATGTGCATAAGAACGATTGTTGCATAGATGCCAATTTGTGGTGATAATACACATATACCCAATTATTGCTAATATTGTCATCAAGTATTCTTATATATATATACTATACATCAATCCATCAGGCGAGCAACCAATTAGTTTATTTAGACATCGTATTTTGGGCATAAACTATATAATAAAAGGGAATTAATCACATTTGACTAAGTGGGTTAGCATTAGGACGATTTGAATCGTCAATTAAATTCTTTGGGTCAAAATAGGTGGTGCTGTGTCTTTGGGCTTGTGTGCTTAGAAATAACAAACAGTGACTTTATTGTATTAAAAAAAAAATTGGCCTTTACCCACATGCGTAGAATAAGGTGATGGGCCTCGGCCCCCCACACAAAATAAGGGTCTCAATCCAATTTTATTTTTAAAATAGCTTTGCATCACATAAAGGGGCCAAAAACTATAATTTAGTAAAGCCGACCCATTACATCAAATAGCAGGGCGGCTTATTTCATATATATTTTATTGTACATTTGGTCTTATTTTACTAACTATGTGAAAAAGCCAAAAAAATCACTACCTTAAACAGTGATTTTTTCAAAACATAAGTGATTTTTTTTACCACTATACAAGACAGTGGTTTATGAACTTCAACAACAACTGCTTTTACCAGTCATAGAAAAAATCACTGTTTTTTTTACAACTGCTTAGGGCAGTGATTTTTTTATGCAAATTTTAAAAAAAAAAAAAAAATTGCGTCGACAATTTTTTATGTAAATTTTTTTTAAATAATATTTTTTTATGCTTTTTGTAATGCTTTTTTTTTAATGCTTTAAAAAAAATTATATAAAAAAAAAAAGTTATTAATCTTATATTTCAACACATCCATTCAACTCAAATGTAAATAATTCAATGCCATTAATAAAAAAAATAGAAGCCCAATTATTTTATTCAAACAAAAGGTTTCATCTCAACCTTTCAAATCATTCAAACATTTTAAACTCTACATGTTCAATCCTTTTATTCAAATAAAAAGAAGAAGAAAAGAGAGTGAACAATATAAGGACCCCATGGCCCATTTTTAAAATAAAAGAACAAAAAAAATTTAAATTTGCTCCTCTCCTGCCAAGTGTCCCCGTCCCCTAGTGATCCATTTGAGGTGAGCTTCAAATTGAAAAGCTTTGCCTGAAATAAAAAAGAAAATATCATTAAACTGAGATATTGATCTTTCCAAATTCCTAGTAGGGAAACAACTTGATCTTTCCAAAATCTTAGAAGTATCTAGTACAACCACGACTATTGTATTCGGTCCATACCTATAGGAGTCTGTATAAATATCTGATTATCCTAGACAACCACAAATTTTCACATTTTTTACTTAAGATCTCCAACAAAGAACCCACAAAAGTTGGGGCATTTAGTTGGAGTTAAAAAAATGAGTTACAACACAAAGAAGACTACCTGCCTGCTGGACAAAGAAAATAGGCATGTCCATCCAAGTTAATTGTAACAAGGTACAGAATGAAGTGGATGTACACACAACTAGGGCAGGGACATTGTTTATCATTTTTTTTCTTTGTTTAATATCTCACTTTGACCTCTCAAAAGCCTATTTTTCAATATAGACACCACCACTTACATTACCCTAGGTAAATGAAGATTGAAATGATAATTAAATGTAATCAGATTGTGTTATGAGCAGTAAACATCATGCAAATGTGTCACCGCTCTGCTACTTTAAATAACTTTGCTACATACTATACAAACATAGGAACTGATCTTTAACTTGTAAACAAAATTCACTACAAATAAAACGACATACGGCGACGGCTACTAGTGTGACAGCCCGAATTTCGGTACCCCAAAATCCGTGCCATCTGCACGACCTTCAAGGCCGTGCCCCGGGTCCCTAACAAAACATAGATATATACAAGCCAAAACTATGATTGAGGCCCACGTAGTTACTCTAATTAAAATCTCAAAACAATCAAGGTATCACAAGGCAGTCCTTGTCCCATGCCAATTCATGGACATAAGAACTTACCCAAATGTTTAGTGATAACAGTTCCTCCTAGACGTTTTGTCAAGAAACGGTATTTAAAACATTCTAAATAAAGAGGCTTGATATACCAAGCCATACATAATACTCTCAACTCACTCTAAAGGTATGCAGCGGGTTCCCTAGAAGAATTCCTCAGGAGGAGGTTCTGACTCTTCTGTGGGCACAAAATCCGAAACCCTTGAATCAGCTTCTCCAGAAGTCTTTGCTGCCGCTAGCCCTGGACCTGCGACGTATAGTCTAAGGGGGTGAGCTACATCCTAGCTACGTAGGGAAACAAAAAGAACATATAGATTGACCTTCACACATATGTCAGCAGTTTAACAAGCATAGAATTATTGAGTAATCACTTATAGACAACAATTTGAGTAACTGGAATTAAACCAATGATTTTGACCGTTACTTAGCATAGTTTTGTTTAATCTCCTTATTTGTTTGGTTGTGAATTTGGCCTAATCACTTAAATCTTAACTTAAGTAGTCCTCGAGCAATATAGCATCGAGCCCCGATGGAATACCCGCCATCGTCGTCTAAATAGACAGTTGTTACAAGTATTCCCTGGGAATACTGCCCGAGCCCCTTTCCCATAGGTGGCGAGGTTTATTCTCAATCTACATCCCTGGGATGTGCTATGAATGTACGGATTGGCCGCCGTACCGGTCACGGATATCCTGCCGAGTCAGTCGTGGGTATCCCGCCACGTCGGTGGGGTATTCTAATCAACCTTAAATAATAAAAATATCAATGTGCTTTACATATAGTTATTCACCGTGATTGTGCTAATTATATTACATCAGGCCTTATCACATTACTTACGTTTCTCTGTTAGTTTTCATCTGCATCCCTGGGATGCCCCATATTTCCGTCGCACCCTTCTTTGTTTGGACTATATGATTTTTCGTCCCCTGGGGACCTCAAGACTTTCACGTTGTAACTCACTCACACACCCTTATCATGAGGATCATGCAATATGTGAGTATTTAAATAGATTACACTACGCATATGAATTTCACGGGATAATGCACATGTTTCAAGAATATTCCCTACCTCGACGAATCTCAAAGCACGCCTTCTCGTAGAGGTTTATATTTCATGACCATGCGTCAAACCTACATTTCAATTTAGCATAGGCTTAGAAAGATTACTAGAACTATTGGGGTGTACAACCCCAAGTTTCTTGTATTCGAAAAATCCAAGAACTGAGTGGTCACCAGACCTCGCTCGAGCGGTCACTTGACCTCGCTCGAGCGGTCACCTGACCTCGCGCGAGCGGTCACTTGACCTCGCTCGAGCAGTTAAATCGAGGTCGCTCGAGCGGTTAAATCGAGCCATCGAAGTATTACTGGGGACCCTCGCTCGAGCGAGCTTCCCTTTAGTTTTGGGGGCCGCTCGAGCGAGCCCAGAGTTATCTTTTTCCCTATTCATCCTCGCTCGAGCGAGCCCTTTAGACCACTCGAGCAAGGAACGATGATTTTGCTCCTCGATCAGATCGAGAACATGCTTCCTACCTTCATTCAAACCTTAACCTCATAAAAAGAAACATTCAGCCAACATTCTTCCTACTATTTAAAACATTCCTAGGCATCTATCATGTCTTTAACATACCTCTGACGATGAGTCATGCACAAGTTTGATTTACGATTCGAAATTCTACCAGGCTAACAGGCCTCCAAGGTTCTTCCTCCAGTCTTTTCCTCTAATCTCCTTTGCCGACTTAAGTCCCAACGAAACCCTAGTTCTCTACTAGGCTCTTCTCCTCTTTCTCTCTATATTTTCCTTCTCTCTATTTAGGTTAGAATAGAGTTACGTAAGGGTTCTTCTCTCTCTCTTTCACCTTTATACATATAAGTTAGGGAAATACTAGTGCGTTTCCCATGTACACACATAGTGTCTTTGGTTTGTTTTGGTCTCCTTGTGAAACACATATACCTATGTGTAATGCATGACGTATACTCATCTCAAAAATCTGAGGTTGTGACAATCACCCCAACTTACAAAATTTTCGTCCTCGAAAATCGATGTTATTCTCTTAAACAGGTACCACTATCATTGCATTCACTCGCATATACAAAAGCAAGAATTAAGCGGTTTGTCGATTAAGACAACAAGCTGCATGCCAACATATTTCCACATAATGAAAGGGATCATCATTCACCATACTCATTCAATATATATTAATCATTCACAAAAATTTGTAGCATTCATGTCACGACAGTTTTTTTTTTTTTTTTTTTTTTTTTAAATTTTGACCAAGAACACCCACCTCCTTACGAAATGTCTCAAAAATATTACATATAATGTGTTCAAAATTTACGTAACTATCTAGTCCTCATCCTCCTCATAGTCGTCGTCGTCATCGTCATCCTCGTAGTCCTCGCCATCCTCATCCTCATCGTCCACCGTGACAGCTGCGGTACCCGCTGTGGTGTTCCTCGTAGCCGGGCCGGAGCTAGACGCTCCAAAAATAGCATCCCTCATGGCACCGACTCGCTGCATGTAAGACTGCGGGTATGCCTGGCCCATGAGGTCGATAAGTAGTGCCTCCTGGAACCTCTGATGCAATCTGATCTCTCGCCCTTGCTGAAGGATCTCCCGCATCATGCCCGTGTCGGTAGTGGGTATGGGTATGGAACGTGGGCGAGTAGAGGTGGTTGGTCCTGCCGGTGCTTGATGGGTGGTTGGTCGGGAGACCTGACGGTCTCTCTTCTTGTTGACGCTGGTTTGCAGACTCTTAAGGTTTCGGCTCCAGTCTTGGGCGAGGTAGGGGACGACGTTATCGGTGAGGAACAACTCGTCCTCCCGGATCTTAAATCCTCCCTTCCCATTCCGTGAGTCTAAGAGTCAGGAAATCAACCGAGCATACGGTAATCGGTTGATGGGTGGAGGAACGGCACCCCTTACATTTCTTTTGTAGGCATGCGCCATGCCTTTTATGATGATCATAGGTGCGTTGATCCACCTATTATGAAAAGCGATGTGTAGGGCCCGCAGAAATGCATCTCGGCATTCTTGATCATGGCCGGTTGGGTGTAGATTCTTTTTAAAGATGATATCTAAAAGCCACATACGCGGCGGTAGTTGTGATCGGGTAATAGATTGTCCCGAGGCGGACATGCCGCCAGTGATGTCAGAGATGATCGTTGGGAAATCTACGTTCCCAGAAAAAGGTGGTAGGATGAGTGGGCTAGGGGTGTAGATGTGGGAACATTTCATGACCGAGGAAATGTCGGCGCATCTGAAGATTAGCTCATTACCATCGATTGTGACGAGTATAGCGTCCTCGTCGACGTTCAAGTTTAGGGTTTGGTAAAATAACTTTACTAGCCTCAGGTAATACCGATCCCCGAACGGCGTAAGCAGGGTCTTAAGATAGTTGTTAGTGAGGAAGTCCGATGTCCACTGGGTGGACGTCGGATCCCCGAAACAGGAGGGATGTATATCCCATTCCGCTTCAAAAGTCTTGGCTCCCCACCAATCATCCAATGTGATTGGAGTGGAGGGTGGGTTTGATGATGGTTGTGAGGTTTGCGGCGCTTTGTTGCGCGCCGATGGCGACCGAATCGCCATCCGTTTCTTAGGTTGTGGCTTTGGGCTTGAAGCCATTTGGTATATAAAGGGTTAAAAAAAAAAGAAGAGAAAGTTTCAGGGGTGGGTAGATTTTACCTAGGAGAGTAGTTTTAACGGATCGGATTGTCCAAAACCGGCTGGAATCGGACGGAAAGATTGAAATTCGCTTGCCCTAACCCCTCTCTCATCTCCTCTCCCTTTCGCTTGAAGATGAACAGGCGTCTTGCTCTCCGCCATCTATATATAGATCCTCCTCGCTTGAGCGGTCATTAGTTCACGCTCGAGCGAGACCAGGAAGATTTATATTATATACTATGGCCTCGCTCGAGTGGTTATAATGCCTCGCTCAAGCGGTCGAAATGCCTCGCTCGAGCGAGGAAATAGATATCGCTCGAGCGAGAGGAAGTGGTGATTTTATGTAGTTCGCTCGAGCGAACAGAGGTGGTCGCTCGAGCGAGACCAGAAACATTTTTCTGGTACCTTTTTGCTCATTTTTGGTTTCAATCCCTTCACTAGTTTTATTAAATAAAAGTTCAACAAAAAGTGGTTCAATCATTGTTTGGAGTCAATATATCTTTATAAAAAAAATATATATCTATATATAGCCTTCATAGTACCCGCAATTCACATATTCTCAAAAGAATAAAACCATTCAGTTGGCAATTTCGAACAATTTGGGATATTGTTCTCTAACATCCGCCTCACGTTCCCATGTTGCTTCTTCGGCCGGATGGTTCTTCCATCGGACAAGCACTAAGGGAATAACTTTTGTTCGCAACACATGTTCCTTTCGATCTAAAATTTCTACCGGCTCTTCAATCATGGTCATATCTTCATGCATTTTGAATGATTGGCCGCTCAGCACGTGATCAGGGTCATTGAGATATTTCCTGAGCATCGACACGTGGAATACATTGTGTACCTGATCAAACAATGGTGGCAAACCAATGCGGTAGGCTACTTCTCCTACTCGACCCAAAACTTCAAACGGTCCAAGATAGCGGGGACTTAGCTTTCCTCTCTTTCCAAATCTCATCACTCCCTTCATCGGTGATACTTTCACGAACACATGTTCACCCACCTTAAAGTCTACACTCGTCCGCTTGATGTCAGCATAGCTTTTCTGTCTGCTTTGAGCCGCCTTTAGTCTTTCCCTGATCATGCGGACAATAGCCGCGTTATCTTCAAGTAGCTCGGGCCCCAGTATAAATTTCTCCCCAATTTCCTCCCAATTGATTGGCGATTTGCATCGCCTTCCATACAAGGCTTCATACGGTGCCATTCCGATGCTCGTCTGAAAACTATTATTATAAGCGAACTCAATCAATGGTAGATGTTGATCCCATGATCCTTGTAATTCTAACATACATGCCCTAAGCATGTCTTCAATGACTTGGTTGATCCTTTCAGTCTGTCCGTCGGTCTGTGGGTGAAACGCCGTACTAAAATCTAACCTAGTTCCCATTCCTTCTTGGAATTTCCTCCAAAACTTTGATGTATATAATGGGTCCCGGTCAGAAACAATGCTACTTGGAATCCCATGTAAACGGACGATCTCTTTCATATAGAGTTCTGCTAATCTTCCTGCCGTGTACATCGTATTGTACGGCAAGAAGTGTGCTGACTTAGTCAATCGATCAACTACTACCCAAATGGCGTTATGCCTCCTTGCAGTTCGCGGTAGACCGACTATGAAATCCATTGAGATAGATTCCCACTTCCATTTCGGTATGGGTAGAGGCTGTAATAGGCCTGCCGGGTGTCTATGATCGATTTTCACTTGTTGGCACGTCAAACATCGTGACACGTATTCTGCTACATCTTGTTTCAAACTTCTCCACCAGTAATTCCTTTTCAGATCCTGATACATCTTCGTGCTTCCCGGGTGGATAGCATAGCTTGACTTGTGAGATTCATCAAGAATCGTTCGCCGTAATTCGGCATTGTCCGGAATGCAAAGTCGCCCCTTGAATACTAAGGAACCATCTTCCTTGATTGAAAACTCAGATGTAATACCTTCAGTTACATCTTGACGCATCTTTGTTAGAATTGGGTCTTTCATCTGTAGTTCTCGTATGTGTTCGAATATCACTGGTTTCACTGATATGTTGGCTAAGAAGGCTCCTGTGGCTTGTGGTTGTATGTCTGCGCCACATAACGCTAGATCCTCCAACAACTTCCATCGATGTATACCCGAAATTAGACTAGCCAACTGGGCCAAACTTTTCCGACTCAAGGCGTCGGCCACTACGTTAGCTTTGCCTGGATGGTACTGTATGGAACAGTCGTAGTCTTTGAGGAATTCCATCCACCTACGCTGCCTCATATTTAGTTCCTTCTGTGTAAAGAGATATCTGAGGCTCTTATGGTCAGTGAAAATTTCAAATGTTTCTCCGTATAAATAATGTCGCCATATCTTTAATGCGAATATGACTGCTGCTAGTTCCAGATCGTGTGTTGGGTAGTTCTTTTCGTGCTCTTTCAACTGTCTGGAGCCGTAAGCTATTACCTTTTTATATTGATTTAGTACACAACCCAACCCGTTGTACGAAGCATCACTATAAACTGCGAATCCTCCACTGCCTGATGGAATGGCTAACACTGGAGCTGAGGTGAGCCTCTTCTTGAGTTCTTGAAAACTCTTCTCACACGCCTCACTCCACTCAAATCTTGAGTCCTTTCTTGTAAGCCTCGTAAGAGGTCCTGATATTTTTGAAAACCCCTCTATGAAACGTCAATAATAACCTGCCAGTCCGAGGAAACTTCGGATGTCTGTCACGGTTTTTGGTTGCTCCCAGTTCACTACTGCCTCTATCTTAGCGGGATCTACAGTGACACCATGCTTTAAGACGACATGTCCCAAAAAGCTAACCTCTTCTAGCCAAAACTCACATTTGCTGAGTTTGGCGTACAGTTGGTGTTCACGCAAGGTTCGTAGAGCGACTCGTAAGTGTTCTTCATGCTCCGTCTTCGATTTTGAGTAGATTAGGATGTCATCAACAAACACTATGACGCAGGAGTCTAGGTGTGGTTTGAACACCCAATTCATCAAGTCCATAAAGGATGTCGGTGCGTTCGTCAGTCCGAATGGCATCACTAAAAATTCATAGTGTCCATACCGTGTTCTAAAGGCCATTTTCTGAATGTCCTCGGCCCTGACTCTTAACTGATGGTAACCAAATCTTAGGTCGATCTTGGAAAAATGTTTTGCTCCCTGCAACTGGTCGAACAAGTCATCTATTCTTGGCAACGGATATCGATTCTTCACCGTGACTTTATTCAGTTGACGGTAGTCAATGCACAACCGCATCGACCCATCCTTCTTTTTTCACGAATAGAACTGGTGCTCCCCATGGAGACACGCTTGGTCTTATGAACCCTTTGTCCATGAGCTCTTGCAATTGTTCTTTCAACTCTTTCAACTCTGTAGGGGCCATCCTGTAAGGTGCCTTTGAAACAGGTTCCGTTCCTGGTGCTAAATCGATCGCAAATTCTACTTCTCTTTCTGGAGGTAACCCTGGCAATTCTTCTGGAAATACATCTGGGAATTCTCGCACCACTGCTATCTCGGAGATAATATTCTTTTCTTCTTTATTTTCTTTCAGGAATGCCAAATAACCGCTACACCCCTTTCTGATTAAACGTTCTACTCTGACTGCAGATATGAGTGGTACCTGTGTCGATCTCTCCCCTTGAAATCGAAACGATCTCCTCGTGTTAGGACGGAAAACAACAACTTTATCCTTGCAATCCACTGTTGCGCAGTGATGGGACAGCCAATCCATGCCAAGGATTACATCGAATCCTTGCATGTCCAACAATATTAAATTTGCGTCTAGTTCGTGGACAACGTGATCCCGAATGCTTACCACTACCGATTTGCAGACTAACTCTGTGTCCACTAATTCTCCTGTTGGGATGGACACTGATAACACAAAGTCTAGTGTCTCCGGAACAATCTTCATCTTCTTTGCAAATCTAGGGGTGATGAAGGAGTGGGTAGACCCTGGGTCTATCAGCACTCGTGCGTCATGTGCTACGTAGCACCCTTTCTCATAGATTTGTAACGTACCTATAAAGCATACATATACGTACTTAACATATATTATATAAAATTTGTTTTTTTTTTTTTTTGTTCAACAACGGTTGTGAATATATTTATCCTAATGGAAGCCCATTCTCTATCTAGAATTGTATTGCAACCGAAAATCTTTATTTAAAAGAAATCACACCTTGGATGATGTCGTGTACACTCCCTGCTTCCTGGGCGGTAACTGCGTAGGCTCTCCCTCGAATAACAGGCTTTCAAGATTGAATAGGTTGCGGCATGGAGGTTGGGGCCGTCTTTTCTTTAACTGTCTCAGGGCAATCTCTAATCATGTGGCCTATCTTGCCGCACTTGAAACAGCCTCGCATTCCCTGCCTACAATCCGCCGTTTTGTGGGACTTGCCACACTTAGCACAAGTTTCCCTTGGTGATGAGGTAGCAGCTCTCGAAAAACCTTGTGTAGTTGTAGCCCTGCTGGAAATAGCAGGACCTTGATACCTCATCGGTCTCCCTGATGCTAGCAACGGAAAACTTTGATGAGTAGCTTGTTGTGCAGCTCTCCCATACCCTGTCTGGAACGATTGTCTCTGATTCGGTGCTACAAACCTCGGTTTCTTATGTACCGATTCATAACTCCCCGTCCTGCTTGGATCAATGCTTTCTCTACCTTGTTGTTCCCTCTGACGGTATCGGTTATTGTTTTCTTCTTCGACTACCAATGCCTTACTCATTACTTCTCCATAGGTTTTCAGCTGGAAGGGCGCAACCCCTCCTCGGATGTCCGACCTTAAGCCCTGTTGGAACCTCTTCGCTTTCATCACGTCTGAAACTACGTAGTCTGGGGCGAAGCGAGCCAGTCTCATGAATTCCACTCCATACTCTCTCACGGTCATCCTTCCTTGCGCTAGTTGTAAAAATTGGGTCTCCATCTGATTCCTCACAACTTCAGGAAAATATTGTTTATTGAATTCTTCTACGAATTCGTCCCAAGTCCACGGCATATCTGGAGTTTCTTGTGCTCTTGTTCGCGAAACGGATTTCCACCAAGGTCCAGCTTCTCCATCTAACATATATGCCGCCCAACGGACGCTCTCATCCTCCATGCATGTCAGTATGCTAAACACCTTCTCCATTTTCACCGCCATAGCAGTGTTGCCATCTTGTCTGAAAAATTTGGAGGTCTCATCCTTCTGAACTCGGTGAATGCTGAAGCCACTGGGGGTGTAAATCCTACTGAAGGGATAGGTGTTCGTTGTGGTTCTGGTACTGTATGCGCTGCCAAGGACGCTGCTTGCTGTGCCATGGCAGTTGCCATGGTCTCCATTGTGTGCATCATCCTCTGACGCTCTTCTCTTTCTTCATTTCTCTCTCTCACCCTATCTTGTTCCCTCTGATTTCGATCCTGTCGATCTAGATCTTGCTCCTCTGCTTGATTTTGGTTTCCTCCTGCCACCGCTCTGGAATCTCCTGCTTCCCAATGGCACTGCTTGTAGGTGAGACGAACCCATCTCATCTGCAAGAAATTCCTATCATGACCACCCCTGGGTCGGCCTCTTCCTCTAGGAAACATAACGGTCTGCATGAGAATCCATAGTCTCGTTAGCAGAAGTCCCTATTTTCTGACGATATGATAGCCAGAACTAGAAGGAAAAAGGCTTTGATACCAACTGTGACAGCCCGAATTTTTGTACCCCAAAATCCGTGCCATCTGCACGACCTTCAAGGCCGTGCCCCGGGTCCCTAACAAAACATAGATATATACAAGCCAAAACTATGATTGAGGCTCACGTAGTTACTCTAATTAAAATCTCAAAACAATCAAGGTATCACAAGGCAGTCCTTGTCCCATGCCAATTCATGGACATAAGAACTTACCAAAATGTTTAGTGATAGCAGTTCCTCCTAGACGTTTTGTCAAGAAACGGTATTTAAAACATTCTAAATAAAGAGGCTTGATATACCAAGCCATACATAATACTCTCAACTCACTCTAAAGGTATGCAGCGGGTTCCCTAGAAGAATTCCTCAAGAGGAGGTTCTGACTCTTCTGTGGGCACAAAATCCGAAACCCTTGAATCAGCTTCTCCAGAAGTCTTTGCTGCCGCTAGCCCTGGACCTGCGACGTATAGTCTAAGGGGGTGAGCTACATCCTAGCTACGTAGGGAAACAAAAAGAACATATAGATTGACCTTCACACATATGTCAGCAGTTTAACAAGCATAGAATTATTGAGTAATCACTTATAGACAATAATTTGAGTAACTGGAATTAAACCAATGATTTTGACTGTTACTTAGCATAGTTTTGTTTAATCTCCTTATTTGTTTGGTTGTGAATTTGGCCTAATCACTTAAATCTTAACTTAAGTAGTCCTCGAGCAATATAGCATCGAGCCCCGATGGAATACCCACCCTCATCGTCTAACTAGACAATTGTTACACGTATTCCCTGGGAATACTGCCCGAGCCCCTTTCCCATAGGTGGCGGGGTTTATTCTCAATCTACATCCCTGGGATGTGCTATGAATGTACGGATTGGCCGCCGTACCGGTCAAGGATATCCTGTCGAGTCAGTCGTGGGTATCCCGCCACATCGGTGGGGTATTCTAATCAACCTTAAATAATAAAAATATCAATGTGCTTTACATATAGTTATTCACCGTGATTGTGCTAATTATATTAGATCAGGCCTTATCACATTACTTACGTTTCTCTGTTAGTTTTCATCTGCATCCCTGGGATGCCCCATATTTCCGTCGCACCCTTCTTTGTTTGGACTATATGATTTTTCGTCCCCTGGGGACCTCAAGACTTTCACGTTATAACTCACTCACACACCCTTATCATGAGGATCATGCAATATGTGAGTATTTAAATAGATTACACTACGCATATGAATTTCACGGGATAATGCACATGTTTCAAGAATATTCCCTACCTCGACGAATCTCAAAGCACGCCTTCTCGTAGAGGTTTATATTTCATGACCATGCGTCAAACCTACATTTCAATTTAGCATAGGCTTAGAAATATTACTAGAACTATTGGGGTGTACAACCCCAAGTTTCTTGTATTCGAAAAATCCAAGAACTGAGTGGTCACCAGACCTCGCTCGAGCGGTCACTTGACCTCGCTCGAGCGGTCACCTGACCTCGCGCGAGCGGTCACTTGACCTCGCTCGAGCGGTTAAATCGAGGTCGCTCGAGCGGTTAAATCGAGCTATCGAAGTATTACTGAGGACCCTCGCTCGAGCGAGCTTCCCTTTAGTTTTGGGGGCCGCTTGAGCGAGCCCAGAGTTATTTTTTTCCCTATTCATCCTCGCTCGAGCGAGCCCTTTAGACCGCTCGAGCGAGGAACGATGATTTTGCTCCTCGATCAGATCGAGAACATGCTTCCTACCTTCATTCAAACCTTAACCTCATAAAAAGAAACATTTAGGCAACATTCTTCCTACTATTTAAAACATTCATAGGCATCTATCATGTCTTTAACATACCTCTGACGATGAGTCACGCACAAGTTTGATTTACGATTCGAAATTCTACCAGGCTAACAGGCCTCCAAGGTTCTTCCTCCAGTCTTTTCCTCTAATCTCCTTTGCCGACTTAAGTCCCAACGAAACCCTAGTTCTCTACTAGGCTCTTCTCCTCTTTCTCTCTATATTTTCCTTCTCTCTATTTAGGTTAGAATGGAGTTACGTAAGGGTTCTTCTCTCTCTCTTTCACCTTTATACATATAAGTTAGGGAAATACTAGTGTGTTTCCCACGTACACACATAGTGTCTTTGGTTTGTTTTGGTCTCCTTGTGAAACACATATACCTATGTGTAATGCTTGACGTGTACTCATCTCAAAAATCTGAGGTTGTGACAACCAGTCATCAGCGTAGACCTTTACAGCCGTCGGCATATATCTATGCCGACGGGTGGAAACTCTACGCCGACGGCTTACATCCGTCGGTGATACTTTCGTCGACGTATGTATTCGCCGACGATTTGCAGCTATCGGCCAGATTTTTTATTTTTTTAAAAATTAAATGAAATTGATTACAAGGAAAGCTAATGGTTGTGAAATTTTAAAAAAAAAAAAATTTTGATATGTGTGCCATGTGAAATTAAAAAACTGACTATATGATTGTACACCCATGTGAAATTCCGGGCAAAGAGCAACTCTTTCGCTCTTTGCCAAAGTAATTATGAATAAAAGGAATTGTTTGACTTGGCATTAAAGCAGTCCATACATCTGTGTGGCTATATTATGTGCATGGATTCAGTAGAAAAAAAAAGTCAAATGGCATATGGCTTATTAATAACAAGGTCTTGGAGATTAATGAGAAAACAAAAAAGCTCTAAAGTAGGAGAAAAAAAATTGAGTGACGCATGAGCCTTGTGACCATCGATTACAGCTTAAGTATGCTTATTTTGATGGAAATGATGCAATTTAACAAGAGCAATAGAAAGCCATTATATGAAAAAAGGTATAAGTTTTCCAAGAAGCATTTAAACACTGATTACATATATAATATGTAAAATATAAATAACATAATTAAACCACCCCCATGGAATCTCACAAAAAACTTCCTACAACATAATGAAAATCATATATTGATTGAGCTCAAGTAATACCTAGAAAACAAGAGCAAGTTTAGTTCAGAAAGAGGATCTACTATCCCACAGACAATCATAGATGATAGTTGAGCTTCTGATTGCATGCAAGCTTGAAAAGTAACCCAGGAAATAAGAGTTACCAATTTAAAAGTAGCTTAAAAAACAGAAATTTGCCTTCATTTCTAATGTCGCAGTACTTACAAAGTATAGCTTAAAAAATCTGATTCCCCTTAACCTGAGTCCCAATCTGTGTTGAATTAGCTTAAAACATCCGAGTTTTTAACAAGGCATACCTCAACTATATAATGAAGGATTGATATAATCTCATTGCTGAAACAAGTCAAGGCTGAACTAGGCCAAGTGGCCAGTTCAAGCCCGGTAGGGCTTATAGCCATGCTAGGCTCAGCTTTGGCCATTTAAAACCAGGATAAGATAGACCAGGCCCAAAATCCGGCTCGTGACATCCATATTTAATATAATTCAACTGTGAAATTTTAGGCATGATTGCTTACTCAAATGATGAAGGAAGCCGCGTCAATCCACTAAATGGACACCAATGAACTCCAAATGGCTGAGGAACAAATCGAAAGAAATTAGAGTTGCATAACGGTACTGTCAAAGAATCATATACATTCACCTACCATATATATAAAATATATACACATACACACACATTCTGATCAACCTAGCACCGATCTTGGACTGATTCCACCTCTGGAATGTGAATTAGTGAGTCACCTTTCACGGAGATTTGGAATCACTTAAAAACCCAATTCCTTGAACTAATTATGAATTTTAGAGTACATAGAGGTGAGAACTGAAAATCATTGTTCAAACCAAGGATCAAAATTTCGGTCATATTCTGTATGGGATTCAAATTATCGGCCAAAATTCCGGCCAAGTTATCAGTTTTTGGCCGAGATTTTGGTCCAAAAACCACATTTGGTATAGCGGCTCTCCACCCCATTTGTTATGGCGGGGAGCTATTAAGCACCAAGCGCATTTGGTATACCAGCTTTCCACCTCATTTTCCCCGGTGGGGGAGCTGTTTTAAGTGATAAAACAAGCTCTCCGCCATAGCAGGTAAAACCTGCTCTAGCAGAGAGTAGGCGGAGAGCAGGAATCCACTAAAATAGCAAGGACCGAAACACAGACTAAAATACCTACAAGGCATAGTGAAAATTTTCGCAAAATTCGCCAAAACTTTGTCAAAAAGTCACAAAATAGGAGTTGAGTAAAACTTTTGGTCCTTTCGTCAAAATTTTCAAAATTTCGTTAATTTCGCCAAAGTTAATGAAATTCTGGTCTTTTTTAAATAATAAAAAATATTATTGTAAATACAAAATATATATTTTTATATTGTTTATACTCCCTGAAATTTTTCCAAAATTTTTTCTGAACATTTCTGGAGATCCACCCCCCCAACCCATATATTACTGAAGATGAAATTTGTCACTATGCTACAAGGTACCTATGATAACCTTTTAATAAACCATTATTTTTTCTAATAGTAAAAAGAAATAATCAGCAAATGGTTTATTGAGGTTATTCTCCCAATTTTTTAACTGTGCCAATTTCAAGGCAAAATGAAATGTACACGTAAAGCTATGTGTCCCAAAAAATATATAATACATAATATTACTAAGCACCGAACTCAAGGTTGAACTCCCATCAATGCCTTTACAACCATACATTCCACAAAACCAAAAACAATACTAAACGAAAACCCGAAAAATCAACATTTCAAAACTCAACTGCATACCTGAAACACGAGAAAATTCCTCGCCTTGACGAGAATCCCTAGCGACTTCAATTTCAAATTATACTCAGCCCATGGCACAATTTTCCCATCCAATCTATACTCGCTACCACCCGACCCCGTGATGGTCCTCATAAACTACAGCTTCGACTCGTTCCCCATCTGATACACGAGCCGCACGAACGCTCTTCTCCCCTTCTGCTCCTTCTCCTTATTGTCCATCGGGTAATTCAAATCCTTCAATTGAGCGCCACGTAACTAAACTGACCGAACCCCCAACACGAAGCTGATGGCGTCCATGAGATTCGATTTCCCAGTGCCATTCGGACCAATAATTATCGTGAAATCGTAGAAAGGGTCGATGATCTGGTGGCCTTTGTAGGATTTGAAGTTCTCTACCTCTAATCGGAGGATTTTTTCGAGAGATAGCAGAGACGGCATCAGTGCAAATCTCAAATTAAGGAGTGTTCCTAAGGTTTTGAAAGAACTATGACAACTAGGGTTTTACAAATGATCATTGAGAGGAAAGAGAATTAGGATTTGAACAGAGTTTCTGCAGTTAGGGTTTCTTGGTTGAGGTTTCTGAAGATCCGATCAGAGAAGAATGGGATACGGCGAGATTTCGCAGCTCTATTCAACGCGGCTTGGTAAGACGCGAGGTTGTTGTAGTAGACGATCCCGACACCGCGAGGGCAGATCTGATGCGTTTAGAGATGCGTGAGGATCACTGATGCGTGGATCGCGTTGATCTCTGATGCGTGAAGAACAACTAGGGTTTTAGGGAGAGAAATCTGAGTTTGCAGAGATAACCAGCTTCCAATCCATCTCAAATCCTCCGCTCCACGAGATCAAAACCATAAAACATACTAGATCAGCATTCACCGGCTCCCGATCTCCTAATCCATCTCAACAATATAGCAATCTAGGGTTTGTACAGAGAGAAGAAGAGGAGAGAGAGGCCAGCATTTATAGAGAAAGAAGGAAGAGAGGCAGTTTTGTACATATATAAAGAGAAAACGAGAGGCTTCGGTTGGGCTCGATAGATTTGCACGTGAAGAGTGATAATAGGCACGTGACGAGAGGGTAATATATTAAACCACTATTTTAACTTCAAAAACCATTATTTTAGGGAGTGGAATATTACACCATTATTTTAAGCAGTGGCTTATTTTATATTGCTGTAGTAGTTTTTCTCTCATTTTGACGTAGTGTTTCGAGAACCACAAGTTAACAAGGATAGGTCTCATTAATCTCAGATTTTTGAGATTTCTTTCTTTAAAATCTGAAGTCTTCATAGTGGGACTCTCAGTAATCCCAAAAGAAAGTACCTAAATTTTTTTGTTATTTTGTTTTCTTTTTTTCTGTCTAGAGATTCTAGAGTGATAAAAAGTAGAAAATTTATTTCTTCATTAACTCTATTCTTTCAATCCTAAATGGATCAGGACTTCTAATCTATTGAGGATTCAAAGAACAAAGTAAATAAAGAACTAAATTAGAAGTTTAGTTATATTTTTCTTCTGTATATTTTGTAGTAGAGATTTGGTAATAATTTTTTATGAAGTAGGAAAAGGAGAGTTCTGAGAAAAGAAGAATCCCTATGCCTGCTGTTCAGGGGGCTTTTTAGACATGAACTCGGCAGAATTTTATTGTCTTTCTAATTATTGTGGGCTGTAGCCTAGTCAAGAAGTATCAAAGCTGAGCTAATCGATTTCCGGCTCTAGTAAATGGATCCTGGTTTACATTAGATTAGAGAATAATAAGAGTATATCCATAAACAGAGATGAGTATAGAAATAAGATTCACAAATCTGACCCCAAAATTGATGGGGCAAGGTAGTGGTGGTGGTGGTGGTGGTGATAGTGAAGATGACAAAGGTGACAGGATTCTTACACCAAGACTCTGGTTAAAGTTGGCTTTAGAGTGGTTCCCTCCTGTAGATAAGAAAGATCGCATAAACAAGAATCATTATAAAGCAAATATTAGAATACATAGATGAATTTAAGAGTTAAAAAACAAGGCTAAAGGTAACTCACCATGTAAAAATCTACGTAAGACTTTTGGTCATACTCGCTTTTTCAGTAGCTATGCACCACTACAAATCAAGAAAGATGGCTAAAAGGGGTTAAATTGAATCTGTCCACCACAATGAATATGTCCACTACATGCTCAACTTAATCCTACACCCAAGGTTCTTGCAAAACTATAGAAAATTAACTTAACAAAAAATTAATAACATGATCCGATTGCATACATAGTTTAATAATCGAAATGCACCTACTTTGATGCATTACCATTTTTCAAGTATACAGCTATGAATGGGTTAATTGAAGGTAGGGATACTCAAACTTATATATAAAAAAAAAACAAATAGCATGAACAAATTAAACTGACTGAGCAAAAATCATTAAAATACTATTATTATTCATTTGAGACAGAAGAATTTGTATAAAATGTATAAGGTGTATTGGCTTTGCATCAAGATTTACAAAAAGACCATTCTATAATGAAAACTATATCTTAAGTGTGATGAGAACCTTGCAAGATTCTTACATGTTTCATCACACAAAGACACATCAATCTATAGTGATCCTGTAAACCAATTCATAGTGACATTAGGATTAGGCAGAAATGGGCCCTATAACAGCTGGTACACAAAGCATCAATTATATACATGGACCCTATAGCAGCTGGTACATAAAGCATGTTTGTATTCCCTAAATGTGCTTTGATCGGATGAAGTATAAAGTATAGGATTTCAATAGATTATTTAAAAAAGTATAAAAAATGAAATATTATTAAATAAATCTAAAAAAATATATAATAAGGCCAAGTCGTCAATAATTTTTCAACAAGAACTAAAGAGCAAAAGATCAATAAATACCTATTTGTAGCACTAATGACATAAACACCCACAACCCGCCACTGATCAACACCGTCTAGCTCTATGAGTAGCTGGAATTACAATCAATGGTTCAATCTCAGCTTAGTGGCATTGAATCACATTTTCCAATTTTGAGTACATGATACGGGGTGGAGTGAGAGAGAGAGTGCTATTTAACCTGATTCAAAAGCCGCTCAATGACCCATCCCCTATCTTTCCCACACTTGGTTGTTAAAGCGTCCACCTACAAAAAATGAAAAATTGAAGAACACAACACATTTAGCCATTTGATGCCTCTTCTCAACAGAGAAAGTCTCCAGTATGAAAAAAATCATTGCATGCCTATTAATCAGTTCAAACAATTCCAAAATGAGCCTGACAATAACTTTTTACTGGGCATATTTTAAATTATAGGTGGGCCCAAAATTAAATTCATGTAAGTCTTAAATAATTTACTGGATCACATGAGGCTTAAAGGTTGATCAATTGAGATTTTTGAAGTGGAGAATAAATAAGACCTGAAATAGAGGAACCCAATGACTTTATTTGGGTTTCTAAATATAAGGGGGAAAAAGGTAGGAAATTGAGAAGATTGTGATTGGTTGTTGAAATTAGGCCTTAGATAAAAGTATCTGAAATTGGCCTAAAGAAATAAAAATGAAGTAAAGTTTAGGGGAATCACATGATACTCAATAAAGGAAATTGGCATTAAGGTTGATATTTGTGAAACGCTATAGTATAGTTGTACAAGAGTGCGACAAATTCGTTAGGCTTCGGTTACTGCCGCATTCGTCTCAGCAAGGGATGATGGACTGAGAATTAAGTGGGACGAGGTGTTAAGGACTGTGAATAGTGTTAGAATAGTCCCACATTGCCTGTGGGCTTGGAGGTCTTGGGCTATATATAATCTGGGCACTCCTCGCCTTACAAGCCGGTTTTGTGAGGTTGAGTTAGGCCCTTGAAATTCTACATGGTATCAAAGCAGGTACTTCACTCCACGTCACCCAATTCAATTGTCCCCATGATTTGGCTTGGTGAATAAACTAATTCAAAGAATCTCAATCTACCCTTGCAAACATAGTAATCGACATGTTTAAGCTATAACGCTCAATATTTTCACTCTTTAACACTCCCCCTGCAAGTTGAAATATAAATTAATGGGTTTTTTGCATTCCCCCACCCTTGAGATATGTCTTATTTACATTATGTCCCCGTGTTTCACCTATTTACAGTACTACGGCCCCTTGCTTTTGTGCTTCCATTACTTAATCCCCTTGCAGTGAAGGATCAGTCATTAACTATTAAAGAACTAAACCTTTGACTACTTTGAATCAGACGATGGAGATCATTTTTCACCTCAAAGGGCAGGGGGTTGAGGGGTTTGAACTCAAGTCTCCCTCTTCGGGAGATTTGATTTTGCATTTATATTAAGAGTTAGTCTACAATGAGTATCCACCCATCATTGGTGGACACGGCAGTCCACACATCTGTGTGACTACATGCTGTGTACGGACTTCCCATGCATGGAAGTCTGTGCACTTCATACAATCACACAGATGGTGGACTGCTTTAATGCGCATGATGGGTGGAAACCCACTATAGACTAACTCTTATATTAAGTGCTCTCTGAATAAAGGAGCTTAGGTCCAAATTATGCAATTGGGAGCTAAACACTAAAATGCCTTAGATTTAAGTTGAGAAGGGAAAAAGACCGATTAAAGTTGGGTGCATAATTTTCAGCATTTCAACTCTAATGTGGTTAGCAAGCTTCTCCTAGTGGATCCTACAGGGATAAATGGACACTTGCAATGAAATTGAGGCAATTCTGGATAGGAATTAAGCTCCTCCATATTAAACTTATATTTATTTGGATTGAAGGGAATCATTAAACACAATATATGGATCAGTATCACTCTTACTGATCTATATATTGGTATTTTGGGGCCAATTACAGCCAGATTTCTGCAATATGTTGCTTGTTTTTATGTACCTTTCCTGGTTAATAAATCATCATCAGTACAAAAATAAAAACAAAGCAAATATTAATAAATAAATAAATAACAAAAGGAAATTTATATCACTGTTGAGTAAAAAAAAAAAATCAATGTGAGCAGAGATTACAACAGATGGATTGAATAGGCTCAGTAAAAACAAACAATCTCTCTTGAAGTACGATAATTAGTTCTCTAAAAATTTTAAAATTGTAACAGAAACAAAATAAATAAATAAATAAAAATAAATAAATCGTTATTAATAATTCTTGCAGGAAAACTAATTTATAGTGGAAATAGTTCCTGAGAGCTTTTGTGTTTCCATTACTTATTCCCCCCTACAGTGAAGGATCAGTCGTTGACTGTTAGAGAACTAAACCTTTGACTGCTTTGAATCAGACAATGGAGATCGCTTTTCACCCCAATCTTTGAGATTGGGAGCTTACCATTAAGCGGTTAGATTTTGATTCTACATGGTAGACAACCCACAAAGTTAACATGGTCATGGTTGTACAGCAAACGTGGTCCTTGGATCACTTTTCGAGATGTCTGCCATCTGAACCAAAATCTGACCGTTTGATTGTAAACCCATGATATAAAGATCAACAAGGGCAAAGATTGGGGTGAAAAACAATCTCTATCGTATGATTTAGTTTATGTTGTTGGAGAGCATGTCACGGTAGAAGGGTAATAAGTATAGGAAACACAATAGCAAGGGTCTGTAAATAGGAGAAACGCAGGGGGCAGATTGTAAATAAGACCTATCTCATGGGGGTAAATGCGAAAAACCTATACTAGCTTGCTTGTACATAACTGAACTTATCTCTTTCAATCAACAAAAAGCCATAGTACATTAAAAGAAATGAAGATACAATGGATCAAGCTCTTAACAAGACACTAAGCCAGAAGGAGGACTAAAAGCAAAACAAAAATACAAACAGAACAAATCAGGACAGCCAACAAAAAGATATAAATAAATTATCAAGGCAGACGAATTTGTATGATGAAACTTCCATCTTAGTGTGAAATTCTTTAGCTTTAAGTATGTTTCATCATTCTTTTCTTCAAGTGGGGAGCGTGGGGTGCATGCATTTAGTAGAGTTGATAACCCATCCCAAATATAGAAACCATCATATTAAGGAAATTTGATATTAAAGATAATTGGTTAAGCTTTTTTTGTTCTTTTCATTCACCAACCGTGATTTAGGCAATTAGGCTACAAATGGGATGATTTTGGCTCAGGTCAGTGCATTGAAGTATGGAAGGTTTTAATAATACCTTCAAAAGGAGGGCATTGCAAGACTTCTCCTTTATCGCCTTCTCAACACGCTGCAGCAGCCATAGTAAAACCAGGATTTAAATCACAAATTTGCTCCTTAAAAGTTCTATTGCTGCTATACGGATGCATATATTGATATACCTTAGGGTTGGTGACAAGCAGATCATCCCCAACAATTTTAACTTGTTCCCCAATCTCGGCAGTCAACTTGGCATAGTTCTCCCAATCATCGTAATCGAATGGGTCTTCTATTGATACAATCAAGTATTCAGCAACAAAGGATTTGTA
This sequence comes from Chloranthus sessilifolius, assembly GCA_021018995.1. Classification (NCBI taxonomy): domain Eukaryota; kingdom Viridiplantae; phylum Streptophyta; class Magnoliopsida; order Chloranthales; family Chloranthaceae; genus Chloranthus; species Chloranthus sessilifolius. The sequence goes on along the minus strand of CM037586.1, from coordinate 83,506,911 downwards.
TAAATCTTTCAATTTGTCTCCTGAAAGCAAGAGATTTCTTTAGAATTAACCTCAGCATGTAATCATGAAAGTTCAGCTATAAAAGTTCACCTCAGTTCAGCTCTAACAATATAATGCTCTGATCAGTAATGAATATTGGTTGTCAATGATCTCAAGATCCATGAGTCAAAAAATAATCTTCATCGTTTGATAAAAAAACAGTCAATAGGTTTCAGCATGGATGCACTCAAAGATTCAGTGAGTGAATTTAAAAGCACTCATAATTAAAACTGCATGGCAGTAAGTCAACTAGTCCAGTGGGAAGATGTGTAGAAGCTTGGAGGCCAAAATTTCAAATGCATGCACATCCCATACAAGGGTAACCACACAAAAACTTCAAAGGTCCACACAGCCCAGACGAGGGTAACCACCCAACTTGGGCTTGGCTGCCCAATGGAAAAATGAAATGTGTTAAATCAGACATGATAGTACACCTGACCCGCACCTATGAGCCCAATGTCTGGTTTGGTTAGATATCATGGTATTAATTCAGAATAATCAGGGGTGCTGATCTCCAGAAATTTTTAAAAATATTATATCACCGCTCTTTTTGTGCTAAAAATCTGAACCTGCCATTATTACCACTACAATATTCTACTCTTGTTCATCTCATACATTGTTGTCGATAATAATCTTTTATCCTGCTGTTCTTAATCTTCTAAAAGATACCGTTTTTATACGGTGAATGTGATCAGGGTTGTTTGACTGTGTTTTAAGTTTTGACACCGTGACAAATAAATCCTATGGAACTGAATCAGTTCTGCATAGATCCTATGGAACTAAAGCAGACATGTGGAGTGTTGGAGTGATTGCATATATTTTTCTCTGTGGAAGCCACCCTTTTTGGGCTTGGGCAGAGTCGGATATTTTCCAAGCCGTACTTAAAGCAAATCCAAGCTTTGAAGAAGCACCTTGGCCTTCATTGTCTTCCGAGGCAAGAGACATTGTCAAAAGACTTCCGAGGCAAGAGACATCTGCTGCAAGTCTTATTTCTTCGGCTAGTTCTATTTAGGGTCTAAACTCTATTACTCCACAATCATTCATATCTTTTCTCAACTACTTCTTTCACTTACAAAAATCAAAATCTCACCAAAAGCTCCAATTTGTCTAAACAAGAGAGGATAGATTTTGTCTTTCAGTCAGGCACCAAGTTTGATGACCTTTCAAACAATATTACAATCCATAAAGAGGTGTAAAGCAAAATCCGTCTTCTTCCTTCAATTTTCACAAACTATCTTAAAGGTGAGTGTATCATGAAACCCTCCACCATAATCAACAGAAAACATGCCTGTGTATTGTCGGGGACCTAGAACTACCCAGAATTTTCAGCCAGCAACCCCATGATGTCCATCATCAACGATCAAAAAAGCAAGATATGTAAATATCTTGTTTTAAGAACGCCCAAAATAGAAAACTCTCGTCTCTATTCATCAAATAACCTAATCACAAAGATAGGTGGCAGCTGATATGGGGCACACAACCAACACATCCAGCCTGTCCACAACCAGCAAGCACGTCAGAAATGACAGGTGACATCACCATAGAAGAGAGGGAGGCTCTTTATTTGATGCCACTTGTATGAGTTGCAAGCTTTAATGGGCGGCTTCGCTGAACAGGTTGGTTGAATTATTGGTGGTATAATAATTTCAAAGGTGATGGACCATTGGGGTTTTTGAGAATGACTTGTCTATTACAAGGACATGCGTTATAAGTAAAAATAAATAAATAAGCTAGTAATCTCTGCTGAACCATTATGAGCATTTTTATGAACAACCAAACAACTGACTATTGCCTTTTTCCCCATAACTTGGCATAATGTGAGTAATATCGCCAATTTAATTTGAAGTGAATGTGGTCATGTGGTGCAGAAAATGATTTGAAAACATACATAATCATAGAAGATAAAATATATGCAAAAATAGTTTCGAATAAAAAGTTCAAAATATATTTATTTACTAAATATGGATGAAATTGAAGTTATATCATAGAAGATAAAACCACCTTATCTTTCTATTTTGATAAATATACAAGAAAATTAATAGCGGATGAACAATATATAGAAGATAAAATATATTCAAAAATTATTCTCATACCGAAATCGAGAGGATCTCCAACCAGATCTACGAGAAGCTTAGAGCGAGTAGATCCGATAGCGATCTAAGATAAACATATAAGAAATCTAAGATAAACAGATAAGAAATCACCATACCTGTTGCATAAAGCCTTCAAATCTCTAATCCAAAATCAAAGTGATCTGCCAGATCTTAAACCCAAATAGAAAATTAAACCACTGAAACCCTAAATCTGCAGCATTCACGAAATCAAAGTAGTAATGATCTTCCACATCTTAGACGCAAACAGCAAATTAAACCACAGAAACCCTAATTCTGTAGCATTCACGAAATCTGAAACTACAATCATATGTTCAAACTTACATTTACCTCAATTTGACGCCAGCAATCGGTCAAAAACTACCTCAATTTCACGCCTGTAATCGTTCGCTGCAACTATATGATCCATTGATTGCTAATGAGGAGAGCCATTTTCACGCCTGCAATCGTTCGCTACAACTATTCGATCCATCGGTTGTTATTCGATCCATCGCTGACAAAGCCTCAAGGCTCAAACTCTCCTCACCTCTATTTCCCTCATTCGACTCCACAAACTTCAACTCATCTCCCACCTCCAATTTTGAAACCGATGAACATGATCTCAGACTCGACCTCTAGCACTCAAAATCGAAACCGATGAACATGATCTCAGATCTCGACCTCTAGCACTCAAAACCGATGAACATGATCTCAGATCTCGACCTCAGATCTCCATCACCAACTCAACTCCTCCATTTTCTACCTCTGATTTTGTGAAATTTCGAGGCCAAAATCGAATCAAAACACAGAGTTAGGGTTTGGGAAGGAGGGAGATGACGTAAATCTGAGTTAGGGTTTGGGGAGGAGGGAGATCACCCGAATCTGATTGGAGAGTTAGGGTTTGCAAATGGAGAGAGAGAAATTCAAGAAAAGTATGTGGAAGAGATGGAGAGAGGGGTTTTGTCGATGGGAGTGGTGTTGGAGCAAGAGAAAAGATCTCGCGATTAGATATTTAAGTCTGGTAGCTCTCGTGGCCATGGTTTAATAAACCACTGCCCCTTAGAGTCGATTGACTAACAATTTCTTTTGACAATAGATCTGACGTGTTTTAAAATTAAAAAATTACTGTTTTTGGGTGTAAAACCACTGTTTTAGTGAGTGGAATATTATACCACTATTTTAAACAGTAATTTATTTTATAAAGCTAAAGTGGTTTATTCCTCATTTTGATGTAGTGTAAAGGAAAAGGAGGAGCACCATCTTTGTATGCTCCTTCTCACATTAGAATAATTCAAAAATTGTTTGCCTTCTTCCCCAGAGCAACATAACCAGACAAAATAGGGGTTGTAAGGGTGGGGACGAGTGTAACGACCCGACCTTCCCACATGAAAATCTAGGAATACCGAGTCGTTAGATACTTGGTACATCCATATGTGTGCGGAAATCAACAGAGATAATATAATAACCGGTAGCAATAAAGGTTCCATTTCCATGAAGAACATAGAACCAAAACCAAAATAACCACTGGTGACGTTCGCTCGTCACGCAAACAATGGTTTGAGTTACAAAATGTTTATAGAAAGAACTAGTCACTAAAATGTACCAAATCCAAAATCTAACTCGACTACAAATAATACCCTTCAGGAGGAAGATCTTTTTCTCCCTCTGGCACGAAATCAGGATCGTCCTCAAGTTCGGGGTCCTGACCAATATCTGTACCTGTGACACATAGCGTCAGAGTGAGCTAACAGTCTAAGCTCAGTAGGAAAAGTTCATTACCAATTTACACTTTATCAAATAATGCATAGATTCAATGATTAAAATTTAAAGGCATTTCTCATATCAAAATAGAATTTGAAAGATCTTGAATTCGAAATCATTTCATGTAAGGAGTTCCATCTGCAGTTTCACATGATTTTTTATTTACTTATTCATTTTCACGTTTACTTGCAACTTCTTAATTCTTGTATGATTTAATCCATAACTTAAATATCTCCAATGCAAATATAGTGTTGGGAGTTTATAATCAATGGGAATCCCTTCCTAACCATCGTTGTTCAATGTACAATTTTCTAAGTGCCTAAGCCCCTGCTTTGTGAGGGATACTTGTGTGGTTCAAATACCGTCGAAACGGTTCAAAATTGTCAAAGCATAGGATTCATTTTTATGAACCTCAAATCAAAATGCATGTTCTAATGCGTAATAAAGTGTTACTAACTCATAGGTAATTCTTATTCCATTCCTGATTCAAATTTCAAAGGTCAAATGTTAATGTCAGAGTTTGATCCAAAAAGGGTTCAATATTTCACATATTCAAATGCAAATTCATATTTCAAAAATTTCAAATGTTCGATTTGCAGCCAGATTAAACAAGTTCTAAATCAATTTCTAATAATTACAATTCAATTCAATTATATCATGAAATCGATGAATCAAAGTTAAAAATGTAATTACGCATTGAATCTCCCCTACCTCGGCTCTAGTGTCGTGAGAAAGCAACGAAATGGTCCTTATTGATGGCTGATCAGTCACAGAATATATCATTTTATCACACTTAACTTAGTGACGCTAGACCCCAGTTTGCTACTAACAAGTCGATGATGTGCAGATATTAAGCTTAAACAATAAAAGAGAGCCAAAGTATTAATCCTCGTCAAAATGAACTCAAAGAGCAGTAAGAAAGACAATCGAGCATAAAAGACAATGCAACGCATGTTCAAAGCCAAGAAATTATAAAAGATGATGGAACGCTACAAAAGAAGAAATGAGAAATTGTAATTTACGATTCTTCAGAAGACACTTCAAGCGGAGTGTGATACAAAAAGAGAATCATGATTATTCGTAATGCCAAATCGTCCTTGGAGAGCTATGTGGTGAAAAGAGAAAATCGTGATTTACAATTTTAAAGATAAAAGCTTGTTATTGCGGCTGATCACGTGAGAGCTACACCGCCATGCATATAATTAGAATACCTCTTGATGTAGGAGTCTAATAGATCACGGATTCAAGAAGATTGATGAAGAAAGACTCCTAAAGATCTCAGCTGCTAAAAGAAGGAGCAATCCCTAAGCGCATCAACTATCCAAAGCAAGGAAAACTAGGATTAGAAATTAGAGCTATACTAGGAAACCTTTTCTTTTAGTAGTTTCTTTCATTAGACTTAGAATAATGTAAACCGACTCCTTATGATCTATAAATAAGAGGGCTAGGCATAGGAGAAGAGTTATCGAAGGAACTCTCAAGGCTAGGTTTTCTTCCGATCAACTTTAGTTTAGAGTAATTTTGATATCCAAGGTTTCTTAAGAGCAATTGATGTCTGCAATTGAGAGCTAGAAGATTAGAATAGAGTATCTATAATTTCTTAGAAGCAATTGATGCTTGCGACTGAGGGATGAAAGTTCTTTCTATTGCTTTCTAGTTTAGATTTATTTTCCTGCACTTTTACTGCTTTGTAAACATCTAAAATTTTTTTATTGAATTGACAACTGAAATTGAAAGTTTGCAGATTAGTATAACGGTATTTTAATTTTGTAAATATCCGAGAACTAAAAGATTGTCATTGACGACCATAATCTTGAAGGAGGAGGATTTAGTTTTATTTTCTGCAATTAGTTTTAAAAAAACCATTCCTTATTCATATTTCTCCAATAGTCTAGGATCTTAAAAGATAGATATAAGTTTTTACAATAAAAGAAATATATGAGAACATCACTTCCTCATGGGAATGATCCTAAACTAGTGCTACAATTTCCACTGTGCGCTTGCAATAGGTTAAGGCTTTAATACAATTTTAGAGCACATCAAGTTTTTGGCGCCGTTGTTGGGGAAGCGAATTTTCTTCTCTATATTTTGTTTTGTTTTAAAAACCAATATTTGTCTTTTTCTTTTTTATATTTTCAATTTTCTTTGATCACTTCTTAGTCTTTTGTACGTTTACTTGGAGTAGCGAATCACGGGTTTCAACACTTTCCCTGATCAGAAAAGCTAGAGGCTTAGATATGTTTCTCTCCCTGCTTTCTAAAATAAAAATAGGAAAAAAAATATATAGTTACATTTCTAGTGTATGCTTCACACTCGATCTCGAAGCTTGGATTTCTTCGAGTGTGACCTAGAAATTGAACGGACTCTCTTGCGTAATCTCACGTCAAACTGATCTTCTGGAAGAGATTCCCTAACCATGGCTGACGATCGTTCGATTGAAGCCCACTTCAGCCCAGTTGCTTTGACTACGCCCTCTTGTTATACTGGAGGTTGCAGTCGGATAAAATTATGAGATCAAGTTTAATACTCTTCAGGCTTTGACCACTTTTCATGGACTTGATCGAGAGGATCCATATCAACACCTAAGGGATTTCAAACTTTGCACGATGTTATAACTGTTGGCAACTAATGAGGAGGAAGTTAAACTACGGCTATTCCGTTTCTCTCTCAAAGATAGAGTGAAGGCGTTGCTGATCTCACTGCCCGCCAAAAGTATTACCAGCTAGGAAGAACTGTAGTCCAAGTTCTTAAATGAGTACTTCCCAATTAGTAAAACTAAACAAATTCGCCAAGTAATTCAGTACTTCAGGCAACTGCCTGGAGAATTATTCTATGATAGTTGGCAGCGCATGAAAAATTTATTAAGGAAATGCCCCCATCATGATGTGCCAAATTGGTCAATAGCGCAAAGCTTCTATCAAAGGTTAACTGAGACCAACCAATCTAAAATTGATGTTGTGAGCGGAGGAGCCTTTATGGCTCAAAATGGCCAACAATCTTTGGACTTATTTGAGAAATTGGCCGATAATTCAAAGCAGAAATAGGCTTTGTTTAGATCCGATCACGATGTGATTCGCCACACCCTGCTCGCAAGGGGTGGACTTTACGATGTCACCAAGGACAAAGTAAAGAAGGAGGATGACATGAGTGTGAAAGTTACGGCTCTAGAATACCAAATTGCCATCTTAATGGCTGCCAAACCTAGGACTTCGGATAGACCTTTAGCAAACTGTTCAAATTGCCAGAGTTTACCTGATACCGAAAACCCCGTTGTGCCATCATATCAAGAGGAGGAAAACAAGCAAGTAATGGCCTTTCAAAGGAGAGACTATGGGAACACATATAACCCAGCATGGAGGAACCACCTTGGATTTAATTATGGATCCACGAGTGGGGCACAACTAGCAACATCAGTTGCGCAACACTGATTTCTCTAGACCCAAGTTTTCCATAAAAAACCTCAAATGTCGGTTGTACTACCCCAATTTGGACCACCGAGTAATGTGCCTGATGCCACAGTTGTTCAAATCCTTCGAGATTTATAGCAGCAATCACATCAGCATTCAAAAGATTTACACCAACTTGCCCAATTCTCTCAAACACTCCATTCACACACTCAGTCCATTACAAAGTTGGAGAGTTAGATTGGCCAACTAACTTCGCAAGTGGCAAAGAGAGAGTGGCCAATTGTCGATGCAGTCAGTCAATAATCCTAGAGGATAAGTGTTCTTGGGGGAGATACCAACTCCCCATATTCCAAACAGATAATCTCATGGACCCGTCGAGCTTCCAACTCTTCTATAGCCCTTTTGTAAACTATGTAAAACTACTTATTTTGTTTGAAAACTTAGGTATTACATTACGAGCAATTGTAATATAGTCCTTAATGTATATAAGGATGAACAATCATATGGATGTACGATCGATCGTCATGTTTGATGAGACCATCAGTCAAAACGTAGTGATTATGAGTGACTGATGCGAGAGTTTGTTTTCACGATTACTGAAAGGTTAGAGTTAAAACCAACAACTCTAGGTTAGAAATTTGGGTGATGACCGGTTCAGCAGGTCGTCACTGAATAAGGACCTACATATTCATTAGAGGATACGTCGGCCCCATTTTCAAATTCCCAATTTTTATTCCTGCTTTCCCTCTATTTTTGAAAATCCCTTGTACTCACCTCATCCGTTTTTATTTCTTATACCTCCCTTGCATTTTCTTATTCAATTTCGATGACCCTATTTATGTAAAGACCCAAAAATTTTGACTTCCGAACCATACTACTCGGGATGCGTGCCCAACCGAACACGCATTTCAAGAAAATAAAATTGATCCGATAAATGAAATAAGAATTAGAACTAAAAATGAAGTGACTGTTAGATTAGAGGATGCATACTAACATATTGTATATGGACTTAACACCCAAACTAAGACTCTAAGTGTGAAAGCAAGACTTGGTAAGAAAATTCGTTCCTTGCCTTGTGCTTGAAACTTGGTTTGTGGAGAAAAGATAAGAGAAGAAGAGAACCCACATGTGTGTTGATTCGACCATAAGGAGATAGATTTGCAAACTTGATGCGTGAGAAAGGAGTCAAAGATCTAAATACCTAGACCATTGGTGTGCAAGGATTTTGATTTAAGGTAAGAATATGTGTTTTAAAATCAAATGTGTTGTGATGAGTAGTTGGGAAATCAATGCCCTAAAAGAATAGAAATAAGTGAGTGATTAGGTTGAGTAATCAATGCCCAAAGGGATTGGAATTTAGTGTGCAACCATGATGTGTGGTTGGGCAATAAATGCCCTCAAAGATTAGAAAATGAATGGGTGAGTGTGTGGTATAATTTGGGCATTAAATGCCCTAAAAAGATGTACTGAATGTGATGAGTTTTGAGAGAAACAAAGCATAAGAAGAAGAGCTCGAGGAGCTAAGAATCTATCAAAACCGATCGATCGAAATGAGAATCGATCGATTGATTTTGACAGGAAACAACTATATATATATAAGTGTTGTTTCAGAAGGGAAAATTGACCGATCAAATGGAAATTTGATCGATCAAATTATCCCTCGAGAGGGTTTGTGCTCAGCTCGAGAGGTTCTCATTTAGTTTGATTCTGTTCGAGTGGATACTGTGAAAATTTGACAAGTTCATTTGTGGGTTTGACGGGATGGTCGACAGGTTCACCAAGAAGCTCGATAGGTTACCTGTAGACTTGACAGATTGAAAGTGCGAAGTGAGATTGGTTTCTGAGTAAACCGATCGATCATTTTTATAATCGATCGATCGATTTGTGAAACCGATCGATTGGTTTGAGAACCGATCGATCAAGTGTGAAATAAGTTATACAAACAGAGATTTGTATAATTGTGAAGGAAACTAACCGATCGAAATGTATTTCAATCAATCAATTGTTAGAACCGATCGATCGGATTAGGATTCAATCGATCGATTTTACCAGATTCTGGCATTTGTTAGTTTTGAGAAAGAGGACTTTTGAGCCCTCTTTTGCTTCGTCATTCTGATGTGTAACACATAACTTAATATGTTCTAGGTTCAGACTGTGAGCGTGTGATGTGAAAGTGGTTGTGGAAAGAAAAGACTTCGTGTGGATTGCGTGTGAGGTAGGGAAAATCCTACAGCATGTACCTTTGTTATGATAAGCATATGAGTTATGATATGATCTGTGTGTGTGTGAAAATCATGACACTTTGTCATTTCAACTACATGAGCTTTGTACACGGATTTAAGTGTGATATGTGTGTGTGTGACATATGTGTGTGTGTGGACTTTAATTCTTCAATCCTAAACCTAGCTATAATAACCACAATTCACGGTGATAAACTATAATTTAGCTATGCACTTTGATTTAAGGTTTGTGTGTGAATATCCAACCAACACGACAGTATATCCGTGACCGACGCGATGGGATATCAGTGACCAGTACGATGGGATATCCATACAACTTTGTGTGACCAGTATGGCGGAATAGCCATACATTGTGGGCCAAAATTGGTCAATGTGAGCTCAAGTGACCCTGTTAACATAGCTCAAGGGCTTGGCATTGTGAAATAGTTCATTGAACGACGATGGTAGATATTCCCATCGGTATATTGTGGCTCTCGATGATATATATGCTCGAGAGATTAGTTAAGTTATCGATTTAAGTTTTCTTTATGTGAGTTGTGAAAAGCTTTGGAAATTATGTGATACTTTAGAATTTTGCATACGATTCATTCGCTTTGATGTAAATGCCTTTTTATGTACTCTTCAATTATTTTGGTTTTTGTCATGAGATATATGTGTGTTGTAATGAAAATGCATGCTATGGATATATTCTCTATTGAGCTTAGACGAAGCTCACCATCGACTATACGTCACAAGTATAGGTGAAGACACCGACACGGAAGATATTAAATTGGAGGACTCCGAGTATGTTCCGGGGGAGGAATCAGAACCTCCGCTTGAAGAGTTCTTCCGCCAGTGAGAGTGTTTAGTGTGAGATTTTATGTAGGTACGGCTTGGTACGCCCGGCCATTTTGTTGTAGAAATTCAGATACTTGTAATTATTTCAACTATTGTTTTGTGAACCATGTTTCAGTAATGGATGGCCATCACCAGTGGTTCTTTTCGGTTCTTTTGTTTATGCGTACTCGCATGGGATTAGAACCGTTATTTTGAGCGCACTTTGATATTAGAATTGGAAATTTCTTGCTTATATGATGACTCTCTCTGCATAGTTAGAGTTCCATTTTGTTTTTCGCTTTGCATGTGGATGTGCCAAGTGTTCCGTTTAATGCGTTCGGGATTCGGTCTTACGGTCCGACCTGAGGCGTGGGTTTTCGAGGCCAAAAGTTCGAGCTATCACAATTGGTATCAAAGCTAAGCATTAGAAATTCTAATTTTTCTCAACACGTAATGCACGTTTGAGATATTGTGTCAGAATATAGGGACTGTCTGCTAATGAAACTTTGGTTTCATGTTTGCAGAATGTATGTCTAATAGAGGTAGAGGACGGCCAAGAGGCGGCCGTAGGTGGAATTTAAGAAGTGGAGATGAGATCCCCACAAGTTCAAATAGAGTTCCAACCGGTAATAGGGTGATTCTGGAAACAAGTATGTCGGGATAAGGAAATCAAGAAAGAAGTCAGGAGAGAGAACAAGATAGAGAAGAAAAACGTGGCTGAATATGTTTCAAAGTGTCAGGTATGTCAGCAAGTGAAAGTGGATCATATATATCTAACAGGCCTATCGCAACCTTTGTCGATACTAGAATGGAAGTGGGAGTCAATCTCAATGGACTTCATTTTGGGATTGCCATGGACAGTAAGACGACATAACGCTATTTGGGTTGTGGTTGATAAACTGACCAAGTCAGCACATGTTTTGCCCTATAACACTACCTATACAGCAAGTAAGTTGGCGGATCTGTATATGCGAGAAATTATCCCATTACATGGTATTTCGATGAGCATCATTTCTGATCGTGACCCATTATATACCTCACAGTTTTAGGAAAATTTTCAAGAAGCAATGGGTACGAGGTTGGATTTTAACTCAACATTTCACCCTCAAACAGATGGACAAACAGAAAGGATGAATCAGATCATTGAGGATATGTTTAGAGCGTGTATGCTTGATTTCGAAGGATCATGGGATCAACACTTTCCGTTGATCGAATTTGCATATAATAACAGTTTTCAGACAAGTATCGGTATGGCACCATACAAAGAACTTTATGGACGACGATGTAGATCATCGATAAATTGGGAAGAGATCGGTGAAAAGTTTATACTCGGTCCAGAAATTATTGAGAGCAATGCTGATGTCGTTTATCTAATTCATGACAGAATCAAAACAGCTCAGAGCAGACAAAAGAGTTATGTCGACATTAAGAGGACGAGTGTCGATTTCCAAGTTGGCAACCATGTGTACGTTAAGATCGCGCCAGTGAAAGGGGTTATGCATTTTGGGAAGAGTGGGAAGCTAAGTCCACGCTATCTCGGACCTTATGAGAATTTGGGACGAGTTGGAGAAGTAGCATACAGAATCACTTTACCCCCATAACTTGATGGAATGCATAATGTATTTCATGTATCAATGTTAAGAAAATATGTGAAAGATCTTACTCACGTATTTGATGACCAGCCGATAGAGGTTTACAGGGATTTGACTGTTAGTGAGGAGCCTGTTCAGATACTTGACTAGAAGGAGCAAGTACTGCATAATGAGTGTATTCCTCTAGTGTTGGTAAAGTGGAAGAATCATTCCCGAGAGGAGGCGACTTGGGAGCATGAAGCAGAGATTCTCGAATAGTTCCCACACTTATTTCAAGGAATGACTCGAGAGAATGTGGAAGCCGTGTAGTTAGTAATACAAGAAATTGTAGCATGTTCGATTAAATCATGTAACTTGTAAATCACTGTAAAAGTACCCTTATGAGTTAAATGAAAATGATCATTTGGAATTTAGAACTCAAATTCACTAAAACAAATAGAGGGAAAATGGTAGAACAAATTAAGGGTTTCTGACAAAACCAATCGATCAAATTACAAATCAATTGATCGATTTAGGTCGAGCAGTTTAGTGTTGAGGGTCGATTTGCCCCGTGACATGTGGATGTTGGATACTATTTTCAAGGCAAATCTGTACCCGATGAGACACAAGATTGAGAGAGTGGAACTTTTGCAACAAGCTTTGTATTCAGCATTTACCGATAGATGGTTTGATGCCTCATAATTAGTTTATGATGGGATTGTGTACGCGAGGGGAAAAATGTTAGAGGGAGGAGCGAGCCCTAAGGATGAGATACCCTATCCTCGCCTAATTTCGGCTATGATTGAGGATTATGAAGGAGGAGAAGAATATGAGATCCCTGAAACAAAACCATGTTTGAAGGATAATGAGAAACTTTATTCGTTCAAGGACTGAAGAAGACACACACTCTATTAGTGAAGAGTGTGCAAGTCAAACGGTTGGAGCCAGAACCAGCTACGGCACAAGGACAGGAGCAACCAGCACCACCAGCGTAGTAGCCACGATAGCCAGTACCACCACACGTGCCAGCACCCCGGCTGCTATGATGGATGATGTTATTGCCCTTATGACTAAGAACACTGGGAGGATAGATGAGTATGCACGACGAATGGATGAAAACCACCGTCAGCTTAGCCGACGATTGGACTACCATGATGCCGTGTTGGGCGAGACCATGCGATTCATGTATCTAGCCGACTATTTGTAGCGCATGGCTGCGGCGTGTGCCTTCATTCTTGATGCATCCAATTCTGATACGAGGGGACCCGGATCGGTGGACCAGGAGCAGGTAAGACCTTCTGATGCACCACAGGACACGTGGGATGAGGGATAAATTTTGATGAATTTTGAAATTTATGTTGATAAAATGTTTTGTATGAACTATTAGGTCTTGGTAGACCTTTAGTGTTTTTGGGCTATGTTAATAGTTAGTTTAATTTCAGCACTTTGTTGGATATTCATGCTTTAAATTTTATGTGGCTGTGAATGTTGGGCATGTGTGAAGGTGACTCTTTCATGTTAGATTTCGTGCAAGTACGATAATCAAGTCAAATACACTCGCCTAATTTAGATGTATGATTCAGTTGTATAGAATGTGATGCATGCAAATTATCCATAGTGATTAGTTCAAGATTTGGCATATCTTGGCCAAGGACTTTTTGCAATGAGATGTTACTTGTTAAGTCCTCGTTAAAGGATTGAGTTCTCTAAAAGGAGGAAACATTTTGTTCATTAGGTGTTTTGTCTGTGTGGGATAACCTGCAATAAAAACATGCAACCTCAACCAATTTTTGCCGATGAAAATTCCCAAGTAGAGGAGAATGTAAAGACCCAAAAATTTTGACTTCCAAACCATACGACTCGAGATGCGTGCCCGACTAGACACGCATTTCAAGATAAATTTGATCCGATAAGTGCAATAAGAATTAGAACTAAAGATGAAGTGACCGTTAGATTAGAGGATGCATACTAACATATGGTATATGGACTTAACACCCAAACTAAGACTCTAAGTATGAAAGCAAGAGTTGGTAAGAAAATTCGTTCCTTGCCTTGTGCTTGAAACTTGGTTTGTGGAGAAAAGATAAGAGAGGAAGAGAACCCACGTGTGTGTTGACTCGACCATAAGGAGATAGATTTGCAAACTTGATGCGTGATAAAGGAGTTAAAGATCCAAATACCTAGACCGTCGGTGTGCAAGGATTCTGATTTAAGGTAAGAATATGTGTTTTCAAATGTGTTGTGATGAGTAGTTGGGAAATCAATGCCCTAAAAGAATAGAACTAAGTGAGTGATTATTTTGAGTAATCAATGCCCAAAGGGATTGGAATTTAGTGTGCAACCATGATGTGTGGTTGGGCAATAAATGACCTCAAAGATTAGAAAATGAATGGGTGAGTGTGTGGTATAATTTGGACATTAAATGCCCTAAAAAGCTGAAATGACTGTGATGAGTTTTGAGAGAAACGAAGCTGTGCAATTGTGGGATTTTTGACATTCCCGTCGTGACAATGAGCTCTCTCTAAAAGATGCAGAGTCGCCATCCAGAGCTTTTGGTGTCCCAGGAAACCTAGGATCAATATTAAATGCACCGAAGTGCCGAATATGACTCCGATTCATCGGTCTACGTTAAAGGCTCTTAGGTAGGGGCTTCGGTTATCGATCGGGAAGGTGTTAGGCACCCGATCAACTCGCTCAAAAGTGGTCTCTACTTATGGCCAAAATAAAAAGGAAAAAACAAACAAAAGAGCACTTCCTCTTGCCCAAAGGCACTTGGATTCTATTTGTGCCCTTCCACTTCCATCAAGATTTTGACAGTGTAACAGCATAAGTTCAAGGATAGAGCAAAAGCTAAAGAAGGTAGAAGAGTAGAGGGATAGCTGGAGCCCTCGAGCCCTTGTTGCACCCTTGTGGACCTTTGCGTAGGTGCGCTTGATGAGCTTCCGATAGCTTGGATGATGGAACGAAGGGTTCTAACTCCTAGGGCTTGATAACTAAGAGGAAGAGGAAGAAGGCTAGGGGATGGTACTCTCCTAACTCGAGGGTTTTATGGTGGAATATAAGGCTCAAATGAAGCTTTGGAATTCTGGAATTTGTATGAGGAAAAGGTGCACCAAAGGGGAGGAAAGCCCTCTCTTAATCTTTTCTCTCTTTGGGATTTTTTTCAAGCCATTTGCAAGGGGGGCTAGCTCTCTATTTATAGAGAAAGGGAAGGTTAAGAGGGCACTTAAGTGCTAATTAGGTTTAGCAATTAGGTAATCTCCTGATCTAAGGTTTTCTAGGATTTTGAGGGCTTGGAAAAGCAGGCCAGATATTTCAATGGTAGATGATTGGATGAGGTTTCAAATGACTAAAGGGTTGCAAATAAGATAAGCATGGGTGCAACAGTCCTAATGAAACCCATCCTACACTTTGAGATGATCAATAAGTCAAACCCTAACAGTGATTTTCTAGAAAAAACCATCTGAATACTATAGCTAAGCCTGGCGCAACTAATAGATGCACCAGGCAACACTACAATGCCTAAAAGTTCAGAGCCTGCAAGGAAGAGGGGTTAAGTTTGGCGGCGTTGGCGCAACTAATAGATGCGTAGGCCATTTTTGGGGAGAAATGGATTGGCACAAGTATTACTTGCGCCACCTATGCCTATCCTCTCATGAAGCTCTCGCAAGGTTCAATGCATGCCTCACGAGGTTCCCAAGTTGCCCATTTTGGGCCCCAAACTTTGGGTCGTCGTTAATTTTGATGCATAACTCTGATCGGTGCGATTCTTAGCTTGTTGGAAAGCTGGAAACCTCTACTCTTCAATGGAATATGATATAATCTCAATAGAGGTCCTTGCCAGCCCTGGTACTCCTCTCTTTAACCATTGCCTAAAAGGGTTAACTATGGATTATGAGGGATTTCTAAAGGTTGGGATTTGTTCCTAAAGGTTTGGGGAGGGTTTTAAAGGACCTTGGGTGATTACTAAGGATTCGGATAATGCTATCAGATGATCAGAGGTGCGCCTCTCTTGAAGTATGTCTCGATTGGGCCTTGGGCTAAAATTTGGGTGTCTACAAATGCCCCTCTTTGGTATCCGGTCACTAATGATCGAATGCCAAAGACAAGAGACATCTGAAGAGGCCCAAGGCATCACTGACGGGTCCACCGTACTCAAAACAAACCTCCAACATCATATGGTAACATGGTGAGTAAACAAAGGCCCTGTATGTCGAAAAAAATGTCCTTTTCTCAAGGTTATCGGTCCCCAAGCGCTTAGCAACATTACTGGGCATAACCGAGATGGAGCGAGTTGCGAAAGCCTAATATACTAGGAAAAATATCCGCTTCTCGAGATGATTGAAGATGCTTGATGTTCAAGTTTCATTTTGAATATAACAGCTCCATAAGTGAGAGGGTGATCGACCCATACCTAAACATAGGCACGAAACAACTACGCGAAGGTCCACAATTTGTGTCCAATCGTATGAGGCATTGATTTCCCCATTTGATCAGCCACGGGTGCCCCTACGTGAAGCAGGGTTCGAAGTCTTTGGGAACCTCGAAGTTATTTTAGCACAACTACTATTTTTGGATTCCCTCAGGTGCTGATTATTGTGTGTTGAAAATAAATTTAAAAAGTAAAATAAAATAATGGATTCAGCACAACTAAAGTAATCCTAGACCTGCAAGATACAAGGCCTATTGTAGCAAGTTTTGATAAGTAAGAGTTTGTCCCATAGAGAAATTGATCTGGAACCCAAAATGAGCTATAATATTAGGCCTACAAATCTAGCTACAGATCTGACAATCCTAAAGAAAGGGAGTTAAGAGTCACAACAACTACACTAAATTAACCCTAACAAAAAAGAAATAAAATATAGCCCTATCCTAAAGAAAGGGTTAAGAAGAAGATGGTGATGGTGTGTGCCAAAATAAAATATAAAAAATCGTGAGAAGTAAGCAGGTTAAGTTTAGAGTTAAAGCAGTAATGTAACTCAGATTTAGTCTGTCTCTGCAGTGCTCCTTGCGGAGACGCTATCAAAAGCCTCAACAAGGTAGAAGTATCCAACTTAACCCATGCCATTTGGGGTGCTCCTAAGGCTAGAGGTTGTCTACTCAAATGGTCACAGCCTATCCTATAGAGTCTATCAAATCCCATTGATCAAGCCAGAAGTTGCTAATCTAATCCAGATGAGTGGACTGATCATTCCTCCAACCACATAACCAGATCAGGCCATGAATACTATTGCAGCACTATGTAATGCCAGTGCTACAAGCTCCCCAAATCTGTGCACAGATCTGGCAAACATCCACAGGTATTCCAACCCATAAAATCTTAAGTGTTTTACCAAGGCCAACGACTCACTGGTGCCCACAAAAAGGACCATGTAACCGGTTAAATAAGGCTCTAGATTCAGCTGGTCATTGCTACAAAAGGCCTGCTGGAACTTTCAGTCGACAGAGGATGAAGGAAGGATTGATCATTAAGACTAAACTCTAAGTGTAGCTTATATACTCTATCTATGCGACCTTGGTTTTGAAGGGATTAACCGTAGTTTTTTCAACAGACGTGGCACTGTTACGACCCTTGAGTTCCTTGAGATGTGCGCCTCAAGATTCTCACCTCGAGAAGTGTGCCCCAGCCTTAGGAAATTCCCAAAAGATCCTTCTGTTAAAACTGAGAAGTGGGGAAACCCTGCTTCGTGGGCTGGCATATGCATTAATTCATTCGCGCAGCTGCAGAGCGTTCGCGGAGTAGCCTTTTGCTGGTGGGAAGTGCTCACTAGCGCAACAAACCTTCAGTAAATCGCACAGTTCCTTTGCACTACAAAGCTATCGCAGAGATGATCTAGAGCGCCTAGATTTCTCACGCAGTAGAGCTTCAGAAGCTGTCTCATTCTCTCGCTAAGTACTCGCGCAGGTATGTTCTTGTGCTCCCGTATTAACTTGTAAGGCTTCAGAGTGCGCGAGATCTGCGCGAGGAGAATTCTAGGCGTCTCTCTCTTCTTTGGCTATGCAAGAACTCTGTGAGGTACATTTTGTTCAGTATACATATAGACTCACTAAAATCTGCTCGCGGCTGCTTTAAGGCTTGATCTCTGTGATGGCAAATTCTGAGGATTTTAAACTGTAAGATCTTTGCGATGTCTTTACAGCTCTCCTCTTGACTGTGCGCCCCATTTGCTCAAGGGCATCTTCCACTACATCCTTAGCTTCACGAGGAAGCTCCTCAACTCTGCAAGATTTATCTTTTGATACTCTGATACATTGCACTTGCTGCTGTTGCAGTCTTCTCCATTCTCAGCTAATATCATCCATCTGTTAGACTTTGGTCAATGATGACCAACAAGTAAGTCACCATGGTGAGCACTACTAAGGTGTTCCCTTAGGCTTTGGCTCAACTGGCATCCTTGCATGTATTCTCTCTTCTTTGAACCAAAAAGCAGGGATTTTGTATTAACCTGTACAGATTATTACTAATTACAAAATACAGTTAACAAATAATTATTAGTCTACTTCAAGGTCTATCAAAGGCTAGGTTAAGAGGTGAAAAGTGATACTTTTCAATGAATTACACACCTCCAAACCTAATCTTTGTTAGTTCCTAAGCAAAGGAAAATTTAAAACAACTATTCTAAGAATTTAAATGCCACTTTCGTAGGGAGCACGAATACATTTAGCATATGTACCAAGCCTTTTAAACCTCTAGGTGATACCTAGTAGTGGAGTGAAGTCTGCTGAGAATTTTCAGTGAAGATACCCACAAACTTCTCAATAAAACAGTTAACAAAAGTGCAAAATTATTAAGTTAGCTGTCAAGAAATAGAGCATTAGTTCACCTTTGATTCAACAAAAAATATGAGAAATTTGAACATATGATATGCACAGATATTTAATCAACACAACTTCTACATAGATGCACATCATTTCTAATTAGCTCACAACAGGGGAAAACATCACATGTAGGTCAGTACTAAGCTCATCATTAATTCAAAAATTAGGTTATAGGTCATGCCCAATACATTCAACATCAGACCCAATGCTTACTAGGGCATACTTCTCACAAAGAACTTTGAGGGTTTCCATTTTCTCTCAAGCTCAAGAGCAGTTACTGGCTCCAAATGGGTCTGTAAGCATGAGCATAGGTATAGCATCTAAGTTCTAGCATCATTGGCTAATTCTTACCATAGATTGGACAACTCTTTGTCTCTGCATAACAGCTCATTCAACTTTGGATCACAGGGTCTTTTGATTGGGTTGTAATGTTGGCTTATGGGATAGTTTATAAAGAATGAAAGGTTGAGAAGGGATTCAAAATTGAGAAATCAGTAGGTGAAGGAGGTGATTCATGACTTCCCCTCCTGTAATTCAGCACCTTTCATTTTTTTCAAAATTCTTCAGATTTGAAGTGGCCAGCTTCCCTTCTTATTTTTGATTTTTCAATGAACTTTTCCTCTTGACTCCTCTCTTATTCCTCTTTATGATTATTTTTCTTTCTTTTGGATGCATTTTTCTTTTTTTCTTTTTTTCTTTTTTTTTCTGACTTGCCACCTCTCTCCTCAGCTGCTATACTGCCAAGCTTTAAGTATCTCTTCTCCATTCACCCAATGTTGACCTTATCTTATCCATCTTCAGCTCCTTCTCCTTTACTTTCTGATTTCTCAGAGTAAGTAGGTTTGAATCAGGTCCATAGGTTCAGGTACAAGTGCTTAGGTGTATTTTGAAGAAAATTGGAAATTAAGGCTCAAAGGGTGTGTGCACAAGGGCAATTGATTAGGGTTTGTCTGTTTGAGCTCAAACTGTCCAAGAGAAGATATTGATCCTTTCCTAGGTATCATGGGTGTTGTTAGTTATTTCAACTTGGAGGTGCCTAACTTCTAGTGAGGGTACTGACTCAGCCAGTCGTTAAAGCTAGAAAAATTGTCTCAGTCCCTCCTCAAAGAAAGGAAATAAAAAAAACTTATTGTTGGCCCAAATCTCATTAGTTATGGTCTTCCATTAAATTGTTGGGTATGTCCTTATCTTTTTATTTCTTTAATGATTCACTAAATACTGATACAAGTGAGTTTTCTTGGTGTTCATATCATAGAAATGCTAAAATTTAAAAACTTGTATTGCTTAAAGTTTTGCAAAATTTTTAAATTTCTCAATTTTTTATGATTCCTAAGTGAACATGGCTCTATTTCTATCTTACTCACTTGATTCTACTGCATTTAGGTTAACTGCTTCAATGGCAAATCCTGCCACACCCCCAAATCTATGAGGAGCAGTGTCCTCACTGATTCAAAGTTAGATGTGGATGGGCAGCAAGTTTAAAACTAAGGTATTAAAAAGAAAATGATACAGCAAAAAAAGAAAACACAACACAAAACAAACAAACACAAACAAACACACAGAAATAAAGAAAGGTAGATTAGAAACTAAACAGAACAAAGAGCACTTTCATTATAACATCTAAAGTATGTACAAAGTAAGAGAAAGAAAAGTACAAAACTCACACACTATTGCCTAACTAAATACATGTAGACAATTTAATCATCTAATCATCTGCTGGTTCCTTCTTAATTTGAACTCCTTTTGCTTTATCTTTCTTCACAGCAGCAGCTTCTTGAGCAGGACCAGCAGTTGTGGCAGGTACTCTCCCAGTAGATAGAGCTAGTTGCCTTTCCAGGATTTTAGCCTTTTATTCAGCTAATTCAGCTCGGGCTATAAGCAGCTCCCTGATGTCCTTTCAGGCAGTCAACCTCCTCTCTAATCCATCAGCTCTCAGCTTTTCTATAACAGCAACCATTTTTTTTTGTTCAGCATTTAGCTTCTCTTGTGCAGCGATACTCTCTTGGGCTTTATATAAATGCAACAGTTGTTTCCATCCCCTTGCTATATTCTTGAGCTGCCTCTCGTTATCCAATTTAATGCGATAGATTCTTTCTTCATAGGGTATCCTGATTGATATTCTGATAGTAGTCATCCCTCGAATGACATCTTTTTTAAGGTAAGTATTGGATTTCATTGCATGAAGGAGGGTGGAGTATGGGAGAATGGAAAAAGAAGAGGTACAAATCAAAGGTTGTTCCTCACTTGAAGAAGGGCCAGCCAAAAATGAAAAAGGGGTGGGCTGTGAAATTGCGGATGAAAGCTCAGGTTAGGGTTCCAGGTCAGGTTCTGTTTGGATTGACTTGGAAGAGAGGTGGGTATTAAATCATCCACATCTATCGCAACATCGGAGGTGGCTACAACAGGGGAAATATCTCGGTCAGTTAGTGTAGAGACTTTAGTGCAAGTAGGAAGGGGTATGGTGGTTGCTAAGGATAAGGGTAAGGTAGCCAAAGTTGATTGTATGGCTTAGAGGCAGGTCTCTAGGTAGGCCTAGTTTTGGGTATTGGCCAGCATATGGGACTGTAGGGAGAGTAGGAGGTGTAGGATTTGGGGTAAGAGGTCAGGTATGATAGTGGTTGTGGGTTGGGTAGGGGGAACAAGTTGAAAGGGGGAAGTGGGTCTATGTGTGAAGGTAGTGGCCTGGGGTGATGGATGATGTGGAGGGGTGAAGTGTGAAGGGTGAGGTGAGTCTGGGAGAGGAGTATACTCTAAGTTGATGTCTTTTAGGATAGTGGACATTATAGTGGAAAATTCCTCTCCTGAAAATGACTCACGGTCATGGGATATGGGAATGGAATAGTCTACAGGCTCACCAGCGATAGGTATAAAAGGTGGGGAATAAAGTGGGGTTTCAAAGATATGGGTTATAGGTTCATAGGGTGTGGGTATGGGGTCTGGAATGGCTGTGGTTTTAAGGATTGGAATTGTTTGGGAGATATAGGTGGGATGGGGTGCAGTAGGGGTTTTGGTAGGTTTCTTTTTCTTTTGGTATGGGGTCTTGATAGGTGGGCTAGGGTGGGCTGGAAAAATAGGTAGGGGGTAGAAATGAGTAGGGTGTCTGTGGCTATGGTGGTTGGTGATATAAAGTCAGGTAAGGGTAGTGGGCTTGTGATGGGCTGTGATGTCTGGGTTGAAGGTGGAGGTGGTATGGCACTGAGTGTAGGTAAAGGTGGTGTTAAGGGGGTTGGAGCTGGCATGGAGGTAGAGGTAATGGCTGAGGAGGTAATGGTTGTGCTGGCTAGCATAAGTGAGGTGAAGGATGCAGCAGCATTAGTAGTAACATCAGCAGTAGCAGCTGCTTCGAGAATGGTGGGGGTTGCTTCTCTCAATAACTCCGCTCTCTTCTTTTTCTTCTTCTCCATCATGGTGCCACTGATTCTCCACTATTTCTTTTCATAGTTTTTAGGGTTTACGGCCACAGTCTCCTCCTTCCTTTTAAAGAGATATTTCTCCCACTTCAGCAATACAGTAATCAATCTGCAGTAGGGAAGGGCATGAGATTTCTTCATGATTTTCACCTTCTCACATAAATCTTTAATCCCCTCAAAAACTAACTTAGTTGCATTCAAGTAGTGGTTTCTGTGAAATGAGAAGAGGGCATCAGCTATGGGGTACCTCCTCTCCTGCTCATGCCCAGACTAATACACATTTTTCCTCAATACTGCATCCATGAGCCTGAGGTTGGGGTGCAGATCCCTCTTCTTTATTGAGTCACCTGAGGCAGTGGTCCCTCCAGTTAACTCCCTGGCTATCTCAGTAATAGTGGTAATCAAAGGAGGACCCAAGCCACACTCAGGGCTATACCTGGCTGGCAACCTCAGTATTTTTATAATGTCTGCCTGGTTGAACAGCATCTCGAAATCATCAATTAATACCAGCAGTGCTAGGTTCCCATTATCACCAATTTTCAACCTCATATTCAGATAAAATAATCTAACTAATCTTAAGAAAACCAGCTACATTGAGAGCCTAAACAGTGGCAGCAGGGATGCCTTGGTCAGATATTCAATGGAGGCAGAGGTCTCTGGTAGTTCCTCAAAATAGACTTTGTCAGAGATGGTTTCAGCCTCCAGCTGGATTGCTTGCACAAAGTCAGAAGGGACCCTGAGGTAGTCAGTAGTCGCTTCCTCCTCAACCTCAGGGACCACAATTTTGCTCTTTTTCTATTTTATCTTTGATTTTTCAGGGCTCTTAAAAGGTGGGTGCTCTCTGGCCCTCTTCTTTGGGGCTGGTTTCTTCTCTTTTGAGATTATTTACTCAACAACAGGTGAGGGCACCTCAAAGGTCTCCAATGTGGAGGCCTCTGCAATCCTTGCAGATTTTCTAGTGGCCACAGGGCTGCCACTGGCAGACGGGTTCAGCATTGCAGCTAATGTATCGATGAATTTCAAACCTATGGCCATAGGTGCTTAGATCGTGAAAATTAGGGCTCACCAATCTTAGAATATGCAGATCACACTGAGTCAGCACAAAAGCTTTAAACTTATGCCCTTCTTCTCTCTAATAAATAAATCAATTATAGCACAAAGGGAGGAATGGAGATCATACCATTTGAGAGCTAGGGTTCCACCTAAAAATGTATACAGTGGCTCAAATCCCCCCAAACCTTGCTCGAAGTGATAAGGAGTAGCTGAGGAATAAAATGGTGAGAGGAAAATGCCTGAGGTGGTGTGGATTACAAAGTAGAGAAGAAAGGAGAGAAAGGGGATGTCAGTTTTTATGTTGAGAAACTAGGGCAGACAGAGGAAATGAAGAAAATGAGGGGCTTCACTGAGTTTATAGAGCAAATCCCACAGTTCGCGGAGTTGGCAATAGGAGCTCGCGGAGTAAAATTCTTGCGCAATTGGCATTTAAATCCGCGAGACGTTTTGTCGTGCAGAAGAATAAACTGCCTCACATTAAAATTCGCAGAGCTGAATCAGTGGCTTTGGTGCGCAAGAGAAATTACCTTTCAGAATTATTACCTCGAGCAGCAGTCACGCAGAACACCACATATGGCACATTTTTATGCTCAGACTGGGCTCACGGAGTAGAAAGTAACTCTGCGACACACTTTTACAACCATTTATCAGGTCTTTTAGCGCGCGAGCAAGCTAAGGGATGGCTCGCATAGCAAATTTAAGTCCTCTAGATCTGCATGACAGTATTTCTTCACAACCTTTACTCTGTTAGCTCAGTGCAGCACATTGGTTAGTGCATCCATGCTGTTGTGCATCCAACCACTATGCATGAGCACCAACTCTCAGACAGGTACTTCATTTCAACCATAAAAAATATATGCCCATTTTAAAACATCAAATCATCAACATTGCAGACTCCTAAAAATAATTTTTTAGCTCAACTTCATACAAATTATGATAAGGGTACCTCAATCATTCGTCAATAAACACACAGCAAATTCAGATGATAAATATGCACATGTATTTAATTACAAAAATGTAAACACAGACAAAGCAACATAAGCAATTCAATATCACTCTAAATACACAACTGACATATTTCTAAATAACACAAAACAAAACAGCATTTTCATATATATTATACACTTATTACCAACCTTTTGATCACTGGGCAGTAGCTTCCTCCTGAGTAGAGGATGCATCACCAATCATATATTGACCTTTCGGATTTGTCAGGGGCTGACTAGGCAATTTTCCTTCCTCCCTCCTATTCAGAGCATTACAAATCTGGCCCAGCTGGCCCTCAATCTTCTTGATGCTTTGTCCATGAGAATTGACAGTCTGCGCCAAGCTCCCCAAGTTTTGCATTGAAGCTAACATCTACTCTTCAAATTAAGAGGATTTGGGCTGTTGTGGGGGCAGGGCCAACTGGTTGGATGGTGGGGCAGGTAATAGAAAATTTTGCCTTGGTGGGAAGCCTTGATTAAACTGGTACTGGGGTCTATAAGGAGCTACCATTTACTGCTGCTGGGGTTGAGGATATAAATCTTATCTCCACCTCAGATTTGAGTGGTTTCTCTAAGAATACTCAACAGGATGTTGCCCAAAAGTTTGAGTAGCATTAGCATGCTCCATAATAAAATTTAGAAACTGGGTAACAGATGGACAATCATGAATAGAATGTGTGAGAGATTGGCATATCAGGCATGCTTCCTCTACCTGTGCTACCACTCGAGGCTGCATCACATTCATTAGTTTGTCAAATTTCAAGCTCATGTTGTCCACCTTCCTCTCCAGATCAACTTGCACCTTCACTTCATACATTCTACCTCTAGGGGTGCCCTCTTTTACCATCTTAGCTGGAGTCTGGCTATCATTGCGTGACAAAGACTCCTGTTGCATAAAATTTTCCCCTATTATGTCAAACAGCTACCAAGCTTCCTCAGCTGTCTTGTGGAGGTAACTACCACCACAGGAAGCATCCACCATATCCCTACTCTTGGAATTAATTCCTTGATAAAATACTTGGACAAGCTGTCACATTAGAATTTGATGGTGGGGGCATGGTTTTAACATCTCCTGGAATCTTTCCCAAGCTTCATAAAAATTCTCAGTTGAGGACTGAGTGAATGATAAAATATTTGCCCTCATCTGGCTGATTTTGTTCATGGGAAAGAATTTGGCTAGGAATTTGGTTTGAAGGTCACTCCATGACTATATGCTATTGGCCGGAAGCTTTGATAGTCATGTGCTGGCTTTGTCCTTTAGTGAGAAAGGAAAAAGCCTTAGTTTAGTGGCCTCAAGTCCCAAGCCATCAATATTGAAGGTAGTGCAAAGTGCTAAAAATTGGTCTATATGCTTGTAGGGAACTTCTTTACTAAGCCTATGAAACGAAAGCAGCATATTGATGGTGGAGGATTTAATCTCATAATTCCCTTCAATAGAGGGAAATTGAATGCAAAAGGGAGAGGGGTACTCCCCAGGTGCATTGTACCCTTTTAATGTTCTCTGCCTCTCAGCCATGATAGTTGGTTCAGTTTCAATAGCAGGGCCCTGTGGGATGCGTTTAGCTCTAAGGATCCTTTCAATCTCTAGATTTGGAGGTTCTAGCTCAGGGTTTAAAGACCTTCTACCATGCATGTACTCACACCCACAGTAAGTACAAAAAATGCTCACAAGCATACACAAAGAATATTTCAAACAAAAATTAACAACTAAACAAATTTACACTAAACAAATAACAGGGAATTAAATATAAATAGACTGAGATTTAGGAGAAAGGAAGTGCAAACAGAGCTTAGCTTCACTCCAATTGCAGTTCTAGCTTTTCCCTTCTTCTGCTATCCATTTCTGTAAAATTTTACAAAGAATCAGTAGTACTTTTATTCTAGTTTAGGTACAGCTACAAAGAATTTAGTAATCTAAATTATAGTACAACTCAGTTCTTCTAAAAAGATCAATATTTCTCGGTAGCGGCGCCAAAAACTTGTTGTCGGATTGCCTCAAGTGCTGATTATTGTGTGGTGAAAATAAATTTTAAAAAAAGTAAAATAAAAGAATGGATTCAACACAACTAAAGTAATCCTAGACCTACAAGATACAGGGCCTATTGTAGTAAGTTTTGATAAGTAAGAGTTTGTCCCACAGAGAAATTGATCTAGAACTCAAAATGGGCTATAATAGTAGGTCTTCAGATCTGGCTACTGATTTAACAATCCTAAAGAAAGGGAGTTGGGTGTCACAACTATACTAAATTAACCCTAATAAAAGAGAAATAAAATATAGCCCTATCCTAAAAAAAGAGTTATGAAGAAGATGGTGATGGTGTGTGCCAGAATAAAATATAAAAAATAGTGAGAAATAAGCAGGTTAAGTTTAGAGTTAAAGCATTAATGTAACTCAGATTTAGTCTATCTCTGCAGTGCTCCTTGCTGAGACGTTATCTAAAGCCTCAACAAAGTAGAAGTATCCAACTTAACCCATGCCATTTGGGGTGCTCTTAAGGTTATAGGTTGTCCACTCAAATGGCTACAGTCTATCCTATAGAGTTTGTCAAATCTCATTAATCAAGCCAGAAGTTGCTAATCTAATCCAGATGAGTGGACTGATCATTTTCCTATCCACTGGACCAAATCAGGCCATGAATACTATTGCAGTACTATGTAATGTCAGTGCTACAAGCTCCCTAGATCTATGCACAAATCTGGCTGACATCCATAGGTATTCAAACCCATAAAATCTTAAGTTCTTTACCAAGGCCAACGGCTCACTAGTGCCCATAAAAAGGACCATGTAGTAGGTTAAATAAGGCTCTAGATTTAGCTGATCATTGCTACAAAAGGCCTGCAATGAATCAGCCTCAAGCTGTAATTAATACAGAGAAATCAGATCTAACATCTGATATCGATTAGGTAAAACAAAGGGGTGCCAATTCTTATACAAAACCTCCTCACAAGGCTCTAGAAGCTCATGTACAAGGGAGAAGAATCCTTCTCAAGCATGTGGCTGGGCACCACCTTAGGGCTATACTCTGTCCACTCAAATGGTCACAGGGTATCCCATTGGTCTGTCCTTACCACAAAGGTCTAAGAAAGAACATGTAAACTACTGCAACCACCATGGTCCACAGGCCTCCGACCTCCCTAGATCTCACTACAGATCCAGCATTGCTTTCCATGGGGCTATCAAACCAAGGGAAATCAGATGGTAAATAATAAATCTATTGGAAACTAAATGGGCTCATCCCAAATACATGGATCCTATAGACATCTAAGGGAACTATAAGATCTTTAGATTCAATTAGTCATTAAAATAGCTATCCATTAATAAAAGCAAACCTTACAATGAACTACCTCTAGGCTGTAGCCTGTACACAACTGCTCATCAAAAATCTCAATGTATACAAACCCTATTACAAAATTGAAATAGAGCTAAGCCTAACTACTTACAAGGGGATTAGCCAACAAATGTTGGGCTAAGAGAGAAGAAATATAAGAAAAAGAGATGATCAAACCCTAACCCTAACCCTAGCCTACTGGAATTCTCAGCTGACAGAGGATGAAGGAAGGATTGATCATTAAAACTAAACTCTAAGTGTAGCTTATTTACTCTGTCCATGCGACCTTAGTTCTGAAGAGATTAACCCTAGTTTTTCTAGCAGACATGGCACTATTATGACCCTTGAGTCCCTTGAGATGTGCGCCTCGAGATCTATGCCTTGAGAAGTGTGCCCTAGCCTTCGAAAATTTCCAAAAGCTCCTTCTATTAAAATTGAGAAGTTGAAAAACCGTGCTTCACAGGGCTGGCATATGCATTAATTCATTCGCATAGCTACAGAGCCTTCGCGGAGTAACCTTTGGCTGGTGGGAAGTGCTCACTAGCACAGTAAACCTTCAGTAAATCGTGCAGTTCCTTTGCGCTGCAAAGCTGTCATGGAGATGATCTGGAGCGCTTGGATTTCTCGCGCAGTAGAGCTTCAGAAGCTCTCTCTCTCATTGAGTACTCACACAGGTATGTTCCTGCGCTCGCGTAGTAACTAGTAAGGCTTCAAAATGCATGAGATCTGCGCTAGGAGAATTCTGGGCGTCTCTCTCTTCTTTGGCCACGCAAGAACTCGTGAGGTACATTTTGTTCAGTATACATATAAACTCGCTAAGTTATGTGCGCAGCTACTTTAAGGCTTGATCTTTGCGAGAACTTTGCGATGGCAAATTCTGAGGATTTTAAACTGTGAGATCTTTGCGATGTCTTTACAACTCTCCTCTTGATTGCATGGCCCATCTGCGCGAGGGCATCTTCCACTGCATCCTTAGCTTTGCGAGGAAGCTCCTCAACTCTGTGAGATCTGTCTTTTGATACTCTGATGCATTGCACTTGCTACTGTTGTAGTCTTCTCCATTCTCAGCTAACCTCATCCATCTACTAGACTTTGGTCAATGATGACCAGCAAGTAAGTCACCACGATGAGTACTACCAAGGTGTTCCCTTAGGCTTTGGCTCAGCTATCATCCTTGCATGTATTCTCTCTCTTCTTTGGACCAAAAAGTAGGAATTTTTAATTAAGCTGCACAGATTATTGATAACTACAAAACACACTTAACAAATTATTATTAGTCTGCTTCAAGGTCTATCAAAGGCTAGGTTAAGAGGTAAAAAGTGGTACTTTTTAGTGAATAACAACTATCCGAGAGAAGTGAATTGAGATCGCAACACTTTTTGGGAGTGTGTGCCATTTTTGAAATGTGTGTCTTGAATCAACATGACCTAGAGTACCCCACTTCAAATAATATAGAGCAGATCAAAATAAAATTGGGTACCTACTAAAGGAGGCACTCAATCTTGGTCTCTGTTAATGATGATCTTATTATCGAACAATCATACAAAAATATGCACTCATCAGGGATAGATAAAAACAAAGGAGAATGGAAGTCCAGACCCAGAACCCATCCGAGTATAATTTACGAGAACAAACAACCATCCAATGGATACCCAAATGCAAGGCGTACACTTTACAGGAATATCGTACAAATGCAAGTTTTAAGCCTGCACCCTAAAATAAGCCCTTCGGAATGCATATTTGAACATAGTCTTTCGATAGGTTTTTTTTTTTTTGACAGGTTGGTTTTAACCAACAATTGACCTTTTTCATAAAGAGTTACCCGAACCTCAAACCCCGTATGGCGCACGCCTAGACAACCCAGACCAAGAGTCCACACCTCCGAAAAAGTTTGTGATGTATCTGAAGTTAGACACTCACGTTCTTATGAACCCAAAAACAGAGCGATCAATGCACAGAATTTAGCGATGGAATCAATTTGATCAAAACATTGATTGTTTGACCAAGATTGACACTGTCGCTCCTACTTTGAAGTAGGATCCAGAGATCTAAGGCAAACCTTAGACTTAGGACATTAATGTAGCACAGCTGCGTTGCCGATAAAATATTGATATTTTATCGCATTAAAACGTGCATGTGCATAGGTGTGCATAATAAAAACACAGATTCCTTTTTTCTTTTTCAAATGATTGCTTTTTCTTTTTTTCTTAAATAGACTGATGTCTGTGGAGAGATGCTTCATTTGATCTGTCCATCGTCGAGAGGTTGCCGGCTTCGAGGCTTTGGACCATTTTGATGTTCCTGTACATTCTTAAGAAAATGTCAGTTCCTTTTTCTGTTTATAGAGGTAACAATATGCATCCTAATTGACAGAAGAAATATATTTTTACCTATATATTTTTTATTTTTCAAGATATATATATATATATTTTTATTTTTATTTTTTTGGATTTTTTTTTAAATTTTTTTTTAGATTTTTTTTGTTCTTTTTCTTTATTTTGAGAACAATGCCATAAATATGTACATGGGCATAAAAAAGGAGTATATATTTTTTTTTGAAATTTTTCAGATTTTTCATTTTTTTTTTTTTTTTTTCTTTTCTTCTTTTTTTTGTTGTTTGATGCCTTAACAATGAGGCGAAGTAATAGGTCATATTTTGAGCATAGTCGAACTTGTTCATGGTCTGACCTGGTTGAGTTTTAGAAATTTTACCAAAGTCAGAACATCCATCCCTTTGGATCGAATCAATCTTTTCTCCTTACCTCGAGTCATACGTTTGATGGTGTGATCTAAAGATACACCTGATCAAAACCTGATTTGAGCTAACATGAGCGGCCCAATTGAAGACCAAATAGCTCGGGATTGTGACCAAGGGAGTAACCGAATGATTTTCTCTTTTTCTTCTCTTTTACAATATTTTTACTCACAGCGCCCAAGACGAGTTTTCACCGTGCCCATTGTTTCCCTGCTTTTTACCCTTAGTGCCCCTTGGGGTTCTTACTACATCCATGGGTATACATTTTTACCCCAGGCACCTTTTCAGATTTTCACCTGGTCCGCATAAGC
The DNA here is from genome assembly GCA_021018995.1 of Chloranthus sessilifolius. Taxonomy (NCBI): domain Eukaryota; kingdom Viridiplantae; phylum Streptophyta; class Magnoliopsida; order Chloranthales; family Chloranthaceae; genus Chloranthus; species Chloranthus sessilifolius. Next base: position 83,476,324 of record CM037586.1, on the reverse strand, counting down.
TCGCTGTTTTTATTCGTGACACCCTTTCAGATTTTCACCACGTCTATCTTGCTTTGAGCTTATATATATTTCTTTTCTTTTCTTTTTCTTTTTTCAAAGGCCACAATATAGTCATCGATTCCGTCATAGCCAGCTGGATGGAATTCATTTATTTGTCTCACAGCTTGGCTCGTGTTGACTCAACGGATACTATGACTGCTCGTGGACCTTAAAGAGGGTTTTATTCAGGGATGTATCTTGGCCATGGGTAAGGTTAGGATTTTTGAAGGTATTCTGGGTTTAAAAGGTTTTCTTGATAGGGTTCCAGTTGTCATAAGACACTTCTTCCTTGGGGGATTTAGACTGTACATGCCCCACTTTTTCTTATTTTTTCTAATTTTTGTTCTTTTTGCTTTTTTCAGACATCCTCTTTTTTGGGATTTTACTTTTCTGATTTTTTTAGATTTTTGAGGGTAACTCTTTCCTCTTCTCTCTCGTATATACACACATTTTTCTTTTTTCTGAGAGGGCGTACGAAAGAAAGGCCAATGGCTCATATTGAGTAGCAAAAAGGGTATGCGCATTTAGGGACACTTTTTTGCTACTTGGCTTTGAAATGATAACCTCTTTTATGGGGTCCTTAAGCAGTCACATATCCATCTTATCAATACTTGTCTTGCTGCGGGAGACTAGGGAATAGAATCGTCGGACTTATCCAGCATTGATTAGCTCAAGAAAGTGATCTTCGTCTATGGTGTCAAGGCGGAGCGGATATCCAGGGAGTACTTCTCTGATGACATAAGGTCCCTCCCAGTTGGGCTTGAATTTCCCTCTCGGATCAACGTGCCGTCATCTCCCTTTAGTATGTCACCCTAGCATTCTTCAACCCAAATGGCATGACTCAATAATAGAAAGTTTATCATGGAGTAATGATGGTTGCCTTCTCTCAATCTGCTTTGGCCATCTTGATCTGATTGTATCCAAAAAATCCATCCATGAACGACAGCATCCCATGCCTAGCAGTGTTATCGACTAAGATGTCGATGTGTGGCAATGGGAAGCCATCCTTTAGGCTCGCCTTATTTAGATTTCTAAGGTCAATGCATATGTGAACCTTTCTATCTTTCTTTGGTACCGGGATGATGTTGGCTAGCCGCTATGGATACTTGGAGATTATGATAAACCCCGCATCATACTGTTTGATAACTTCATCTTTTATTTTCATCATCTACTCAGGTCGGAGACGTATTAACTTCTGTTTGACCTACTTAATATCTGGATAGAGAGGCAGCTCATGCTCAACCAAATCGGTATCCAAACCAAGCATATCCTCATATGACCATACGAAGATATCTTCGTATGATCGAAGGAAATTAATCATGCTTTTTCTTTCCTCACGAGATAGCAACGTTCTGATCTTGGTGATTCTAGGAACCTCCTTAGTACCCAGATTAACCTCTTCGATCTCTTCAACAGTTGGGGCAGGGTCATGCTCAAAATTTGCAAACCGGTCAAGGAGCTCATTGGGGAGCTCCTCAGTAGGTATCTTCTCGGCCAGACTCATGACTCCTACCTCTTCTTGTATTTATAAAGGAAAGGGGTCAATTTCACATGGGACGAATTTTTCAATTAAGGCATCTTTTTTCTTGCTTTTATCGAGAATTTTAAAAGACAAATTTTTGGATTATTTTGTATTTCTTTTATTATAATTTTTTTTAGATTTTTCTTTTTTTTTGGAGATGGGTCCTTGGCAAAGCGGTTCTCTAAATATGCAGTGTATTGCCTGCCAAGGGCTCACCTCACTTTTTATAGGTTATTATTTTTATTTTTTTTAGGAAGCAAGTGTCAGATTTCAGGCCAATTGCTGCTTCCAGAGTTAAGGGCCTAGTCACCCAATTTCGTACCTGTGGTGCTGCTCCTTTACCTATTTGTTGGAGGCTGATTGAGATGGCTTTGGGGAGTCAACCTCCATCATGTTTATCCTAGGATCATTCGGGACCCTGTCCTCAAACGTCAGCATGGGTTTATGGTGGTTTATGGCAGGGAGTTACATTGATGGGGAACTTCTTCCTTGAAGAGGGACAAGGACGTCAGGTCTATTTTCATATCAGGGAGAATGATTTGGGGATTGGTTGAGTGAATAGTGGCTACCGACTTGTATGGGGTCAGCTGTGTTGCCCCATTCTGATCAATTTTTATGACCCCTGTGCTCACGTACATGCTCCGGATGTGAGGCTGCAGTCGAGGTTCATCCTCAATGTCTATCCCCCTGGCTTTGGATGCAGCAATGGTTCGGGCCTTCTCTTTTGGCTGGGCTGGTACTAATACTTCAAGTTATTTGGAAATCCTCTCCAATCGAGTAACAAAATCAATTGTCTCCTTCGTGCGACTACCTGCATTGATGTCTGTTTGAAATGGGGATCATATGTTGGTCTAGGGATTTGAAATGGGACAAATGGGGGTGCCTGAAATGATTGAACTGATGCGGTTGGTGTGGCAAAATTAGGCCAGTTGTGATTGACTGGTGCAGGAGGCAACTAGACTAATGATGATGTGGTAAAATCGGGCCAACTGTATTGGGCTGGTGCCGGAGATGGGGCAAAATTGGGCATCATGTGATTAACCGGGGTTGGTGCCGGATATGCTTAGTATTGCGAGGGTGGAGTAAAACTGGGCTACACATGGGAAACGGGCGCAAGTGTAGGAAAATACATCCTTAAATCCAAAGGTGTTGCTTGCGATGTGAGAAATAATCGATTAAATTCAAAGGCTCGACTACCTTGACAGTCTCACTCTCCTGATTCCGCTGCCATGAGTCATCATAGTTTTCCCTATGCGAATATATTCTGGGGGTAACGGTGCCTGCATGATATTGGTGTGTAGGTTTGCTTGGGGGTGCTGCGGGAATGAGTTTTCCTGCCTAAATGAGGTCTTGTATCGCATGCTTTAACGGATAACATCGATCAGTTGGGTGCCCCGATTCCTGGTGATAATTATAATGTGTGCTAGGATCGTAACCTCTAAGGGGCGAACTCAGCGAAGGTCGTGGTTGGAGTATGGTGACCAAACCTTTTTCAACCAATAAAGGCAAAAGGATATTTAGGGATTGCCCCAGGAGAGTGAATACTCGATCATATCGAGCCCTTCTCTGCTTAGGAGTCATTTGCCCCCAGGGGACATTGCTCTGCCTTGGAGTCTGATTTATTGGTGTTGGTTCTGCTGCCCCGAACAAAAAGGGGAGCATATTAGTGTTGGGTTGTGTGTTCATTATATTTTGTACCTATGCCCCTGCTCCTCTCTCGGTTCTTTGTTTTAAAAATTTGCAGACCTCACTGGCCCCATTGGCTACATTCTTGCTCAGTCGTCCCTCTCTTATTGCGCCTTAGCAACGGTTGGCATTTCTGATCAAATCAGCAAAGCTGGATTGCTATTTGTATACCAAGAAGTCTGAGATAATTGGCAGAGTGTTTTTTGAGATCATCTCGATTTGCTCATCATCGAGTATTATGTTTCTTACCTGAGCTGCCAGTGCTCTCCAACGCTCAAGGTAATCACTGAAGGCTGAGCCCGCCAGACTTTAACCGGACCAGATCTAACTTGCAAGGTTCAATGTCTATGTTATAGACATACTCTTCTTGAAATAAATGTGTCAGATCTTTCCATGTTTTTATCATGGATGGTTTTAAGGATGTGAACCACCTCAAGGTCGAGCCCGTCAGACTTTTCTGAAAGACTTTTATAAGCAGGCACTTGTCCCCCCCCCCATATTAGCACATGTCCACACAGTAAGACTTGAGGTGTGCGATGGGGTTTTCCGGTGCCATTGTATTTATCAAAGACCAGCATTTTAAATTTGGGTGGCAGTGACACCTCAGCAAAAAGGTATAAATCCGATAAATCTATGGCATGAATCTCAGTTCCCCCTAACTTCATTAGCTGCTTCTGGATTTTATCCATTTGCTCTTTCCGCTGCTCGAATTCTCTGGATGGTAGTGTTGGGGTTGTTCCTTCAGGAAGCTGCTTCCTTTCATTTTGGATGGCCTGGGGATTGGTAAGTGTGGGTGGTGAGGGATTAAATTGGAGAATGCCCCCGCATAGGCCCCACTATTTCTGATATCATCTTCCTTATATTGTGGGTCTATATATGGTACAGTGAGGGTGAGATTTTCTTGTTGGTGTTGGCTGGGCTGGATAGGTGCCAGGTGGGACCATTGGAGGGGAAATTTTGTGGAGTGATAGGATGAGTGGGATTTAGATTTTGGGTGAAGCCCTGATGGGGCCACTGGGTTTGAGGGAAAGCTTGGAGATGGCTTTGGGGTGCTGGGACATGGATGAATTGTAGTTGATGGAGGATAAGTGTCAGGCTTCCGCCTTGGGCTGGGTGTGAGGCTTGTGTGTGATGGAGGTTTTGAGGGAATTGTGGAGGGTATGGGTATGTGGACCCATGGTTTGGGCCTTGTTGGGCTTGGGTATTGGATGGGGGAGGGGTTTGGGCCATAAGGCCTTCGAAAATTTTCCCATTGGGCTTTGTTGGGTTTGGCCCATTGGGCCTTGATAGGTTTGGCCCATTAGGCTGTGAAGGGTGTGGCCCATTGGGCCTTGAAGGGTGTGGATGATGGGGGTTTGGGCCATTGCGCCTTGGTCGGTTTGAGGTAATGATGCATGGAGGCTTGGGAATGTGGATGATGGGTTGGAAGATGTGTGGTGAGAATTAGGGGGGATGTTTTGGGAGGTTTTCCAACTTATGTAAGCCCGAACAATTTCATCCATCATGGTCATTGGAAAGGGATTGGATGGAGGTGGTTCATTTGAGGGCATTTGGGGTGTGGATGATATAGATGTGTGGGAAAACTTGGGCATGGCCCTGATAAAATTGGGCATGACCTGGGTAAACGGGAGAATATGGGATGGATCAGAGAAATTGGGTGTGGCATGGGTAAATGCGGGTGGATTGATATATGTTGGGAAGATGAAGGGTGGGGTATGGTTTGGGGAAATGATGGGGAATGAGGTGTTGGGTTTGGGGAAAATAAGGGGAAACTGACTATGTTGGATGTGGAGGGGGGATGGGGCAAATCTTGGCTGGTGGAGGAAGGATGGGATGTATGTTGTGTGGATGGATGTGAGAAATTGGGTATGTTGGAGGCGGAGGGAAAATGGGGTATATTATGTGTGAATGGGGGAAAATTATGCATGGTGGATGGGTTGGGTATGGGTGTACTTGGAGTGGATGTGGGGAAATGGGGTGAATGTGCATGGATTTTGAGTAGATGTGGATGGGAAAATGGGAGCACCAAATGGCCCGGTGACGGTGAATGGGGATTGGGTGAGGGGGGATGGATGTGAAAACCCCTTTCGTATGGGAATGAGTTGGGAATGTGACGGGGATGAATCGGGATCAGCGTATGCCGGATCCACTGCCCACGACACGGCTTGATGGCGGGGGGGTATGGGTGCCTTGGATGGAGCCCGTAAAGTTTCCTCCTTCCTCCCCTACGGGATGACGGAGGATAAGGCAATGCCATTGTGTCGGCACCACAACGCTTTCTCTTTTTGGTTTTTGGTTTTTTTTTTTTTTTTTTTTTGGAAAGTGTTTATTTATGATGAAGGATTCTGAGGCCTTTGAATTCCCTTTTCGGGCCGTATTCGTGCCCTAAATAAGTCCCACGGCGAGTCCCCGATGCGCTTCGAAAGAATCAAAGGAGAATCCTTTAATCTATTGAAGGCATGAAAATCAATGCAAACAACCCGATCCCCAGGAGCGAGTCGATAAGAAGTTACCTTCTTTTGACCGGCGGGGGCGTATTGGGTGTTGGATAGTGCAGGGGCCTAGTCAGAGGTGCTAAATCGCTAAGCGGGGAACTCGGGATGGTGGAATAGGCCTCAGTTTCGGGCTACACTGCTCAGCTTGGCCAAATTTATGCTTGCCGCATGTAATAGAACCGCCAATGCAAACCTGGAGAAATTTGGCTTGGTGCATGTATTAGTTGCACCAGGCAAACAGTGGGGTCAAAAATATCTTGACAGCAGAAAAGCAAGCCCGAATTCAGTCTGTTTTCTTTGGTTTTCTAGAAGCAATGCTTCCAGGGACTGATTCCTTAGTTGTATCGGGTTTCTCCTCACCGAGCCTAGGGATATGAGTCCGAAATAACTCCACTAACGCGCTCTCCCAGGGGTTTTAAGCTTTGCAAAAGGATAGGTTACTCACCCGATATACCTCCAGCGTAAGCGCCTTCTCAGATACTAGGTGAGCTGGTACTTTTCCGGATCATTACCACTAGGGGCTGCCGTCGTACTAAGAGCCGGGTGTTTGTATATTTGCCTAAAATCCCAACCCTTTAAAAATTACCCCCGTAAAGCTTCAATTAAGTCCCCTTCTTGATTCAATTTTAGTTTCTAATTTTTTTTTAAGGGAGTTTTCTTTTAAGTCCAAAAACGGGTGGTGAAGGTCCCATGCCGCCTCTACAGGCCGGCGTCCACTGGTAGTATATGATTGCGAGAAATATAAATATACAAGTAGGCCCGCCAAACGGTTAAGGCATGTAAACGATTGAAAAGTAAATGAAATGGAAAGACAAAGCGCAAGTAGGCCCGCAAATTAGCTAAGGCACGTAAATGACGGAAAAGTAAGTAAAATGTAAAGACAATGCGCAAGTAAACCCGCCAATCGGCTAAGGCGCATAAATGATGGAAAAGTAGGGACGAGTGAAACTAAGAGGAAACAAGCAAAATGGTAGTAAAATCAAAGACAAAGGCAAAATTTTAAGGGGAAGCTCTACTAGCTACTCCCCAGCAGAGTCATCATTTGTGCAATCGTGGGATTTTTTACGATCCCGTCGTGACGATGCGCACTCTCTAAAAGATGTAGAGTTGCCACCCGGAGCTTTTGGTGTCCCGAGAAATCTAGGATCAATATTAAATGCACCGAACTGCCGAATATGACTCTGATTCATTGGTCTACGATAAAGGCTCTTGGATAGGGGCTTTGGTTATCGATCAAAAAGGTGTTAGGCACCCGCTCAAAAGCGATCTCTACTTATGGCCAAAACAAAAAGGAAAAAATAAAGAATAAAAGAGCACTTCCTCTTGCCCGAAAGCACTTGGATCCTATTTGTGCCCCTTCGCTTTCCCCGAGATTTCGGCGGTATAACGGCACAAATTCAAGGATAGAGCAAAAGCTAAAGAAGGTAGAGGAGTAGAGGGGAGAGCTGAAGCCCTCGGGCCCTTGTTGCACCCTTGTGGACCTTTGCGTAGGTGCACTTGATGAGCTTGCGATAGCTTGGACGATGGAATAAAGGGTTTTAACTCCTAGGGCTTGATAGCTAAGAGGTACTGGAAGAAGGCTAGGGGATGGTTCTCTCCTAACTCGAGGGTTTTATGGTGGAATATAAGGCTCAAATGAAGCTTTGAAATTCTGGAATTTGTATGAGGAAAAGGTGCACCAATGGGGAGGAAAGATCTCTCTTAATCTTTTCTCTTTTGGATTTTTTTCAAGCCATTTGCAAGGGGGGTAGCTCTCTATTTATAGGGAAAGGAGAGGTTAAGAGGGCACTTAAGCACTAATTAGGTTTAGCAATTAGGTAATCTCCTAATCTAATGTTTCCTAGGATTTTGAGGGCTTGGAAAAGCGGGCAAGATGTTTCAATGGTAGATGATAGGGTGAGGTTTCAAATGACTAAAGGGTTGCAAATAGGGTAAGCATGGGTGCAACAGTCCTAATAAAACTCATCCTACACTTTGAGATGGTCAACAAGTCAAACCCTAAAAGTGATTTTCGAGCAAAAACCATCAGAATACTATAGCTAAACGTAGCGCAAGTAATAGATGTGCCAGGCAAAACTATACTGCCTGGAAGTTCAGAGCCCGCGAGGAAGAGGGGTTAAGCTTGGCACAACTAATAGATGCGCCAGGTCATTTCTGGGGAGAAATGGTTTGGTGCAAGTATTACTTGCGCCACCAATGCCTATCTTCTCACGAAGCTATCGCGAGGTTCAATGTAGGCCTCGCGAGGTTCCCAAGTTGCCAATTTTGGGCCCTAAACTTTGGGTCATCGTAACTTTTGATGCGTAACTCGGATTGGGGCGTTTCTTGGCTTGTTGGAAAGATGAAAACCTCTACTTTTCAATAGTATATGATTTAATATTAGTAAAGGTCCCTGCCAGCCCTGATACACCTCTCTATAACCATTATCCGAAAGGGTTAACTATGGGTTCTTATGGGTTTCTACAAGTTTGGATTGGTTCCTAAAGGTTCGAGGAGGGTTTTAAAGGATCATGGGTGATTCCTAAGGATTCGGATAATGCTATCAAAGGCTCGGAGGTGCGCTTCTCTCGAAGTAAGTCTCGATCAGGCCTTGGGCCAAATTTGGGTGTCTACAGAAGCATAAGAAGAAGAGCTCGAGGAGCTTAGAATCTGTCAAAACCGATCGATCAAAATGAGAATCGATCGATCGATTTTGACAGGAAATAGTTATATATATATAATAGAGAAGTATAGTTTTGGAAGGGAAAATCGACCTATCTAATGGAAATTCTATCGATCGAATTGTGCCTCGACAGGCTCTGTGCTCAGCTCGAGAGGTTCTAGTTTGGTTTAATTATGTTCAAGTAGATATTGTGCAAACTCGATAGGTTCATTTGTGGCTTCGACAGGAAGGTCAACAAGTTCACCTGGAAGCTCGGCAGGTTGAAAGTCTGAAGTGAGATTGGTTTCTGAGTAAACCGATCGATCGAGTGTGAAATAAGTTATACAAATAGAGATTTGTATAATAGTGAAGGAAACCGATCAATCTTCGATTGTTGGAATCGATCGATCGGATTGGGATTCGATTGATCGATTGTGCCAGATTATGGCATTTGTTAGTTTTGAGAAAGAGGACTTTTGAGACCTCTTTTGCTTCATCATTCTAATGTGTAAGACATAACTTGATGTGTTCTAGGTTCAGACTGTGAGCATGTGATGTCAAAGTTCTTGTGAAAAGAAAAGACTTCGTGTGAATTGCGTGTGAGGTAGGGAAAATCCTATAGCATGTTCCTTTGTTACGATAAGTGTATGAGTTATGATGTGATCTGTGTGTGTGTGTGTGAAAATCATGACACTTTGTCATTTCAACAGCATGAGTTTTGTACACAGATTTAAGTGTGATATGTGTGTGTGTGTGTGTGAAAATCATGACACTTTGTCATTTCAACAGCATGAGTTTTGTACACAGATTTAAGTGTGATATGTGTGTGTGTGTGTGACATATGTGTGTGTGTGAATTTCAATTCTTCAATCCTAAACCTATTTATAATAACCACAATTCACGGTGATAAACTATAACTTTGCTCTGCACTTTGATTTAAGATTTGTGTGCGAATACCCAATCGACGCGACGGTATATCCATGACCAATACGGCGGGATATCCGTGCAACTTTGTGTGACCGGTACGGCAGAATATCTGTACATTGTGGACCAAAAATGGTCAATGTGAGCTTAAGTAACCCTGTTAACATAGCTCAGGGATTTGGCATTGTGAAATAGTTCATTGAACGACGATGGTGGGTATTCCCATCGATATATTGTGGCTCTCGATGTTATATATGCCCGAGAGATTAGTTAAGTTATCGATTTAAGTTTTCTTTGTGTGAGATGTGAAAAGCTTTGGAAACCATGTGTTACTTTAGAATTTTGCATACTATTCATTTGCTTTGATGTAAATGCCCTTTTATGTACTCTTCAATTATTTTGATTTTTGTCATGAGATATATGTGTGTTGTGATGAAAATGCATGTTATGGATAATTTTTCTATTGATCTTGGACGAAGCTCATCCTTTGACTATACGTCACAGGTACAGGTAAAGACACCGCACGGAAGATATTGAATTGGAGGACTCCGAGTACGTTCTGGGGGAGGAGTCAAAGCCTCCGCCTGAGGAGTTCTTCCGCCAGTGAGTGTTTAGTGCGAGATTTTGTGTAGGTACGGCTTGGTACGCCCGGCCTTTTTGTTGTAGAAATTCAGATACTTGTAATTATTTCAACTATTATTTTCTGAACCATGTTTCAGTGATGGATGGCCATCACCGGTGGTTCTTTTCAGTTTTTTTGTTCATACGTACTCGTATGGGATTAGAACCATTATTTTGAGCGCACTTTGATATTAGAATTGGCGATTTTTTGCTTATATGATGACTCTATCTGCATAGTTAGAGTTCTGCTTTATTTTTCACTTTGTGTGTGGATGTGCCAAGTGTTCCGTTCAATACGTTCGAGGTTTGGTCTTTCGGACCGACCTATCGGCATGGGTTTTCGGGGCGTAAAATCTGGATTGTCACAATTTACGTTCTAGTTGACATTTTGAAATTAGGGTCTAAAGGATTATCTATGAGCAAGGTGACAATTTTACTCTCAAACGGATGGGTCTTTGCACATGATTTTGAATCGACTTAGGAAATATATTGTTTGTTGAATAATTTTCTCTTTCCTTATTCGTAGAGATAAAAGAAACTACAGAATGTCAAGGGCAACAGATAAGTGACCAAGGGAAGAAGACGAAGAAGGAGGTAACACTTCAGATCACTCTCCACTTATAAACCATATTACACGGTTTGCTGCCTTCAAGGCTAAATCCAAAGCAGTAGACCCACCAAAGAAGAAGTTCAAATCTTCTAGGATGGTTATTAGAGAGTTACCTGAAGAAAGAATGGAGGCTGAAACTGTGTCTGCCCCTAAAAAGAGCAAACAAATAGACAAAGGAAAAAAGCCAATGTCCTCTGATAGAACATTGGATCGGATCCCATCCTCAATGAAACGTCACCTAGTGGGAGCTGAAGTCGTTGTAGACGTTGCCTTTTGGGAAAAGTTTGAAATTAGTGGAGATTCAATCAAGTATTTTAAGGGTGCAGGGCTTCATTACTTCTTAGAGCCTGGAGTCACCCAAGTCTACCAGAGATTGGTGAGACTAGTTTATAAAAATATGATTAATAGCAGCAAGGATCCATCCCCAGTTCTTTCCAAAACATTGACGAATTTCCAATTCTTATAACAAAAGCAATGATTGTTGGGGTCATGAATGCACCCTTAGAAAGACCTGAAGTGTCCCCTGACAACCCGAAAGCCAACATCCTAAGAGAACACCCCAATTCTCTTTCGAATTTTGTTTAGATGGCGACAGAGCTGCTAGGTAAACCCCCAAAAGACAGATCATTTTTCTTGCATAAGGATTTAAAATCATGAAACTTACAACTCAACTTCCTAGATATCTTGATTCACAAGACTATACATCCTATGGGTCATGAAACACAACACAGAGCACTCTTTGCGAGAGCTCTGTATTTAATGGCTAATCGAATTTGGTTCGATATTTCATCTTACTTGTTGGAAGTCATTAACACCGTGAGAGAGAAACTGAATCAAGAAAAGTATCAAACAAATAAATTATGTCTACCCTTTGGAGACTTGATTACAAACCTATTGATGAACATGGGATATGAATTTGATCCCAAAGAAAAGGCTCTACCTAGACCAGAGGATGGTCTAATAGCAATGGCTTATAGAACTCTGAGTGCTGAAAACAAAAAGAGAATTCCTACTTCTGAACAGACAAAAGTAACCTCTTCTATGTCAGAGATCACACAAGCGCCTGAAATAGTTCCACAAGTCCAGGACGAGCCTGATGTTGAGCCAACGACAGAAGCCATAGAAGAAGCAGTCATAACAGATTGGAGACTGAATCTCCTGTACAAGAGAGGCCAGTTGAGTTGGAATTTTGAAATGCACCAATGCCTGCTAATGATCAAGCTAGTCTTTATGACTCAGCTTTGGACTCACCAACAGGGCTTGCATTACCCACCTCCATTGTGGCAGACACACTGCCAATTATTTCTGAAGCGGCCCAGGAGAGCTCAATTACCCCTACAGTTGAAGAAATCACTCCACAGAGAGACGAGCAAATTACTGAAATGGCCACTTCTAGCCATATTCCTACACTTATTGAGTCTATTGCTCCACCCGTAATTCTATCAAATGCAGAGCAGACTCCTATATTCCAAGCATTAGAAGCAAGACAAAGTTTTGAAACACCACATGTGTCCTTGCACACAAATTAAATACCTACTTGCACATACAATGTGTGTCCTTGCACTATTGACTGCTTGGAATCAGGTGATGGAGATCGTCATTTTTCACCCCAATCTTCCACAACGGATCTTGAGACCATGAGCATACCATCACTCGGTCTATTTTTTATTCAACATGGCACAAATTCCAAAAATGGCCCTAAAATTACATGGCACACATCTCACACAAACATGATTTTAGGGCCATTTTTTAGGATTTGTGTGCTCAAACATGATTTTAGGGCTATTTCTTTGGATCTCTACCAAATGGAACAAAAACTTGGTCGTCTAATAGTAAGCTAATGCGAGATCCGTTGTGTCAAAGATTAGGGTGGAAAACGACGATCTTCATCATCTGATTCTAAGCAGTCAATGGGTTTCGGACGTAGGCACTTTCAGTAAACCTGTAGGCAAAAGAGGGACCCAAACTTAATAAGTTTCATATATATATAGGAAAAGGTGTCTGTCCTCCATGGGAAGACGGTCACCGTCCTCCAAGGTTCTAGGTGGAGGTCCACGTGGCATCCAAAACATTGTTTCAATGCCACATGGACCTTGGGTGCATTGCTTAGATCATTTTTTTCTTTAATTTGAAAACAAATCTCCATGTGTTTTTTGAACCGGGAAATGTAAATCATTGAAACTAGTCCAACATTGACTTATGCTTTTTTTTTAAAAATTCAAATTTTCTTTTTTTAAAATGGAACTAAATCATCCACCTGTGCTCCACGCGGCTACCAAAGAGTATTTTAGACTTTCAAGTGGACTTTGGAGGACGGTGACCATCCTCCCATAGAGGATGGAATCTGCTCCCATATATATATATATATATATATATATATATATATATATATATATTTTTTTTTTTTTTTTTTTTTTTTCACGACCCGAAATTCTATCCCATCCCCAGGGCCTAGAATTTCGAGTTGTGACCCGCACATATCACGGATATGCTAAGCATATATACACTTAATCAGAGTTCTCGCACATATCCGATTCTATGAAATCCGTGAAAGCCAACATATAAAGGGGGAATATAAGACGATCATAAATGTTGGATCAATGTGAAAAAATACGATAGATCCACCAATAAAACAAAATCAAGGTTGGAGACAAATCCGATAAAGGGAAACCATAGCGTCAACAAGAAAATGTAAAGTCAACTCAATACCGAATCCACAGATATCAATAGCCGGTGATCGGATCAAAACCAGCACCGTAGTCCTCTTGATAACCAGCTACGTCGCCTTTCCAAGGCTCCTGATAATCAACATCCACCAGGTCCACGTACTCAGCACAAATTGGATCAGAGAAACCAACGTTCACTTCGTCAATATGGTCACCAGCAACTGTTAGATTATCGTGGGATTAGTTTACTCAATCACGTAAACTCATTAGGATATACCACCAATCTATCCCATACTACTCAAGTGCATTGTGGGTGCATCACGTGAGTAATAAATATAATATCTCAAAAAAAATGGCAAGAGAAAGATAAAATCATTTATATATCGTAGAACTCATATCATATCATAAATGCAGGTCCATGATTGAGACACTCATATTTTAACGTACCTTATCATATCTCATATCATATCATATCGTATCTTTTTATTTTCACACATACATCTGTACATCGCATGAGCGTAACTAACATACTCATAAAATCATAAATGATTTATGCCAGAGTCGCTGCTCGAACTACCATGTGAGGGTTATCATAGTATCATACCATCATATCATAACACCCTCCATATCATATCATATCATACACTTGATCCAGTCACAAGGGTGGCGGATGACTCATAATTCATAATATCTCCTAAAGACTTGCCTTGACTGAAAGGCGGTGTTACCCTTAAGGTGGCTACGCAAGGAACGACACGTAAAGAGACTTAAGTTCTTAATCTTTTACTAGCCGACACAGTAGTGCCTTATTATCATACTCATAACTTATCTTATCTTATCATACTCATAACATAGCATACCTCTAAGACCTAAATCTACAGCGAATACGGTGCGATAAGCTTCACAAACCACTCTTTCCAAGGGACTGGTTCCGTAGTAATCTGGATGTATTTCGTGTGGCAGCCCATACTACTATAGAGGTTTTGCATCTATACATGAATGCCTACATTCTAAGTTCCACGTGACCGTGAAAAAAATCCCACCATGACTATGGCCTAAAGGTCCAAACCTCGTAACTTAACTCATATCTTATCTTATCGTATTAGAACTCGAAGGTGATAAGGTCACCGTGTATACCACCATATATGAGGTTACATTGAATTCATACTCACCCTACTCATCATGATGTCCCATACCACCATGAGTTGTAAGTCATGTGAATATGATTTATTCCTCGTTTCCATACCATCTCAGCGAATCACCACGCCCAAGCGTAGGCATAATCGCATACACTCTCGTACCTATGACCTAGCATGTCCATAACTATATCATGATCAAAATGAAAGTACAGAATCATCACACGTATAAAAGGTTTATATTTAGGTTATCGTTCTGTTCATTTGTATATTTATTTACATTACCACACCCATAAACATAGAGTAGGGGAGTTAATTATGTATTTTCGATAACTTGATGGTCATAGTTCGATTTTTACGAGGTATCAAATTTCTAACACTTCGTGTTATCGAGGTAGTCACACTGAAGCGATAAAAAATGACATATATATATATATATATAATATTATTATTAAATACTTAATAAAATTTATTATTATTTTAAGAGTTTAGGTGAGTCACGACCATCGATCGAAACATCTAATAGTTAAAGTGCATTGAGTTTGGTCATGCAAGTCCAGTCATAAGGTAATACAATGATAATAACAGTTGTATGTTCGGACACAAATCAATCGATTAAAAAGTGTAACTCAATCAATTGATTTTAAATAAGTTTACACAGTCGGGTTGGTTCAAAATGAATCGATTGAAAAATAAAATAAAACAAGACTTTGAGTGCCCAACCATCAAACCAAGGTAATTTATATTACTAAATTAATAGGGGTACTGGGGTTGGGTGAATATAATAATAGTTATATGATATAAATCAAATATTATTTTATTAGCTATTATAATATAATATCATAACCATCATTACACTAAATATAATATGATATATATATATAAGTCCACAACCCCATTAGTCATTCACCACCAAATAAAACTCAATAGATTGATTATAAAATCAATTGATTGAATATCTCATCCATCAATTAATTAACTAAAAAGGCCGTAAAGTGTCAGAGGACATTAAAACATCAGAAGCAATTAATGTAGTATTGTTCAGTTAAAACCCAAATTGCAGCTCAAAATCAATCGACTCATTTACTAGCTCGGGTTCACGTTGACCCAAATTGCAACTCCAAATCGATCGATTGAAAAGTGTATTTCAATCGATTGATTTAAATAAGGTAACAAACATTTTCTATTGCGATATCGAATTCGATCGACTGAAAAGTATAAATCAATCGATTGACTGTCGCAAATTCTAAACAAAATAGGGTTCCGAAATAAACCCAAAAATTCAATAAAATAAATATTAATGTTAGAATTAATTATTATTTTATTCCTAAAAGCAATTTTATAATTAAACAAATCTATATTCATTTACTAGCCCATCGATACGCGATCAAACGTATCATATGTGACGGGATCTGAGAAGAACGAGATGGATGGATGGGTACCCACCTGTTGAAGCGTGATCGCAAAGATTTCTCGAAGATTCAATTGATTCATATTGACAGGTTCACATTAATGCAAATCGGATATTACGAATTGCTTCGACTCGAGTCCGGAGGAGCTCGAATTCGAAGCATCAAAATCTAAATCGTCGATTCGAATCGATTGATTGGCTCATTATGATTGATGGCTTGAATCATAGTCGAGAGAGAGATGTAAGGGAGTGATATGTGGTGCTTCCTTCTTGAAACTACATCAGATCCACTTTGTACGATTTAAATGGAAATGATGGAGAAGAGAGGAGGCGAGACTAGAGGTGGCTACTGGGTTAATAGAGAGAATAGAGAGAGATTAGTGGGGACTGTGGTTTGGGGGTTTCAACAGAGAAGAGACGAGAGAGGTTGGGCGGTTGTATGGGTCGAAGGTAAAGAGTTCCAATAGACTCTAATTGGTTATAAAGAGAGAGAGAGAGAAGGGGGGTGAAAGAGACAGAGGGAGAGAGAGATAGGCCTTTATTTGAGAGCTGCTAGGACGTAGAGAGGGAGAGAGAAAGAAAAGGAGAGAGATTTGGAATTTGTGTTGTTTGTGTGACAGCCCAGATTTCGGCACCCCGAAACCCGTGCCATCAGCACGACCCTCAAGGCCGTGCCCTGTGATTCTTTACAAAGTATTGGTACATACAAGCCAAATGTTGCAATTAAGGCACATGTATCTATTCTAACAAGTACTCATGCCTTTAAAATAAATAGGGTCTCTAAAGACAGTTCTTGTCCCATGCCAAATCATGGGCATAAGAACTTACCCAAACCGTTGGTGATAACAGTTCACCCCAGACGGTTTATCAAAAGAATAACGGTATTTAATTACATTCAAATAAAGAGGTTTGACATACCAAGCTGTACCTAATACTCTCAGCTCACTCTCAAAGTACGCAATGGGTCTCCTAGAAGAATTCCTCAGGAGGAGGCTCAATCTTCGTGGCACGTAATCAATCCCCGGATCAACGCCTGTAAGTCTCATGCCACTAGTCCTAGACCTGCGACGTATAGTCTAAGGGGGGTGAGCTACATCCTAGCTCAATAGGGAAACACAGTAAACATATAGATTAAGCTCTCACATGTATGTTAAAACAGTTTAAAAGCATGATTTATCTGATAGAATTGCTGAAAGACAAAATGGAACACACGGAAATAAAATGATGGATACACTGTTACCTTACATGACTTTATTATTCTCATCTTACTATTGTGGTGACGGATTCGGCCTAATCACTTAAATCTTAACTTAAGTAGTCCCCGAGTAATATAGCATCGAGCCCCGATGGAATACCCACCATCGTCGTCTAAATAGACATTTGTTATGCGTTACAATTCAATACTACCCAGGCCCCTTTTCTCTTAGGCGGCGGGGTCTATTCTCAATTCAACATCCCTGGGATGTGTTAGGGTGTACGGATTGGCCGCCATACCGGTCACGGATATCATGCCGAGTCAGTCGTAGGTATCCCGCCACGTCGGTGGGGTATTCTAAATAAACCTTAAATAACGAAAATATAAAGTGTGCTCTACATATAGTTATTCACCGTGATTGTGCTAATTATATTACATTAGGCCTTCTCGTTCTTCTTTTGTTTTATCGCTTGGCTTCATATGCATCCCTGGGATGCTACTGTTTTAATGCATCATTACGATGCCCAATATTGCAATTCTATGTCCCCTAGGGACTTCATGACTTCCATTTAGATTCACACACACACACACATATCTGTTGGAAACACCTTTAATATGACTATTCTCTTGAGCTACTCTATATGATTTAAATACTCTACATACATGATTTTGATGAATTAAAATACATGTTTCAAGATATTCCCTACCTCAAAGCAAATCCAAAGCCTCTCAGCAAAGGATACAACGATCCCACGTCAATCTACATTGCATGCGTTAAGAACATGCTTAGAATGGTCACTAGGGCCCTTGGAGCACACAACTCCCATGAATTGCACTAAAATTTATTAAAACCTATGTAGTTCCTCGCACGAGCGAGCAGTATTCCTCGCTCGAGCGGTCACTTAGCCTCGCTCGAGCGAGAGCTTAACCTCGCGCGAGCGGTTAAAACGAGGTATCAACCCTCGCGCGCGCGGTCACCCAACTCGCTCAACTGGCTACGTTCCTTGCTCGAGTGGTTAAATCGAGGTCGCTCGAGCGGTTAAAACGAGCCACCTGAGGCTTCGTGCGATGCCTCGCTCGAGTGAACCTTTCCTTCACAAAGGGTCACGCTCGAGCGAGCCCAGAACATAGTTTATGCTCAGTTTTTATCCTGTCCTCTCTCGAGCGAGCCATTTAGACCGCTCGAGCGAGCCACGATAGATGTCAGTACTCGATCAGTTCGAGAAACTATTTCTTTCTTCATCCAAGGTCTTTTTAATATAAAAATCATTCTAATAAATCCTTTCTATGTCATCTAAACATGCACATAAGCATTTAAATCATACCTCAATCGATGTATCTGATATAAACTTGATCCAAGTTCTAACTAAACGAAAAACTCTTCAAGGTTCCTCATCTAGCCCTTTTTCCAAATCTTCTACCGGCTTAAAACCAACGAACCTCTACCCTCTTTTACAATTCCCTCTCTTCTTTCCTCTCTTTTCCTTCTCTCTATGTAGGCTAATTTAGGTTACGTATTGGGAGACTCTTTTCCTCCCATTTTTCACTTATATATATTAGTGAAAGTTAGTGTGTTTCACACATACACACATAGTGTATACATGTTATTTCTGGTTTTCCTGTGAACCACAATTACACGTGCATGGTACATGACGTGCACTGTTCACGAAAGTCTGGGGTTATTACAGTTTGGGTTTTCGAGAATGCAAGAATTCAAAAAGGCTCTAATTGCCTTTTAAGTGAGGTGGGTGTGAAAGGGTGTAGAGCGCCCATACAGTTTTGGTGCCCCCCCCCATCAAACACTATACAATTTGGGTTTGTAAAAACCCGAGTCGTTACATTCTCCCTTCCTTATACAATTTTCATCCTCGAAAATTAGGTACGTGAGAACGCATCAAGTTTCATCGATCCTCCTTTTTTTTTTGAATGAGCTTGTGAAATTCAATCATCACCCAATAATTTAGTAATTAGAAGTATACAACCATTTTTATACCAATACATGATTCTCTCCTTATAAAGTCATCGACTGTGACTCATCAATCTATAAAATAGTGTTAACTTCTGTCACAAATTTCTTCGAACACCTCATGTCGAACCTTTTTTTTTTTTCAAATATTCATTTGATTTTTCGATTCTTCAAAATTTTTGAATTAAAATGAATTAGCACTCCATCAAATTATTGTCAAGTCAACTTTTAGTTATTATGGTCTCATCCAACATCAAATGCCGCTCCAGATGCAAATCATGGTTCAAATGTTCAGTAAAGTGGGTGCGGGTGCGTAGGGAACAAAACTAATTTTTGTTTTTTCACAGGTTTTCATTACTTTATAACTTGTGAATCTTCAATCCTTAATGAGTAATATCGAGATTCAGTCCTTCAAGTATCAATTTAATTGTCATTCCTAATTAACCTTAAGCATTCAATATTTCAAGTGTTACACTTGGTCTAAATTTTCAGTCTTAAATTCTCGACTGATATATTATAATTTCCTTGATTTTTAAAATCAACTACTTAGTTAAATTCCTAACATCCAGTCCTCAATATAATTTTTTCTTATAACCTTTCGATCCTAAAAAGGTATCCTCAAGGAAATTCTTAAATCTCCTGTCAATAGGATGCTTTTCTACTCTTATAGTCCTTAACTTTTCAAAAATCAAATTATCGTAGTCTCCTAAATAATTTATTCAAAATTTACAGCCACTTCTCAACATCAATAACTCCTAAAATTTTGTTCTAGGTTATCCTCTTTATTATATCTCGTTGACCATAGACTATTTCACTATTATCTAAGGTTACTGATAATAATTTATTTCTCAATATGAATTCACTTCTAATAAATTATTCTTATAGTCGGTATCTCAAACAATAGTGAGTTCTAAATCATCAAATCCTTCAAACTTTATCGTTTCCAATTATTCCCCAATACTTTAAATGTCTCTTCTAATTGCTCCCCATCATTCAAAGATTCTTTTCAATTTCCCTCACATGCTCCTAGCTCATATAAGTTTTTAACAAATAGATCCTTAAATCTTACGTTATTGATCATCACACTTTTTTTTTTTAAAGTCCTTTAGTCCTCAAAAGATATAGCGTTTGGGGTCTATTAAAATCATTGTCACCTCCATCACCATAGTGTATTAACATGAGCCACACAGTCCTCGCGGAAGTAAAGCCTAGCGCTTTGATACCATCTCTGTCACGACTTGAAATTCTACCCAATCTCGAGGGCCTAGAATTTCAAGTTATGACCCGCGCATATCCCGAATATGCTAAGCGGACATACACTTAATCAGAGTTCTTGAGTATGTCTAATTCCATAAAATCCGTGAAAGCCAACAAATAATGGTGGAATATAAGACAATCATAAATGTTGGATTAATGCGATAAAATATGATAGATCCACCAATAAAACGAAATCAAGGTCAGAGACAAATCCGATAATGGGAAAGCATAGCGTCAACAAGAAAATGTAAAGTCAACTAAATACCGAGTCCACAAATATCAATAGTCGGCCCTTAGATTAAAACAAGCACTGTAGTCCTCCTGTGTAATAACCCCAGACTTTCGTGAACAGTGCACGTCACGTACCATGCACGTGTAATTGTGGTTCACAGGGAAACCAGAAATAACATGTATACACTATGTGTGTATGTGTGAAACATACTAACTTTCACTAATATATATAAGTGAAAAAGGGGAGGAAAAGAGTCTACCAATACATAACCTAAATTAGCCTACATAGAGAGAAGGAAAAGAGAGAGAAAGAAGAGAGAGAATTGTAAAAGAGGGTAGAGGTTCGTTGGTTTTAAGCCGGTAGAAGATTTGGAAAAAGGGCTAAATGAGGAACCTTGAAGAGTTTTTCATTTAGTTAGAACTTAGATCAAGTTTATATCAGATACATCGATTGAGGTATGATTTAAATGCTTATGTGCGTGTTTAGATGACATAGGAAGGATTTGTTAGAATGATTTTTATATTAAAAAGACCTTGGATGAAGAAAGAAATAGTTTCTCGAACTGATCGAGTACTGACGTCTATCGTGGCTCGCTCGAGCGGTCTAAATGGCTCGCTCGAGCGAGGACAGGATGAAAATTGAGCATAAACCACGTTCTAGGCTCGCTCGAGCGAGACCCTTAGTGAAGGAAAGGTTCGCTCGAGCGAGGCATCGCGCGATGCCTCAGGTGACTCGTTTTAATCGCTCGAGTGACCTCGATTTAACCGCTCGAGCAAGGAACGTAGCCAGTTGAGCGAGTTGGGTGACCGTGCGCGCGAGGGTTGATACCTCGTTTTAACCACTCGCGCGAGGTTAAGATCTCACTCGAGCAAGGCTAAGTGACCGCTCGAGCGAGGAATACTGCTCGCTCGCGCGAGGAACTACACAGGTTTTAATAAATTTTAGTGCAATTCATGGGAGCTGTGTGCTCCAAGGGCCCTAGTGACCATTCTAAGCATGTTTTTAACGCATGCTATGTAGATTGACGTGGGATCGTTGCGTATCATTGCTACGAGAGAGGACTGCTTTGGATTTGCTTTGAGGTAGGGAATATCTTGAAACATGTATTTTAATTTGTCAAAATCATGTATGTAGAGTATTTAAATCATATAGAGTAGCTCAAGAGAATAGTCATATTAAAGGTGTTTCCAACACATATGTGTGTGTGTGTGTGAATCTAAATGGAAGTCATGAAGTCCCCAGGGGACATAGAATTGCAACATTGGGCATCGTAATGATGCATTAAAACAGTAGCATCCCAGGGATGCATATGAAGCCAAGTGATAAAACAAAAAAAGAACGAGAAGGCCTAATGTAATATAATTAGCACAATCACGGTGAATAACTATATGTAGAGCACACTTTATATTTTCGTTATTTAAGGTTTATTTAGAATACTGGATACCCACGACCGACGACTCGGCAGATATCCGTGACTGCACGGCCAAACCGTACACCCTAACACATCCCAAGGATGTTGAATTGAGAATAGACCCCGCTGCCTAAGAGAAAAGGGGCCTGGGTAGTATTGAATTATAACGCATAACAAATGTCTATTTAGACGACGATGGTGGGTATTCCATCGAAGCTCGATGCTATATTGCTCGGGGACTACTTAAGTTAAGATTTAAGTGATTAGGCCGAATCCGTCACCATAATAGTAAGATGAGAATAATAAAGTCATGCAAGGTAACTGTGTATCCATCATTTTACTTCCGTGTATTCCATTTTGTCTTTCAGCAATTCTATCAGATAAATCATGCTTTTAAACTGTTTTAACATACATGTGAGAGCTTAATCTATATGTTTACTGTGTTTCCTTATTGAGCTAGGATGTAGCTCACCCCCCTTAGACTATACGTCGCAGGTCCAGGACTAGCGACAACGGAGACTTCAGGAGACGTTGATCCAGGGGATTCAGATTTCGTGCCCACAAAAGGGTCAGAGCCTCCTCCTGAGGAATTCTTTTAGGAGACCCATTGCGTACTTTGAGAGTGAGCTGAGAGTATTA
This sequence comes from Chloranthus sessilifolius, assembly GCA_021018995.1. NCBI lineage: Eukaryota > Viridiplantae > Streptophyta > Magnoliopsida > Chloranthales > Chloranthaceae > Chloranthus > Chloranthus sessilifolius. The sequence goes on along the minus strand of CM037586.1, from coordinate 83,453,873 downwards.
GGTACGGCTTGGTATGTCAAGCCTCTTTATTTGAATGTAATTAAATACCATTATTCTTTTGATAAACGTCTGGGGTGAACTGTTATCACCAACGGCTTGGGTAAGTTCTTATGCCCATGATTTGGCATGGGAAAAGAACTGCCTTTAGAGACCCTATTTATTTTAAATGCATGAATACTTGTTAGAATAGATACATGTGCCTTAATTGTAACATTTGGCTTGTATGTATCAATGCTTTGTAAAGAATCACAGGGCACGGTCGTGCTGATGGCACGGGTTTCGGGGTGTCAAAATTCGAGTTGTCACAGTTGGTAGCAAAGCCTTTCTTTTAGTCTCTGACAATCAATTGGTCAGAATATAGGGACTTCTGCTAACGAAACTGTGGTTTCTCATGCAGACCGTTATGTTTCCTAGAGGAAGAGGCCGACCCAAGAGTGGTCACGATAGGAATTTACACAGTAGAGATGGGTTCGTCTCGCCTACCAACACGGTGCCATTGGAAAATAGGGAGATTCTTGAGGGCAGTGGCCAAGGAGAGAACCAAAATCATACAGAAAATCAGGATCGAGGTCGTCAGGATCGAGATCAAAGGGAACAAGATAGAGTGAGGGAGAGAAATGAAGAAAGAGATGAGCGTCAGAGAATGATGCACACAATGAAAACCATGGCAACTTCCATGGCACAGCAGGCAGCATCCTTGGCAGCACATGCCGCCCCAGAACCACATCAGACACCTACGCCTACCAGTGGCTTCAACATTTATCGAATTTAGGAGGATGAGACCTCCTTGCTTTTCAGGGCACGCAGACACCATGGCAGCTGAAAATTGGTTGGATGAAATGGGGAAGGTATTTAGTGTACTGACATGCACAGAGGACGAGAGTGTCCGTTGGGCAGCGTATATGCTAGATGGAGAAGCTGGACCTTGGTGGAAATCTGTTTCACAGACTAGAGCTCAAGAAACTCCAAATATGCCCTGGACTTGGGATGAATTCGTTGAAGAGTTCAATAAGCAATATTTTTTGGAGGTTATGAGAAATCAGATGGAGACTCAATTTTTACAACTAATGCAAGGAAGGATGACCGTGAGAGAGTATGGAGTAGAATTTATGAGACTGGCTCATTTCGCTCCAGACTACGTAATTTCTGATGGGATGAAAGCGAAGAGGTTCCAACAGGGTTTAAGGTCGGACATCCGAGGAGGGGTTGCGCCATTTCAGCTGAAGACTTATGGAGAGATCATGAGTAAGGCATTAGTAGTCGAAGAAGAAAACAATAACCGATACCGTCAGAGGGAACAGCAGGGAAGAGGAAGCATAGATCAAAGCAGGATTGGGAGTTATGAATCAATGAATAAGAAGCCAAGGTACGTAGCACCGAATCAGAGGCAACCGTTCCAGACAGGGTATGGGAGAGCCGCACAATAAACTACTCATCAAAGATTCCCATTGCTGGCATCAGGGAGACCGATGAGGTATGAGGGTCCTGCTATTTCCACTGGAGCTGCAGTTACACAAGGTTTTTTGAGAGCTACTTCTTCAACACCAAGAGAGACTTGTGCCAAGTGTGGCAAGTCCCACAAAATGGCGGATTGCAGGCAAGGAATGCGAGGCTGTTTTAAATGTGGCAAGATAGGCCATGTAATTAGAGATTGCCCTGAGGCAATTAAGGAGAAGACGGCCCCAACTTCCATGCCACGACCTATTCAATCACGAAAGCCAGTTGTTCAAGGGAGAGCCTATGTAGTTACCGCCCAAGAAGCAGGGAGTGTACATGACGCCATTCAAGGTGAGAGTCCTTTTAAATAAAGAATTTCAATTTAATACAATTTTAGATAGAGAATGTGCATTCATTAGAATAGTGTGTAGACTCGTGTTTGTACGTTAGACGATTCTAAATAAAGTATGTGCTATGTATGTGTATGTATGTGTTGTAGGTACGTTACAAGTATATGAAAAAGGGTGTTATGTAGCACGTGACGTACGAGTGTTGATAGACCCAGGGTCTACCCACTCCTTCATCACCCCTAGATTTGCAAAGAAAATGAAGATTGTCCCGGAGACACTGGACTTTGTGTTATCAGTGTTTATCCCAACGGGAGAATTAGTGGGCACAGAGTTAGTCTGTAAATCAGTAGTAGTGAGTGTCCGGGATGACGCTGTCTACGAATTAGACGCACAATTAATATTGTTGGAGATGCAAGGATTCGACGTGATCCTTGGCATGGATTGGCTGTCCCATCATTGTGCAACAGTGGATTGTAAGAACAAGATTATTATTTTCTGACCTAACACGAGGAGATCGTTTCGATTTCAAGGAGAGAGATCGACACAGGTGCCACTCATCTCTGCAGTCAAAGCAGAACGTTTAATCAAAAAGGGGTTATAGCGGTTATTTGGCATTTCTGAAGGGAGATAAAGAAGAAAATAATGTTATCTCCGAGATAGCAGTAGTGCGAGAATTCGAAGATGTATTTCCAAAAAAATTGTCAGGATTACCTCCAGAGAGAGAAATGGAATTCGCTATCGATTTAGCACCGGGAACAGAGCTTGTTTCAAAAGCACCATACAGGATGGCTCCTGCTGAGTTGAAAGAATTGAAAGAACAGTTGCAAGAGCTCATGAATAAAGGGTTCATAAGACCAAGCGTGTCTCCATGGGGAGCACCAGTTTTATTTATGAAAAAGAAAGATAGGTCGATGCGGTTATGCATTGACTATCGATAATTGAACAAACTCACTGTGAAGAATCGATACCCTTTGCCAAGAAAAGATGACTTGTTCGATCAGTAGCAAGGAGCGAAGTACTTTTCCAAGATCGACCTGAGATCTGGATACCTTCAGTTAAGAGTCAAGGCCAAAGACATCTAGAAAATGGCATTTAGGACACGATATGGATACTATCAATTTTTTGTGATGCCGTTCAGATTGACCAACGCACCGACGTCGTTTATGGACTTAATGAATCGGGTGTTTAAATCACACCTAGACTCCTGCGTTGTCGTGTTTGTTGACGACATCCTGATTTACTCAAAATCGAGGACGGAGCATGAAGAACACTTACGGGTCGCTCTACAAACTTTGTGTGAACACCAATTGTACGCCAAGCTTAGCAAATGTGAATTCTGGTTAGAAGAGATTAGCTTCTTCGGACATGTCGTCTCAAAGCATGGTGTAATAGTAGATCCCGCTAAGATCGAGGTAGTAGTGAACTGGGAGCAACCAAAGACCGTGACAGACGTCCGAAGTTTCCTTGGGCTAGCAGGTTATTATCGACGTTTCGTTGAGGGGTTTTCAAAGATATCGAGACCTCTTACGAGACTTATAAGAAAGGATTCAAGATTTGAGTGGAGTGAAATGTGCGAGAAGAGTTTTCAAGAACTCAAGAAGAGACTCACCGATTAGCCATTCAAAATCGAGGGGGGATTCATGATCTCTGATGATGCTCAGTATAATGGTTTGGGTTGCATGCTCAATCAATATAAAAAGGTAATAGCTTATGGGTCAAGACAGTTGAAAGAGCATGAGAAGAACTATCCGACGCATGATCTGGAACTAGCAGCGGTCATATTCGCATTGAAGATATGGCGACATTATTTATACGGAGAAACGTTTGAAATCTTTACAGACCCCATAAGAGCCTCAGATATCTGTTTACACAGAATGAACTAAATATGAGGCAGCACAGATAGATGGAGTTCCTCAAGGACTATGACTGTTCTATACAGTACCATCCAGGCAAGGCTAACGTAGTGGCCGATGCCTTGAGTCGAAAGAGTTCAGCTCAGTTGGCTAGTCTAATTTTAGTTATACACCGATGGAAGCTGTTGGAGGATCTAGCACTATATGGTGCAGACATTAAGTCACTAGCTACAGGAGCCTTTTTGGCCAACATATCAGTGAAGCCGGTGATATTCGAACATATACGAGAACTTCAGGTAGAAGACCCAGTACTAACCAAGATACGTCAAGATGTAACTGAGGGCATCAGATCCGACTTTTCAATCAAGGAGGATGGCTCCTTATTGTTCAAGGGCCGTCTCTGTATTCCAGACAATACCGATTTAAGCCGAACAATTCTTGATGAATCCCACAAGTCAAGCTATGCTATCAACCCGGGGAGCACGAAGATGTATCAAGATCTGAAAAAAATTACTGGTGGAGAGGTTTGAAGCAAGACGTGGCAGAGTGCGTGTCGTGGCGTTTGACGTGCCAACAAGTGAAGATTGATCATAGACACCCCGCAGGTCTATTGCAACCCCTACCTATACCAGAATGGAAGTGGGAATCAATCTCTATGGACTTCATAGTCGGGCTATCGCAAACTGCAAAGAAGTACAATGCCATTTGGGTAGTGGTCGATCGATTGACCAAGTCAGCACACTTCTTGCCTTACCACACGATGTACACGGCGGGAAGACTGGCAGAGCTGTATATGAAAGAGATCGTCCGTTAGCATGGGATTTTGAGTAGCATCGTTTCAGATCGGGACCCATTGTATACATCAAAGTTTTGGAAGAAATTTTAAGAAGGAATGGGAACGAGACTAGATTTCAGCACGGCGTTCCACCCATAAACCGACGGACAGACTGAGAGGGTCAAATCAGTGAAGACATGCTTAGGGCATATATGTTGGAATTACAAGGATCGTGGGATCAACACCTACCATTGATTGAGTTTGCATATAACAACAGTTTTCAAACGAGCATTGGGATGGCACCGTATGAAGCCTTATACGGAAGGCGATGTAAATCGCCAATCAATTGGGAGGAAACTGGTGAAAAATTTGTTTTGGGACCCGAGTTACTTGAAGATAGCGCCGCTATTGTACGCATGATCAGAGAAAGACTAAAGGCGGCCCAAAGCAGACAGAAAAGCTACGCTGATATCAAGCGGACGAGCATGGACTTTAAGGTGAGAGAACATGTTTTTGTGAAGGTATAGCCTATGAAGGGCGTGATGAGGTTCGGAAAGAGAGGGAAGCTAAGTCCCCGCTATCTTGGACCGTTTGAAGTTTTGGGTCGAGTAGGGGAAGTTGCTTACCGCATTGGATTGCCACCGTTATTTGATCAGGTACACAATGTGTTCCACGTATCTATGCTCAGGAAGTATCTTAATGACCTTGATCACGTGTTGAGCGGCAAATCATTCGAGATGCATAAAGATATGAGCATGATCGAAGAGCCGGCGGAGATTTTGGATCAAAAGGTACAAGTGCTACGCACCAAAGATATTCCTTTAGTGCTTGTGCGGTGGAATAACCATCCGGCTGAGGAACCAACGTGGGAGAGAGAGGCAGATGTTAAAGAACAATACCCCAACTTGTTTGAGAACGTTAACTAGTGGTTTTCTTAAATATGATGATATGTGATATTTTGGCAATATATTGATTTCTATTTGAAACTAGTAAACAAATGAGATTGAAATATTCGAGCATTTAGTTTAAAATTTTTGCCAGGAAGATCGGTTCATGTGAATAAAAAAAATCTCAAATGTCCACAAAGGAAATCAGGAACGAATGATGTCCTCAACTTTAAAACAGATCAAGCGAAAATATAAGCTTAAGGATGCCAGAAAGACGTTCTGGGTTCGCTCGAGCGATATTTTATGCTCGCTCGTGCAAGCCACATAAAATAACAAACAAGATGTATTCTAGGACCGCTCGAGCGAGGGTTAGTGACCGCTCGAGCGAGGGTTAGTGATCGCTCGAGCGAGGCCATGAATGTATATCAGTCAGCGTTCTAAGCTCGCTCGAGCGATAACTAGTGACCGCTCGAGCGAGGACAGACTATATATTGCAGACGGAAGGTTAAACATTCATTTCGTCTTTAAGCGAGGGATTCGAGCCGAGCAAGGGTTTAGGGTTTTCGATCTTCACGCTTTTCCGATCGATTCGAGTCGGATTCGAACGATCCGATCCGTCAAAAACACTTTGTAAGGTAAACCTACCCTTTTCCAATTTTTATTGCATTTAAAAAAGATTCTATAGAGATCTAATGGCTTCTTCAAGCCCTAATCCCCAACCAAGGAAACGAATGGCGATTCAATCGCCATCATCGCGCAACAAGGCGCCATAACAACAACCACAACCACCACCATGCCCATCAGCCACCCCTATCCAATTAAATGATTGGTGGGGAGCCAAAATTATGGAGGCCGAATGGGAAATTCATCCCTCTTGTTTTGTTGATCCGACGTCCACCAAATGGACTTCGGATTTTCTAACAAATTGCTAATCAACATCGTCGAGCTCGGTACTACCCGAGGCTCGTAAAACTATTTTATCAAACTCTCAATACGAATGTGAATGAGGACACCATCCTCGTCACAATCGACGGAAAAGAGTTAACTTTTGGAAGTGGCGATGTTTCCACCGCCATGAACTACCCTAATACTTACGCCCCGAACCCACACACTCAACCACCTTTTACCGGAAACGTAGAATTCCCAACTATCATTTCTTATATTACTGGCGGCACGTCCGCATCGGGTCAATCCATCACCCGATCCCAGCTACCGCCACACATGTGGCTTTTAGATATTATTTTTAAGAAGAATTTGCACCCTACCGGCCATGATCAAGAGCGTCGCGACGCATTCGTGCAAGCCTTGCACTCCGCCTTTCACAACAGGTGTTTTAGTGCACCCATGGTAGTCATCAAAGGCATGGTGTATGCCTATAGAAGAAATGTCAGGGGCGTTGTTCCTCCACCTATCAACCGCCTACCATATGCATGTTTGATATCCCGACTCCTCGATGCACGTAATGGAAAAGAAGGATTCAAGATCCGAACCGACGAGTTATCTTTTACCGATAACGTCTTCCCCTATTTAGCCCAAGACTTAAGCCGAAAGTTAAAGAGCCTTCAAACTAATGTCAATAAGAAGAGAGACCGCAAAATTTCCCGACAAGCCACGCAACAAGCACCGGCGGGACCGATTGCTCCCTCTACTTCATCTTCACAGCCCCTACCTAGCACCAACACCGACATGATGCGAGAGATCCTCCAGCAGGGGCGGGAGCTCAGGTTACATCAGAGGTTTCAGGAGGCGCTGCTCATAGACCTCATGGGCCATGCATACCCGCAGTCATACATGGAGCGCATCGGTGCTATGAGAGGCACTATTTTTGGAGCATCTAACTCGAGCCCTGCTTTGAGGAACATTGTAGCGGGTACCACTACCGCCAGGGAGGTTGACGAGGATGACGAGGACTACGACGATGATGATGCCTCCGACGACGACGACGACGAGTATGAGGAGGATGATGATTAGGTAGACATATTTCTTTTTGAAAACGGTAATGAAATTTTAGTTGTGATATTTTGGTTGTAATATTTTAGTTGGTATCATTTTGATGGAGTGGTTTTTTTTGTTCTATAAACTATCGTGACATGGTTGTCACAAAACGTTGATGGTTAACTTTATAATAGCATCGTATATACTTCACATGTGGTCAATTACTATTATGATCGTAGAAACTCTAGTAAGTATCTTATCATCGATATTCTTGTCGATATTTCCTTACCGTTTAGATCGACTACGATAAGTGTAAGGTTGCGTAATACTATAAGGTGTGAATAATTGCCTAATGCAGGTTAAACTATGAGTCATTGGACTATATGATTGTGGGTTGTTCTAGTATACTCCACTTCCTACGATAACATCGATTTTCGAGGACGAAAATCTTTTAAGGTGGGGTGAATGTAATAATCCCAAACTTTCGTGAACAGTGCACATCACGTACCATGCACGTGTAATTGTGGTTCACAGGAAAACCAGAAATAACATGTATACACTATATGTGTATGTGTGAAACACACTAACTTTCACTAATATATATAAGTGAAAAAGAAGAGGAAAAGAGTCTCCCAATACGTAATCTAAATTAGACTAGATAGAGAGAAAGAAAAGAGAGTGAAAGAAGAGAGGGAATTGTAAAAGAGGGTAGAGGTTTGTTGGTTTTAAACCGGTAGAAGATTTGGAAAAAGGGCTAGATGAGAAACCTTGAAGAGTTTTTCGTTTAGTTAGAACTTGGATCAAGTTTATATCAGATACATCGATTGAGGTATGATTTAAATGCTTGTGTGCGTGTTTAGATGACATAGGAAGGATTTGTTAGAATGATTTTTATATTAAAAAGACCTTGGATGAAGAAAGAAATAGTTTCTCGAACTGATCGAGTACTGATGTCTATCGTGGCTCGCTCAAGCGAGGACAGGATGAAAACTGAGCATAAACTACGTTCTGGGCTCGCTCGAGCAAGACCCTTTGTGAAGGAAAGGTTCGCTAGAGCGAGGCATCGCGCAAAGCCTCAGGTGGCTCGTTTTAACCACTCGAGCGACCTCGATTTAACCGCTCGAGCAAGGAACGTAGCCAGTTGAGCGAGTTGGGTGACCGCGTGCGCGAGGTTGATACCTCGTTTTAACCGCTCGCACAAGGTTAAGCTCTCGCTCGAGCAAGGCTAAGCGACCGCTCGAGCGAGAAATACTGCTCGCTCGCGCGAGGAACTACACAGGTTTTAATAAATTTTAGTGCAATTCATGGGAGCTGTGTGCTCCAAGGGCCCTAGTGACCATTCTAACTATGTTCTTAACGCATGCAATGTAGATTAACGTGGGATCATTGTGTATCACTGCTACGAGAGAGGACTACTTTGGATTTGCTTTGAGGTAGGGAATATCTTAAAACATGTATTTTAATTCGTCAAAATCATGTATGTATAGTATTTCAATCATATAGAGTAGCTCAAGAGAATAGTCATATTAAAAGTGTTTCCAATACATATGTGTGTGTGTGTGTGTGTGTGTGAATCTAAATGGAAGTCATGAAGTCCCCAGGGGACATAAAATTGCAACATTGGGCATCATAATGATGCATTAAAACAGTAGCATCCCAGGGATGCATATGAAGCCAAGTGATAAAACAAAAAAAAGAACGAGAATGCCTAATGTAATATAATTAGCACAATTACGGTGAATAATATATGTAGAGCACACTTTATATTTTCGTTATTTAAGGTTTATTTAGAATACCCCACCGACGTGGCGGGATACCCACGACTGACTCGACAGGATATTCGTGACCAGTACGGCGGCCAAACCGTACACCCTAGTACATCCCAAGGATGTTGAATTGAGAATAGACCCCACCGCCTAAGAGAAAAGGGGCCTGGGTAGTTTTGAATTGTAACGCGTAACAAATGTCTATTTAGACGACGATGGTGGGTATTCCATCGGGGCTCGATGCTATATTGCTCGGGGACTACTTAAGTTAAGATTTAAATGATTAGGCCGAATCCGTCACCATAATTGTAAGATGAGAATAATAAAGTCATGCAAGGTAACAGTGTATCCATCATTTTATTTCCGTGTGTTCCATTTTTTCTTTCAGCAATTCTATCAGATAAATCATGCTTTTAAACTGGTTTAACATACATGTGAGAGCTTAATCTATATGTTTACTATGTTTCCCTATTGAGCTTGGATGTAGCTCACCCCCCTTAGACTATACGTCGCAGGTCCAAGACTAGCGGCAACGGAGACTTCTGGAGACGTTGATCCAGGAGATTCAGATTACGTGCCCACAGAAGGGTCAGAGCCTCCTCCTGAGGAATTCTTCTAGGAGGCCCATTGCGTACTTTGAGAGTGAGCTGAGAGTATTAGGTACGACTTGGTATGTCAAGCCTCTTTATTTGAATGTAATTAAATATCATTATTCTTTTGATAAACCGTCTGGGGTGAACTGTTATCACTAATGGTTTGGGTAAGTTCTTATGCCCATGATTTGGCATGGGACAAGAACTGTCTTTAGAGACCTTATTTATTTTAAATGCATGAGTACTTGTTAGAATAGAACATGTGCCTTAATTGCAACATTTGGCTTGGATGTACCAATGCTTTGTAAAGAATCACAAGGCACGACATTGAGGGTCATGCTGATGGCACGAGTTTCGGGGTGCCAAAATTTGGGCTGTCACATCCTGATAATCGGCTACGTCGCCTTTCCAAGGCTCCTGATAATCAACGTCCACCGGATCTACGTATTCAACACCAATCGAATCAGAGAAACCAACGTTCACTCCGTCAATATAGTAACATGCAACTGTTAGATTATCGTGGGATGAGTTTACTCAGTCATGTAAACTCAATAGGATATACCACCAATCCACCCCATACTACTCAGGTGCATTGTGGGTGGATCACATGAGTAAGAAACATAATATCTCAAATAAAATAGTAAGAGAAAGATAAAATCATTTATATATCGTAAAACTCATATCATATTATAAATACTGGTCCATGATCTAGACACTCATATCCTAACGTAGCTTATCATATCTTATATCATATCGTATCTTTTTATTCTCACACATACATCTATACATCGCATAAGCATAACTGACATACTCATAAAATTATAAACGACATGTGCGAGTCGCTGCTCGAGCTATTATGTGAGGATCACCATAGTATCATCCACCATATCATAAAGCCCTCCATATCATACCATATCATGCACTCCATCCAGCCATAGGGGTGGTCGGTGACTCATAACTCATAATGTCTCCTAGAGACCCGTCTTGAATGAAAGAGGTTATTGCTCTTACGGTAGCTACACAAGGAACGGCACGTACAAAGACTTAAGTTCTTAATCTTTTACTGGCCTACACAGCGGTGTCATATTATCGTACTCATAACTTGTCTTATCTTATCATACTCATAACATAACATACTTCTAAAACCTAAATCCACAGCGAACACGGTGAGGTAAGCGTCATAAATCACGTTTTCTAAAAGACGGGTTCTATAGTAATCTTGATAAACTTCGTGTGGCAGCCCATACTATCATAGAAGTGTTGCATCCGTACATGAATGCCTATATTCAAAGTTTTACATGACCATGAAAAGAATCCCACCATGATTATGGCCTAAAGATCCAAACCTCGTAACTTAATTCATATCTTATCTTATCGTATTAAAACTCGGGGATAATAGGGTCACCGTATATGCCACCGTATATGATATTATACTGAATTCGCACTCACTCTACTTGTCATGATGTCCCATACCACCATGTAAGATATGTGAATACGATATATTCCTCGCTTCGATACCATCTCAGCGAATCACTACACCTAAACATAGGCATGATCTCATGCACTCTTGTACCTATGACCTGACATGTCCATAACTTATATCATGATCAAAATGGAGGTACAGAATCATCATATGTACAAAAAGTTTACATTCAGGCTATCATTATGTTTAAACGTATATTTATTTACATTATCACACCCATAAATATAGAGTAGAGGAGTTAATTATGTGTTTTCGATAACTTGAAGGTTATAGTTTAATTTTCACGAGGTATCGAATTTTTAACACTTCGTCTTATCGAGGTGGTCGCGTTGAAGCGATAAAAAATGACATATATATATATATATATATATATATATATATATATATATATAATATTATTATTAAATGCTCAATAGAATTTATTATTATTTTCAGGTTTTAGTTGAGTCACGACTATCGATCGAAATATCTAGTAGTTAAACTGCATTGAGTTTTGATTGTGTAAGTGCAGTCATAAGGTAATACAATGATAATAAAAGTTGTATGTTCGGACACAAATCAATCGATTGAAAAGTGCAACTCAATCGATTGAATTAAATAAGTGTGCACAGTTGAATCGGTACAAAATCATTCGATTGAAGAACAAAATAAAACAAGACTTTTGAGTGACGAACTATTAAACCAAGGTAATAGATATTATTAAATTAATAGGGGTACTTGAGTAGGGTGAATATAATAATAGTTATATAATATAAATCAAATAATATTTTATTAGCTATTAAAATATAATATCATAACCATGATATATATATATAAGCCCACGACCACATCAATCATTCACCACCAAACAAAACTCAATAGATTGATTATAAAATCAATCGATTGAATATCTCATCCATCAATTAAATAACTAAAGAGGCAGTAAAGTGTCAGAGGACATCAAAACGTCAAAAGCAATTAATGTAGTGTTGTACAGTTAAAACCCAAATTATAGCTCAGAATCGATCGATTCATTTACTAGCTCGGGTTCACGTTGACTCAAATTACAGCTCGAAATCGATCGATTGAAAAGTGTATTTCAATCGATTGATTTAAATAAGGAAACAAATATTCTCTATTGCGGTTTCAAATTCGATCGATTGAAAAGTGTAAATCAATCGATTGACTATCGCAAATTCTGAACAAAATAGGGTTCCGAAATAAATCAAAAAATATACCCGAAAATTTAATAAAATAAATATTAATATTAGGATAAATCATTATTTTAATCCTAAAAGTAATTTTATAATAAAAAAAATCTAGATTCATTTACTAGCCCGTCGATACACGATCGAACATATCCTACGCGATAGGATCTGAGAAAAATGAGATGGATGGATGGGTACCCACCTGTTGAAGCGTGCTGGCAAAGATTTCGCGAAGATTCGATTGATTTTGATCGACGGGTTCACGTTGACACAAATCGGATCTGACGAATTACTTCGACTCGAGTCCGGAGTAGCTAGAATTCGAAGCATTAAAATCTGAATCGCCGATTCAGATCAGTTGATTGGCCGGTTGGGATTGATGGCTTGAATCATAGTCGAGAGAGATGTAAAGCAGTGATCTGTGGTGCTTTCTTCTTGAAACTACATCGGTTCCACTTTGTACAGTTTAAATGAAAAGAACGGAGAGGCGAGATGAGAGGTGGCTGCTAGGTTAATAGAGAGATACTAATGGGGACTGGTTTGGGGGTTTTCAACATAGAAGGAGACGAGAGAGGCTGGGCTGCATGGGTCCGAGGGAATACTCTAATTGGTTATAAAGAAACGGGGGGGGGGGGAGAGAGGACAGAGCATTTGGGATTTGGGTTCTCGAGAATGCAAGAATCCAAAAAGGCTCTAATTGCTTTTTGTGATAGGGTGCGGAGCGCACAAACAGTTTTGGTGCCTCCCTATCAAACACCATATAATTTGGGCTTGTAAACATCCGGTCCTTACATATATATGATAAATTTGAGTGTCCATCTCAAAATCAATTAGCTCCGAGTGGAGGAGCTCAAAATCTTATATGAGAAGAGACAAAGTTATGAATACCCGATGTGGGACTAAACCTCAACACTCCCCCACACATGTGTTGGCGAGACTGAGCCAAATCACATGAAGAATTGAACTGAGTGACCCGGAGTGGAGAAAGGATTGCTCTAATGGCATGATAGAATTCCATAGAACTAACTAAACCTCACAAAACTAGCTTGAAGGTGAGGCTTGCCAAAGATATAAATAACCCAAAGAGAACTAGCCCACAACCGATGTGGGACAAATCTAACACGCCCCCGCACGTGTTGGCGGTGGAATTGAGCCAAGCCAAATCACGTGGACAAAAACGGTTGATGTGGAGCAGAGAAATGTCGGCTCTGATATCATCGTAGAATTCCATGGTGTCCATCTCAAAACCACTTGGTTTTGAGTGGAGGAGACCAGGAACTTATGAGAGAAGAGAAGGGCTATGAATAACCAATGTGGAACTAAACTTTAACAATATATATATATATATATTCATCCAAATTGAAATATATATATATTTATATTCATCCATCTGAGATGCAAATTGAAAGATGCCCACTCTTCATGTTTTCACAAACCTGCTATTTGCTTAAACTTAACAAAACATAAGAAATAATGAACATTATTACCAATAATAAGCATGTGTTTATATGTGTGTGAGAAATATTCAATTATGTATCTGGTTTCTAAGATATTTTCAGATATACCACCCTATTTACTAGTAAAAGTGACTAACATTCTCCGGTGGATGAATAAATTAAGATCTATCTCGGTCCGGACAACCTTATCGCTTCTTGATCATAGGTTGAATCATCGGCCCAAGTAAACTGACTAGACATAACTGAATATTCTTGATTTCGGATCACTTCAAGCCGCTCCCACTCTGCCCATCGTTCAGCCAGTCCCACTCCTTGCAGCATGCCCACAACCTCTGCCATCTTTGGCCGATCTTCGGGTGAGGTTTGTGTGCATAGCAAAGCAACTTGAACAATGACCTCTACTTCTTTGGGATTGTAGTTTTGCTTCAAGTTGCAATCCACAATGTCGTGAAGCCTTTTCTCTCTCTGTAACTTCTTTATCTGTAGGTACAACACATTTACTATATAACTCAGAACAGCAATCAAAAACCTCAAAACGGGACATATGGATTTTTTTCATCTTCTGTCTAATGCATATGGTGGATTTTGGCAACACATACATCAAAGTGAACCGTCGAAAACTCCATTAATGTATCGGCTGCAAAGAAACTTACAGAAAGTGTAGTTGCTGCATAAACTGGCTTATCGAGCATACGTTATCAGAAATTTGTAACTTAACGTAAAGAAACAAGAATTATATATTTTGGAAGATGAGAAAAGCAAGTAGCATTGAACAACTGATGTATAAATAAATTTACAAAGGTAAGTTACAAAAATTGACTAGTCTAGAAGTCTAAGAGCTCAGATAATTATTGAAATATCGGTCAGCCAAACAGGTGTTTGTAATGAATAAAAGTTGAAAGAGAATTCAGTGCAGTGGAGTAAAATAGGATAATGGGACCTTAATTCCATTATCATAAGTACTCCCTGCTTTAAGTTAGTATATTTAAATTATTTTCTCACATTGATCCCAGAAATTCATATAAATACTTAATGACTATGTTACCATGATAACATGAAGAAATGATCAGGAGAGCATGACTAGTTATTCACTGACGAAAGCCTCAAGACATACAATTACAGAACGAGAAAATGGACCAATATACCTCTAACATAACTTGGTATACAGACAATAACAAGACAAAATGCACTTCCATATACAATAAGCATCATCTAACACATCACAGTAGGAGAAACTTTATGATTGAACTTTTTCTCTGATAGTTACAAACAAGGAGATAAATAGAGAACAACTGGAATGGCCAAAAATATTAATGTCATAAATATTAATTTCTATGTTTCATATTTATAAAATATGTGAAAATATTCCATTCATTAAAAGATGAGGGCTATCATTGGAATTCCGTATCTGCTCTAAGGAACAGCCTTACAGTGCTGCATGGAACCAAATGGATGGCTTCTCACATATATTCAGGGAAATCTAACAGGGTAGCAGATGGCTTAGCAAACACGGCCATTGATACTAGAAGCTTCAAAATTTGTCATAAACAAGAATACCTGCCTAGGCAAGCTCAGCAATTCATTATTGATATAATTCAATTTTCTATCTCTGGTTTCCATGGTAGTAAAGGGCTATGCCCCTTCATGTTGTAACATTATTTTAGTGGACAAAAAGGTAATTATGCAAGAATAGATACACCTAACTATGGTGTATAAGACACATTTTGTAACTTCTTAGACATTAATAACCACAATGTAATGACAAATGATAGGTAGTATTAGGGTCAGGAAAGTGTAGGGTTAGGTTGGTGGTATTAGGCTTAAGGTTAGAGAGAGAGAGAGAGATTAAGGAGAAGCCTTAGTGAGAAAGAGGTCCTCACTAGCATTTATATTAAGTTGGTAAAGATATATTTACACGCCCAAAAAGGGGTACACCTACGACAGTAATACAAATATATTCATAGAAACAACTCCCACGACCTTGACCATCAGTGCTGCAGCCACTACCCCGGTCTCTTGAACGACCACCTCGAGAACCACCTGACTTAAAGGCCGGTGTATTAGAGGGAGGAACAACATAAGTCAAAGCCCTATAGAGTTTGGTGGTTTTCAAATTAGCATAATGATGATGAAGGAATATATGAAGTGCAAGCTTAGTAACGCCAAGAACAAGGAGGATTTGGTTAAAACAGAAAACCATTTAGTGCCACAATGAGATAAATTCAAATATTTGAGTTCTATCATATCATGGGACAACGAGTTAGAGAGAGAGATCTCAAACAAGAATGATGCAAGGTGGTAAAGTAGAGATAGGAAAGTGTTCTGCTGTGGGATCAATGAGTACCATAGCCACTTTGATTGAATGGGGTGTGCTTTAAAAAGGCATAAACATCACTTTGATTGCATGGATATTTTTATAAGACATAAATAAAAAGGACCCAACTCTCCTGACCATCATTTAAACACCAAAATGGTGTTTAAATGATCATATACCATCGATGATTTAAGATGTGGGTGATCCATACCGTTAAGGTGATAGATCATATATTGAAGTGCAATAGGCCCAAAAATCTGTTTCAGGGAGATTTAACCCATCAGACCTGTTGACTATAATATCAACCGTCATTTTCCGTTTTAATGGCCGATATTAAAGTTCATCAATCCCGTGGTTCACATCCACTTATAGGCATGTTTCTTTAGACTGAGATATGTTCCATACGTTCCAATGATCGATTGCCACTTGGACAATTTAGATTGGTCACAGATGTGCGCCACATGGCATAATGATAAGTCGCACTTCAATGGTGTGAGATAAAAGTTATAATTTTAATGGTGTATGATCCTTTAAACACCATTTTGGGGTTTAAAAGTCGGTCAGGAGCCATTCTTCAAATAAAAATTGTATTCTTATATGGCCAAAGTGTTGGGCAACGAAGAAGCGACAAAAAGGTAGAGCACATGTGGTTGAGATGTGTATGCAAAGGTAGATGTGTGGACTACCAAGAAATGATAGAATAAAGGATAAGTACATAAGAGGAAGTTCGGGGTTAACCTTGACAAAATAGAAAATTCAGGAATGTATCTTGTAATGGATTGCAACTAGGACACTTAAAATAGCCCCTGTACGTAGAATTTTCAAGATACAAACAAAAGGAAAATAGCCCCTGTACCAAAGAACAAGGATTGTGGCGTGACAGAGAGCTGATTGCAAGAATAGACCCACTTAACTCTCTCTTTTATCCATAAATATAATGAATGGAGGTATAGGAGAAGCAAAGCTGCAACAAAAAGATCAAATAAGGTGATGACGAGGATCACAATTCTTCCTAGTACACTATTTTATAAAATTTCTGTACAAACAAATGAGAAGAAAATTACATTATGCACATAATGGTGACACAGTGTAAAAATTACACATGTTGAGATGGCTAAGTTCCCCATTGGAGGTGGGTTGTATCAATGGCCTACTTTGAGTCCATGTTTGCATTAGTTATGGCTGTGTGCATTGACAGTAGAAATACATTTCATGATGTACATTGCTTACTGATAATATAGTTCCAATTGGCTAGACAATAATGGAAGTATTGATAAGTTGGAACCATGGTTCGAAAACTTGGAAATTCAACTCAATTCAGAAGTCAGCCAGACCGAGTTCGCTCGAAGACTCAAATGAAACTCGACTATGTCCGATTCGGTAATTTAATAAATATTTAAAAATATATAGTTTCTTAAAATAGAAAAACTAATTTTCAACGAAACAAATTAGCAAAAACATATATACAAAAAGGAAGAGAAAAAGATATGTTGGTAAAATAGGGTATAATAGCTTTTAAAAGATAGGTTTTCTATAACCTTATCCCACGAAAATATTATATCTATAGGGGCAGTTCATGAGCCACAGTTGCATCATCCTAGTGAAATCTTGACTCGACTAGAGATCTAGCAGCTCAACCCGAAATCTTAATGAGTTGAGTAACTCGGCTGAGTTACTCGTTGACTGGCTGAGTTTTAGAAATATGGTTGGAACTATACAATAACTTAAACCCCACTTGCTGATCGAGAAAAGAAAATAAATACAATAGGGCTTTAGCCTACAATAGGGCTTTAGCCTAAAGAGGTTTGAAAATTAGCAGAACAAAGACAGAAAATGTGCAGTAAATGTCGAGTGAACATGAGGGAAGGGAGAATAATTTGGTCAGTAAAAATTATTTAGTTCCATAATGTGATATAATTCGGTATTTATGCTCTAACGTACAAGCAGAAGATGAGTTTAAGGAAGCATCTAAAATAGGATTAGTGTAGTGGGTGAAATGGAGGTATCTGAGTAATGTATTGGGTGTTCAATGAGTGCCACCTCAATTAAGGGGTTTTTTATAAAGTGATGATAAGACCTTCGTTAGTATATGGTACATAATGTTTGGTTATAAGGAATTGATAAGACGGGAAATAAAGGGTAATGAGTATATAAGAGAAAGTTCAAAGGTAGCCTAAATAAAAACAAAATCAAAGAAAGTTGTTGGAGATGAAATTGAGTACAAAATACATCACCAGTGAAACAGCCCATGACAACGGATCTCTCTTATACAAGAAGGGGAAGACCAACAAAGACTTTGTGGCAGGCACTGAGAAATGAAGTGAAGGATTATAGAGTGAAAGATAGTTTAGTCTCTTAACATATATGACAATAGAAGTAGGATTCACAATTTTTAATCCTAAATAGATGCAACAAGTAAATGTGCTTGAAAATGATGAAAAACAAGTTGGTATCATATAGGTTCAATGCATGCTTTAGAGATGCAGCCTGTGACCTATGTGACTCAGGTACAAATGGATACTGCATCAGTAAGCTATGGATTGCGACACTGAAGGCTAAACTGTTGGACCCCACCAATTTTAGAGATTCCAAGAAAAAATTGGATGTACTAAAGGAAAAATGATCAAATTTGTAAATAAATAACATCCAAAAAAGATCTTCGATTCTTAATGGATCACATTTAAGTCCGGTAAATATAAGGTTAGGCAATTTGATCATTCTCATTGGATCCATTTATTGCCAGATATAGTTTGATAGAAGGATAAGAAGCGATTCTAATATGATGTATGTGTTAATTAAAGTCAGATGCACAGTCCGCCTGGTATTAATTTGCTAGAAACTGAGGGATTTTGGATAAATCGTAACAGTATTTAAGGACTTCAATCATCGATTACTCAACTGTGATTAGACCTCACACCAAATATTTTGAATGTTGTCCACATGGTACTATGGAAGACGAGATATAGGATGATGTATACCAACATCTATCCACCCATAATGTCATAACTACATAGTGCATAAAAGTTAGTGACCTTGATAAGATATGAATACAAAACCAATTGTTCCCCTTTTGACTAATCATCTATTCATGGTTTTGTGATCTATTACATCATGTTAGGATGTTGTTTTATCTTATTTGAATCATTCTGAGTATTCATTGATGACTACATCTGCCAGACCTTAGAAGCACAAAATTTTCCCTCAAGACACCACCCTTTCCCAAATATCTCCCTCCCAAACCTGCAACAGCTCCCTAACCTCCTCTTGCTCCTACCACCAACTACTGCCACCATGAGTAAACTATGACCTCCTATGAGTCATCAGAATTGTCCTAAAGACAATTTAATATCTAATAAAATAATAATTACATTAATCAATTATGAGATATTTTATTTACTGAAAGGATATTTTGATTTTTTTTCTTTTTTTTAAATTTATTATTATTATTATTATTGGTAAGTTGGGATTGAACCTGTGACCTAGAGATTGCAATATTGTCAACCTTCCATTGGGCTATAGGCCCAACCCCAGATTTTCAATCTTCTAATACTATTTTATATCGACTCTATCTAAGTTCTCCCATTTTCCATGCTGGCAAATATACTAAGAGGATCCAAACGGTTTGAGTAATAATGTTAAAGGTTCATTGTTTTCTTGTCAAAATGCTGTCTGATATCCAGCAAGAAAAAACGTTACAAAATCTATTTCATCCAAACATGCATCAATATCCCAAACAGCTTTCTGGTCAGATAAGATTAATCCCTATTAAAGCAAAGAAGTAGTGATTGAAAACAATTGTCAAACTTACATGATCAAGTAGCAGAACTTCCTCCTCTTCTTCCAGCCGTGAAAAATCTATAGCGCGTTGACCAGTTACAAGTTCCAAGAGTGTGATACCATATCCAAACACATCCGTCTTTTCTGACGATCTTCCAGTGGATAGATACTCTGGGGAGATGTGTCCCATAGTTCCACGCACCTGGGTTGTAACATGAGTCAATTTTGTGTCAACTAGCTTTGCTAGGCCGAAATCCCCAAGAACTGCTTCAAAATCTTCATCTAGCAGGATATTAGCAGCCTTCAAATCACGGTGTATGATCTTAGGATTGCAGTACTCATGCAAATACTCCAACCCATGAGCTGCACCAAAAGCCACACGTTTTCTTGTGGGCCAGTCCAGACCTTTCTCCCCGGGTTTTAAATCTGTAGCAGGGAACAAAAGAAGCTGTGCAGACTCATAATGAAGTATGGACAGTATCCACATATGAATGAATGTGCCTTCCTCCAGAATGAAAACATTTGTCGGAGAAAGAATTTTCATTCTGGTCATTAAAAATAATAATTGAAACTAAACATAAAGAGGGTAACCTTGGAATTTGGATCACTAACGGTTTGATCCATTTAACAGTCATGCAGGAGATAGACAACCCAAATTCCAAATATATGAAAAGCGTGGTGAGAAGCATGGAATTGAAGTTAAATAGTACAATACATCATTAAATTCTATGAAGGGCATTTCTTGACATATGAGACTGAAAAATACCATTCGCTAATAATACATGATTCAAGAAACATTATTTAGAAAGAAATAACACTTTATAATTATCTGCTGGAACCTCCCACAACAACTTTTTTTTCTACTTGCATGGTTAGTTCCTACTATAGCAGCCCCATCCACAGCAACTTTTTTTTCTTCCATGACTGCTACAGTAATACCACCTACAGCAACATCATCTACGACAACCTTTTTTTCTTTTTCCATGGCTGCTACAAGAGCACCATCTACAACAGCTTTTTTTCCTCTTCCATGGCTGCTACAGCAGCACCTTCTTCTCCTTTTTTTTCATCTTCTCCTATCCCCCCCCCCCTAAAAAATGGTCTAAAATACATAGGTAAACATCGCTGAAACCATACTGCAATCTGATTCGTAGATGGGGGTAAAAGGAGAAACATGTTGGAGAAACCTACACAAGACGCCCGAGACCGACCCCCTCTGATACCACGCTAAACCTAGTAGTCAAATAATATTAAAAAGGAAATAACTAAAGAGGAGAATACCGACTCAGGTTTTATTGGAGAAGAAGAGGGAGAGAGGAGAGAGAGCATGGACACTAAATGGGCTACATTGATAATAATTTGTTATCTTGAGTTATATGAGATAGCCACTATATATAGAGAGCAACCATAATACAAAACTCATTTCCAATCCATGTGGGACTAAACCCACTAACTCAACAGATTCTTAGAACACAAACACACCACATTTACTGCTAACACACTATACCTAATCTATTATCTCCAACATCAGCACATTGTGTAAGAGCTTATAAAATTTGATAAAGGAAAGTTAACAAGTTGCATGTCGGTGTCAATTATGAATGTGAGAGTACTTGTCCTCAGCTTCTTAAAAACGAAAGTGTGCGCAATTTGTGCCGAATTTTAACACCATACATGTTTTTTAACAATGTGACAAGCAACATGGGGAAATGACAATTCCAATTAATACAAACATAGAACACTAGGGTTCAAATTATAACAAATATGGAACAGTCTGTCACAGTGTCTAATCTGGGGTGAAAGGAGACATGGTCGTGGTCGTGGGCATGGCTGGGGTCCCAAAAGAGGTAGGTCTGGTGGCAGCAATAGGGGGAAGCTCTAGAGAAAGTGTCACAACCCATAATTCTGCCCGATATCAAGGGCTCAAAATTATGTGTTATGACACAGCAAGCTTGTTAAGGCGATGAGCGGACATACATACAATCCATAAAATATCTTAGAAACTAAGATCTAGAAATTTGAGAGAACAACTTATTATAAATAGCTCAAAAGTAGAAGTGAATTACGTAAACATTCAATAATAGAGCAATCTCCTAACCACGCATCTATGATAGAAAAATAAACTAAGGTTTCACATAAGGAAAAACCATCCCATGCGTAAACCCATATGATGTATGAGGAGCAAAATCAACTAATAACAAGTCTCCCAAGGAAAATAATCATGTCTAGGAACTAAAGAAAACTCTCAAGGCGCATAATAGTCTGCCGGATCTACGACCTCATCTAGATGATAGCCGGCGTCTTCGCCTTCGTAAGCCGCATAAGGTATCGATGCCTTCGTGTTCTCAAAGGTAGAACAATCTATGTCCTCACCTGCAACTGTTAGATTTCGTGGGATGAGTTTACTCAGTCGCGTAAACTTAGTAGGTTGCACAACCGATCCACCACAACCTACTCGAGTGATCATGTGTGCAACCGCGTGAGAGAAAGCGGTCCATTTAAATAGAACTAAGCAACTATATGTGATTACAACAATATAGCATACCATATCGAAAACTAAAAGGCATAGCATAGAGTGAAATGTATATGATGCATCAATTACTTATTTGATGCATACCATATTGAAAACTAAAAGGCATAGCATAGAATGAAATGTATATGATGCATCAATTCTTATTTGTCTTGTCAAGTTAACATACGTGGCTTATATTAAGTCTTATCGTAGCTTCATACGCCTACACAACGTACTTCGCATTGTACTTACCTTACGTACAAAACCTGTGTTAAGGCCGCTGCTCGAGCCTACAACGCGAGGTCCACGGGTAGAAAACCATCTAACCTCCGTATTGTATCGTATACCACCATCCAGCCGATGAGGTTGCATGCATTTAAATCAGTGTCCCCTTACGTTCGAGACACTGTCGTATCGTAATGTCCTTGAGACCCGTCTTGGCTACAAACGTTAGATCTTGCGGTGGCACGCAAAATATGGTACGTGTAGAAACTTATTTCGTATTTTGCTGGCCTTCACATCATAACTTATCGTATCCGTATCTTACCTTATCTTACATATCACTGCTCACTCTTTCTAACTTATTTTGGAATGAGTCATAGTGCTATAAGTTTCACTAAATCACGCTTTCCAAGGGACATGTTCCGTAGTACCTTCGATGTATTTCTTGTGACAGCCCATACTCCCATAAAGGTATTGAATCCGTACATGAATGCCTATATTCCAAGTTTCACGTGACCGGGAAAGAAACCCCACCATGACGAAGACTTAAAAGTCATGTATCGTATCTTATTCCTTTTTAACCTACTATATATATACCCTAACATATCATCTACATGATGTATGACGTATGATAAAGATGTAAACAAAAAAACATTATTATATGCATTCTAAGTATCTTGAATATAACATCACATCATTGGAAATTGAAGTACTATTCTATTTGTGAGTTGTATCATTTATGAGATGGAGTAGATACAATGGAACATTGAAAGTTTTGCGTTTAATGATTAGATGTTTCAAATTTATGATCATTCTTAAGACACGCTTCTCAAAGCAAGGAAAATTTAGTCTCATCAAATAGATCATCTCGACCTAATGAATTTGAGCTAATCATATGCGTAATTCCAATGAAATTCGGACCATATATGACTCGATTTCCTATAGACCGTTGGATCTAAATTCACGGATATCGATGTAATTTAGATCAAGTTTCTATTACTCTAATCATATAATGTGATTATCATAGGATAATGTTAGGGATTTTCTATGGTTTGGACTCTTGGTTCATCCATTTACACCATTAATCGAGCGTTCATCAATTCACGGTCACGATCGTCTCATTGTACGATCAGGGGGTATGCACGTCTCCACAACTTAAGTGGAGGGCTGATCCATCTAAAGCTAAGAATCCTAAAGAGTCGGTAGGGACTAATATCTAGAAACGGCTCACACTTTATGAATGTTTCGAAAGGATTACATAGGGTATATGAGCCCTTAACTAGCCCATGGGTCGGTATGGGCACACGAGGCGAACCTAAATACTTTTGATAGTTTTTGGTTTAAGTTAATTATAATGATCCGTACCTTAAATTGTTTGGGCCTCTAAGGTTACCTCATTTCGTGTGAAAAAGTTTCTAAGACCTTTTTATAACAAGAGAACGCAGCTTAAAAAGATGGGTGTGTACAGATTTTGAGAACCATAAATTGGTTTGAGCCAAATTTTCCGGTGAACATAGATCATTGAAAAATGAAACTTTTTCACCTGCTGAAAATTTTCCAGCTATGGAAAAATATACATAATATGGCAGTTATAGAGTTTCACTAAGGACACCCTTAAGGCTATAATCTTAGTTTTTTTAGTATCGGGAAATTCGTGATAGATTTCGATCTGATTTTTCTTGTGGACCTAAATCATTGAAAAATATAACATTTTCTCTCACAGATATTTTTCCAGTGGTGGAAAAATATGCATGAAAAGACGGCCACGAGTTTTCCTTATAAACTACACCCGCTCGTATTTCGAGGTACATTTTTCGAATTTGTCAAGTACAAATCGGGACATCGGATGTGGCAGCCATGTTGAGGCCCAAAGATTATAGAGGGTCTCTGTATGGTCCGTCTTCTAATTTTACATTCTTCAAGGTCAATTTGGAGGTCAAAGTCACCCATTGACACTAATTTGTATAAGGTCGTGAACCCTTCATGGTTTCTCAGGAAATTACGTTACCCGCAAAAATAGCTAGAAAGTAGTTTAGGACTAAACCGTCTGCTAGATGTGGAGTAGATCGAATTCTAGAGGGGACCCTGGTTCAATTCTGCCCTGAGACCCGGATCCAAGAGGTTTCATTTAGCCCCATGCTCATGTGCCACAGGGAAAAGAACAGAAAATTATGTGAGTATCTGCACAACTTTGGGAGGCACACAAACTGAGATGAGTTTGTTTTAATCAAAATCTGATCGTCAATTATGTTGATGGTTAGATGGCCTTTCATATGGCTTATGGCCCTTGGCCCAGATATCCATGGTTTGTTTAATCCAATGGGTCAAACGGACCCTTTGGCTAATGTTTATACAATTTTACAAAATTGCAGAAACAGGAATAAAAATATAATAATCAGGAATGTACTGAATTTCGTGAAAATAAAAGTATAATAATCAGGATAATGCATCATATATAAAGTTAATAAAAAGTTATGGGGGTCATCCTACTGACCTAAGTTCCGAAACGTCCCAGAAGTTAAAGATATGGGGGAGCAAACATAGACTGTCGCGTGCATTTGTGCACACAAATTTACACAGAGCAAAAACAAGGATTGTTGCCAGTACAGATAGTTTATTTCACAGATTTTCAAGGTATATAAAAATGATCAAATGAAAACTATAAATGTAAAATGCTCCAATTTATTTGTAGATCAGTAACAATTATGGCGGGGGGGGGGGGGTCCACCTACTGACCATCGGTCCAAAAAGGTCAGTAAATTATAGATCGGGACGGTCAAACCATGACTTCCACCCTAAATCAAAACCAAATAGCTTGTGTGCGGGCTGCAACTGGCCAGCTTATACTCTATTGTGCCTGGGGGATCTTTGACTCCAGTGTCGAGGCCATTAAGGGAATATTCGCTATGACCACTACCGAGCCAAATTGAGCGGTACTGGGTACCCTACATTGGGATCATAGGGGTTGACCATGGGGTCAGCCCTTTGACTTTCATTGCCTCGTGAAGCATGCCAAATCATATAAAACCTAATTTTTATGATTTTTGTCAATCGAACTCTGTCGATAAACGTTTTTAAAGGCCATAAAATAGATTGGAGTGGGATCGGAGGGTACCCACTTGTTGAAGCGTGAACAATGATTTCGCAATAGTTTGGAGTGATGTGGATTGATGGTCGGAGCGTTAATTTGCTAGTCTTCTCACAAATAAACTTTCCTTGCGACATAATCTATCGCAGCGATGAGGAACCTCGTTGGTGGGTGATTGGGCTCCAAAAAAAAAAGGCTCGGGTCGCCGTTATGATGGCGGTCCGACTCATGGTATTGCTCAGTCGTATATCTCGTTTAAGGAGAAGGAGATGGTGGTGTTAGGTGGCTGCAGTCTGCTGTGGTGCTCGGGCTGCGATTGTTGTAGAAAAAGAATGGTAGGCGTCTGCGAGAGAAGGCGTTGGAGAAAGAGAGAAATAGGCAGAGATTGAAAGCGAGTGAGGTGAGACCTGATTTGGTAAAGAATATTGCCATTAAGGTAAGAGTCCTAAACGAACTCTAATTGCTTCCAATTGCGGTTGGGCTTTGGTGGTTAAGTTGCATAAGGCAACAAAGTGCTTGGGATTCGGGTGCCAGCTATGGTGCCGGAATCCAATTCAACTTCTTTTTCTTTTTGTGATAGAGTGTGGAGCACTCATACAAATTTTGGTGTTCCTCCCCATCAAAGACCATACAATTGGGTTATCAAAACTCGGGTCATAACAAAAAGCATTCTTTTTTGGGAAATTCAACCATATTGAGGAATATGTTGAAATATAATTGTCAAGCCATCAACTGCAAGTTCCAACACCTTCTCTATTGTTGAAGTGGATTCGGGAAATCCTGAGCTTATGCCTACCCAAGATAGTTTCCAAAATTTTCTGATTAGAATGGATGGGCACGTAACTATAGACAACCCATTTTCGACCTCTTGGAGTATACAAAAGTGTTTGGTCAACCATTGACCTTGCCCTGATTTTTAGAAAAGCCCATCTTTTTCAAAAATCCCAAAAACCCATAATTCTGAGAATTATACGCTAAGAACTCAATGTATAATTGATTATATGTTGGGCTACCAGTGAATAATTGGACCCAACCCGGTCTTGACCCGCTTCCCAATTATATATTGGAGTTCCAACGTATAATTGATTATACGTTGGATCCCTAGCGTATAATTAGTCCTCGTGGGCTATGAGACCCAACAGGACCCGATAAATTTCAAGCTGGCTCAACGAGCAGTGGGTTGGCAAATTTCTTGATTATACGCTTAGTGCATAACGTACAATTGAGAAGAGTCCCACCCGGACTTTGAATCCAGGCTTATCCAGTCATCAACCGGTCACCTCGACCGAGTTCCTCGAAACCGCCCGAATTATACGCTGGAATCACAGCGTATAATTCATTATGCGCTTGACCTCTAGCGTATAATCCAGATTATATGCTGGATTTCCAGCGTAGAATTCATAATTATACGTTGGACTCCAAGCGTATAATGCCTGATCCGATAAATACCACCTACCCCACTCATTCAATGCACATCTTTCACTTGCTTTTTCTCTTTGGAACTCTTGAAATTGGCATTGAGATTCCGAACTAGAGCAGAGTTGAGTGTTTGGGCTTAGAACTTCAACTCTCTTCTAGGAATCTCGTATAACAGTCATTCTAGTTGGGGCTGGCCTTTCTACTTCGATTCCCGAGCGGTCCAAAAAGAGATAAAGCTAGCCTTAGATCCAACCCTTACGAAACCCCTGCCGAAATTCTCAACTTAGATTCAATTAGTTTAATACCACAGTCATTTTTCAAAAGCATCATAGCCATCAAACCGATTGCCCAAGGGTGCCAACAGAGGGTACTTGGGAACGAGCTCGATTCTCCCACGCATAAAGGGCCTACACTCCCCTTTAGTTAGACCATCTACTAGGACTAGAAGAAAACCCAAATTAGTTCAACATTAGGCAACCATAACTGCTAAAACCGGCAGGCCGGTATTTAGTATAGGAGTCCAAATCCATTATCCCCCGCCCTATCCTAGCGATCAATAACATTCTACATCATCAATAAACATTTGTAGATGGTGATCACATCAATTCAGGTACATATTTAAATTCGGTTGCAACTAACAGTATCTCTCTGCAGGTGGACATAGAAATACCTTCATTTATTGTTAAATTCTCTTCGCCCCCTTTTCGCAAACAGAGTCCCATGTGACCACATTAGTCCATTTTTCCGAATCCGAGAGGATTCCCAAAAAACACGTACCAACAGACTGGCGATCACGGTGGGACTCCTTTTGCTAGGGTTGCCCCGTTTTAATTAATTTGGGTTTCTATTTCTTTTTTTCTTTTCTTTTATCACTTCTAACACACACTACACGCATTCTAGACATTTTTTAGGAACCATTCTACTACTACCTCCCCCCCCCCTCTCTGTTGTGAAAGGGTCAGTGTGATCATCTCTTCGAGGATTCAATCTAGGGAACTTCCTACACATCAGACCTTCCCGTAAGACCTAATCAGGTAAGGATTGTACCAACCCCTCGTTGACCACAAAAAAACCCTCATACTCGGTAAGGAAAGGCTAGGCACCCGGAGTAGAATAGGAACATCCCTTTCACCCTAGTTCCAAAAATGCTATGAGATCGAGAGCTCGTGCAAACGTTGTTTTCAAAAGCATAAAAATGTATGGAATTAGGAAATTGAACTTCACTGCTAATGACTCATCATTATGGAGCTACATCAATAATCCTGAATATGATGTGGGACCGTCTCACGACCCATTCTGAAATCATCCTCAGATTAACATGGCAAGTGAAGATGAAGAATTGCCCTTCACCAAATACTAGAGACAATGGCACTGGGCTGCACTATCCCACCGAGCAAATTGTAAACCTCAATGCCCGTACACTGTCAAAAGGAGGAAAAGAATATGAGATTCTACTTCAAGCCCTGGCTGGTTTGCACCAAGGCATCCTTGACCAACAGGTTGTGGATGATCAAGAACGTGTCATCGGTGACTGCATAAACTTAGATAACATATGCCAAGGGAGGTTGCAGACACCACCAGTGCCACCTCCTAAGCGCACCTTATTTAACGATGATCATCGAGGTCATTCCATCTCTGAGACATCAAAGAAAAATACCATTATGACTACAGAGGAACTTACTCAAGTCCTAGATAACTACACGGCCAAGAGAGGGCGTCTAAATCACACTTTCGGGTTCGAAAAGTTTTATCGAGGCCTCGAATTTACCGTACCCGCCGATTTTAAACAACCAAAATTTAATAGGTATAATGGTACGGGAAATCCGAATCACCACTTGGAACTCTTTTGTAATGATTGTCGACCAATCCGCGACAATCTGAGGCTTCTAATCTATTATTTCCAAAGATCTTTAAAAAAGAAGCCCTCGATTGGTTTGCGGCATTACGCCTCAACAAAATCGAGAAGTTCGATGACCTAGCTAGTAGATTTCTAGGTCAGTACAAACATCAAGTCCATGAAGTTGTTAGTCTCAGTGACCTAATGGCTACAAAACAAGAGACCGATGAAGCCTTCGCAGTCTTTGTAAGTCGTTGGAGAAAGCTCGTCGCCCAAACAAGGAATCAAATAAAAGAAAGGGACGCAATAGATATCGTGATCAATAATACCCGAGAGCCCCTTCAGAGTGCTCTTATTCTAAATGATTACCCTGACTTCTCTAATCTTCATCTGCGTGCCTCGCGCGTACAAAGACACATTAGGAATAGAAATTTCTCTTTCTCGACGCTAACATTTGAGGGAGCCTCTCCTAATAACCCAAAAACGAAGACCTTAACTCCTGAACAAATCAACATGAACCAAAAACAAACCCAGATAAACTCTCACCCAAATAATCAGAATGACCAAAGACAACCAATACATGAACCAATACTCTAACCAAAACCAACATCTACACCAACACCCCAAAACTAACGTAGGATACCAACCTAGGAGTACTAGTTACCCACCATTGCCAAACACCACACCAGCTAACACCACCTTCCATGACTCTTCACTTGACCATACTCAACCAAGCCTTCAACTCACATACGATACTATACACTCATTCACTCCCACCCCAGATCACCCAGCTAACCTAATCCGTAAAATCAAACATCCTCCAAATCACATCCATGCTTTCTGCCCACAATCAACTAAATTTGTCACCCACATCATTAAACCTGAAATCACCTTTCATGCCCAACCTATCACCAGACTTATTCCGACTCAATCTATCACCAAAATCATTAAATACAATTCTGAATCAACCCAACCGACCCTTAAGATCACTAAACTTATTCCTGAAACGACCCAACCTACCTCTGAACTCAATAACTCATCTACCAGTGAACCGATTCTCACGTTCCCTAGACCAACACCTAAACTGACTTTGCAACCAACCCCTGAACAGACTCACCCACCAGTTCATGAAGTAATTCTTGAACCAAAACATCAACATATCATAACACCATCTATACCCAAACCAATCATCTCAAAACTGAACATTGAACCTAAACCCATAATCAAGTCGATTTCCGAAGCCATCAAGCTTCTCGCTCCCGAACCAACTCTTGAACCAATCTCCACACCCACTTCAAAACCTGAACCCACTACCAAACTAATCACCTCACCAACTTCGAAATTAAATCTCGAACCTGAACCTATCATCAAACCTATCTCTAAACCATCTAGTTTACTCACTCTCGAATCAATCATCAGTTCTATTGATAAACCAATCCATAAAACTCTTCCCACTCCTGAATTAAAACCAAACTTAAAATCAAATTACGAGACTCCGATCAACGTTCAAATCAATATATCGCGAAATCCTCAAATCTCACCACGAGACAAACATAAAATCGACATTATAACTAAGATTACCCCTGACCCCCAGGTTCAGGTTTCTATAGATCTCACGATCAAAGTTCTCGTAGAAGCCCAACCGACAACAATATCACAACATCAAACTCTCAATACTGAATTCCTCAAAAAATTATAAACAAAACCTTAAAACAACCTCACAATAAACCTAAGATGAGTGGCAACCAAGACAAAGAAAATAAAAAAGAAATAAATCTCCCTATGCCAAGGGTGCATCTTGGCCCTCACTTTCTTATCTTCTCTTTTTATTTTTCTTTTGTTTCGCCCTATTTTTTCCTCCACGAAGTCAACATCATCCTCCCTTTCAGTTGACTCCCTTTATAAAATCAAAACAATGCAACCCAAAAATATCTTCTAATAATCCCCAGTTAAAATAAAAAATGATAACACACAAAACCTCAGGGGAAGGACCCTTCTCATGTTCCAACTTTACAAGATGCCTCACTCCATTGAGAGGCTAAAAAAGGTCCCTCCTGACAAGGAGACTCCGACCATAAAACATTCATCAAAAGCATAAATCAAAAGATTGCACACCTTTTTCAATGAATCTTATGTCTTCTAAATCACAAACGTAAACACACTCTTCCTCTCATCCCAAGTCCATCAAATTGAGGGTGATTGAGGCCCCACAAACAAAATCAACAAATCATCTAATGGGTGGTCACTCTGACCGTTCAACATGCCCCACTATTTGGACCTGAGTTAGTCTCTTCTTAAGGAACTGACGTTATATCCTTAAAAAAAGAAAAACAAATTATAAACCCTTAAAAACATCAAAAAAACTAAATACCTAAAATCATATATATATATATATATATATATATATATATATATATATATGGGAGCCGGTTAGATCCTCCATTGGAGGACGGTCACCGTCCTCCAAGATCCACGTGGCACCCAAAACAGTGTTTGGGTGCCACGTGGAGCACAAGTGGACGGTATAGATCAATATTAAAAAAAAAAAATGGAAAAAAACTTTTTAAACCCATAAGTCAAAGTTTGATGGGTTTCATTGGTTCACATTTCACGGTTCAAAAAACAGACGGTGGAGATGAGTTTTCAAATTATTTTTTTTTCAAAGATGATCTAAGCAATGCACCTGAGCTCCACGTGGCATCGAAACAATATTTTGGGTGCCACGTGAAGCTCCACGTGGAAGCTTGGAGGACGGTGACCGTCCTCCCATGGAGGACGGAGGCCTTTTCCTATATATAAATAAATAAATATATATATATATATATATATATATATATATATATATATACTTAAAAACAAAAAATATTTTTTTACCCAGCAGCGTCTCTAACCCTGGATGATATGCCCAAATTTTTTAATTTTTATTTGACCGAGAACTCGAAGTTAGGGAGCTAGTGCTAAGGAAATAATGCCTACGCAACCGCCTCACCTAAGGGAAACCAAAGCCCACGTGGGAAGAACCTATATTAGTTTGGCAGCATGCCCAAGAACAGCTACAGGGGAAGGACTTCCTAACCCTCGGAATATTATTCATAACTCAATCATCATCATGTCTCATAGCCTAAACAAGCATACTTATATATTTACCATCCTCGAAGTCATCACAAGGCATTCGCCAGTCGTAAGTCACTATTTTCGAAATCATTTTGAGAACCATTTGACTCATTAACCACCTTCCTATTCGGGCAAATTGATCGAAAGGACTAGTGGATCATAAAACTTTTTTTCAAAATGTAGAAAACTCTGGATTCTCATACACTATTTTCAGCCATTGGAGTTGATGTTAGAGCACAAAAAATGAAAATACAAGGTTCCATCAAATCTCATCATTCTTGCATTAACAAGTTGTTTAAAAAAATAGACATACATGCCTCAAAAATAAAAAGCATAACGAATCGAAAGCATGCGACGAATGAACAAGTCAATGAACCCAGGGAAGCATAAGCAAAATTTTAAGGGCATCCATGACATCTTCACACTTCTAGATGTTGTCGTACGGTGATGGGAGGACAAAACTTCTGCTAACCACAGAATTTAATGATTTTATGGTGTTGAAGCATGACGAAGAGCTCAATTATGGTGCCCCACTACACACACGAGAAGAAAATAGTTAACTACGATTTCCAAAATCAGTTGAATCAGTTACTGCTACATCAACAAACCTTACCTCTTCTTCACCCTTTATTTCCTTTCGGAAAATGAGTCCAATGGATTTTCAAAATCTTTTTAAGAATAAAACCGAAAACATTTGAATGATAAGCGATGCAATCACTCATTACTTACCACCCATCCCATTCTTGTTAAAAGTTATGGTACATGATTATTACTTCAGTATCAAGCCTGGTACCGAAGTAATTAAATCAATTCCCAACATGGGATCATTATAAGCGTATTTTCTTCAAATACACTCAGAATTCTCAGGCCACTCCAAGATATTTGTGAGGCCGAGAAAAGTTCCACCGTGACCTGACACTGGGGCTTTTTTTTTTAGCACTAACACCTTAGCAGCGATAATCGAGTCACGAGAACAATATCCTGAAACTGGGGCATTTGTTTTATTAAATTTTATTTTATTCCCCCAAAGTCCCACCATATAACCAAGAAAAAAAAAAAAAAAAACTCTTTCACTCCTTTTACTCACATAATCTATTTTCCAACCTCTACAAAACAAAACAATATATATATATAAACAACAAAATACCTTTTTACTACTTTTCATCCCTTTCATCTCCTTATCTTACTCCCCTTTTACTATACCCACAATACATAACTCATCTTACCAAGAATGATACTGCAGAACCACTCCTAAACAACAACATAAGAATCTTTTCTCAAAAGAATAGTTGAATATTCCTCGAAGAACACTCCTTTTTTGAGTTGCATCATGATGCGCTCGGTGTTGATATCATCTATATCTTTCGACACCCTTTTTACTCTAATATTATCTTATTATCACTCTGGTTGCACCACCTGTGCTTCGACTGTGGCATAGTCCCCCCCGAATGATTGCAATAGTTCCTCGACAGCGGTAACAGCCCATCGATCACCACAACCGATCTCCAGATGAATCAACCTTCTTTACACTTCATAATAAGGAAGACTAAGAGTCGATGTCAACCCCTCATTGAAGAATATTCGTCATTCTATCCCGAGCAAAAACTTTGCCTTTGCGCTCGAGTCTCTACACTCATCCAAGTAAGTATCATCCCTTCACTCAATACTTCCATAAGTATAATTATTTTAATATTAAGTATCAAAACCTTTTCAAAATCCGACTTTCCAAAATTCACGAAACTACTGTACATCCTCCCATAAGCGACAATCATTAGTACGCGTGAAAAGGTCAAGAGTATTTGGCATACTGAGCATCATTTCAACAATTCAAAGAAAGGTTGGGTCCCCAAATCCCGTTCCGATGAATCTGCTCAGCGACATCTCGAGAGCCGCGATTTTCGGTTTTACCAAATTGATTTAACTTAAACCCAAAATTTCAAAACTTTGCACGCACCCCTCTCTTATCTATCTCTCTATCTTACTCTTTTCTTTCCCCGTGGAACTGAACATCAAGTATACTCAACTTTAAGAAATCATAAATGTTTATCGAAAGACACCCCTCACGCGCCGTTGGTGCGTGTGACGACGTCTAACAATGATCTGCAAGGCCCTCGCCATCTTATCAATATCATTTCCCTTTTAACTTGACATTCGCTTGCGCCACCCGTACTTCGATTGCGTAAAATCTCCCGTCTGGTCGCGACATGCATCCACGACAGCAGAAACACCTCTCAATTGCTACAATAGGCTTTTGAATCGTCACTTTTACTTAGCTTGTGCGAACGGATAAGACAGTCAAGCATTTCATGTAAGCTCATTTCAATTCACACGTGTGCTCTCCATATGAAACGAAGGGACGCTTGTAGCGGGTGTCTACTTCGAAGCATCCATGCTCGACAAGAATGCTCCCAAGAGGGGCATTTGTAGACACCTCGTTTTCGACCTCTCAAAGTATACAAAAGTGTTCAGTCAACCATTGACCTTGCCCTGATTTCTGGAAAAGCCCATCTTTTTCAAAAACCCCAAAAACCTATAATTCTGAGAATTATACGCTGAGAACTCGGTGTATAATTGTTTATACACTGGGCTACCAGCGTATAATTGGACCCGACTCAGTCCTGACCCGGTTCCCAATTATACACTGGAGTTCCAGCGTATAATTGATTATACGTTGGATTCCTAGCATATAATTAGTCCCCGTAGGCTAGGAGACCCAACAGGACCGGATAAACTTCAAGCTGGCTCAACGAGTCGTGCGTTAGTGAAATTCTTAGCGTATAATTGAGAAGGCTCCCACTCGGACTTTGAATCCAGGCTTATCCCATCATCAACCGGTCACCTCGACTGAGTTCCTTGAAACGGCCCAAATTATATGCTGAAATCACAACGTATAATTCATTATGCGTTTGATCTCTAGTGTATAATCTGGATTATATGCTGGATTTCTAGTGTAGAATTTGAAATTATACGCTAGACTCCAGGCGAATAATTGGTCGAACCTATAAATACTCCCCTACCCCACTCATTCAATACACATCTTTCACTTGCTTTTTCTCTTTGAAACTCTCGAGGTCGACACTGAGATTCTAAACTAGCCGAGAGTTGAACTCTAAGTATTTGGGCTTAGAACTTCGACTCTCTTCTAGGAATCTCGTAGAGCAGTTGTTCTAATGGGGCTGGCCCTTCTACTTCAATTCCCGAGCGATCCGAAGAGAGATAAAGCTAACCTTAGATCTAACCCTTAGGAAACCCCTGCCAAAATTCTCAACTTAGATCCAATTAGGTCCATATCACACTCATCATATTTTCAAAAGCATCATAACCATCAAACAGATTTGCCAAAGGGAGCCAACGGAGGGTACTTGGGAACAGGTTCGATCCTCCTACGCATAACGGGCCAACACACCCTTTTAGTTAGACCATCTACTAGGACTAGAAGAAAACGCAAATTAGTTAAACCTTAGGCAACCCTGGCTGGTAAAGTCAGCAGGCTAGTATTTAGTACAAGAGTCCAAATCCATTATCCCCGGCCCTATCCTCGCGATCAATGACGTTTTACAGCGTCGATAAACATTTGTAGATGGCGATCGCATCAACTCAGGTACATATTTAAATTCGGTTGCAACTAACAGTATCTCTTTGTAGGTGCACATATAAATACCTTTGTTTGTTGCTAAATTCTCTTCACCCCCTTTTCGCAAACAGAGTCCTATGTGACCACATTGGGCCATTTTCCCGAATACGAGAGGATTCCTGAAAAACGCGTACCAACATAAGTTGCTGCAATAGTCCTCAAATCATATGGGGAATATGGCTACTCAACCTTATTAGACCATAAAACTTGAAAGGAAAAAAAATGGCCTCTTCAATTTCTATTTAACACAAGTAGGTAAAGGTAGTAGGTATATACACTAACGTTCTCTCTTAGACGATACATACTGTTGATCGAGCTGATGACGATGATGATGATGATGATGATGATGATGATGATGATGATGATGATGAAAATGATCATGAAACAACCAATAAAAGTTCCTGACTCACCATGTGTATGAGGGCACTTGAGACGTTAGGTAGCTCGGACGACATCACAAATCATTCCTACAATCTCTCATGTCTTAAAAGCGGTTTTCCATCATCCCTAAAATGAATGTGTATATGATGAAAAATGCTCCTCAAATCAAGCTTGGAGAACTCTTGCACCATGCAACATGTCCACCTGTTGTCTAAACAAGGAATCGGGAACCGGTATTTGATGGTGATCTGATTGATGGCCCGACAGTTGACACACATACACCACATTCTGTCTTGTTTGGTGATAGGATGAAGGGTGATGTAGACATCGGACCTTTCAAAGTGTACCAGAGGCACAACTGTGACCCAAGCTCTATGCCAATTCAACTTTTTTATGAACTATCAGAGGCCTTGCATGCTATAAAAACGAATCATAATTAATAGGACTGTTTACTTTTAATGAAACTGAAACAAAGATACAATAAAATATCATATGCAAATTACATGATTCTATACCAATTTACATAAATAAAATAAACCTTGAGCTACAGCAGCAAACTCTGCCAGAATCTGGCGATCGCTTCACAAAGTCGAAGAAAACTATTCTAATTCTCTCTGACTTCTTTTCTCACAATTTCTCTACCGTTTCGCTACCATTTTCACTCTATTTTTTTTTCTTTTTGTCTGTCTCTCTTTCGTAATCGACTCCATTAACTATTCATAGAAAAGAGTAGGATTCGATCTGAGTTTTGATTGGTTCTGACATCATGGCAAGAGGAACGAGACTGATACCATTATAATAATGCAATCGACAGTTCTCTGACATCTGTAATTTTGTCTTGTGAATTAATCCATGCGAACTAAGTTTAAGCCAATAAAAAAATGGCAACTTGAAAGTTGCCATTGGCTACGCCAGATCTGAGTTTTGGGCCAATGAGAAGTGAGATATCTGGCAAGTTGGTATTGATTCTGACGAATCTGAATTTCTGCACCAATAGGAACTGAGTATTTGACGCTCCTCCATGTGCACATCAACTGCTACTAACTGTCACTAACTGTTCACTAATCGCTTTACTGTATGAATGTCTTTTCGCTATCCTTGAGTTGGTGCAATCACCGCTTAACACTAATGGATATAGTTATCCATTAAATTGATGTAAGAACATAACGCTGAACAGGATGTTAGTAGTTAACACCGAGTGCTGAAGCCAAACGTGAATAATGACATTGAAATCTGAAGTTGAATACTGAAGCAATAAATGCTGTCAACGTTGAATAGTTGAAATCGATATTATTTCATACTTTTGAACAAAACACTTAAGTCAAATACTGCACCGTGCACCAATACTGGAACACTGAGACTGAATATTATATTCCTGCCAATATCAAAACGCTTTTCATCGCTGAATACTGTTCTGAACGATATCACTAATCTGTCGGTTGATCCTGATGTCATCTCAATAAAGGTACAATGACCCACATACAGTATGTTGTATAAATATTTTCCTTTTTAGTAATTAGGTATTGAAAGAAAAGAGATTCTTCTTCTTCCCGAGATGGGATTGGTGATAGGCCATGCAACTGTCTTTGATTTTCTTGATATACGTGAGAGATCTTTATATCTTGAAATCTTATATCTTTTTGGAACTTTCTTAAACCTTTCTCGAGTCTCTACAAACTAGTAAGGATTGTGCTTGCCATTAAACTCGTGTAGGTGATCTTGGTCAAAATCCTGATTTGGATTAGGATTTATCCCTTTTTGAAACCTTCCTAATTCCATGGGGTGTATCTTCGAAGAAAAATTATCTACATCTAATCCTCAAATTCTAGAAATCTGAAATTAGCCTACTGGAATTGAAATTTGAACTTGAGATGCATCTACCCTCAAAAAAAAAATTCCTAGAATGAAATTAAAGGACACCCTCATGGGATGTCGTTTGATGTGCTAAGCTAGTGAAAATCAGGATCTATTATTAGAATCCTTGTTTACAAATTTGTAAAGGACTCGCCAGTAGGATTGAAACATCAACCCGAATCAAACATAGTCATTAGAATAAACTTCTTTAATCTCTTAAGAGATTCAAAATCATAATCTTATATTATTATTTATTATTTCAAAGTTGCACCTTAATTTCAGGCAATAAAATTAGAGTTTAGCATCTGGTCTTGTATTATAGGGGCAACACATGAGCTCATGCTTTCCCTCACTAACTCCTTTTGCAGTTACTCGAAAAATTTGTTGTTCCATCGCCTCATATTCCTTTGCACTCATGTGGTAATGTGGTAAATTGGGTGAAGGCAACCCCGACACAATTTATCTGATGTTGGATATCACGAGGTGGATGGAGACCATAAGGAAGCTCCTCGGAGGAAACATTTTACATTAGAAAATGTCTTCAAAATTTCCTTCATGGTGCATGGTAGTTCAGTCATAGCCAGTGTCAATGTAGTCTTGTTGCCATCCTCAAAGATTAAGTGTAGGTATTCTAGCCAAGGCGAAGAATTTCTCTGTGATACTGCCACAAGTGATCCAAAAGCAGATGACATGTGTCCATTGGAACAACAACGCACCACACCTCATCCTTGTATTTGGGTCCAATAGAGATGATAAAATCTCACAAAATACACAAGGACAGTCATGCCCTTATTGATATTTCTAAAATAGTCGTTAATAATATGGACCATAGTTGCCATGAATTGGTTGAGGTGTTGACGGGGACTCCGAGTACATGGACATTGATTTTGGACCACATCGCTTCTACTGGTGTCGAAAGAAGTGAAGTGGGAGCTCGAGTAACTGCAGCTTCAAGAAATATATATATATATATATATATATATATATATATATATATATATATATATAGTGATTGTGAATAGTGAGGGCGTCCATGATGAACAGTGTCAGACGTCCATGAATAGTGACAGACGTCTGTGATTTTAACCCCTCACTGTCCGTAGGTCACGGACGTCCGTGGGGCACTACAGATGTCCGTGGGCATTGTGACGAGATTTTCTAATTTTGCGAAAATTTCCTTTTTCAGTCTTTTATTATTATTAGGACTCTTTTATTTTGAATTAATTATTGGTGGCCTATATAAGGAAGCTTGTAAAGGCTATTTAATTAGTTTTTGAATATTTTGCATGCATTATTGCTTGAATATTCTTCTTCCCGAGATGGGTTTGGTGTGAGGCCAAGGGAATGATTCTCATATATCTTCTTGATTATCTTTTGTCATCTATTTTCTTGATCTTTCATTATATTTGCTATTTATTGATCTCTACTTGCTTTTCTAAATCCCAATCTATTGATTTCTTGATCCCAAAACCTTAAACCTTTTTTTGGAACTGTAAATCAATCAGAGCCAAAACCCTTTTGTAAACCATATACCTAAACCAAATCATAAGCCTATTACAAACCCATAAACCTAATTCCGCAACCCTGGTTCGAGCCCGTGAATCTACATCGGATCGAAGACGAACGCCCAAGCCTGGAAAAGCTAGAGTTCTATCTCTAGGCTCGATCCCACCTTAAATTTTACGGTACTTGCGCATCAAACTGAACCCTAGCCGGATCTCGCATGATCTACTAATCTGAATTCTCTGAACCCGAAGGTATCGAGTTAATTTTAAGATTAAGCTTGAATTAATTTTATTTAATTTCGGCCAAATTGCATTAAATCATTAATCACGCATTTTAGGATTACCGTCCCGCGTCAAGTATTAGTAATGATAGTAGTACAGTGGGGATAGAAAGGTTTCGGATATGCTTTATGCTAATATGATTAGTACGGCATATATATGAAATTGGTATGAATAAATACAATATAGGCATAATATCGGCACCACATAGATACAAAATAGGAATAATATTGGTACTATTTTTGTTATGCTATGGATCGATTTATGAGGCCTTCCTTTGGATGAGCCAGAAGAACATATTCATTTCCTAAAGGCCTATCAAGAAACAATTGAAGATTGACAACCAGAGTTTCTAAACAATATGAAACACCATTATTCACATTGCATTAGAGGAGTAATTAAACAAAGAGCAGGAAAGGGTTCCAAATTTTACTGATATTTTCAAAATTAACAACTATTGATGGACTTATCAATGAAAACAATTAGAAATGATGGCTTCAAAGTATGGAGTTATGGCTGATAAAAGACATACCTCGCAAACGGTATGCAACACTAAGGTTTTGCATGAATGGGTAAACAAGAATTCTTTGTGATGAGGTGGTACAAATTCCTATCAGCCGAAGCAGATTTCGGTGAACTGCTACACTAATCAGCTCAACTTCCCTCATGAATGCAGCCTCCCCACCAGGATTATTATAATTAGTTAGACGCTTCACAGCAACCTTTGTGTTGTCAGAAAGAACACCTTTGTAAACTTTTCCAAAACCCCCTTGTCCAATTATGTTACTCTCACTAAAATTCTCGGTTGCTAGTTGCAGTTCACGCCATGAAAACCTTCTTATTTGTCCAAAGCAAATTTTGCAATCATCTTCACCTAAAGTGACACATGGTAGATGGAAGTTAAGATAATTCATCACAAAAGTTAAATTTCTAGATGGTACTAACAAGTACATAAGCATGATTGCATCTAAGAACTTTCTTTGTTCCATCTTCTTTCAGAAAACATAAATATCCCGAAAATCTAAGTAGATCAGATATGTAAAAGACATATTTACATAGAATTAGTGCAAATCCTAACTGAAAAAGCCCCCATATAAAAGGACGTTAGTATGGGTGGTATAATTCACAATATTCTCCGCTGAAAGCATATGAAATTATACATACCAAACTGCACCATAAACAACTACAAATTCAATGGGTAAAAGTGATGGGACTTAAAATAGAAAGCTTTCCATGAGATAGTATTTGATCACATTGCCACAGGTTGTGAAGTTGTTTAACTCTTCACAAACAGCTAAATATTTTGCTTTCCACGAGTTCGCGAAGGGGTCACTTTGATTTTTCTAGTACTAAAGAGACTGAAACTGACTGGTTAGAGTATAAATGGGCGTAGAGGAGTCAAGGTTGACAGTTAGACTAGCTAGCATAGGTCAAGGCAGCTCAGCTGACAATGATAATTCAGCATATATGAAGTTTGGGATAAACAACTGTGCTAGTAATATGAAGCGAGAAATAATGATATCCTAATGACACTTTTTTATGTATTATAGGGAGTATTAACTTCTTGGTTGCCATTATATGAACTTAATAATGATAGTTTTGAATAAGCCAATACAACCTCTAACATCTTCCTGCTGGTGATAGAATATCGATCAAGGACATTTCCGAATTTTTGATTTATTTACATTCCAGTTTATGAAATATAATTACACTATATAAAAGATTATAATATCATGGCTTTAAATTGTTGTAGATGGATAAAAGCTCGAGTCCCGGTCCTTGATCACAAAGCTCCAACCTCCAAGAGATTGGCTCTCAATGACCCTTCTACTTCTTCTCACACATTCCTACGGGTAATCTCCAACATTGTATTGTGGACATATAATCTGCCTCTTAATTCATAAAGTGGTACACAACAGCTATGGACTATTCACTCTCCATCACTTTCATAAAAATGGAAAAAAATAGGCAATAAGGCAAACCCTTAATGCAACCCAACTCTAAAAGGGAACTCAGTTGTCTCTCCACCCGTAACTTTTACTCCAGTTATCGCTCTATCATATATATCTTGAATAATCACAATATACTCATTCGAAATGCATTTCCTCCTTCGTATCAACTAGACGATATGTCTCAGTACCCCTATTATAGGTCCTCTCCAAACTGATTAAGACCTTGTCTAAACTTCTGCTCGTCTAAACTTTTCTATAAGTTGCATCACTAGGAAAATGGCTTCAATTGTTGATTTTCTTAGCATAAACCAAAACTTGTTCTCAGAAGTATTTGATTCTTGTCTCAGATGTTGCTCCATTACACTTTCCCATAGTTTCATAGTATGAAACTATGACTCATAAGTTTAATACTCCAATAGTTATTGCAATTTTGGATATCTCTTTTATTCATAGAAAAGGGACAATGCTGCTCTTTCGCCATTAATTAGTCATTTTTCTTGTTCACAATATCTTGTTGAACAATTTAGTAAACAAAGAAAGCTTCCTCCATCACAATCCAAACCACCATGGGTATTCCATCTTGTCCTAATGCTTTCCTTTCTTCATCTTTGGTACGACTGATTTTACTTGCGCTCCAGATACATTGTTTAATGTAATAAAACCTTTGGTTACCATTATATATGAATGATTCTTAGGGATAGACTAAAATTTTGCAATGCATGGCATTGGCATTTAAGAATGCAATCTTAGCGACTCTATATAGGAATATTTTTGTGCGTCCAAAAACTTCACAATCCTTGGTGCATATATAAAGAGAATGCAGCATCTTAGATAGCATGTCTCTATCTTGTTTCTTTTGTTCCTTTAATCCACATATCCACGGACCTTCGGACAATCTATCGTGGATGCATTGCTAATGGCGAATGAATTCAAGCAACACATATTAATGGCCATAAGCAAAAGCCCAAAGCCTCCATAAAACACCCATGTGAACACTTAAACTAAATACCAAGAAAACAGTAAGTCATGGATAATGAGCGTTCAATTTCAAAATGTCCGCTAAAAAAAGATATTTAAAAAAAAAAATCATATCGAATCTGATGACTGTGCATCCTTCGGCTTCTGGTCAATGTGCGATCGAATAGTGTAACACCAATGCCACTAGTATATTCCTCCAATATAACTTAAATTTGGCTATTCACTGCTAGCTGCTATTGTCACTATTTATAAGATGGTTGCCTCTGATGAAGTTAATCAAATAAGGCAGAGAGATCTAAGTCATGCCAAGAGAACATAATTGAAACAGTCATATTGATAGGAACATTTTGATCAAAACCACTTCTATGTGAGGGAGAAAATGTCAAAATTTAAGCCGTCTACTAATTTAACAACAAAATTTGAAACAGAAGAAATCAGATATTTCCTTCTCAGAAGGAATTACCGTAATGTTATATTCACATTAGAGAAAGCTCAAACAAACAAGGGTCAACCATAGAAATCACCAGCAACATCAACGAAGACATCATGTTTGGATTCATGTCTCCGGCGGTTCCGATAGATGAAGATAGCCCCCATGGTCAAAACTAGAATCGCACCAACTGCTGCACCACCAACCACAACTCCAAGTTTTGACTTCCTAACTGAACCTGCCAATATATCAATAAAATTGACAATTATTTAAACTTACATAAAGAAAAATCAAGGACAAATCACAATGATGTGGAAAGCGTAGACCTAGTGTTGAGGAGCTTGAGGTGCAAGGTGGCTCTAACCTAGAATCGCAACCAAGATGAGTTCCTTCAAAACTGACAAATCACGTTTTCAGTTGAGTGTCAAGTAAGCAGTTATGAAATTGGCATAGCATATTTTCAGAAAATGAACTGCAGACAAAAATGAGAAACAGATATCTAAAGCATGAACTACCACGAGCAATGGAACTGCAGACAAACGTATCAAGAATAAGCAAATAATAAACGTATCAATGGAACATGAAAATTATAGTGCATCT
This sequence comes from Chloranthus sessilifolius, assembly GCA_021018995.1. Lineage (NCBI taxonomy): Eukaryota > Viridiplantae > Streptophyta > Magnoliopsida > Chloranthales > Chloranthaceae > Chloranthus > Chloranthus sessilifolius. Next base: position 83,410,254 of record CM037586.1, on the reverse strand, counting down.
TCATTAAGGCCAATAAAAATAAGGTGAGCGTGTCATTTTTATTTTTCACGCATGACACTAGGTTCACCGTTCACCTAATGAAACCACCATCCAGATCCAAAACTGAAACCTATCATTGGTAGTGCATAAAGAAACCGTCATACACCAGGTTCCACCAATGTTCCTATTCATTTTCAGTTTTTCATACCGACACAAGTCGAGCATTGTCGGACGTCCCTGATTGCTCATTGGCAAGGCTATGTGCTTCTATGAGGTAGCTTATCATGACCATCTCAGTATATCATTCATTCACCATTTGACCAAGAAGGTTTTGCATTGCATAAAGAATACCCTTTCGCGTACACCAATGTGCCCTCTTGTCCTACGTATCATGCCCAGATATTTTCAAAGTGATAATTTCATCACTCGGCATTTTGAGGGTAATTTTTTCATTCAACTTCCACAAGGTCGACTTAAGGTCATTTTCAATTTACCTCTAATATGCTAGTATTAGTGTGGGTTCAGGTGGATACTGGTAGACTTATCCCTAGTTTGTAGTTTCAAGTTCAACTAGTTGTAATTAAGTTCATTATTATGACAGTTACAGAAATTCAGTCAACATATGCAGAGAATCCACATTTTTTGAGGTTTTAATTCAGAAGGTACAAGTTGAATCGGCTAGGCTGAGTATGAAATATCAGGACATTTACTGATGAAAGAAACCAATGGTATTAGGACATTTCCTGTCTTACCAATAAACGAAAGGTTGAAGGGAAATATAAGTATCATAGTGTCAACAAATTTTACTTGGGTGATGTTAAGAAACCCATTATAAATAGGTCAGAGATCATATTTTATTTTGGGTGATGTTTAGGAAACCTATTATAACAGCAACCAAAATAAAGAGTTTTTATTATTAAATGGAAATGTAGAGAGAGCATAATTGACCTGAATTATAAACGAGATGAGAAACTTAAATCCACTAACCAAGGCCACAGAACTGACCTGAATTATTAGTAACAATAGATATTAGTATGCTCTGATATGTTATAGGGGAAATATCATAAAAAACCCTAATTAGAAAGGGGCTTTCATCGAGTCCCTTCTTAGTTAGGAGGCTCTGTTTAACCCCAAAGGTTTGAACTTTTCTTTCAACTAACACCCCATACCCACTTCTCACTATTTAGGCCTTTAAGTAGCTGCACTACTTTTATGTGTCTATGTCATCACAGCTGCAGAAAAATAGTGCAGCATTGACATGACTATTGTTTTTTGAAAGTAGTTTCCCTATTACAGCAGCAGATAAGTAGTGTGACTGTGATGGTATTAGTTAAAATAACTTTAACCATCTGAGAAAAAACAAAATCTTCCAGATAATAAGGGGCTTAATTGTAGTTGTGGATCTTATGATATTTTCCCTATTTTAAACCGTGTCAAAGAAAGGAAATTTAATTTTAACGAGATCAAATTAGGGTTAGGGTAGGTGAGGAAGAGGAGGAAGAAGGAGAAGAGAAACAATTTGGGTTGATATACTTAGCTTAGCACTCTTCCCAATGCATTTATTTCTTATGTACTCCATTACATCACGGATATCGAGAAAGAAGAAATACGGCAAATGGTGTAAGTACCTACACTAACACCATACACACACCCAATACATGCTAAAGGCACACCCACACATAAACATAAGCATATCACCAACAAGAAAATGGGGTACTAGTGAGTTGCTAGACAACTCTAAAGTTGTCTTCACCATCAGATTGAATCTCTCATCCAATTCAATTTCATATTATTAGGAAAACCCGTTTGCAACAACCTTGCTTTATATTGATTGACCGTCAGCCTTATGTTTCATCTTGAACACCCATCACATTCTTAAAAGCACATGGTCCCTTCTACTCTGCATCTGTTCCTGCTGTCTTTTGGACTAAAGCCGTTCTTACTGCAATTTCTTATGCCGTTTTCCTTCCTACGCCATATCGGGGGTTTAATGAGAAGATTTTTACACCTCCCTGTCATGGAAAGGGTATCAAGGGCATGTTGCAATTTACCACTCATAAATATCCACAAAATTCATCAAGGGATCTACCTCCTGAACACATGTTCGTGAGCAATGTCACATTGATCTTTCACATTCGAAAGTTCCTAAGCATAAGCCACAATTGTATAATTTGAGGGGTTGGCTTTAGCATTCTTTACAATCTTTCAAGTTTCACATTGTTATATTGCTCGTGCTCGTGGTTATGTAATTGTGATGGCTGCAAGTCTCCTGGGATTAATCTTCCCTTATTTTTGTTGGCTTTCGGTGATCTTCAACGATCCAATGACTCAGTTTGCAGAAGCAGCTTGAGTATTAGTCATTTGAACATACAAGCTTCACGTCACGGAGAAAACATCTTCAAACACTGATTGCACGGTTACGATTGTTAATAATCGAATCCGTGTTGTAGAATCATGGTCTAAATCCCACTAGCAACCAATGGTGTCAGATTGGTTCACTAAGACTAGAAGAAGGGATGAAGTGGAGATGTCCAGATCAATGGTCTCGAGCAAAGCAACCCAAGAAGCACTAACACCAACTGATGGCATTCACCAGGAACACGGGAATTTTCCAAGAATTCTTTACAATTCTTTTACATGGGATGTCTTTTCTGTGTTTCCCAATTGCCTTCATAGGCTCTCATGCACAGTTCATGAATGAGGCCACATAATGGCAAATGCATGAATGGAAGGTAACCACCTTGAAAATGGCAATGCACGCATGGATCATAACTTCCATGTGGCCATGTAGTGGCAATGCATGCATGCATGGTAACATCCATGAGGACACATAAAGCCAATGCATGCACGCTAACCACTATAAGGTCATATAACTAGCAATGCATGCATGATAACCTATCTATTAAAGGGAATTTCATTATTCCAATGCATGCAAGAAATGCATGGAATAATGAAGACTTATTCAAATGTCTCTTCATTGTACACAACAAAAATTTAGGTGCCCTTTAGGATATTCTTGATACACCGCGCATACACGGTATTGGGTGTGCTAGCTTTGGGAGAGTATGAGCGTATTGCATAAGTATGGTTACTCAGTGCATGCTTTGCCACTGGGACTCATGAGGACACACCTTCTTAGTCTATGTTGAACTGCAGGTCCAACAACGCAACACATATTTAATATATCCCACTCGTACGAAATGAGTCACAACCACCATTATCCTCAACTTCTCATATCAAATATGTTCCTAAGAAATCTCAGACAAAGAAATAGACTGTGCAACCGACAAGATAAAACATATTCCCTATAAGAGTGTCATATCAAATCCCATTAGACCAATAGTGACAACTTTGAAGGTGATCAGTAATTATGCCGCATGCCTGCCTTAGACCAATAATGACAACAAGATAAAAAATATTCCCCACAACCATTTATTGGTGCATTTCCTCTCTATTCCTCTCCTTAAGCTCTCTATTCTCTCCTCATTCTAGCAATTTTATTTTTATACTTTTGCATTGCATTTTCAGTATTTAGGCATTGTAAATTTGAAATTCCTTTAGCTTCAAGATTCTCTAGCTATAGACAGAAGGACTCATCACTCAAGCTTCCAAGATTCAAGATCAAGAATCAAGATTAAAGATTCAAGCTTTGAGGTTTTGGTATTTATTTACTTAATTTTTTGTTTAAATTAAATTCCTTAGAATATCTTTTCTATATCTTCATTATGTCTTCTTCTTCAAATACCGACCCTCTAAGACCTAGATCTAATGATCCATGTTGGAAATATGGACGATACAAAAGTCCTACAAAAAAGACAAGGTAGTACATACCTTGAGTGACTATGTAAGCATAGGTGGCATAGACCGACGCAAGCAACACCTTGCCTACACACCCGGATCAAATGCTAGGCAATTTAAAAATGTTACTCCCAAAATCCAAAAGGAAATAATGGAGAGTACATGGATAAACACTCTAAAACAGAAGAATTATGTAATTGTAGAAGGTTATCTGAAAGGGGGAAGTGGTGAATATTATGATGATAGATCTCAATGGGTCATAGAAGAAGACCACTACAACCACCATCCCAAAAAAGCTCGTGGTCGTGGTACGCTAGATGGATGGTGTAAACTACATCCCGCGGATGTGGTTAGCCAAAGGAAGGGCAAAGGACCCACCCAAACAACCTTGGAAAATAGTTTTAAAAATAAAGATAGACCAACCACTATATAATATGTAGCTAAGTGGTTTTACCAAGCGGGCATTACTTTTAACGCCGCTAAGGTAAAGAGTTTCAAAGTAATGATTGAAGCTCTTAGATAGTTTGGACCGGGACATAAACCCCCATCATATCATAAAGTCCATAGAACATGCCTTAAACGGGAAGTAAATGTGACAAAAGGTTTCTTAGCCGAGCATAAGGAGGCATGGAAAACCTATGGTTGTACACTAATGGTCGACGGATGGACCAATAAAGTTGGTCTGAGGTTAATCAACTTCTTAGTTAATTGTCTCATGGGCACTATGTTCTTAAAGTCGATAGAGACATCACCCATTCTCACACGACGAAATATTTATTCTATCTTTTAGATAGCATAATAGAGAATATAGAGCATGAGCATGTTGTCCAAGTTGTCACAGATAATGAGGCATAATTCGTAACCATCAGTCGCCTCCTTATGTATAAGCGATCACATTTCTATTGGGCGCCATGTGAGACCTATTGCTTAAGTTTAATATTAAAGGACATAAGTTACATATTAAGGCAATTGTTAGGGCTAGGAAGGTAGTTCTTTTTAAGTATAAACATGCATTATTACTCCAAACAATGTGCAAAGCAATAAGCAGTAATTCACTCCGTCCCACCATAACACGCTTTGCAATGGCTTTTTTTATGCTACAAAGTTTGTTTTCCAAAATAATGAACTTAGAAGCTTTGTAACGTCAATCCAATGGAACAATGGACCTTGGTCAAAGAAGACCAAAAGTAAGTGGGTGGCCCAATCACTGCTTCAAAATCAATTTTGGACTAGTGTGGCACAAACCCTACAAGATTTCCAACCAATTGTAAAAGTACTACGGTTAGAGGATGGTGATGAAAAGCCACCAATAGGATATATATATATATATATATATATATATATATATATATATATATATATATATATATATATATATATATATATATATATATATATATACGTGTGTGTGTGTGTATGGAGAAGGCCAAAGAAAAAAATCTAATAATATGTATAAATAAAGATTGTATCAACCCATTTTGGACATAATAAATAAAAGATTGGCAGCCAAATGTTATGCCACTATGTCCAACTGCCTTCATCCTCAATCCGGCCGCATATTTTACATGGCCCGATCGAGATGAGATGGATATTACACTTATGATAGGATTTCTTGATGTTTTATAGAAAATGGTGTCCAATAGAAATAAGCAGGATAAGATAAGTTGTCAATTGGGCCACCACAAGAATGCGGCGAGGAATTTTGGAAGATATACAGTCATTCGACATAGAGAAACGGATATTTCAAATAGGCTTACACTTTAAATGCCTTGTATTATTGAAATCAATTGATTATTTTTCAATTCTAAATTCTAATAAGTTAATGCAAATATGCAGCCTATTGGTGGGTGGCACAAAAGATCCGCTATTGAAGAAATTGACCATTAGAATCCTTGGCCTCACATGTTCCAGATAAGGATGTGAACAGAATTGAAGTTCGTTTGAGATGGTAAATGAAGTTTTAATGTCTTAAAAAGTCTTTCGCTTGAATATAACACTAACATATTTCTACATAATGTTAAGCATATTCACACCAAGAAGAGGAACTGACTTGAGCAAAGGAAACTCAGTGACTTGGTGTTTGTGTAGTACAACCAAGAACTGTGGGAACGTTTCCAAGAAAGGTGGGAAAGACAAAGATTTTATGATCCCATTTGTATTGATAACGTGGCTCCTGACCACCCTTGAATGGTTGAAACAACGGATGAGCCAGTCTTCTTTGGGGCAGATTTGACATGGACTGAAGGTGAAAGTTCAACTTAAAGGAGGAGACGATCAGTTGGAGGTAGCAGTCCAGGCCTCCATATAAAAAAAGAGGATGAGATATAAGAAGAAGAAGAAGAAGAAACAAAAGAATAAAATATAGAGTTCATATTAGTGAGATCCGATGAAGAAGCAACGGAGGAAGAGGAAGAATACATTGAAGAGGGTAATGATTCTGATGATGACGGTAATGCTAGTGATGATGGCAGCAATGATGGAGGAGATGCATTTGCCACAATGGGTTAAAGAAGAATGCAGAGAGTACATGGGTTAAAGAAGAATGCAGAGAGTACGTGGCCGGTATTTGATATCAAAATTAATCAGTTGTAGTCTCATAGTTATAATTGTAATTTCAAAATTTTAAATTGTTTGTAATTTACATAGTTATATTTTTAAATTAAATAAAAAAAATATCTATTTTTTCCCTTCTTTCTCCAATTGGCACTCATTTAAGTTTTAAGTTATCTTAGACAAATAGACTTAAATAAGTAGCCTTATAGTTATAGCTATATATATGTAACTACTAAGTAGACATAATACTATAATAGTCAAACTCGAAAGGAAAGTAAATAATTATATGAATTAATAATAGTAGATTACTATATAGACTATAGAATATAAACGACTCATGACTAGGATTAGGAAATAAGGGGAAATTGAAGAATAACTATGGTAAAAAAGAAAATGAAAATAATTTTTTTTTCCTCTTTTTTATTTTTTTGACAAAAAAAAAAAACTATGCCATGGCTTATGTGACTATGGGGATCACATAAACCATGGGACTATGCAATCGTATAGCCTGAGCCATTTAACAACATTTCTTGTAAGCTTAAGGAATGCAAGTGATAATGTGCAATTTGACTTATAACTTTGAGTGGGATTTCCGGTTTTTACAATGCAAGTGTTAAAAGTTGTCGAGATTTGAGTGTTTTCGTTCCTAGAGAGAAGAGTTTCCTTGCTTTATTGTGTGAAAGCTCTGTAATTTACTTGAAATAGTGAAACAACGAACCCCTTCTGTAAGCGTATTAATTCTTGGTGAACAACATAAAATCTGTGTTCTATCTTTTTGTTCATTAACATTTTGTTTGCTTTATGCTTGTTAATCTGTTTAGTGTTTAGCTTAAGCTACGTATGTAAGTTAACTAGTTCTCCTCAAAGTCCTAACTTTGGTATTTAGCTTATGCCTTTACAGGCATCCAGTTTCATATATCAGGCCTGCATTTGCTAGTCCCAAAAAGTGGAATCAGATCTTGTTGTGGCCCGAAAATTAGAAATTCAACAATTTTTTGAAAAAAGGCATGACTCAACCAATTTGTGCTTTTTTCGAGAACAATTAATGAATTTAGAAGACACCAACGAGTACGTTGGCTGAGAACTGCAAACAAGCAATATGAAAGATATAATCTGCCCAGCCACAAAGGCATACTTATCAAGATGAGAGAATGAATCTATTCAGTCATAGTAGGATGAATCTAATGATAATGGTGCACAAATTGACAAAGCTATAGCTCAAGAAAGTAGATTCACTAAAATTCGAAAGAGAAGAAAGCCTCAAGAGAGAGGTTTGGTCTCTCAAGAATCTTAAAATTCACTAATTTAAACTTAAATCTGGACAAAAGTTCAATTCTGCTCAAAAAGGGCGTAGAATTAAAATTTTTAAATCATTTTTATATAATATATAAGGATCCAATCATAAAATGGTCAAGGGAAATTTTAGAAGATTCAATCTGATTTTGTTAAATATAGATAAAGAAAACCAATGATCATCAAGAAATTATTAAGTACCAATTAGTTTCAAGACTTTTGTACACAAGTCACATTAACTACGCAAGCGTAAAGCAAATTAACCCATAAACCTTGGATCATAGGTTTCAAAATATCCAACAGAAAATCAATAAGTTCACAAAAACAATATTTAAAGCGTAAAAATTATAATACATTTTCAATTATACAACATTAAATGGTATATTAATACAATTCTAGAATTACAACTATTTTTCCTTTTCCAACATGTGTTTTGTTTGATGGAAGTAATTCCTTACATAATCTGCATGAAAATCACTAAATTTATGAATAAAAATGAGAACGACAAAAGAAACAAGCATGGAAATTCCAGAAAAAAAATTGAAAATCCTAAAAATTCGGCTTAAAAGCCCAAGATTTCCAATAATTTCATTTAAAGTCAAATAAACACAAAACACATGTCAAACATCTTGGAAGTATTATTATTAAGCTTTATATGTAATATTTAAATTATTATAGATTCATATATTAAAAGTTAATAAATCTTAACGTTACTTACCACTATAAAAACGAAACGTAAAAAAGGTTTTTTTTTCATAGATTGTTAATCATGCCATTTGAATCAAAATACATACTAATTGGTTTGAATTGTATGAATTGTACGATTTTAAGATTATGTTCGGAACAAAGTAGCAAACAAAAGAAGGCAGAAAGAATAATTCTTTCGACTTACTTAAACATGGGAACTAAAAGTAGCTTTGCTGGAATTCGACCAGTAAAATCATTCGATGAAAGATCCCTATAAAGTAATACAAGTTAAATGGAAAATAAAATTCATCAAATATACCAATTTGAAGAAGTGGAGCAATTTTCTGAAAAATGAAGATACCAACTGCCAGCAACATAAAAAAGTAAGGGATTAACTTTCCTTAATGACATCATAAGATTATCAAGCTTTTGAATCTATTTTTAGCCTTCAAATCCTGTCAAAAGTGAATTTCACAGATTTCTTAGAGCTCTGATATCTCTGCAAGTTCACTTTTGACAATTGACGGGACAAAGGGTTCATTATCTTGACAATCTTATGACGCCGGTGATGCGCTATTAATTCAAGAAGTAAATATAAGTTGCATACACGTTTGTTAACCCTGTAATATTGGCGATTGAATCAGGAATAGCTCCACTTAAGCTATTTTTGCTTAGTACCCTGCATCCCAAAAAAAATTTACTTCAGAACAAATGCAAAAAACCAAATGAATTTTCCTAGGTGAATTGTTATCATCGCCATGTCCCATCTATTTGGGTCAGCGAAATGAATTTTCCTAGGTAAAAGTATGATTTAATACCATTTTGATATTTCATATTCAAGAGGAGACTTCGAAACTGAAAATTAATCGCACAAAGCAGGAGGGGGAGTGGATTCATGTGCAGATGCTCGGAAGGTCAATCTCAAAATAATTAAGTTTATAAAGACTTGAAAATAATAAGTTGTGCAAATTAAAAAGATTAAATTAGAGCAGAATTGACTGAACTGATGGACTCATAGCTGTGGTAGGTTGGAAGTGGGAGCGAGAGTGAGATTTAAGAGAATGAGTGTTATTGGGTCGAAGATTTTTGCTACAAAGAGTTTAACCAAGAACAAAATAATTATCATGAAGTGATGCAATGTAACAAGGATAAATTAGAATTTTATATATATTGCATGCTTACAAATTCTTGAAAGAAGAAAAACAGCATGCTTACAAATTCTTGAGATTGAAAAGTTGACCCCAACTGCTTGGTATAGACCCGCTGAAAGTATTATTTGCCAGATTCAGATTCTGCAGGAGTGTCATATTACCAAGGTAATCAGGTAATATACCAGACAAGTGATTATTCTGCAATTCCCTGCATCAATTAATTGATCATTTAAACTTCTTTTTTTAATGAGATCTTCAACTATTACCATAAAGAGAGTAATCCCATTCCTTGAGGAAAGCCCTATAAAATGCAAAAACCAAACAGATATGGATATTTCTGCTATAATCTCCAGATTTTCTTCCACATAGAAAACAAAATTTGTATCTCTCAGTAAACAAATGAAGTTACCGGAATTTGGTCTAAATTCTAATAGGAAGTATCCATGAAGGAAGCGAGACCAACATAGTATAAATTAAAGAGACCAAGGTAAAAGACGCAGAATGCTTCCCCAGTGACAAATAACTAAATATTATCCTTATTCAATATGGAAAATCAAATAAATATGTTTAAAATGGAAACCAATAATCTATAACAAATAAAGGAATTAAAGATAATATGGCATCCACACCTTTTTTCTTAGGTACCAGTATTGGTAATATAGAATTTTTTATTTTTTGATGAAAACATTTTTTTAAAAAAAAACATTTTTAAATATAAACAAGATAATTTTATATTTACATGCATGTAATTAGGTACTTTCTTTTACACCTGAATCACTACAGAAATTTACTAGTAAATAAGTGAATAATTTAATAAATTGATTATTTTCATATGTGAAATCCTTGATATTTCCCTAATTTGGATATAAGGACAAATCTGGAATTTAGTGAATTCACGAAGGTAAAACAATAAATTACCCCAGACGGACTAAATTGGAATTCCCTGTTTGATCAAGGATAAATGTGCAATTAACCTTCAAGAGGTTGATTTGGTAAAACTAATTTGTTTAGTGACTTTTAGCCTTGAAAGGCAGATTGGATATTTCTATGAATTCGAAGTGCAAATCTGCCATTTGACCCATCAAGGGAAGTTTTGATATTTTTTATAAATTGAGGGGTAAAATGGTAAAGTACCTAAGAGAAAAAGATAAAAGGAAAAAGAAAATAGAAATAGAAATATTTTTTTGTGGTCCAAGACTCCAAATGGAGCCACATGGAGGCAGGCATGTGTGTGTGTGAGTGAAGGGGAAGGTAGTGGGCCCCACCTAGGTGGTGTCAACTCTTAAAAGGGGGACCCCCCTCTTGGGAACTCTATAAATAGGGGGAGGGGGAGGGGATTCCATCCATCTCTACTCTCCATTCAAGAGAAATAGGGATAGCGAGAGAGAGAGAGAGAGAAAGAGAAGGGGGAGGCCAGCTCGGGTTCAGCTCGACCGGGGTGGTTCAGCTCGAGGCATCGCGGTCCAATCTAGGCATGTTCTATTTCATTTACTACTTTTTAGTTTAGTTTAAGTATGATTAAGAATTGAGATAATTAAGCTTGATTATGGTAAGTACATCCCGCTTTGGCTAAATTAAGTCTGATTAACCTAATTAATCCTGGTCAAGGTTGAGTAAACCCTAGCCTAATTAATCTGGATTAGGGCTAATTAACCTCCTAATTAGAGGGCTAATTCACCTTGATTAGCCTAACTAATCCCGATTAGGGCTAATTAGCTCCGATTGACCTGTTAAATACTGATTTGTGTAATCAAGCATGCTTAAACTAATTAAGGGTGCTTAACCTATTGACGGGGGCGCCAACATCGTAGACATCGGATATGGACCTTTTCACGTGTACTGACGTCTGAAGAAGCGGAATGGAAATCATCAGAACTAGGTGAAAGATGAAATTCTAGAGAAAATTGGAAGAATTAGCCAATTCGATCGATCAAATTGAATTTTCGATCGATCAAAATTTTTCGATCGATCGAAGTCCCATTTCGATCGATCGAATTGCATCAACAGAGTTACAGAGTTCTGGAGTTATATTTCGACCGGTCGAATCATATATTCGACCAATCGAAATGTGAATTCGACCGATTGAATGGCGACAGCGATTTTCATAGCAATATGAAATTTCGATCGATCGAAATTTCAAATCGATCGATCGATTTCCAGTTTCGATCGATCGAAATTGCGCCAAGTTGTTTTAGTGTTTTAGGAGTTTAAGTTCGAACTTTTGTGTTAAGGGTTTATTTGGCTTTTATTTATTAATTGTTTTAGGGTTTTCTATTATTGAAAGGACTCCTATATAAGGTTCTTAAGTTAAACAATGTAATTAGTTGATGATTAATGAAAAGAGCTTTTGCTTGTGTGCTTGAGAGGAGCCTATACGGAGAGTGATTCTTCTTCCCGAAAAGAGTTTGGTGCGAAGCAAAGGGTGTGAAGCCTGCAAATCTACCTTCTATCTACCTATCTATCTCTTATTATCTTTGCTTGTGTGATCCTACCACCTTAATTCAGCCATCATCCCTTTTGAAATAACCGATTCAACAACCGTAGATCCCAACTGAGTTATTAAACCTTCCGCACAAAATACTCAGAGGAAACCAGTGATCCCATCATTGAGTCGTGAACGCCCTAATCTGGGAAAACCTAGAGTTCTATCTCTAGGATCGATCTACACTGCAACCTAACGGATCTAGCGCCTGGACTGAACCCTACCTGAAGCATACGTAATTCTCCCATGGAATACTACGAAAACCTGAGGTATTCGTTATATTTTGTGAATTTTATTGTTTAATTTAATTCTACTTTAATTCCGGCAAATCAATCATATCATTCACGTAGTTTAGGGAACCGTCTTGCGTCACCTATTAATGTTGATTTGCCTAATTAAGCAAATTAAGTAAGTTTAGCCTGTTTAACGTAATTAAGCCTGCTAAGCTAATTAAGTATGATTAGTCCAATTAATACATCTTTTTACCAGAAAAAATAAAAGAGTTTATGACCTGATATACTTTCCTAAACAGTTTTTATGGAAGTTTACAACAAATTTTCATAAGAGGAGAAATTCAAACACAAATAGACTAAAAAATTTTCCCTCAATTTACGGGACTTTAATAATTTGTTGTGACTTTACACTTCCGGGCATGGATCAAAATCTCGGTTTCAATTTCGTTCACCACCCGAACAGTAATTTGGTCAAATTTTCGTAAATTTCGGTAATTTTGAAAATATTCTCCGAACGTTGCCGAACTTTTGTTTTGGCTTTTTTAAACTCTTTCACATTATTAGAAGACATATTTGAACTATTTAGGCTAATTTTCGATCGTTTAAAGTAATATGTCTATTATTATAGAAGTTTGAACATAAAGTAGACAAAAAAAGACTTCGTTACCTGAACTCAAGAAGCCAACTACTCAAAGCCACAAAGTTTCTGGTGGATTCTTCCTCTTCATCAGCATCCCGAGCATCAATGGGTTGCGTCGTTGCCTATAATATTGTCTATATTCATAGCCATATGTCTCGTGCTGAGATGCTTCCGGCGGTTGATCATTTTGGGGATAGTAGTATGCATATGATCCACCAAATATCTGTGAAACGAAACCCTCATTTCCAAGGTTGCTTGGCCAAGGATACCACGAGTTGATGTAAGATTGGTCAGTAGCCTGAAATCCATACCCACAAAAGCTACTAATTGTAGAATCAATGGCGTCTTGATCATGTGGAGTTTGGTAAGACTCTGATGCTCCTCTTCCTTCCAACCCTTTGCGTCTAAATGTGGGAGTGTCATATATAGTCATGTTGACACGGGACGACATGCTAAAACACTAATATGCGAATTTGGGATTAACTTTAGAATGAATTGAATAGCGGAAATATTCAAATCATACAACACATAAAATTAATTCAATGAAATTTAATAAAACAATTAGATTAATCCATTTTAGCGTTCGCATGCATGAAAATTTCCCGATCTAGAAATATGGCTCCGATGAGAGAACTCGAGTTTCGTTCTAGTTTAGGACATCAATCGACAATCACAATATCGTCTCTTGACTCCTCAGGGATTTTAAATGAAGTAAGGCTTAAATAATTCAGTAAAAGGGGAACAATTTGGGATTTTGATTTTTATCAACGGAATTAAAGAAAAATAATACCTAACAACTAGATAAAAGACAAAATAATGGAATAAATTTCAAGGCTTCACACTAAGGGTTTTCCAAAATTTCACATCACGGCTGTACGTCGGCTTCACACCAAGTCGCACGAGAAATGATTGCTCACTCCTCAAGGTTTGAAGGATTCACTCCCTTAGTTGAAAACTCTTCACAAGCTCTCTAGGGTTTGCACAAAAGCAACTCTCTTTTTATTCAATAATCAAAAATTAATTGATAAAGTGTTTACAATGCCTTTATATAAGCTAAGAAAACCCTAAACAACCTAAAACTCGCAATAAAAGAATCCTAAAATAATAGAAGACTAAAATGGATAATTTTTTGTAATAAAATGTTGTTGTACTATTAACATTGTCAGGTTATCTAATCAATGTTACCGTTGGACCTGCTAATGTTGTGCTATCAGATCGCTTCTCCCGATGACGGTTCTTTTCTCTTTTCTCCTTTCTTTCTTGTTTTCTCTTTGCACTTTCACCTGCCTTTCTTTGTGTGATGTCCCCATCAATACCCCCCGGGTGGGAAAAACTCATCTCCGATAAGTTAGGGAACCCATGGATGGCACACTTTGGAAGCTCAACTCTTAGCTTGCCTTTCCACACTGTGAGATACTTCTGATTCTTACCTTCATTGGCATGAAAGCTTGGAAATTCTATAACCTTCTCAATCGTCCCTTTCTCATATTGTATAGGTAAGGTACAGGATAGAAACTGGGTAAATGGGTGTAGTTCGAGTGGGTGCTCAAAAAGGAATGGATCAAAGGGTGGAGTTGTCGGATCAAGAATAGGCGTAAAATTCGTTACGGCAACTATCAGATGGCTGCCCTTGTCTAGAGGAAGATCTAGACCTCCACCATTACCTCTTTTCGAGATTGGAAAGATTCCACATGCTCACAACCATCAGGAATTAACACAAAACTGCTAGAATCAAATGCATTAAACATATTCAATGTGTTAGTACGTTCATGCGTATTTCCGATGCTCAATAAATTCAGATTGTTAACCCCATGCAAATCAGAATGATGATATGCTCCTACCAATTCTAATGGCTCACTTAGGATGGACACACTATCAACACCGTCCTCGGTAATAGGAACTGTCCTATTGCAACCTACGGCTTTGACCGGAACTTCACCTTCATCATCACTTGGCGATACACACGGTTCATACACTTCTTCGTGTAACTCATTGCCCTCTTTCTCAGCATGCTCCTGAATAATCAAGGTTTGGCCCTTAATGGGACATTGGGATGCAAAGTGACCAAAGCCTTAACACTTATAACATTGTTGTGGAGCACGGCAAGAACTCTCGATCATTGGTCCCTTTCCTTTGTCAATCTGAGGAGTCGCGGATTTTATGGATTGACTAGAGGCAGTACTTCCCTTTTCTGTAGGATTAGATCGATACTCAAATTTGAAGGACTTAGATCGGTCATTATTGGGGGTGTCGAGATACCTTTCTAATTCTTCAACCCTAGCGAAACATTCCTCGATATCCGCAACGAGATAAGGAATGAGTTCCCTCTGTAACGCTAGGCGAAGACCCATTAGGAATCGGGAGAGGATAACTTTTGCTGGCTCATCGATATCGGCCTGGGTCATTAGGTCTTCAAACGAATCGATGTACTCTGTGACTGGAGAATCTCCTTGAGGCAATGACTGCCACTGATCAAGAATACATTCATCATATGATACGGGAACATATTTTTCGTGCAGTTGGACTTTCATTTCAGCCCATGTGGAAATAGGACGAAGACCCTGGATTTGCCTACGACGCTCTACTCCCAACCAATAAAGTCTAGCTTGACCCATTAGCTTGACTTTGGCTAATCTGACCTTGTCCTCTTCAGACATGGCATACCACTCGAAGTAGTTTTCCATGCTGGCGACCCATTCGAGAAAGACCTTAGGTTGTCTTTTCCCGTCAAAAGTAGGGGCGTCCATTTTCACTGATTTCATGACCTTATCGTCCAGTTGGTTTAAACCTCACATCGGGGAAGAACGTCTCTCCTACGGTCACGGTTGTTGACTCTATTGTGATTCTCAGCGATGAGCTCATTGATCTCTTCGAAACGGGCTTCTAAAGCCTCATGCCGAGCTTGTTGATCAGCGATGTGCTCATCCATCCGGGTTTGACTAGTGATCACTTTAGATGTAAGATCTCTAATCAAGGCTTCTAAGCTACTAGTATCCATGACGGAATTATGCAAAGACTAGATGGTGTAAGACAAAGTATACTAAAATCAAGTGAACCCTAAAATCTATATGACACGAACAACCCTAAACTAAGACTGTGCTTCGATACCAAAACTGACACAGGACGACACGCTAAAACACTAATACGTGAATTTGGGATTAACTTAGAATGAATTGAATAGCGGAAATATTCAAATCATACAACACATAAAATTAATTCAATAAAATTAATAAAACAATTAGATTAATCCATTTTAGCGTTCGCATGTGTGAAAATTTCTCGATCTAGAAAAACGGCTCCAATGAGGGAACTCGAGTTTCCTTCTAGTTTAGGGCATCAATCGACAATCACAACATCGTCTCTTGACTCCTCGGAGATTTTAAATGAAGTAAGGCTTAAATAATTCAGTAAAAGGGAAAAAATTTGGGATTTTAATTTTTATCAACGGAATTAAAGAAAGATAATACCTGACAACAACTAGATAAAAGACAAAATAAAGGAATAGATTCCAAGGCTTCACACCAAGGGTTTTCCAAAGCTTCACACCACGGTTATGCGTCGGCTTCGCACCAAGTCACATGAGAAACGATTGCTCACTCCTTAAGGTTTGAAGGATTCATTCCCTCGGTTGAAAACTCTTCACAAGCTCTCTAGGGTTTGCACAAAAGCAACTCTCTTTTCATTCAATAATCAAGAACTAATTGATAAAGTGTTTACAATGCCTTTATATAGGCTAAAAAAATCCTAAACAACCCAAAACTCGTAGTAAAAGAGTTCTAAAATAATAGAAGACTAAAATGGATAATTTTTTTGTAATAAAATAGAAATTCCGTCGCTGGGCGAGGTCCCCAGCATTGTTATCGATAATGTTGCTTTTGTACTTAACAACACGTTGTTGATCATAATGCTGCGTCATTGCATCTGTTTCTCCTGAAGACGGTTTCAACCTCTTTTTCTCCTTTCTTTCTTGTTTTCTCTTTGCACTTTCACCTGTCTTGCTTTGTGTGATGTCCCCATCACATGTCATCATCATGGGTCAAAAATTCGGAAAACCGATACGTATCGTCCAGCTCCAAAACCGATACTATCGGTTTCGAACGATACATACCGATATTTTCCCTTCGTCACTTGAAGTTGAGGACCTCACTGGACGATAAATTAGACACTACAGACGATAAATTGGTCGTACATACGATAAATTGACCGATAATTTGATTATTTTTACAGGATCCCGAGAAATACCCAATTTACTGTATCATCCAGGTCCAAAACTGATACGTATCGGTATCGGACAATATTTGATCCATGATTTAAACATTATAATTGAAATTTTTTTATCACTTTGAAAGAAAATTTGATTTTATTAAATATCCTTACCACAACTCGCTCTCTTGATGTTTCTAACCCTCAACCTCATATTATAATGGATGTAAACTAAATGTTCCAATCTTTCTATGGTTAGTCTATTCTTCGTCTTCGTATGGATAAGAGAGAATGTGCTCTAATTTTTCTCGCAATTCGGGGAGGATCTAGTTTGACTGAGCACTCCAATTGCTATCATCCTTAAATTGGGGCCTTCTTCCCGTCACCGAAGTTCATCCACCATTCGACTGCATTGAACAATGTAAATACATCAAATTTAATGAACTATAAACCTGTAAAAGTTATAAAAAAAAATCAATTTACCTGACTTCTCATTATAGATCTCAGATAACACTAGGGGAGTTCTAAAAGAGCTAATTTTGTTTCGAAAGAATTCAATTTGCACATTGTCAAACAAGGAAGACCAATGTTTACATATAGAAGGAACCGTGAGGTTAATAATTTTACCAGAAAAATAATTATTTATTACCTCTCTTATTGCCTTCCCTTGAATGGTGATGTCTGGCTCCATCCTTTGAATAACGCTTAGCAAGCCGGTATAGACTTCATCATCTATTTTAAGATTTTGACCGTATCGGTAGATCGGGTTCAAAAAATGTCCTGTCTCAATTAATTAGAACAATAAAGATGAATCTAACCCAAAGTTGATTCTCGATTAATTAAAACAATTAATTACCTATTGCATGTAGATTTTACTGGAACTGCTCGTTCCATCTTTTATCGATCACCTTCCAAAATTTCTTGTAACTTTTGTGGTACTTTTCTCTAATGGCCAACTTTGCTTTGTAAATGGCCTCATAGGCATACCCCATAGTGGGTTTGTCATCCTCATCTACCAATCTCAGCACATGCACTAGCAATTCAACAACATTCACAACATACTCGATATTGTACCAAAATGCGGAGTTAAAAATAGTATCAAACACTTTGTTGGCCAATGGTCATTTTGCCTTTGGAAGTGTGGCTTCGTAACTTGTCCATTATTTAAATGTAATCAGACTCTTCAAGCCGGTCTTGTACTTATATAAACTTTGAAGGGCAACGAAGTCGGTGACAAACCGAGTGATTGCAGGCCTCATACTGTCCCTTTGGTCGGTGAATGTTCTCATCAAGTTAACTAGGGTTGCACTTTGATAGATGAAACTAGTCATCATCATACAATTTTATATAATTGCATGCACATTTTTCAACTTCCCTAGATTGATGAAAATCAAATCAATAGTGGGCTACGCACGAGGACTAGTAGATGTGTATGTATTTCATCATCAGTTTGTTGCAAGCTGCCTTATAATTTGTTGCATTATTCATAATGATTTGCACGACTTGTGATCCAACCATCCGAACAACATCATCCACCAATCCAATCAGATAGTTGGCATCCTTTGCTACATTTAAGGCATCAACAGACTTCATGAAAATTCAAACTAGACCGGAATCTCCGATATGCATCCTCTTCGTCCTCCTATCTTCACCTTTCATTCAAACTCTATCTCATTACCCTCCTAAGCTGACTCTTCTCATCACCTTCATCATCATCATCCAAGTCTACTGGAATTAGACCACAGTGAGGTTGCGATATAGTTTCTACAAATTCTTTATTCCTTCTCTTGGTCTCCACTCTCTTACCCTTTGCAGTCTTAATTTATTTTTTTACTTTCTCTCTAATTTTCTTAGGCACACTACTGCATGGTTGCACGTCACCCTATATGCCAGCTAAGTGTCCTTAAGTCTATAGACACCGCCAGCCTTTAACTCTTTATGACAAAAGTATATTTTGCATTTAGCCTCTTAGCCCCAAAGGAGTGTCATACTCTCATGTAGGATTGAGTTCGCAAACCATCTCTATATCACAAATTCTTTAATCTGTATAAGATAAAAAAAATTAATATAAATTTAGGTTAAAACATAAATTTACATAGTTGTTTGATAATTTTATATCACATATTTTTTTTTAATTAGCGAGTAGGGAAACCAATTTAAATATATCCCATAAAAAATAAAGATTAATTCGGATATATATACCATAAAAAATAAATCCCATAACAAATATTTCCCATTTTAAATATATCCCATAAAAAACACACATTCTACTCTTCATAATGTTAAAAAATCATTTGCATAAAGCTAAACAAAAATTATTTTATTAGGGCAAATAACAAAAAATAATGCGTCAAGTATAGCAAAACCAAAAAAAAAAAACAATTATATTCTAATTGTGGTACCGTCCTCGGACCATGAACTCTACACATTGGTCTCTAACCCACTATGGCACTTGGTCTCCTCCACCTTTGGCACCATCATCATCATCATCACTAGCAGTGTCGTCATCATCTAAATCATCACCTTCTTCAATGTACTCTTTCCCTTCCTCCTTTTCTTCTTCATCCGATCTTACCAAGAAGTAATCTATATTCTCGGCTTTCATCAGTAGTGATTCGTCTTTTTCTTGTATTTCGCCTTCTTCATTTCTTCATTGACTTGAGCTTTAGATAACTTTAAAGAGCTTCCCTTCATTGCTTTAAGAATAGAGATTCTTTCCTTCTTGCTTGGAGTTGGAGGAAGAAGAAGATCAATTCTAGAATCTAGTATCTAGATGCTTAAAATAAAATAAGTTAGAGAGCTTAAAGAAGCTTGTAGGATTGAAGAAGATAAGAGGATTGAGTTGTGGGTTAAGGAGGAAGAGAACACCTCCATTTTTAGAGGGAAAGGAAGCCAAAAAAAAAATTCGAACCGTAAAAAACGACCGTTGGGAGGGTATGCGATCGCTTACTGTTAGGATCACATAAGCCAGCATTGCTTATGCAATCCCAAGGGTCTGGATCACATAGGTGGTCGCATAAGCGCATATGCAACCGCATATGACAACAATGCTCTTTAGAGACGGATTTGACAGTGCACATAAAGTACATAGGTTATTGGCCTTTTACCCTTTCTGGTTTTGTGTCTTTAAACCAATAAGAGTGAATGATCGCATTCACTTAGAGTGTCTTTTCTCAGTCTCATTTGAGACGGATTTGACAATGCACAGGGAAGTTTTTGAGAATCAGCCCTTCACCCTCTCATGGCATAAATAAGAAAAAGAGAGGGATTGGGAGAATCTAATGGCCACCCTTTGGACTACTTTCCTTCTTGCTGATACTTCCTAGGAGATTGAAGGAGTTTTGGGTACTCGGGCTCTGTAAGAGGCTATGGATTTTTCTTCTTGTCAAATGCTCTTTGTTTATTGTATGATCTTTTGTGTGTGTACGCCTTCGAAGGCACCCTTTTTATAATCTTCGCTGCTCATATACTGGCCATGATCCCACGATCTGGGCGGATACAAAAACTGCATGTAACTGCTTATTAGTCGCAAATGGTGACTCTGAATATGCATAGGCCATTGAGAAATCACTGTGAAGGATCAGACATTGCAAATAGGCTTGGGCTTACTGCCAGTGGCTACCACGAGGATTCTTGGACTTATTATTAATGATTACTGCAGATGGGCTTGGAACCACTGTCAAATGATATCATTAACGGGCTTGGGCTTAACCGCAAGTGGTCACCGCGAGTGGACTTGGACTTACTGTCAGTGGCCACTGTCAATATGACGTGCCACACAGGCTTGGCCTTGAGCCTGACAATATGGTTTCTACAGAGGGGGCCTGGGCTTTCCACCATTGATGACCGCAAGTGGCCTATATGCCTGTGTTACAGCTGCCACGAGTAAGACCTAGGATCGAATACAAGGCCGCCACGTGTCCCATGACGTGAGCTCGTGAGGCCATTGGTCTGTTCACCAATCCCTGAAACGTTTTACCTTGTGACTTCCTCCTGTCAACAACAAGGATGGCGCCAGATCTAGCGAATCTAGAATTGAAAATCGTAGTGCACAGAGTGACAGTAATATACAATCACAGTTCGCTCAGATTGATTTCCCGCATTTCAAATGCCTTTATTTACAAGTCAGTTTATAATCGAGCGCAGAGAATGTAAAGGCACTCTCGACTTCCTTCCACATGGATTGCTTCATGGTGGTTTCAGTGATACAACTGTACCAATCTGGACCTTACGTGGAAAAGCACGACTACCTCTCTTTTGGTTCGTTTCGAACCAACGGGTTTTTTAGAATGTTGAGGGGATGTTAGCCACAAGGGATAGATTACATTCAGAAGTATCAGGAGAAGCTCGAGTGTCTAGCAAATCGGGTCGAAGGCTGGTCGGATCGAGCTCTCATGGGTACGTTTATTCAAGGGCTTCGTGATGAAAGCGGGCAAGACGTGTTAATGTTTTGATCGTCTCCACTGCAGGAACCTATGGGTTTGGTGTGGCGACACCAGAAAAAATTGACTCGGTTGGGAATCTGTTACAATAATGGACAAGGGCCTCAGTAGATGCAAGAAAGACGTGAAAAAGGACTATGCTATTATTGTGATGAACGATTCACCCCAGGTCATCGCTGCAAGAAGATGAAAAAATTTCTGCTTGAACGACCTTACGAGGTGGATACATAGGATATAGATGGTAGGTGCCATGAGGTCATGGCTCCTCTAGAGAGGGAATTGTTCGGTGCCTAGCACACAAGTAGTGGAGTTTGAGTTAAGGCACGTTGCCAAGATTAGATAGGATATAGTTGGTAGGTTTAGATAGGATATTAGTAGTAGTCTATTTATTTAGAAAGTTTATTTGTTATGGACTCTTATTATTAAGAAGGTAGCAGTCTATATATATATTTGGATTAACCATTAAAAATATAGAGAAGAGATTTATTGTTGAAATTGTGTCTTGTGCACAAAGACGGCACTGTTTCCCTCTTCAATCGTGGGCTAGATAGGGTAAGAACCCTATCACTTTGATCTGTCGACAAGGTGGTGAAGGGTTGCATAGTTTTTCAGTTGTCTATCACTTGAATGCAGTTTCATGTGATTCCACTGCACATCAATGAGATCTACTGTTTTTACTGCTTGCTGGTCTGCATATTTCGGTGGCAAAGTGATGCAATGATCCATCGAATGGTCAGCAGGTCGTAAAACTAGTAATTGCTGATGTATCGCTTCAGCAGTACCATTGAACTATTGGGTTGAGTGTTGTGTGTACAGCAGTTTGGAACAGCAGTATTGTTGTACCTCTTTCTGTCTGTATTATGTGTACAGCAGTTTTGATAACAGTAATATTGCTGCACTTTTTTCCGTTTGCTGAAGTCTTTGTTGTTGTGTTGTGGTAGACAAGGCAGTGTTGAATTTGTTTTTGAGTGGCTGTTTATATGGTGGTCAGCTGTATATGATCAGAAGTATTGCACGCTGGAATTTGTTGTTGAGTGGCTGTTTATGTGGCCATCAGCTGTATATGATCAGCAATATTATGGGTTGGTTTTGTGCTGGTTTGGTTGCTGTACTGCAGCATTTTGCAGTTTTTACCCAAGGTTGTGTAGCCGACGTAGAGGTTTGATTGATGTATTGCAGAAATTCAGTAATATATATATATATATATATATATATATATACCGAACTTACCGTTGCATAATCGTCAATTCGGCGAATAATCGACGAGTCTTATATTATACGCCCATTCACCCAACTCGCGGGCCTCTTTCTAGTTTGTTGGTCTTTAAATTAAAATAAAGTATGTTCTACATTTTTAAAGCTAAGCTTTCTCCAATGACAGCTGTACTTTCCATGGAAAACGCATAGTACAACAACGTCGTGTCGTACTCGTACATCATTTCTCTATAGAAATTGAAAATTAATTTGAGTCTCACGGTTGCCTTGGAAAAGTAATAAATAATAATAGATGTCGTTTTTCTTCAATAATTTGTAATGAATTTGAGTAGTTTTGACTTTTGAATGGATAAATATATAATGTAAAACTAATATATTTATATTATATATATTGTTCATTTTAAAGGATCTAGCTTTTTACCACTTTAAACCATAAAATAAAATTACATTTTTAGTGTAATATTCAGCCAATCAGATCTTTCCACTAGGTTCTTCTAATCAAGTGGCTTAATGAAAAATAGTAAGGCATTGTCAATTATTAACACATTTCAAGATAATTAAGCTCTTGAATAAAATCATGGCCATTAAATATACTCATTGTATTACATAAAAATCTCCCGAATTTTACTGAATCAATTTGCGAATTTATACGAACTGAACCCCCTTGCCGAATAATTTCCAAATCCGAACTGTTTCTATGGACGGAACAATGTTGGTCATAGTGATGCTGCCCATGGTAATGAAGACATACCCTCTTCTTTCTATTCCTACTTGGCTGACACAATTCCTGTTGGATCCTCACATGTCTCTGTCTTCTCAAGTTCCTTGGATTATTGATTTTGGAGCTTTGGATCATGTCTGGTATGTCATCTTGTTTTAACTCTAACTTCGCTGCCAAATCTGTTCAAGGTTCGCATAGCCAGTGGATCCCTTGCGCCGATTGTTGGAAAAGAACTGCTCCAGTCACGAAAATTCCTTTGACATAAACTCTATCTACCCTAGATATGTTTATTAATCTCTTCTGTTAGTAGTCTCATAAAAGTCTCAATTGCAGGGTAACCTTTTTCCCCTTCTCATTGTGTGTTTCAGGACTTGTCAGCGGGGAAGGTGTTTGGTCATGGGTATGAGGAGAAGGGCCTCTATCTATTTGGTACCAAAAGAGAGTCAATGAATAATATATGTACTTCTGATCCTGCAGTTATATCCTTGGAGAATGTACATTTACAGAAATCGCAATTTGGTCACCCACCTGTGCCCTGGTTACGTGTGATGTTCCCAAAACAATTTCACTCACTCGATGACTCCAAACTTCAATGTGAAGTCTGCCAGGTGTCTAAACACCATAGAGTGCCATTTCCTGTAATTC
Source organism: Chloranthus sessilifolius (assembly GCA_021018995.1). NCBI lineage: Eukaryota > Viridiplantae > Streptophyta > Magnoliopsida > Chloranthales > Chloranthaceae > Chloranthus > Chloranthus sessilifolius. The sequence continues at coordinate 83,386,212 of CM037586.1, read as the reverse complement.
ATAGTAGGAGCACTTGCCCCGTTCCACCTTGTCCACTTTGACGTCTGGGGCCTTCTCTTGCTACATCTATATTTGGCCTTCTCTTGTTACATCTATATTTGAGTATCGGTACTTTCTACGCTTCATTGATGATTACACACATCTTACTACATTGTATATAATGAAAACTAAGGATAATGGTTGTAACGGCGACGTTATAGCCTAGCCATGGCGTCATCATGGAAAATGGCAATTAGAAACGTAATATACAACCAAATAGCAAAGATGGCTAAATAGTCGCCATGGTGGAATAGTGCTATATCGATGCTACGCACAATATTTGTTTTTTTTGGATTATGACTATAATACTTATTAAATAAATAAGTTATAAGGATAACATTTTTATAACTAATAATACTAATAAGTGATAGCATTGTTATAACTTATAAGTTACAAAACCCTCTCTCTCTCTCTCTCTCTCTCTCTCTCTCTCTCTCTCTCTCTCTCTCTCTCTCTCTCTCTCTCTCTCGTCACGACAACTATCAACACCAGCGTCGACAATACCTTAACAGACTACCGACCAATGGCACCTCTCCTCAACATTGGCGATAGTACGATGTGTGTACTTGAAAATTTCATATTTTAAATATTTTATATTTGCCAATTTTTCATATTTATACATGCCCATGTTGTAACTTTATTAATGCTCCATATTTGATAACTAATATGTGATTTGTATTTATTGATATTCGTCTATGCCTAGAACATGAGATCTTCAAATTAGAATCAAAGAATGATGCATTTTCTTCATCTATAAAAAATATAACAAATAAAAAAAAGAATACTAATGATTACTATATAAAAATAAAAAATTTATTAAAAAAATTTTAAAATAGCCTCGCCATGACCTCGCCACATGGCCGTAACAACCTTGCTAAGGATGAAGTGGCATCTATTTTCCCGTTGTACCATAAGTTTGTGAAAACCCAGTATGATTATGTGATGAAGATTTTACGGTCAGACAGTGGAGGAGAGTATTCTTCCCAGTATCCTCAATCATACCTCAAAGAGCAACGTATTGAATGGAAATTACTTGCCCATATACTATTTAGCAAAATGGAGTCGATGAGAAAAAAAAAAAACCGCCATCTTCTTCAAATGGCCCAAGCTTTGTTAATTGGAATAAATATACTACAGAGGTTGTGGAGTGAAGCAACTCTTATGGCATGCTTTCTCATTAATAGGAGGCCTACTCCCATTCTTCAAGGCAAGTCACCTATTCGTATGGTGTTACCTTCACCCCCTCTTTTTCCTATGCCACCAAAAGTATTTGGTTGTTTGTATTTACCCACCTTCTTGAGACTCCGCGACAAATTGGAACTCAAAACTCACTGATGTGTCTTTTTTGGGTACCCTCCATCAAACATTGGACAAGCATATGCAGAAGAGCCACATAAGATAAATGCAGACAGTAAGTATAGCATCAAATTTTCAACTTGACGAAATAATTTCACCACTCTTAAGCATGTATGAAAAAGTTAATCAGCATTGGACCAACAGGTATAGAATTGTATGTGTTGATTATTTTTAAATTGCTTCCCCAATATTATACAAGCTTTCCCAGTTTTAAGATTCGATAGGCATAGATTGTCACCACATTGTGGGTTAAATCCACCTTTCATAGAGAACAAGAAACACCCCTCCCCGGTTTACTCTTTTCACCAAACACTTCAAATGTTCATCACATGCACCAAGCCCAAGGTTTACTCCTTCCAGACTACTAAACATAAAAACACAAAACGAGGCTGCCTAAAACATTTTCATAGTTTCCCTTTATTTCCTTAGGATTGAACCTGCTTGCTTGAAACTTTTATTGTTTATACATGTTATCTCGCTTCCCTAACCCAAACCATTAAATGAAACCAATAAGAAGTTCAAAACATTTTTTATTACTTCCCCATTTATGCTCGTTCACAAAATTTGTAGTTTTGCCGTTCACAATTGTGATAGTAGTAACAGATCCGCTTCATCTTTTTATCCTATGCAAATGAAAGTTGCTTGTCTAAGGAAGCACCTCATTGGTAGATTTTATGGAAATAATTTCACTTCATATAAGCAGTTCGAAAATGTGAAATGATACTTACAAGCTAACTAAAAACTTTAGTTTAGTAATAGAAGGTGAAAGAGTTCCTGAAAAGCCATTTGATGCCAAACTCCTGCAAAGAGACACTCACAAACTATAATAACTGCATTGAAAAAAAAAATTAAAACCAAAAAAAGCATAGGTCAAACATGAATGAGGTATGCAACATAATCTGTAGGAGGAAAAACATTAAGATATCCGATTGAATAAACAAAAATGGGTGTAAGCACTTACAAGGATATAACATTTCCATTCTTACAGGTGACATGAGACCAGCTAAAGCAAGGACTAACATAATGATCGTCCCAATCTCGGATTTTATGATTTATATCATTTAGAGCCCTCTTAAATTCGATCAAAGCTTCAACTGAAACATTAGCAAAACTTGTTCAAGCCAATGATGGTACAACCTTCTGACAAGATAGCTCTGTGAAGAAACAGATATGAAGGAGATCCCAGAAAGACATGAAAGAATAATTATACATGGAGAAGACATCGTATGATTAGAGTAATTTTTCTTTCAGATGTAACAAAAAAATTTAGAAACAAGCACTATTTGGTTACATTACGCACCAATTTAATCATCACTATTCTAAAATTCAAAATCCTTATCGAAAATCATTCTTAGTTTGCTTTTCTAGATATACATATCCATTCTTATTAGTTATTACTCAGCACACCCACCTTAACGTACGCATCTCAACCACATGTCCTTTTTTCACACCTTTTTAGCTCAAAACATTGCACTAGATGATAATGCAGGTATTACTACCGCCTTATACCAACATCAATTCAATCAAAGTGGCACTAGTTGATCACACAACATATCACTCTTTTGCCTTTATTATACTCACCTTGCATTGATCCTATTGGGGATATCTTCCTCAAGCCCTTCATCCAAGTGTAGTATAACCCAAATTTTGAAATATAATGACATTATAGCAGTACATTGTTTTTTATTTGGACTAAATCAAACTCTTACTCTCATATTTAATAAACTTGGCCACTATATTTTGCCTTCATTTTGCTAATATTCAAACTCCTTAACCCTATAACCTTTGTCCATAGTTCCAAATTAGCACAACATTATTAGCAAACAACATACAACATGGAACCGTTGCTTTTATCTTTGTTGTCAATGCATGTAATTGACCTCTGTTTGATTAATGAGTTTCTTACGATATTCTTCTCTCCCTAATTTTGTGGATTGTGTGCTTGTGATTTTGCCCCTTGCAATGTGTCTACTCCTTTTGCACTATGTGTGCTTCCTGGACGCTCTGGGAGTATTCCTTATGATACCCTATCTGTAAGTAGTGGTGCTAGTCCGTATACCAGTTTATGTTATAAGAAAATAGGTGATTGACTGAGGCCCGTAATTGGAACTAGAACATTACCTTGGGCTACTCAAGGTGTTATGGCAGTCAGCTAGTCCTCAGAAGCAACCTGAATTATGCAATATTCATTTGACTCTACTTCCCTTTAATAAAATAACAGTCAACTTCGATATGCATGGTCCTCTCATGGTAAACAGGATTTTCAGCAATGTGTAAGGCAGCATCACGATTACCATAAAGGCATGGGGAGCTTCGCATGTATACCAAGATCAGCTAAGATGAATCTGACCCACATACCCTCATAAGCTCCATGACACATTACCCTATACTCAGATTCAGCACTTGTTTGATACATGTTATCCTTTTTACTCTTCCAAGTTACTAAATTACCTCCAAGGTAGGTACTGTAGCCTGTAGAGGACTTCCTGCCTATCACAGAACTCGCCCAATTAGCATCCGTAAATACCTCCTCACATCTATGTAACCATGATCTCCATAAAGTAATCGTTACCAGGGCTTGACTTCAAATATGTGAGGATCCTGTAAATAGCCTCCAGATGCGAAGTCCATGGAGAATGCATATAATGACTAACTATGCTAACAGCATATGCTGTCTGAACGAGTAATGGTAAGATATATGAGTTTCCCCATGTGGCATTGATACACATGAAGGTCTTTTAGAGCTTCTCCATCCTCAGAAGTAAGCCTATGATTCACTTCCATAGGAGAATCCACAGGTCTACATCCCAAAAGTCTAGTTTGTTTGAGAAGATCTAACGTATGCTTCCGTCGTGAGATGGCAATGCTCTTCTTAGAACATGCAAATTTGATGACAAGGAAGTATTTGACTAGTCCAAGGTATTTGATATCGAACACTCGACTTAAGGATTAATTAAATCCCATAATCTCCTTTTCATCATCCCAAGTGACATTGTACTCACCAACATAAACTATGAGGGAGACAGTCGATTCTTCTTTTAATAAAGAGGGTGACCATAATAAATCCAGGAGTAACCACAATGTGCAATGGGAACACTGAACTTCTTGAACTAGGCAAGAGGATATTGATTTAATCCATAAATCACTTTCTTCAATTTGCAAACACACCTCTTCTTTTAGGTCATCATGAAGAAAATAGTTCTTTACATTGAGCTGAAAAAGTGGACACCTCGATGTGCTACTAGAGAGAGAACTCCTCGAATTGAATTCAACTTGCCAGGAGCAAACATGTCCTGATAATCAACTCTACAGGTTCGACTCCCTCGGAATCTAATATGGCTATACACCTTTCTATGTACCATCGGCTCTATACTTTACTCTGTCGACCCATTTGCACCCCACCAATTTCTTTCATTTAGGAAGGGGAGTTATTTCCCATGTATTATTTTGCTCAAGAACTCTTATTTCTTGTAACAGACCTCCTTCCATTTTGGCATAATGCACCAGTAACACCCAATGGAATAGAAGTCGAGTCTATGGAGGAGATAAAAGTTCAGTGAGAATCGAAAGAGCATGATAGGACATAAACTCATTAATAGGATGCAATATACATGAACGAGATCCGTTATGTAGAGCAATAGGCTGATCCAACTTAGAAGCAAGAAGAATGTCAAAACTTGGTGAACCTACTTTAGGGGGTGAAGTTGTTCCATGATTTAAATGAGAATGAGCTTTTTCTTCCATGTTTCTCGAGTAAATGTTGTCCATTTCTCAAGCTTATCAAACTCATCCTTGCTTGTTTCATCTTGCTTCTCCTTCATATTTAGTGAACTTTATCTTACTGGTCATTCTCATTCCCATCCTCTTCCAGAAGGCATGGTAATGTAACAGTGGACTATTTCGTACTACTCTCCCCCTAAACAGGGCATGGTGATGGAAATGAAGACAGGGTAGACAGAAAGGTGACATCCATAGTAACAATTTTTTTCCCACGTGACGAGATTATAACTGTTAAGGACTAGAGTAAGAATAACTTGTGTGTAATTAGCAGTAGCGGGTGTGTAGGAGTTAACTTTAAGTTACTCTTTTTACTTCTTCTATTTCACGTATTTCAATGTACTCAGTGTTATTGTTCTAGCTAAGATGATAGATGCATGGTTGTCAAAGTGAGGCCATGGTGTCGCCATGGCAAATGGCAAAGCAATTCGCCATATGAACCTATATGGCGAGAATGTGTATATAGCGACACCATGGTCGCTATTTTGAATAAAATATATAAATTATAACCTGTAAGTTATAACTTAGAAGATATAAAACTTATATGTTACAAGTCATATTTATAACTTACAACTTATATTTGATAAGTTATACCTATCATATTTAGGGCTTAATTGAAACTTTCTAGTCTCTCTCGCAGCCACTCTCTTTCAACGCAGGTTTGCATATTTTTTTAATCGCTCTCTCTCTCTCGTCTCCCTTTTTTTTATTGGTACTCTCTTTCGTCTCTTTCTCTTATTTTTTTTAATCTGATTGTTTTTAAATCCAATTAGCACCTTCGCGCAATTAAGCAATGACTGTCAACGCTCAAGTTCTTCGTAATCAATCAACGATCATCAACTCACGCTCATGTACAAATATTTTCTGTTCTTCACTATTTTCTATCTTTTTTTTTACAAACTTTTAATACCAGCAATTGATTCTTTTATTGTTTTTTTCATTTTTTCAGGGGGGGGAAGGAGCTGCTACTAAGCACCAACCATATGCTGAATATTCCTCATTACGTACAGTTGACTATTGACTGCTTTGAATCGGACTGACAAAGATCGTTTTTCGTTCCAATCTTCGCCACAATTGATCTTGTGATCATGAAAATATCATCAGATGGTCGTTCCATCTTTCCCCACAATTGATCTGCCTGATTAACTAGATTATTTCTCGTCCTCTTAAGAAATATAAAAATTAAAAATATATTAATGATCAATAAATATAAATAAAAAATTATTAAAAAATTAATAAATGGCCTCACCTTGGCCACGCTAGCATGACTTCGCCACACTGCCTTCACTACCTTGGATATATATATATATATATATATATATATATATATATATATATATATATATATATATATATGAATATTATTAGTATGAGTGACATATAGCACACATACCCTAACTTTCTTTCTCTTCTTCTTCCTTCTAACCCTAACGTTAATCCTAATCTACTATATTAATGTTGTCTTCGTATCAAAGACTTCTGATCGATTGTTAAGGCGATTGCTAACATCATCCCTGAGAATGTCGATGTCAGCACTGGCATCAGCAGGGTCAACTGCCTCAGAATTCGACGGCAATAGAAGGGTTTGCATCGGCTGTCATTCTGGTCATTTTCCTGTTCTACAACATGTCTTGATTCTAGCCGGGACATAGACTTCTAAGATTGTCTTCTCCAATGAGCCTGAAACTATTTTGCTACAGATCCAACTCTGGTGCTCAATAACCTCTTTTGAAGCTTCAGAATACGGTAAGCATTGAAATGGAAACTTGAAGGTTATTTTATGATTTAAAATTTGATTCTGCTATTTTTTATCAATATTGTTATGACTGCTATGGCTGCTACGGGGCTGCATCTCGCCGACATACTATTGAGTTGTGTCGAAGACCTTCTGAATGTGTTTGGAATGTTCACCTCAGGTTCTTTCCTCTATAATCTTGTCTTGCTGAACTTGTTTCAAGTTTCAATGTTCTTTGAGTCTCAATCGATGCTGCGAATCGATTTTTTGAATTACAAATTTGGGCTGTTTATTTTAATTGTTGTTGGAGTCTCTCTATGGCTGATATCCATGGTACTGAAGGCATACCTGAAGGCCATTTGAAGAGCAATAGCACTCTAGATTGCAGAAAAGATTATTAAAGGATCATAGGACCTGCGTAAAGGGTGTTGATCCTTATTATTTTGTGGTGGAAGAGCTTGTAATACCTCAGTTTCAGCCATGAAGAGCATCGTGTAGTGATTCTGTTGCTATTGCGTGTGTAGGCTTTGTTTTTTGCACTATGTAGTGCTTTTATTTGGGATGGAAGATTCCAAAGTACCCGTTAGTGGTAATATGGAAGGGAGCCATGGTCTCCAAATCACCCCAGTAAAGTTTGACGGAACAAACTATGACTTGGTCTAAATCTGCTAAGCTTCTCCTTGGTGTCAAAGGAAAATTGGGATTTGATGGTACTTTGTCAGAACCAGCTTCTACTGATGCGAAGTATCTTGAATGGTGTAGGGATAACATGCAAGTGATGAAATGGTTACTACACCTTATGCAGCCCATTATCGCAGATTCATTTATGTATGATTCCTCGGCAAAGGAACTGTGGTCTACTATTATAGAGGCATACACTTAGAGGCAGGACTATGATCGGATCTCAGTCTTATTAGTCAGATAAGCAAAGCTAGAGAAGTAGATTGGAGACTTATACACTCAACTTTGTGGTATGTGGGATAGGTTCAGCCAATTCCAAGGAAGTAAAGGTGCCACTTGTGATAGTAAGGCAAAATGTGGTGACTACACCAAAATTCACCGAGAGGACCGTGATACAAGGAGATATTTGATTTCTTGTGTGGTGTTAACCCCAGGTATGAGCCCATAAGGGCCAATCTTCTTGGTAGAGAGAAACTTCCACCTCTTGGCATTGTTTTTACTATCCTCCAAAGAGAAGAGACCCGTATGAAATACAGAAAGATTTCGCCCATCCTCCTGAGCACACTGCTCTACCATCTTTTACCGAGTTTCGTTGTGGAGGTGGCCACTTTGGTAGCAGTGGTGATGGTCATACTAGAAGTAGAGGTTTCTCTAGGGAAGAGAAGGAAAAGATAACTAGTTCCCATTGTGGTAAAAAGGGGGCATCTGAAAGAGACTTGTTGGGATCTCATTGGCAAACCAAAGTTTGTTAACATCAACAACAACAAGGCTACCAGTCTACTACAGAGCCTATACCTACAGCTACTGCTCCTTGTGCTTCTAATTCTACTGCCCCTGCAAGATTGATTCATGTGCCCCTTACACAGAGAGAGTACCAGGATATGTAGAGCCTCCTGCAGCATGCTACTTGTCACATCCTGGACAGGCATCATCCTCCCATATTGCTAATTCAGGTACCACTGGTTCTGTCCATGCATCTACTGCTTCTCAGTCCTCTTGGATCATTGATTCAGGAGCCACTAATCATATGACTGGTATGTCATCAATCTTTGAGACCATATCTCCTTTATCTTCATCTTGTAGGATACGTGTTGCTGATGGTATTTATTCCATGTATCTGGAAAAGGAGATATCCATGTAAATGGTCTCTCTCTCTCATCTGCTTTACATGTTCCGATAATTCCTGTTAGTCTTCTCTCCATTAGCCAAATAACCAAATCTATAAACTGTAGTTTGGCTTTTTTTCCCTTCTTTTTTGCCTTTTTCAGGACCCAACTTTGGGGAGGACCCTTGGTCGTGGGAATGAGAAGAGAGGGATCCACATCCTGGATAGATTGCATGGAGAATTCAGAGATCAGTTGCTATGAGTACATCATAATCCATGGAGAATGCCCAAGCTATGGCACCAGAGATTAGGCCATTTATCTTTATTGTGTTTGCATTGTAGCCTAGTTTGTTAACGGTTTGGATTATAAGAATTTGAAATGTGAAACTTGTCAATTTCAAGCCCGACATTTCCTATGCAGTCAGTGTGGACATTTCCTATGCAGTCAGTGTGGCCAGTCAGGACATGCATGCTCCTCCCTCTCCACACCTTGAAGCTGTGTTCTGAATACTGAGGTATTTAAAGACTAGTAGTGACCGTGGGCTTCTCGATGTTGAATGCTGATCAGGCTGGATCTGCTAGTGATAGAAGTTCCACCATAGGAATTGTTCCATTCCTTGGTGGAAACTTGGTTACATGGAGAAGCAAGAAATAGCACGTCGTGTCCAACTCAAGTGCCGAGTTCGAATATAGAGCTGTGTCTCAAGGAGCACATGAAGGCCTGTGGCTGAAATATCTCGTCAGATCTTGGAATTCAAGTTAACCTTCCTATGAGTTCATATGGTGGTAATGAGGCCGCTCTACACAGCTGAGAATCTTGTGTATCATGAAGGAACTAAACACATTGAAGTAGATTCCCACTTCATCAGAAAAAGGTGGAATCTAGGGAATTCAGCATACGTCAAGTTGCTTCAGAAGACCAATTGGCTGAAATCCCCATTAAAATCATTGATACGGTTAGATTGGAAGATATATCCTCCAAGTTGAGCATGAATGACATCTATGGGCCATCTTGAGGGAGGATGTTAAGAAATAGAGTTAGAATGACTGGTGTGTAATTAGCAGTAGTGGGTGTGTAGGAGTTAACTCTAACTCTAAGTTACTCCTTTTATTTCTTCTATTTCATGTATCTCAATATCCTCGGTGTTAGTGTTCCAGATGATTTGATATATACATAAATGAATATTATTGGGATGGGTGCCTTATAACACACATACCCTAATTTCCTCTCTCTCTTCTTCTTCCTTCTAACCCTAAACTTAATTTACTACATTAATTTCATTAATAACATTTGAAGCCCTTTTGAGGTGGGGGTTATCCAATCCAGATACAAAAAATAGCTTTGAGATCTAACTTAGTATTTTGAATATTTGGAACATGAGCAAAGCACAGACATCCAAAGTCACGTGGAGGTACAAATAAAAAAAGGAGCATGTGGGCACAAAGAAGCGAAATGGGGACTTGCCCTCGAGTATGGGAGTTGGCATTCGATTAATAAAAAAAAAGCAGTTAGACCAGCTTCATTCCATAGTAGTTTAGGGACATTCATTTCAGAAAACAAAGCACACCAAATCCGAGATGACAATTTTTCTTCTTTTCTCCACCATTATCAGGCCTTAAGGTCTTCATGTGAGCATGATACTGAGTTTGAACCAACTTGTCAAACAGAGGGAAACAATTATTACCTCATCCTTGGATTTCAACGTATATAACATCACAAAACGAGAGCAATCATCAAAATTGTAACAAAATACCAATAACCATATAGAAAAATAACTTGAGATGGTCCCAGAGATCAGAATGAATAAAATTTGAAAAGGATTACCACATTTATTACCACTGCACGGATAATAATTCATAAAATGTTGGGACAACTGAAATGTCCCACACTGGAACTTTTGAGGCATAAAAAGTACGTAACTGTTTGGGAAACAGCATACGTAAGCAATATAAAGGTAAATGTCCAAGACTAAAATGACATAAATGTCCAAAATACCTCTCTCTCACCTTTGTTTTTCCTCTTCTCTCTTCTTTCTTCTTTACACTTCTTGAATTCCAGAATTGCATCATCTAATATAAATATAAATTTAAAGTATTGCATCATTTCCTCCCAGTTGGAAGAAACGCGTCCTTGAGTTTGACTTATTGAAAATCTTCCATTTGACAGACAGCCCGCAATCATGTTCCCTCAATCCGATGAAAGATGTAGAAGATGTTTTGTCACCTTTACCTTTCAGAGCGAATTCACATCATGGAAGGAGTGTCACTTGTTTGTCATCCTTGGTAAACATGTGTATTCTTCATCCCATGAAATGTGACATCGCACTCCAATTGCCATAGATGATCGAGAAAGATGCAGCATGCATCCATGGAAATAACATCGAACCTTCATCACTACATATCGTACTGATCAAAAACTTGATCAAACATGTATTGCTAACCGCTATCTCCACCCTTTTGAACCATGGTATCTTATGTGGTTCATCAATCTCAAATTTTCTACCAACTCTTTCGGCAGCATATTGTTTGTGCTCCTGCTATCGATGATTACAGCATTACTTTCCTCCCAACATACAACTCATAAGGAAGATATTGGAGGGCAGCCATCCATCATCATCATTGGTACGTTAAGGTGCTACAATCACTCGGCACATCATCAACAACTCTCCAAGCATGTCCCCTGAAAGTTCCACCTCTTCCACATGATTTTTTGACAAATCATTGCTTGCTAGACTGTCATTAAAAGTTGTAGATAACATCTGACTTGGAGTTGTTTCCACTTCTCAACCCCCATTTGTTCTTCTAAGTTCACTTGCACATCAGTTGATCTAGATGACCTTTGACCCATCTCGCTGATCAAAAACAATGAATTGACGCACTAGATAGCTGTCCTGTTGCTGTCCATGTCCCCATCGATGTCCCTTCACCGGAATAGGCATTAATTTTGGCTGCTCACCAACTTGAGGCTTACCGGATGCACTAGAAATCCCTTTTTGTTTATACTCTAGTTGTATTGTTTCCTGTCTTTCTCTTCTGAACTCTCTTCACTTCTTCTTACATTTTATTCTCCTCCTTGAATTCCATATTGTATCAAATGGCTTTCTTAAGATGTAATAACTTTGGTAGGGGGAAAGGCAAACCATGATTCTTCCAAGACCTCATTTATAACCCACCTTGACCCAATCCATGTATGAACTTTGGAATTAACATCTTGCAATAAAGTAAGGCAGGTTGTTTCTCAGTCAAAAAGTTTGTCTCGCAAGGAACTCTTGGACTCTCTGCCCTTAAGAAGCAAAGAAATATTCATATACAAGGACGGAAAAAACCCCACATGTGAACCTTAACTGAGAAATGATGTGGAAGTTTGATAACAAGAGATATGAAAAGTAAAATACACCAGATTGGACCAATGTTTTCCTAAGGTGAGATGAAGGAGGATTCATATTATCAGAAATCAAACTTTCTCGGTTGTATTTAAGCATTAATGTCCTTAACCATACTCATGTGTTGATGACCTCATACTCTAGTGGCATGATATGTTTTCAATCATGGGATGAGGATGACCTAGCCCACATAAGAGTCTGCATAAAGTGTTTATGGCACATTGGAAGAGTAACACCACACAATTTTAGAGTCACTTGAGTTTAATTCTTAGCTCAAATTCTGTTCTGAGTCTATCCCTATATATCAGAGAATATAATTTAATACGATTTTTGGGTTGTGCAAATTTGATTAACCAATTACTCAAGCTGAGTAAGCCTATATATGGGTAAGTTGGTTGCCTGATCAGTTTGATGAGATGTGAAGTTTCAGATATGGCCATATGGAAATCTGTTCATACGGGCACTGGGTGATTATACAAAAGTCTTGGTCAGATGATGTCTAACTCAAAAGAAGAAAAGGTCTTCATAAAATAATATACATGTATTTTCTCAAACTAGGAGTTTTAAATAAATGTTTGACCATGTGCAATTATATAATAATGAATATTTAATGGTTAAGATAGAGGTGTAGTACAACAATAAGCACGATCTAAGTTACACACGGGTTACACTGGAACGGAGGGATAAGATTCTAAAGTGGAGTTGAACATTGGGACTATCCATCTAACACCGTAGATTCGTTGAGAATCATAAGCCTCGAATGTTGCATGTTATGGGCATGCTAGCAAAACCTGATGGTAGACTTGTAATCATACAAGTTGACGCCTCTTTAAACCGCATATTTCTCGGGTTTCCTTGAAGGACTCCCATAGTCCTTCGAATTACCTGTGATAAAAGGAATCCGTGGGTCAGGAGTGTGCATTGGTTCAGGCCCAGAGGTTGACCTACAGATCAGTTCTCTAGGGATTTCACCAACAACTAATTAAAATCAATTTTGATTGTTTTTAATTTCTTTCTTATGATTATTTATTTTTGAAGATTTTGACCCTACCATTAGTGGTGTATTCGGTTCGGTTTTGGAGCAAAACCACAAACCAAACCGGTTCAGGTTCTAATAGGTTTCCAAATGTTCAAGCCAAACCAAACCATCCAACTGTTGAACCAAACCGATTTCGGTTTGGTTCGGTCGGTTTCGGTTTTCCTATAAGTTCTACTTGCACATCAAAATTTTCCCAATTTCTCAACCTGTTTTACACTTTTACTATTTTCATTTTTTCCGGAGTGATTCTAGAAAGAGGGGGAGAGGGAGGGAGAGAGAAGACAGACTGGACCTTTAGAAATTAGAACCCTAAGTCTCTACTCCCTATTCAACGTTTTGTGAGATTCGAGCCTTAAGTACAGTTGCGAAACACTAAATTTGGGCCCAAATTTTGGACAGAAAATCCGAGGCCCAATCATCTGCTCGACTCAAGTTGATTGTATAAATATATATATATATATATATATATAATTTACTTGAAATTGGTTCGGTTCGGTCGGTTTCAGCTTGGGAAGGCCCAGAACCAAAACCAAACCGAACTTTTCGGTTTTTCTTTTTGCCAAACCAAACCCAAACCGGTACGCGTCCAAACCGGACCAAAACCGGCGGTTCAGTGCGGTTTGGTCGGTTTGGCCCAAAAAATGCACAGCCCTATCTACCATGGATGATCTTTAAACAAAAATTTGAAAGTTGTATCTCATGCCTTCTGAAAGTTACGAACCATAAGGGCTAACAAGAAATCCATTCATTTGATCTGACCTAGTCACGCTCTACACTCAAATTCACATATAGGTATATGGCGAGAGATTACATTTAAGAAATAACAGGACTCCCCAGGATATAAATTCTAATTATTTACCAGGATTTCAATGATTTATTGCAAAAAATTTAACTACAACACAACCATAGGTGCTTTGAGTGTGGTTTTCACCTCACCTATTCAGTTTTTCATCAATCAGGAAATGAATCCAAGAAAACACCTTGATTTACACAAGATGTGTTCTTCCCATTAAAAAGAAACAACTTTGAAATTGCCGAGAAGATGTTTCTTCAAGTTTTAGACTTCTAAAAAAATTGAAAAATAAGGCAATCCCAAAAAATTAGAAACTGGTCAAACTTTGTAGAATCAAAGAATCAGAAAGATCAAGAGAAAAAATATATAAACTTTGAATAGGGAGCTAATACTTGCACCCCAAATATAAGCCATTGCACCATTTTAATAATTGCACAAGCAATATGTGATTGCTCCCCACTTAAAATCGAAAATAAATAAATAAAGTGAGCATTATCTTACACTAGCGTTATATGATTGCACCCCACTTAAAACAAAAAAAAATGGGAGCCACAAAATAAATAAATAGGAGCCACGCTTTTGAGAAATCGCAGATAAATTGTTCGAAACCCTAGTAATTTTAGGGAGATCTTCATCTGAATCGACAATATACACTTACGCAATAAACCCATAAGCTTTAGATTGTTGATCGTCCATTGTTTACTTCTTCTCGACCGTTTTCTCTTTCTCTTCTTGTCTCTTCGTGTCCCACGCTTTCAAGAGAAAGAACGACTCAAAAAAGGGGAAAAAGGCACGACTCAAAACTTGCACCGTCTTTTAGTTTTTTAGAACGGTTTTAAATGGGGTGCAAATACTTATACCGTTTCTGTAACTTACACCTTTTTCACTTCCTATTTTTCTTTCTAAATGGTGTGATGGCTTATATTTGGGGTGCAAGTATTGGCTCCCTTTGAAAATCTGTAAACGTCCAAAAATGAAGAAAGCTTTATTTCAATAGCCCATCCATAACTCATGTATGATATGTGGTCATTTGTTTCAAGTTTCAACTCCTAAACTACTTCACGTATTGGTTTCACTGCATTGCTTTCCTTTGCATAATTGCATCATTTGGTACTTGTGTGGAAAGTTAAATCAGGTTCTATTGTTTCATCGCCATCGTAGCTTCAATTACGTGCCCCTGCAGATGTCAATTTTGCCGGCGAAGTCACTTATCCCCACTGTTTGATATGTCTTCCTTGGATACTCACATATCTTGGAAAAGAAAGAAGTAGAATATCGTTTTACACTCCAGTGCTGAGGCCAGGTGTCGTTGGATCATGGCTCAGAAAATTTCTGAGGTTGATTGGGTCCACCAGTTTCTTATTAACATGGGAGTTAAGTTTTCTTCTTCCACGCCCCTTTGCTCTAATATCTAGAGTACTATCCAGATTTCGAGCAATCTGGTCGCCATAAGCGGACCAAGTATATTGAGATTGATCGCCACATTGTACGTTATCGTTACAAGACCGAAGCCTTTCCTCTCCCTCACATTTGATCTGAGGACTCTATCATGCTGTAATTTTCTATCTTGCCTGAGGGACTAGTCGATGAGAACTAATTCCATTCTCCAGAATTTCTAATGAAGACAGGATAATATATCCAAGAAAAAAATAGCACTTCAAAATACAAAACTAACCATCAAAGGAACTAAAGTTAACAGAGCACACTGCAGTAATAAACATAAAAATATTTCAGAAGACAGATCACTTCCATACTTTGCATACAAGTTCTGGAGCATATAAACAATTCTGTTTGCTAATAGAAAATTATGTTTAGAATCAAAAGGACCCTGTCTATAAAACCTTCATTTCTGTCCAAATTTCACAATATAAGCACTGCATCAAACCTTCGTAATCAGGTCCAGCGGATGAGTGGACAGTGCCTAAAACTTGAAAGAATATTAAACAGCCTATCAATAGCTTTTTATAGGCCAGCGTCATATGAAAGACTTGAAATGCCAAACTGTGCTCTCCTCCAGGAATTATTTCACCTCTCAATTTGCGTCCTGATATTTCTGAAAAAACTAAAAAACCAAACAAAGCATTTTTATGTCAAAATATGCATAGGTCCACAAGAAAATGCATAATAGAGTATTTTTCACTACCAAGTCCCGAAAAAGATGAGCAAACTAAAGTCATTAAGACATTCTAGCATGGTCATTTTTGTAATATTGTGCATACCTTGGTCAACTTTGAAAAACAATTGAAATAAGTAGCATATTCCACACAGGTAAGAGCTCAAAAACTAAATGAATATTTATCATGCTGAGACTCTAATATTAATAATTATGTAGCTCTTAACCATCAAACTAAAGCTTGTATGTGGTTATACCATATTCTGAAGATTCCGAGTAAATTGTCCAATATAAAATCACGGTATATTGTTTAGAGGTCAAATCCCAAAACACTCAAAAGCATCTGTGCAGGTCTTGTGTACTTGTAATTTTCATGGAAAACAAAAGAAATTAAATATTGAAACCATAGTTTCCTGAGGGAATCCAATGGCACATGCAATGTAAAAGATAAACTAATTTGTAGTAGAAGTCAATATAGTGGAACAACATGAATATGAATTTTTAAGTCTATGATTTATAGAAAATGAAAAAGAAAATTGAAAACTGTAAACATGAATCTTTTCTAAATGGGATTTTCAGTGACAAGAAAAAAAAAAACCTAGGAACAAAAATAAGTTCATATTGGTTTTTTTTCCAATTCAAGCCCAAGGTATGAAACATGAGCATATTTAGTTAAAAGTGCAATCATATTCTTTAAGTTCAAAAAAGCAAAAATAAAAAACTGCAGGTTTCCTTAGGTGTTCCCATATTACAATTGTGCATGTTATATAGGGTCCTAGGCTCAGAATGTCAGGTTAAAGAAGCAATACAAAAACGATATGTCAAGTTAAACTGGTACTACGAAACAGATAAATGTGGAATATCCCCCTACATGTAGAGATTTAAAAACAAACAAATGTTCTAGCATACTGTTCCTCAATGTTCCATAACTTAAGAACCTATTTGTGGGTCATCAATACATTGAACTTGTCCTCAATCGTGGTAGCATTTGCCTAGGACTTGATCAAAGAATCTAATGCATGGCTACTTCTTCACTTTAGAGTTGCTCAATGACTCGAGATAGTTCAAACATTATGGGTGAAGTAAAAAAGGAAACAAAAAAGAACCTGAATTTTCAATTTTAAATAGGTTTCTTATACAATTTGTGGAGTAATTTATTCAATTTCATGTGTGGCTCTCTATAGCTCTAATAATCATAACTTCAAAATCAAGTTTCACAATAAGAACAAAGAACTCAATGTTACAAACATATAGTACAAAGAAGACAACTATGGGAACAGAGCAGGAATATGGTTGATTTGATTTGGTGAATTTCGAAATTAGGATAGAAGGATGCATCAATATGTGGCCAGTGGTAGGGGCATCATACATACATATATACATTGTAACGACTCGGATTTTCATGTCGTTAATACATCCAAGTAATCTATATGCGCTCAATAACAAATACACCGCATGCCTAACATGTTGACCAAAGGATACATGTGTTAAATTTATTCTTGCCATTACTTGACATAAGATATGAGATAGCCTGCTGTTAAAGGCTTGAGTTATAGGCAAGAGATCAAAGGTTCAAAATTTAATACGTAAGTTTTGAACCTTTATTTTGGACTTTGAAGTAAAAGCCCATACACTTTCCTTAGTGTGTCAGCCTAATACCGGATAATCTCCATTTAGTTATATGTTACGGAGAAACCTAATCATAATCTCTTTCAGAATTTTTCTTAAGAATAGAGCCGTGAGAAAACCCTAGCCGTCTTCTCTCTTCCTTCTTGTTCACTCTTCTTCCTCAATCTTCTTCTTCACTTCACCCTAAAACCTTTGGGTGTTTCTCCACAAAAATCATCTGGATCATTTCCACCATCAAGATCAAGGAGGGAGAAGGAAGAAACCTTGGACGACAGTACCGTGGAACGTCGATCTCCTCAGACCCAGATCGTCGTAGAATCACCATAAACTCACAGTTCACACTTCAAGAGGTAAATGCCATCATCTCTCATTGTCGGATTACGCGTCTCTTAAACGCGAAGATTATTTCTTAATTTTATATCTGACTTTCGAACCCTAGAATCATCTATTTTAATTTTCGGATCTAATTTTCGGACATTGGAGACATTCTGAAAACAGCAATGATAGCTCATTGTGGTAATACCCACAGCTCGCTGCCATTAAAAGAAAACCAATTTCGATGAAAAGGCGTTACAAAAATCCTACCAAGTCCTCAAACCAAGTTCACAGCTCATTGTTACCAATGGACAGCTAGCTGTCGTCACAAAACAAAGGAAACAGAAACCAGCCACAGCTAGCTGTCAGGACACAGCAGCTAGTTGCGTATTCGACAAGAATCAAGAAATAAACTCCACAGCTCGCTTTCAAGAAATAGCAGCTTCGCTTTCAAGAATAGAGGATAAAAAAAAAATACTACAGCTAGCTGTCAGGAGATAGCAGCTCGCTGTGGAGATGGATCAGAAAGCATCGTGAGAAACAGTCACGGCCACAGCTCACTGTGGATATATGACAACTCGTTGTGGACATATGGCAGCTCGTCACAACACAATAGTGAGTTGTGCATACCAAAAACGCTGTGACAGTCACAGCCACAACCCGCTGTCACATCATAGCAGCGAACTGTGAATACCAAAACAGAGAACTCCCCTGAGAAACAGTTGCAGCCATCACTCGCTGACACATCACAGCTGCAAGCTGTGAACACAGCCATAGCTCGCTGTCAGCTCACGGCAGCGAGCTGTGAATACAAAAGAAAAAGGAGAATTTCCTCATTCGATTTCCCTTATTCAATCGGTCGATTTTTGGCAGAATCAATTAACCCAATTACATTTGTTTTAAATTCCGATCAATACCATTAATGTGTTACTTGTTCATGTAATATAGAAGGAATCAGGTGAAAGCAATAGGAATCGTCTCGCCTTTCGATGAGACATTAAGAAACGAAGTAGGGGAATTTCAATGCACACTTGAATGTTATACTTTGATTCATAGGCATTAAATGAGTTAACGAATTAGCAAATGGTATTCTTATCGCTGGAATTAGAACATTGATACCCATCGAATATTGCGCTAACATTGAACAATTAGAATTCATCGAATATTCGAACTCATTGAGCACCGTACCCCCTTGAATAATTGAAACTCATTGAACAATTGCAACTCACTGAATGTCGTATACCTATTGAACACTTGAAACCCATTGAACATTGTACTCTCATTGAACATGGTACTATCATTGAACAATTGAAACGTATTGAACATTGCACTCTTATGAATATCTGAAGCACATTAAACATTGAACTCTCATTGAATATTGGAGATTTGAATTTGAATTTTGAACTATCTATGAAATATGAATACTAGATTATGTTTTAGAATTTTGCATGTGATTTGAGGTGATTCATTTGAACGAATCTTGTGCGAAGGCACATATTGACCATTGAACCGTGCTTCGCCACACATCGAACCGTGTTTCGGCACACATTGAATCGTGACAACAGCCTATCGAACCGCACAAGTATTCCTCACAACGCAAGAGCTTGGGCACTCTGAAAAATTATTTATTGAACAACGATGGTTAGGATTCCCATCGGCATTGACATCGACTCTAGCGCTATATTCGCGTTAGAGATTTTTAAGTTATATATCTTTAAGTCATGCATAAAACTATGAAGTTGCATCTGAAATGAAAATATGACGAAAGACACCATAATTGGACTTTTGCATGAAAATGGAAACTACTGAAATTGGACACTTATATGAAATGGAATTCTTAGAACTTCTGAAATTGATATTAAGACTCCACGGTAGATTAGACAAATTCAAACTCATATGACACTTTAACTCCTAATAATTTGGCATCTTAGTTATTGACACTAAATGATCATTGAATAACTATGTGTTGAATGTATAAGATACGATTAGTATTGAGATTTTCCTATTGACCAAGTGGACTTTTAGCTCACCCCGACACTGTGTCACAGGTACTGACGTTGGTAAGGATCCTGAACTTCAAGAAGATCCTGATTTTGTGCCGGAAGACAAGGAAGGTCTTCCAACGAAAGTTTACTATCCTTAGAAAAATTTATGAGATTTGGACTTGGTATATTTTAAAATAAATTCCTTGAATAATTGTCTATTTCGTCCCACGTATACCACTGTTTGTGTGACGTACGGCAGTCACCGGTGGTATTATTAGATTTGTATTCTTCATTATGGATGTGGAAGCACTTATTTCAGTTTCTTTTGTAAATTGATTTCCATTGATACCAAAAAGATTTTGTACATAGAATATGAATTATGATCTAGCGACCCGGTATTTCTATAGAAATTTCGAGTTGTTACAGTTGGTATTAGAGAAAGGTTTGCGAAACCCTAGGTGACCTTAGGTTATGGACCCACAAGTTAGAAATAAGGTCGAATATGATCTACAGAGATTAATTTGGGTATTTCTCTTGTTACTAGGAAATGGTGAGAGTGCGTCAAACTGCTAGGAAATGTTACGTTAGGCGTCCACGTACACCGCCCTAAGAAATGAATGAGCCTAGTTTGAGGATAATTGCTAGACACCTAAGGCAGGACAGTTTCTCATCTTCGTTTGAGTACTTCAGTGAACCCCACTATACACCAAGACCCCTAGAAGTGATCGAAATCTCTGATGATGAAGATGTCCAAGTAGAACCTATTTACATACTGTCCGATTATGTCATATTATCTAACAACGATGAGGTAGAGGATGAGTTGGAACCGATGGAAGCAGATGAGACACCCTAATATGATCCAGAAGAAATATATGCTTCTTCTGAGGATAAAGAGCTAAAAGAATTTGATGCCTCTTCTGATGACGAGGAACTTTAGGAGACAGAGAGCTATGACCCAGTCGAGGTTGATAAGAAAGACATCTCAGATGATGAGTAGGGTAGCTTTAGTAATAGATTAAGTTGATGTTTTAAGATGTAAATGGTTTCCCAACAAACCATGTACTATACCAACCACTATTAATTAAATAAATTGAGTGAATATTTTATGAAATGTCTTTTTACAACTTTTGATTGCAGTTAGTAATTACCTTAGCATGTTATCATCGCTAGATGGCTGAAGAGGACATTTCTATTATGAAAACCTAGCTGTAAGCAAGTATGATGATTGCAAATTAAGATAGGAAACTTAGGGGATATGTAGGAGATAGAATTGAGTTATTAAAGACAAAGATATTCCTACGAAAGATCACTTACGTCTGTGGACTTGGGATTATATTAGAGACGAATTAAAGAATGAACATTTAAAAATATTGATTTTAGATTACTAATAATAATCAAGTCAAGAATTGAGGATTAAGAAGAAGACCCTAGCTCGGTTGATAGATGATTGAAGATATCTCTCCTTATGCCGTGAAATTTGAATTTAAGGATTAAGGGGCCTTATGGGATAATGTCATTATCCAATCAACAATCTTTGATAACATTCGAGAGCTCCAGATGAATGGTGAGGATCTTATGGAGAATAATTACAAAAGACAAATCCTTAATGATTTGACGATTGAAATTTTCATTATAATCAGACGCCGACTATAAGAATAACTTATTAGAAGTAAATTCAGACTAAGGAATAAATTTTCATCATCAGCCTCAATTTGAAATATTTTAGGATTAACGAGATATAATAAAGAAGCTAGCTTGCAATGAAGTTTTAGGAGTTATTGATTTTAAGAAGTAATAGTAAATTTCAGATAAATTATTTAAGAGACTACAAGAATTTGACCTTGAAAAGATTTATAAAGAATGGAATGGCATTCCGCTAGCAGGGGATTTAAAAATGTCCTTGAGAATACCATTTTAGGATCAAAAGGTTATAAGAAGAAATAACCATTGACGACTGGTTGTCAGGACCTTTACTAAGCGGGTGATATTAAGAATCAGGAAATTTTAATATATCAGTCGAAAGTTTATAACTAAGGATTTGGACCAAGTATGACACTTGAATTATCAAGTGCTTAAGGGCAATTAGGAATAACAAGTAAATTGATACTTAAAATATCGAACCTCGATATTATTCATTAAGGATTGATTAATGAGAAATAAGGTAATGAAAACCTGGAAAAAAATAGACATCAGTTTTGATTCCCACATACACACGTTATTGAACACTTGATCCAAGATTTGCTTCTTAAGTGACGTTTGCTGTCGGGTGAGACCATCGTGACTAAAGTTTGACTTTCCAACTATTTGATGTGGCATTAGTTCAGCCCAATTTGACAAATTTGATAAATTCATGATAAATTTGACAATTTCGAAGAAACTGAAAATGAATCATGTTGATATTCAATGAAAGTTTGGGTACACAAACGATTAGCAAGAATTCGTAATGAAGAATATGATTATTTTATAGATTGACGAAGTTAAGTCGATTTCTCCTATAAGGAGGGGAGAATTAAAGAAATTTAAATGAATTAAGAATTGGGTTTGACGATTAAGTATTGGGTTTGATAAGTTCGCACGTACCAAATTTTCGAGGACGAAATTTTATAAGGAGGGGAGAATGTAATGATTCTGATTTTCGTTGATGTTGAATCAGTGACTTTTGATGCAAAATGCGACTAGTTTGACTAATTTGACTTAAGTCAAACCTTTGAACCATGTGTCGTGGCATCAAGCCTACCTTTGGTAATGAGGCGTATGCACCCTAGCACACTAGATTCCAACTCAAACACTATGTGGGCCATACCTTCCCAAATCAACGTGTCTATGTCGGGAAGGTATATAAAAGACCCGACTCATATCTTGAACAATTAGTCTATCAAACTTCATGAAGATATGAACATTGCTGAGGAGCCAATGAAAATCCTTGATCGTAAAGAACAAGTCTTACGTACCAAACGGATCCCGCTTGTTCTCATGAGGTGGCAGAATCATTCAACTGAAGAGGATACCTGGGAACGCGAGGCTGAGATCCGTGACAAATATCTGCATCTCCTCGAATTAGGTTTGAAAATTTTCGACGACGAAAATTCATTTAAGGAGAAAAGAATGCAACCACTCGGATTTTTGTGTCGTTAATAGATCCAAATAATCTATATGCGCTCAATAACAAATACACCGCATGCCTTGACTTTTCAAAATATTTTGACCAAAGGATACATGTGTTGGTCTTCAAGTCTCTTATATTTATTCCTGCCATTACTTGACACAAGCTATGAGATAGCCAGCTGGTTAAAGGCTTGAGTTAGAGGCAAGAGGTCAGAGGTTCGAAACTTGATACGTAAGTTTTGAACCTTTATTTTGGACCTTAAAGTAAAAGCCTATACACTATCCTTGGTGTGTCAGCCTAATACTGGATAATCTCCATTAAGTTATAAAAAATGTATTACGGAGAAACCTAATCATAAATCTCTTTAAGAATTCTTCTTGAGAATAGAGCCGTGAGAAAATCCTAGCCGTCTATTCTCTTCCTTCTTCATAAGAAAACCCTAAATGTCACCACTCTTCTTCCTCAATCTTCTTCACTTCACCCTAAAACCTTTGGGTGTGTGTTTCTCAACAAAAATCATATTGATCATTTCCACCATCAAGATCAAGGAGGAAGAAGGAAGAAACCTTGGACGACAATAGCGTGGAATGTCGATCTCCTCAGACCCAGATCGCTGTAGAATCACCATAGATTCACGGTTCACGCTTCAAGAGGTAAATACCATCATCTCTCATTGTCGGATCACGCGTCTCTTAACCGTGGAGATTATTTCTTAATTTCAGATCTGATTTTCGAACCTAGAATCATTTATTTTTATTTTCGGATCTTATTTTCAGACATTAGAGACGTTCTGAAAACAGTAATGACAGCTCGTTGTGGTAATACCCACAGCTCGCTATCATTAAAACAAAACCAATTCCGATGAAAAGGCGTTACGAAAATCGTACGAAGTACTGAAACCAAGTTCACAACTCGTTACCAGTGAACAGCGAGTTGTCGTCACAGAAACCAGCTACAGCTAGCAGTCAGGACACGACAGCTAGCTGTGTATTCAACCAGAATTAAGAAATAAACTCCACAGCTCCCTGTCAGGAAATAACAGCTCGTTGTGGATGCAAACAGAGGAGAAATAAAAACACCACAGCTAGCTGTCAGGAGATAGCAACTCGTTGTGGAGATGGATAAGAAAGCATCGTGAGAAACAGCCACAACTCGCTGTGGATATATGACAGCTCGTTGTGGGCATATGACAATTCGTTGTCACATCACAACAGCGAGCTGTGCATACCAAAAACGTTGTGACAGTCACAGTCACAGCTCGCTGTCACATCACAGCAACAAGCTGTGAATACCAAAACAGAAAACTCCCCTAAGAAACAGTTGCAGCCACAACTCGCCGTCACCTCACGACAGCAGGCTGTGAATACAAAAGAAAAAGGAGAATTTTCTCATTCGATTTCCCTTATTCAATCGGTCGATTTTGGGCAGAATCAATTAACCCAATTACATTTGTTTTAAATTCTGATCAATCGACCATTAATGTGTTACTTGTTCATGTAATATAGAAGGAATAGGGCGAAAGCAATAGGAATCGTCTCGCCTTTCGATGCGACATTAAGAAACGAGGTAGGGGAATTTCAATGCACACTTGTATGTTATACTTTGATTCATAGGCATTTAATGAGTTAACGAGTCAACAAATAGTATTCTTATCGTTGGAATTAGAACATTGATACCCATCGAATATTGTGCTATCATTGAACAATTAGAATTCATCGAATATTCGAACTCATTGAGCACTGTACCCATTTGAATAATTGAAACTCATTGAACAATTGTAACTCACTGAATGTCGTACACCTATTTAACACTTGAAACCCATTGAACATCGTACTCTCATTGAACATTTGAAACTCATTGAACATGGTACAATCATTGAACAATTGTAACTTATTGAACATTGTACTCTTATTGAATATCTAAAGCTCATTGAGCATTGAACTCTCATTGAATATTGGAGATTTGAATTTGAATTATGAACTATCCATGAAATATGAATATTAGACTATGTTTTAGACTTTTGCATGTGATTTGAGGCGATTCATTTGAACGAATCTTGTGTGACGGCACATAGCGAACATTGAATCGTGCTTCGGCACACATCGAACCCTGCTTTGGCACACATTGAATCATGCTATTGCACACATTGAACCGTGACGACGGCCTATCGAATCGTACAAGTATTCCTCACAACGCAGGAGCTTGGGCATTCTGAAAAATTATTCATTGAACGACGATGGTTGGGATTCCCATCGGCATTGACATCGACACTAGCGCTCTATTCGCGTTAGATTTTTTTAAGTTATATATCTTTAAGTCATGCATGAAACTATGAAGTTGCATTAATGAAAATATGACGGAAGACACACCACATTTGGACTTTTGCAGGAAAATGGAAACTACTGAAATTGGACACTTATATGAAATGGAATTCTTAGAACTTCTGAAATTGATATGAAGCCTCCACTGTAGAATAGACAAATTCAAACTCAAATAACACTTTGACCCCTGATAATTTGGCATCTTAGTTATTGACACTGAATGAACATTGAATAATTGTGTGTTGAATGTATAAGATACTATTGGTATTGAGATTTTCCTACTGAGCATGTGGACTTTTAGCTCACACCGACACTATGTGTCACGGGTGCTAACGTTGGTAAGGATCCTGAACTTGAAGAAGATCCTGATTTTGTGTCAGAAGACAAGGAATGTCTTCCACCAGAAGTTTACTATCCTTAGAAAAATTTCTGAGATTTGGACTTGGCATAATTTATAATAAATTCCTTGAATAATTGCATATTTCTTCCCACGTACATTGTTATAGATACCACTGTTTGTGTGACGTACGGCCGTCACCGGTGGTGTCATTAGATTTGTATTCTTCATTATGGACGTTGAAGCACTTATTTAAGTTTCTTTTGTAAATTGATTTCCATTGATACCAAAGAGATTTTGTACATAAATTATGAATTATGATCTAGCGACCCGATATTTCTATATCTTCCAGTTGGGAAATTTTGGGTCGTTACATACATACATATATATATATAAAGAGAGAGAGAGAGAGAGGAACACACATGGATCAAAATATCGTCTGATACGTATCGATTTTGGACCTGAACAATACGGTAGATAGGGTATTTCTTGGGCCCCCTTAAAAACAGTCAAATTATCGTTCAATTTATCGTTTGCATCGTCCAATGAGGATACAAGTTTTTCAAATTATCAGTATGTGTCGTCTGGAACCGATACGTATCGGTTTTGGAGCTGGACAATACGTATCAGAAAACCAAGACTTTGATCCATGGGAACATACACACAGCCCGTAACTTTCCTAAATAGGTAAACAATCCACAATACCATATGCATTAACAATTTAATCTAAATTTCTTCTAAACAATCAAATAATGCCAAAATCAATACTATGCTTATAGTAAACAGCCAAGCCATTACCTTATCCGCGTAAAGAATGCAATTCACATTTTTTTTTTTTTATAATCCAGCCAATAGTGGGAAGAAGAAAGTTGAAACAAATGTGAACAGTTTGAAGGGTAAAAGGATATAAGGACCATTTACTAGTGAACTAAGATGCATGGTAAATTTTACTAGAAGCGTGACTAGTGGAATCTACATGCCTGGTAGGATGGTTTATCAAAGTGCCACTCATATTACTCTGTTAGAAACCTATAGCTCTCTTTCCATAGAAAACCACATTTCACTAAAGCTTCGCATACATCCAATGGCATATTTAAATTAAAATTATAAATACGTAATAAATTTTGAAAATAAAACAAAATTTAAAAGAGAGAGAGAGAGAGGGGGAGAGAGAGAGAGAGAGAGAGAGAGAGAGAACAAATGAAAAAATAGTAAAACAATCCACTACTTGCTTATATTAAGGATTGAACTCTCGGAAGCCAAATTTTTCTCATATGCCAAAATATGTCACCAAACTGAGAATCCAACTAGACAGCCTGAGCAAAAAACATGCATGCAACTCTTTCATAATCAACAATCTCCAATTTAATTTAAACAGATTTTCTCATATGCCAAAATATGTTACCAAACTGAGAATCCAACTAGACAGCCTGAGCAAAAAACATGTATGCAACTCTTTCATAATCAACAATCTCCAATTTAATTTAAACAGAGACCTCTTGCTGGGTCTGTAGTACAGTAAAATCTAATATAGCAAAGGCCACTGCCAGGAATTCCATCCAAACCATAGTGACCAGGAATCCCCACTTTCCCTCTCAAAGACCTAAGGTTCTGATTTCTGACTTCGCGCATCTGGGTAACTAATGGTCCTCCGTATGGAAACCATGATCCAAATATTGTACTGCTCCTTAAGATCATCACTTCAACAAATTTTAAAGCCTCTTCTTTTCTTTTCTTTTTTTTGTTGATAAAATGGGTGTTCGGGCCTCCCTTAGAGCACCCGACTAATCCCATAGGCACGTGCGCACCCCAAGTTAGCACACGTCGGGTCAACAAGGGATATAAATCCCTAGGGTGGCCTCGAGGGGGAATTCGAACTCAGGTCTCCCGCATCTTGGGGTACCTGGCCATCACCCCACATCCCTTGCGGTTTAAAGTCTTCTCTCTTATCTCACAAATTACCAGCCAAATCCACATATCAACTTTTCAGCTTGTTACTCTTAACATGCCGGTGACCCGTCTAAATCCTTTCAATCTCGTTAATCTTGAAAAAAGCTTATAAGTGCCAAACTTAGCACCAAAAAAAAACAAACAAACAAACAAACTGTTTTTTTTATAATCCAACAAACAAACAAACGAAACTTTTTTTTTTTTTGATAATCCAACAAACAAACTTTTTTTATTTGATAATCCGACAAACAAACAAACTTAAAATATACTTTTAACACATTAATCATTTCACAGGATTACTCACAAAAGTTTCAGTTCAGTGAGAGTAAATTTTTTTGAGGAAATGGTAGCTCGAAGGCTATTCATAAGCGTTGCTAATCTTTCTTTCTTTTTAATTAATCACAAGCTTGATAATCTAACGAGATGGAGTGAAGAGAGCCAATTCCAAAAAAGAGTTCTCCCAATGTTAGTTTCATCTAATACTATAGAAGAACAAAAGTATAAACGTTCACCCTTGTACCCACCAAAAAAAATTTTTTTTTTTTTTAAATCCCTTGAAAGCCTCAGAGAGTAGTTGCATGCAAAATTTAGTACAAAAAATATCCCTTATTAGAAAACATGGAACCACCTTCACCCTTCTTAGAAATTAACAAGTAATTGGATGCAAAATGAGTCTATAGCCAAAACCCAGTAGGGCCAGTAACACAAAAACCATCACGTCAAGTCACAAAAAATTTTAAAAATAAAAAAGGGTAAACAGATTTACCTCGCAGGGCCATTGTTGTTGGGGAGGGGGAAAGGGTGAATAATGAAGATGGAAGCGAAGAAGAAGAAGAAGAGATCCAATGGCAAGTGGTATTTGTGGGTGTAGGAACCCACATCTTCATTCAAACAAATTACTTTGGACATACTTTTGGCTTTGATGGAGAATGAGAATAATATCTCACTTTTCTACGTGAGAGATGAGAGATACTATATCTACTTTTCTTCCACTAGTGTTTCGAGTATCTTTCTGTTTTTAGCGGCGAAAAACTGAATGCTAGTTAACATCAAGTTTATTTTAGGTGGCCTAAAGCATTTAGCATTCGGGCTACTTTTTTGGTATGTGCCTCCTGTGTGGAACTCCAATGTCTTTATGCCTATAATTTTGAGACCTATGGTTTTACATGGTCAATATAACCATTAGTTTTACATGGCGTTTCTATTGTATTAACGATTTTTTGGTAGATGATAATTTCACATGACAAAGTCTAAGTTGGTGAAAAATAGAGACGATAAGACCTGATGTCTAGGTTGTGCTTGGATGCACATTTATATTAGGTTACTAAGCGGAAACATCCCAACTTTAGATATCTTATATTATTTCTACAAATTTTGCCTTTAGTCATAACTACTTTCTTTTGAAATAGGATTTCAAGCAAAAACAATTGCAAAAATACTTTACTTGCATATAGATAGAATAGTAAATTTTGAGTTTTTGCAGCATCATTTTTGTAATCTAATCAGATTGACTTGTTTAAAAAGCCTTAAACATTTTATCAAAAATCCTAAAATATTGTCTCAAAGTATTTAAAATTTTCAGAAAATCAAGAGCTAAACCTAATCCTTTCTGGCACCCTTGGACTTTTTGCAACTGTACATTGAGCTCCGATATGTTCGGGTCTCTCCCACTCGGGACCACGCCTGAGCAAGGAGCACGATTCTTGTTCCCGAGCGCGTTGCAAGATCATACCAAAATCCATCAATCAATATCAGTCGAAAAAAAAAGGATAGTGAAGCAACCATCCAGATTAATCAATGAGACACTTACTATCTCCTCCTTCTGAAGGCCCTGAAGATTGCGATAGTACTCTGCCTGATAGACCGCCAACTCGTAATCCTGCAGGGGAGAGGAACGAAAAAGGACGTCAGCTACACGGATCATAATACAAAGAATGAACATGCAAAGGAAGGAAAGCTTACCCCGGGGACTAACTCAGGTGGGGGAGGCCGCTCCGCTTCAGCAGAGATACAGGCCCGCTCGTCAACCGCAGCGCATAATTTCATGAGAAGGGCATTGTCAAGGCTCCTAAAGGTCCCCTAGACCTTGGCGGTCGAACTACCCGAGGCACCCGGGTCAGAGGGACCTGAAGGGCCAGCTCCAGATGAAGAGCCAACACTCGTAGGCTCAGAAGTACTCACCGCCGCCCCATCGTCATTGTCAGAATCACCTCCCTACTCAAACTGAGAAAAGAAATAGGGTTTCCATTAATCAAGATCACAAGTCAACCAAAGCTATAGTGCACATGATCTGATAGAAAAGGGACAACTACCTGAGAGCGTGGGTTGCCAAAAGCTAAAAAGTTTACGCCAGGAACGAAGCGTGGGAGAAGAGACCGATAAGGTAATGACTCATACCACATCTGGTAATCTCCGGGCACTAAGAGGGCATTAATAGGGACCCCGTTTTAAAGGAATCCGACAGTGAGCTCTTCGATGGTACCCACGGGCGCCATGATATCTGCAGGAGGAGCCAAGGGCATGACAAGAGGGTCCCAATACTGATGAACTACCCTCTCCCCCAGGTAATAAGCCCTGGCCCAGGCCACATAGAAAAAGACGATACGACGGTCGACGAAGAGGCGAGATGGACCGACAGCGGCTCGATCCCAATAAGGAGAACCAATGTAGGGGTCATTTATAATCTGTCCAAATCAAGGAGTGTCCAATCAGTCAAACATGCAGCACAATGTAAAAGAGAAGTTTGAAAATGAAAAGGAAAAAAAATACAATAAAATATAGCTTTACTTGCTCCGATATCAGCAGGTCGAATTGGGACCTCAGGCCCATCTCCAGGTGTTTCATACCAACATCCCTATGGTAGTGTGTATTCCAATTGCTTAGGAGTGGATAGGTGTATAAATCAGATTGAAGAAAGGGACGGTCAGGCTGAAAATGCAAATACCCCCACACCTGACATGAGTGGAGCATAAGGAACGGGTCAGAAGCAGAGAATGATTACCCAAATAAACTAAGGAAAGCAAAATAGTCAGAGGTTACCTCCAAAGCAAGACAAAAGCCAACGACGGACTTTGAGTTGCCAAGTGAGACTCAGACAAGGTTGGACATCAACACAGCGTAGCCGGCCCCACCCCAATCATATCACGTCATTCCAGTTGTCCATGAGACTAAGCAAGGCTAAGGAGACCCGTCCGCCACTGGCATTTGCAAAGAGGGTCTTGCCCAGTAGTAGGAGGAGCGAGATGCGGGCCAACACAACTACGCACTCAGGCTCAATAAAAATGTCCGCGTCTGGCTGCCCTAGATCTACCAACTCATGCAGCTCAAAAAGATCAGATAGCCAGGACATCTTGACCTCGACACCATGCAGACTCGTGGAAGGGGGATAGGCCCCTATCAATTGAATGATCTCATCCTGAGCAGGCACTGTAAGGTTGGCCACTGGAACACCCACTATCCGGATCCCCGTAATCATGGCCCAATCCATAGGAGTTAGCGTCATCTCAGCAGTGGCCATATGAAAGGTCATGGTCTCCAGACGAAAGTGCTCAATGAGGGCCCTCAGGTAGATCAAGTTAGCTCGCATAGAAGGGCATAAAAGGAACTAGTCAAAGCCGGCCTGTCCAAGCAAAAACCTCACGATCGGTGGGAGATAGCGATAGAACTGTTGGAAGTCCAACCAACCGCTTCGGAACACAGTATGGGGCAAGTCCTACACCAAGGTAAAAGAGGCATCAGATCATGGTAATATAGCAAGGTTGCACAAGGAAGAAATACACAGAATTTATCCCTTTACCTTGCCTGCGATGCCGAAATTAGAGATATGGATATGCTGTTGATGTAGCAAACCAGCATGGGTGGCCTCACCCTGCATTTCATACCGAGAGCCGTCATGGCACTCGACCACGAAGAATTGCTCTCCCCTGGGAACATAGGTCACTTCCGACCACTCTTCCTATTCCTCCCCGCTTTACATTCTGGGGCAAATACAAGTAATCATGTCAAAGCTGAGCGATGATAAAGAACCATTGTGCTACAGGCCAAGGGAAGGTAAGTACACCCATCTTTTCTTTATGTTTATAAAATCAACAAAAAAAAAAATCTCTTCTTTAGGTTTATAAAATCAACAAAAAAATCCTTTCTCTATATTTATAAAAAAAAAAAAAAAAAAAAAAAAAATCCTTTCTTTATGTGCCAAAAATAAAAACAAAGATTTAAAAAATAAAAAAAAAGAGTCCTCTTATACAAAAACAAAAAACCAAAAAAATCCCTTTACCTGGTTTAGCAAAAACAAAAACCCAAAAAAAACTCCTTTACCTTGTTTGGCAAAAATAAAAACAAAAAATAAAATACAAGAAAAATACTTCCTTTATGTACAAAACTAAAAACAAAAGCAAAAATCCCTTACTTTTTTTGCAAAAATATATATATAAAACAAAAACAAAAAATCCTCCAAATTCCTTCCTTTATATACAAAAATAAAATACATGAAAAATACTTCCGTTATGTACAAAAATAAAAACAAAACAAAAACAAAAATGGATATATAAAACCCACAAAAAGCAAAAATAGAGCATCATTCATGGAATAACCTCAAACTCATCATCAATAAACATTCTTACAAGAGAAATAAACCATTTTACCATCTAAAAAGCAAAAATCATGATCACATTGCAAGAAAATTCAAGAAAAATCAAATAAAAATAGGTTTTAAATGGTTACCTTCAAAGAAAATAGGGTCCTTGATCTAGCGTGGAGCGGGTGATTAATTGATACAAGCGCACACTAGCAATGAAGCACGTTAGGGATCAATGCAAGGGAACCCTAGAGGAGGTTTCGTTTTCGATTTGGAGAGGAGGGAGAATTTTTTTAAAAAACAAATGCCCTTTTGCCCGAACTCAGGCATATTAAACCCCCCCCCAGGTTTTGCTTGGCACATGTATTACATGTGCCAAGTATATTTTGGCCCCCTTTTGGCTTGGCGCAACTAATAGTTGCACCAAGCTACTTTTGGGCTGGGTTCTGGCTAGGTGTGGTTTGTACACACCTGGCCTGACCACTTTTCTTTGGTTTGTTATTTTATAGGTGCACACACCCCCAAATGGCCCGTCAACTCTCATTTGACTTGCCCGGGAAGCTGTGCTAAAATAAATGATTCGAGATCGATGAGCAGACTCAAAGAATTCCGATCACACATAAAATGATACATAAAATATCAAAAACATTCACATAAAATGATAACAAAATCCAAAAAAACTCACATAAAATGATACATAAAATCCAAAAAAATCCACATAAAATGATACGTAAAACACCAAAAAAGCTCACATAAAATGATATATAAAATACTAAAAAAATTCACATAAAATGATAACAAAAATCCAAAAAATTCACATAAGATGATACCATAAAAATCTCCACATAAAATAATAAAAAATTATACATAAAATAATAACGAAAAGTGGCACGTACTCCCAAAAAGTATTGCGACATCTATTCGCTCCGCTCGGGTAGTTGTGCTATATCAATTTCAGGATTGTTGGGTTCGCCCAAAGACCTCGAACTTTGTTTCATGCAGGGGCACCGGTGACCAGTCAAATGGAGCAGTCAATGCCTCATAGGGTTGAATGCAAACTATGGACCTTTGCATATTTGCTTCACGCCTATCTTCAAGTATGGGTTGATCACCCTCTTACTTACGAAGCTATTGTATTCAGAATAAATCTTGTACATCAAGCACCTTCAAATCATCTCAAGAAACGGACGTTTTTCTCAGCTATTGGACTTTCGCAACTCGCTCCACCTCGGTCATGCCTAATAATGTCACTAAGCGCTCAGGGACCGATAACCTTAAGAAACGGACGTTTTTTCTTACATACAGGGCTTTCATTTTCTCACCATGTTACTCATCTAATGTTTGAGGTTCATTTTGAATACAGTGGACCCATCAGTAATGCCTTGGGCCTCTTTGGATGTCTCTTGTCTTTGGCATTCGATCATTAGTGATCGGATACCAAAGAGGGGCATTTGTAGACACCTAAATTTGGCCCAAGGCCCCGATCGAAACACACTTTGAGACTTGCGCCAGGCCATTTCTCCCTAGAAATGGTCTGACGCAACTAATAGTTGTGCCAAACACATGTGTGTCCCACCTCGGGCAGTCAACTTCCCAAACCCATCTTTGGCACTGTTTTACTGTACCTAAGCTTGGCGCAACTATTAGTTGCGTCAAGCTTAGCTACAGTAACCCTAGTTTTTTGTCTCAAATTTAGAGATTAGAGTTTGACTTGTTGGCCATCTTGATCTCTTGGGTGTGTTTTACTTGTTTTGTTGCACTCTTTCCTATTCTATATGCAACCCTTGAGTGATTTAAAGCACTAACCTATCATCCACTATTGGAGGTAGTTTTCACATTTTTCAAGGCCCTAAAACCCTTAGAAAACCTTAGATGGCTAGATTACCTAATTCCTAATCCAATTTAGCCTCTAAACACCCTGCTAACTCTCCTTTTCCTATAAATAGGGAGGCACCTCTCTCTTAGAAAGGGCTTGCAAATTTTTCAAAGAGAGAAAAAAGAGAAAGAACTCCGTTTCCCCCTTTGGTGCACCATCCTCCATACAAATTCCAGAACTCAAACTTATCCTTGAGACCCCCTCTTTCATCAAATATCTCGTAGGTTAGGTGAGAGTATTCCTATAGCCTCCTTCGTCTACCCCTTAGCTAGCAAGCCTTAGGAGTTAGAACCCTTCATTCCACCATCCAAGCTATCGGAAGCTCACCGAAGCAAGGTTCCATGGCGGAGCAACAAGGGCCCGAGAGCTTCGGCTCTCCCCTCTATTCCTCTACCTTCTCAGTTCTTCCTCTATCCTCACATTTGTGCCGTTACACTGCTAAATTTTCGGTAGGAACGGAGGGGCACAAATGGGATTTTAGTACCCTAAGGGTAAGAGGGAGGGCTTTTTGCTCTTTTATTTTATTTTTGTTCTAGCAATAAGTAGAGACCGTATTAAGAGGGTTGATCGAGTGCCTAACATCTACCCCTACCCATGAGCCTTTGGTGTGAATCGGTAAATCAGAGTCATATTTGACACTTCGGTGCATTTAATATTGATTTAGGTTTCTCGGGACACTAAAAGCTCCGGGTGGCGACTCTAAAATTTTTAAGAGAGTGCACATCGTCGCGACAAGTTTAATAAAAATTCATGGTTGCATAACGTGGGATACAATATCAGCCCCAGTGAGAAAACCTTATCAAGACCAGAGGAAGGCTTAACAGTCCAGTCTTATAGGAGAACTTTAAATGCTGCAAATGAAAAGAAAATACCACTAGCCCCTTGATCCAAACAAACACCCTCTGTCCAAATAGACATATCAATTTCCAAAGAAAGAGAAGAAAATTTCATAGAGCAGACAGATGAAACAGTGGTAATGGAAGAAGATGAGAGTACAACTACTCCACCCCTTGAAAAAGAAAGGAGCAGTACTCCAATTCAAGGTAGAGTATCCATGGACAGAATACCAATCACAGACCAAGCTAGTCTATATGACCCCACTCTGGACTCTCCAACAGGGCTTGTTATGTCCACTTTAAAAGATGCAACTACATTGCCTGGTACTTCTAGAGCAGAGCCTCAGAGAGAAGAACAACTTGTTGAGGTGACTAATTCTAACCAAGACACAAAGCAGGTAGAATCTGTTATTCCACCAACAATCTCAGAAGTTGCAGGAACCAAGCTAGTAAACCCTGATACTACACAGGAAGAAGCAATTCTTGCACCAAAAGAAATACATACAGTTCCAACACCTACGTTGCAAACTATAGGAGCAAGCCAAGCAATGGTAGTTCCATCCTTGGTGGATTCTAGGGTCACCACCACCACGGTAACAGTATCCCAAACTGTAAAATCAAGGCTACATACAGAAGCCCTAAGAGAAAGCTTCAGCACACTCTTACATCAGGCAATGACAGTTCCAAATCCCACTTCCACAGTCCCAATAACTGAACAAAATGAGTTAGAGTGGAGATTGAAAAAAGTAGAACAATGGCAAATTTCAAATGCCCAACTGCCAGATGTCGTAAAAAGAATGATGAATGAAATTCAAATATTGAGAACTAGAATACGAGACAACATGCCTATTGCGCAGGAAAAGCAAGAGATGATCGCAAACATTAAACAGAAGGCAATAAAAGAATATCAGGTACATTGGGTAACCGAAATAAACAAGAGGATATAAAAAGAAATTGCAGTCCTCAGAAACCAAGTAGCACAGGCACGGGATAAAAACAGGTTACTGAAGGAAAATCATCGAGAGTGGGAGAGAAAAAGAAAGAGCATACCAGGATAAAAATTTTCAGCTAATCAATCAAGTGGCAGAATTCATTGGCAACCCCGATGCTTGGAAAAAAGTAAGAGAAAAGCCCATCAGGAATATGAACAAACCTTGAACAAATTGAGGTAAGAGAAGACTCACGAACTCACAATAGCTCAAGGGAAATTACTTAAACTACAAGAAGAAAAGGAGTCCTTGATGCTGATGTGTGCTAAGCGAAAGGAAAAAATTGAGTTCCCCATCAAATATTACTGGGCTATTGTAATAACAGAAAAGGCTATTTTTGATAAGCTTAGGGTGGAAAATGATGCCAAGTATGTTGTAATTCGCCAACTTCAGCACAAACAAGCCATGCTAGAAGCAGAATTGAAGGCCTTGAAACCCACATATGAGCCAGAGGAAACATAAAAGGGAAAACCAGAAGCACCATCTGAGGAGGAAGTGGAGCCTGAACAAGAAAATGATTCTGACCGCGGTACTGCAGAAATCTCTGACTCTGATGAAGACTGCATGAACAACCTGATTAGTCTAACAACTCCACCACATGTACCTTCAAAATCAATTGTCCCATATCCGACATCTTCTAGTGAGTAAATCTCTAGATATATCACAAGCCTCACAGGTAGGAAGATTTTGATAAATTTTGGAATACTTTGTACATATTCATATATATAGTTTTCTATTTAACAAATTTTGTTCCTAACATTACTAACATTACTAATAATTTTTTTTCTAATTTTTTTAGTTCCATAAAATCGGAAGTATTTTTCTCCTAAGTTTGGGGGAAAGATTTTTTATTATTTTTACAGATTATATAATTAGTTACTAACATAGTAAATAAAATAGGTAAATTTTTCTGTATGTCTCTTATTTTGCACAATGAGGACATTGTCCTATTTAAGTTTCGGGGGGGGGGGGGATACATCACATTAGTTTATACATCATATTAGTTTAGTTTTTTTTTCATAAAAATTTTAAAATTTTAATTTTTTTAAGTGAATCATTATATATAATTTATAAAAAATATATAAAAATTTGAATTTCTTAGCAAACCATCATAGTAGTAGTTTAAAAATCAAAATAAAGATAGTTACAATTCAAAGTTAAGCATCTTTAGAACACTGTATCAGAGAATGTTTGAAACTATATGATTAATCTAAACTATATATACTTCAGATTATAGTTTCAAAATTATAACCAGTGAGCTATAGAGCCTATTTCCTCTTTATTCTGAGAGAAAGAGAGACTGTTTTTATTCATGCCTAAATTTTCTTTGAACTTCTCTACTATCTGAAATTTCATATTGCTGAATTTAAAATCAATATATTCTATGATTATGATAATTTATTTGTTTAGAACTCTCTATTAAATATATCAAAGCATTAAGACACTCATATTAGTAAATTGTGAAAATGACCGAAGGCCATCTTTTTCTAATCAGAGCCAAAAAGTCAAAATCCTAGAATATTTTATCATTTGAACTCATATTAGAAGCCTAAAGACTAAATTTCTTTATACCAAATTTTGTAAACCCTTAACCATATGTATTGCCCAAAACTTTCTATCCTTAACCCTTATAATTTATGAGAGTTTAGAATGTAAAAGAAGGAAAGAAAAAGGAGTGAAATAGTATGAGTTAACGGATAAGGGATCTGCTAAAAAGGGTACAACTGAAAAAGAAATACAAATGTATGAAAATATAAAAAAAAAGAAGAATAAAAAATCATTAAAAAAAAAAAAAAGATTTTATGAAAAGAGAAGTAAAAAGCTTCCAAACTGAAAAGAAGAAAAATGGGATTTACAAAAGAAAAAGAAATGGAAAGAAGTTATCCAAAAAATGATACTTACTGAAGCTGAAAAATAAAAGAAGAAGAGAATCTTTGAAACCTTCTGAAAACCCAAAGCCCCATTACAAGCCGAAGTAAAGACCTTTGTGATTTACGATTTGCAAAAAAAATAAAAATAAAGGGTCTAGTAGAGATATATGAGATAGATACTATAAATAAATAAAGAAATTATATGAAAAGAATTGATTATCCTTTCCATGAGATTTATCTTTTTAATTGATTATCCTTTGAATTTCACAAACATATTATATTCTGAGAACTCAAAATTTCAATTATTTTTTAAAGTATGCCGATAAGTGAGAGTTTGGATGAAAATATTTTCTAAAAATTACAGTTTAGAAAAATCTATGATGAATAAACTTTTTACTGATATGTACACACTCCACGCTATATAAGAATTGAAATTATTGAGTTCTGATTAAGGATGATTACGATGATGGGAAGCTAAGGATAAAAGATTTGAAATATTTAAAAATAATGAACATATAGTGACTAACTGACTAATTAGTAATATATATATATATTAATTAATAATAAATAATTTAGTTTATATTTTGAATTTTTAGTTTTGAAATATATTTTGAAAAA
Organism: Chloranthus sessilifolius; assembly: GCA_021018995.1. Taxonomy (NCBI): domain Eukaryota; kingdom Viridiplantae; phylum Streptophyta; class Magnoliopsida; order Chloranthales; family Chloranthaceae; genus Chloranthus; species Chloranthus sessilifolius. Next base: position 83,347,782 of record CM037586.1, on the reverse strand, counting down.
TCTAAAAATATTTAAAGTCTGTAGGTAACTTCACTGAAAACCTTCAGGAGACTACAACTCCTCCACTAGGGATCACCTAAGGAAGGCTTGTTGCATCTGCTAAATGCAATCATGCTCCCTATGAAAGTGACATTTAAATTTAAGTTTTAAATATTTTATTTTTCCTTATTTGCTAGGGACTAGTAAAACTTATGTTTGGGGGTGTGATCAATCACATAATTTACCATTTTATCACCCTTAATTTAGTGATGCTAGGATTTAGTTTGCTATTAACGAAATACTGATGTGCAGATATTAAAGATAAGCAGTAAATTAGAGCCTAAATACTAATCTTTATCAAAATAAACTCAAAAAGCAATAAAAAAAAATGATTGAGCGAAAAAGACGATTTGTCGCTACTGAAAGTCAAAAAATCGTAATTTACAATTCTTCAAAAGAGACAAAAAGAGAAAAGCGATAAAGCGTAATCCAGAGAATCGTCAACTATGAGGAAGCTTACTGTGAATAGAAAGTCGTGATTAATGATTTTTCAGAGAAGAAGCTATGAAAGAAGGAATCGCTATTTACGATTTCCTAAGAATATAAGCTTTTCTACTATTATTACTGTTGTTGATCACGTGAGAACTATCACCGCCATATCTAGAATTAGAAGACTCCTGCAATTAGAAGTCTGATGAACCATAGATCTGAGAAGATTGATAAAATTTAATTTGAAGGACCCTACTGCTGCTCAATAGAAGCACATCAACTAAAGGAAGCAAGAAAAGATGAAATTAGTAATTAGAGTTATATTAGGATACTTTTATTTTTAGTAGTTTCTTTTATTAGAACTAGATCTTTGTAAATCGATCCCTTGTGATCTATAAATAAGAGGGCTCGACATAGGAATAAGCATCGAAGAATTTCAACATCAATTGACACTTGAGATTGGATTTTCTTTCAATCAGTAGTGTATACTAGTTATAGTAGATTAGATATCAGAGGTTTCTTAAGAGCAATTGACGACTGCAATTGAGTGCTAAAGATTAGTTTAGATATCTGTAATTTCTCAAGATCAATTGACGACTGCGGTTGATGGGTGAAGGATATATTTTACATTATTTTCTAGATTAGATTTTCTTTGCTTTGTAAATATCTTCAAGTTTTAATTTGAATTGACGACTCAGGTTATAATTTATATATTAGTGTAACGATTTTTACTTTTCTATCTTCAGTTTGCTAGAGTTTGATTGACACCCAAATTTCTTGTTAATTGTTGATTAGATAAAATCTGTATTGATAAAATCTTAGACTTGATTCACTACCAATGTTAGGAGAGTAGAAATATGGTGTAACGGTACTATTTATTTTCATAAATATCCGAAAGCCGAAGATTGAGATTGACGACCTTAATTTGAAGGAGGATTAGGATTTATTTTTATGCACTTTAGTTTAGAAAATCATTCTTTTATTCATGTTTCTCCAGTAGAATAGGAAATCTTAAAGATAAATAAACGTTTTTAAGATAAGGATTTAGATAGAAGATAGAAATAGGAATTAATAAGATAATGAACTTCCTCATGGGAACGATCCAATGCTATGCTATAATTTCATTGTGCGTTTGTAATAGCTTAAGACTTGAATTTAATATAATTATAATACATAATAACAAACAAGTCAAAGGGTTTTACAAAATCTTCTTGACTATGTCCGAAACGTCGTGCTCTTCCATTTCTCTCTACACCTCCTGCATCACCACCGCCCCCTCTCCTCTGTCTTCTTGAATCATCCCTTTCCCTCTTCTATTGGATGCTCCCATCCCGGAGCTGGGAGGGCGGACCATCTTTTTGGCTGGATAATTTTGGTTAGATGCCAAGGGCCAATCTTTATCAAAGAAATCTTTTACCTTGGACGTTGTTGCCGGTGTCGTAGTTAGTCCGTATCTAGATTTTTTCTAGATTTAATCTTTGATGTAAATACTTTTCCTTTTCCTGTACTCTGTAAATATTTCATTCGATATATGAAAACTTTTTTTGGATATTTTTGTTGTTTCTAATTATTTTCTTTATGGTGCTCTTTCTATGTTTATGCTGGAAGTGATTTCTCTTAAGTTTGGGGAGATCTTTGATTTCCTTTGCAGATTATACGCTCGGTATACTCACATCCCCAATGGTAAATAAAATTTTAGTGTATCCCCTGTTTTGAGAACAATGAGGACATTGTCCTATTTAAGTTTGGAGGGTACACACACTCTTTGTATATTACTTTTGCCTTTTCTTTTTAGGTTAGTTTTGTTTTAAATTTTTGTCTTTGTTAACTATTGCATGAAAATTATGATTAATGAAATTAGATTCCATCTATATAACCATCATCGTAGTAGAAGTTTAAACATTAATGATATAAAGCAGCTGATATTCATGTCTAGTTTTCTTGTTCACTGTATTGTAAAGGACTGTTTGAAACTATACATTGCTTTAAATTACATAATTTAGATAATAGTTTAAAAAATTATATACCCAGTGAGCTTTTGAACTAATATTCTTTCTTTGGAGAGAAATTGCTGTTATACAATTCTAAATTTTTTTTTTTGAATTTCTAGAGTTGCAGTCCAATAAAAATCTCAATTGCTGTTATTTGAATCAGATTTCTGTGATTATGTTGTTAGTTTTTCTAGAACTATTTGTTATATACATTAAAGCAATGTGGCATTTTTGTTAGTAAATCGTGAAAATGATTAAAGGCCATCTTTTGATTCGTTTGAGCCAAAAAGCTAAAATTCCCAGAAATATAATTATCCCTTGAACCCATATTAGAAGCCTAAACTGAATTTCATTATACCAAAGTCTTAAAAACCCTTAACCATATATACTACCCAAAACTTTCAATCTTTTACCCTCATTTTTTTGAATTTAGAATAGAAGGGAGAAATAGGGAGTGAAAGGAGTATGCAATAACAGATAAGAGATATGCCAGAAAATGTTACATCTGAAAGAAATAAACTTTCTAAAAATATGAGAGAAAAAGAAAGAGAAATCGTAAATACGATTCTACACAGAGAAGCAAAAAACTTCCAAGCAAAAGAAATTTTCAAGAGGATATCTGAAAAATAAACTGAAGAAAAGGGATTTACCGAAAAAAAAAGTATGTGGGAAGAAGTTATCTAACTTTTTTGATACTTGTTGAAGTAGAAAAAAGAAAAAAAGAGAGAAGAAGATCGGAGAAAGATGGGCTGAATTCTCAGAACTTTTGGACCCTTTCTACCTTTCTTTGGAACCCTCTTAACCCCAAGCCCCATTACAAGCTGAATAAAGGCCTTTCTAATTAATGAGTTATAAAAACATGGGTTTAGTAGAGATGTGTATTATACATACTATGAAAACTCTTATAAGCATATGAATAGAATAGATTATCTTTTTCATGAGATTTATTTATTTGTCTCTTGTCCTTGATATTATTTCACATATATACATCATATTGTGAGAACCTGAAAATTTTGATATTCTTTTAGAGAGTATGCCTCAGTGACAATTCGGATGAAAAGATTTTCTAAATCTGCAGTTTAGAAGAATATATGATGAATAAACTTGTCATTGACACGGACACACTCCACGCTTTACATGAGTTGAAATTGTTGAGGATCTTGATCAAAGATAACTACTAGGATGGGAAGTCATACAAGGTTGGAATCATATTTATGAAAATTATAATAATCATGTGATGACTGATTGATAATTAGTTAGTGTAAATTGTAGTATAGAATTTCTTTTGTGTTATTTTAGAATTTTTTTTGAAAAAGCCAAAAATATTTAAAGTTTATAGGTAACTTCATTGAAAACCTTCAGAAAACTATAACTCCTCTACTAGGGATCACCTAGAGGTTTAAAGGCTTGTTGCATCTGCTAAATGCAATCGTGCTCCCTATGAAATTGCCATTTAAATTTGTAGTTCTAGGTTAATTTCTTTTTCCTTGTTTGCTAAGGACTAGCAAAGCTTAAGTTAGGAGGTGTGATCAACCACATAATTTACTATTTTATCACCATTAACTCAATGATGCTAAACTCCAGTTTCCTATTAATGATATGATGATGTGCAGATATTAAGAACATGTAACAGAATAAAGCTAAAATGCTAATTTCGCCAAAACGAACTCAAAAAATAGTAAGAAACACGATCGTATGCAAATCCGACCAATCGTATTAAGATGCCAGTCTGTAAACTGAAGAAAGAAAAAGAGAAATCGTAATTACGAATGAATGAAATAGAAATAAAAGAAAAGAAATTGTATTTACGATTCTTCAGAAAGCACTTGAAGACTGGAGGAAACAAAGCAAAGATTTGATCGTGCGTAAGAACGACAGAAGGAGAAATCGTACTGAAAAAAAGATACAATCGTAATTACGATTGTATACAATTAAAGCTCTCACTGCTATTGATCACGTGAGAACTACACGGCCATGCACAAAATTAGAAGGTCACTTGAAATAGAAGTCTGGTAACCCACGGATCTGAGAAGATCGGCGAATGACACCTAAAGTTTTCTGCCACTGAAAATATGGAGAAAAGACCTGCGCGCATTTACAATTCAAAGCAAGGAGAATTAGGATTAGAAGTTTTAACTATATTAGGAAACATTTATTTTTAATAGTTTTTATTTATTAAAATTCGAATAATGTAAACCGACCCCTTATGATCTATAAATAAGAGGACTCGGTATAGGAGAAAATTTATCCAAAGAATTTTCAGCATCAATTGACAGCTGAAGTTGAAATTCTAGAAGATCACATTAGAGTAGTTTTTATCAAGTAAAATCGTCCACAAATTATGAAAGTCTTGCCTGACAACCAAAGACCGAGGAATTCTAAAAGATCGACCATTTGGATGGTTCTACTTTGCTTTCTAGTTTAGATATACTTTTATTGCATTTTCCTGCTTTGTAAACATCTAAAAGTTTTTAATTTTAAGTGACGCCTAAAGTCTTGAATTTGTAGATCAGTGTAACGGTATTTTAATTTCCATCTTCAATTCTTCTGATTTTTTATTGACACCCAAAACACTACAGAGTTGTAGATTAGAATAGATATGGATAGAGAGGATTCTAGAAGTTGATTGATGACCAAAGTCTGGAAAACTTGATATATGGTATAACATTACATCCAAAGATTGAAAGGTTGTCTAAAATCTGGATGGTGAAGGATTAGAATAAATTAACTTTTTGTAATTTTAGTTTAAATCCCATTCTTTTATTCTTATTTCTCTAGTAGATTAGATCTTTAAAAGACAAATAAAAGTTTTTACAAAAGAAATTTTGACTTTCCCTGTGGGAACAATCATATACTAATGCTACAATTTCCATTGTGCACTTGCAATAGGTTAAGGCTAAGTACAATTATAGCCACATCATCTGGCACACAGGATTTGACAGGAATAAATAAGGGCGAATAGGACCCGTAGTCTCAAAAAGGGTTCGCAACCTCACTGGTGTAGGCTATCGACCAAATGGTTAAGAAGTCGACGCCTTGGCAACATCACCTAAGTGGTCATTATATGATCATTTCGTATATGGAACTACTGAGAAAGCCAACGTGCCAAAGAAAAAAGAATCCCTCACCAAACAACGACTAATCGAGATCGAGCAAATGGCCGAAGCCTTTGCAGACTTAATAGACCTGTGCTAGAATGAAGATACAAACAAAGCTCTTTAAGTAGTCGACCCATTATTCAAAGCTGAAGAATCTCCTGATACAGAGAATTAGAAATATCTAGAACATGAGCCAGTCGTAGAAGATTGGGAGTCAATCGATGAAGAAGACTTCCACATCGCAACCATAGAAATTGAGGAAGAACTAACAATCGACGCTCCCCAATCCCGGGGATCACCGTTACTTCAAAATTTCTAGAGATCATTAGAAGAGGATTGGCAGCCACCGTCTAGTGACGATGAAAACTACTGGCAAAACCTTCCCGTCCTTGAACTAGAGGAACAACTAGGCAAAGATCTCCAAAGGTTATTCTAGGAAGAAGAGCACCACGGTTTTAACGGAGCTTCCCAGTCTCCCGAATTAGCAAATGACTCAACTTCCGATGATGGCTTCAATCTCCAACACATGCTTGGAGAGTATTTCTACCACCCCATGATCCCTGAGGTAGGTTGGATGCCCATGGGAAGATCCGTGCATCACCCATCCAGATAAACCATGTTATAAAGCATGTGCCATCATACTAAGGCATTTTGAGCCCCAAAAGGAAGAACTATTAACCACTCTGAAAAGTGATCTAGTTGGATATGAAAAAGAATCAAAGAGTTTCTACCTTCTAGCTTTCCTTGAAGACCAAGCAATCCATGTGGTGGAAAAGGTCGGGACATCAACCGGACCTCCACTTTCATTGCTCACCCATAAAATTATACCAGATGAAGGCTACAAAAAAATGCCAAACTCCAAGAGGATCCACCCAATTCGAAGGCTCGCACGGACTGCTCCACCAACTGTCACTCTTCCCAAACTAAGGAAACTATTCCTGTCAGCTCCTCCCCAAGAAGTCGACCCTGTATCCTACTTATTACCAAAAATAAAAAAATAGAAAACCCTGAAATACCTAAAAATTTAAAAATTGAATACCCACGAGAATTAGAAAATTTTGAGAAAGAGAGGGACCCCTTCATCCCCGACACACTTACCGACCAACAAATGAATCTAAGAGACTTCTCTCTTAAGGCTACGAGTAACGGTCGTACTGACAAAATCAAGGAAGAAGTAATTGATATACCCGGGCTAGGACGTGTCACTACTTTTGACACCACGGGGCCATCCCTTGGTCCCTCTTAACACGATCTTACTACCTTCCCCTCGCAAAAATGTAGTGCATCTCGTCAAAAATACAATCCAGTAATCATACTGGATGAGATACTCTATGACTTTGAGAGGAGGATGAATAGCCTCGATATGCACCTTACTGAGGACGTCGTGGTCATTAATTGCACCGATGAAGAGTTACCTCTCGCAAAACTAATGTCCCAGTGTAATAATTTTACAGTTTATGAATTTACTGAAGATGAAGGAGAAGGATCAATTAACGAAGAGACACAAGACTTCCAACGGGTCATTAAGCGCTTCGACGAGCAAACTCAGGCCGCCACTGAACCTACAGAAGAAATCAATTTCGGTACCGATGAAAAGCCCAAGAATCTACTGATCAGCGCAATGCTTAGCCCCAACGAACGGTAACAGATAATCCAAGTCCTTCAAAAGCACCTCAAATCCTTCACATGGTCTTACAAAGATATGCCTGGTCTAGACCCGAGCCTAGTAGAACATTATTTAGTTTTGGAACCTGATGAGCAAAAGCTAAGAAGGATCCAACCTCAAACCGTGCTACAAGGCAAAGAAAAAGTTGACAAGTTACACAAAGCAAAATTCATCTGCGTCGTTCTCTACCCAAAGTTGGTTGCCAATATAGTGCTAGTTGCTAAGAAAGACGACAGAGTATGTATATGCATTGACTTCTGAAACCTCAATCAGGCATGCCTAAAAGACGACTTCCCACTACCTCGCATCGACACTCTTGTTGATAACACAGCGGGACATGAGATATTATCTTTCATGGAGGATTTCTTTGGATATAATCAGATCAAATTAGCAAAACCTGGCCAAGAGAAGACTTCATTCACTATGCCCTGGGGAACTTACTGCTACGTCGTCACGCCATTCGGCCTAAAAAACACAGGTGCCACATATCAATGCGCCATGATGACTACATTCCATAATATGAAGCACAAATGTGTAGAAGTCTATGTCGACGATATATTAGTGAAGTCACAAGCTCGGGCAGTCCATGTCGAAGCACTCCAACTCATACTAGAATGATCCCAGAAATATCAGCTAAAGATGAATCCGAAGAACTATTTATTCAGAGTCACCTCAAGAAAACTACGAGGATTCATAGTCAGCAAGCGAGGAATCGAGGTCGATCTAGTAAAAGTCAAGGTTATTCTCGAAATACTGCCTCCCAGTAATATCTAAGAACTATGCGGCTTAATATGAAGGTTACAATTCATCAGGAGATTCATCTCCCAACACTCAAATCGATGTGGGGCCTTTCTACAGACTGCTGAAAGGAGGAGCCGAGTACATATGGGATGACCAGTGCCAGCAAGCCTTCCATTATATCAAAAAGTACCTTCTCAACCCTTAAATATTATCACCACCAGTCCCTAGAAAACCTCTAATCTTATACGTATCTGCTAATGATAAAGCAATGAGGGTAATCTTGGGTCAACACAATGAAGATGGGAAAAAGGAAAAGGCCATCTACTACCTCAACAGGACGATGGTCGAATATGAATAGAAATATAGCGCAATGGAAAAGACTTGCCTAACACTGGTATGGGCTTCACCAAAACTATGACACTACTTTGGGGACCATAAAATAATGGTACTAGCTCGCATGGATCCTTTGAAGTACATATTCGAAAAACCAGCAACATCAGGAAAAATTACTCGATGGCACATGCTGCTACAAGAGTTTGACATCACCTATGTCACTCAGAAGTCGATCAAAGGACAAGTGATCATTGATTACCTTGCTAATCTTCCACTCCCAGGAAATGTGCCGATACGTACTAACTTTCTCGATGAAGAACTGCTCTCAATTCAAGAAGAAGAACCCGGTAAGACATCATGGACGTTATACATTGGCATGGCTTTCAATCAGAAAGGGAAACGTATCAGGATAGTCCTACTAAGCCCAGAAGGAGTCGTCATACCCAAAGCCTTTTAACTCGATTTCCTAGTTACTGATAACATTGTTGAATACAAAGCGACATCGATGGGGCGTCTCGGTCGCTTCCGGGCACCGAGCCAGATGCATCGGCAATTGATGTACTCGTGTGTAAACCGGCAGCCGTATGGAAAACAGTTCGGCCTGCGGTCCAACTGGCCTCCTGCGCGAGGCGCTGCTGGTAGTCCGACGGATAGATGTACCATAGAGTGTGGTACATCAGAAAGTCCATCCGTCGGTTCATCCGCTCGTTGTTGGCCTCCATCCTGGCCAACACGTCCTCTATCGTCGGAGCCTGGCGAGCCGCTCGCCGATGGTAGGAAGAAGTAGGTGTAGCTATCGCGGACTGCGCTGGTGGCGTAGGTGAAACTGTGGTATAAGAGGGTGCCCCCTCCACTGGTGGATCAACTGGGTGTACCCTACCCACGGGTGGGTCCACGGTGGTGGTGGGGTGGTGGTGTCTGCCGCCGAATCAACTCGAGCCGGTAGGGTCCGCTTCAGTAAATTGTAGCTACGACTCCATGAAGAGTTCGAAAACGTCTTCACTCGGTCCGTCGCCCGCTCCTCATGGAGTTTTATCGCATACTCGGGAGCGTTGGAGTAACACTCCAACATGCTCGAGATGAGTCGAGCATATGGCATCTTCTCCTTGGGACTTAGATTGCCCTTCATCAATTTTCCCTTTATGTATCTCATCCCCTCTAGGATGAGCATGGTCGCGTCAAACCAACGACCACAAAAGGCCGCATAATGTGCCTGTTGCACTTTCTCTACGCGCTCTGTGTCGTGGCGTAGTGGGTAAAGATTGCACTTGATTATCGAATCAAGCATCCACATGTAGTGGGGAAGGTCGACCTCCATTAATCAATTAATCGACCAAGATCGATTAATCGGCTTTTGACTTATTCTTTAAACTTTCAAAATTTTCTGCTTCCTTGATTTCTCTTGGTAAATTATGATACCAATCGTCATTGGTTCTATTAAAACATATCATCACGCCCATGGTGTGGCCATGATGAATTTAAATTTTATGCGCTCAACATCGTATATGAGACTCATGTGGATAATATTGTCCTTTAATAAATTGATCATAAGAATGATATTGAATTACAACATATGATTTAAATCCGTAATATGCTTATGTGATACAATTTTAGCTCTCAAGTTGTCTCAAATAAGGCCCGATATTGTTCTTTCACGCCTACTTCTCGTTCCCATGTAGCTTCTTCGGCCGGATGGTGTTTCCATCGAACAAGTACTAATGGAATTACTTTTGTTCGCAACACTTGTTCCTTTCGATCCAAAATCTCCATCGGCTCTTCAATCATAGTCATGTCCTCATGCATCTCGAATGATTTACCGCTCAACACGTGGTCAGGGTCGTTAAGGTACTTCTTGAGCATAGACACATGGAAGACATTGTGTACTGAATCGAATAACGGTGGCAATCCAATGCGGTAAGCAACTTCCCCTACTCGACCCAAAACTTCAAACGGTCCAAGATAGCAGGGACTTAGCTTCCCTCTCTTTCCAAATCTCATCACCCCCTTCATAGGTGACACTTTCACAAACACGTGTTCACCCACTTTGAAGTCTACACTAGTCCGCTTGATATCGGGGTAGCTTTTCTGTCTGCTCTGCACCGCTTTGAGTTTTGCCCTTATCATACGAACATAGGTGGCATTATATTCAAGTATTTCGGGACCCAAAACAAATTTCTCCTAGATTTCTTCCCAATTGATGGGCGATCTACATCGTCGTCCATATAATGCTTCATATGGTGCCATCCCAATGCTCGTCTAAAAGCTGTTGTTATATGCAAACTCAATCAAGGGTAGGTGCTGATCCTATGATCCTTGCAATTCTAACATACATGCCCTAAGCATGTCCTCAATGATCTGATTGACCCTCTCACCGTCTCAGCTTATGGATGGAATGTCGTACTAAAATCTAGTTGCGTTCCCATTCCTTCTTGAAATTTCTTCCAGAATTTTAATGTATACAATGGGTCATGGTCTGAAACGATGCTACTCGGAATTCCATGCAAATGGACAATCTCTTTCATATACAGCTCTGCTAGTCTTCCCGCCGTGTACATCATGTTGTAAAGTAAAAAGTGCGCTGACTTGGTCAATCGATCGACCACTACCCAGATGGCATTGTACTTTTTCGCAGTACGCGGGAGTCCAACGATGAAGTCCATAGAGATCGATTCCCACTTCCATTCCGGTATAGGTAGAGGCTGCAATAGACCCACGGGGTATCTATGATCGATCTTGACTTGCTGACACGTCAAACACCGCGACATGTACTTTGCCACATCTTATTTCAAGCCTCTCCACCAGTAATTCTTTTTCAGATCTTGATACATCTTCGTGCTTCCCGGGTGGATAGCATAGCTTGATTTGTGTGATTCATCCAGAATTGTTTGCCGCAGATCGACATTGTCCGGAATACAGAGGCGGCCTTTGAACAATAAGGAACTATCCTCTTTGATCGAATACTCAGATGTAATGCCTTCAGTCACATCTTGACGAATCTTAGTTAGCGCCGGGTCTTTCATCTGTAGCTCGTGGATATGTTCAAATATCATTGGTCTCACTGAGATATTAGCCAAGAAGGCCCCAGTAGCTTGAGACTCAATATTCTCACCATATAATTCCAGGTCTTCAAATAATTTCCAACGGTGCATACCCAAAATTAAACTAGCCAATTGAGCTGAACTCTTCCGACTCAAGGCATCGGCTACTACATTAGCCTTGCCTGGATGGTATTGTATAGAACAGTCATAGTCCTTGAGAAACTCCATCCATCTGCGCTGCCTCATATTTAGTTCCTTCTGTGTGAACAGATATCTGAGGCTCTTATGATCGGTGAAAATCTCAAAAGTTTGACCGTACAAGTAATGTCTCCAAATTTTGAGCGCAAAATGACCTAATTCTAGGTCATGTGTCTGCAATTCTTTTCATGCTCTTTCAACTGCTCGACCCATACGCTTATCACCTTTTTGTGCCGACACACACAACCCAAACCAAGATATGAAGCATCTCTATACATTGCAAACCCTCCACTGCCTGAAGGTATAGCTAACACTGGAGCTGAAGTGAGTCTCTTCTTAAGTTCTTGAAAACTCTTCTCGCATGCCTCACTCCATTCAAACCTTGCATCTTTCCGTGTAAGTCTCGTGAGTGGTCCTGATATTTTTGAAAAACCCTCAACGAAACGGCGGTAGTAACCTACTAATCCTAGGAAACTGCGAATGTCGGTCACTGTCTTTGGTTGCTCCCAATTCACTACTGCTTCGATCTTTGCTCGATCTACAGTGACACCAAGCTTTGAGACGACATGTCCCAGAAAGCTAACTTCTTCTAACCAAAACTCACATTTGCTGAGTTTGGCGTACAACTGGTGTTCACGTAGAGTCTGTAGGGCTACTCTCAAGTGTTTCTCATGCTCTCCTTCTGATTTTGAATAGATCAGGATGTCGTCAACAAACACTATGACACAAGTATCTAGGGGTGGTTTAAACACCCTATTCATCAGATCCATGAATTACACCGGGGCATTTGTCAACCCAAACGACATCACTAGGAACTCATAGTGTCCGTATCGAGTCCTAAATGCAGTCTTCTGAATATCCTCTGCCTTGACTATCAACTGATGGTATCCAAATCTCAGATCGATCTTGGAGAAATATTTCGCTCCTTGTAGTTGATCGAATAAGTCATCTATCCTAGGCAAAGGGTATCTATTTTTAATAGTGAGTTTGTTCAACTGTCGATAGTCAATGCACAGACGCATTGACCCATCTTTCTTCTTTACGAACAAGACCGGTGCTCCCCATGGAGACACGCTCGGTCTAACAAAACCCTTGTCCATTAATTCTTATAACTGCTCTTTCAACTCCTTCAACTCAGCAGGAGCCATTCTGTATGGTGCTTTAGACACAGGCTCCGTTCCTAGTGCTAAGTCGATGGCGAATTCCACTTCTCTCTCTGGAGGTAATCTGGGTAACTCCTCCAGAAATACATCGGCGATCGCACAACTGCTATCTCCGAGATCACATTCTTCTCCTCTTTGTGCTCCTTCAGAAATGCTAAGTATCCACTACACCCCTTTTTGATCAATCGCTTGGCCCTGACTGCTGAGATAAGTGGTAGGTGCGTCGACCTTTCTCCTCGAAATCGAAACGATCTCCTTGTATTCAGTCTAAAAGTGACGACTCATATATATATATATTGTTTATTATCATTATACTAGAATTTATCACATACAAGTTTTTTCTTATATTTTCTAAATATAGATGCACCTTCTCTATCTAAAATTACAAGAATTGAAATTTTTTATTTAAAAGAAAGCTCACCTTGAATGACATCGTTTGTGTTCGGAGCCTCTTGAGCTGTGACAGTGTAGGCTCTTCCTTGAATGATCGGCTTCCTCGCTTGTATAGGTCGTGGCATAGGAGCTGAAGCCGTCTTCCCTTTGTTCATCTCAGGGCATTCCTTGATCAAGTGGCTCACTTTGCCACATTGGAAACAACCCCGAGTGCCTATCCTACAGTCTGCTATCTTGTGAGGCTTGCCACACTTGGCACATGTCTCACGAGGTGTGGAAGAAGCTGCTCGAGAAGGACCCCTGTGTGACTGTAGCGTCTGTAGTAATCGCAGGGCTCTCGTAGCGTATCGGTCTCCCCGACTCGAGCAATGGAAATCTCTGCTCGTTGCTCTGCTACGTCGGTCTTCCATAGCCTCCTTGAAAAGGTGGTTTCTGATTGTTTAGAATGAACCTCGGCTTTTTGTTCACCGGTTCATAATTCCCCGTTCTGCTTTGATCACTGTTCCACCTTCCTTGTTGCTCCCTCTGACGGTACTTGTTGGTATTTTCTTCCTCTACCACCAGGGCTTTGCTCATGACCTCCCCATAGGTCCTTAGTTGGAACGGCGCTACTCCTCCCCTTATGTCCAGCTTCAAACCTTGCTGAAACCTTTTTGCTTTCATCATATCGGTGATGACATAGTCGGGCGCAAAGCGAGTGAGTCGCATAAACTCCACTCCATAGTCTCTCACTGTCATCTTCCCCTGAGTAAGCTATAGAAATTGGATTTCCATTTGGTTCCTCACCACCTCAGGGAAGTACTGTTTATTGAATTCCTCGACGAACTCATCCCAAGTCCAGGGCAAATTCGGAGTCTCCTGAGCCCTAGTCCGTAAAACGGACTTCCACCAAGGCCCAGCCTCTCCGTCTAGCATGTAGGCTGCCCAACGGACGCTCCCGTCCTCCGTGCACGTCAGTACACTAAAAACTTTCTCCATCTCACTCAGCCAGTGCTCTGCCACTATGGGATCTCCCTGTCCAGAAAAACTAGGAGGTCTCATCCTCCTAAACTCAGTAAAAGCAGATGATGCTGGTGGTGTCGGAGCCACTGGAGGTGTCGGTGGCTGATGCTGCTCATGAGCCGTGTGAGCTGCCAAAGATGCTGCCTGTTGAGCCATAGCAGCTGCCATGGTCTCCATGGCGTGCATCATCCTCTGACGCTCTTCTCTATCCTCATTTCGCTCTCTAACTCTTTCTTGCTCTCTTTGATCTTGATCCTGACAAACTCGATCACGGTTCTCTTCCTAATCTTGGCTCCCTTGGCCACCCTGCCAGAAGCCCCTCCATCTCCTATGGGTTCTCTATTTACGTCCGAGATAATGTCATCTTGACTACGTAAACTTCTACTATGGCCGCCCCAGGGTCGGCCCCTTCCTCTAGGAAACATAACGGTTTGCACGTGAAAACAAAGTTTCCATTAGCAGAAGTCCCTATGCTCTGACAAAAGAATGATTGTCAGAGTTTCTAAAAGAAAAAGGCTTTGATACCAACTGTGACAGCCTAAATTTCGGCACCCCAAAACCCGTGCCATCAGCACGATCCTCCAGACCGTGCCCCAAAGCTATGCACGAAACATTGGTATAACAAGCACAAATAAATAAATAAAGCTAATAATCTCATAAAGCAGAAACAGTTAATATGCCCAACTGGCATACGCAAAAGACAGTTCTACTTTCATGCCACTGCATGAACAGAGAACCGACCCGAACCATCGGTGATAAACGAATCACCCCAGACGGTTTGCCAAAAGAATAATTCAGTTTAATTACATGTTATAAAAATAAAGGCTTGACATACCAAGCCGTATAAATCTGCTCTGAAAACTGACTCTCTATCAAAGTACACAGTAGAGTCTCCTAGAAGAAGTCCTCGAGTGGAGGCTCCAACTCGTCTCTAGGCGCGTAATCCGAATCACCTGGATCTACGTCTCTCGAAGCCTCTACAGCTGCTATCAAAGGACTTGCGACGTATAGTCTAAGGGTGAGCTACATCCTAGCTCAATAGAGAACAAACACAATGAACATATAAGTTAAAACTCACATATATTCCATGATACTCTAAGCATGATGTGTCTATGCTTTTGCTAGAAAAATAGTTTAAATCTGATGAATTGCATTCAAGTTTACTGGTAGTTAGCATATCTTACTTTACTGTTGATTTATCATGAATGACACTGAAAAGGCCTAAAGCAAAAACTTAAATCTTCAACTTAAGTAATCCCTGAGCAATATAGCATCGATCCCCGTCAAGATACCCTTCATCGTCATCTAATTAGACAGTTATAAAAATGTATTCCCTGGGAATACAACCCAAGCCCCTTTCTCACTAGGTGGCGGGGTTAAATATCACACAACATCCCTGGGATGTACTTACAGTTACGGATAAACCTCCGTACTGGTGTACGGATTCGCCGCCGTACCGGTCACGGATATCCTGCTGCGTCAGTCATGGGTATCCCGCCACGTTGGTGGGGTATCCTAACAAACCTCAAATAATAAAAATAACATATGCTTTACATATAGTTGTTCGCCGTGTAAGTGTGCTATCTTATATCAGTTAGGCCTCAACAGTAATTATTCAATCCTATGTATACATTCCTGGGATGTATACATACTCGCATCACACCTGATGCCTTTATTACTTTCTCATCCCCTGGGGATGTCTCAATCTCATTAGAGTACTTATTCTAAATTACTTGCATCACACTGATGCCTTTTTCACATTCTTGGTGTCACACACGCACCCATTTTCACAAAGCTTTTCATGGTTAAAACAACTTAAAATTTAATAATTATATCACTACATACATGCTCTTGAAAATAAAGTACATGTTCAAGGTGTTCCCTACCTCACGTCTCTGATGGTTCAAGCATCAAAGTCCCACGCGGCTCTTTGTGCTCGCTTTCACACGTACCACCTATGGTACATCATAACACATGCAATACATCACTAAAGATGTAATTGAAGAAGGTCCTGGACCCTCAATGAACCTCAAAGAAAACTTAGAAAGTGAAGCAAAAGTGTCAAAGTCGATTAATCGATTCCCAAATCGATTAATCGAAATGCAATTCGATTAATCGATTCCCAAAATCGATTAATCGAAACCCAAATCGATTAATCGATTCTCAAAACCGATTAATCGAAATTCAAATTCAATTAATCGATCTCAAATCGATTAATCAGGGTCTTTAACATAATGAAGTCGATTCTCAAATCAAGTAGTCGAAAATCTGAAATCGATTAGTCGATCCCAAATCGATTAATCGAAAACCAAAATCGATTAATCAATTTTCCAACTCGATTAGTCGATTTCTCCAGCCACTGGAGGTACCCAGTCGATTAGTCAATTTCCAAATCGACTAATCGAAATCCAAATCAATTAATCGAAATCCAATTCGATTAATCGAAATCGGGCTCACTTGACTTTTCAACTTCCAGACCAAAATCAATTAATCGAATCCCAATTTCGATTAATCGATTTGGTCCGATTCAGCCCCCTTTCTGGCTGTTCTTCCAAATCTTTATTTTTTCTTTTCTAAGCCTTGAATCTACTCTTCTAAGCATATTTGACTGAATTAAATCATCATGCATCTACGCATTACATTAATTTAAAACTCACCTTCAATCAATCCTCAAATTGATCAAGATCTAGGTTGGAATGGCTAGGGCTCCAGCTTTTCGTTTCAACGATCCTAACGCGTTGAATCCTTCAATCAATGCTCCATCCTCTTCTTGATTTGTATTAACCTCTAGCCCTCATAACTCCTCCTTACTTTTCTCTCTCTCTTCTTAACTCTCTCTTCAATAGCTCAAAACAAAAGGAAAATAGGGTTATTAAAACCTTATATCCTCTCTTGGCCTTGTGTGTTAAACACATACACCAAAGATAGGTGTATGTGACTGCAACTTAACACAACACTCTACATTTAGGTCACATTAGTACCTAACTTTATGAACTCAATGTTTGACCATCACTTGGTCAAACCTACGATCATTGGGGCACAGATCCCGAGGTCAAAGTCAAACGGTCAATTTTTTGGGATATTATAGAAAGAATGTTATCTCCGAGATAGCAATAGTGCAAGAATTCGAAGACGTATTTCCAGAAGAATTACCAGGATTACCTCCAGAGAGAGAAGTGGAATTCGCTATCGACTTAGCACCGGGAACGGAGCCTGTTTCAAAAGCACCATACAGGATGGCTCCCGCTGAGTTGAAAGAACTGAAAGAACAGTTGCAAGAGCTCATGGATAAAGGGTTCATAAGACCAAGCGTGTCTCCATGGGGAGCACCAATTCTGTTTGTGAAAAAGAAAGATGGGTCGATGCGGTTGTGCATTGACTATCGACAATTGAACAAACTCACTGTGAAGAATCGATACCCTTTGCCAAGAATAGATGACTTGTTCGATCAATTGCAAGGAGCAAAGTACTTTTTCAAGATCGATCGGAGATCTGGATACCATCAGTTAAGAGTCAAGGCCGAGGACATTCAGAAAACGGCATTCAGAACACGGTATGGACACTATGAATTTTTGGTGATGCCGTTCAGATTGACAAACGCACCGGCTTCATTTATGGACTTAATGAATCGGGTGTTTAAACCACACCTAGACTCCTGCGTTGTCGTGTTTGTTGACGACATCCTGATTTACTCAAAATCAAGGATGGAGCATGAAGAACACTTACTGGTCGCTCTACGAACTTTTCGTGAACACCAATTATACGCCAAGCTCAGCAAATGTGAATTCTGGTTAGAAGAGGTTAGCTTTTTGGGACATGTCATTTCAAAGCATGGTGTCACAATAGATCCCGCTAAGATTGAGGCAGTAGTGAATTGGGAGCAACCAAAGACCGTGACAGACGTCTGAAGTTTCCTTGGACTAGCAGGTTATTATCGACGTTTTGTTGAGGGGTTTTCAAAGATATTGGGACCTCTTACGAGACTTACAAGAAAAGATTCAAGATTTGAGTAGAGTGAAGCGTGCGAGAAGAGCTTTCAAGAACTCAAGAAAAGACTCACCTCAGCTCCAATATTAGCCATTCCGTCAAACAGTGGGGGATTCGCGGTCTACAGTGATGCTTCGTATAATAGTTTAGGTTGCGTGTTAAATCAACATAAAAAGGTAATAGCTTACGGGTCAAGACAGTTGAAAGAGCACGAGAAGAACTATTCGACACATGATTTGGAACTAGCAGCGGTCACATTCGCATTGAAGATATGGCGACATTATTTATACGGAGAAATGTTTGAAATCTTCACCGATCATAAGAGCCTCAGATATCTATTTACACAGAAGGAATTATATATGAGGCAGCGCAGATGGATGGAGTTCCTCAAGGACTATGACTGTTCTATACAGTACCATCCAGGCAAGGCTAATGTAGTGGCCGATGCCTTGAGTCGGAAGAGTTCAGCTCAGTTGGCTAGTCTAATTTTGGGTATACACCGATGGAAGCTATTGGAAGATCTAGCACTATATGGTGCAGACATCAAGTCACAAGCTACGGGAGCCTTTTTGGCCACCATATCAGTGAAGCCGGTGATATTCGAACATATACGAGAACTTTAGGTGGAAGACCCAGTACTGACCAAGATACGTCAAGATGTAATCGAGGGCATCAGATCCAACTTTTCAATCAAGGAGGATGGCTCCTTATTGTTTAAGGGCCGCCTCTGTATTTCGGACAATGCCGATTTAAGACGAACGATTCTTGATGAATCCCACAAGTCAAGCTATGCTATCCACCCGGGGAGCACGAAGATGTATCAAGATCTGAAAAAGAACTACTGGTAGAGAGGGTTGAAACAAGACGTGGCAGAGTATGTGTCGTGGTGTTTGACGTGCCAACAAGTGAAGATTGATCATAGACACCCTGCAGGTCTATTACAACCCCTGCCTATACTGGAATGGAAGTGGGAATCGATCTCCATGGACTTCATAATCGGGCTACCACGAACTGCAAAGAAGTACAATGCCATTTGGGTAGTGGTCGATCGATTGACCAAGTCAGCACACTTCTTGCCTTACCACACGATGTACACGGCGGGAAGACTAGCAGAGCTTGATATGAAAGAGATTGTCCGTTTGCATGGGATTCCGAGTAGCATTGTTTCAGACCGTGACCCATTGTATACATCAAAGTTTTGGAAGAAATTTCAAGAAGGAATGGGAATGAGACTAAATTTCAGTACGGCGTTCCACCCACAAACGGATGGACAGAGTGAGAGGGTCAATCAAATTATTGAAGACATGCTTAGGGCATGTATGTTAGAATTACAAGGATCGTGGGATCAACACCTACCATTGATTGAGTTCGCATATAACAACAGTTATTAGACGAGCATCGGGATGGCACCGTATGAAGCCTTGTACGGAAGGCGATGCAAATCGCTAATCAATTGGGAGGAAACTGGGGAGAAATTTGTTTTGGGACCCGAGTTAGTTGAAGATAACGCCGCTATTATCCACATGATCAGAGAAAGACTAAAGGCGGCTCAAAGCAGACAGAAAATTTACGCTGATATCAAGCGGACGAGCGTGGACTTTAAGGTGGGAGAACATGCTTTCGTGAAGGTATCACCTATGAAGGGCGTGATGAGGTTTGAAAAGAGAGGGAAGCTAAGTCTCCGCTATCTTGGACCGTTTGATGTTTTGGGTCGAGTAGGGGAAGTTGCTTACTGCATTGGATTGCCACCGTTATTTGATCAGGTACACAATGTATTCCACGTATCTATACTCAGGAAGTATCTTAATGACCCTGATCATGTGTTGAGTGGCAAATCATTCGAGATGCATGAAGATATGACCATGATCGAAGAGCCGATGGAGGTTTTGGATCGAAAGGAACAAGTGCTACGCACCAAAGTTATTCCTTTAGTGCTTGTATGCTAGAATAACCATTCGGCAGAGGAAGCAACGTGGGAGAGAAGCAGATGTCGGAGAACAATATCCCAAATTGTTTGAGAGCACTACCTAGTGGTTTTCTTAGCAATGATGATATGTAATATTTTGACAGTATATCGATTCCTATTTTGAAACAAATAATCGAGTGTGTTTGAAAATTTGAGCATATTAGCTTAACTTTTACACGAGCGGACTACAAAGTGAATAAAGTCTGGAACGTTCACAAAGAAAAATCATGTGTGAATGATCCCCTGAGTGTTAAAATAGACCAAGTGAAAAATAAGAGCTTAGGAGAACTAGAAAAATGTTTCTAGGCTCGCTCGAGCGAAAACTTATGCTCGCTCGCGCGAGACACATAAAATTTTGGTTCTTGACTCGCTCGAGCGAGGATTAGTGATCGCTCGAGCGAGGTCTTTTAACCGCTCGAGCGAGGTCTATTGACCGCTCCAGCGAGGACAGGGTATATAAAGGGAGACGAAACACTGTTTCATCATTTCTCCTTCAAGCGATGAAAACTAATAGTGAAACGGAAGCTAGTGATAAGGCCTAATGTAATAAAATTAGCACAATCACGGTGAATAACAATATGTAGAGTATGTTCGATATTTTTATTATTTAAGGTTTAATTAGAATACCCCACCGACGTGGTGAGATATCCACGACTGACTCGGCAGGATATCCGTGACCAGTACGGCGGCCAATCCGTACATTCATAGCACATCCCAGGGATGTAGATTTGAGAATAGACCCCACCACCTATGAGAAAGGGGCTTGGGCGGTATTCCCAGGGAATACATATAATAACTGTCTAGTTAGACGACGATGGTGGGTATTCCATCGGGGCTGGATGCTATATTGCTCGAGGACTGCTTAAGTTAAGATTTAAGTGATTAGGTCGAATTCCCAACTAAACCAGTGAGAACAAACAAAAACCATGCAAAGTAATAGTCGTATTCATCATTTTACTCTAGTCATCTCAATTGTTTGTTTTCAAAAGTGATATCCGATAAATGGTGCTTTTAAAACCGCTAACATATATGTGAGATTTAATCTATATATTCATTTTGTTTCTCTATTGAGCTAGGATGTAGCTCACCCCTTAGACTATACGTCGCATGTCCAGGACTAGCGGCAGTGAAGACTTCTGGAGACTTTGATCCAGGGGATTCGAATTACGTGCCCACAGAGGAGTCAGAGCCTCCTCCTGAGGAATTCTTCTAGGAGACCCATTGCGTACTTTGAGAGTGAGTTGAGAGTATTAGGTACGACTGGTATGTCAAGCCTCTTTATTTGAATGTAATTAAATACCGTTATTCTTTTGACGAACCGTCTGGGATGAACAGTTATCACCAATGGTTTGGGTAAGTTCTTTTGCCCATGAATTGGCATGGGACAAGAACTGCTTTTAGAGCCTATTAATTTTAAACATATGAGTACTTGTTAGAGTAGATACTTGTGCCTTAATTGCAATTTTTGGCTTGTATATACCAATGCTTCATAAAGAATCACAGGGCACGGCCTTGAGGGTCGTGCTGATGGCACGGGACGTCGAAATTTGGGCTATCACAGGTAGACTTCTAATTGCAGTGATCTTCTATTCTTTGCCTGGTAGTGTATCTCTCAAGTGATTAGTAGCAGGGGTTCGAGCTTTAATATATACAATCGTAAGTACGATTACACCTCTTCTTTCAACATGATTCTTGCTCATTGAATGATTGTATCTTCCAATCGTACTAACCAGTCTGAGCATCTTTGGTTGGATCATAAATTATGACTCCTTCTTTTCTTCTTTAGCTTTTGCTCTTTTGAGATTACGATTTCTTCTTACGATTGATCTTTACATACGATGGAATCATATTTTCGTGCGATCGTATTTCTTACTGCTTTTTAAGTTTATTTTGTAAAGATTAACATTTGGGCTCTTTTCTGCTATCTGTTTTAAATATCTTCACATCATCAACGCGTTAATAGCAAACTAAGGTCTAGCATCCCTAAGCTAACGGTGATAAAATGGTCAATTCTGTAACTAATCACACCCCTAAACTTATGTTTTGCTTGTCCCTAGAGACATACAGCCTAGGCTCTGATACCACCTGTGACAACCCAGATTTCCGTACTCCAAATCTGTGCCGTTAGATCATAGAACACAATCTGATTATGGAGTTCAATTTGGTATCAGGATGCTATGATAACTATGCAACTGCTCAATCTTCCCTTAATAGAGGTTTAAAAAGATTGGGTCATCAAACATACGATAAGATCAAGCAAACGTGGAAGCGAAAAGACATATAACAAAAGATTTTCCATCATTTCTAAGTAATCAAAACTATACAATCTGCCGCGACGAGGGCTTCAGAATTCATCTCTCCGCAGTGAGGTTCAGGGTCGCCGTGGAGAGCCTGGTTAAGCTCCCCTACCCTTGGTTCTTTATTCCAAGTTCGACACTCCATCTTTCTTGCACAACAACTATCCTAAACATGGTGTTTAACCTAATCTTCACATTTAGGAGTTGCCTCGTGACTTTCTATCTTGATTTCATGCACATGCAACGTCCGAAAGGATCGTGATCGGAGGGACTCGGCTATAATGCCCCCACACGTCCATTCTTCGAAATTTCATTGCATGAGATCCCAAAAATTGTCAAAAGAGTACCTAAATTTAGGAAATTGAGGTCTATGAGACAAGGTTAAGGCATTTACCTTTGCAGATCCTTTGCATGCGAAGTCTCCGGTCTTCGGTGTGGAAATCTCTCGTTGCTTATGTGCTCATCCGCCCGATTTTTCGATCGTACGAGTTCGAAGCTCGGAAGATCGTTACGACGATCGGAATAGCGATGATTTTTTATCGCGTTAGCCGGTTCTCGTTGGATGGATTGGGGAGTTCGAATGGTCTGGAGGTTCTCAAGTAGAGGAAAACAAGAGGACAAGAAGAACTCTAACTCTCAACTCTCAATCTCTATTTCGAATCCCATGTAGCTTATGCGTGGGAGTTGGGTTTTATAAGTTGGATGCTGACTTGGTACATAACCCGTATAGTGAATTCGGTGTCCGAGCCTGAGTAAAATAGAACTAAAAAGACCAACTAAGGTTTGATGTCCTAGGGTGTGTTTCGATACCTAGACCTCTTGGTTACACCTCAAGGTCTTTACTAGTGGGGTGTTCTCAAGGAGCATGTGTACTCGCTACACAACTAAGTATTTAATCTTTGTTACATAGGTGTCCTTTACTATTTACTAAAGTGTTCGGGCATTTCTAGTTTATGGCACAGATTGCTCTTGGTCAGTGAACACATGCACACAGCTAGTGTGTCTAGTTTCAAAAATTTGTAGGGTGTTACATCCCCCCCCCTTAATGAAAATTTCATCCTCAAAAATTGATGACGATATAGGGGATGGACGACGTGTCATCGGACCATATCCTACTGATGATCTACATCATGCAGTTAAAATCTATCTCAAAAGTTTCACCACGAGAGTGCATTTTCCGGCATGTCATTGGTGATGTGTGAACAACATGTCAGTTGTGCCGGCGATGTTCACTAACATACTACTCACGATTTCAGATGATATTGCTTTAAAAAAGCATCAGAATTCTAACCGATGGATTAGCACTAGTAGACATTAATCCGAATTGGTTACTACCATAATGAGTATAGTTGAACGGTGTCATTCAAAATCCTAGGCTACAAGCATAATGAATTTATCTTGCGCAAGTACTCATATGTCGATATATTAAAAGTGTATCGTTCACAGAATTGATTATTCTATAATTTCAGGCATCTCAATAGTACAACAAAACTTATATTTTAACCAAAACCTTGCAATTTATCTTACTTTTTAACTAATCAGTAAGTAGCCATAAATTGAGATTTCAGATATTAAGGAAATTAATTAGCAATGACTATATCCGTCAGTGATCCAAACACTCACCAGGTTGCTCTGCTGGCAGCTTCTCGCGATGTCTAGCACCAGCATTAGATTTACAGACTCCCAGACCGGCCATATTCCTAGAATACTTTGAGGTGTACTACAGTGCATGAGCCACAAATGGAGTGTAGTTGGTTGGATAGGCTTTCTCTATCAATCGTGTTAGGATTTCATCTTGGAAATCAAGTCATTGGTGTATCACAAGATTGTCTTGATGCAATGTTGTCAGCTAGCTAAAACTCTACTGTTGCAATACTTCCATATGCCTGGTGAACTCCGACAATGTGAGGACGTCTCCATGCTAGGCAGGTGGCTGCTGGAGTTGAGCTGGCATCTGGGGTGTGGCTTGTTCAGGGTTTTCTTGCTGGGCACCCCCCACCTCTTGCTGAAGTTGTTGGTTTCTGAGGCTAAGTTGACACCTCTTGTAAGTCAAACTCCATTTATTCTTTGTACATTTCCGAACATTGTCGATTCTTATTTCTTTGTCTGACGACACCTCATACGGTTCCTTATTCACATTGTCTTCATGACCCTCGAGAAGTCGAGATATAACATGGACGTATGGGATGGATAATAAGGGTTTGGGGTTGGTGCTCAACATCTGCTCACTAGTATAAATGATACCTTCCCAGACTACTTGGGACGCATTAAGCTAGCGGTTTTCATGCACTACAAACAAAGCTTGAAGAAGGGCGTCCTGTCTTTCCTGTTCGTGTTGGAGGGGATATAGATTGCTTCAAAACACGACAGCCAGAAACCACATTTCGATTGGTAATTGAGTTCGTGTTATAGATTGGTCGAAAGCTTGACGATCCCCCATCATCCTAGTGACGATCTGATGAAGTTTCACCTCCTTTGGGCGAGGTGCTTGTAGGCCTTGGCTATTGTCGAATTTCATGTGATAGCCCATGGCGGTGGCGATGTCGTAGCGATTGATGTGGAAGGTTCATCCATCAATCTTTATGGTCAGATTTCCTCAGTCTCTCCCTTTTTAAGGTTTTGAAAGAAGAGTTTAACAAGGCGAGGGTAAAAGTGCGGATGAACGGGTTGGAGTAATGGTTCCAATCTGGCTCGCCTAAGGTAATCCAAAGACCAGACGGTCGTGTCATCATTAATGAAAATATTATGATCGAAGGACCATTCCGGTTCAAATGCTTTTTGGCCCACCAATTTATGGGTTGTTCTCGTATCGGTGGAGATGTGAAACTCGATGGGACTTTACCCTTCCATTGTTTAGAGGGTTTTGATCGTATAGTGGGGAGCTTGGATGCGGTTTTCTTTTTGGAAGCCATAAAATTAAGGATGAAATTGAAACAGAGAAGATTCGAGGGTTTTACCTCAATGCGATGCTCAAATCATGAAAATCTAGTTGATGAAGATGCATGCATGCCGATCCTTGAAGTTTTGTCAGATTTAGTGCGAGAAATCACTAGTTTTTAAAGGAAGCAACCCTCGTTCTTCGAGGGAGAGAAAAATAAGAGAGGGCCCTACGGTTTCAAAAGGTCAAAAATGATAAGATTGGGGGTTTTGGGCTCTCTTGTAATCTCTTCAGTCGTCGCGGTGACCACAATTTCTCGCCGTGGTGAGCCTGAAACTGAAGCTCTCTCTGTGGCAAGCTTAAATCTCGCTGCAGCGAGATGTACCTAATTGAGGAATCTGTATTTAGTGGTGTGTTGTTTTGACTGCACTTCGTAATGGATTTTTAACTTTGTATAGCATGGTATGAGCTCTCTAAAATGTGTAGATACTATCAACTAACTACGTCAACATCACATAGGCACCAATGATCTTTGAGTATCACCCACCTTCTCTACAATGTGGTTGTTAATTACACACACAGAATATAATATATCCGTAGTATATCGGTACCCTGGAAAGTGACTAACCTTAGTTGAACAGGCGCAGTTATTGATGACGGATTTCGGTTGCACGTTCCCACGTCGTCGCTTCGGTGATAGAGTGATTATGCCATTGGACTAGGACAAGTGGTATCCACTTTGTCCTCAAAATCTGCTCGTGCTCTAAGATTTTGATCGGTTCTTCGATCAGTGTTAAGTCCTCTTGGACTTCTATCGGCTGGTAGTTCAATACGTGTGATGGGTCTCTCACATATTTCTGCAAAATGGATACATGGAACACGTTGTGGACACTGGATAGCTGTGGAGGTAGAGCAATTCGGTATGCTACTTCGCCAACTCGACCCAAAATTTCAAAGGGTCCAATGTATCGTGGGTTGAGCTTTCCATGTCATCCAAAGGGCATAACGCCCTTAGTCGGCGAAATTTTTATAAACACGTGGTCTCCACTCTGGAAAGAATACGAGTGTTAGAATGATGTATGGTCAGTCAGAACCACAACAATAACTGATTCAGGTTTCCCTGAAACTCAATGTTGGTTCTTTTGAGATCAGTATAGCTTTTCTGCCTGCTCTGAGCAACTTTCAACCTTTCACGAATGACTCGAACGGTCTCATTCGTCCTTTCAATTAATTCTGGGCCCAACATTACTTGTTCTCCAATTTCTTCCCAATTGATCGGAGATTTACATCGGTGCCCATAAAGTGCTTCAAATGGGACCATTCCGAGGTTGGCTTGGTAACTGTTGTTGTATGCAAATTCGATCAAAGGTAAATGCCTACTCCATGATCCTTGGAAATCTGGCATACATGCCCTGAGCATATCTTCAATCACTTGATTCATCCTTTTGGTTTGCCCATCAATCTGGGGGTGAAAAGCAGAACTGAACTATAACTTTTAACTCATTCCCTCTTGGAACCTTTGTCAGAACTGTGAGGTATACAATGGGTCTCTATCTAACACAATGCTAACAGGTATACCATGTAATTAGACAATCTCTTTCAGGTATAATTCCTCAAGTTTGTTGGTTGTATAACTCGTGCTGTAGGGTAGAAAGTGAGCAGACTTGGTTAGTCAGTCCATGATTACCCAAATGGTGTTGTATCCTCTCTTTGTCCTCAGCAGTCCAAGTATAAAATCCATGGAAATGTTCTCTCATTTCCACTCGAGAATTGGTAATGGTTGTAGCAGACCTGAAGGGTGTCTATGGTCGACCTTCACTTGCTGACAAACCAAACATTTTGCTACTACTTCGTAAAATCTCCCTTTAACCCTTTCCATAAGAACTTCTTCTTAAGATCATGATACATTTTTATACTGCCCGGATGAATAGCATACATAGACTTGTGGGCTTCATCTAGTATTGCCTGTCTTAGGTCGACGTCAGTCGGTACGTATAATCTACCTCGGAATAACAAAGACTCGCCGTCCTTGATAGAGAAGTCTAACTGGTTTCCATTGAGTACGCCTTGTCGGATAGCCATGAGTCCTACATCGATTCTTTAGAGTTCTCTAATCCTATCAAAGAGTGTTGATTGTATCTTAATATTAGCTATCAAAGCTCCAAAATCTTTCACCTCAAATGTGGTGCCACATGAGGCTATGTCCTCAAGTAAATGCCATCTTTGTATCCTCGAAATGATATGTGACAGTTAAGCAGATGATTTTTGACTCAAAGCATCAGCTACCATGTTTGCCTTTCAGGGATGGTATTGGATAGAACAATCATAATCTTTCAAGAATTTCATCTATCTCCTCTGTCTCAAATTCATATTTTTTTGGGTGAAGAGATACTTAAGGTTTTTGTGGTCAGTGAAGATTTCAAAAGTTTCACCATAGAGGTAGTGCCTCCATATCTTTAATGCAAAGATTATCGCAGCCAGTTCAAGGTCATGTGTGGGGTAGTTCTTCTCATGGTATTTCAGCTACTTTGAACCATATGTAATGACTTTCTCATGCTAGTTTAACACAACCTAATCAACTGTGAGATGCATCACTGAACACCACAAATCCTCCACTGCCTGATGGTAGGACGAGTACTGGTGCAGAGGTTAATGTTCTTTTGAGCTCTTGAAAGCTCTGTTCGCACGCTTCAGTCCACTCAAATTTAGCATTCTTTTTAGTGTGCTGCGTGAGTGGTCGAACGATTTTGGAGAATCCCTCTACAAACCTCCTGTAGTAACCAGCTAATCCTAAAAAGCTACGAATTTCGGTTACGGTCCTGGGTTGTTCCCACCTCACTACTACTTTGATCTTGGTTGGGTCTACCTCAATACCAGCTTCTGAGATAACGTATCCCAGAAAACTCACTTACTCCAACCAAAATTCATACTTTCTTAGCTTGGCATACAATTTGTGATCACGAAGAGTTTGTAGAGCTACTCGCATGTGTTGCTCATGGTCTTATTTTGTCTTCGAGTAGATAAGAATATCGTCCACGAAGATAATTATGCATTGATCAAGATGAGGCTTGAATACTCGGTTTATAAGGTCCATAAAAGATGTTGGTGCATTTGTTAGCCTGAATGTCATCACTAGGAACTCATAGTGGCCATATCTTACATGGAAGGCTGTTTTCAAAATGTCCCCAGCTTTCATCTTCAATTTGTGATAACCTGACCTCAGATCTATCTTGGAGAAGGTTTTTTACTCCTTGCAGCTGATTAAATAAGTCATCAATCCTTGGGAGTGGATAGCGATTCTTTATCGTCGATTTATTCAATTGACGATAATCGATGCAGAGTCACATTAATCCATCTTTCTTATTGACAAATAGTATGGGCGCTCCCCATGGTGACACACCCAGCCTGACGAATTCTTTATCGAGAAGTTCTTGCAGCTTCTCCTTGAGTTCTTTCAATTCAGCTAGTGTCATACGGTATGGAGCTTTAGACACCGACTCTGTGCTTGGAGTCAAGTCTACAGCGAACTATACTTCTCGGTCTGGAGGTAAACCCGATAGTTCTTCAGGGAAAACATCAGGGAACTCGCATGCTATAGGGATGTCAGTAATGTGCACCTTCCCTTCCTTTTTCTCCTATAGGAACACCAAGTATCCACTACATCCCTTATTTAATAATCTTTCAGCACGAATGACGGATATCAAGGGTGTGATGGCTGGTTGGATACCGTAGAATTTGAATGATTTGCCCTTTGTGGGTCAGAGAGTAATGATCTTCCTATGACAGTTAACATTGGCATGATGAGTGGATATCCAGTCCATGCCAAGGATTACATCGAATCCTTTCATATCTAGCAGAATCAAATCGGCCATTGTCTCGTAACTTCCAATATCAACGACGACAGAGCGACACACTATATCTATACTGACTGAGGTCCTAGTTGGAATAGACATCGCTAGAATAAACTCTAGAGGCTCGGGAGTGACACTTAATTCTGTTGCAAACTGGGATGTGATGAAAGAGTGGGTAGACCCTGGGTCCATCAACACTCGTGCTTTATAGAAACAAATGTGTAATGTCCTGAAAATTTTGACCTTTGAACAGTCTATCTCGATGTGCATGCCCGACTGGTCATGCACCTGAGAGAAATAAAAACATTTAAGATGAGTTAAGGTGTGATTAAGTTTTGAGTGAAAAAGAAAAGCTTAGAATGTGTAAGAACCATTAAATAGAATGATGTACACCGAGGTTCGGTGTATGGGCTTAACACTCAAGTTCATAGCCTTTAAGTATAAGAGTTAAATGATAAGAGAAGTTATTTCTCTTAATTTGGTTGTTGAGAGGGAGTTATTGAGAAGAGAGAGAAGAAGGTGAGCCTTGAATGCGTGTGTATGCGGGCAAGATCTAGACTTGTGTGTGAAATTAAGGATATGAGATCGAGGAGAATCTAAAGATTTCAGCTTTGAAACCCTAGCTTGATGCATGAGCTCGTGGATCAAAGAATCAACCAAATTGAGGTAAGAAGAATTATAATTTAGTTATGATTTATGTGTGTGTTTGTTTTTAATTAGCATGTGGATGAGAAATTAGAAGGATATGAATTAAGAAGTAAGAAAATGAGTTTGAGAAGTTAGAAACCATGAATGTGAGAAATCTGACAAAATCGATTGATCCAAATAAGTGACCGATCGATCGATTTTATCAAGAGTGAAAGTATGAAGGTTTCTAGAGAAATCGATCGATCGAAGTTAATTTTGATTGAACGATTTGTAAACCGATCGATCGATTCAAACATTGATCGATCAATTTGTGAAAAATAGTGTGTTAAGGGAAATCGATCGATCAATTTGGAAATCAATTGATCAAAATTCATTGACAGGCTCTAGTTCAGGTCGACAGGTTCCTAGTGAAGTCGACAGGGTGAGGATTGGTTTCTGAGTAAACTGATCGATCGATTTGAGAGACCGATTGATCAATTTAGGAATTGATAGATTAATTTAGGCAGATTCAAGATTTTAGGGAGACTTTAGATCTTTCCATTTTACGTCATTTTTTATATATGGACTACGATTTGATGTGTCTTAGGTATGAGCATGTATATGTAAGCGAGGGACTAGCTCGGACTTAAAAGAGTTCATTTAGCTTCTCGTTGAGGTAGGAAAAACTTCGTAACATGTGTATTTGATTACAGCTAGCATGGATTAGGTGATATGATAAAAGTTTGTGTATTTTTATGATTTTGTCTTCGAGTTAGCATGAATTTCTTTCATAGCTCTTAACATGTGAATTGTGTGTGTGTATGAGCACTAAGAGAAAAACTACGTGTGTGTATGTCACATCAGATACATATGTGTGTGTATGAAATCAGTAACATGTGTGTGTGACATTAGAAAAATGGGAATATGTGTGAGTGACATCAAAAGGATGTGAAGATATGTGTGTGCAAGCTTTGAAACTTCGAACTATTATAAATTACCACAAACCACGATAATAAACTATATGTAGATTTAGCACTTTGATTTAAGGTTCATGTGTGATACCCTACCGACGTGGCTGTATAACCATAACCAATATGGCGGGATATCCGTAAGTGTGTTTCAATACGGCAGGATATTCGTTCTTTGATTACCATTTTGCTGTAATATTTCATGTGGCCCAGTCACCTCTTCGTAGGGACTTGGGAAATATGTGTATGAAATTGTTCATTGAACGACGATGGTTGGGGTTTCCCATCGGTAAATCTATGTGGCTCTCGATACTATATATGCTTGAGAGAATATTTAAGTGTTTTAAATGTGTATGTTATGAGAGCAAGTTTTAGAAATCATGATAAGTGTGACTTAGAAATGTGCATAAGATAATTGCTTTCATCAATTTAAATGCTTTTAAATTGTGACTCTCAGTAAGAAATATGTGCTTTGAATTATGTCATGAAAGATATGCTTGTTAGTTATGTTTCCCTATTGAGCTTAGACTGTTAGCTCATCCCTCGACTATAAGTCACAGGTATAGGTATTGAGGCGGGGACTGAGGACGTAGATCCTGAGGACTTGGAGTATGTGCGGGAGGAGGAGACTAAGCCCCCTCCCGACGAGTTCTTTTAGTGGACTAGCGCTGCATATTTTGATATTTTGTTTTTAAGGCTTGGTACGTCAAGACAGTATAAGATAGAACTGATGTAATTATGTGATATGGTACTTATTTTGTGAACCATCTTTGGGTGACTATGATTTTGTCACTGGTGGTTCGGTTCAGTTCTTTTATTCATGTGATTGGCATGGGATTAGAACCATCTTTTGTTATACTTTTGATGATGTCATTATATAGAAATGAAGATTTAATTTTCTTATGATGACTTGATCTCCTTAGTTAGAATGCATGCTTTGTGTCCGCTTTGTGTGTGGATGTACCAAGTGTTAGGTGTGTTCCTGGATCGGTCTTATTGACCATCCGACAACACTGGTTTCCGAGTGCAAAAATTTAGGCTGTCACAATTGGTATTAAATCTCTTTGCTTTAGAGATTTCTGGCAAGCCTTAGATGTGATTTTTATGTTTAAGATTGTGTCAGAATATAAGGACCTTCTGCTAATGAAACTCTTGATTTCACATTACAGAACGTCATGTCCACTAGGGGTCGAGGACGACCGAGAGGCAGTGGTAGAAAGAACTTGAAAAGTGGGGATGAGACTCCCACCAGTTCCAACAGAGTTCCGTTAGGTAACCGAGAGATTCTAGAGGAAAGTATTTCAGAAGAGAGAAGTCATGAAAGAGGTGAAGAAAGAAATGAAGAGAGGGAAGATAGGCAAAGAATGACAGTAGCCATAGAGGCTATGGCTAATGCCATGGCGTAACAAACGACATTGACGGCTACTAACAATCATCAAGTGCAGACACCGCAACCACCAACACCCTTAGCATTTACAAAATTTAGGAGGATGCGTCCTCCAAATTTCTCAGGGCAAGCGGAACCAATGGAAGCTGAGAGCTAGCTCTGTGAGATGGAGAAAATATTCAGTGTGCTTTCATGCACTGAAGATGAGAGAGTCAGATGGGCAGCATTTATGTTGGATGGGGAGGTGAGCCCATGGTGGAAATTGGTATCAAGGACGAGAGAGCGACTCCAAGGATGTTATGGACATGGGAAGAGTTTGTTAAGGAGTTCAACAAACATTATTTTCCCAAGGTGGTACAGAATCAGATGGAAATAAAGTTTCTTCAGTTGGAGAAGGGGAAAATGTCGGTGACAGAATATGGAGTAGAATTTATGAGACTTGCAAGATTCGCTCCAGAGTATGTGGCCTCAAATCTGATGAAGGCCAAGAAGTTACAGCGCGGCTTAAGGCCTAACATACGCGATAGGATTTCAGCTTTTGAGTTGGAAACTTATGGCGAGGTGATATGCAAGGCTCTCATGGTTGAAGAGGACATTGAGGAGATGTTTAAAAGAAGAGATCAACAAGCAAAAGGGAAGACGAATCAGGGAAGGATTGGCTACTACGAGCTGGTGAACAAAAAGCTGCGATTCGTAGCACTAGTTACGAGGCAACCTATTCAGGCAGTTTACTCTAGGCCACCTATGACCACATTGGTGAGACCTTTCTGTTATGAGGGCCTTACAACTACTATAGGAGTATCAGTTACCTAGGGTTTCTCTAGAGCAACATCATCCACATCTATTGAGACGTGTGTCAGATGTGGCAAGTCTCACAAGACCTCATATTGCAGAAGGGGTACGGGCGGATGTTTTAAGTGCAAAAAGATGGAGCACATGATTAGAGATTGCCCAGAGTTAAAGGAGAGGATAGCAATAGCAGCGATGCCGAGGCCTATCAGGACAGTGAGGCCTATTGTGCAAGGGCGTGCATATGCTGTTACGGCTCAAGATGCCCAGAACAGTAATGACATCATCCAAGGTGAAAGTTTTATTTAATTTCAATATATATATCATTGATTTAAATTTTAGATAGAGAAGGTGCATTAAGTTTCAAAGTAGTCTTCAAATTTTAGGTGTTGACATGTTTCCAGTTGATGCATACAAGATTGGTTAAATATGCATACATGACGTAGCTACTTTGCAATTGTACGGTAAGGACGATAATCTTTGCTATGAAGAGAGAGTGTTGATAGACCCAGCGTCTACTCACTCATTTGTGACGCCACAGTTTGGGAAGAAAGTAAAGGTGATTCTCAAGACCTTAGATTTTGTTTTGAAAGTGTCAGTTCTAATAGGAAACGTGATCCTTACAAACACAATGTGTCGATCCGTTATAGTCGCCATCAGGGATTATGACAGTCATGAATTGGTGGCAGATTTGATCCTGATGGATATTCAAGGATTCGATGTAATCCTTGGCATGGATTGGTTATCCACACATGATGCAATCATTGATTGTCGGAGGAAGATGGTTACTTTTCGACCGAATGGAAATAGATCGTTCAAGTTCCTCAGAATGCGATCAACCTTTGTACCACTTATCTCCGCAGTCTGATTAGAATGTTTGATGAAGAAAGGATGCAGTGGATACTTTGCTTTTCTGAAAGAGCAATGGGAAGAGAAGAATGTGATATCAAAAAATTTGATTGCTCGTGAGTTTCAAGACGTATTTTCGGATGAGTTACCGAGATTGCCACCAGATAGAGAAGTAGAGTTCGATATCGACTTAGCACCGAGAATGGAGCCAGTATCAAAAGCACCATATCGAATGGCTCCTGCTGAGTTGAAGGAATTGAAGGAGCAGTTACAAGAACTCTTAGACAAAGGGTTCATAAGACTTAGTGTGTCTCCTTGGGGAGCGCCGGTCTTGTTCGTGAAAAAGGACGGGTCAATGAGATTATGCATCGACTATTGCGAGTTAAATAAATTGATAATCAAGAATTGATACCGTTTGCCTAGGATTGACGATCTGTTTGGTCAGTTACAGAGTGTGAGATTCTTTTCCAAGATCGACTTAAGATCTGGATATCATCAATTGAGAGTCAAAGCAAAAGATATACAGAACACGACATTTAGAATCAGATATGGACACTACGAATTCTTAGTGATGCCATTTGGATTGACCAATGCACCAGCTTCGTTCATGGATTTAATGAATCGAGTATTTAAACCACACCTTGACACTTGTGTAGTTGTATTCATAGATGACATCCTCATTTGCTCGAAAACCAAGAAGGAGTATGAACAACATTTAAGGATTGCTCTACAGACACAACGTGAACACCAACTATATGCAATACTCAGTAAGTGTGAGTTTTGGTTGGAGAAAGTGAGTTTCTTGGGACATGTTGTCTCAGAGAAAGGTGTTACAGTAGATCCAGCAAAGATCGAGACAATATTAGAATAGGAACAACCAAAGATTGTGACTGAGATTCACAGTTTCCTTGGTCTGCTTGGGTATTACAGAAGGTTTGTAGAGGGATTTTCAAAGATCTCAGGATCGCTCACGAAACTTACAAGGAAGAACGTAAAGTTTCTGTGGACTGAAGAGTGTGAGAAGAGTTTTTAAGAACTCAAGAAGAGGTTAACTACAACACCAGTGTTGGCTATACCTTCAGGCAGTGGAGGGTTTAATGTGTACAGCGACACTTCACACAGTGGGTTGGGTTGTGTGCTCAACCAAGATAAGAAGGTTATTACTTATGAGTCGAGACAGCTTAAGGACCACGAGAAGAACTACCCAACACATGATTTGAAACTAGCAGCAGTGATCTTCACATTGAAGATATGGAGACACTACTTGTATGGAGAGACCTTTAAGATATTTACGGATCATAAGAGCCTCCAATATATATTTACACAAAAAGAACTAAATGTGAGGCAACGGAGATGGACGAAATTTCTCAAGGACTATGATTGTTCCATTCAGTATCATCCAGGCAAGGTGAATGTTGTAGCAGATGCTTTGAGTCATAAAAGTTTGGCTCTATTGTCTAGCCTTGTTATAGGGATCCGAAGATGGAAACTGCTAGAGGATCTTTCTTTGTATGACACAAAGATCGAGGTATAAGCTTCAAGAGTCTTATTAGATAACACCACTATCTGACCGATGATCTTCGATCACGTTCATGAGTTACAGATGAAAGATACAGAGTTAGTGAAGATCAGATAGGGTGTGATTGATGGCATTAGACCAGATTCCTTCATCAAGGATGATGAATCACTTTTGTTCAGAAGACGCCTATGTTTAAAGTGTTTAGTATGTCAATAAGTGAAAGTGGACCATAGACATCCGGCAGGTTTATTGCAACTTCTGCCAATACCAGAGTGAAAATGGGAGTCAATTTCTATGGACTTCATATTGGGATTACCACAAACGGTAAAGAAGTACAATGCCATTTGGGTGGTCGCTGATTGACTAACCAAATCAACTCATTTCTTTCCATTCAACATGATGTATATGACAAGCAAACTAGCAGAGATATATATGAAGGAGGTAGTCTGATTGCATAGTATTCCAGCCAGCATTGTTTTAGATTATGACCCATTATATACTTCAAAGTTTTGGAAAAGTTTCAAGAAGGAATGGGTACACGATTGGATTTCAGTTCAACATTTCATCTATAGACGGATGGACAAATAAAACGGGTGAATCAAATCATAGAAGATATGCTCAGAGTGTGTATGCTTGACTTTGGAGGATCATCAGATCAACATTTACCATTGATTGAGTTTGCATACAATAATAATTTTCAGATGAGTATCGGTATGGCACCTGACGAAGTATTGTATGGATGGCGATGTAGATCACTGATCAATTAGGAAGAGACCGGTGAAATGTTTATATTGGGTCTGAAAATTATTTAGAGCAATGCCGATGCGGTTCATCTGATTCGTGAGAGAATTAAGATGCTCTGAGTCGACAAAAGAGCTATGTCGACATAACGAGGACAAGCATTGATTTTTAAGTTGGCGATCATGTGTTTGTCAAGATCTCACCAATGAAGGGTGTGATGCATTTTGTAAAGTAGGGAAACTTGAGTCTATGCTACGTAGGACCTTTTAAAAATTTGGGTCGAGTTAGTGAAGTCGCATACAGAGTTGCTTTACCCCCACAGCTGGATAAGATGCACAATGTATTCCACATATCGATGTTAAGAGAGTATGTGAAAGACCCTACACATATATATTTGATGATCAATCGATCAAGATTTATGAAGATTTGAATTTGAGAGAGGATCCTGTTCAAATACTTGATCGGAAGGAGAAAGTGTTGCGCATCAAACAAATTTCGTTAGTGCTTGTTAAGTGGCAGAATCATTCCGTAGAGGAGGCTACTTGGGAGCGCGAGGCAGAGATCCGCGATCAATACCCGTAGTTGTTCGTTGAGAGTTGAGAAGAGTTGTAAAAGTTATAAAATTCTTTTGAGATTATAAACTTTGAGATTTTGATATGTAATAGTAGCTTGATGAGCATATAAAGATCAATTATATAAAAGTTAGAGATGTTGCAATAAATTTGGAGTGAAAAATATGAAGTTTAAGATTTTCTGTCAAAATCGACCGATCGAAACCAAAATCGAACGATCGATTTGACAGAACTGAGATAGAAGATGTGTGTGAAAACCGATCAATCTAAATTAAAACCGATCGATCGATTTTAAAACTGTTTGATCGAAATGAACATTAATCGATCGATTTTAAAACCGTTCGATCGAAATGAACATTGATCAAACGAAATCATAAAAAACAGAGAGCAGATTTTTCATTGCTAAGAAGTTACAAAACCCAACTGATCGAAATGGACATTCGACCGATCGATTTATGAAACTGATTGATCGAAATAAGTAACCGTTCGATTGAAATTTTGAACCGATCGATCAATTTGAAATCGACCAATTGAAATAGTCAACTAATGCATTTATGAGGGAAACCGACCAATCAATTTCAACTTTATATAAAGGGATCGTGCATTTTCAGTTTCCAAAAAATTAGAAACTTGTTTTTTGTTCTTTTGGGGGTTTTCTTGTACTCTTGCTTGGAGCCTTCCAACTTCGATTAAACACCTTTTGGAGTCAATTCTTCGCAAGATTTAGATCAAGTCTCTTCTAAAAGGTAAATCTTAAACTTTTGGAGATTTGAAATTGTCATTTTTACATTCTACCCTAGTTCTTTTAGTTTCTAGAAAACCCTAGTTCTTCTTGGTTTGTTGTCATATCAATGGCTCCCAAAACTCGACAACCATCGAAGAGCACTACTTCAAAGCAACCCACATCATGACCGGGTTCTTCACAACAGCCACCACTACCACAATAGTCTTCACAACAACCACCATTACCTCAACAACAACCACCACAGCCACCACCACCACCACGTGAGCAGCCCAACGAGTGGTGGGCTTCGAAGGGTTTTGAACCATACTGGAGCATTAATCGAACGCTATTTATAAAGCAGGGTGAGACACATTGGGCCTTTCAATACATCCACAAGGTCGGATTAGACTGTAATAACCCAAAAAATTGTGTTAAACGATGACCTCGGGATCCGTGCCCGACTGGTCATAGGTTTGACTAAATAGGAGTTCACTAGTTGACTTGAGAAGTGATGAATAGATGTGATGTGAATATGATGTAAGTATGTGGAGTGTAATGTGAATATGGGGTCACACACACCTATCTAGGTGTATGTGCTTAACACCGAGACAAGAGGGATATAAGGGTTTAATAACCCTATTTCTCTTTTGTTTGAACCATTGAAGAGAGAGTTAAGAGGAGAGAGAGAGAAGTAATGAGGAGTTATTGAGGAGGGGGTGAATGCAAATCAAAGGGGTAGATAAGAGCATTCATTAACGGATTCAAAGCGTTTGGGATCGTGAAACGAGTGATGGAACCCTAGCCATCAAAACCCAACAAATCTATCCCTTGATGGGATTCTTGAGGTAAGTTTTAAATTGAAGTTAATGCATAGATGTAGGATGATTAAATTCTGTCAAACATGCTTAGAAGAGTAGATTGAAGGCTTAGAAAAGAAAGGATAGAGATTTGAAAGAACAGTCCGAAAGGGGGCTGAATCTGGCCAAATCGATTAATCGAAATGGGAGTCCGATTAATCGATTTTGGCCCAGAAGTTGAAAAGTCATGGAAGCCCGATTTCGATTAATCGATTTGGGATTTTGATTAGTCGATTTGGAAATCGACTAATCGACTGGGAAGCTCCAGCCACTGGAGAAATGAAACCTGGGGAAATCGACTAATCGAATTGGGATTTCGATTAATCGATTTTGAATTTCAATTAATCGATTTGGGATCGATTAATCGATTTTGAGATCTCGATTACTCGATTTAGGAATCGACTGCTTTATGTTGGAGACCTCGATTAATCGATTTGGGATTGATTAATCGAATTTGAATCTCGATTAATCAATTTTGAGAATCGATTAATCGATTTTGGTTTCGATTAATCGATTTTGGGAATCGATTAATCGAATTGCATTTCGATTAATCGATTTTGGGAATCGATTAATCGACTTTGACAGTTTTACTTAAACCTTATAGTGAACTTTGAGATTTAAGGAGGGTCTTGGACCTTCTTTGTTACATCTTTCATGATGAGTTATATGCGTTATGTTGTACCATAGGTGGTACATATGATTATGAGCACAAGGAGCTGTGTGGGACCTTGATGCTAGAAGTTTCAAAGACTTGAGGTAGGGAACACCTTGAACATGTACTTTAATTTCAAGAGCATGTATTTAGTGATATAATTATCAAATTGAAGTTGTTTTTAAATTTTGAAAAACTTTGTGAAAATGGGTGCGTGTGTGACACCAAAAATGTGATAAAGGCATCTGTGTGATGCAAGTAACTAAGAACAAGTAATCTAATGAGATTGAGACATCCCCAAGGGATGAGGAAGTAATAAAGGCATCAGCTGTGATGCGGGTATGTATACATGCCAGGGATGTATACATAGGATTGAATAATTACTGTTGAGGCCTAACTGATATAAGATAGCACACTTACACGGTAAACAACTATATGTAATGCACATGATATTTTTGTTATTTGAGGTTTGGAGGATACCCCACCGACGTGGCGGGATACCCACGACTGACGCGGCAGGATATCCGTGACTAGTATGGCTGCAAATCCGTACACCAGCATGGAGGTTTATCCGTGACCGTAAGTACATCCCAGGGATGTTGTGTGATATTTAACCCCGCCGCCTAGTGAGAAAGGGGCTTGGGTCGTATTCCCAACGAATACATGTTTCTACAACTGTCTAATTAGATAACGATGATGGGTATTTCATCGGGGCTCGATGCTATATTGCTTGGGGACTACTTAAGTTGAAGATTTAAGTTTTACTTTAGGCCTGTTCAGTGTCATTCATGATTAAATCAACAGTAATGTAATACATGCAGCTTACCAGTAAATTGAGTGTAAATCATCTGCTTTTAATTGGTTTTCTAGCAAATGCATAGATTCATCATGCTTTGAATATCATGGAATATATGTGAGTTTTGATTTATATGTTCATTGTGTTGTTCCCTATTGAGCTAGGATGTAGCTCACCCTTTTCGACTATACGTCGCAGGTCCACTGATAGCAGCAGCGGAGGCTTTGGGGGACGTGGATCCGGGTGATTCGGATTACGTACCTGGAGACGAGTTGGAGCCTCCTCCTGAGGACTTCTTCTAGGTGACTCTGTTGTACACTTTGATAGAGAGTAAGTTTTGTGAGCAGATTAGTGCGGCTTAGTATGTCAAGCCTTTATTTTTGAAACAATGTAATTAAACTAGATTATTCTTTTGGCGAACCATCTGGGGTGATCTGATTATCACCGATAGTTTGGGTCGGTTCTCTGTTCATGCAATGGCATGAAAGTAGAACTGTCTTTTGCATATACCAGTTGGGCATATTAACATTTTTCCGCTTTAATGAAATTAATTACTTTATTGGTTAAAATGTGCTTGTTATACCAATGTTTCGTGCTAAGTTTTGGGGCACGGTCTGGAGGATCGTGCTGATGGCACGGGTTTCGAGGTGCCGAAATCCGGGCTATCACAGTTGGTATCAGAGCCATTTCTTTTAGAAACTGACAATCATTCTTTTGTCAGAGCATAGGGACTTCTACTAATGAAAACTTTATTTTCACGTGCAGACCGTGATGTTACCTAGAGGAAGGGGCCGACCCAGGGGCGGCCATAATAGAAGTTTACGTAGTGGAGATGGGTACATCTCTCCTACAAATAGAGTACCTATAGGAGATGGAGGGGCTTCTGACAGTGGTGGCCAAGGAAGCCAAGACCAAGAAGAGAGCCGTGATCGAGATCGTCAGGATCAAGATCAAAGAGAGCAAGAAAGAGTTAGAGAAAGAAATGAAGATAGAGAGGAGCGTCAGAGGATGATGCACACCATGGAGACCATGGCAACTGCTATGGCTCAACAGGCAGCATCTCTGGCAGCTCATACGGCAAATGAGTAGCATCAGCCACCGACACCTCCAGTAGCTCTGACACCGCCAGCATCATCTGCTTTTACTAAGTTTAGGAGGATGAGGCCTCCTAGTTTTTCTGGACAGGGAGAGCCCATAGTGGCAGAGCATTGGTTGAGTGAGATGGAGAAGGTGTTTAGTGTACTGACATGTACTGAGGACGAGAGCGTCCGTTGGGCAGCTTATATGTTGGACGGGGAGGCTGGGCCTTGGTGGATGTCCGTTTCTAGGACTAGGGCTCAGGAGACTCCGGATATGCCATGGACTTGGGATGAATTCGTTGAGGAATTCAATAAACAGTACTTCCCTGAGGTAGTAAGGAACCAAATGGAAATCCAATTTCTACAGCTTACTCAGGGGAAGATGACAGTGAGAGATTATGGAGTGGAGTTCATGAGAGCAAAACGGTTTCAGCAAGGGTTGAGATCAGACGTGAGGGGAGGAGTAGCACCATTCCAGCTGAGGACCTATGGAGAGGTCATGAGTAAGGCCTTAGTGGTAGAAGAAGAAAACAACAATAAATACCGTCAGAGGGAGCAACAGGGAAGGTAGAACTCTGATAAGAGCAGAACGGGAAACTATGAACTAGTGAACAAAAAGTCGAGATTCATACCAAATAATCAGAAACCACCGTTTCAAGGAGGCTATAGAAGACCGACGCAGTAGAACAACCAGCAGAGATTTCCATTGCTTGCGTCGGGGAGATCGATGCGCTATGAGAGCCCTGTGATTACTATAGGAGCTACAGTCACACAGGGGGCTTCTCGAGCAGCTTCTTTCACGCCATGTGAGACTTGTGCCAAGTGTGGCAAGCCTCACAAGACAACAGACTATAGGGTAGGCACTCGGGGTTGCTTTTGATGTGGCAAGGTGGGCCACTTGATCAGGGAATGCCCCGAGGTGAACAAAGGGAAGACGGCTTCAGTACCTATTCCACGACCGATACAAGCAAGGAAGCCGATCGTCCAAGGAAGAGCCTATGCAGTCACGGCTCAAGAGGCTCAGAACACGAATGATGCCATTCAAGGTGAGCTTTCTTTTAAATAAATAATTTCAATTCTTGAAATTTTTAGATAGAAAAGGTGCATCTATATTTAGAAAAAATAAGAAAAAGCTTGCATGTGATAAATTCTAGTATAATGATAAGAAACAAGATATATATGTGTATGTATAACTAGGTGGATTACACATCTATAAGAAGGGAAGCGATGTGTCATACGAAGCTCGAGTGTTGATAGACCCGGGGTCTACCCACTCATTTGTTACACCTCGCTTCACGAAGAAGATGAAAGTCGACTCAGAGGAGTTAGACTTCCTTTTAACCGTGACGGTTCCTACTGAGAAAGCGGTCGATACCGAGAAGGGTTGCAACTCTGTGATCATGAGGGTCATGGATGGGAGCGATTTTGAGCTACCCGCGAACCTAATTCTGTTAGATATGCAAGGATTCGACGTGATACCCTTTGCCTAGGATAGATGACTTATTCGATCAACTACAATGAGCGAAATATTTCTCCAAGATCGATCTGAGATTTGGATACCATCAGTTGATAGTCAAGGCAGAGGATATTCAGAAGACTGCATTCAGGACTCGATACGGACACTATGAGTTCCTAGTGATGCCGTTTGGGTTGACAAATGCCCCGGTGTCATTCATGGATTTGATGAATAGGGTGTTTAAATCACACCTAGACTCTTGTGTCGTAGTGTTTGTTGACGACATCTTGATCTATTCAAAATCAGAAGAAGAGCATGAAAAGCACTTGAGAATAGCTCTACAGACCCTACGTGA
Organism: Chloranthus sessilifolius; assembly: GCA_021018995.1. Classification (NCBI taxonomy): domain Eukaryota; kingdom Viridiplantae; phylum Streptophyta; class Magnoliopsida; order Chloranthales; family Chloranthaceae; genus Chloranthus; species Chloranthus sessilifolius. The sequence continues at coordinate 83,305,341 of CM037586.1, read as the reverse complement.
ACACCAGTTATATGCCAAGCTCAGCAAATGTGAGTTTTGACTAGAAGAAGTTAGTTTTTTGAGACATGTTGTCTCGAAGCTTGGTGTCACCGTAGATCCAACAAAGATTGAAGTAGTGGTGAATTGGGAGCAACTAAAGATCGTGACCGACATCCTCAGTTTTCTTGGATTGGCGGGTTACTACCGACGTTTCTTTGAGGGGTTTTCAAAGATATCAGGACCACTCACGAAACTCACACGAAAAGATGCAAGGTTTGAATGGAGTGAGGCATGCGAGAAGAGTTTTTAAGAACTCAAGAAGAGACTCACTTCACCTCCAGTGTTAGCTATGCCTTCAGGCAGTGGAGGGTTTGCAGTGTATAGCGATGCTTCGTATACTGGTTTAGGCTGTGTACTTAATCAGCACAAATAGGTGATAGCGTATGGGTCAAGACAGTTGCAAGAGCATGAGAAGAATTATCCGACACACGACCTGAAATTAGCAGCGGTCATTTTCGCGCTCAAGATTTGGAGACATTACTTGTACGGTGAGACGGTTGAGATTTTCACCGATCACAAGAGCCTCAGATATCTGTTTACACAGAAGGAACTAAATATGAGGCAGCGCAGATGGATGGAGTTTCTCAAGGACTATGACTGTTCCATACAGTACCATCCAGGCAACGCTAATGTAGTAGCTGACGCCTTGAGTCGGAAGAGTTCAGCTTAATTGGCTAGTTTAATTTTGGGTATGCACAGATGGAAACTGTTTGAAGATCTGGCCCTATACGATGCAAACATTGAGTCTCAAGCTATAGGAGCCTTCTTGGCTAATATCTCAGTGAGACCGATGATATTTGAGCATATCCATGAGCTATAGATGAAAGACCCGACACTAATAAAGATTCGTCAAGATGTAACTGAAGGCATTACATCTGAGTTTTCAATCAAGGAGGATGGTTCCTTATTGTTCAAGGGCCGCCTCTGTATTCCGAATAATGTCGATCTACGATGAACAATTCTTGATGAATCACACAAGTCAAGCTATGCTATCCACCCGGGAAGCACAAAGATGCATCAAGACTTGAGAAAGAATTACTGGTGGAGAGGCTTGAAACAAGATGTGGCAGAGTACGTGTCGCGGTGTTTGACATGCCAACAAGTGAAGATCGATCATAGACATCCCGCAGGTCTATTGCAACCTCTACCTATACCGGAATGGAAGTGGGAATCGATCTCTATGGACTTCATCATTGGACTACCGCGTACTGCAAAGAAGTACAACGCCATTTGGGTAGTGGTCGATCGATTGACCAAGTCAGCGCACTTCTTACCTTACAACACGATGTACACGGTGGGAAGACTAGCAGAGCTATATATGAAGGAGATTGTCTGTTTGCATGGGATTCCGAGTAGCATTGTTTCGGACCGTGACCCATTGTATACATCAAAGTTCTGGAAGAAATTTCAAGAAGGAATGGGAAGGCAACTAGATTTCAGTACGGCATTCCATCCGCAAACTGACGGGCAGACTGAGAGGGTCAATCAGATCATTGAGGATATGCTTAGGGCATGTATGTTAGAATTACAAGGATCGTGGGATCAGCATCTACCCTTAATTGAGTTTACATATAACAACAGTTTTCAGACGAGCATTGGGATGACACCATATGAAGCTCTTTACGGACGGTGATGTAGGTCGCCCATCAATTGGGAAGAAATGGGTGAGAAATTCGTTTTGGGACCCAAAATACTTGAAGATAATGCCACCTATGTTCGTATGATAAGGGTAAAACTCAAAGTGGCTCAGAGCAGACAGAAAAGCTATGCCGATATCAAGCGGACGAGTGTAGACTTCAAGGTGGGTGAACACGTGTTTGTGAAAGTGTCACCTATGAAGGGAGTCATGAGATTTGGAAAGAGAGGGAAGCTAATTCCCCGCTATCTTGGACCGTTTGAAGTTTTGGGTCGAGTAGGGGAAGTTGCTTACCGCATTGGATTACCACCGTTATTCGATCCAGTACACAATGTCTTCCACGTATCTATGCTCAGGAAGTACCTTAACGACCCTGACCACGTGTTGAGCGGTCAAGCTTTTGAGATGCATGAAGACATGACCATGATCGAAGAGCCGGTGGAGATTTTGGATTGAAAGGAACAAGTGTTGCGAACGAAAGTGATTCCACTAGTACTTGTCCGATGGATGCATCATCCGGCCGAGGAAGCTACATGGGAACGAGAGGCCGATGTGAAAGACCAATATCCGACCTTGTTTCCGACAACTTGAGAGTCAATTGTACCCCCGCAAGCATGTTTGTGGATTTTAACAATACTTGTAATCCAATGTAGATTTTGATCAAAGTATGAGATAGACACAATTTTATACGCACATGACCATGATGATGTGCTTTGTAGAACCAAGGATCAGTTGGTATCATAAATTACCAAGATAAATCAAGGAAACAGAGAATTTTGAAAGTTTAAAGAACCTAATCAAAACCGATTAATCGATTTTCAAATCGATTAATCGATTTGGAATTTCAATTAATCGATTTTGTTCGATTAGTCGACTGGCATGTGCCAATGACTGGAAATTTGATGAGGATTCAGGAAATGAAAGAAGGGAAATTTCGATTAATCGATTTGGGTTTCGATTAATCGATTTTGGATTTCGATTAATCGATCTGGAGGTTCGATTAATCGAACAACTTAGGAAATTTAAAGAATTTGAAGAATTTTGTGTGATTTTGATTAATCGAAGAACAATTCGATTAATCAATTTGGAATTTCGATTAATCGAATTAGAGTTTGACTAATCGAGTAACTTAAGGAATTTTGAAATTTTTGGAAGGAATGCACGATTTTGATTAATCGAAGTAAATTTTGATTAATCGATTTTGGAATTTCGATTAATCGAAATGAATTTTGATTAGTCGACTGGCTCACACCAATGAGCTCTAAAACTTGAAGTTTTTAACCGATATGATTTTGATTAATCGAAATGGTTTCGATTAATCGATTTTTAGTTTCGACTAATCAATTTTGGAAATCAATTAATCGATTTCGCACGGCTTAATCTAATTTTGAAACTCGATTAATCGAATTTGAATTTCGATTAATCGAAGCGAGTCTATATATATATAAGATGGGTTTTGGTGCCCATTCGAAATTTTAAGCTTGGGCGCCATTTCTCTTTCTTCTTCTTCTTCTTCTCCAACCGATCGAAGAGCTAGGGTTTTAAGCATTCTTCATCGATTTCCGATCGAGATCGCCTATTTTCGCATCGAAACCTAAGGTAAACCCTAGATTCGTGCCTTTTCTTTCAATTTGAGCTATAAAAACACTAGTTTGAGCTAATTTCACCAACCATGCCGCCCAAAACCCGTTTGTCATCGAAGAAGAAAACTTCTAAACTCCCGATCCGGCGTAAGAATGCCACACCACCACCACCTACCCCATCACCGGTGAGGGAGAGACCACCTGTTCGACGAAACGCGTCTTCGCGCGAGTCTTCACGCGAATCCACACCCATGCCGCCACCACCCACCAATGTCCTTCAACCCAATGAGTGGTGGGAGGCTAAAACCTTCGAGACCGACTACGTCATTGACCAAACCCTATTCACCAACCCCGAGGTACCGGGCGAGACCCAATGGGCTCACAATTACCTTCAAAATGCCGGCCTCGGCAACCTTTTGAAACCAATCCGGGGTTCCTACTACCCTCGGTTGGTTAGACTTTTCTATCAAGGGCTCGTGGATGGCCCTACCGACGACGTAGTTAAGACTACCATTGAAGGTCGAGAATACATCATCACCCGTCGTCATATCCACGAGGTCCTTGAGTGTTACCTCGATTTTACACCCGAGACCACCCTCTTTCCACCCTTTGAGGAAGAGGTTAAGTTTGAGGAGATCGTCACCCGTATGACCAACGGGAAGACGGGGTCGGGATCCTCCATTAGGAGGGTCGACCTTCCCCACTATATGTGGATGCTTGATTCAATAATCAAGTGTAACCTCTATCCCATGCGCCACGACACGGAGCGCATAGAAAAGGTGCAGCAGACACTTTATGCGGCCTTCTGTGGCCGATGGTTTGATGCTATCATGCTCATCCTAGAGGGGATGAGGTACATAAAAGGAAAGTTGATGAAGGGCAACTTGAGGCCCAAGGAGAAGATGCCATATGCTCGGCTCATCTCGAGTATGTTGGAGTGCTACTCTGACGCCCCCGCCTATGCCGTATTGCCTCACGAGGTGAGGGCTACGGATTGCGTGAAACAATTCTCCATTGCTTCATGGCGTCGTAGCTACAATCTTCTTAAGAAGACCCTACCGGTAGTGGTCGCACCACCACCACCCCCACCACCACAGCAGGATCCACCCGTTGGGGGAGCACCACCAGTGGGGGACGCCCCACCTGTCATTCCATCACCTGAGGGAGCCCCAGCTCACCCCTCAGTGTCAACCGGGCAACAGCCCATTGTGCCACCTTCCACCACCTCAGCTACACCACCCTCCCGATCAGCCGCGGTGACACCTACTTCATCCTACCGCCGCCGAGCACCTCACTCCGGCCCTAACATTGAGGACGTGTTGGCACGCATGGAGGCCAACAACGAGCGGATGAACCGGAGGATGGACTTCCTTATGTTCCATACGCTCCGCTACATCTACCCGTTGGACTACCAGCGGCGCCTAGCTCAGGAGGAGGAGTGGATAGCAGGCCGGACTGCCTTTCATAGGGGTCTAGTCTTCCATCTGAGCACATCGGCTGCTGGCGCATCAGGCTCGGCACCACAGTAGCTAGAGCAGCCACCTGAGACAGAGACACCCCAACCAATACCATCGGAGCCGCTAGTTCCACCACCGGAGCCTGCCCCTACATCAGATCAACTTGGCGAGGGGACGGCGTGAGACTGAGACGAGGATGTTCCTTTTTGTATGTCGATTATGGCACTTTTGATGTAATTGAAAAGATGTAAACAGCAAGTTGTAAAATTTAAGAATTCAATGAAATACAGAAAAAAAAATTTATGTAACTGCGTGAATTAACTATGACTAATAGCTCTGAATAATGCATCCGTCAACTTTTAGTGTGTGGGTACGCGACACCCCAGTGTGCGGGGTACGCACGCGAACACCTTTGGGTTATTTTCGAGGATGAAAATTCCCAAGGTGGGGAGGATGTAATAACCCAAAAAATTGAGTTAAACGGTGACCTCAGGATCCGTGCCTGACTGGTCATAGGTTTGACTAAATAGGAGTTCACTAGTTGACATGAGAAGTGATGAACAGATGTGATGTGAATATGATGTAAGTATGTGGAGTGTAATGTGAATATGGGATCACATACACCTATCTAGGTGTATGTGCTTAACACCAAGACAAGAGGGATATAAGGGTTGAATAATCCTATTTCTCTTTTATTTGAACCATTGAAGAGAGAGTTAAGAGGAGAGAGAGAGAAGTAAAGAGGAGTTATTGAGGAGGGGGTGAATGCAAATCAAAGGGGTAGATAAGGGCATTCATTAACGGATTCAAAGCGTTTGGGATCATGAAATGAGTGATGGAACCCTAGCCATCAAAACCTAACAAATCTATCCCTTGATGGGATTCTTGAGGTAAGTTTTAAATTGAAGTTAATGCAGAGATGTAGGATGATTAAATTATGTCAAACATGCTTAGAAGAGTAGATTGAAGGCTTAGAAAAGAAAGGATAGAGATTTGGAAGAACAGCCCGAAAGGGGGCTGAATCTGGCCAAATCGATTAATCGAAATGAGAGTTCGATTAATCGATTTTGGCCAAGAAGTTGAAAAGTCATGGAAGCCCGATTTCGATTAATCGAAATGAATTTCGATTAATCGATTTGGGATTTCGATTAGTCGATTTGGAAATCGACTAATCGACTGGGAAGCTTCAGCCACTGGAGAAATGAAACCTGGGGAAATCGACTAATCGAATTGAGATTTTGATTAATCGATTTCAGATTTCGATTAATCGATTTGGGATCGATTAATCGATTTTGAGATCTCGATTACTCGATTTAGGAATCGACTGCTTTATGTTGGAGACCTCGATTAATCGATTTGGGATCGATTAATCGAATTTGAATCTCGATTAATCAATTTTGAGAATCGATTAATCGATTTTGGTTTTGATTAATCGATTTTGGGAATCGATTAATTGACTTTGACAGTTTTGCTTAAACCTTATAGTGAACTTTGAGATTCAAGGAGGGTCTTGGACCTTCTTTGTTACATCTTTAGTGATGAGTTACATGTGTTATGTTGTACCATAGGTGGTACATATGATCATGAGCACAAGGAGCCGCGTGGGACCTTGATGCTAGAAGTTTCAAAGACTTGAGGTAGGGAACACCTTGAACATGTACTTTAATTTCAAGAGTATGTATGTAGTGATATAATTATCAAATTGAAGTTGTTTTTAAATTGTGAAAAGCTTTGTGAAAATGGGTGCGTGTGTGACACCAAAAATGTGATAAAGGTATCTGTGTGATGCAAGTAACTACGAACAAGTAATCTAATGAGATTGAGACATCCCCAGGGGATGAGGAAGTAATAAAGGCATCAGCTGTGATGCGGGTATGTATACATGCCAGGGATGTATATATAGGATTGAATAATTGCTGTTGAGGCCTAATTGATATAAGATAGCACACTTACACGGTGAACAACTATATGTAATGCATATAATATTTTTATTATTTGAGGTTTGGAGGATACCCCACCGCGGGATATCCAAGTGACCCGTCTGGCGACAAATCCGATACACAGACCGCGGAGGTTTATCCGTGACAGTAAGTACATCCCAGGGATGTTGTGTGATATTTAACCCCGCCGCCTAGTGAGAAAGGGGCTTGGGTCGTATTCCCAGTGAATACATATTTCTACAACTGTCTAATTAGATGACGATGAAGGGTATCTCATCGGGGCTCGATGCTATATTGCTCGGGGACTACTTAAGTTGAAGATTTAAGTTTTGCTTTAGGTCTGTTCAATGTCATTCATGATTAAATCAACAGTAATGTAATACATGCAACTTACCAGTAAATTTAGTGTAAATCATCTGCTTTTAATTAGTTTTCTAGCAAATGCATAGATTCATCATGCTTTGAATATCATGGAATATATGTGAGTTTTGATTTATATGTTCATTGTGTTGTTCCCTATTGAGCTAGGATGTAGCTCACCCTTTTCGACTATACGTCGCAGGTCCACTGATAGCAGCAGCGGAGGCTTCGGGGGACGTGGATCCGGGTGATTCGGATTACGTACCTGGAGATGAGTTGGAGCCTCCTCCCGAGGATTTCTTCTAGGTGACTCTGTTGTGCACTTTGATAGAGAGTCAGTTTTGTGAGCAGATTAGTGCGGCTTAGTATATCAAGCCGTTATTTTTGAAACAATGTAATTAAACTAGATTATTCTTTTGGCCAACCATCTGGGGTGATCTGATCATCACCGATGGTTCGGGTCGGTTCTCTGTTCATGCAGGGGCATGAAAGTAGAACTATCTTTTGCATATGCCAGTTGGGCATATTAACGTTTTTCCGCTTTAATGAAATTAACTGCTTTATTTGTTAAATTGTGCTTGTTATACCAATATTTCGTGCTAAGTTTTGGGGCACGGTCTAGAGGATCGTGCTGATGGCACGGGGTTCGGGGCGCCGAAATTCGGGCTGTCACATGGACAATGTAGGCGAGTCATTTCACGAGCACTATTACCCTCGGTTAGTTCTATCAAAATATGTATGTGGGTGACAAACCGAAAATCGTTTGTACAAAAATTGATGGAAGAGTGTATGAGTTCCTTCATGACGATGTTACCGACGCCATGGAGTGTTATGTGTCGTATGGCACCGGGATTGATTTATTAGAACCTTTCCCAGACGCCGTAGACTTTGAAATTGTGAAAGAACAAATGACCCAAGGCAGGCAGGGGTCAGGTTCAACGATAAAGAGAGTAGATTTACCGAGCGATCTTTAGATGCTCAATACCATTCTTAAGTGTAATCTATATCCGTTGAGGCATAAGACTGAGAGAGTTGGGAAGATACAGCAGGCGCTATTTTTTGCATTTAATGGGCAATGGTTTAGCGCGCCTAAAGTTGTTTTTGAGGGTTTAAAGTATGCCAGAGGGAAAATGCTTGAAGGGGGAGCAAAATCAAATGATGAGATGCCTTATGCTCGACTTCTTTCTATCATGATTGAAGAATATGTCGGTAGTAGCGCATACACAATTTCAAAATGTGAGCCGAGATTGACTGATAATGTTAACCCCTACACTCTCAAGGAATGGAATAAAACCTATAACCGATTGACGAAGAGACCACGTGAAGAAGTACAAGGACCACCCGAACCAAATGTTGCACCAGATGCCCTGCAAGACCAAGAACAGCCAGCTCATGACGCACTAGCTCAGGATCAGCCGGTTGCTGCAGCTCCACCTCAATAGCGTGCTCAGATCCATGTGCCACCACCACCCCAGCGTACCTCTACGGCCACTATTGATGATGTTCTCACCCTTATGGCTGAGAACACTAGTCATATGACAGAGAACAATCGTTTGATGGGTCGCCGTTTGGACTACTATGATGCCTTGTTAGCCGCAACAATGCGCTTTATGTACCCAGCCGACTATCTACAGCGCATGGTGGCAGCACATGCGTGAATTTTGGAGGCATCGAGTTCTGGAGCAGGTGGACCCGATGGGGACGATGAGCAGCTTGGTGACGCGGTGGTTTGAGCGGAGATTCTATGGGGTATAGGGATATATTTTTTGGTGTTCAGGGATGTTTTATTTTTGAAATTAATTGTAACTAAAACAAGGAATTATGATGTAAATCCTTAAACTATCGTGGCATGGTTGCCACTTTTTGGATGGAAAACTATTGTGGCATGGTTGCCACTTTCTTTTTTATGGAAAACTTTCGTGGCATGGTTGCCACTTTCTTTTTGGATGGAGATATATAAATTTTGTAAATTTCACCTCAGCTCTAGCATGTTGAATGTGGAATATGCATGGGAGTTTTATTTGGATAATATGCTATTGTGAATGACTTTTTGTGCAGGTACGATAGACAAGTTAAATTGACCCGTATGATTTGAATGTGTGTGATTCCATTACATGTGATGGTGAATGTAATGATGTCGTGTGTGAGGTTTTATACTTGGTTGATTAGTTAGGAGTTGGTCTAGCCTTGGCTAGAAACTTTTATAAAATATATGAATTCGTAAAGACTCGTTAAAGGATTGGGTTCTCTAAATGGGGAAACCATTGTTTTTATTAGGTGTCTTTTGTTCATGTGTGTTTGACTACATAGGGTGTGACAACCCACTATCAAACCAAAGGACCTTAGTTAACTTTTGGGGACGAAAATTCCTGAGGGGAGAATGTAATGTCCCGAAAATTTTGACCTTTGAACAGTCCGTCTCAATGTGCATGCCAGACTGGTCATGCACCTGAGAGAAATAAAAACATTTAAGATGAGTTAAGATGTGATTAAGCTTTGAGTGAAAAAGGAAAGCTTAGAATGTGTAAGAACCATTAAATAGAATGATGTATCCTGAGGTTCGGTGTATGGGCTTAACACCCAAGTTCATAGCCTTTAAGTAGAAGAGTTAAATGATAAGAGAAGTTATTTCTCTTACTTTGGTTGTTGAGAGGGAGTTATTAAGAAGAGAGAGAAGAAGGTGAGCCTTGAATGCGTGTGTATGCGGGCAAGATCTGGACTTGCGTGTGAAATTAAGGATATGAGATCGAGGAGAATCCAAAGATTGCAGCTTTGAAACCCTAGCTTGATGCGCGAGCTCGTGGATCGAGGAATCAACCAAATTGAGGTAAGAAGAATTATGATTTAGTTGTGATTTGTATGTGTGTTTATTTTTAATTAGCATATGGATGAGAAATTAGAAGGATAGGAATTAAGAAGTAAGAAAATGAGTTTGAGAAGTCAGAAATCGTGAATGTGAGAAATTTGACAAAACCGATTGATCGAAATAAGTGACTGATCGATCGATTTTGTTAAGAGTAAAAGCATGAAGGTTTCTGGAGAAATCGATCAATCGATTTGTAAGCCGTTCGATCAATTCAAACACTGATTGATCGATTTGTGAAAAACAATGAGTGTGTTAAGGGAAACCGATCGATCGATTTGGAAATTGATCGATCAAAATTCGTCGACAGGCTCTAGTTCAGGTCGATAGGTTCCTATTGAAGTCGACAGGATGAGGATTGGTTTCTGAGTAAACCGATCGATCAATTTGAGAATCGATCGGTCGATTTGAGAAACCGATCGATCGATTTAGGAATCGATCGATTTAGGTAGATGTTGAGAATATTTTAGATGCTTGCTGCTTATTTTATTAGAAAATACAATGGTGGTGAAAATAAATCTTAACAAAACAAAGTGAGATGAAGGGAATTGAAAACAACAATCTAAAGTATACACATAGACCTACAAGATCCAGGGTCTGTTGTAGCAAGTTTTGATAAGAAAGGGATTTGTCCCACAGGGAAGTTTGATTTAGAACCCAAAGGATTGTTTTAGTAGATCTCCAGATCTGAGTACAGATCTGGCAATCCTAAAGAAAGGGAGTTTGTTGTCACAACTAAAACTAAAACATAAAATAAAATTACAGTCCTATGCTTTGAGAAAGGGTTTTTGGAGAAGGGGAAAATGGAGTTATAAAAATAACAGAAAAATGATGAGAAGTAATAAACAGGGATTGTTATTTTAGGCTGAAATAGGGTCTGGTTAAACATAAAAAGGGATGGATCTTCATCTATTCTTACATTTGGCCATAAGCACAAATGTAAGGGAAAAGAATCCAATCTAATCTAGGGATATAAACTAGTCTTAAGGCTATGATCTATCCATTAAATAGTCACAGATCATCCCAAAAAGATATACTCCAGTCCAAGGATTGAAATCAGAACATTAAACCCACTGCAGCTACCATATATGCAAGGCCACAGGCACATGCATCAATGGGTGCATAGAAACTATAAAACTTTAATGGAAAACCCAAAAGTAATACAGATCTAATGAATTAATAAAGTAGCTTGCATTGCACATAAAAATACTTACAATGATCAGCCCTCCAAGTTGCAATCAATACAGATTTTCAAGCATTTACAAGTTTCACACAGTCTTATTACAGCAGATTTATAGTCTTAGCCATTACAAAGATCTTAGTCAGCAAATGTTGGGCTAAGGAAAGAAAAAAAAACCAAAAAGATGACCTAACCCTCACCCTCAATGACTAAGCACTGGCCCTCCAAGCTCACAGCCAAAATTAGGTTAAGGATCAAATCCATCTTTACACAAAAACTACAGCTTATATACAGATTGTCCAAAAAAATATCTTGCCCTGGCCAATAGGAGAGCAGGGGAGGAAAAATCCTAGTTGATGCTACTTTCGTGGCTCCTTTGCAGCCCTTGGATGCCTCAGGATGTGGGGAAACAGATTAGAGCCTCGGGGTGTGTGCCCTAGAAGTGGGGGAAATCCCCAAAGTGTCCCTGTGTATGGACTGAGAAGGTAGGAGCTCGTGTCTCACGAGGATGGATGTGCTTCATTTATGCATCTCACGTGGCTCTGTTGCAGCTATCACGTGGATGAAATTGCTGCAGAAGAATGCTTAAGAGGATGGATTGCAATAGATAGCGCAGCTTGGGAGGATGGAGCTCCAGGTAGTTCGGGTCACACGGATCTCGCTAGGCTGACATTTAAACTTTACACGGATGATCACCAGGCTAAAATGTGCAGCTCGCGTGGCTGGCTTGGTCTTTGAAGTGCGCGAGAACTTCGTGAGCAGCTACAGTCTGATGTTCATGAACCTCGCGAGGGCTTCGTGAGACAATTGTCTGTGGATATGATCCTCGCGAGAACTTCGCGAGACAAATTTTTGAAGCTACACCTGCGTGAGATAAATTTCTGAGGCCCTTTCTTCAGTGAGCTATGCGAGGTCTGTGCGAGCTCTTTATGTGCTGCAGGCTGGAGCTTCGCGAGATCCTCATGAGGTGACTTTCCAGGCAATTTGACCTGCGCGATTAAGAGGTAAAAAATGGTATTTTTCAATGCTTAAACCCCCAAATCTAATATTTGCTAGTCCTCGAGCAAAGGAAAAATTAAACAACTACTCTAAAAATTTAAATACCACTTTCTTAGGGAGCACGGATGCATTTAGCTTATGCATCAAGCCTTTTAAACCCCTAGGTGATCCCTAGTGGAGGAGTGAAGTCTCCTGAGAGTTTTCAGTGAAGTTACCCACAAACTTCTCAATAAGGGCAGTTAATCCAAGTGTAGCACGGTGGTTAATCAATTTGTAATAAATATAGTTTAGTCCACCTTTGCTCTTTCAAATTAGAGGAGTTTCAAATTGGCATATGCAAATCATTTAACACCTAAATCATGCATGCATGCTCATCACATCCAATCAGTTGATACCAAGGAAACAATATGTGCAAAATAGTACTAAGCTTACCAGTAAATCAAAATTCAGGTTTAAACAATACCCACAATAAGTCCAGTCTCAGACCTAATGCTTACCAGGGTTGTCTCTCACAAATGAATTTAAGGGTGTACCATTTCACACAAGCTCAAGAGAAGTTGCATACCCTAAGTAGGCCTGCAAGCATGAGCACAGGCACATCTCCTAATTTCTGACATCATCAAAGACTTCTCACCATAGATCAGACAACTCCTCATCTCCACATAACAACTCACTTCACTTAGGATTAACAAGGTCTTTTTGATGGGTTGTAATGTGGCTTATGGTTGAGGTTTATAAAGAATGAAACGGATAAAGGGGATTCAAAACTGAGAAATCAGCAGGTGTAGGAGGTGATTCATGACTTCACCTTCTTGAATTCAGCATACTTCATCTTCATTGCCATTTTTCATATTCAAGTGGCCAGCTTCTCTTCTTCTTTTCAATTTTCAGATGAAGTTATCCTCTTGACTTCTCTTTTCCTTTTATTTTTATTTTTACTTTTATTTTTATGAAATGCCACAACTATACCACTACTGCACTTCTGTTTATAGTTTGCTTCTCTTCTTTTCATCCATCAAATGTTGCACCCAGCTTGCTTATCTTCAACTCCTTCTCTTTTCTGAAATCTCAGAGTGAGGGTAGGGTTGAATCAGGTCTACAAGTTTAGATTCATGTACTTTTTTTTTATTGAAGAAAAATTAGAATTTAAGGCTCAAAGAGTGTATGCAAAAGGGCAATTCCAATGGGTTGGTACTTTAGGCTCAAACTGACCAAATGAAGGCCTTGATCATCTCCTTAGTGTTATGAATGCTGTCAAAAGTTTCAACTTGGGGTGTCTAACTTCTAGTGCAAAGAGGTTGAATTTGTCAGTCCTTAGAGCAGAAAAAGTTGCCAAAGACACTCCTCAAAAGAAAAATTATTTGTATGGCCCAAATCTAACTAGGTATGGTCTTCAATTAAACTCAAGGGGTATGTTTTCACCTTTTTCTCTCCTTACTGGTTCACTATTACAATTTTTTTTTTTTATGCTCACCTCATGGAAGTATTGAATTTTAACGGATTTTAATGTTAAAAAGTCTGCACAATTTTTAAATTTTCTCATTTTCAACATTGCTCAGGTGGGCTTAACTACATTTATTCCTTACTTTATTAAGACTGTTGCGCTAAGGTTAACTATCCCATTGGCTATCCTGCCATACCCCAAAACCTATGAGGAATAGTGTCCTCATTGTTTCAGAGAATAAGGCATCAGGGGCAACAGGATACAATCATAAAAATAATATCGCAAAGCATGAAAATCACTTGCACAAGAGTTGAACAAGGTTTGACAGTAGAGGAATGCAATTGAGGAACACAAGAAAAATAAATTTTCATTCAAAAGAAACATATACAAGACAACACAAATTAAAATTTGTACACGTGTAAGAGACATACACTAAACAATTGTACTATAAAGAGACAATTAAGAAGATAAAACCTAAGTACAAACTAACTAAGTGCATCCTAATCTGACTCTGAGTCTGAGCTCAATACAAAGTTGGCGGTCCAGGCATATTTTTCTTCATATTTGTTCTTCTCTTTCTTTACAGTGTCAGCACTAGCAGCACCAGCCTTGGTTCTTTTTACAGCTGGCTTCTTGGGCTTGGTGCTGCTCTTCTGTTGAGAGGGCTCCTTGATGGACACTCCTGCTGATGAGGGTGGCTTCATTACTAAGATGGTTGATTGGAGGGTGTCTGCAAGTTTTGCCAAATGCTCTGCCTCTGCTGATAAACTTGGCATAAATTTAAGGATTTTATCAACATCAGCTCCAGTCTCTTATTTTCCCTGGTATGATTTGTCTGTAGCTTGGCAATATCAGCTAGCAATGGCTATTTTACCCTGGTACTGAGCTCAGCTACCCCTCTCTTTACATCTTTCATGATATAAGGGTTTGCAGCCATAGCTCGGGTGAGGGTAAAAATGGTGGCATGGGATTGGAGAAAGCAAGAACAATGACCCTTTCAGTAGGTTCATCATATTTAGGGTAGGGAGTGGATGAGGATGATGGAGGTGGAAGGGTGGATGCCAGCTCTGCTTCCACAAGATCAGTTTGAGTGGAAGAATAGGTAGTGGAAGGTAGGATAGGGAGCATGACTTCTGGTTCAGGGTCTATTTGAGTGGAGGTAAAGGTGAAAGCAAAGGGTAGCAGCTCCTCTACCTCAGGATCAGTCTATGTGGAGGTAAAGGCCAGGGTGGGTGGAATAAGGGTCAACTCCATAAGATCTGTTGTGGCAGCGATTCTTGCTTTGGTTGGAAAGAGTTATTTGAAGGGAGTAGGGTAGGTATAGGTAGGGGCAGAGGGGTAGGTGGTTGGGTTGGTGGGGTGGAGGTTTGAAGACTATTTTGGATTGATTGTAGGCAGGTTTGCATGGTAGCCTGATTTTGGGTATTAGCCATGAGTTGGGTTTATAGGGAGGCAAGGAGGGTAAGTATTTAGGGTATATGGTCTGGTATGATAGGGATTGTGGAAGGGGTGGTTAGGATTGGCTGGAAGGGGGAAGTTGAAGCATGGTTAAAGTTTGTTGGCTGTGGGAAATCTAGAAGAGGTGTGTACTCATGCTTGATGTCTCCCACGATGGAGTTCATCATGACTGAGTACCCCTCAGTGGTGAGGAGGTCATGGTCACGAGTTGGGGAAAAAGGAATGGAATGGGTAGGGAATGTAGTGAGGTCAACTGGGTTAATGGTTTCAAATGGGTCAATGGGGTGGACAAGGTTTGTGGTGGTGGTTTGTGGGGTGTCAGTGGTCAGAGGTTCATTTCATCATATGTGAAAGGTGATGGTGGAGTTGGTGATAAGGGAGGTAGGTCAATGGTTGGTGCTTTTGGTATAGAGGTGGGTTGAGGTAAGGTAATGGGTACAGAACTAGGGGTAGGCTCAAGTATGGTAGTGGATATGGTGGTGTGTGTTGTAGTGGCTATGGTTGGTTTATGTTGGTATCTTTTTGTGTATTTTCTTTTAATGGTTGGGGTGGGTAAGGTAAATGGAAAGATTGATTGAGTTGGAGCTGGCATGGGGCTGGTAGTGGTGGGTGTGGAGGGAAAGGAAGATGGAATTGTATGCATGGGGGTAGGGATGGTGACTGATGATGGAATGGGGTGTGGGGGGAATGGTGGTGTGGCGTGGTGGAGGATCCAAAGTGGTTGCGAAGAGTGGCATGATCTTACTTCTTGCAGTGTAGGTGCTATCTCAGACCTCCTCTCCTTCTTTTCAATCATGGACATACTGATTGTCCACAGTCTCCTTCCAAATTTCACAAGTTTCAGTTGGTTCCCCCATTTGAAATTGAAAACCCCCCTTCTTTAATTGAGCTATGATCAGCCTGCAGTATGGCAGTGCATGGGGTTTTTATTTCTTCTGGACCTTCTCATAAATATCCTTCATCCCCTCAAAAACCTATTAGGCTCCATTGAAGCAATGCCCCTAAGAGAATGAGTAGATGCCATCGACTATGGGTGCCCTTCTCTCCTGTTGGTGCCCAGAGCAGAAAATGTTCTTCCTCAAAACTTGATCCATAAAAAATAGGTTTGGATCTAAGTCTCTCCTCTTGATAGAATCTCCAGAAGCCTTCTTCCCTCTTGTAATTTTCTCAGCAATCTCATAAATGGGGGCAGTCAGAGGTTCCCCCAAGGTACATTCCGGATTGTAGGCAACTAGTATGCCTAGAGCTAGGGGTATCTTTGATGTGCCTACTATCATCTCAAAGTCATCAACTAGAATTAACAACATAGGGTGTCCCTTATCAGATTTCTTCACTCTGATGTTCTGGTAGAACAATTGAAGTAACCCAGGGTACACCAATTCATTGAGATGTTTCAACAGGCGCACCAAGGACATCTCAGAAAATCTATGGATGGAGCAGCCAAAGGTTCCTTCTCAAAAATACCTTATCAAAGGAAGCCTCAGGCTCTAATTTGATGACAACCATGAAATCATTGGGAGTGGTCAGAGGGTTAATCTCGGGAACCACCTCCTTACCCTTCTACTTCTTGGATTTTTTAGGGCTCTTGGTAACAGATCTATCCCTCTTCTTTGGTGCAGCCCTTTTATTAGGATTCTTAGTTGGGAGTACAGGGGCATCAATGGCCTCCATAGTAGAAGATTCAGCAATCCTCACCGATTTCCTTGTGGCAGTGGGAAGGTCTGTTGGTGGAGGGTTTAACAGGGCATTTAGGTTTTCCACAAATGGGGATTTATCAGCCATTTATCCAAACACCTAGATTATAGCTCTTGAAACTAAAACCCTAGGTATCTACAGCTCAACTGTTGTTTATCAACAGCAAATTCATCCCAAAATTTCCACTACGACCCAGGATGATTAGCTTACAAAGAAGCTGTGTACAAAGATTAAGAACTTACCCCCAAAAGCTAGGGTTTTGAATTTACAGCTTCACAGTGGATCAATCTGCACTTTTCCAGGTGCAGAATGTTGAGTTTGAGCTGCAGATCAAAGTGGCAAGAGTGAAAGATGGGTGGTGGAGCAGTTCTGGTACTAGGAGGAGAGATGAGAGGTCTGGTCAACAACGGGTTCGCGAGCTCTTGTAGAAGATGAAGTAAAAGAGCTTGGTGAGGGTTTTTAAGTTAGCAGCCCAAGCTTTGCGAGTGTCTTGTGTAGATCTCGCGAAGGCCATTTAAATGAAAACCATCCTAGCGAGCAGAGACAATTTCGTAATGAAACTGGCACAGTTAACATTGATCTGCACGAGTGGCAATTTTGATTAACAATTAGGACCTCGCGAGGGTCGCACGAAGATAAGTCAAGAGAGAATAAGCTTCATGAGTGCAACAAGGCTTTGAGTTAACCTCGTGAACAATTCAGTGTACGAAAAGTGATTGCTCGCATAGTTCAGAATGAACTGCGCGACAGGCAACTTTAGAAAAAAAAATAGGGCCTCGCGCGGCTCTCGCTAAGCTCTACTTATAGTCCCAATGTTGTGTTGCAACAGCCCCTGCTTTACTATCACAACCCTCTTTCTCTACAACATCTGAGACACATGTCACTTGATGCTTTATGACTCATGCACACATTTTCATACTTAATGCAGACAGATGTCTAACAATATAGATCACTCTTACAAAGATCATTTTAACTTATGAAATTAGATTATCCAATGTAGACTGATGCATAAAAGCCAAGTTGCATAGCTGTTGGTGAAAACTTTGTGTTGACAGAATTTTTATTATAAAATGGGTGGTTAAAAATCTGACAGGATATAAAGGTGAATGAGATAGAGCGAAACACAAAGCACAGCTTGCAAGATCCAGGGCCTGTTGTAGCAAGTTTTGAAAGTAAGAGTTTGCCCCACAGGGAGTGATGATCTAGAACCACAAGGGTTATTTAGTAGGCCTCTATATCTAACTACAGATCTGGCAATCCTAAAGAAAGGGAGTTTTTGGGATTGTCACAACTAAAACTAAAACTAAGAAATAAAATGCAGTCCTATACTATAGAAAGGGTTTTAAAGAAGGTGTTGATGGTATGGTAAAGTAAAGGTAAAATGATGAGAAGTATGCAACTAAGATTAAGTTAGTTGTATAACTCAAATCTAGAGGTGACTCTGCAGTGATCCTTCAGATGCCTACAAGCACATCAGCAAGGTAGAGGAATCCAAATCAACCCTTGTGAGTTAGACTACTCTCTTAAGGCTAATCAATCTACTTCTGGATCTGCTAATGAGAGAGGGCCAAGATACTTTTATTTCTTACGTTGTTGTACATGTTAATTATAATTGGAGAATATTAGAATATTATGTATTTATTTATATGAATACGACTATTTATTCAACAAATTCGATTGATTGATACGAGTTGATTTTCTGTTACGATGGATCGACGAAACAATAGCTGGCCCAATAGCTGCTTCAGCGGCTGCAATAGCTATAACAAAGATCGAAAAAATGTCTCCTTTTAATTGACGACTACAAAATAAATCAGAAAATGTTATGAGATTCATATTTATAGCATTCAATATAAGCTCAAGACACATAAGTACTGTAGCTCACAAAGTTGAATTGCAGTGAGTAGTACAGCTCGCGAGGATCGCTTGATATGGATATTATAGCTCGTGCAGATGGTGTTCCAGGTGGCTCAAGTCGCGAGGATCTCGCTAGGCTGAATTGCTTCTCGCAAGAAAATAGGTTTACAAGTTACATATTTTGATATGTTTACTTTCTTCCTTACTACGTCCATTACCTCCAAGAGGTAAGATGAAACATCGAACTAGATATGATTGGCCATATGATACAGCGCCTTGACAAAAAGGATTCTTCTTTCTGTACCATGATAAGTGGGATAGATAGTCTTATAGATTAAGCCATCCATGAAATGAAGTGACAAATTGTGCTTCTCCAGGTCTTTCCACAAAAATTTTAACTCATCCTTTTGAGATCGACCTAAGAGTTTTGTGGCCATTTGAACAAAATCTGACAAGACTGGAGGAGGTGATCTTAACATTTCAGCTTATGAAGTTTCAGGAGACATTTCTAGTCTCTCTAAAGGGGCATGTAGGGCACCGGCGATCATATTCCTTGTCAACTGAATAGTCAGCCCATCTACGATTGTAGAAAGCATTGGGGTTTGACCTTTACCGCTATTAGTCATCTTTTTATAAAATAATTTTACTAGTCTATGGTAGGCTGGTGTCGTTCCTGGCTCTAGAAAATAGTTGAGCCCCGCATCCTTAAAGTATTTGATCAGGGCCCTACAAATATCCACATTTTCCCAAAATAAAGCATCCACTGCGACCTCACCCCCACAATATGATGTTTCATTGTGGAAGGGGGCTGCTCTAGCAATTTTCCTGCGGATGCTGGCCCTTTGCCTTTATCTGCAGTTGTTCCCTCTTTGGGGGCAGATACAATTTCTTCTTCAATATCCATTCTTTCCTCTACTGGTTCTCTGATAACTACCCCAGAAATCTTGGATTTCTTTTTCAATGGGGCTGCTGCAACAGCCCGTGTATTATGCTTATGGGGTGGAGAATGATCAGAACCTTTACCTTCATCTTCTTCTTCGCTCCATTTTCTTGCTATTTTGATTCTCGACATGCTTTGTTCTTTATCTTGAAACAACAACAAAAATGTAACAATTAGCAATCCGAGATGTGCATCTTACGCTTCCCCAATTTCAATCTATATGAGTATAAATTGAAACCTAAAAAGGGATCCAGCTATTTAGAATGGGGTTCATTACCTTGCATATTCGTTAATGTTCCAAACCCTAATCGTCGTGTTAGATGATGAATCGTCGAGAGGGATTCGAAGAAGGGGGAAAAGTATAAGGTTTTTATGGTAATAAATATAAAAAAATGGTTGGGTAAAGCACAAGAAGTTTTCAAAATTGGAGGGAGAAGAAGGAAGGGATAGATCGTGGAGTGTTCGAAAATGGGGCCAACGTCTCCTCTCGTAGATACATAGGCCCTAATTTCAGTGGTGACCTGCTGAATCGGTCCTCACGCATGTACTTAACCTAGAATTGTAAGTTACGATTCTAGTTTTTCAGCTTTGCAACTTCGAACTCTCCTACGAATCTAATCGTAATCACTGTGATTAGATTGTCAAATTTGACACTCCGAGCATTCGTAAATCCATACGATCACTTGGGATCATGTACAGTGAAACATACATTACGATTGTTCATGTTTTGCCATGGTTGAGATCGTAAGGTACCTGCTCGACACTACTTAAAACAGAAAAATTAATGCAAATATTTTATAAAATTTTTGCTACAGATGAGTCAGTATCTCGACAGATCCTTGAGAACTTAAACTTTGATTAGTGGGAGTGGATGTCTCCCCCAAGAATGCTTGCCCTCTCGGGTTCGCCACTTTCTCTCCTAGTTATCTACGAGGCTAGCTGACCAATCTGGCCCTCCAGCTTTTTGATAGACTGGGTGTGTGAATGAAGTATTTGAGAGAACTGAGCAAGCTAGGTCAGGTCTTTAGAATGTTGATGTGACTGCTGTTATAGATCTCGAAAGATTTGAACAATCGTAACATCTGGTCCGTTGCTCTGTGGTATAAATTGTGGCTGCACAGTCGGCATTGGTGGTCTTTGGTGGAAAACTTGTACAAAGGGATATCTTGGTTGCACAACTGTTGGTGCTAGTTATACGCCACCGCATTTGGGTATAGTGGCACAGCTGGGCACTCGGCTATAGCATGTGTCAAGCTCTGGCAAATTGCACAAGCTCTACAGGTCTTTCCAAGGTGTTGGGTTTGACAGTCATTAGTGTTGCAAGTTTCTGTTCCAGGGCTGTGACCTTGGCATCAATGTCATCCTCCTTCTTTACTTTGTCTTTATTGACATTGTAAAGTCCACCCCTAGTAAGAGGAGTGTGGCGAATCACATCCAGGTCAGATCTAAGTAAGGCATGTTTCTGCTTTGAATTATCGGCTAGTTTCACAAACAAATTCCAGGACTGCTAGCCATTCTAAGCCATGAAGGCTCCTCCACTTACGGCATCAACCATAGACTGGTTGGTCTCGGTCAATCCTTGATAGAAACTTTATGCAATAGACCAGTTTGGCACATCATGATGAGGACATTTTCTCAATAAATCGTTCACGCGTTCCCAGCTCTCATGAAATAATTCTCCAGGCAATTGCCTGAAGTCTTGAATTGCCTGGAGAATCTGATTGGTCTTACCAATCGAAAAGTACTCACCCAAGAATTTGGACAGCAGTCCTTCCCAAGTGTTAATACTTCTAGCGTGCAATGAGATTAGCCACGTTTTCGCCCTATCCTTGAGAGAAAAAGGAAACAACCATAATTTAACGGCCTCATTATTAGTTGCTGACAATTATAACATAGTGCAAAGTTCTATAAAATCCCTCAGTATTGATAGAGATCCTCTCGATCATGCCCATGAAAAGTAGGTAAAGCTTAAAGTGTATTAAGCTTGATCTCGTAGCTTTGACTAGGCACTACCCCTAATACAACTATACAAGAGGGCGCGATCAGAGTAACTGGGCTAAAATGTGCCTAAATAGGGCGATCATTAGTCATTTTTTGGGATTCTCTTACAGAAGATTGGCTAGAATATAAGTTACGCAAGAGAGTCCTTTCAATTTTTGGATAACACTCAAAGAATTCTAAATTTCGAGATTGAGTGTGATGCATACACCAGAGAAATATATATTTTTGTGTTTTTAATTTTATTTGATTTTTATTTTAGAAAGCCGGGAGAGAAAATAAATCTAAGCTTCTAACTTCTATTGCCAGAAGAAGTGTTGAAACTTTCGATCAGCTGCTCTGAATAAACCTGCAAAAGATAAAGAAGTGATCAAAGAAAATAAAAATAGAAAAGAAAAGAGGTTTGAAAGACAAATATCAATTTTTTTAAAAATTTCGCTTCCCCAATAGCGACACCAAAAACTTTGATAGCTCTATAAATTACGTTGTCTTAACCTATTGAAAGCGCACAATGGAAATCATAACACTAGCGATAGGATCATTCCCACAAGGAAGGTCGAAAATCTTAAAAAGTATTATTTGTTTTTAAAGAATAAAGAATGGTTTAATTAAACTAAAGTGTAAGAAAAATATATCTAAATCTTCAAACTTCTGGATTCTAATTGTCAATCAGTTTCCTTTGGTTCTCAGATATTTATGCAAATTAAAATACCGTTACACTATATCTCAACCTTCCAAAATTTGGTCGCTAATCAAAAACTAGAATTCTTTAATATAGATTTATACTAATCTGCAACTTTCCAGGAATTTGGTCATCAATCAAACACTAGAAAATTGAAGTTGAAAAATAAAATACCATTACACTAATCTTTCAAATTCAAGACTTTAGGCATCAATTAAAATTAAGAACTATCAGATGTTTACAAAGCAGTAAAAGAAAGCAGTAAAACTAAACTAGAAAGAAAATAAAAAGATCTTTCATCTCTCAGTCACAGACGTCAATTGCTCCTAAAAAACTACAGATACTTTACTCTAATCTTTTAGTCTCTGATCACAGTCGTCAATTCCTCTCGAGAAACCATAGATATCTAAACTAAACTAAACTAAGGTGATCTTCAGGAAACCCAATCTCAGTCGTCAATCGATGTTGAGAATTCCTTCGATAAGTTTTTCCTCTATGTCGAGCCCTCTTATTTATGGATCATAAGGGGCCTGTTTACATTATTCAAGTCCTAATAAAAGAAAACTACTAAAAATAATGTTTCCTAAGTTAACAAAACTTCTAATTATAATCTTCCTTGATTTGGATAATAGATACACGTAGATTCTTCTCCTTAATTTCAGCAACATAGATCTTCAGGATTTCTTTTACCAATCTTCTTAGATCCGTGGGATGGTAGACTTTTAATTGCAGTGATCTTCTATTCTTTGTCTGGCTGTGTATCTCTCACATGATCAGTAGCAGGGTTTCGAGCTTTAATATATACAATCATAAGTACGATTGCATCTCTTCTTTTAGCATGATTCTTGCTCTTCAAATGATCGTATCTTCTATTCGTACTAACCAGTCTCGAGCATCTTTGGTAGAATCATAAATTATGATTCCTTCTTTTCTTCTTCAGTTTCAGCTCTTTTGAGATTACGATTGGTCCTTACATAGATGGAATTGTATTTTCGTGCAATCGTGTTTCTTATCAGTTTTTGAGTTCATTTTGGCAAAGATTAACATTTGGGCTATTTTCTGCTATCTGTTCTAAATATCTACACATCATCATCTCGTTAGTAGCAAACTAAGGTCTAGCATCACTAAGTTAAATGTGGTAAAATGGTAAATTTTATGACTGATCACCTCCAGCCAAACTTCGCATAGGAAGACATCATTACTTTCAGGGCTGAGATTGAGCTTGGCATCGCTACGCACCAGGAAGAAAAGTAAGATGTTAGTGACGATGTTGAATCACTTTTATAAATTTATTATTATACATAAATATACTTTCACATGTGTTGATATACATAGCATGTACTGGGTTCGTACAATGTACACAAGATTTACACGGGATAGATATAATGTAAATTGATAATAGTACATGAGAATTTTTTCAATATATACACGGAGTTTATTCACAGGTTGTGTTGTTAAACTATGACATGTCGAAGTGTTGACGCTTTTATCTAGACGCGTCGGTGCGTCCACGACGATGCACTAGCACCCCTAATCGAACTCACTGGCGCATCTACAAGACGCGTCGACGCTCCTTATTGGACTTGTTGGTGCTTCTATTATAAACTGACTTCAGACAAATGATATTTTAACTCCTTACAATTCCTCTTTAATGATAGCCAACGCTCCTTATTGGTATCAGTATATATGTCCTCGTGAAAGATCAATACAATAAGATAAACAATGAAATACAAACAGCCGCTGTAATAAATTTATTGTACCATTTATACACATCTTCCTTTTCTCTCGTCATTCAATAGTCAATCGATACCCATATCAAACAAACCAAAGGAAAACCCCATCAAAGGGGAAGAAATTGAATGCCTAATGGAATTCCCATGTCAAAGGCCTCATAGAAATCTCCCGGACCCTATTGACATATTAATATGGAATGAATATGACCAACTTTGGTGACTGCTGGCCAAGAAGGAGCTAGAGAGGGCCTTGGGAATTCAACTGGATAACCTGACGTCAACCTCTACACCTTCTCCTTCCACATCCCCCCCCCCACCTTTACCACCCCTGTCGATCTCACCATCTCCCATTCCACCCCCTCCTAAGATGTAATTAGTTTTTTGAGATATTAAATTTTTGATGTAATATATTTATTTATTTTATTATTTAGTACAAAAATTATATTTTATATTATTCTTATTTTCGTTTCCCATTCAGAGCGGACAGAAATACTCTAATTATGTGTTTATTGATGGACTACAAACATCGCAACCCTTAACCGAAGCATTATCCCTTCTAGTAAGAAGTGATAACGCTTTTTAATACAGGATTTGTTGTTACCATACAATAAACGAAGTGCATGCGCTTTAACTGCGAAGCGACATCGCGTCTACTATGACGCGTCAGCGCCCGTAATGATAGCCAGTGCTCCTTATTAGACTCGCTGATGCTTCAAATATAAACTGACTTCAAGCAATTCGCCTTTACTGAAAGCTAGCGCTCCTTATTAGTATCAGTATATCTTTCCTTTTAGAAGACCAATGGTCACCTTAATGATGGAATACGAACATCCGCTGCAATAAATTTATTCTATAATTTATACACAACTTTCCTGCCTCTCGTCATTCCATAACAAATCACTAGCCATGGCAGAAAATTAAAGAAAAACCCCTTCAAGCCCATCACATGGGAAGAAATCAACTGCCTCATGGAAACCCCATATCAAAGGCAAAGAAAGCTCTCAGACCCCCTCCAATTTCTCTGGGACGAGTATGACCAAGTTCAACAACTGTTGGCTGAGAAGGAGCTAGAGAGGGCCTTGCAGGTTCTACCAGATGACCTGGTGTCAACCTCTACACCTCCTCCTTCTCCATCCCCCCACCTTCACCACCCTCCCTTCCAAAGTTGTAACTAGTTTAAAAAGACGCATTAAATTTGGATATAATATATTTGTTTCTATTATTATTTGGTGGAAATTTTTATTTTATGTTATTCTTATTTTCTCTTCTCATTCAATGAGGACACAAGTAGTCCAATGGAAGTGATATCGCTACTAATAAGATGCAACAACGCCCCATACATCGGGGTGACAACGCCTCTTATTATTACTAGAACGCTTTTTCGTCTACAAGGCATCATTTTTTCAAGGAAACTACGCTTTTTAAAGTAAACCACACTTTTTATTCGAAAAGACTGCGTGAAAATACAGCCCACTCCATAATTTCATTGTAGCACGAAATTCGTCATTAATGAAATGACGCTTCTATGAAGAAGCAACAACTCCCTGAATATTAGGGTTAGTGCTGACCTAGAAGCGATAAGGCATCGAATTGAAGCGTTGCCGCTTCTAACAATAAGAGACATGTGCCCCATCATAAAGCAGCATGCTTCTTATCATAAATTGATATAACTTCATGGAATACGAGAAAAGCTATACAATGTTGTGGTCCCCGATCAGAATGAGAAAAGTAGAGATTATATTCACATAAATAAGAAAAGTTGTGTGATGTTTTCCCTCTTCATGAAATTAAGCAAAAGAGATTGTATTCATATCAATTGAGACTACTTATAAAAATACACTGTAGAAGAAAGAAAAGAAAACCTAAAAAAAATCTAGACAAACAGACACACACCAGCACAGTCGCATGAGACGCCATCAAGATTTTCATAGTAGTTTGGTCTCAGGGTCTTTAAAATTTAACCCGCTAAAAAGAGCGCCTCCTCCCGACTCCAGGATGTCCTCAACTTGTCGTCTTCATAGAGGAACTAGAGCTGAGGAGGGTAGGGGTAGGTAAAGATGGGGAAGAGGGTGCAGAGTTAGGGGGTGTGTAGGGCGAGGGGGGTTGTGGTAGACGACTCAATGTCCGGAATGCGTCGTAGTCAGCACAACTGCCTCTCCTTATTGGCAAAAAACACTTGAATCTGGCCATCTCCCTTGGAATCTTGACCATCTCCCTTTGAATCAGCCTCTCCTTCTTGGCTAGAAGTGCAAGAATTTCGGCCTTCTCCCTTTCAATAAGACGATCAAGGGTTTTACTAATTTCGGACAAGTTGGATTCTTCCGCCATGGTGAAGGGGTTTTGGGGATGAAAGGTAAAAGAAAGGATATGGAGTGAAGATTAAATTGACGAAAGGCTAAACCACGCTTTTTATTGGAATACGAACAGTCACTGCTACAATACTGTTGGAAAAGACTGCGCGAAAAGACAACTCACACCATAATTTTAAACTCCTCAAAATTCGTAATAAACAAAACACTGCTTACCTTCAAGAAGCGAGGACGCTTTGAATAAGAAGTGCTGACATGTCTTATTGAAGCGCTGACGCTTCTGACAATAAGCACCATGGGGAAGATCAAACAACGGTGCGCTTCTCATCATAATTTGAGATAACTTCGTGGAATACGCACGGCCGATACAATAAATATAAAGCGTTAAGATTTATGAAATCCCTTTGTGGTGATAGTACACCATAATTACTATAACAGTCTATTTAATGAGGTTGCATGATAAATTACTGTTTAAAGGGCATCATAACGGTTAGTTTTTTTCTTCTGTATCTCCTTAGATTAGCATTTCATATTCCTCTGCCCATACCAAAATGTATCGTAACGATTTGAGGAGGAGCCACCAGCTCGTGCACCAGCATTTTATCAGTTCCTATGGTGGTTTGCTTATCGACATCCCCAATGACAACGAGCTAGTTGCCATCCCCAATGAAGTTATCGTCATTCCGGAGGATGACGACGATGAGCATGTGGTTCCCTCTCCCCCCGGCGAAGTTATTGTCATTCTAGATGATGACGACCTTCTCGTTATGCTAGCAGTGGTGGAAGACCCAGAGCCCCTTCTCCCCGCTCCAGAACTGGTGCTTCTTCTCCCAGCTCTAGAATCGGTGCTTCTTCTTCTGCCTCCACTTCTTCCTCATTCACCCCAGCCACAACCTCCGCCATCATCTCTAACTCCACTTCCTCCTCCACCACCACTAGCATAACAAACTCCCCACATCTGCCTATACCTCAACCTCTATTTTCCCCACCATTTCCACCTCTAGCTCCTCCACTTCTGCCTCCACCACCGCCTTCCCCACTGCTTGCACAACCAGCTCAGCATATCTTTTGTAGAAAGACAAGGTAAAGAAAGAAAATGTAAAGAATTCATTTTATAAATAGCATTGACAAATGTGCACAGGATCCATTCAAAAAGTGTATGTGCTTTGTGAACAAGGTGTCGACGCTTCCATAATGAAGCGCACATGCTTAACGCGAAGCGTCGTCTCTTCTTGTATGAAATGTTATTGCTTCAGTAATTTGTTCAAGCTTCTTAATCACATATAACTATGACAGAGGCCTATGAGTTAAGTGAAGCAACCCTTCAAATAGAGTAAGTGCGTCAAAAAATTACAAATTCAACACACGAAAGAATTACCATAGTAAATCTACAGATTCAAAATACAGCTCTGGTATGATAGGCGCAGAAATACAAGTGCTAATGCTTCGAACATATAGCGCCATGAATGCTAGCGCTTCAGTTAATGAAGCGTCGCTGCTTTAGTGAATGAAGCTCCATCGCTTTAGTAATTTGGTCTGAATCAAAGATAATTGGGATATATGTGCATGAGAAACTAAATCAACCCTTCAATTTGAGAATGAACACATGTAATTCAATGCAAGAAAGAATTATCATAGTCAACTCATATGATTCAAAATACAGCTCCAACACATTGGATGAAGCGTAAGCGCCAATACGACGCGTCGTCACTGCATGTAAGAGGCGTCCACGCTTCTCGTACAAAGCGACGCGACAACGCTCCATGTAAGGAGCAGGGCGCCCACACTTCTAACAAACCAAATTGAGAAGCGCCTATTTATAAAATTGATTCACTGTGACTCTATGATACCACACTTTTCATCGTCCCTTGTTCTGTTTGGCTCAGTCCAACACTAACAGTCATCATTTTGACCCTCTTTAGCAGACAAGTTGTGATTTTATGACCCACCTCATCACAGCCCTTACAATGACATCTCTTCTTTTTTTATTGTTCAAAACAAACCTCCATTTCGGACTTCATTCTATCATTATTGTTTGGTTTACCTTTGGTGGCACATCGTATTGAATCTCGCACTGTAATGTTGACAATCTCTTGCGATGAAATTCCTTAGCTAGCCTGGGGGGAGCCGCTCAAAGAGACCGCAATGCTAGTCCGTCTTTCATTATCCTCTTCCCTTCCAATGGCCTCTATACCTTCTAATAGTTTCATTATCCCTTCCAACATGTAATCTACCAAGCTATTCGATTCTATCTCCAACTAAATTAACTTCAATCCGACTTCTCTCATGTTCCATATTTTCATCGTAGATACAGAATTGGAATCCTCTTTCTCAGTGACCCCTAAACATATAGTACTGTATCTAACATTTTTCATCCATCGATGTAGAATATACTTAGAAGGAATTTGGTCTACCTCTTCCTTGAAGTAAACATGAAAGATGTGAGCACACAACAAACCCATTGTCTGGAAGTGCTTGCAATCACAAGTGGTTGAGGCATCTCTACATTTGAAACAAACTTTGAATGTTTGACCGCTATCCTCCGTGTCATCCCCACCACTTCTACGCACTTGGTATACAATAACCGCCTCGGGTTCTTCTTTGATCACCTTTTGGGACTTAAAAGAGGCAAACTTTCAAAACTTAGAGTGGAATTTATCGAACATAATTTTCGTATACACAGTAGCGACATGCCTCTCGATTGAATTTCTGAACAAGAGCTCCGGTGTCATAGACATTGAGACGAGATCCTTCTTATTTTCTTTATCGCGATGAGATTGGATGGTAAGATCGTATTTTTTGACAAATTTTGTCAAACTCGTCTGTGCATTAACATAAGTATCAAAGAAAGAATTTATACTTTCTCCGCATTACGTAATAGTCATGTCAGCCCAAAAGGTATCACTCAAGTAGCTTGAAATCAATTTCCTTCTATGAGTGTACACTTATTTGAACCAAGCGTTGTCTTGCAATTGAAACTCTTCGATGAGTTCTGCCCATCTCCTTTCGAAATCATCAACCGTTTAATTGAACTTGCACTGATTGTACTGTCTCCCCAAATTCTCAAACCTTAGCCTTAGCTGATAGAGATGGTTAAATTCATTCCTCCCTATGTACCATATGCAGAGGCAATGCATGGTCCTCGAAAGAACTTTAGAGATGACCTTGCTCATCTCATTGCATTGATCGGTGATAATCGCATTAGATTTCTTATCACCCATACACTTCAGTCACAGGTTAAATAACCAAATGAATGTCTCCTCCACGAGCATCACACATCCAAAAAGTGTCGTCTACCAATGATGGTTGACCCCCGTGAATGGGACGAAAGGTAACAATAATTTGTTTATATTATAAGTAGTGTCGAATACGACTACATCACCAAAATATTGATACGCAATCTGTGACCTGTGATCAGACAAAAATATACTACGTATATGATATTCTTTGTCTAGTTTGGCTTCAAAGAAGAAACCATCTTCTTTATTCCGCCTATCAATGAAGATCTTGATCACAGTCATACACATCGGATGGATGTTACTCTCCTTTCTTATCTTCTTTAAGTAATCCCTAGCTTGTTGAGGGCTTACCGTCACGCCAGCCTCTCCATCCAAACCTAACAAAATAGTAGAAATCTTCAAAAGAGGAATTATGCCATCAAATGCTCCTATCAAAGATTTACTTGCCCCGCTCATCTTATTATGTGATCGTAGTTCCTTCACCTTCGTAGGTGTATACAACTGATGATTATGCAACTCTTTAAATTTCATTGCCACCCACAACTTTTACTCATTAATCCTAATCTTCAATCTTGCCTCACATCTGTATCTGTTATCTCTTGAATATTTTATATCGGCGTGTAATTTACGTTTGTTAGGTTGCTTGAACCCTTTGAACGAATATGCATATTTTCTCTTTATAATCCCCCCTTTGCGGTTTTGTAAGTGGTATTTTTCCTAATACTGAAACTAACTTTCTTCACATATAAATTATAGAAGTTATATGCCTCGTCTTCAAATTGAAATTTTAAGCCGATACGTGGCTTTCAGTCCTCACTGGTATTCTTGAACCCTCCACAACAATCCAACATTTCGATATCTAATGGTTAAAATTGATGTGTTGTCCTTTTTATTATTAAAAGTGTGGTAAAAATATAGCAGTTAAAATAAATTAAAAAGGGGGAGTGAAATGGAATGAAACATCACCAAAAATAACAATCTATACACAGTCCTGCAAGATCCAGGGCTGTTGTAGCAAGTTTTGATAAATAAGAGTTTGTCCCACATGGAGTGATGATCTAAAACTCAAAGGTTGTATAGTAAATCTCCAAATCTAGCTACAGATCTGGCAACTCTAAACTTACACTAGAAAGCAAGGTAAAGAGAGGGTGTTTAGGTGTCACAAAGCTAAACTACACTAAAAACATAAATAAAACTACAGCTAAAGAAAGGGGGTAAAGAAGGATGATGATGATGGTATGGTAAAATAAAGTAAAAAGGTGGAGAAGTAGATAGCTATGTGTTATTCATCACTGCAACTCAGATCATGATGTTGCATCTGCAGTTATCCTTCACTTGGCTACAAGCACAAGTGCAAGGTAGAATAATCCAATCTAATCCAGAGGCATGAATTGATCTTAGGGTTATATTCTGTCCACTTGAATGGTCACAGCATATCTCAGGGATTTTATCCAAGCAAGAGGTTAGAGCTAAAATAATAAAGTCATTGCAGACACTATATTTGCAAGCCTACAAGTTCATGCATCCATAAGAGCAAACATTCCATGAAGATCTAGTGAAACCCACCAGAAATCATAGGTTGAATGGGGATTTAAAATCAGCTGGTCATTGCTATAAAAGGGTCTGCAATGACCTAACTCTCAAGTCTGTAATTTGTGCAAGATTTCAAGTCTATCCACTGAAAATAGTGTTGTAAAACAGAGGAGAAGTTGGCTCTGCAACAGTCCCTCATTTGGCTATAAGCACAAATACAGAGAAAAAGAATTTGGCTCGGCCCTATGATTTAGACCAATCTTAAGGCTATATTCTGTCCACTTAAATGGTCACAGAATACCCCATACAGGTGATTCAAACATGGGACTAAACTAGAACAGGAAAATTACTGCAGCCATTATGTGTGCATGGCTACAAGCACATGCATCCATAGGTGAATAAAACCCATACTGATCTATGTTAAAAGCACAGGAAAAATATAGATTTAATGGAGCTTTAAAAATAGCATTTCATTGAATAAAAAAAAACTTACAATGATTTGCCCTCAAGGCAGCAGTCCTTGCAAAATCCCAAAACTGCTCACTAAGTTATTACAAAACCGATTACAAAACTGAAATATGCCTAGCTGCTACAAAGAACATTAGCCCAACATTGCTGCTAAGCTAAGGAGGAAGAAAGAAGAAAATAAAAAGAAACTAAAACCCTAAAGTAGAAACCTTAAAAGTGAGCTTAGGCTAATCCTGGCTCCCTTCCGAAGATAGCTTATAGTTGTATTTATACATTCCATAAAGCAGTTTTGTGTATTTGCCAACAAAAAATAAGAAAGAAAAAAATATTTGGAGCTGGTGTCGTGGCCCATTTGTGGCCAAGTAATGCCTTGGGTTGTGTGGGATGGCTCAACACCTTGGGATGTGTTCCCTAGATGTTGTGGAATCCCAAAAGTATCCCCTGAATGTTGAATACACAAGCTGAAACTCGTGCCTCGAGTGGCTGAGCTTCAAAATTTAAATCCTGAGTGGTTCTCGAGCAGTTGGAAATGCTTCAGATTGCTTCAAGTTGTTGATCTCGAGCAGTTCTCGATAGGTTAAGTGCTTCAGCCTATTGATCTCAAGCAGTTCTTGAGAGGATGAAATACAACATTTGCACTGCTCGAGCAGCTACTCGCTTCAGAATTTGCAGCTCAAGAGGATCTCAATAAGCTACTCGACAGGTTAAAAAGCACTCTTTTAAGTACTCGAGAGGTTCATTGTGCAGCCTTACAGTTGCTTGAGTCGATAAAATAGCACTTTAAGTGCTCGAATGGCTGGTTTCAGCCATAAACTGCTCGACGGCAGCAATGCAACTCGAGTGGTTGCTATTTTAAGTTTCTAAACTGCTCGACAACCTTAATGGAGCTTCAGCCAACTGCTCGACAACCTTAATGGAGCTTCAGCCAACAGCTCGACAGCCCCAATGTAGCAGCTCGACTGGTTTAATTTCAACTGTGATCTGCTCGAGTGGGTAAATCTTCATGCATTCAGCTCGAGTAGATGAGTTAGACTGCTCGAGTGGATGAAATTAAAGTCTATAAGCTGCTCGAGCAGTTTAAATCTGCAGCTCAACAGCTTGGTTGTTGCCATAATGTACTCGAGTAGCTGCTCACAACAGCATTGAACTGCTCAAGTGCTTCAAACTCCAGGCCTTCAGCTCGAGTACTTTAATGTAGCAAGTCTGTAGCTGCTCGACTGCTATGAATTTCAGCAATAAAGTGTTGCTAGCTTCAAGTGCTCAGGTCTACAGCTGGATTTCAAGCTCAACAGGTTGGTGTTTCAGCACTACACAACTCAAGTGGATGATGCTTTCAGCAAGAGTGCTCGACAGGTTGGTGTGCAACTCGAGTAGATGGGATCCAACTGCTCGAAAGTTTAGTGTGCTGCAGCACTCAACTGTACACAACTCGACAGGTTCATTGCAACAGCTACTCCACTCAACAGGTTGATATTTCAGCCATGCAAGTGCTTGAGTGGGTTAATTACAACAGCATTGCAGCTTGTGGAGTACAGGCAGCCACTCGAGAGGTTTGGTTCTGCAAGAACAACTACTCGAGTGGTGTAATGGCTTCATTTCTCAGCTGCTCGACAGCAGCTCTTGCTTCAGCAGTGTGGTGCTTGAGTGCTCCAAGGCAGCAAAAACAGCATCTTGGCTTTAGGTTTTGACATGTTGGTGCAGCTGCATGCATGGCTTAAACTTCAGTGAGCTTTCAGCTGTGTCACTTGAGCTGTTGCATTGCTGCACATATAAATTACTTGAGCTGCTGGTTTGCTGAGTGTGCAGCTTGCTTAATCTGTTGCAGTAGCAATATGCTCCATAGCTGTCCTATTTACTCCATTGCAGCAGCACTCCACTATGCTTGGGCTCCACTTTTCTCTCTCTGTGGGACTTCTAGGGCCCCAATGCATGCAAAACAATCCCAATGGTGTGAACCACCATGGTGCACTCAATATAAATCCATAAGCTCCATAGCTTAGTACAAAATTTCTTCTTCTTGGCTTATAAATGTTGGATTGCTGCACTAAGCTATACTTTATCGTCATCTACAAAAACACACTTAAAAACTCATTCTTAATTAGCTCAAAGGTCCATTAAATGCTAGGTTAGGAGGTGAAAAATAGCATTTTCAAGTCATTAACAATATCCCTATCACAACCAAGTGAAACTCCTTATAAAGAAATCGTTTAAGGGGTGAGATTTAAATTAATACCACCGATATTGAATCCTCCAATAGAATCCATTACATCCCCTGTATTAGACGAAAAATAAATTAACAACGGGCTAATAAGGAAATCGATTCACAACGAATTGATAATACGAACATAAAGAGTGTCATCGTTTCAAGTTAGAGGTGATGGTGCTTCTAACTCGTCGTGTCGTCACTTTGTATCGCTTCACATAAGAAGCGTCTGCTTCTACGTCAATTATAATTTATATATTTTCGAATGCTTATAATTTTATGATTTTCACCTTATAAATAAGTGAAGAGATTCATCAACTATGAGCAAATAAGGATATCGCTTCATATACGAAATGATGGTGTGGACCATACGAAACATTGTCGCCCAGGCGCAGAAGCAACGACGCATCTATAATCAGGCTTAACTCTTCGCATAAAAAGTGTCTGCCTCGATTATAACATATATATTTGAATGTTACAGAAACGAGTTGCGAAGCACCAAACTCACCTCAGATGTCACTCTTTTGCTCTTCTATTTAGTTAGAGCTTTAAAGAGAAAGAGAAAGTCGTCTCAGGGATCAGGCTTTTCCACAGAGAATACTTCTATTCAGTAAGAGCTTAAGAGAGAGAGAGAAAGTTGTCTTAGGGATCCAGCTTTTCCACAGAGAGTGTTTCTATTTAGTCAGAGCTCCAGAGAGATCCAGCTTTTCTATAGAGAGTCTCGTAGAGAAGCGCAAGCGAGAGAGAGGAAATAAAACGAGAGAGACAGAAAGAACCTGTAGCCTTTTTTGAATTATTTTACCGCCTTCTTCATGTCGAAACATCTTCATTTACTGGGAATACCATCCTAGGCATCATCATCATACTTATTCTTATCCATTATGTATGATTAGAATTTACGTGATTTACATAGTTGTTGGTCACTTCTTAATTTTGTGATTACCAACACATCTCTAAACATGTAAATCCCACAAGTCTTCATTTTAGAATGTGCTCGAAATGCTTGAAAATAAACTAGATAAATATAAGATTGAAGGAGTAACAAATTAAGTCAAAATCGAGGCTTGTTAAACTTACGAGTTACTCCTCATATTCCATTTACATTTGATCATGTATGGAAATGTAAAAATATTTTATTTAGGAATTAAGGGTCTAGATTAACTAATACAAAATTTAGATTGGAGCTTGGAAGGTTAGATCTTTAAAAAAAACTATTATATGGATTGTTTTGACCAATAGGATAGTCCACAAAGACATATTTATATGAGCGTTAGTTGCATCATACTAGATAGTTAGTGGCATATTTAGTAATTAGTCTCAAGTATATGAGTCCGAATTAATAATTTAAATTTATGTAAAATTTAAAGTAAGCATTTACGACTCTAGATTAAATTTGAAAATCCCATTTTATAGTAATAGACTTTCACTAATTTTAATTCCCTCATAGTGATAGACCTTAATCACTAGGCACAACATTGAAGACTTTTGCGTAATATAATGGGAGTCCGTAATGATGGATTACTCCATGTTGACTAGAATATCAAGCCTTGGATGAGGTAACTACTACATTTACACAAATAACTATGAGATGGAAATTATCTCTCAATGTAACGACTCGGATTTTTCTTAACTTTATTTTGTAGTGTTTGATGTGTTTTGCACTATACTTAGTGGTAGCGCTCCACACCAAAACTTATCATATTTTTAAAAATTCTATTTAAGTTACGTAATCCTATTCTTCTTTTCTTATTCTAATCTTTTTAAGAAATCCTAGCCGTCTCTTATTCTTTTCTTTTCTTCTTCTTAAGAAACCTTAGTCGTCACACCCTTTCTTTTTCAACCCATCTCTTCTCAAAACCCCCTAAAATCTTTTGTATGTTCTTTCACAAGAACTATCGTGATTTATTTCTACCATCAAGATTGAGGAGGACGAAGAAGAAGAATCTCGGACGGGCTATCGTGTTGGACGTCGATCTATTCAACTCTAGTCGTTGTAAATCTACCGTTCACGCTTTAAAAGGTGGGTACCCGTCAATCTATCTTGTCCTTCTCAAATCTCATTGCGTACGGTACTTTCGATCGCATATCGACAAGCAAAATAAAATGAACCTTATTTTATACTCTTTATAATATTGTTTTAAATTGAGTAAAGTAGGTAGCCTTAGATGTGATTGCTTATAATCTAGTCTTATTTATTTTTCCTAATTTTCGAATCTTATTTTCGGAACCCTAAAAGCTGTGAAATTTGTTGAAATCGATCGATCAATTTCCATTTCCCTATTGATCGATTCTAGATAAATTTGACTTTGCATCTTTCTTGTTAACAGTCGATTGATCGACATCTTCAATTCGATCGATCGATTCTGGACCGAGACCGTGTCATATATATATATATATATATATATATATATATATATATATATATATATATATACCTTTTAATTTTCAACCAATCGATCGATTTTGGGCAGAGACCATGATATATATATTTTTTGCTTTTCAAAATTGATCGATCGATTCCAAGGTCCCGATCGATCGATTCTGAACCAAATCATATGCCTCTTTACATCTTGTATTCGATCGATCAATTTATTATGTTCGATCGATCGATTTTGGATGAAACTGATTCACTATTTACTTTAAATTCGCTTTAGTCGATCGATCGATTACAAGTTTTTGATCAATCAATTTTGACCTGAATGTTTCATATATTATATTTCGATTGATCGATTCTAAAATCGATCGATTTTCATTCGAACAGACATCAATTATTATTATTAAATTTTTTATCTTATAACTTCACTTAGCGCAATCAAAACTTAATGTATATTTAATAACTTGAACATTCGATCGACGGTCGTGATGTACCTAACTTTAAATTGTAACACCTTTCTATTTAAGCATTTAAGTATAGTAATATATATATATATATATATATATATATATATATATATATCAGTTTTATCGCTTCAACGATACCTCTTCGATAACACGAAAAGTTAGAAATTTAATGCCCTTATGAAAATTGAACTATGACGTTCACATTATTAAAATCACACTATTAACTATTTTTTCTATATTTGTATTGGCGTTATGTAAATATTTATATATGTATAAAGATAATAAAATTTTGAATGTATGATGGCTTCATGCTTCTATCTTGATCATGTTATATGAGTTATGGATAAGTAGGTCATATGTATGCGAGAGTATGAGATCATGTCTACGTTTGAGCGTGGTGATTCGCTGAGATGATATCGAAGCGAGAAATACATCGTATTTATATACTTAACAACTTATGGTGGTATGAGACATCATAACCAGTGGAGTGAGTGCGAATTCAGTATAGCCGGTGGCATATACGGTGACTCTATCATTTCGAGTTTTAATATGATATGATAAGATATGAGATTCGGCCCTTGAACCTTAGTTGTAGTGAGATCTCTTTACGGCCACTCGAAATATAAGCGTCCATGTACGGATATAACCCTTCTATGATAGTATGAAATCTCTATAGTAGAAAAGTCTCTTTACTGTCATACGAAATATATCCAGGTTACTATGGAACCCTTTTATCAAAAAACGTAATTTAATAAAGTTATCGCACTATGACTCGTCTTAGAATTAAGTTGTAAGAGTATGTTATGATATGAGTATATTCAGATAAAATAAGTTATAAGTACAATAATAAGACACCGCTGTGTAGGTCAGCAAAAGATTAAAAACTGAAATTTATATGTGTCGTTCCTTGTGTAGCCACCGTAAGAGCAACAACGTCTTCAGTCAAGACGGGCCTCTGAGAGATAGTATGATATTAGTTATGTTTGTCGGTCACCCCTATAATTGGATGGAGTGTATGATATGAGTATGATATTGAGGGTATTATGATATGATGGCAAGCTATTATGATGACCCTCATATGATAGGCTTGAGTAGCGACTCTGACATAGGTCGTATAGAATTTATGAGTATGTTAGTCACACTCATGCGATGTGCATACGTATATGCGAGAATAATAAAATATGTTATGTTATGAGGTATGGTGAGGTACGTTAGGATATAAGTTTCTAAATCGTAGTCATGCATTATGTTATACGTGTCGTTCCTTGTGTAGCCACCATAAGGGCAATAACATCTTCAGTCAAAACAGGCCTCTGGGAGACAGTATGATATTAGTTACGTTTGTCAGCCGTCCCTATAATTAGATGGAGTGTATGATATGAGTATGATATTGGGGACTTTATGATATGGTGGTAAGCTACTATGATGACCCTCACATGGTAGACTCGAGCAGCGACTCCGATACAGGTCGTATAGAATTTGAGTATATTAGTTACGCTCATGCGATGTGCATACGTATGTACGTTAGGGTATGAGTGTCTAGATTATGGTCATACATTATGTTATAATATGAACTCTACGATATGCACATAGTTTTGTCTTTCTCTTTTTAATTTTATTGAGATACTATTATTATCACACACGTGATGCACTCACAATAAACCTGAGTAGTGTGGGGTGAATTTGTGGTGTATCCACTGAGTTTACGTGAATGAGCAAACTCATCTCACCAAAATCTAACAGTTGCAAGTGACTATATTGATGGAGGGGATACTAGATATTCAGATCTTACTAACATTGATTTCATTGATCCCGTGGACGCTAAGTACGAGGAGCCTTGGTAATGCGACGCTGCTGGTTACCAAGAGGACTTTGGTGTTAATTTTAATCCGAACGCCAACTATTGATATTAGTAGACTCGATACTGAGTTTCGTTTGATACTACTATTGTTGACCTTATAGTTTCTTACGTCAGATTTGTCTCCGATTTTTATTTCCTTTTTATTTGTGAATTCACTACAAAAAATAAGACTACTAGCAGCAATCAGAATCTGCCGCCATTAACAAAAAAACTACCGCTAATACCCTTATCGATAATAGTCTTAATAGTTTTTTATTAATAGCGGCAGTTTTTTGCTACAAACCAAAAACGGTCGCTAATAGTCTTATTTTTTGTAGTGATTACTTGAATTTTTATCGTATGTATTCATATTTATAGTTGCTCATTTTATCTCATCTTTATTTGTTAGTTTTCACGAATTTCGTTGAGCCATTATTGCGTGAGAACTTTAATTATGTGTATGTTCGCTTAGCATATCTGAGATACGTGCAGGTCATAACTTGAAATTCTAGGCCCTCGGGATAGAATAGAATTTCGGATCGTGACACTTAACCCTGCATACACCATTTGATTTGAGATTATAAGACCTTCCCAAATATTCAAACATGTAATGATATCTAGACCACTCATCTCTTCATGTGTAGCACCAGTTACCAAGGTTAATAATGTGCCTAGACACCACATGCACGATAGGATCTCTTAATTTGACCTTTTGACTTTCACATAATGGGTCTTTGGGAGAATAGATCTCAACCTCATAAATTATTTGGACGTCTATAATATCACATTTTCTACGTGAGAATAAAATATTGAGTACCTTATTTGCACCTACCAAATCTTTGAGAACACATAGGAAAAAAAAAAAAACATAGACTGCTTGGGATCACTTGATGGAGATCCTTTTCGCTCCAAATCTTCCATACAATTGATGTTCACATTATGAGTGTTCCATAAGATGATCAATTGTTGGCTTCATATGGCACACATCCCAAAAATGACCTAAAAATCATGTTTGCATGATGTGTCACATGACTTTTCCATCATTATTTTGAAGAAGTGCGCCACATAGAATAAAACAAAGACCATTTGATGGTATACTCATGATCTTAAGACCCTTATGTGAAAGTGAAAATTTGTGGTGGAAACAAATCTTCATCATCTGATTCAAGAGGCCATGGTTTTTTAGGTGCCCTCAAACATTTTCGGCATGTAAATAATGGTTCTCATAAAATATTTCCTAACTAGAAGACAAAATTTTGATGCATTTATGAAATTCACGATTATTGAGGACAACAAATTTCAGAAGCAAACCATTCATGGACTCTATGGCCCCTAGAACCTTTGAAACTTTGACCATGGGTCCCATTGGCAGTGGGTGCCCTTTTTCTGAATAAAATATGCCTAGCGTTACTATCATACCGACTTATTCACAGCCTTCAAATAAGCACGGTAAAAAATTAAAAAATGGTTGACTGTACTTTATTGAACTGTGTGCTATATGATATCAACATTTGACTGTATGATAGAAGGTTCAAAATCTCAAGATTTATTGTGTAAAAAATTGGGATAAAAAATAATTTTTATAGTTTGATTTAGAGTGAGATATTTACTTTATTTAAGTGAGGTTGGGATAGTAACATAAGTTGGTGTAATAATAACACCAGCCTAAAAATATAGACGGGAGAGAAAGCAAAAGCTCCGGTGGAACTTGTTTGATGAGAAAGAGAGATAAAAAGTAATTGAGCTCTTTCGTTCTCTAGAATTCCAGCACCAAGGTCATTATTTCTCCTCCTTACTCCATTTACCATTAGATTCAATGAGTGTTATTTGTGTGACGATAATTAAGACTTCAAATGGGTTTATTGGTAGATGTACTAATAAATTTAAGTGACATAATTTATAGTTTCAGATATTGTAATCTGATGAGACATGTGGTGTGCCGATAGCTATAATTATGATAAAAAGGAAAGGATGAGATTAAAGCCAGCCTGCTAACCTAAATTAATTTTTTTAATTAATAATTCTGCAATTTTTGTGACTAAGCAACTAACTCGGCCATAAAGTGAAAACAAAAGTGTAGGAGGAACACCACCTGTATAGCTTCTGCAACGAAGCCGGCAACGCATTACATTTGAATGTCCGTATGGCCCCAACGGTAATAATTTCTTCGATCAGCAAGTAGTATGAAGTCTTTTACTATTAGGAGTGTATGGTAGGATTGTGACTGGGGTGATCAATGGCAAGAAAGGGGTTAGTTTTTGAATCAATCACCATGTAGTCTACAAGGTTCCTGGCCCTCACATGTCGCTGCTCAGCGCCCCTAGCATGCCAAGCCTCTGAGTAACGAAGGATACACATCACCTGCTCGATAAAAAGCCATAGAGGAGGTTCAGGTAAGAAGTCCATCGTCTAAGGGATCTTCCGCCTCTCCAGCCATCTGAGTGGGATTCCTCAACAGAAGGTTAGAACCGGCGACTGGTTCTGTTTCGAATGGAATGCGGCAACCACAACTTCGCTTTAAGAAAATATTGCAATCACTATAGTCTATAGCTGCAAATACTCCAAGAGGACCAAGGACATCATCTTCCCCAGATTGAACGGCAGAAATCCCAAATCTAACCTTTCCAAGCAACAACGGAAAGACCTCTCGAACGGATGGAATATCCAGGGAAAAAAAAAGGTATTTCATCTGGAAAAGCGCTCCGCTGGCTACTCTGGCTGGCTGGAGAATGTGCGTGTTGGCATAAAACCCTCCAGTGAGGTGGAAGTTGAAGTATTCAACACAGCATATCGAAGCGGCTTCT
Organism: Chloranthus sessilifolius; assembly: GCA_021018995.1. NCBI lineage: Eukaryota > Viridiplantae > Streptophyta > Magnoliopsida > Chloranthales > Chloranthaceae > Chloranthus > Chloranthus sessilifolius. The sequence continues at coordinate 83,264,240 of CM037586.1, read as the reverse complement.
TGCGAAGACGGTGTCTGATCGACGAAACTGAAACAAAGGTGAAGCTTTTGGAGATCAGTCAATGGTTGCTGGAAAACCATTCTTCCACTGACGAACTAGAAGTTTCAGCGCTAGGCCCCAATAGATTCCTCTTCATCTTCAACTCAGCCGACGACAAGGAAAGATGTTTAAAAGGAAAAATGAAGCTGAGCGATGATATCTCCATCAGATACAGAGAATGGACTCCCCTTGAACCCATCAGCATCGAGGACGCTAGCTCAACAGTTTGGCTTCAAATCAGAGGAGTACCTCTTCACTCTTGGTGTCTGAAAACTTTCAAAAACATCGCTGAATTGTTTGGTAAGTTGGTGTTGTTGGATGAAAAGAAATCGAATATTGATTTTTTATGCCCCGATTGTCCAAATTCTCACTAATTATAGGGCACGTATCCCGGAACAAATCAGGTTAAAAGTGGAAAGCAGTATTTATCATGTCAACATTGATATCATCGATAACAAAGCTACCGCCACAAGACATCTTGATTCCACTCACCGTCCTCTCAACTGCTCCCACAAAACCGATTTCCCAAAAAACACGGGATTTAAAAATCGTCTCCTGCGATAAGGATTCCAAATTCTTCAATTCCAGACCCCGGGGTACGATGTTGAAAACGACGGCCATCCTGAACGGAGAAGCTCTCTCTTCCCGAAGAAAATCTCGCAGCCAACCCCAATCCACTCACGCCACATGGTTTTTGTGCGATGGAAACATATATCTTTTCAAATTTAAATCTCAATTTTGGAAGTTTGAAAGTACCAAGTCAAAAAGGGAATGGTCTCCCTCTAACGGCTAGAAACAAATGGGACTCTAAGGCTGACTTTTTGTCTTATTCTAAGGGCAAAAAACACATTCCTCTTTATTCTAAAAGGGTTAAATTATATCTTCTTGCCCTTATAAATACATTAGACCCCCCCAAGGAGGGTCACATCCATGTTATAGAGTCAAGGCCTTCCCAAGATGATGTGACTCACATCCATCGACACCACATCACACCACAAAGTGTCTAAATATGAGGCTAACTGTATCGATACGCGACACCTCTGAGACACGAGAATAGAAGAGGAGTTGATCCATGCAACTTTGTACGATCTCGGGTGGGGCTCAGGTGTAAGCCTAATCGCCTCGCATCCGGTATTAAAATTGATGCAAATATGTAACCGGATCACGAGTGAGTTAAGTCACAAGCATACGAATCAATTGTAGTACGGGATTGTATTGTGAGTATTGTATCCATAGGGATTAAATGAGAAAGCCTAATTTTAACCTACACTTAACTAGTTAAACGGATTGGGATTGGTTTTAGAACATAATTATGATATGAAAGTAAATTGCAAAGAGTAAAGAAAACTCAATAAAGAGGGATTCTGCGGCAACGAATCCAAGCTTGGCAAAAACATTAATTATTGCTTTGATAAACGCACATAAAAGAATTATGGCTAAACAATATTGATTTCTCACAAATGAGATATTATCTCAAGGTCTTGGTCCAACTCAAGGGATTGCAAACAATAACCTAGTCATGGTCAAGCATAGGCTACGCACCTCGCAATCTCCGTCTCCATTTGGTCAATCGTAAACAAACGTCGCGGATATCTCAATCGGACAATCACTTGGTTATGGTCAAGCACAAGAGATTGTCCTAACAAATCCCCAATCTCACTGTCTCTATCTTATGGTCAATTGTAGAAATAGCAAAATAAGGAAATAAGCTCATATAACATGAATAAGAATATAAATCAACACAATAATTAGAATGGAAATCAAATATATGAGAGAATCAAGTATATAACCCCAAACATTAGGTACAAATGATAAAATAAATGAAACTCTAATTATCTACTCTTGCCAAGGCTTCATCGAAGCCTTGGAACCAACGGAATTAGTCGGCCATGATCAACGGTGATATCGGAAGAGGAATGATCATCTTCTTCTTCTTCTCCGGCGAGCTTCGCAACCGTTCTGACACCGGAGCACCTCTCCTAGGGTTTTCCTTCCCCCCCCCAAATGGTAAAAAAAAAAAAAGCTTCCAATGAAAAGGGATTCCTTCCCTAATTTAGGATGCCTATTTTAAGTCATGCCTCCAAGATCCGTGAAAGAATAGATCCAACGTCACTTAAAACTCTAATTTCGCTCCCCTTAAGCTACATTCATGCACACAACTTGTAAGTCGTGCACACGACTTCTCTTATGCCTGCCAGATTACAATTCTGCTCTAAGTCGTGCATACTTCTTTCAAAGTCATGCACGCGACTTCTCTTGTGCCTGCCACATTGTAATTCCTCTCTAAGTCGTGCACACTACTTCAAAGTCGTGCACACGACTTCTCCTGTACATGCATTTTTGACCTGAAAAGAAGTCGTTTTGGTGTGCCACTTTCAATAGCATTTAGTGGCGCTTTTCGTGAAAGGCTCGGAGGACCTGAAATGATAAAAATAAGACATTAATTAATCAAGTTTACCGTTTATTAGGTACTAGCAAGGCGAGAAAGATGGCAAGAAATGTGATTTCTAAACCTATCAAATACCCCTAAAATCACATCTTGCTAGTCCTCGAGCAAGACAACTATAAACAATCAAATCAGTGGGCAAGGTAAAAAGGGGAATCAAAATTACTGAGATGTTCAACATGTGTGTACATCAAAATCGATGAAATTAGAAGAACAAGCATACAATAATCTACAAAAGCATAGAAGTTAATCTTTATTAGTAGTTAGCCAATGAAAAATGTCGTCAAATATTGCAAGCTAGAATAGTTCATTCCACTTATGCTTAAAGTGCGTATGTGCTATGGTTAATCTTTGCAAGATAGTTGGCTTCTCAACAATTATAGCTAACGTGTTTTTCCGACAATTGCTTTGACTTCAAATCTCACTATGGATCATAACACTCATCAATAAAATCACACCGAGTTTAGTTTAAAAACTTTCTCTCCCTTGCAGACGATCAACTAATCAAATATAAACGGGTCCACAAGATCAAAAGAAAAGACGGAGGTGTCCAAGGAAAATATGACGAATTTCATGAAAGGTATCGAAGGACTCGAAAATGCTGAACAAACCCCATAACTTTCACCTATCTACTCTCCTCAAAGAAATTGCAATCGGCCTTGGATCATGTCGGTCTTTTGTTTGGATTGTAATGGGCTCGGGATTGGTTAAGAAAAGAACGGGAAAAGGGAATCAAAATGTTCCGAGAATCCACATACCAAAACATCATAATCATAAAGAAATCACGAACTCTCAAGTAAATAATCTTTAGTTGCATCCACTTTTCCTCTCTTTTCTTTTATTTTTCTCTTCTCTTCTTTTGTCTTTTTTTCTCTATTATTTCCTTTTATTTTCCCATATCTCACATAAATAATCACAAATCTTTTGCATATTTCTCAATTCCCCCAAACTCATTCTTTTGCTCTCTTTTCAAACTCGCATTCTTCTTTATCATTCACTCAACCATTCTCCAAGTAAAATTCTTGGAACACAAACGAGTATGAGTAAATGAAGATTTTAAGTAATTTGTAAGGTATGAAGGATGTGATTTCAATAAAAGATTAATATCAACTTCGGCTCAAATGGGGGACTAAGTGGAATAACGTGGGTAACTATTTGGCTCAAACAATTCAAAGATGGCCCCAATCATTTCCTTGGCCTCTCGCGCTTTCGAACGACTCGAGTAAAGTATGTGAAAGGTTTTAGGGAATTGTTCGATTTTGATGTTATTTCTGCTCCTTGACCAAAGTGAAAAAAATAATGAGATCCCAAAGGATTTATATAAATGTATGGGTTCCAAGAAAATCTCCGAATTAGATTATAACCCTCAGAAAAATGTGAATGGCTCTAAAGCTCACCAGGTTACGAGTCTCCACTAGCATCTGTAAGCTCACTAACTATAATTACCAATCTACCTCAAGCAAAGCAAAGCCAACCATGTGATCAAAGATTTCTAAGCACAAATTTTATGAATAAATTCCAACGAGCAATAAAATGACATTTCTCATCATTTAACTACTCAAAAGGGTTAACAACTATAATAGCTAGATTTGCATGTGTTCTTTAATTTCACAAAAAGATAAAACGCACATGTCACTCACTAACATGGAGAGATCCTCAAAAACCTACACACTAAACTACCTCTACCATATTTTGAAAGCTCGGAAACAAAACTAAGATGTAAAAGAAATGGAAGAATTTTTTATTTTCAAAATTTTTATTCTATTTTCTAGTCTATACGAGTATATGAGAAACAAATAGACTAATGAAATGGCAATGAAGCTAAGCAAATATGTACTAACACTGTATGAAATGAAACTAAAGTGTGTCACGTTGATTCAAGACCCACGATACCCCCAAACTCAAATCACACAGTGTCCTCAATGTGTGCACACTTTATACAATGGCAAAATATGGACTAAATTTTTAAGGGTTACAAGAGATATCACCAGATGTAAAGAGATTTCTAAAAATGTTTCATTGGCAACCCTGCAGAAAATCAAGTAATCAACGCAAACAAAATGTAAGATGTGTGAGAGAAACAATAGAACATCACAATGTACATGAATCCACAGGAAAAATTCACCATCCTAAGCACAACTAACTATGATATGTAAAAAAAAAAAAAAATTTTAAATACGTACATTCAAGTAGCTCGTCACAAAAGTCGTGGCACCCCACGCACACAACGGCTACTAAAAAAAATTGACTTCTAATTCAGCACCTATATATACAACGAAAACACACACTAAGACACTACATATAATAAAGATACGACACTACGACTCTAAAAGAACCATGGCCTACTCCTCGGCACCAACTCCGTCATCTCCGTCCTTATCATCACCATCATCATCATCATCATCCTCCGAATAGGACGGGGCATAATCCACATCCTCCTTGTCCACCAAATAGAAAAACTAGATGGGACCTTAAATGGGTGAGAAATTGAGTTAATGGAGCTAGGGTTTTTGGTTGGGGAAGAGAGAGGTCTTTTTTTTTTTTTTTTGGTCATTTAGCAAAGTCGCATGCATGACTTTGAAATTTGCGTGCACGACTTTGGGTTGAAAAAAAAAATGAAGAAAAGAAAGCAGCTTGGGAGTTGCTCATGCAAGTCGTGCACACAGTTGTGCCAGCGACTTGCAAGTCGTGTGCACGACTTACAAGTCGTGTACACGACTTGGAGATTTGGCTTGCTGGAATTCCAAGTTGCGTGCACAGCCTTGTGCACAACTGTGCTAACGACTTTGCCTAAAGTGAAGTCGTGCACACGACTTTTAAATTCGTGTGCACGAATTAGGTTACCGCCAGCGGCATGCAAGTCGTGCACACAAGTTTGTCAGCGACCTTGTCTGAAGTGTGTGCATGACTTAGAAGTTGTGCACACGACTTTGGTATTTGGCTTGAATTCAGCTCGCTAGAACTTGTAAGTCGCGTGCACACTCGTGTGCACAACTGAGATAGAATTGTGCACGACTTATAGGGGGCACTTGTGCACCTTGGTGAAGTAAAAGTTGCAAGTTGTGCACACTACTTTCATCAATAAAAGAAAATTAAAATGCCCACTCAAAATTAAGTCTCCCAATTATGCAAAACCCACAAATATAGCTCTCAAGCACAAACCCTTATCTCTACCTACCCTTCCACACATTTAATCAAACCTCCCGCTATCCCATTGTGCGACGAAATAATCAAAGAGTCGGCCATTATCCTCAATCAAAATTACACTAAAAATCAAAATAACAAAACACACTACCTAACACACAAAAACACAAGACCCGAAATCAAAAGAAAACCAAATGACAATGTTGGGTTGCCTCCCACAAGCGCTTCACTTAACGTCTTGGGCTAGACTTAATACTCATAAATCATGGGGGCCATTCATAGATCGGGTCATTCTCAAGATGGATCTGACCAGTGGCGGAACCACGTAGAGCGTAGTGCGGGCGAGCGCTCGCACTGAAACCCTTTTTTTTTTTTTTTTTAAATATACAACATAACTCCTCTCTCTCTCTCTCTAAACCCATGCCCAGGTGCCCTCCCTATATTTTCTCTCTCTAAAAGAGGAAAACTCACTCTAAATCCCTCTATTCTCTCTCTAAACTCACGCCCTCTCTTCTAAACCCATGCCCAGACGCCCTCCCACTGTTCTCTCTCTTTTCTCTCTCTAAAAGAGGAAAACCCTCTCTAAATCCCTCTACTCTCTCTCTTTTCTCTCTCTAAACCCACGCCCTCTCTTCTAAACCCACTGTCCTCTCTCTTTTCTCTCTCTAAAAGAGGAAAATCCTCTCTAAATCCCTCTGTTCTCTCTTTAAACCCACGCGCAGACACCCTCCCTCCCTCTGTTCTCTCTCTTTTCTCTCTCTAAACCCACGCGCAGACACCCTCCCTCCCTCTGTTCTCTCTCTTTTCTCTCTCTAAACCCACGCCCTCTCTTCTAAACCAACGCCCAGACACCCTTCCTCTGTTCTCTCTCTCTAAAAGAGGAACCCTCTCTAAATCGGCGCCTTCCGACCCTTACCTCTGTTCTCTCTCTAAAACCCTCGCCCTCTCTAAACTGACACCTCTTTTCGGAGGAGATTAAAGCCTTAAAGGTTCATTCCTCAACAGATCGGAGGGCTCTAATCCGCGATAGCATAATCTCAGTCATAATCTCAGTCGTCAAGAATTTTCTTAAGTCCATCCCTCAACTCAAAGCCAAGGTATCCAATTGATTTCTCTATGGATTTATTCTGTATATTCAATGCAGTTTTTGTCATTTTGTGCCTAGGGTTTTGATTCTGATATAAGAAAATTAGGGTTTATGTTGGATTTTTCTATGTAGATGAGTAGTAGAGTTGGAATGTTGGATTATCTGTTAAATTAGCAACGTGTTTTTTTTTTTGATAATGCAGGATATTTCTCTTTTATTTTATTTGTTTCATTGTATGGTATGTGAAATTAGCCTTTTATTTCTCTTGTATATTCAAATTTCAACCCCAATATTTGTTAAAATTTTGACTGTGAGTTGCAGCTATTCATGAGATATTAGGGTTGCAGCCTGCAGGTTCGTTGTATCGAACCGAACACCGAAAAAATCGGGTACGATTTGATTTGGTTTAGTTAAAATACCTATTTTTAGGATTTTTTTTTCGATTTTTTTCAATATTTTCCTAGTTTTTTTCCCGATTTTTTCCCAAGTTTTTTCGGTTTTCGGATTTCTATTTCATTTTGCGCCCCGCCTAGATGAGAATCTTGGTTCCGCCACTGGATCTGACACTCTTCCTTTTCCACAATGGGTATGTTTTCAAGGTAGGGCTTCCACAATGAGTACCTTCACCCGTTCACCTTGGGGCAAGGCTTCTTTGATGTGTACGTCCACCCTTTTCACCTTAAGGTAGGGTTTCCACAATGTGTACCTTCGCCCGTTCACCTTCAGGCAAGGCTTCCTTGATGCGTATGTCCGCCCTTTCACCTTAAGGCAGAGTTTCCACAATGAGTACCTCCACCCATTCACCTTCAGGTAGGGGTTCCATAATAAGTACATTCAGCCTTTCACCTTGAAAACGTTCCCATTTTTTGGGTTTACAAGTTGTTGCAATTTACACACTGGCTTAGCAACTTCTTCAAAGAACATCTCATGCATATAATAGATGGGCTTATGTCTTTGATATTGGAAATGGTCCAACCTAAAGAGATTATGCGGGGATTTAGTGTTGCAAGTACACTAATCTCTTGCTCTTCCATCAAGTTGGAAGCAATTATCACCGGTAAAGATTGCTCGAGTCCCAAGAAAGCATATTTCAAGGTCTCGGGTAATTGCTTGACCTCGAGCTTGACTGGACTCGTCACCAAATTCAAAGAATTAAGCTCCAATTTCTCATTTTTGGTATCATTGCACATGACATTTAACCTTTGAGGAAAAGGTGCTTTTGGCACATAGGGTGCAATTTCCTCAACATCCACATTTTCCTCATATCTCCCCTCTTGAACCGTGGATGGCTTCTCAATCACATGGTCCTTTTCTTGTGGTCCTTCATCTTCCCTAAGCATTTTCACGTGAATGTCAACCTGTTCGCCCGACCGAAGGGTGGTGATAGGACTTAAATCCTCTTGCAAGGATGAAGCACCAATTTCTCGGGTTAGCTACCGGTTGACTCGAGAACCTCCTTCTCTTACTTCCTATATGCATTCAATAATCTCTCCATTTTGGTCTCCAATTTCCCTATGGATTGTGCATTTGATTGGATAGCCAATTGGGTATCTTTTTTATATTGAATAGAGCTTTGCATGAACATTTGAAGGGTATCCTCAAGACTTGGTTTTCGAGGGGCAATCGGATTTTGAGCCATTTGATTCAGTTGTTGAGGATACATGAAGCCAGAGGCTTTCATGGGAGCATTGGCCGGTATGGTTGGGCATTAGAAGAACCATGCTAATGAAAATGGGGGGGGGGGGGGGAGGATTTGTCGAGGCTCCTTGTGCATTCTTCTAAGACCATGAAAAATTGGGATGTCCTGTCCATTCCGAATTATACATATTTGGATATGAGTTATTTCGTTGTCGGGAGTAAGAGTTCATTGCATTCATATGATGGTATGGGTCTTGATTCTTCATCCCATAAAATGTCAGGGGCATTTGAATGACTCTTGAATTCAATTCAAAGTGTGATGTCGTTGGCTGTGGCAAGACCATTGAAGAAGGTGCATGCAACGAGACGGAAATTGAGTAATCCCACCAACAATGGGTCTCATGAATATTCTCCATAGGAATAAAATATAAATTTTCGGGTGTGCAACCGTGGGATTTATGACGATCCCGTCGCGGCGATGCACTCGCTTGCAAAAAATATAGAGTCGCCACCCGGAGCTTTTGGTGTCCCGGGATACCTATATCATTTTTATAAGCACCGAAGTGCCACAAATATAACTCTGAATCCAGTCCACACCAAACGCTCTTGGGTAGGGGCTTCGGTTATCGATCGGGAAGGTGTTAGGCACCCGATCAACCCGCTTAACGCGGTCTCTACTTATGGCCAAACTAGAAATGACATAAAAGAAAAGAAAATAGCTTCCTCTTGCCCAAAAGGGCTTAGAATCATATTTGTGCCCCTCCGTTCCTACTGAAAATTTGGCAGTGTAACAGCACAAATGCAAGGATGAGAAGAGCTAAAAATAAATAGGAGAAGAAAGGGGAGAGCCGGAGCCCTCAGGCCCTTATAGCACCGTAGGAGAGCCTTGCGTGGCTTGCTTTATGAGTTCTTGAAGGCTTTATATGGTATGGAATAGGGTTCTAACTCCTAAGACTTGAAGCTAAGAGGTAGAGAAGGAAGGCTAGGGGATCACACACACCTAACCTAGGGGCTTTCCATAAAAGGCAAGGGTGGATAGAGGTTTTTGTATGAGAGGTGTGCACCAAAGGGAGAAAGATCTTCTCACTTTAAGCTTTTTCTCTCTTAGATAGAAATTCTCAACCCTTAAATCAAAGGGAGGGGGACTCTATTTATAGGAAATGAGTGGGTTAGGAGACCACTTAAGTGCTAATTGGGATTAACAATTAGGTAATCTCAAATCTAAGGTTTCCTAGGATTTTTGGAGCCTTGAAATATATGAGAAGGTCCTCCAATGGTAGATGATGGGGTGAGGCCTTAAGTCACTTAAGGGATTGCAAATAGGTAGTGAATGGGTGCAACATAACTATCAAAACACACCTCAAAGGTCGAGATGGTCAACAAGTCAAACCCTAATCACGAATTTCGAGACAAAAAGACATTATTACTGTTCATATGCCTTGCGCAACTAATAGTTACGCAAGATAAATGTACAGTAGAACAGTGCTGAACAGTGCGTGGAAGTTGGCTCGCAAGGGTGGGGGCCACATTTAAAACTGGCGTAACTGCACCAGGCTTAATTTCTGGGAGAAGTGGCCTAGCGCAACTAATAGTTGCGCCAGGCAAAATTACAACTGGCGCAACTATTAGTTGTGCCAAATCCCTAGGGGCCCACCTGATTTTATTTTTTTGCCCTCCGGATTCGGACCGCCATATCTTTTGATGTACAACTCCGATTGGATCGATCCTTGGACCGTTGGAAAGTTGACGTCCTCTACTTTTCAATGGTATGAGATTCGATTGTAGTAGAAGGTCGTAGTTGGTCCTGATGTATCACACCCCTTTCTAAGGTTTTGGAAGGTTAGGTTTAGGTTCAGAACGGGTTCTAAGGGTTGGGATTATTTTTAAAGGTTCGGGGCAGATTCCTAAGGGATCTAGGATGATTCCTAAGGGTTTGGAAGGGTTCTTAAGAGTTCTAGGGTAGTTCCTAAAGGTTCCATACAGGCCATCAAAAGCTCAGAAGCGCACCTTTCTCGAAATGTGTTTCGATCGGGCCTTGGGCCAAATTTGGGTGTCTACAAATGTCCCTCTTTGGTATCCGATCACTAATGATCGAATGTCAAAGAAAGAGACATCCGAAGAGGCCCAAGGCATTACTGACAGGTCCGCTGCATTCAAAACGAACTTCAAACATCAGATGAGTAACATGGTGAGAAAACGAAAGCCCTGGATGCCAGGCTAAACATTCGTTTCTCAAGGTAATCGGTTCCCAAGCGCTTAGCAACATTACTGGTCATAACCGAGGTGGAATGAGTTGCGAAAGCCCAATAGCTGGAAAAAACATTCGCTTCTCGAGTTACGAAAGCCCGTTAGTCGAGAAAAATATCCGCTTCTTGAGATAATTTGAAGGTGATTGATGTTCGAGATTCATTTTAAATACAATAGCTTCACAAGAGGGGTGATCGACCCTCATTCAAAGATAGGCGCGAAGCAAAAATACACAAGGCTCCACAGTTTGCATCTAATCGTACGAGGCATTTAATGGCCCCCTCCGACTGTTCGTGGGTGCCCCTGCTGAAAGCAGGGTTCAAGGTCTCTGGGCGAACCCATTGATCCCGAAGTTTATTTAACATGACTACCCGAGCGGAGCGAATAGAGGTCGTAACGCTTTTTGGGGAGGACGTGCCATTTTTGAAAGCATGCCTTAGATCAACATGACCTAGAGTATTCAGCTTTGACTACCTTGAACAGATCCAACCAAACATTGGGGTGTCTCCCTAAAGGGACATCCAATCCTGGTCTTTACTGATAATGATCATAAACATCAATTAACTATGCATAATCATACACCCATCAGGGGCAATAAGCAACAACAAAGGCGATGGAAGCCCCGACCCGGACCCGCCCGAGAATAATTTACGGGGACAAACGACCATCATACGAATACCCAGACGCATGGCATACACTTTACAGGGATACCGCTGCCCATACAGGTTTTAAGCTTACAGAAAATAAAAGGGAAATGAACCCTTCTGAATGCATGGCTGCACATAGCTTGATTGATACGTAATCTCATTCTCAACAAGTTGGTCTCAACCAATGATTGACCTTTTCTAACGGGGAATCTGAAGCTTTAAGACACTTAAGCTCATATAAATCTAAAACAGAGCGCTCATCGTAAAGATTTAGTAGTGGCGTCAATCTGATCAAAACATTGACCGTTTGATCGGGATTGGCGTCGTTGCTCCTACCTTGAAGTAGGATCCAGAATCCAAGGCGTGCCTTAGACTTAGGACTTTAATATAGCACAGCTGCATTACTGATAAAATATTGACATTTTACCGTCTTATGCTTGTGTGTCTTTGCGGGGAAACACAAATAAGTTGTGATGGTTTTTCTATCATTTTATGTGATTTTTTTTGGATTTTGAAACTATTATTTTATGTGATTTTCTGATTTTGAAACTATTATTTTATGTGATTTTTCGATTTTGAAACTATTATTTTATGTGATTTTTTAGATTTTTCAAGTTGTTATTTTAAGTGATTTTCCTATTATTTTTTGTGAATACTTCCGGCTTCTCTGTGGGGATTTTTTTTTTTTGGGGTGTAGCGCCTCAATTACTGGGTGAGATCTCAGGTCCTCTTTTGAGCATGGTCGAACCTATTTTCTATGGTTGGGCCTGAGTGAGTTTTCACAGTTTCACTAAGGCCAGAGCGTCAATCCCTTTGGATTGGGTCAAACCTTTCTCCTTACCTTGGGTCATGCGTGTGACAAAGCAGTTTCGCAAAAATAATTCTGGTCGGGACCCGATTTGAACTAGCATGAACGGCCCAAAAAGGGGATCAGGGAGAGTGATCTAGAGGACTCCTTAAACATTAATCAATCATTTCAAACCCTTCTTCTTTTTCTTTCTTTTTTTTTTTTTTCTTTTTTTCTTTTTATTTATCTCCTTTTTTACTCGTAGCGCTCTTTCGGGTTTCACCATATCCATGGGTCTAGCTCTCTTACCCCAAGCGCCCTTTCGAGTTTTCACCTGGTCCACACAAACTCGCTGTTTTTACCCATAGCGTCCTTTCGAGTTTTCACTACGTCCATCTTGCTTTGAGCTTGTATTTTTATTTTATTTTTTATTTTTTCATTTCTTTGATTTTTCAAAAAGCCACGACATAGACGTTGATTCTGTCATAGTCGGCCGGATGGGGTTCAGGTGTCGTCTCACCACTCAGTTTGTATTGACTTAATAGATATTATGACTGCTTGTAAACCTAAAGGAGGGCTTTCTTCAGGGTGTAGCTTGGCCATGGGTTAGGTTAGGAGTTGAAGGTATGCTAGGTTAAAAAAGGATTTCTTTGATATGGCTTCAGTTTCCTTAACATACTTTCTTCCTTGAGGGTTTTTACTGTACATGCCCCGTGATTCTTCTATATTTTTTTGTTCTTTTTGCTCCATTTCAGACAATCTCTTTTTGAGGTTTTGCTTTTCGATTTGTTTGGATTTTGATAGTAACTTTACTTCCCTTTTTCTGTATATGTACACACACATTTTTTTTTGGGGATGGGGGTTATTGAAAGAAAAACCTAAGCTCAAATGGGGTAGTAGAGGATATCATCACTTTTAGGGATGCTTTTTGGCTATTGTGTTTGAAATGATGGCCTCTTTTGGGTGGTTCTTAAGCAGTCATGTATCTGTTTCACTAATACTTACCTTATCGCGATAGACTAAGTGTAGAACTGTCGGACGTATCCAACATTGATGGGCTCAGGAAGATGATCTTCGTCCATGGTGGCGAGGCGGATGGCGTATCCCGGTAGCACTTCTCGAACGACGTAAGGTCCTTCCCAGTTTGGCTTGAACTTTCCTCTCGGATCGACGTGGAGGGACGGGAAGATCTTCTTCAACACAGTGTCTCCTACCTTTAGATCTCGATCGCGGACACATTTATTGTAAGCGTGTGCGATTCACCCTTGGTAAACTTGAGTATGCACAAGGCTAGGAGTCTCTTCTCGACCAGTAGGTTCAATTGTTCAAAGCGGGATCTCTCTCTCTGCTTCGGGTAAGCCTGATTCCATAAGGATTCAGAGCGAGGGTACTTCAACCTCAACTGGTAGGACGGCCTCAGTTTCATACACAAGGGAGAATGGTGTTGCCCCTGTAGCGGTACAGTTCGACATTCTGTAGGCCAATAAAGCAAATGATAGCATTTCGCTCCAATCTCGGTAAGTGACGACCATCTTCTCAAGGATGGAGACGATCGTCATGTTCGCAGCTTCTACGGCTCTATTAGTTTGAGGCCGATAAGGTGACGAGCGATGGTGCTTGATTTTGTATTGCTCGCAAAAGGCTCGGATGCGCTTATTTGTAAAGTCTGTGCCGTTGTCCGTGATGATATCTTTGGGGACTCTAAATCGGCACACAATATTATTCTTGAGGAATTTCTCGACATAACTGGCCGTGATGTTGGAATATGACGTCGCTTCCACCCACTTGGTGAAGCATTCAATGGTGACAAAGATGAACCAATGCCAGTTCGATGCTTTCGGATGAATCATTCCGACGACGTCAAGGCCCCACATGGAGTGGTCATGCAGTGTAGATCAATGGTAGGAGCATGTATCAGACTAGAGTGTTCCTGACACTTGTAGCATTTTTGAACATGTTGGCAGCAATCTGATTCCATAGTGGTCTAAAAGTATTCCTGCCGCAGAATTTTCTTAGCAAGCATGTGACCATTGATGTGGGCTCTGCATACTCTTTCATGGATCTCTCTCATGATGTTGGTCGCTTCATTCTCTGTAAGGCACCTAAGTAAGATGTTATTGTATGACCACTTGTAAAGGCACTCTCCGTAAATGATGTAACTTGTTGCTAGATGTTGGATGGTTCGTCGGTCCGTCTTGTATGTACCCTCAGGGAAAGTTAGTGTCTCGAGGAAATTCTTGATATCTGAGAACCATAGTGGCTCATCATCAGGCTTTATAGGTTCCTCAATTTGGAGGCAGAAGGCCAACTCATTCCTTTGCTCAATCATGATCGGCTTCATCTCAGCGCCGTACGGGATTTCTATCATTCATGCCAACGTGGCTAGTGCATCGGCAAAGCGGTTCCTTATCCGGGGGACATAACAGAATGTTACGTCTTGAAAGCAAGCTATCAAATCCTCAAGGTGTTCATGATAGGGGATTAGTTTCTCGTCTTTCATCTTCCAGTCACCATTTGTCTGGCATGTGATCAACTGTGAATCGCCAAACAGTCGAAAGTGAGTTACATTCAGATCGAGAGCCGCCTGCAGACCAGCGACACAAGCTTCGTACTCAGCCATGTTGTTAGTGCAAAGGAAGTTGAGCTTGATAGATACAGGTATGTGGGATCCTTTTGGCGAAATTAGAATGGCGCCAACTCTCTAACCCTTGGCATTTGCTGCCCTGTCAAAGTGCATTACCCATGACTCTTTTGCTTCTTCTGTTTCATCTTCTGTCATGAACAGGATGTCCTCATCAGAAAACTCAGTTCTCAAAGGCTCATAATCTGGAAAAAGATTGTTGGCAAGATGATCGTTCAGTGCCTGCCCCTTGATCAACTTTTGAGTGACATACATGATGTCAAACTCAAACAATAACAACTACCATTGTGAAGTTCGCCCAGTGAGAGCTGGCTTCTTGAACAAGTATTTCAACGGGTCCATGCAGGCCAAAAGTAGAACGGCCTGAGATAGCAAGTAATGGCGGAGCCTTTGAGTGGCTCTTACAAGAGCCAGGCATGCTTTCTCCAGATGAGAATAGCGTGTTTCATAATCAGTAAACTTTTTGCTCATATAGTAAATGGCCCGCTCTCTTCTTCCCGTCTCATCATGTTGTCCTAAGACACATCCCATCAAAACTTCTGTCATGGAGAGATACATCAAGAGTGGCCTCCCCAGCTCAGGTGATACCAAAACAGGTGGGTTAAGGAGGTAGCTTTTGATTTTATCGAACACTGCCTGACAGTCGTTGTCCCATTCAACGGGCGAGTTCTTCCTTAGTAGCTTGAAGATCGGCGTACAGATTGGAGTTAGCTATGCAATGAACCGACTGATATATTGTATTCTGACTTCTTTCTCGGTAGATGGTGGTGGTATTTCCGTGATGTCTTTGACTTTAACTGGGTCGACCTCGATCCCTCTCCTGCTGACGATGAACCCCAACAGCTTTTCGGACATAGCACCAAACGCGCACTTTTGTGGGTTCAGACGTAGTCGATACTTTCTCAACCTTTCAAACAACTTCTGAAGGTTTACCAAGTGATCGCCTCGCTCTGGTGACTTGGCTATCATGTCATCGACATACACTTCAATTTCTCGGTGCATCATATCGTGAAATAGCATAGTCATAGCTCTCTGGTACGTTGCACCGGCATTCTTCAGTTCAAATGGCATGACTCGATAGCAAAAGGTTCCCCAGGGGGTAATGAACGATATCTTCTCGCGATCAACCTCTGCCATCTTTATCTGATTGTATCCTGAAAATCCATCCATAAAAGAAAGCATCCCGTGCTTAGCAGTATTATCGATCAAGGCGTCGATGTGTTGCAATGGGAAGTCGTCCTTCGGGCTCGCCCTGTTCAAATTACGGAAACCGATGCACATGCGGACCTTTCCATCTTTCTTTGGTACATGCACGATATTGGCTAGCCACTGTGGGTACTTGGATACCATGAGGAACCCCGCGTCATACTGCTTGATGACCTCGTCTTTGACTTTCAACATTCACTCGGGTCGGAGACGTCTCAGTTCTGCTTGACCGGCTTCATATCGGGATAGAGAGGCAACTCATGCTCGACCAAATCAGTGTCCAGACCAAGCATGTCTTCATACGACCAGGCAAAAGCGTCTTGGTATGACTGAAGGAATTCGATCATGCTTTTTCTTTCTTTGGGAGATAGTGACGTTTCGATCTTGGTTATTTTGGAAATCTCTTCAGTTCCTAAATTAATGTCTTCGGTCTCTTCGACAACGGGGGTAGGGCCATGCTCAAATTCGGCAAACCGGTCAAGGAGCTCATTGGGGAGCTCCTCCCAAGGACCATCCTCGTCCAGACTCATAAATCCTACCTCTTCTTATATTTCTACAGGAAAGGGGTCGATTTTACGTGGGATGGGTATTTCGATTAAGGCATCCCTTTGTGGGATTTTTTTTTAGAATTTTAAATGATGATATTTTTAGACTTTGGATTTTTTCAATGTTTTTGGAATTTTGTATTTTTTTTATGTTTTTGAGATTTTTGTTTTCTTCGGAGACGGACCCTTGGCAAGGCGGGTTGCTATATATACAAGGTATTGCCTGCCAAGCGCTCATCTCACTTTTTATAGGTTGTTTTTTTTAGGGAAACGGGTGCCAAACTTTAGGCCACTTCCTGCTTCCAAAGTTTGGGGCAAAGATGCCCAGTTGTGTTCCTGAGGGGCCACTCCTTTACCTGTTTGGATGGAGGGTGCTGACTAATATGGCTCATTGGAGTCAACCTCCATCATATTGACTCCCATTTTGTCTGAGATGATATCCTTAAACGTCAATACCATTTTATGGTGATTTATCACAGGGGGAGTTTATTCAGGTACTGGCCGTTGTTCCTCGAAAAGGGACAATGCGGCCAAATCTATCTCCAAGCTAAGAAGGGAGATCTGGGGATTGGTGGGATGGACAGGGGCTATGGGTCTGTGTGGGGTTAAATGGGTTACCCCACTTTGATCGATCTTTACGACCAGTGCTGACAAAGGATTCCCTGATGTGCAGTCTAGGGCGAAGTTTCTCTTCTATGTTGATTCCTCGAGCCCTTGCAGCTGTGGCGACCCTGGCTTTCTCTTTCGCCTCTCGGACCTCTTCCTCTGTGGGCTTGTATCCCAATCCGAATCGAACCTTTTGCCCCTTAGCAACAACTGGCTCTCTTCTGCCCTACAGTCTAGGTCCGAGCTCTCGGCCTTTCTAATACTCCCACTTTTGGAGCATAGCCACCGCTGCTATCATACCGCCTCCCTTTTAGGCATGATGCCCTCAATGGGCTCCGGGAGTATCGCCGATACCTCATATTCAAAATTGTGGAGGTCAACGTCCTCAGTGGTGTGCAGCACAGCCAGTACATTAGGCTTCTCCATGCTGTTGGTGGCCTTTTCTTTTTCATTGTGCCCCTCACTGATGATCATGATAATCTTGTGCCCAGACACAAACTTGAGTTTCTTGTGCAAAGTGGAAGGTATGGCTCCGACCTCGTGCAGCCACGGGCGCCCCAACAATAGATTAAACAAGGATTTGATATCCATTACTTGAAATAAGATAGAAAAGGTCATTGGCCCGATCAACAGCTCAAGATCAACTTCTCCTATTATTTCTCTCCTGGTATTGTCAAACCCTCTAGCGCTAGTCCTCGTGGGCCTCAACATGCATGGATCGATCCTGATCTTGGTGGCGGTTCTTAAGGGGCATATATCAATGCGGATCCGTTATCAATCAAAACCAAGGGAATGACCATATTTCTAGACTCAACAATTATGTTTAAGGATTTTGAATGGCTACATCCTTCCTCAGGTAAATCGGCATCAGAGAATGAAATGGTATTTGGAGCCATCGCTTGCCCAATTATCTATTCGACTTCATCTGGGCTGACCTGGAGTGACACATGCGCATATTTTATCGCCCCCATTAATGCTTGAAAATGGAGTGGGGACGTCATCAATAGATCTCAGACGGTTATATGGGCGAGCATTCTTCTCAGCTGAGTCTCTAGTATGTGTTCCCGACTCATCTTCTCAAACAGATTCACAGTGCTGTCTTTCTTACCTTCAGGCTGGGCTTGTACCGCTGTCGGTGCTTCTAGCTATTTCGATATCCTCTCAGACCTGGTAACAAAGACCACGACCCCCTCTCTGATGTCGCTGTCGGCGTTAGCGTTGGTCTGCTCATAACTCAGCGGGACTTGGTGAGGATCATAGGTTGGTCCTGATATCTGAAACGGTATAGCTACAGGTGTCAGAGGCACTTGTACTACAGGCTCAGGAGGTGTGGGTAACACTTAATTTATTTCGGTGGTGGCGAGTTGGGTGGCAAAATTGGGCCAGATGGGAGTGGTGAAGCTTGAGGGTGGTGGTATTGGGGGAAAGGAGGCAAAGGTAGGTCATTGATAGTTGGTAGGCGTTGGCGGGGGATCGGGGGTTTGATGGCCATTAGGTAATTGACCGGGATGGTGGAGTTTGCAAGTGGCTAAACTGGGGGCAATGGGGTGGGCGCAGGCCATGGATAATTGACAAGTGCGGGTGTAGGATTGGGGGCCTGATGGCTTATTGGATAATTGATGGGAGTGGTGTATGGCTGATATGCATTTATGTGCACATAATTGACGAGGGTGGGTGATGAAAAGTATGCCATGAGATCTAAGGGTTCAATTTGCAGAGTTGGATTGGGGAAATGATCTTACAAATTCAAGGTTCAATTACCCCGATGTTCCTTTCTTCAATATTCCTTGACAACGGCGCCACATAACTCTCCCGATCACTGATGTAATCGTATGGGTCAAACTCAAACTCCTCTTCACTTTCTATCATCCCGATGGTGGGTCTAGGACCTACTCCTCCGGTAGGATGTGGGGGTAATGACACTTGATGGATGTTTGCGTGCTGGTTTGCTTGAGAAGGTGCTGGTAGAATTATTTTCCTGACGGCAATCAAATCTTGGATTGCATGCTTTAAGGGGAAGCAGTGATCAGTCGGGTGACCCGGACCCTGATGAAAATTACAATGGGTATTTGAGTCATAGTTCCTTGAGATCGAATGAGGAGGAGGTTGCGGTTGACGAATAGTGACTAACCCTTTTTCCACTAACAAGGGAAAAAGTACGCTCAAAGATTGCCCTAGAGGCATAAAAACTCGATCATAGCGGGCTCTCCTCTGCTCCGGAGTCATTTGTATTCCTTGCCCATTCCCTACTCTTTGCATCTGCTCAGTTTTGACTGGTGCTAGAGGGCTACCTGAAATTGAAATGGGGTTGTATTGCTATTGGGCCTGGTATTGGCAATTTTTTGGACATCGGCCCCGATTCTCTTATCGTTCCTCTGCTTTGAAAACCTCCTAACTCCACTGGGTCCACTTGGCATGTTCTTATTCAGACGGCCCTCCCTGATGGCATCCTCACATCGGTTAACATTTCTCACCAGATCAGCAAAGCTGGACTGCTGCTAGTACACCAAAAAGTCTGAGATCACTGGCAGAATATTTTTTGAGATCATCTCTATCTGCTCATCATCAGGTATTCTGTTTCTGACCTGAGTTACTAATGCCCTCCACCGCCCTAGATAATCACTGAAGGTTTCGTTTGAGTTCTGCCTCAGACGGGCTAAATCTGACTTACACGGCTCAATGTCTATGTTGTAAACATATGCTCTTGGAATAAGTGGGTCAGATCTTTTCACGTCTTCAACATGGAGGGTTCCAAGGATGTGAACCACCGTAGGGCCGGACCCGTCAGACTCTTCTGAAAGACTTTTATTAGCAGTCTCTCATCCCCCCGTATTGGCACATGTCCCCACAATAGGACTTGAGGTGTGCGATCGGATTGCCGGTGCCGTTATATTTGTTGAAGGCTAGCATTGTAAATTTGGGGGACAGGGGGACCTCAGCGAATAAATATAAATCTGTAAAATCTGTGACGTGGATTTCAGCACCACCCATTTTCATCAGCTGCTTTTGTATTTTGTCTAACTGTTTTTTCAGTTGCTCTGACTCTTTTGATACAGGGGCCGCTTTCTCGACCGTTGGTTGGACTTCACTCTGGGTCACCAAGGGGTGAGCAATTATGGGAGGAGGGTTAAGGTTGGTCAATGCGCCAACGTAGGCCCCGCTATTTCTAATCTCGTCCTCTTCATACTGCTGGTCGGCATAATGTGCAGTAAGGGCGGGATTCTCTTATTGTTGTTGCATGGGTTGGATGGGAATGAAATGAGTGGGGGTTGGGTGAGCCCATTGGGGGTGAGGAAGGGTTTGTTGGGTGATGGGATAAATGGAAGTTTGGTTTTGGGGCGAGGCCTGATGGGGCCATTGGATATGGGGGAAGGTTGGGAGATGACCTTCGGGTGTGGGGTCGTGGAAAAATTGGGTTTGGGGTATGGCATGGGTTTGACACGGCTGTGAAGGTTGAGTGAAATGTTGGGGGTATTGTGGAAGGTATGAGTGTGGGTTTGGGCTTGGGCTATGAAGCCTAGGTCATTTTGGGTCATGGACCATGGGCCATTGATGGGTTTGGGCCGTGGGTCCTTGGTAGGTTTGGGCCAGTGGGCCTTGGTGGGTCGGGGCCACGGGTCATTGATGGGTCTAAGCCATGGGCCCTTGATGGGTCTATGCCATGGGCCCTTAGTGGGTCTGGGCTATGGGCCCTTGATGGGTCTGGGCCATGGGCCCTGGGTAGGTTTGGGTGGTGGTAGGGTATTGGGCCATTGGGCCCTGGAAAAAGGGTGTCTGGGCCAATGGGCCTTGGGGCATGTGGGAGGTTGGAGATTGGGCCATTGGGCCTTGGGGTGTATGTGCAGTGGGGGATTGGGCCATGGGGCCTAGAGGCAAATGGGTAATGGGGGTTTGGGTGGTGTGGATTATGGGGGGTTGATGGGGGTCATGGGAGAGTGAGGCATGGAGATTGGCTAGGGTATGGGATGGGTTCATGGGCATGGGGTGTGGAGGAGAGATATTTTGGGAAGCCTTCCATGAGGAGTAGGCTTAAAATATCTCCTCCATCATGGCCATGGAAGAGGGATCGGATGTGGATGGTAGGTTTAAGGGGTGGTGAGATATAGATGGGGGGTATGGAGGAGAAATTGGGCATGGCCTCGGTATGATCGGGCATGGCCATGGTAGGTGGTGGGATATGGGGTGGATTGGAGAGTTGAGGTGGGGCAAAGGATGGTGAAGGATTAGGGATGTTTAGGGATGATGATTAGTGGGGTGTGGATGTTTGAAAAAAATCAGGCATGGCCCTGGTAAAAATGGGCATGACCCGGGTAGATGGAGGGATTTGTGGGGGGTTGGATAGGGCGGAAGTGGTGTATGTGAATGTGGGTAGATCGGGCCTATAGGGGGGAGATGGGAAATGGGGCATGGATATGAATTGAGAGAATGGGTTTGGCTTTTCTATGGATGTGGATGGAAATGTGTTGGATTGGGCATGGATATGGGAGGGAGAATGGGCATGGTTTGGGTAAAAGATGGGGAGTGGGGGGTTGATTATGGATATTTTGGGGGGTAGTGGTTGGAAAAATGGGGGCACCAAATGGGCCGATAACGGTAAAGGGGGTTTGGGTGAGGGGGATGGTGAAAAAAACTTCTCCCGAATGGGAGTGGGTTGGAGAATGTGGCAGGGATGAGTCAGGATCGGCGTAAGCCGGGTCCACTACCCCCGACATTCTACGAGAACGGGTTGGGTAAGGGTGCCTTGGATAAGGCCCAAAAATCATTCTCCTTCCCCTACAGGACGGCAGAGGGCAAGATGATGCCATTTTGCCAGCACCACAAACTATTTTTTTGGGGTTTTGATTTGCTTTTTTATTATTTTTTGATTTTTTAAAAAAGTTTTTGAAAAAACAAAGGTTCCAGAGGCCTTGGAATTCCATTTTCAGGTGGCTCTCGTATCGTAATTCAAGACCCGCGACGACGACTCCGACGCACTTCGAAAGAATCGAAGGAGAACCTTCGATCTATTGAAGGCATAGAAATCGAGGCAAACAACTCGATCCCTCGAAATGAGCTAAAAAGAAGTTGCCCTTTTTTGACTGGTGGGGGCGTAATGGGTGTCAGAGACGGCGGGGCCCAAACAAGGCACTAAGCACACTGATTGGAGGACTCGGGAGGTGAAAAAGGCCACGAATTCGGACTGGTACTGCTGTGCAGAACAGACTTGGCACATCTAATACACACGCCCAGGTAGCAGGACCCTTTTTTCTACACTGGCACAACTATTAGTTGCACCAAGGTAAAAAGTGAGGATTTAAAGTTAGCGCAACTATTAGTTGCGCCAGTTATAAATTCCAGCTTTTTGCACTGGCGCAACAAATACTTGCGTCAGGCAAAAAATGCTGCTCCAGAACTGATGACAGCAGGCACCAACACCCGAAGTGAGTCTCTTTTTTTGGTTTTTGTGGAAGCTAGGCTTCCGGGAACTAAGCTATTATTTTTTTGTGATCGATTCTCTCCTCACCGCATCTAAAGGGTTTGAGTCTGGTATAACTCGCTAGCACGCTCCCCAAGGGTTTTAAGCTTTGGAATAGGAACCCATCCGATATACCTCCGGCGCGAGCGCCTTCTCAAATACTAGGTGGGCTGGGACTTTTCTGGATCATCACCACTAGGGGCTGCCACCATACTAAGACCCGGGTGGTTGTGTGTTTGCCTAATCCCAACCCTTTTAAAATCAACCCCGTAAAAGCAAATTAATTAAGCTCCCTAACTTGGTTCAATTTTATTTTTTTTCAAAGCTTTTTTTTATTTTTTTTTGGAAGTTTTCTTTAGTTCAAAAATCGGGGGTGATGATCTCGTGCCGCCACCTCGGGCTGGCATCCACTATTGGGATATGAGTGTACAAGTAGGCCCGCCAATCGGCTAAAGCACTTTAAATGATGAAAAATTAAAGAAAATTGAAAGACAATGCTCAAGTAGGGCCACCAATCGGCTAAGGCAATAAAATGATGAAAAAATAAGGGAATTTAAGAGACAATGTGCATGTAGGCCCGTCAATCGGCTAAGGCTCGTAAATGACAGGAAAGTAGGGGTGAGAAAAATAAAATAAAAAATAGTAAAAAAAAGCAGCAAAAATGGTTAGTAAAATAAAAAATAAAGGGCCAAATTTCAAGGAGAAACTCTACAAGCTATCCCCAGCAGAGTCGCCATCTATGCAACCGTGAGATTTGTGATGATCTCGTCGCGACGATGCGCTCGCTTGCAAAAAATATAGAGTCGCCACCCGGAGCTTTTGGTGTCCTAGGATATCTATATCATTTTTATAAGCACTGAAGTGCCACAAATATGACTCTGAATCCGGTCCACACCAAAGGCTCTTAGGTAGGGGCTTCGGTTATCGATCGGAAAAGTGTTAGGCACCCAATCAACCCGCTTAACGCGGTCTCTACTTATAGCCAAACTAGAAATGACATAAAAGAAAAGAAAATAGCTTCCTCTTGCCCAAAAGGGCTTAGAATCCTATTTGTGTCCCTCCATTCCTACTGAAAATTTGGCGGCATAACAGCACAAATGCAAAGATGAGAAGAGCTAAAAAGAGATAGGAGAAGAAAGAGGAGAGCCGGAGCCCTCGGGCCCTTGTAGCACCGTAGGAGAGCCTTACGTGGCTTGCTTTGATGAGCTCTTGAAGGCGTTGTATGGTATGGAATAGGGTTCTAACTCCTAAGACTTGAAGCTAAGAGGTAAAGAAGGGAGGCTAGGGGCTTTCTATGAAAGGCAAGGGTGGGAAGAGGTTTTTGAGTTCTGATTTTTGTATGGGAGGTGTGCACCAAAGGGAGAAAGATCTTCTCACTTTAAGCTCTTTCTCTCTTAGGTAGAAATTCTCAACCCTTAAATCAAAGGGAGGGGGGCTCTATTTATAGGAAATAGGTGGGTTAGGAGATCACTTAAGTGTTAATTGGGTTTAGCAATTAGGTAATCTCAAATCTAAGGTTTCCTAGAGTTTTTGGAGCCTTGAAATATGTGAGAAGGTCCTCCAATGGTGGATGATGGGGTGAGGCCTTAAGCCACTTAAGGGGTTGCAAATAGGTAGTGAATGGGCACAATAAAACTATCAAAACACACCCCCAAAGGTCAAGGTGGTCAATAAGTCAAACCCTAATCACGAATTTTGAGGCAAAAAGATATGGTTACTGTTCGTATGCCTAGCGCAACTAATAGTTGCGCCAGACAAATGTACAGTAGAACAGTGCTGAATAGTGCTTTGAAGTTGGCTCGCGAGGGTGGGGGCCACATTTAAAACTTACGCAACTATTAGTTGCGCCAGGCAAAATTATAACTGGCGCAACTATTAGTTGCGCCAAATCCCTAGGGTGCCCACCTGATTTTACTCTTTTGCCCTCCGAGTTCGGACCGCCATATCTTTTGATGTACAACTCCGATTGGGGCGATCCTTGGACCGTTGGAAAGCTGACGTTCTCTACTTTTCAATGGTCTAAGATTCGATCGTAGTAGAAGGCCATAGCTAGTGTTGGTGCACTACAACCCTTTCCAAGGTTTTGGAAGGTTAGGTTTAGGTTCAGAACGGGTTCTAAGGGTTGGGATTGATTTTTAAAGGTTCGGGGCAGGTTCCTAAGGGATCTAGGGTGATTCCTAAAGGTTTGGAAGGATTCTTAAGGGTTTTAGGATGGTTCCTAAAGGTTCCATACATGCCATCAAAAGCTCGAAAGCGCACCTTTCTCGAAATATATTTTGATCGGGCCTTGGGCCAAATTTGGGTGTCTACATCGAGGTTACGAACACAAAACCTTTGCTCCTCGTCGGAGCGGTGAAGAATATGTTCGAGCTCCGAATAAAATACAACAAGCTCAAGTTGTTGTGGTCTTTTCTCAAGAATATATTAATACACTACACAAGGAAACAACTAATGAGTATCCACACAAGACAAAACTAATAACAAAAATAAAAATTAACTACAAAATTATAATTGCTAAAGTAAATCCTAACTATAACTATGGAAAGGATAGACTCTAACTTAGCATTCATTAATCCCTGGCAGCGGCGCCATTAACTTGATCACCTCGCACCCGGTATTAAAATTGATGAAAATATTTACTCAGATCACGAGCGAGTTAAGTCGCAAGCGTAAAAATCAATTGTAATAAGGGATCATATTGCGAGTATCGTATCCATAGGGATTAAGCGAGAATGCCTAATTTGAGCCTACACTTAACTAGTTAAACGGATTGGGATTGGATTTAGAATGTAATTATGCTACGAAAGTAAATTGTAAAGGATAAAGAAAACTCAATAAAGAGGGATTCCGCGGCAACGAATCCACACTTGGCAAAAGCATTAATTAGGGTTTTGATAAATGCACATGAAAAAATTAG
Organism: Chloranthus sessilifolius; assembly: GCA_021018995.1. Lineage (NCBI taxonomy): Eukaryota > Viridiplantae > Streptophyta > Magnoliopsida > Chloranthales > Chloranthaceae > Chloranthus > Chloranthus sessilifolius. The sequence continues at coordinate 83,238,835 of CM037586.1, read as the reverse complement.
GGCTAAACAATATTGATTTCTCACAAATGATATATTATCCCAAGGTCTTGGTCCAACTCAAGGGATTGCAAGCAATAACCTAACCATAGTCAAGCATAGGCTACACGTCTCGCAATCTCCGTCTCTGTTTGGTCAATCGTAGACAAAAATCGTGAGTATCCCAATCGGACAATCACTTGGTTATGGTCAAACACAAGAGATTGCCTTAGCAAATCTCCAAATCTCACTATCTCTATCCTATGGTCAATTCAAGAAATAGTAAAGTAAGGAAACAAGCTCATATAACATGAAGAGGAATGGAAATCAATACAATAATAATAATGAAAATCAAAATATATGAGAGAATCAAGTATTTAACCCCAAACATTAGGTACAAATGATAAAATAAATGAAACCCTAATTATCTACTCCTACCAAGGCTTCATCGAAGCCTCTGGAACCAACAGAATTAGCCGGCCATAATCGACGGTGATCATCTTCTTCTTCTTCTCCGGCAAGCTTCGCGACCATTCCGACATCGAAGCACCACTCCTAGGGTTTTCCTCCCCCCCCCCCAAATGGTTAAAAAAAAAAAGCTTCCAATGAAAAGGGATTCCTTGCCCTAATTTAGGATGCCTATTTTAAGTCATGCGTCCAAGATCCATGAAAGAATAGATCCAACGTCACTTAAAACTTTAACTTTCGCTCTCCCGAAAGCCACATTCGTACACACAACTTGTAAGTCGTGCACACGACTTCTCTTATGCCTGCCACATTGTAATTCTGCTTTAAGTCGTGCACACGACTTCTCATGTACCCGCCACATTGTAATTCCTCTCTAAGTCATGCACACCACTTCAAAGTCGTGCACACGACTTCTCCTGTACATGTATTTTTGGCCTGAAAAGAAGTCGATTGGGGTGCCCCTTCCGATAGCATTTAGTGGCACTTTTCGTGTAAGGCTCGGAGGACCCAAAATGATAAAAACAAGACATTAATTAGTCGAGTTAGCCATTTATTAGGTACTAGCAAGGCGAGAAAGAGGGTAAGAAATGTGATATTTCTAAACCTATCAAAGCACTAAACGGGTAACGGTGTGTATCAACACAACATTGGTGCAACTCTTGCTATCCACGATGACCATACAACTCTTATCACCACACTTGGCAAAAGTATAGAAAATATTATCCCTACGCCAATCACCCTTATCATCACATTGAGATTGTGCAAGAGCACATCTCATGACTAAACAATCTTGGATGTAAGCTAGTGCACGATTACCATCATCACCCTTCTCATCACTAGGCATGACGTCCGGTTTATACACTTCCTCTTCAACCCCCCCTTCTCCCTCGTTGATCTCCTCCTCAACCAAGAGGTTTCTTTGAAGATCTTTCGTAGGGCATTGGGCGGCAAAGTGGACAAGCCCATAACACTTATAACACTTGGTTTGAGAGACACCCCTTCATGACTCACTTACCACCCATTTTCCTTTGTCAAACCTTACATTTGTAGGGGTGGGTTGTGTGGGTTTGGGAGGTGGGTTCCCGGCACTAGGCCTCCCTTCTCCGACTCAATGGCCACCAGCATGCGACTCAAATTGCCTCACCATCGCCATTCTCAAATACCGTTCGAGGTCTTGCACAATGACATAACACTCTTCAATAGTGTCAACGGGGTGGGAGATCAATTCCTTTTGTAACTCCATTCGCAACCCAGTGCGAAATCTGAAGAGAGTGACTTGTGAATCTTCTGACACATTGGCCCTCATCATAAATTCCTCAAATTTACCAATGTACTCTGTTACGGGCATACTATCTTCGCATAATTTTGCCATTGATCAAGTAGGAGATAGTAGTATGATAAAGGGGCATACTTTTTCATAATTCACTCCTTCATGTCCTCCCAATGGTAATGGGAGCACAACTCGCATACAATCGATATTGACCCAAAAGAGTCGAGTTTGACCAATGAGCTTCATTTGGCAAGTCTAACACACTGTTCATCATTCATGCTATACCACTCAAAATGGTGATCCATATCGGAGACTCAATCAAGGAAGACTTTAGGGTCCATTCTCCCATCGAAGGTCGAAAACTCAACTCGAATATTTGTCAGGAGTCTCTCATCCGGATCGTAGTCATCTTTGCGATGAACCACTTCCCTACAAATCCTCTTCTGGCCCTCGGGCCGACTGCCGAGCTCAAAACGCGGATTGTTACGCTCATTGTGTTGGTCGTGTTGCTCCTCATCTCCTTCAAACCGTTCCAAGCGGTCAAGAAGCATACCATTAGAGGCATCCATAATAGGATTCATCCTCTCATTCATGATGATCATCATGGCTTGGATGCGCTTAAGAGTATCGACAATCACATTTGTGTCTATGGTGACCACGACTCATTAATACGGGGTTCAAAAATGACACACAACTATGAAACCCAAATGAATAAGTTTATCAAACATGTGATGTGCATGCAAATGAACATACAAATGTCGTAACCTAGAACCTAAGCCTTGATACCAAAACTTACGCGGGACAACGACCTAAAATGCGTGAATGCCCATGATATGCTAATTTTCTAAAATTAAATTAATTAATTGAATAATTAACTACAAATTAAAGCGATACTTTAGGGTTTTACAGGATTTCGCTTAAGTGACCATGCTTGGTTCATGTAGGGTCCAATCCGACGCGCGAGATCTATTAGGAAATGCAAAAGAGGCGATCCTAGAGATAAAACTTTAGTTTCGTCTAAATCGGGGCATTCAATCGTAATTTACGATGGAATTGGTAGCTCATCGCTAGGGCTTTTGAATTGAGGTGATTACCGATGCAAATTGAACAAACTCAAGCCCAACAACGGTCATAGATCGATAGGTTAAAATTGAATTCGATCTACAAGGATAGACATCAAGATTGTTCTAAATCTAGGGTTTGAAAATTAAAATAATCAATTAAAAGGGGAAAATGGGATGCAAGAGATTAATAAGAGCATAAGAAGATTAAACAAGAACAAGAGGTAATAAGAAAATCAAAGATAATATGGGCATCTCACCCTTGGCCTCACACCAAACCCACATGGGAAAGAAAACTCACTCTTCAAAGCTCATCTCAAGCTCAATGCAAAATATTTTCATTAATTCATCAACAAATACCAAAAATGGCTTACAAAAAAATGCTTTATAGTAGGAATAATCCTAAAATAGACAAGTACCATGTGACTCTAAAAGGGTGACTTACATTTGATATAAAAAGAAAATAAAAACATGATAAAAAGGACAACTCCCGTCACGTGACTCGCTCGAGCGGATTTGGTTCTCGCTCGAGCGAGAATCTTTACGCGCTCGAGTGATAACCAAAGGTCGCTCAAGCGACAACTAGGGATTGCTTAAACAAATTTTGGTCGAAAATTTTGGCTTTGATTCATGATGCTCTTTCGCTCAAGAGATAATAGACCTAGAGTTAGTATGTGTTTCTGAAGCATCCTCGCTCAAGCAAGAATGATGTTTGCTCGAGCGAACCTGGGCAGGGACTCTCCTTTTAACTGCTCCTTAAGGCCTTTTCTTGGTAGATCTTAACGCTCTATGGTTCCTCTATCATTTCTTCTTCCGCCGATACACATTGTACGGTCTGAAAACTAGGTCCTCTTTGTCAGCATCGCTGTCCACGGCCTTCTAATTTTTCATGATTTGTTTATCATGGAATATTTGAGGAATGAAGTCTCTGGATAAATGGAGACACATCAGGGAGCTTGTACGGTCATGTCACGTGGAGGTTTTAATGATCTAAGAAACTAAAATTATATCTATGGACAGATTGGTATCTTTGGTCTAGGTCTTGGAGGCTCCATTGTTTGGGTTGAATTAAACTCTTAAGGAGCATCTGGAGGTATTCTTACTCTGTGGGATTCTTCTATCTTCAACAGAGGTCCCTTTTTCAAAGGAAACCATAGTTTATATGTTATTCTTCAATGACGATTCGATGGGATTCTGGTTCTCTTTACCAATGTCTATGGTCTTCATATCAACGCTCTTAGACCGCTTTTTGGCGGAACTGGAAGCAGTCAAGGCTTCGATTGGAATTGGTATTTCGGGCTGGTGTATTGTCGGTGATTTCAACACCACCAGGTTCTTAGCGGAGAGAACATCGTCTTCTTCTAGCACTCCGCATAGGTTCCATTGATTTTTCGGAGTTCCATCTCTGACGGTGATCTTATAGATGTCTCTATCTAGGGGGAGCTTATACTGTTGGATATTTTAAAGGTTTTAAAAAATAAGCTTTTGAAATTGGGATTTGTCCCACATCGTGTAAACTCTTTTTTGGGTTTAGCTTATATATCATTGTCTTGGCTCAAGGCTTGTAGCCTTCACCCAGGGGGCACCGAATTTTGTAGCTTCCACCGCCATGCAACCCATCAGTCACACACGCAGCGCCGCGCAGCCAAGCAAGTCGAGTCGAGGCAGACACGAACGTATGCGTGGCGTGGCGTCTGATAATTTAATTAAACTTTTGAACAAGTGTGTAACCGCCAATTTGAATTTTAAATCATTCAGTTATTTTTTAAAAGGATATGTCTTATCCGACCGTTCAGTTATATGCAATGGATATGTCCGTTCGGTTACACCTGTTTTATCTATAAAAGGGCCCCAAGACCCCTCATTTTAAATACTGCATATTTTCTTAAATTTCTTCTCCGCGAGTTTAAGCTTTTTCCTTCTCAGAGTTCTGCTTTAGTTTTTGGTGTTCTAGTTGCGTGATCAGATTCACCAAATCTGATCACACGGATACGCTCCTGGTTTGTTGTATCCTAGAACTGATTTGCCGGTAACCTATTAGTGACCACTAGATCATAGTGGTAGGGGCAAATCTCGGTTAAAAGACAACGATATTTAACGTGCCTCGAACCGGATCAGTGTATATTTTAATTCCGATCTTTATCTTCTTTTGCAACCTGAACCTATTGTTCTAACAATTTTAAACCGAGATTTTATGGCTCATATTCAGTCTTCTACTTCTGCTCTACTGAATGATAAGATTCATCCAGCGCTGCCTAATAGCATCCACAAGTTAGACAGTTTTGATGGTTCGAATTTCAGACGGTGGTAGCAGAAATTGCATTTTCTATTAGCCACACTGAAAATTGTATACGTTATCATAACTCCGTGTCCGACTATTATCGAATCATCCACCCTCGCTGAAGGCCGTAAAAAGCATAAATGGGACGACAACGACTACACTTGCAAAGGCTACATTTTGAATGCACTGTCGGATTCTTTGTTCGACGTCTACCGCACCTATGACACTTTGAAGGAACTCTAGGATGCACTCGAGAAGAAATATAAAACTGAAGATGCAGGGTATAATTCTTATATTATCAGTCAGTTTTTCAATTTTACGATGGTTGATGATAAACCTATTCTTAGCCAAGTTCATGATTTTCAAGTTATTATAAATTATATGGTTGCTAATGGTTCTCATTTTGATGAGGATTTTTTGGTTAATGCAGTAATCGCCAAGTTGCCTCCATCATGGAAAGATTACCGAAAAATCCTTAAGCGTAATAATGAGAAGATTTCTATGGAAGATCTTCTTCTTCATTTACGTATTGAGGAAGAATCCTAAGTTAGGGACAAAACAGAAGATCACATTGATATGACATTAAAGGCACACTTGATTGAGTCTAAGTTTGTTAGTGGATCGTTCAAGAAGAGGAAGAGAGGGTATTCTCATTCCAAGGAGAGGAAGAAATTTGCCAAGGAGAATAAGACCATGGTATCGAAGAATGGTGGTTGCTACCACTATGGGAAATCGGGACATTTCAAACGGGATTGTCGCCTCTTCAAGAAGTTGAAGAATCAAGCGAATGCAGTGGAAGTGAAAAATAACTTTGTGGCCGTTCTTTCAAAAGTCAATCTGATTGGTGACATCAATGAATGGTGGATCGACACCGGTGCTACAAAACATGTATGTAATAATCGTGATATGTTTGGGACGTATGACAAAGCTGATGATGATCAAGATCTCTTCATGGGAAACTCATCTATGGCAAAGGTCATAGGACGTGGAAAAGTAAAATTAAATTTTACATTCGATGTTACATGCTCCATATCCGCAAGAATCTCGTTTCGGGTGGTTTATTGATTAAACATGGTTTCAAACTTGTATTTGAATCGGATAAGTTTATCTTATCCAAGAATGACGAATTTGTTGGAAAAGGATATGCCATGGGAGGCATGTTCAAACTCAATGTAACTGATTTAATCAATAAAATCTCACCTTCTTCTTACTCGGTCTCTCTTTTTAATTTATGGCATGATAGATTAGGACATGTTAATTGTAGGTCTATGAAATGCATGACTAACTTAGAGTTAATTCTAAAACACGAATCTTTTGATAGTAGTGCTTGTAATATATGCGCTAAGACTAAAATTACTAGAAAACCTTTTCCTAGTGTTATTAGAAATTCATACTTATTAGATTTAATGCACAGTAATATTTGTGATTTAAACAATGTTTCTACTAGAGAAGGAAAATGATATTTTATTACTTTTATAGATGATTTTTTGAAATATGCTCATATATATTTATTAAATACTAAAAATGAGGCTTTTCAAAGATTTAAGGTTTATAAAGTATTAGTAGAAAATCAATTAAATAAAAAAATAAAACTCATTAGATCTGATCGGGGTGGAGAATATATGTCAAATGAATTCTCTGATTTCTGTGAAATTCATGAAATTCGTCATGAGGTGACGGCTCCTTATACACCACAACAAAACGGAGTTGCCGAAAGAAAATATAAAATATTAGTAGAAATGACTAATGCAATGTTAGTTAATGCTAATTCCGATAAAAATTTATGGGGTAAAATTTTGTTAACTGCTACTCATATTTTGAATAGAATTTCACATAAGAAAAGTTTAACTACACCATATGAACTTTGGAAGAATCGAAAACCTAGTCTAACCTATTTTAAAGTGTGGGGGTGTAGGGCACTTATTAGATTAGTAGATCCTAAAAGACCTAAGATAGGGATTAGATCTATTGAGTGTGCATTTATTGGCTATGCACAAAATAGTAAAGCTTATAAATTTCTAGTTATGGAATCTAATGATAACATCGATAAAAATACTATAATAGAATCTAGAGATGCTATATTCTATGAATCTAAGTTCACTACTCTAACTAATAAATTAAATATTGAATATAAAACTTATGAAGATGGAGAATCTTCTAAATCTAAAGAAGTTATTGAATCTTCAAGTGATGAAGAGTTCATCATTGAACCTCGACGAAGTAAACGTCAACGATTTGAAACTAGTCTTTCAAAAGACTATTATATCTATTTGATTGAAGGAAATATGACCAAAAGTACTAAGAAACATTTGTGTCTAAATGTAGACGATGATCCTATCACTTTTAACGACGCAATGAAATCTAGAGATAGTGCTTTTTTGGAAAGAAGCTATCAATGATGAAATTGATCCAATAATGGGAAACAAAATATGGAAATTAGTAGACTTACCAGAAGGATCTAAACTCATAGGATGTAGATGGATATTTAAAAGAAAACTTAGAACTGATGAAACTATAGAAAAATTTAAGGCAAGATTGGTTGCCAAAGGATATAGACAAAAGGAAGATGTTGATTATTTTGACACCTACGCACCCGTTGCTAGAATTTCGACTATAAGACTTCTAATTGCCTTAGCTTCTATACATAAGTTACAAATCCATCAAATGGATGTTAAAACCGCTTTTTTAAATGGTGATTTAAAAGAAGATGTCTATATGGAACAACCAAAAGGATTTGTTCTACCTGGACAAGAAAAGAAAGTCTGTAAACTTATTAAATCTCTATATGGGCTAAAACAAGCACCAAAACAGTGGCATGAAAAGTTTGATAATACTATTACCAATTTTGGATTCAAAACTAATGAAGCCGACAAATATATGTATTATAAATTTTCTCATAATAATGGTGTTATTATATGTCTTTATGTAGATGATTTACTTATTTTTAGAACTAAGTTAGAAGTTATTTTAGAAACTAAAAACTTCTTAAGTTCATTTTTTAACATGAAGGATATGGGTCGCGTAGATGTAATTTTGAGAATCAAAATTATAAGAAATGAAAATACATTAACTTTAACTCAATCTCATTATGTTGAAAAGATTTTGAAAAGATTTAATCATTTTGATCTAAAATCTGCCAATACACCTCTAGATATTAACGTTAAATTGACTAAAAATGATGGATGATGTGTGCAACAGTTAGAATATGCAAAGGTTATTGGTAGCCTTATGTATGCAATGCATTGTACGTGACCAGACATCGCATTTGTAGTAAGTTAAGTAGATTTACAAGTAACCCTAGTTCTGTTCATTGGAATGATATTTCGCATGTTTTAAGATATTTAAAGGATATTATTAATTATGGTTTACAATTTTCTGGATATCCTCACATTTTAGAAGGATATAGCGATGCAAGTTGGATATCTAGTTCAGAAGAATCAAAGTCTACAAGTGGATGGATATTCACTTTTGGAGGTGCTGCGATCTCATGGGGATCAAAGAAGCAGACTTGCATTACACATTCCACTATGGAATCGAAATTTATTACCTTAGCGGCAAGTGGAAAAGAAGCAGAATGGTTAAGAAATTTACTATTAGGAATTCCAATTATGATTAAACCATTGCCACCTATCTCTATACATTGTGATAATGAAGCAACACTATCAAAGGCTTATAGTCAAATATATAATAGAAAAAATAGACACATTGGTCTAAGACATAACTATGTAAAATAATTACTTAGAGATGGAGTAATCTCAGTAATTGGGTCAGGTCTACAGAGAACCTGGCGGATCCGTTTACTAAAAGCCTTGGCAGAGATGGGATTAATAAAACTTCAATCGGAATGGGTTTAAAGCCATTAAACCTAAACAGTTACTTATGATAGGAACCTTACCTAAACCCTGAACCTTACCTAATATTTGTTTAATCAATGTTTAGGTTCAAAGGAAAAAATAAGTCGTAAATCCGTGGCAGCTAAATGACACTACATTAATGAGAAATAAATCTCATATACATCCCAGGAAGGGTAGTACTTCACCTGTAATGGATAAGGAGAGATAGAGCATTGCTCTTAAAAGTCCTATAACACTATGTGTTGAGATGTTACAGTTACAGGGACATCTCTTATAGGTCTGCCTATATAAGTGTGAAGGTGGAGCCGCTTTTAATGAGACTTGGCTTTATCTCATAAACACTTACAAAAATCAGGGTACTAGCATAGGGCCTAAATGTGCTAACATTTTATTGAACACCAAAATATATGAAATAGGTGCGTAAAATAATTCCGATTTGTCATATAAGATCGTTAATTCAAAACTTAGTTTCACTAAAGATCTTGATAAATTCTGAATTATTTTCACTAAAGTGAAAATTCAAGTCTGTAAGGCATTTTCATTTATGCACATTTTTCTAGCGTTGCTCTATTTCAAATATTTAAAATAGTGGCGGATTGTTTTTTTTTTTTTTTTTAAGTTTTTAATTTTATTTTATTTTAAATATTTAAAATAGTGGGGGATTGTTGGATATTTTAAAGGTTTTAAAAAATAAGCTTTTGAAATTGGGATTTGTCCCACATCGTATAAACTCTTTTTTAGGTTTAGCTTATATATCATTGTCTTGGCTCAAGGCTTGCAACCTTCACCCAAGGGGCACCGAATTTTGTAGCTTCCACCTCCATTGCAGCGTGCCGAATCAAGCCAGTCGGGGCGGGCAGGCGCGAACACGGCGTGGCGTGGTGATACGGTAATTTAATTAAACTTTTGAACAAGTGTGTAATCGCCCATTTGAATTTTAAATCGTTTAGTTATTTTTTAAACGGATATGTCTTATCCGACCGTTCAGTTATATGAAATGGATATGTCCGTTCGGTTATACCTGTTTTATCTATAAAAGGGCCCCAAGACCCCTCATTTTAAATACTGCATATTTTCACAAATTTCTTCTCCGCGAGTTTAAGTTTTTTCCTTCTCAGAGTTCCGCTTTAGTTTTTGGTGTTCTGGTTGCGTGATCAGATTTACGAAATCTGATCACACGGATACGCTCCCGATTTGTTGTATCCTAGAACCGATTTGCCGATAACCTATTGGTGACCACTAGATCATAGTAGTAGGGGTAAATCTCGGTTTAAAGACAACGATATTTAACGTGCCTCGAATCGGATCAGCGTATATTTTAATTCCGATCTTTATCTTCTTTTGCAACCTGAACCTAATGTTCTAACATATACTTAGTCCGATCTGCGTGAATCCCCTAATCTTTCCAAATTGAACCGCTTTCTGATATCGAAGGACTGGGAGTCTAGGTGCCCAGATTACATGGTGGAAGCTCCGGCTCGCCCCACTTCTAACCATCGCCCGTTACTCCTCCAGCCGCGGGCGGGCCATCTCTTCTAAAACCAAAAGGTTCCACTTCCAATTGATGTGGTTTTAAAACTCTTCCGTCTTGCAGGTGATCAGTGATGTTTGGAATTCAGATTCTAAGGTTAGCTGGGCTGGTAGAAAATTTATGTGCAAAATTCAGGCTGTTAGAAATGTTCTGAAAATTCTTTGGGTAACATCTTCATTGCTAAAAAGAAGTCGTCTAGATCAAATTAAAGCCTTTGATGATAAAGAAGAATCTTTCCCGTTATCTTGATCGGAACAGCACATCAGAAACTTACTTGAAGAAGAGCTTCAAGATATCCTCAGAAAGAAGGAAATCTATTCTAGGGATATTTGGGTAAAATCCGACGATTGTAACTCTTTAAGTATCTATTTCATAGGCAAATAGATGCTTTTTACGGTGGAAAACCTACACAGAAGGGGTCATGCCCATTCCAAATAGATATTATGTCGTTCGGATCTTGAGAATAATGCCCACCTCTTCATTCATTGCCCCTCCTCCCTAAACATTTGCAACTCTCTGCTTTAATGATTTGGCATCTCTTGGTAGATTTGCAGATGGCCTTTCTCTCATAGGGAAAGGAGTTTGGTCCTTGGCCTTGATCGTTTCGTTGTGGCTAATTTGGAAATAACGCAGCAATAGGATCTTCGAGGACAAGTGCTTGCATCAATCCTCTATACTTGATAAAATTAAGATAAAAACTTTACTGTGGGCCAAGAGTTGAGGTACGCTGCATCCTTACTCATTTCAGGATTGTTTGAGGAATTGGGACCAACCTATCTTCAATGTAGTTAGTTTTTGGAGTCCTTTCCCTTGGTTCCAGTTGTTGTCTCATTTTCAGTGTTTTTTTTGTTCCTTATATGGCAAGGGCAAGGACCCTATAACCTCAGCGGTATTCATCAAAACAAAAAAATTTGTTCATCCAATCAGATTGAGCACAATATAAAGTAAAAATTATTTTCTCAAAAGCATCCCAAGTTATACTGTTAGACTTGTAACAGTAAGAAGAGATGTCGAGTTAATTCTTATAATCCATCTATAACATATAATGTTGAAATATGGAGTTATGAAGAGTGACTGCTTCCAAACTGAGTTAAGAGCCACTCGGGATGCTTGATGAAAACTAGAATAAAGCACAAACGTTAACGGATTTTAGAAAGCTTTCCTGCGTGATATGATTCAATTGTTGGTAGAGGAGGAAACTTGGTTGAAGAAGATAAATTATCAAGATTATTGATCAACTTTGATTTATCTAGAATAAGAAAAGGTTGAATTCCGTAGGAAAGCAAAAGTTTTCAAGAGTAAAACTTGCAATTTATTTGGTCAATTCATGTCCAATTAGTTAAATTTTGAGTTGGTTAAAGTTAGAATAGGAGAGGGTGGTGTTGATATTCTAAATTTTGAAAGAAAGCTCGTCTCAAACACGCTATAATTATTTATCTTACTGAAACCAAGAATCCTAAGGCTAAAACACACTATCGTTGAATTAAAAGGATTACATTACAAATTTTCAAATATTGTCTCTTGCCAAATGACACAAACAAATTCGACCATTGCTTAGCATTTGAATGCTAAAAAAGTGTGACCAAGAGTGTAATCCAACAGTGGATCTTGTAAGAATCTATGAGGAACCCGAAGTATAAGATGGATAGATCTAAATATACATGACACTTGAAAATTCATATGGTTCTCTGGCCAGCATAGCATTCATATGCCACTCTTTCTAAGAGAAGAATAGGTGCTCTAAAAGTAATTGGATTGCTCTGTATTCTTCTTCAAGCACGTTGAAATAAATTGAGAGGAGATTGGAGGGGGAAACTTAATTTACCCACATATTATTTTAATCAAAACAAACTTTTTAAATTTCATTATTCAAGGCCCCTGAGATAGATTATGAATAAAGGCAGTTTCGGACACGTGGCTGCAAACAAAGTAGCTGAGGGCTAATTACCCATAAAAGGTTTCCTCCAAAAACTTGTACTCTATTTTTAGGGTACCATTATATACCCCACTGAAAGTGTAACCTCGTCCTATCTCTGCATTGACTGCTTTGACTAGACGATACAGATTATTTTCGCCCCAATATTCAACACAAGGAATCTTAAGATTATGGGCATACCATCCGACGATCAATTTTTTATTTCATGTCGCACACATCACGCTAAAATGTGATTTTGGGGTGACTTTTTGAGACACGTGGAATAAAAAACTGTCAGTATGCCTATGACTTCAAGATCCATCGTGTGAAAGATTGAGATGAAAAACAATCTCTACGGCCTAATTCAAAGCAATCAATGCAGTCCAACTGGAGATGCGAGATTACAATTTGACAAGGTGCAAATAATGGCACCCTTATCCTTACTCTGTTTGATCGGTTTTAATCATACTATAGAAAAAAATTTAAATGACATCTCCTAGAGAGTTGACTAACTGCCGTCTACATTGCATCCATTTTCTAGGGATCAGAAGGTACCGCTACAATGAGAACCACATGTGTTTCATTCTCGTTGATCTCATCTTTATAAAAAGTCGCACCTGGAGCTAATGCTTACTATCTCAGAATTGATCCATCCATCTCATTAGAAATGTTTGATGCTTCTTGGGACTTCTTTGGCGACCATGAAGCCACTAGAGGAATTATCGAGTAGATAGATCATATCCAGACATTGCAGTTGCTCTCTGGCGACACGGATTCGACCCACTCCTACCTACCCCAAAGCACCATAGCATGTCAGGAATAATGGGGAAACACACTGAACATAACAACTCTCCTGGTTGGGGGTTGTGCCGTCCTGCCTTTCATTTGACGATACACATTTGAGGAGACCGATCACGAACGTTATAGGTGTGCGAGGGATCCTAGTACCATTCACTTAAAATCCGTAATCCAATGTGTACAAAACATCAAGTGCCATTTACTTAATATCAACTATTTTACTTTTTATTCCTCTCTCTCATGAATCGCACAAGTTTCCTACTATTATACTACTATAAGAAAAAAAAAAAAAAAAAAAACCAAAAAATGCGATGACAGATTCTCATGGATGCTTTTATCAAAAAAAAGATTCTCATGGATGCCCTTCAAACGCTATTAGATTTCATAAAGCACAAGAGAAAAGCAAGCAATCTTTTAAGCCTTTTTTTTTTTTCCGATTATGTCGCCTCATTTCACCTCTTGTGATGATAAATTTGAATCACATAGAATTATTTGAGGATTAAAAAAAAAAAAGGGAGGCCATCAAGTTGTTGCTAAATATTTAACCACCCTAGTTTTTTCAGCCTAGTTACTGATTGTCTCTAGTCATCAAAATCAAGTCAAAGAAGAGTAATTCCAAGGTTTGGTGAATGCCAATTACATATTGGGGTTTAAGAGGACTAAATGACATTATAAACTAAGTCAAAATAACAATGTATGTGTAAGTGAAGAGGGAGGAGAGGAGAGGTTTGATTACTTGCGGAGAGACACACTCCCGATTCCGGAATGAAACCCTTGTGTGTATGCTGCATTCTTGAAAATCATCTGCAGCGTAAATTCCAAAAAAGCAACAGAAAAATGTAAATCAGGCAGCTGCAGACAGTGATCGACTAAAAAATAGGGCAATCAAGTTATATCATAACTAGTCTCAGACAGTGATGGACTAAAAAATAGGGCAATCAAGTTATATCATAACTAGTCTCATCAATTGGACATCTTGTCGCCCCCCTTGTCTACCAAATGTTCAATCTAACTGCCGAAATCATACGTTTGAATTGGGGAATAATGGCACACGAACACTCCTGTACAGATTATGCATGATGTACAATCGAATTCATCAAGATCATAGATTGTATACTGCACTATAGTACCTTCAAAAATCACACTCGTTGGAGGATCTAAACCGTCCAATCTATGCATTCTAAAATGAACGATTATTTATTTCTTTACTGGTCGAAATTAAACTGCACCAATCGGTTGATTAGAATCCTATAATCTGTATCATGTTTCGGCTAAGACATGTGTCAACATTGGCTGCTAGTCATGCCAGATTCTGTTTAAGGCGGTCATTGTCGTCGCCCTCCTGAATTTTTCATTAACCTATTTAGTTTTTCTAAATCTAAAAAAAAATTGAAAGAAAGGATTAATCTTGTCAATGGATTACATCCACACATATCAGACCCAAAAAATCCATTAAAAAAAATCTCCGCTTTATTCTGCAAAGGTTGCCGTCTATGCAAACGATGGGCTTTTTTGCATTTTTAGGTTTTTGTTGTTTTTTTATCTTCCCTTTTGTTAAAAGCATCTCATTGGATCTTCTTGATTTGCTGTAGTTTTGTTTGTGTTAATTTGATGAAATTATGACTTAAGTTTATAAAAAGCACGGCTACACATAAGATTGATAATCTTATGACGTGAGGAGAGTCGATGCAAATAAAATATTAACCTAACAGACGAAAAATGCTAGACACGGTTACCAACGATTATATTATTAAACTCCATGAAAGTATAAAGCATTAGAAACTCTGCTGACAGTAAAAATACGCCCAGGACTGGAAGATGCAAAAAAGTTCAAAGAGAGAGAGAGGTATCTAAAACGAAATGATCAAGAAATATTCCTCATCATCATCATTGTCATCATGTCCCGTTTATTTGGGGTCAGCTTTGTGAGTCTTATTAAATTTTCAATCATCATTGATAAATAGGATTAGGACCCGACTCTCCTGACCATTATTTAAACACCATGATCTTATATCACCAATGCTTGAAGTTGTAGGTGACCCGTGCCGTCAAAGTGAATCGTAGATTGAAGTGCAATTGGCCCAAAAATGATGTTTAGGGAGATTTAAACCATCCGATATGTGTACTATAATTTCAACTATTGTTCTTAGTTTTAACGGCTGACATTAAAGTTCATCAATCGGATGGTTCACATCGACTTGTAAGCATGTTTCTTTGGGCTGAGATATGTTCCAATGAAAGATTGTCGCTTGGACAATTTAGATTAATCACAAATGCGTGTCACATGACATAATGCTAAATCACACTTCGATGGTGTGAGATAAAAAGTCTAACTTTAACGGTGTAAAATCATTTAAACACCATTTTGGTGTTTATAGAATAAATGATGATCGAAGTAGAATGTCAGTATTGTACTGAGAAAGCAAAGGCCTATTATCTTTGAATTTATCTATTGTTAATCAAACGCCTATTATCTTTGAAGTTATCTACTGTTTGTAATTCAGAGGTCGTCAATTCTAAAAACCTGGGTGCGCTGTGATCAAGGATCAAAATTTCGGCCGAAATGACCGAAATTTCAGCCCCCACCAAAACCAAAATTTCGGTCAGATTTATATGGGGATCAAATTTCGGTTTCAGTCCCCTCGGAAATCGAAATGATAACCAAAATTTTGATCCTTGGCTGTGATACCCTTGAACACGTGTCGTTGAAATCGTAGTCGTCATCGTTGATGTAATGGGACCGTTCCCATGAATTTGCAGCCATAATGATTAGCACTAAAAATACCTTCATTATCATCACCAATAACAGGCTTTTTCTGCACATCCTTTTAATTGAGAAAGTTAGAAAGAAAACCGACTCTTTAAGAAAGGAAAAGGCGGACACAAAGGGGTCAAGAAAAGCAGTCAGAAAGAAAGCAAGCCAGAAAGCCAGCGAGGGGATCCAAATCTGGAGAGGGTATACGGAGCGAGTCCAGAGTGAACACTTAATGCACAAGAGAAACAAAAGAGATTTTCAGCGAGACTCTTGCTCGTAATGGAGTGAAAAGGATTGTTAGGAGTTAACATACTTATTCCAACAGCATTATTTAGTACTCACCGTCAGGTTCTCCAAATCCAAACTTAGTCGCTTCTTGACACCATCCAATACTAGAGGTCCAAGATGCTCCCCATGTTGTTGAATAGATTCCCTGGTAATCTGCATTATTCACCAATGCAATCTGAAATAATGGAACTTGAGATCAACAAGAGCATGCAAAAACCATTCTATTTACCTCCGAAAGGACCACCGCTGATGTTTTAGAGATGATTTCATCGACAAATTTCCTGACATCAGTGACTGAAGCCAAGGGATCTGTGGCTCTCTGTGGTTTCTTCTCCACAATTCCTTGTGAATAATTTGACTGAGCAACAGCTTTTTCTACAACATACGTTAGAAGCAGGTTACTGAAAAGAGCATCTATTTGGCAGTAGAATGAGAGGAGTATATCAACACAAAAATATATACTGTAATAGATGAGAGGAAATCCCGTCAAGTACGTACTTTTTTTCTTGGCCTTGTTACAACTATGGTAGGAACAATGATAGAACTTATCGGAGGGTTCTCAATTGAGATGGCTGGTGTTTAGCATAGCAACTCGGGGTTCGGCAAGGTTAAAATTTGAAAAATAATCGGCAAAATTCAGCCAGTTCAAGGAAAAATTCGAAGAAAATATTGGAGAAAATAAAATAAAAGATTAAAAAGTAAAAAAATATTAAAATTCACAAATTTCTAAAGAAGTCATGAATTATCCACAAAATTTTAAAAAAATGGATGAATTTTTAAAAAATTCGCGAATAATTTGTGATTAATTCGCAGAACCAGAAATCCGTGAATTTGGCTGGAGACTGGTATTTAGAGGAGGGTAACCAAAGCAGATGACCATCTGACAGTGACAAAGGTGTTTTTCCCGGACCCACAGAATTGCTATTAATTTATAGAAGAAATTAACATTCAGAAATGAAGACTGAAAAGGCAGGACATCAATAGGAAAATGGAAGATTGTTTACAAGATCTGTAATTACTATAATCAACAAACTTATATACAACAAGGACAGGCAAGAAAAAAACAGAGAAAATTAATATAAAGGCTGATGAGTAAAATATATTAATATGCAGGACTGATATGTAAAGGTAAAACAATATCTTCTTAATACACTGGTTTCTGTAAGAGTTGATATTAGATGCTGACTGCACCAACTTAAGGGATCCGCACCGTGTGTCATGCAGATCTAATGACATGCACAGGCTTCAAGAACATGGGTTGGGCACCTAAGTCCCAATTGTTTTTGTAGATATATCTCGGCAAACACACAGATATATATATATATATATTGGAAAAAGGGAATATGCACTCGAACACAAGGCTTGACCAGCGTGATTGAATGCAAGATCATGAGTTACACCCATCCTCTAAGGGCATCCATCCCCATAAGAAATAAAATTTCCAGACCGCTTTGCCCTTTAAGACCCATGTAAAAGTTTCCTACCCACCGCCTAATTTCTCACCTTTAACCAACATTTGAACGGTTGATAAACAGCCTTTTTAATTTTTTTCTTTATGGATGGATCTGGTCGACCTTGGGCAACTTGCCATGGCTCCCATCCCTTGGATGCGTGCCACGTGGAGCCCAGCAGGTTCGAACGTACTGTGTTCGAATGCATAATTCCTGGACTCATCTCTCTCTCTCTCTCTCTCTCTCTCTCTCTCTCTCTCTATATATATATATATATATATATAGACAGAGAGAGTAAGATATGGGGATGTGTGTGATTTCACACATCTTCATTCTTTCCCCTCTCATTAATATTGATTCTGCTGATTATAATTCTCGCCACAAACTAATTACAGTCCATGCCATTAATAAAAATTTAATTTACAAAGTTACCCTTTAATAACTAATATCCTAATCTATGTATATGAACAACAAGAAAAGTTGTAACTACAAAGTTAAAGACTGTAAATATTTCTCATAAAATCGAAGTCGTTGGAGTAATGGAAGGATGTACACTGAACACAAAAAATGGGGAGCAAAATTCTGACACTAATGTTCACAAACAAGAAAAAATTATCTGCATAGGAACCATTATACTTCATCATTGGTTGTTTTACCTGTAGGGATTGCTGACTTCTTCTCCACGGACACATGATTTTGAGTAGGAAGTTGAATGGAAGATGCTTTCTCCAATGGAACAAGTGCTGCAAGATCAGGTGGTTGATCCTTCCCTACAGGAGGTGTAGTCTACTACAAGCCATTCAATTGTTATTCATAATGCCATCAACATAAATTTGCTCTAGAATACGAACAATAAATCACCTTTAAATCAACATATGATGGATTCTTTCCAATGGAAACCAGAAATTTATCGAGGTCACGTGCAGTGAGAGCTGAAATATACGTGATTTGTCCAATTATCAGTGGTTAAATTAGGAATATAGCCAATGAACAATAAAGACAGCTGAGTTTTAAACACGACCAAGAGAAGATGTCGACACAAGAAGAGAAGACATAATAGAGGATGAAAAAGAGAGCAAGAAACGAACCAACATAAATACCCATGTAACATATTGGGCCTTTATGAAGGCCCTATAAAACAAGTACTAGATTGAAGTGGCGTGACTGTAAGCGGTCACATGCCACTTCAAACAAGAATAAAAAAGTCCTATCTCTCTCGCCTAAAATCAAGATTTTACACTAGGGGAAAAAAAGAGGGAATATTGACCTTCAATATTGACTTGCTTATCTACCTCTCTTGCCTAAAATTTAGGTGAAAGAAATCTCTTTCTCCTCTAACTAATAGAAGACTAACACGAGAGAAAGAGAAAGGTCTCTCTCGCCTTCACTCTCCCAGTAAATACAAGATTTTACATGAGTTAAAAAAAGGGAAAAGAAAAAAAGAGGGAATGTTGACCCTCACATATTGATTTCTTATTTTAGCTTTATTATGAGAGTTTTATTTAGAAGTTTCTCTAGGATCAAAGAGTATGTAGTATAGCTCAAGTAAAATGTATCTAAAGTAAGTTACAAAGCCAAAATTGAACATGGCAAGCCATCCTATAAAAGGAAGTAACCATATCTCCAACTGAATCTAAATAGTTTTACAACGCCGGGATAAAAATGTCAGTCCTTCACAAGGTTTCATTTATGAGATATAAACTAAACAAAATACAAAAGAGCCAATGAAGAGTGAGAACAAAACAACGGTATACATATTTAGAGAAACTTTTCACTTACAAATGGTCATGTCATTTGAGAGTGGGTGGAAAAAGCAGCGCTCTTGAGCTTTTAATCCTTGATCCAATAATAGTGAAACATTTCTTCACAAAAAGATAAAATAAAATAAAAATAATAAAAATATCATTATTATTAATTTATTAAATTCAAGTATTACAGTCTAAATGACCTCTGTACATACCACAAAGAGAACATAGCGAAGCTAAAGTAGATGAGGTAACAAAAATATTAGTCTCTATCAAAATTTATACTAAACAACCCCCATCTAAAACCACAAAAGCATCTCTATAGAGAATATATGTAAAAAACATGTTCTGCAAATATGCAGACTCATAACCGTAGTTTTCAGTTGCGATGGAGTGAAGATGTTAAAGTAGAGTAAGTTGTAAATAAAGAATTCTATAATTTGTTGACAAGCAAGTAACACTTTCCCTGGAACATTGCAGGAAACAATTTGTGAATCACTAAAAAATGAAATGGGACAAATCATATATTTTATAATCTAAGGGCCACAAAGGAATCCAAAAAAAAAAAAAAAACCATCTCATTCCAAAAAATTGGAAATCCTAAATCATGCTAAATGGTATATCAGACGGCATTTGGACAAGAGGATAGGATTTGTGTTGATTATTTCATAGTGCCAAAGGAACCATCAACAAAGGCCTCGCTCGGTGCATCTGTATCTCAACTGGAATGCGCACGCTGACGTAACCTTGGGGTGGTAAGTTCAGTCCCAGATTGTTTTTTTTTGACAATTTTAAATTTATAACTAATCATGTAAATGCAAGCAGAAAAAAAAAAACAAAAACCAGCCTCACTACTTTGCGAATCAAAGTTTGGAAGACCCATGAAATCGCCCTGAGCTGACGCCTCAATGTAGAGGATTGGTATGGTCATAGAGAGAATTGCAGCCAGAACCAATCGCCTGATTCACCAATGCATCAGCAGGTCTGTTTCTTTCTCTGATGATATGAGTAACTTTCCATTGACTCCCATTCACAAGGTTCATACTGCCTTCCAACCATTGAGCCACATTGCATGGAGATTCAACTCCTTTGAGAGCATAAACCAGAGTAGCCGAATCTGTCCATTGAGTCACCCTAACTAAAATTCTAGGTCGTACTCCCCTCTCTATCTAAACTGGAGAGCCTCTCGCGCTCTCTCGCCAAAAGCTAAAGATCCTTTGAATATGAGTGACTTCCCATTAAATCCCATTCAAAATATTGCTTTCCAACCATGGAGATTCACCACCCCTTGAGAGCATAAACAATTGTAGCCGAATCTGTCTCGATACTGGAAAAGAAAACTCAGGCCTAGGCAATGAAGTCCCGTGTGACAAAGATTGCATTAGATATGCAAATTTTTGCTACAACGAATAAACCACCGAAAAAGCGAAATTTTGGAAAAAAATCGTGAATTAATCATGAAAACTGCATTTTATATATTTTTTCAGACTTTTACTATATTAATAATATAATACAATTATAGACTACATATAAATATAATGAGTTATTAAACTCGTCACCCTAACAAAAAATCTTGCTCTTGGCTCTCTCTTGTCAAAACTCTGAAGCCTCTTGCGATCTCACCCCAAAAGGAAAAGAAAGTAATATGTGAAGGAGAAGAAATAAACAAGCGCAGCTTCTTCTGCAGCTGCTCTATCTCTCTATCTCTGCTTTTCTTAATGAATGCCATTTGCAACGAGTTGTACCTAGGATCTATCACAAGGATGAGGGTTCATCTCATATTCATTAGTCCCTAATAGTGTGCCACAAAGAAAAAATTAAAGATGCAGATCTTTCTAAGCTAATGGAAGGGGCACTTCGTCAGGGCCGTACCCTTTGTTAAATGTTGATAAGTACTAATATAACCTATAGATTGTCGTCCGATGAAAGCTATTTAATATATTTTGTGTAGTTTTAGTGATTAATAGGTCTGGAGATACGCCAAGCATAAAATAGCACAAGAGTTCAGAAAAAAAAACGTGACATCTGTGCGACCTTCAGTCATCCAAAACTTATCCTGATTTGCAGCTCTATTTTGACCTCTAAAACATCAGATTCGTGAAATTGCTATTTCACACAAAGTTGTAAAGTTCGTTGTCTTCTTTTCAATGCCACAAGAATCGCGTCAATCCGAGTTTGGAGTCAACAGTTATGGCCAAAATACTAATGATGTGTCAGTGGTCACGAAAATCTGGAAAAATCGATCGATCAAATTTGTAAGTCGATCGACCGATTATGGGCTGAAAATCACTTTAAGTGTGTGAAAATGTATTTAAGAGAGCGTGAGTTCGAACTAAATTCGATTGATCGATATGGAAAATCGATCGATCGACCTTAGACCAAGAATTTGTGCGATTTTGAATTTTAAAAGAGAGGGAAAATATTAGAATTACGGGAGTAACCCTATATATATTATTTTTGGAATTCGAATTAGAGAGCTCTTCTTTTTTGCATTTTCTCTTGTCAATTTTGAGGTTTTTCTTAGAGAAAGAGGGGCTAACCCTGAAATAGAAGAGTTTTCTAAAAGACAATTAAAGTTGTAGTTGCTTTATCTATCGGATAGCGAATCTATGGATCATCTTCCATCTTTCTGGTATTTTTAATGGATTCATTTTGTTTTATTCAAGTTTATATCATGATTAATTTAGAAATGTGTGGCTAATATCTTAGGGTTTTAGGATCTAATGAACCCCATCTAAGGGTATATTCATAGATCAGATCTCGGGTTGGAAATAGATTAGATGTTTGTGAAGCTTTAATGATTATTGCTCTTGCATCCTTTTGGAACATAATCATAGATCTGAGATATGGGAGTTCGTCATACTCCTTCTATGATCTAGGGTTCATGTTTGGAATCCTCTATCTGGTTTTTATTGCTTTCAAATAGATATTTTTATTCATTGTGAATTGATCTGCATCAAGTACAGTGAATATTTAAGATCTGTTGCATAAGAGATTTGGAAGAGCAAACATTCATGGTTGATTTTGTTATTTATCGTTATATTTTTCAAGGTTTAATTGATTGATTTCGATGGACTATGAGGTTTATCATCTAATTCATTCCATCCCTGTGATCTTATAGAGTGAACATCCGTCTAAGGATGGGAGGATTTAGTATCCTAATCCCTTGTTTCTCTTTTCATTAAATTTCTAACTATTTGATTAGATCATTTCATCATTCCTCAAACTATTGTCCGTTAGATTAAGATTGATTTTGTTCGATAAATCTTCTAGATTGGTGTCTCTAGTCTCTATAATTTTTGTTTACCATCCTCGTGGGATCGACAATTTTTAGGAATTAAAATCAATCAGAAATTTTGAAAATGAGATTAGTCTTTCTACTAGTCTAACAAAAAAAATTGTCTGTGTTATTTGTATACTGTCATGTCAATGCATGAGGTCAATCTAGAACCATGTGCTATTTGTATAAACCCGATGCACATTACACCAATGTATCGCTTTAACACCCAAATTATTATCTTGAACAAGTCGACCAAAATCTCATTTGGAACACCTTTGCCTGGCAGAGACGAGTCAACGACATGCAAGGGTTCAATCAACCTTCAATGTGGGATATGATGCCTAACTCTGACCAGAGTTCTTACCCCGGCAACTTTCCTAATGAGTTTCCACAGCAAACTCAATACTTTCGAGACACAGAACCATATGTACCATCCAAAACTTCTTTCGCAAAATATTTATAAATATGTATGCACACCACAAATCAGGCATTTTCTAGGTTACCCAAGTTAGAAAGTTAGAATCCCAAGCTTGTCAGTTGGTGAAACACATAAAAAATGAGGATAAATTAGAGGAGTCCTTTATTGACACCAATCTGAATGAAGAATATCTTCAAGAGGATCCCTCTAATATCATTCAGGAATATGAGCAGAACCAATTGGTCACTATGCTCGAGACTAACACAATGAGCACTAAGGCAGTGACTACGGGGAAAAGAGGAAATAGAATGAAGCGATACTGATGTTGATGGGGGAATTGAGAATCAAATAGAATCGAGGGATTTCAAAAAAACACCCCTACAAACATGTTAGAAGCTTATCTACCCAACTTTCTCCAGTTCAGTCACATCGGCCTGGGTCTTTAGTTCTTCGAATTTATCGATGTATTCCGTGATCGGTGAATTTCCTTGACGTAATGAATGCCACTGATCAAGAATGTGTTCCTCGTAGGATATAGGAACATATTTATCGCTCAACTGGTCCTTCATCTCTTCCCAAGTGGAAATGGGAGGAAGACCGTTGGACTGTCTTCGGCGCTCTAGACCCATCTAATAAAGTCGAGTTTGGCATGTAAGTTTAACCTTTGCAAAGCGGACCTTTCGCTCTTCAGGCATGGCGTACCACTCGAAGTAACTTTCCATGCCGGTGACCCACTCAAGAAAGACTTTAGATTGCCTTTTCCCATCAAAAGTAGGGGCGCCCATTTTTACCGATATCATGATTTTATCGTCCTAATTGGTTTGGACTTCACGACGATGAAGAACTTCTCTCCTTCGTTCATGGTGTGGACTCTATTAGGGTTTTCGGCGATAAACTCATTGAATTCTTCCACGCGGGTTTCTAAACCTTCATGCCGAGTTTGCAGATCTTGCAACTATTGATGCACCTGAGTATGGTTCTCATCCATCCGGGTTTGAAGGGCGGACACCCTAGACGTAAGGTCTCTAAGTCAGGCTTCTATCTTGTTGGGATCCATGGAGGTGCAAGACAAAATTAGAAAAAGGTTAGACGAAAGCTAGACAAAAAACTAGACAAGAACAAGATAAAAGCTAGACGAAAAATTCAGACAAAAGTTAGACAAAAAAAACTAGATGAAAACTAGACAAAAGCTAGACAAATTTGAAATAATGAACCGAAAATGGTGTAAACAAAATAATAAAAGAAATAAGCCCTAAAACATATATGAACACTGAAACCATAAAACTAAAACTGACTCTCGGATACCAATTTGATGCGGGAACTTATTAAACGCAATGTTAGGGCTAAGATTAGGATTAAATTTAATTTAATCAATTAAAATTAACAATTTCTCATAATAAATTACCACAAAAAATTCTAGATATTCAATTAGATGATTTAATGTCGACCCAAAATAGTGTTGCTTTCGTGTACGTTCCCTATCGCGGATCTAGAAGACTAGGGTTCTTATGAACGGCTAGATCTCCGATAGTTTTAAGGCGTCAAACGAAATTGCAAGCGGATGCCCTCGACACCGTACAAAAATAAAAAGCTAGTAATGATTTAATGAAGAATGGGTGATTTGATTTTGGATTTTTATGGAATAAATAGGCTAGATCTAGGATTTAACGGAAAATAAAATAACTAGGGTTATGCTACTTACGCAAACCGTAGATCTAAAGAAGATAGAGATGGAAGAAGAGTTTGCCTCACACCAACCACAAGCGGGAATTAAAGAATCACTCTCCATTTTGAGAGAATCACACCCTCACGAAAGTTTAGAACTCTTAATTTTGCATAAGCAATTTTCATTAACCAAAAAAGTAATAATAAAAGTGTTTACAAGCCTTTAAATAGGCTAACCAAAACCCTAACCTAATACTACTAAAACACAAAATGGCAACTTTTGCCTAAAATTATAAAAATCCGCCAAAATCCGCGTCAATGGTCGATCAATATGTGCCTTCGATCAATCGACTATATAAAAATATAAGTCATCCAGAGAGTCTTCCGAAAGCGCTATCACTTCTGACCCAAATCGATCTATCGAAGGTAAGGGTCGAACGATATTAAAACTTAGCCTCAGAAACGTATGCGATGTCCATCCTCGATCGATCGAAGTAGGAAGTCGATTGATCAACTGAGCAATATTCAGTCTTCCGAATTTGAGTTGTTTTTCTTTCCCTCGCCTCTAACTCTCTTCTTCCGCCTTCGGAACGTCGTTGGCGGTTGTTTGAATCTAATGTCCCCATCTCCGTGCCTCTTTGATCTACTTTATTTTAGGTGGCTTTTGGTGAAACTATGGCCTTCTTGTGATAAAAAACAATAATAACAACAGTTGGATTGAAACATGCATTTAAAATTGACGTGTTATGCTATTTCAACTAAAAATGAAGTAACTAGGACGCCAAAAATGTTGTGTTTTACTTCCATGATTGATTAGTCATCACATCCCCAAAGCAGAATTGCATTTTGCAACTTCAGGACATACATGCCCCCTATATGTTCAGGCTCCATGACTTTTAGATATATTTTTATATCAAATATGCCAACCGATAAACAAATAATTATGAATAAGAGATTATAGAAGGTAATAAAATGTATGAAAGTTTTAGGGTTGAAAATATATAAGGCTAACAAATATGAAAAAAAAGGGAACTTTACACCAGTAGTGGCTGAGATAAGTCCAAATGCCAACAACTGTAATGATCGATTAATTTGACTATCGGAAGACAATATAGATAAACAATACCGTGCAGAGTCATTAATTAGGGAAAATGGAGTAACACATCCGAGGGGAACCTTGCAAAACAAAAATGAAATGCAATTAAGTGAGAAGAAATATCTATACACTCAAGGAAAACAAGGGCAAGCACATCATGTTAAATTGACGAAATGCCCTAAGTTATTTGATAATATCAACATCCTTACAAGATAACAAACTTGAGATGATAAAAGCACCCTCAGAAAAATCCATAAGCAACTACAACACCACATATTACATGTTTCCTCTTTATGTTTTCTTTGAACAGGTAAAATTTTATCAAATAACTTAAACCTGAAAAAACAAATTTACAAAATACAAAATTGTCCTGTCCAAAAAAACTGGCTTACACTAAAAACAGCCAAAAAATATTTGCAAAAGCCAAATTCTACAAGATTGAAACATAGCTTGATAAGTGAACCAAACCAAGAATAATAAATGATTCTACACTGGTTTTCTTCATCATATTTATACAATAATCATGGTTTTCCAACATTGAAACTGTGGTTTCATAATCCTAAAGCCAAGGTCCAGGCACATGTCAGACCAAAGTGACAAAATAATGGTACGGGTTTAATATGGTGTGCGAGAAAGTTGGAAAAAAAGGGCAAAATATGGGAAAATTTTGAAAGTTAAAAAAATTGTAAAATACAGAATACGAAAAAAAAAAAAAAAAAAGGAAAACCGGGAAAAATAGCGAAAAAATGAGATAATATTTTTTTGAAAGAGTTTCAAAATACGGGGGGAAAACGTTTAATACGTGGGGAAAAAATGCGCATCATACACATTTTTTTTTTTTTTTAAAAGCCGTATTTTGTCACTGTGTAAGACAGTATAGAAGTTCAATGAGAAAATAGTGAAGCTTGGGAACTGCATTTAGGGTCATAAACTCAATACTTAAATTTGTTATGAGCAAAAGCAATATTCTCAGATGAAGGAAAACACCAACCTGAAGTATTTCATGCAAAGCTTCTTCAGGAGCCATCCGCAAACCACTTTTTCCCAAACCAAGCCGCTGCGATAAAACTGATCAGCTTTTAAGTCAGATACAACTCCAATGAATGAAATCAATGTATGCAGTTTAACTTGATAATGGAAATCCATGTAAATAAGCAATATACCTTTCAAATCCACAATGGTACCTTCCAGAGCAGAAACAATATAAAATCTCTGTTTCTTGTCCTGCATCAAACAAACAAGTAAAGATCCAGGTCATAAGAAGACTGACAGGTATCAAATACAAAATTATAACGAGAAGAAAAAAGTTCTTTTTGGCAAAAATCATAACAACTTACCTTCAATAATAAATTTTTACTTGATCCACCTCCCAAATTCCCAACATACTTTGCCTAACAGACAATCAAAGTTGCTTCATAAAATAAACCTCCAACAAATGCTTCAGTTAAATGCTTTTAAGGTACCGAAAATAAATAATAATAATAAATAAATAAATAAATTCACCTACTTACCTGAGCTTCAACTGTCAGCACTACCGGATGATTGTAGCTATCAAAATCAATTTGAAGTTCCTACATCTCACAAATGGCATGTTAGTCCACAGAAATCAGAACTTATAAAAAGGATTTGGCAGACAGTAATTATAGCACACCAAGTGATTTCCATTAAATGTGTCTCCCAAACACTACACTGATCAATGACTGATGCAAATAAGATGAGCTATCATGTAACATTTCGAGAATTTATTGAAGGCAAAAAGTTCAACAGTTTCTCTTTGAAGCCAATCTTCACCTTTCTTAGAGCCCACATTTCGTCTTTACAAGAGAAAGTGTAAGGTGTAGAGTGTAGAGTGTAGAGTGTAGGGTATAAGATGTACGTGGCCTCTTGTTCATGGCCTAGAGCTCTATTTATAAGAGCATAAATGAACAAGGATTAAAGATCAAGTATGGTGGGGCCAACTCACCCATTATCAAAACTGAGTTGACTAGGGCACAACTTGTCATTATAGACTTTCCTTCGAAACTTACGACTTAACAAACTCGTATTTTGGAGAGTAATACCGGCCTCCACTGATAGCTGTTTAGGCAAAGTCGCAATGACACACAAGTCTTTGAACATTGGATATAATACTATACAGCAAAAAGTTTCTGGGCCGTTCCCTCCTCCCCTTGTATATAATGGATGGCTACACTAAAGAGGACTGGTGGCCTTGAAACTCACAATGCAGGGATATTACCAGCACAACAGACTGACTAATTCAATTTGAATACTTTATGATCGACCATTTTATAAATTTTTTAACGCATTACAACATTAAATTGTACGATGTACATTGTAGGCTTTGTAGCAGAATAAAAAGGACAATGAGAGTGTTAACATCTAAGAAAAGGTTACAATAGCGCTTGATAACAGTACTTTACGGCCCTGTACATACCAGCGCCAATCTGTACTGGTAAAATATAGAAACCAAATGTTCCATTGAACGTTTGTATCATTCGGAACACACCGGTACCAGTTTGTACCAGCTACTATGCACCAGTGCAAGCCAACACTGGTGCTAGTACCTAAACTGAGATTTTATACTCATCTAACACCAGTTGGTGAGTTAGACTCAATGATCCAAAATTATCTGGATTCATTTCATCTATATTGCTAGGTAAGTGAAAAATTAAATTAAAGAACAATAGAGTACAAGGGAGTGGGAATAGTAGAGTACAAGGGAGTGGGAGTAACCCATAGTCCCTAATAATTTCATGATGGAAGAGCTTTGGCACCCCTCTCATCATGAAATTTGAGAGAGCTAGTGTACCAAAACGGAAATTAGGAAGCGATCAGCTATGAAAGTGAAACATCTGCGAGCATCAAGAGGAAGGTCTTCTTTGAGAAAAAGCTGATTTTTTGGTAGTTGAAGCACTGTTTGCTAATGCGTCTGCCACTCTGTTACCTTCCCGGAATATGTGGGTGGCAGCCCAATTAAAGTTGGCCAGTCTGAGTAACCATTCGTTGGGTCACAATTTAGCCTTCCAAGGGTAGTCTTTGCCATCAGCATTATTCATTTGCCTTCTTTTTCCACTCTGCCTCCATGAAGTTTTTTATCGATTCTCTTATATCCTCTTGGCAAACTAAAGCACTTCACCCTGTTACGTAAGTCTTCTTTAAGCCTATAGTATCCCTCACCCATCATACTATCATCTAATGTATGCCTTAAGTCGCAAGTTTAAAACTACAAGAGTAAAATTTCAAACAATTGAAACAAGCAACCAATCAAACTCATTGACCAATTAAAAAGCATAAAAAACACATAATTTAATAATTCTATTTATCTTATTCTTTATCTAGCATGTACAAAACCTACAAGAATTAAAATAATAATAAATGCCTTAAAAATAATATAACACTTTCAGATAAAAAACTGTGTAAATTCAAATCGTTATATGTGATAAAATTAAACATAAAAATTAAACTCCAAAAAAAAACCTAGAAAATAAAAATTTCATAGATTTAATTTTATAAGATACTAAATCATAAGAAGAAGAAACAATGATCCATATACTGAGGCGGATGCATGGAGTAACAAGAAAGGATAATATTAGAACAAGTATATAGGAGAAAGTTAATGGTAACCCAATAAAAGAGAAAATTAAAGCATGTCACTTGAGATCGTTTCGGCATATCGATCAAAGATTTGAAACAGGCCCTGTATGAAGGATTGAAACAATGTAAGTATATAATGAAGAATAAGGAAGAGTAAGAGACTTGGATAGAAGTGATAAAATATATGAAAGATTGTGGAGTAACTAAGGGATTATTTGGAAAAGCACTTCGGAAGTCGATTTTTGTTCTCGCTCAAAAAACTAAAAACATGGTAGGAGCTACGTTCGGTAACTTTGATAGAATTCAAGTTCTTTGTCATAAACGAGTAGCTAAGGAGGTGCTCGAGGAATCTAAAGAACAAAGGTTTCTGCAAAAGGAAACATGATGATGGAACTCAAAGATTCAGAAGTCAATTGTCGAGAAGAAATGTTTTAAGGAATAGCAAAGAACAAGAAATACAGAAGGTCTTGAAAGATATAAACTCCCCAAAAATGAAACGAAGAAAGTCGTGAGTAAAGTTAAGTATAAAGCATATAAAAAACAGTACATCAAGATGAGAAAGAAAAGATAAATAAATTGTCAAGGTAAGAGACAAGAATACTAGAGATCTTGACGAAATAAGGTGCATTAGAGATGGATGATGGCCAAAGGGTCTTGGTAAATGAAATGAGATAAAGAAGAGATAGAAAGAATGCTTTAAAGATCTCTGAATACGGGATGTGTGAGGAAGTATATCAGGAAGAGGAACCAAGTCAAGGGAAGATAATCGAAGTACTGGAAGCTGAAGTAAAACCAGGCTTACCGATAGAAGTGTGGATTGTGATGGGGAAAATGGACTGAATCGATGGAATAAATTTTTCAAAAAGAAATGCCTTCACAAAGGAAAAAATTGTGCTTTTTTTCTGCTAGATAAGCAAAGGGATTTGGAAGGGTCCCCCACCCTTAATTACCAAAAGGAAAAGGTACAAAAGTTCTTCAAGTGTAGGACTCAACACATTACAAAGACTACCCGAAAAAAGACAAAAGTTGGGGCAACCCCAACACCATAACAAGGAAAGCCCACAAGTGGAGAACTCTACAATGTACAAGACACGAATAGGAAGACTAAGACAGCCCCATATCAGCTCCAAAAAGACAAGACATATCATTAGAAATTCTATGAAGGAGAACCCGTTTGTGCAATTTGTCACCTTAAAAAATGTGCATGGTCCTATCTGAACAACTGTGAAACATAGAGGCCGTAATGAACCTAGCCCTACGTCTATCAGATCCATGGATATTACTATTGAAATTCATTAAGTCTTCATCAAGGGATCTTTGTGCCAAACAGATAAGTGTGATCTTTGTGCCAACTATCGAGCAATTAATCTTACGCGTAAGACTACGAAAACTTTAAGACAGAATGGTAAAGAACGGCTCAAACAGAAATCAAGTTTATCAAAGAACCATCTTGGATTTATGTGAAGATGATCAACAACTGAAATCATTTTCTTATTAAGGCAGGTATGTGGATATGATGGGGGTGATTCCTGAGTGGTCTACCACAGTGCAAAATTGGCAAAGGGTTAAGTTCCAAAATTAGCAAAGGGTTCCACAATTGGCAAAGGGTTGAGTCGCACATTTATGGCCTTTAGTTCCAAAGCAAGACGAAGCTAAGGATTTAAAGAAGTTTCGAGTTTAAACCCATTAGCCTACTTGATAGTGTTTATAAAATTATTGCAAAAGTGCTAATGAACCATTTGAAAGCAATTATGAAATTGATTACATGCCTCAATAAGAGGAATTTGTGGAAGGGCATCAAATTCACGGAGTAGCGTGCATTAATGTCATGATTCAGGATGTAAGCTAGGAAACCCACAGATTGTTTGCAATTTTATATGCAGAAAGCATATGAACCAGTCAATGGGAACTTTCCGGAGTTTATTAATAAGACGTTGAATTTTGGGGATTGATCGGTTCTTCAATGTGAGTGCATTTGTATAAAAAAAAAAAGGATTTCATGCAAATTTGGGTAGTTTTTGTTCATTCCTTTGTTTTTTTCACCATTTCACGTATTTCTAAGATCTAAAACCTCAGTTATTGCTAAGGGGTTGAACTGTGTTTCATATACCTTTTAATGGATGTGGCAGTGTCTGATTTGGAGATCATTTGAAGGAGTTTCAAAAGTACCTCTAAAACTCAAAAACGTACACAGTTTCACATATTTCGAGGTTACGATTTGTGTCAATCAAGAAACATCATTTTCTACAAGGGGTTGGATCAAAATATTTGTAGCTTTGATTTGCTTCTGGTATTGCATGATCTGGATCAGATTGAAAGTTTTTTTATGTTTTTCTGTTGCCAGAGAATTCACGGTTTTGGTATTATAAGGTGTTCTCTAAACTTCCAAAGATTATGTATTATTACCACATATTATCTCATGTATTCATAATTTGTTAAAGAGCTGTAATGGGTTCTATGGTATCTAAAATGTATATCAGCGATTTCCTTGGCCTGTGCATGATTGTTTGATAGGGTTGGTTGTGTCTAAATTGGGGTTGACAAGATGGCTACATGAGGGCAGCAGTATTTTTAAGGATATTTTGTTGATTGTCCACTGCAATCTATGTAGGCTGCTATTCCTGCAGTACTGCAGTGTAGTTGAAGTATCGCAATACTTGAACATATTTACTGTTTGTTTGGCCGGGTTACGCTATATTTCCTGCAGTTTTGCAGTGTGCTGTTGCATTATCTCAACAAAGAGGTCTCAGTTGAAGTAGTTTTCAAGTTATAGCTAGTATTTAGTTTATTTGTGGTGCTTGAGGGCTTACAAAGCATTGGATTGGGTGTCATGATGGTATCCAAGTCGCCTGTTACATGTCTGCTCCTGGAAAGCTTATGATGGAAGCGGTGAAGGGTAATGTACACAGTGATAGTGATGGAAATCAAGGGTTCGATGAGACAATGATATGATGCGACCTCTTTACAGGCACGAAGGCCACCTAGCACAGACAGGCATTGTTAGATTGACTCATGTTTCCATGTCTCCTCGATCCCCGTGGATCATCGATTCTAGGGCAACCAATCACATGTCTAGTATGTCTCCTCTTTTCATCTCATCTCTCATTTAGCAAAATAATGTAATGTTCGTATTGCTAATGAATCACTTGTTCCTATTAGTAGGAAGGGGACAATTTTGATACCTCGCATAGCTCTGAAAGCTACTTTACATATTTCAAATATACTTATTAATCTTCTATCAGTTAGTAGTATTACTAAAGACTTTAATTGAGGCGTGATATTTCCATTTCTGTTGCGTTTTTCAGGACTTGATGACGGGGAAGATTTTTGGTTCAATTAGTGAGAGCAAGCTCTACCTAGTTGATGTCGAAGCGACAAAGTGATTTCAGTGAAGAACTCTTAGTCGGAAAGGAGGCTCTACCTATTTTATGCCAAAGGGACTTCAATGAAGAATACTTCTCTTTCTACTATAGATATTATGTTTTTGGATAATGTGCATCTCTGGCACTCACGTTTTGGTCACTTGCCAATATCTCGGTTGTGTTCCTTGTTTCCAAAGTAACTCAATTAATTCGACAACTACCAGCTCAAGTGTGAGGTATGTCAGCTGTCCAAACTCCAAGCATCATCAGCTTCTTGCCCTGTGAGTCATAGTAAGTGTACTACTTTCATCTCATATATGCTCATATGTTGGGGCATCCCTGTTATTTCTATATTTGAGCATCGTTATTTTGTTTCCTTTATGGATGATTGCACTCGTCTCACCATATTGTATCTAATGAAAATTAAATTAAAGATGAAGTTGCTATCATTTTTCCCATGTATAGTATAGTTACTATAACGACCGAGATTTCTCGTTATTTAATCCTTAATTATTTACTAGATTTGTAATTATGATTAGTTTGATTGATTTGATTAGTTGTTGCACATGAATGTAATGCTTACTTTATTTTATAAAGACCAAATAACTAATTAAAGACCAATTAAGTAACTAAAGACCGATTAAGTAATTAAAGACCGAATAACTAATTAAAGACTCATTAACTAATTAAAGACCCATTAAGTAATTAAAGACTCAATAACTAATTAAAGACCCATTAAGTAACTAAAGACCCAATAACTAATTAAAAACCCATTAAGTAATTAAAGACCCAACAACTAATTAAAGATCCATTAAGTAATTAAGGGCCCATAGAATCATTTAAGACCCATGTAGGAAACCTTAAAGTATTCTAAATAGAGTTAGATCTGAAATAGAAAATATTAAGTATTCTAAATTGAGTTAGATCTTAAATAGGAAACCTTAAAGTATTCTAAATAAAGTTAGATATTAAATAAGAAACCTTAAAAGCATTCTAAATAGAATTAGATCTTAAATAGGAAACCATAAAGTATTATAAATATAAAGATTAATTTACAGAATTTTTATATAACTCTTATAACCTAATAACCTTGGAGAGAGAGAGAGAGAGAAAGAAAATTCTAGAGAAGGAGAATTAAAAGAGAAACCCTAGAGTTTTCGGTTTGAAGGCTTAGAAGAACGTGAGAGGAGCTTACGACACGATCGGATTTCTGATTAGAGCTTCAGATTGGATCATGGGAGAGGAGTTACATAAATATTGTATGAAGACTGGAGGTATGGAGAAATCATGTTGAGATTAATCGGAAATGTAGATAACACAAAAATAAAATAGGAATTAGGGTTTATTTCATTTAATGAACATTCTTCATGTTAGATTGTTAAATTTTTATACTTAATCGCGGGTTTTCGATGGTACACGGGTTTCGTGATTGATCATGAAATTCTGTCCAGAATCCAGAATCTGTTTGGAATCCAGAAAATGTTTAGAATCCATAATCTGTTTAGAATATAAAATCTGTCCAGAATCCAGAATCTGTTTAGAATCCAGAATCTGTTTGGAATCCAGAATCTGTTCAGAATTCAGAATCTGTCCATAATCCAAAATTTGTTTAGAATCCAGAATTTGTTAAGAATTTCATAATTTGTCTAAGATGCAAGCAATGAATTTCTATTCAAATATTGTCTATGTTTAATCATCATGCTTAAATGTTTATTTATGTTCATCATTATTTTATTGCTTAGAATCCATGCAACCTAGGATGTTTGATTTACACAACATGAAACAAGTAGAATCCGATAGAGATTATATATTTATGATGTGTTACGCCTAAACAAGTGAAAGAACTATTGCATGATCGATTGATTTCCAGTTTTTCTATGCATGTACATTCATAGCATTCATAAAAGTGAAAAGATACGTTTACGACATGACACATGAAAACTAAATATTTATATGATTATGATAAAAATTTTATGAGCTTATGCTAGAGGAATTAACATGAATAAGAATGACAAGTAATAAAAGTTATGCATCCATGCATTAATGATAAGACTGAAGAGATGGAGAAGGTCTTTAATTTTAAGCTTACTACTTAACTGAAGAGAAGTTATATGAAGGTAAACATAGATACTAATCGAAGGATCAGAGAAGATTAGGATAATGTTTAAGAAAGAGGTAACCATGTCTATTATATATGTTGATCCATGAGCATTAAATGCACAATTAAAAATGACCACACATGAAATTAGGGTAGAGACCCAAACCATAATGCTTATTTAAATTTAATGCTATGTTTCAGTTTCATTCTATTGTTTTACTTATTATTTATGTCACATGTTATATCTCTTTTATTGCTTGATTTTATGAGATGATTTGAGTCATGGACCTTTTCTATTAGCCTCATAATGTCTGACCCATACCGGTATACTTGATAAACTGACCCATTGTTTGGGATTCCAGGGAGTACAGTTATACATGGAGAGGATGAAGTAGATGCGTCAATGATTGATGGAAATCCATATTTGAGCGAAAAAGAATTTGAAGCTTAATTGATTAGGTTTTTCTTTATGCATTAGGTAGGATTTTAAGACATCTATTTCAGATTTATTTTTATGAACAAATTCATGTTAATGATGGATTAAGCTTGATTTCAGTTTTTATTTAATTTAAAGAGTAAGCATACAATTTGGTATAATAGGTTGTTATCTCATATTTTAGTATTGTTGTTATGATGATGATATAAAAAGAAAAATTTATGAGTGCACTTTTAATAGTTATTTTTTCGTTGCGTTTATATGCGGATCTTTATGGATTAATTGATTTATTTAAGATCATGGATATGTGATATAGTGTGATGTCTCCAAGTGAGCGCATTAATCCAGTGTGTGAAATTGGGGTCGTCATAGTTACCCAGAAACCCTTTTTACCCTATGCATACCAGTGCGGGGACTAATACGAAATGTTTCATAAATGTTAATAGAAACGCATTTCATTTAGTAGTTGCTATCATTTTTCCCATAAATAGCATAGTTACCCAGAAACCCTTTTTACCCTATCATACCAGTACCTATGCATACCAGTGCGGGGACTGATACAAAATGTTTCAAAAACGTTAATAGAAATGTGTTTCAATGTCTACTTGAAACTTGTTTCATTTAAAATAAAAATTGGTTTCTGTCTTTGAAGAAACTGGTTGCAATTTATAGAGAAACTCATTTCAATTATAAAAGAAATCAGTTTCCTATTTAATGGATACCTCTCTTTATTGTGAAACCAATTTCTCTTCTACATAATTTTTTTATATCCATTGGATTACATCAAAATTTGACTTTCTCAGATATTTAGAGGCATCGAAATATGTGCATGCCAGTTTCTAATGTAGAGTAAAATTTGACTTTCTCGGATATGTAGAGTAAAATTTAATGACATTGAGGATACAGACTAATCCCAATAGATGTAATTCTATATACTTAATTATTGTGGATTTCGCAAGATCTTTCCCATGGTTAGGTGAGCTATATACTACTGTTAAGAATATAATCAAGTGTTGGCCATGTTTAGTGTCTTCTCACCTGAATCAAAGGCACAAGCGCTGGGTTGGATTGAATTGAATCTAGCTCACTTCTCATTGGCGAGATCACAGTAAAATTTAGAGCTTTTGAAGTTTGCCACCACTAGATTTGCATCACATTATATAGCATTGAAGCGCCTACACACTTTTAGGGGAGCTCTTAGGACTTTGGTAGTTAGTGATGCTTGGATAGGTTGGATAGAGTGCCAGTCAGAATAATCTCCAAAAGAAATGGGTGGAAGTGATGTCTACAAAGTTTTGGGAGTCAGTAAATGTCTTAGCTTGCACCAAACAAATTTACAAGGTAATTAAATTTACAGATCAAGAAGGGTAAGTCATTGGAAAGGTTATGAAGTTATCGACAATAAGATAGGAGAAATAAAAGACAATTTGATTAGTGCTGATAGTGGAATATTTCCCATCATACAAGACATCATTGTAAAGAGATGGGAAAAGATGAATGTGCCTATTCATTGCTTGGCATAGGCTCTAATACCTCGATTTTATGAGCCAAATCACCTTGAACTTCCAGCCTATAGAGTTGGACAGAGAAAGTTACCGCATAAGGATAATGATGTACACGATGGTGTCATGAAAGCTCTATCAAGAATCACAGATAATATAAAAGCATGACACATTGAGATTGCCATTTTTGGATTTTGCAAATAGAAAAGGAAGATTTGGGTCAAGAATTGCAATTCGAGATATAAGAAATCCAAGAATAAGCATTTTGGGGTGATGGGACTCTCATGGTCTCGATGCACCAAAGCTCACTCAACTGGTGTTGGAGCACTGACAATTTTATTCATAATGTTAAGAGAAACCAGGTGAATGTTGCACGAGCATAAAACTTAGTAATCTTAAATTCTAACTTGAGATTGCTCTCTAGTACAGTGAGAGCTACATGCATGGGCCTCATTGGAAGTGGGATATAAATCCTAAACTTCTTAATGTTGATGATTCGATTGAAGTGTTGGAAGAAATGTGCTTAAAAAACTTAATTGAGGACAAAGTATATGAGGGACGCATTCAGAGTACCCAAATTCCTCTTCTAAGTCATTGGTTGCATCCCTCCTAGTGGCATGAAGAGGCTACAAGGAAAGCTCCACTTCCACAAAAAGCACGAGGCATATCAATTGGAAGATGGCCATCAGTACTACTTCGATGAAGGGAAGGGGATGGGTAAATGATTATGCTACAACAAGCGACCCAATGGGCAAGAGGCCTCTTCGGTCTTAGTAGTTAAGATGTTTAAGTTGTTTTTGTTTGTTTTGGAAAGGATTGTTTCTTTTTGTTTTGGACCCTCCCATGAATAGAAATTATTGATCTACTATCTTCATTCTCCATTTTAGAAGAAGTTGGAATTTGTTGTTTCATATCTTTTTATTTTTCGAGCTGCATATGTAAAGGGTTATGGACCTTTCAAACTTGTGTTAGAGGGTTTTTTTTGGATAGGTAAGTTGGGCTCGAACCTGCGACCTTGTGGTTGCAATATTGTCACCCTTCTACTGCTATAGGCCCAAGCCCAGACTCATCTTAGAGTTGATTAACGCTTTTTATTTTGTGAGCATAAAACTAGATTTATGGATGTGGTTAACTAGTTCTGTTGGTGTTTTGCACCACTCTCACATTAAAGGATAAGAGTTAAATGAGAACATGCCTTTAAGTTTTATCTTATGATACTTATTTGTTTGGTTCAAAACTTTTACATTATGAAATCTTTTCTTTTTTATATAAATCATGAAATCATGGCATAAGCTTCATGTGCATGTTATTGAAAATTATATGTAGATAATCGATATGTTTCTAATGAAATTTTCCAATGAGTGATTGGACAATATATTGTATTGGATATAACAAAAATAGATAAATTTAACCATGTGTTTTCTTACCCATTGGTAGATGAGGTCAATGAAACATGTGTCTGAACTCTAAAATTTAAAAACATAATTATTCATACTTACTACAAATATAATTATCATATACAGTTACACAAAAGAAGTACCAATGTTATACCATTATCATACATATGTTGTTTCACTTCGCATCAGCAACGTTCCTACGACGAATTCACCTCATCTCTATCGTACTAGTATCATATTTATTTTGTACCTACAATGCATTAATTCTGTTCCCATTTTGTTTTTATGGCATGCCAATATCATATCAAAGACGTATTAACAAAAACATACCTGATACTATTTTCACCTAAACGTACTAGTACCAGTACCAGTACTCCGTATCAACTTCTGGCAACTATAATGTATAAGTAGCTCAAACTCAATATAATGCATGTGTGAACGTGTTGCATTCTGATAATGGGAGAGGAGTATTCTTCCCAACGTTTTCAGTCCTATCTCATAGACCATGACATTGATGGCAAACTACTTGTGCGTATGCTCCTCAACAAAATGGTGTGGCTGAGAGGAAATATTTGCCACTTTGATGTGACTCGTGCGTTCTTAATTGGAATATCTGATAATGGGGGAAGGAGTACTCTTCCCAACATCTTCAACCGTATCTCAGAGATCATGATATTGATGGCAAACTACTTGTGTATACACTCCTCAACAATATGGAGTGACTGAGAGGAAAAATTTGCCGCTTTTGAAGTGACTAGCCTTTTTAATTGGAATGAATGTCCCTAAATGATTATTTTAGGAAAATTTTCCACTGCATATTTTTCTAATCAATAGAATGTCCACACTCGTACTTCAAGGAAAAACTCCCCTTTGTATGTTGTGTCCCTCATCTTCTCTTTTTAGTTCCATCCCTAGTATAAGGATGTTTGTGTTCAGGCGCCTGATAGTTGTCATCATAAATTGGATCCTAAAGTTGCTCGATTTGTCTTTATCAAGTACCCTCCATCTCAAAAATGGTGCAAGTGCTATGACATTGTATCCGGTCCATGGTTATGTCTATGGATGTTATACAATGTTATCAGAAACAGATCATGTGTAGTTCGATTTTTTCTGTGGATCAGATCAGGTCATTGGATCGTTTTTTTTTATAGGAAAAGTATATTGTCATCATCATATCCTTATCTCATCTATTTGGAAATTGATTGAAATTGGGTATTTCTTCAAAAGCCACTTTTGAGGTGACTAGTGCCTTCTTAATTGAAATGAATGTCCCTAAATGATTATTTTAGGAAAAAATTTCACTGCATATTTTTCTAATCAATAGGATGCCCACACTTGTACTTCAAGGAAAATCTCCCCTTTGTATGTTGTGTCCCTCATTTTCTCTTTTTAGTTCCATCCCTAGTATAAGGATGTTTGTGTTCAGGTGCCTGATAGTCATCATCATAAATTGGATCCTAAAGTTGCTCGATTTGTCTTCATCAAGTACCCTCCATCTCAAAAATGGTACAAGTGCTATGATCTTGTGTCCAGTCCATGGCTATGTATGGATGTTATACAATGTTATCAAAAACGGATCATGTGTAGATAGATTTTTTCTTTGTGGATCAGATCGGGTCATTGGATCGTTGAATCATAAGATTTTTTTATAGGAAAAGTATATCGTCAGCTTCATATCCTTATCTCATCTATTTGGAAATTGATTGAAATTGGGTATTTCTTCAAAATCCCCCAAAGCTAGCAAATGTCACATGTATTTCAAAGCCTATGGAAAATGAAAGCTTTTGGAACAAACGATATTGAAATTTGAGTTCGTCTAAGGAAGATATTTTAAAATGAATGGATAGGTTTTTGGGGAAGAAGAAGACACTAGAATATTTGCATTAGAATAGAAGGTGTGCCATGTACTTTTTAATAGTCACTTTAAATAATTAACTTTTTTTATTACTTTTTGAAAAATAAAAATACATAAATAAAAAAAATTAGAAAACACTACGTGACACGGTCAAAAGACAGTGAAAAGCAACTCCGCGATCCAGGTATCCTTGTTGGATTGTATCGGATTGTACGATTTGGATCTCCAGATCGTAAGATTTGGATCTCTGGATGGTACGATCCAACCTCCTTTCATATCCAGACTCAAGATTGGATCGGAAATGGTCCGATTCAATGTGAATCGTACGATCTGAATCGTAGATCGTACGATTTTGATAATACTAATGTTATCTTCTTTGAGTCCATACATTTCTTTCATTTTACAGTGCCATCTTTAGGGAGAGAATAGAAAGGAAGAGAGCACTTTTCCTTTACAATATCTCATACATGAGGCATTGGAGACCCATATCTCCAAGAAGAAGTGCAAGAAAAAGTGCCAAAGGATGGACAAAGAAATGTGGAAGAAAATGTACAAGCAATTGTGCCAAAGGATAGACAAAACAAAACACTCTCAAGTCTTTACTAAGAGATATGGAAGAAGAAAAAGCCCACTCTCTCTCTCAAATCATAGACTAAACTTCAACTCTTGAAGCTAGTTCTCAAGAAAGTGAACCCTTCCTATCTCTAATATACACATGCCTATTGCATTATGTAAAGGAACTCGATTTTTCACGTCCATCTTATCGGTAAGTTTGTGTCATATTATGCCCTTTCTACTTTACATTCACCATCATCTCAGCTTTGGATTCCATTTTTGTTTCTTCTAGCGTCACTAATGCTTTGTCCCAACCACAGTGGAAGGATTCTATGATTTAAGAGATGAAAGCCCTTGAACAGAACAATACTTGTGAAGTAATTGTGTTACCAGAGAGAAACAAGGTTGTTCGTTGTAAGTAGGTTTATATTGTGACGTATCAATAAAATGACTCAATTGAGGTTGGTACACATTTGCCTTTGTTGTCAAATAAAGTTCTATTTGGGTCCTTTTATCGCTTACTACTCATAAGACGAGGCCCCTCCAATAATTTGATGTTAAGAATGATATCCTTCATGGAAATCTTAAAGAGGAGGTTTACATGGCTTCTCTCATGAGGAAGGGGCAAGTGTGCCAGCTCAAAATTGGTTATATATGAGTTGAAGTCGTCAAGAGCATGGGTCAAAAAATTTAGCAATACAAATATCAAGTTTGGATATCAAAGAAGTCACTATGATCACATCTTATTTGTAAAAAGAGGCGTTCAGCGCATTGCACCAATCGTTTATGTGGATGACATTGTTTTCCCTGGTGATTATGAAGAGATTGTCAGACTTAGACAGTATAGGATTGAGTGTTTGATATTAAGGACTTGAGCCCTCTAAAATCTTTCTTGGAATTGACGTTGGTAAATCAAAAGGATATTTGTATTCTTCAAAGAAAGTACATCCTTGATTTACTCAAACAGACTAGGTATGCTAGGCGTAGACACCAAATATTCCTATAGTAAAAATTCATAGGATAAATTCTAAAGAGGAGAGCCACTTCAGGATGTTTGAATGTATCAAATGCTAGTTTGAAAATCTGATATATCTCATCATCACTAGGCTAGTATCTGCTTATGTAGTGAGTGTTGTAAATCAGTATATGCATGCCTCGCGAATTATACACTTAGATGTTGTATATTGAATTCTTTGATACTTGAAATCTAGTATGAGAAAAGGATCGATACATAGTAATCATGGTTACTTGGACGTTGAGGTATATACAGATGCAGATTTGGTTGGATCTCTTAGTGATAGGAGATCTAACATGGGATATTGTGCCTTTGTTAGAGGCAATTTGGTTTCATGGAGGAGTAAACAACATGTTGTATCTGATTATAGTGCAAAAGAGGAATATAGAGTCATATCTCAAGGAGCTCGTGAAGGAATTTAGATCATGTTGATTCTAGCCAACTTAGGAATTCATGTAAAGCTTCTTATGAATCTCTTTGGATATAATGTAGATGCTAAACACATAGGAAAAAATCATGTTTATTATAAAAGAACTAAGCGCATTAAAGTTGGTTGCTATTCCATTTGAGAGAGTAAATTAAAAAGAATATTGTATCCCACAAGTTAGCTCTAAGGAACAAATTGTTGATGTTCTTATCTACGAACCAATTTAGGGGGAGTGTTGGTGTATCTGTAGTATTAATTGGGCGTGTCAGTTAATAATACATGTATATGGCTATTAGTGGTATACGGGGGATTCAATTGTAAGCAGTGCATATTATAATAATCAATAGAAAGTGTCTGAGAATCTCTCTCCCTCTCCCTCCCCTTCCCCTCCCCCTCCCCCTCCCTCCCTGCCTCCCTCTCTCTCTCTACCCTAACTTCTACTAAATGCAACTCTACAAAGCTTAATTAGTCTGCTTGGTTATCGATCCTAATTAATCATAAGGCTTTTAGTTTGCATCAAGGGATCCTCCATCTCCATTTCTCTTGCATCTTCAGGGAAGCTTCAAGTAGATTGCTCAACTATGCAATCAACTAAGGTTTTATTAAAGGCTTTCAACCATCCAGCATTTTTTTCCTTTGTTGAATAGTGGATGCTTGGATTTGGAACTACTTCTTCAAGTTTTTGGTGTGCCCTCCGTTCTTCCTGGTTCAGTTAGGGAGATAATTGCATGGCAGAATATTGGCCCATTTATCGTTGGAACCATTTTGAAGCCTTGTTTAAACACAATAGTACATTTGATATAATCCAAATCTTTGTCAAGACTATTTCGGTAAAAAAGGAAAAGATTTATGTGTGGTTACTTTGAAATATTCTTTCCTTTGCCATTTTATAGGGAAGCTTAAACTCAGTAGGACTTTTGATAATAAATCCAATGATATAAAAGTGAGGACAGTGACTCCTTGAGAAAAAAATCGATCTGATCTTCTTTCGGTGAGTATAAGAAAATTACTAATTCGGAATGGACTTCTCACAGTAATTAAGTAAAGTTGAATTTGATTAGGTGCTCAACGGGCAACCCATACCCTAGTGGGTATGGGGGGTAAGGAATCATTGGGGCAGATCCTGCTTCAATTTTTGAACCAATGGAGTGGGGCCTACTCAGTGGAGGTTGAGGCAAGAGGGGGCTTCTCCAGAGCATAAAGGCCTTAAAACCATTTTGGCGGATGCGGTCACATGGAAATATTTGCACATATTGAAGAAATGTGGTACCATTGCACTGTCACATTGTGTGGGAAGCTAACGACTCAGTTAATAGACTCGCAAAAACACTTGTTGATCTAAATTATAAATAGATCAAATGTTGGCACTTCCCCTTCAACTCTCTTAATATTGTGTGGAGTATTTTAGTTTTCTTTGGATGCCCTTCCCATATTCTGTTGGAGTTGTTCGTTAGGGGCCTTTTGTCGTACACTCCATTCCCTCCCTTCTGTTAATATTGCTCAAAAAATAAAGAAAGAAAAATACATAACAAAGTATATTTCAAGCCAATAATGTGAAAATATTACATACTTTTCTTACATTCCTTGTTTTCAAGCTAATAATAAAATTAGCCCAAATTAACATTTTCAATTTCAAACATAATGAAAAGGCCATCATCTATCTCAATAACTATACGAACCCAAGAAATAAATAAAAATACAAAGTGGGTCATGCCATTGGTTCTACCATGAAAACAAAACACAACTCGTATTATGTACCATCGTTTCATTCTATTAATTGACGGCATAGATAGAGATTAGAGTAATATTTGGATTCGAACAACTGAATCATTGGAGTTACAAATAAATAAGTAAATCAAAATCCCTGAAGTTGATTACCTGTAATCGAGATAGCAATTGGTCCTTGGAATACCCCATTCTCTGTAACTCTTCTTTACTGTGTTTTTTCCCCTTTTCTTTCTTTCCAATATAGATAGATGAA
Organism: Chloranthus sessilifolius; assembly: GCA_021018995.1. Taxonomy (NCBI): domain Eukaryota; kingdom Viridiplantae; phylum Streptophyta; class Magnoliopsida; order Chloranthales; family Chloranthaceae; genus Chloranthus; species Chloranthus sessilifolius. The sequence goes on along the minus strand of CM037586.1, from coordinate 83,194,761 downwards.
AAAAAAATATATATATATATATATATATAGAGATAGAGATAAACAAGGTGGGAAGAAAAGAGAAGAACGAAAAGTAATTGGGTTTTCTTTCACTCCGACCTAAATAACTTGGATTTCCGTGGAGCTGGATTGATGGATGGCGTGGATGAATAATGATGGCATATGTTGCTGTGTGTAGTAAGCCTTTAGGGTAAAATTAGGAAAACATGCCTACCATAGAAATATAGAAACGTTTACCGCGGGAATTAGAACTTTGGATATATGTGAGATCTCAATATTCTGACATGTGGGGTTAGGAGTTTCACGGAAATTAAAATTTCGAATATATGAGAGATCTTAATATTAGAACATATGGGGTTTAAAAAGATTCTTAATAAATTATATCACTATCTTCTTGGTTAGCAAATTATAATGTCATAAGGTCACTCGTTTAGCAGTGTCGACCCGTGCGACATCTAACGTTCGATGTGTTAAGTTAGCCTAATAAGTCTCAATTGAGTCACGCGATGTGGATTCCTAGATGGTACGAAGGGTAAAAGGTTTGTCCTACTCAAGCTTCACCTCGACCTTTATGCGAAGCAACGCAGTAAGTAAGAGCCGGCAACAACAATTGATAATGTAAGGTAACGACGTTTGATAAAGCGATAGGCAGCGACGAGTATATATCGAGCTCCCTTTGAGTTAAAACTCATACCACGGGAGTGATTGAAAACCACTCTAACGATGACCCTAGTACACGCTCCAAGCATGACCTGGACGTACGCACATAAGCCCATGAGGCTAGTACACGTATTGAGTCGGGGGACCCCAACTCATGTCTCCCTATATAAGGGTAAAACAGTAACTTAGGCTAAATAACGGAAGAACCTCAAACATATTGGTTTGACATACCGCAACATAGCATACATCCGTCGTACCAATACGTCGCAACGCCCCACATCACTCTCCCCCACACGTCCATGTCGCGTCCGTGTCGCACCCAAGTCTCAACCCTTCATTCCAACATGTCGAGACGCCCTCGTGGCCCACGACCAACGCACTTGGTGCAGCCCTTATGGCTTCAAAACACCAACAATACCCATGACACAGAGAAGCAAAATGGCCCGGATGGATCATTATCTCTTTTTCTTAGCAAATTACATCACTACCACTCTTTTTTAACAAATTACACAACTACCCTCTTACTTAACAAATTATATCACTACCCTTCTATTTTAGCAAATTATATCACTGTCCTCGATGGACGATGAGCATTGGGCAAGGGGAAATGGGCGTTGGGCGATGGGCATTGGGCAATGGGTAGGGATGCAAGTTTTGAACTAAACACCGAAACCTAACCAAAAATCGAGGGTCCTAAACCGAACAAAACCGCATCGAAACTCGACACAAATCGAACCGAACCCCAATTCGGTTCGGTTTCAGTGGCTCAAAATCGAAAACCGAGGGGGTAGGTTGAGGAAACAAAAAAAAATCGAAAAAAATCGAAAAAATACCCTAAAAAAATAAAAAAAATAGGTATTTTACCTACACCAAACTGAACCGAACCGTATCAAACCGAACCGGTTTCGATTTCGATTTCAGAAAAAAAAAAATATGAACTGAATCGAATCGAACTGAATGGGTTTCAGTTCAGTTTTGGTTTGGGGTGTACCAAACCGAACATCGAAAAATTCGAGTTTAGTACACTAAACTTGCATCCCTAGCGATGAACGATGTGGCCCATCGCCCAACGCCCATCGCCTATCGAGGGATAGTGATGTAATTTGTTAAGAAAGAAGAGTGATGATGCAATTTATTAAATAAGAGGATTGTGATATGATTTGCTAAGAAAGAGAGATAGTGATGTAATATGCTAAAAAAAGAAGACAGTGATGTAATTTACTAAAAAATAGGGGTAGTGATGTAATTTGTTAAGAATCTTTTCAAATCTTACATGTGTCTCACATATCTCTGAACTCTTAATTTCCGTAAAACTTATTTTACCTAAAACCTAAAACAAGCATGTTTTTCTAAAGCCCCTAAGCCTTTATCTAAAAGAATGTTAATGTTTATAGAGAACCCAATCACAAGTCATCAACCTAGCGATGCCGACGATGATTGTCCGAAGGTGGACATAGACTCCTGTCACACACACCGCTTGTTCACGACTACATAAGTGGCTGTTAGCCACTTGTACACCACATATCTGGGATAGTACATCTTAGAGCATGTTTTAGACAAAGAATCAAGGCCATTGATTTTTGGGCCCACTTAAATACCTGTACAGCGTTCCATTAGAAGAAATACCTGTACAGCCCCCTTCCATTCCATAACAAAGTGCTATAATAGACTCCATATATGTAATGTGATGGTTCAAAGTCAAAAATGTATTATCATTGATTGTGATTTTGGGGCCACTTAAATACAATATATGAGTTATCACTTTGATATCTAAATTCATTTTGGAGACCAATGCAATATATGAGTTACCACTCTGATTTCTAAATTCGTATTATGTGGACATAACCCTTAAAAGGAAGGCCAAAATGGTCATGATCAAATGTTTGGGGCTCTTACGTGAGGTGAGGATTAGAGATGGATATCCTTTACTACAAATTAAAGAGAAGCTTGGCGTTGAGTAGTTCCAACTTCCAAGGATGGCAATAAGCTCAAACCAGAGGTAAAGAGGTGAAGGAGAGTCTTTTCTTTAGGTGGCAGATCGCAATGGTAGTTGGGGGCAGTAGATAAGGTGGGTGGCATTTATGGGAAGTTGGTTTGAAGAGTCGTGATTTAAGAATCAAAACAGATGTTGCATCAAAGATACTGGTTAAATTGGGTGGGTTTGGATGCCTCTCGTGCTTCAACAGATCGGAGGAGGATTCCTTATTTGTGTGCCTCTCGTGCTTCAGACGATAGGAGGAGGATTCCTTATTTGTTGGAATAACAGCCTTTTATTGAAAGGACAAGTGTTTAGTGGAAGAGTTTGTTAACTACTCTCATGCTGATGATGCAGAGAGACGCGTTTGATCTTGCATTGTGTGTTTCAGGATTAGAATAGGGTGGTTTCTTTTCCTCCAACCAATTTATGTTGCAACAAGCATAGTCACAAAAAATCGGGGTTCGGTAATAATTCGGCAAAGTTAAAATCCGGAAAAATCTGGCCAAGTTCGGGAAGTTCGGGAACAATTCAGAAAAAAAAAAAAAAAAAAAATTATAAATATATATATATATATATATATTTTTTTTTATTTAGATATATATTTAAAATTTTTAAATATATTTTTGAGTAAACTAATAAATTATTAAACTATTTGGATATGAATACATGATGATCAAATCAGCGGCGTAACACATGGCGTGAGAGAGAGAGAGAGAGATGAGAGAGGAAGAGGTGGCCGGCATGTCCAGAGGTGGTCGGCAGTCGCTCGGCCAACTTGAAAGTTGAGAGAGGTGAGAGAAGTTCACTGGTTCAACCGTCCAGAGTCGAGAGGACAGAGAGGAGGGTTTGAGAGAGGAGAGAGAGAGAGAGGGAGAGGAGGGTTTAAGTTTTAGCTTTTTACTTTTTACTTTTAAATATAAATAATAAAATATAAAAATGTACTTTTAACTTTTAAGCTATCATCACTAAGGTAACTTGGCGTGTAAGCTTATAAGGAGCCGACTTCGGTGATGTTTGCAAACTTCGCAAATAATTCGGAAAATTCGCGAACTTCGGTGATGTTCACGATTTTTTCAAAAATTCGTGAATAATTCGTGTTTTGTTCGTCTCTCAAAAAAATCATGAATTATTCAATTATTCGAAGAATTTTGTGACTATGGCAACAAGGTCTCATAGATTTCCTGATGGTGCATTCACGTGATCGAATTTGTGAGAGGTGCCTATCGTAGAGAATTGGACAGATTTCTCTACTCCCCTAACTTGACACATCTTACTAGTGATTTTATTGTGAACATACTAACTCGGCGCATCTCTCACCACTGCCGACTTCTAGAGTTTTACCATTTACATTAACAACCTTAGAGAGAGAGTGTTATGACCCGGATTTTGAAAACCTAATTGTATGGTATTAGATGGAGAGGAGCACCAAACTTTGTATGGGTGCTCCACATCACTACTCACCCACACTTCAATATATAAGGCTTTGGAATTCGGTACAAATTCGCACTGAATTCCCCTCTCAATCTCCTCTTTTTAGCAGGTAGAGTCCTTTTAGACTCTTTCTCTCATAGATCTCTCTCTCTCACTCTATCTTTCTCCCTGTTATTCAAAGTAGCCACGCCATTAGCCCCCACTCTTTCCCTCTCTAGAGCGAGAAGCTCTCTCTCTCTCTCTATATATATATATCAATAAAGACCCACACAGCAGCAGCAACGTCATGAATATTCTCTGCGTGAGCGCACCAACCACCTATCTTCTTCCTCCCAATGCAGCCAATGTTTCTCTTCATATCTACACCTTCCATCACAAATAGAACAACCCATGTCTACTATGATAAGTGTAGGATTAAGAAAGTTGTTTCTTGCAGGATGGGGCACAACGATGCCATCTCTTACACCACTCGTGACCTTCGCTGGAGATCATGAGCTCGTCCACTAGTGACAAGGAGTTCATTGTGAATGATGGTAGCAACTCTGACTTTTTGTGATCTCTTTTTTTTTCTTGGAGATTGTTGTATTTGTGTTAAATACTGGTGGCCGTTTGGGTGGATGGAAACTATGTTGCTAGTGTATCCCGAATTTGTTGGCTGTTAATATGCAGGCATGGAGGAATGATGTGCGGTTAATTGTACTAAGCCTTAACCTATAGCAAGCGCACAACGGAAACTGCATCACTAGTATAGGATCATTCCCACGAGGAAGGTCAAAATTTTGTATGTTTTGAAAACTTTATTTGTCTTTTAAGAATCTAATCTACTGGAGAAATAAAAATAAAATAATGATTATTTAAACTAATTACAAGGAAAGTAAATCTAAATCATCCTCCTTTCAGATTATGGTCGTCAATCACAATCCTTCAGTTCTCTGATGTTTACAAAGTAAAATACCGTTACACCGTATCGCAGTCCTCTAAAATTTGAGCATCAATCAAAAATTTGAATTCTTTAACACAAATTTATACTAATTAACAATCTTTTTGAAATTTGGTGTCAATCAAACTCAAGAAAACTGGAGATGAAAAATTAAAACCGTTATACTAATCTGTAAACTCAAGACTTTAGTTGTCAATTAAGATCAAGAATTCATAGATATTTACAAAGCAGTAAAAGTGCACGAAAATAAATCTAAACTAGAAAGTAAAGTAGAATCATCCAAAGGATTGATCTTTCAGCTTCTTCGGTCTTGATTGTTAGGCAAGACTTTAAGAGAACTATGGACTATGTTACTTGATAAAAGCTACTCTGCGTTGATCTTCTAAAATTCCAATCTCAATTGTTAATTGATGCTGAAAATTCGTTGGATAACTTTCTCCTATGTCGAGTCATCTTATTTATAGATCATAAGGGATTGGTTTACATTATTCGAATTCTAACTAAAGAAAGCTACTAAAATAAAATATTCCTAATATAACTAAAACTTATAATCCTAGTTCTTCCTTGCTTTGATTGGTGGATGCGCAGGACTTTTCTCTGTGTTCTCAATAGCGGAGATCTTCTAGATTCTCCTTGTATATCAGATCTGTGAGTTGCAAAACTTCCAATTCAAGTGCTCTTCTAATTCTGGTTTTGGCGGTATATGTCTCACGTGATCAGCAACATCAGAATTTTTATTTTTGACAAATCGTAATTTACAATTGTTCTCTTTTTCAGTACGATTTCCTCTTATTCGATTGATCGTATTCTCGTTTTGTGTGTCTCTTAGTCTTCAACATCTTTTTGAATCAATCGTAGATTATGATTAGTCTCTTTTCTTCTTCTTTCATTCTATCAAGATTACGATTGGATTGTATCTCTTATTTCTCTCAGGTTTCAGACTAGTTCTCAATACGAGTGGATCGTGTCTGCATACGATCTCCTTTCTTACTGCTTTTTGAATTCACTTTGACAAAGATTATTACTTTAGCTCTGTTTTGTTGTCTGTTCTGAATATCTTCACATTAACATCTTATTAGTAGCAAACTGGGATATAACATCACTAAGTTAAGGGTGATAAAATGATAAATTATGTGATTGATCACATCCCAAAACTTGAGCTTTGCTAGTCCCTAGCAAGCAAGGAAAAATAAACCATCTTAGAACTACAAATTTAAATGTCACTTTCGTAGGGAGCACAATTGCATTTAGCAGATGCAATATGCCTTTAAACCCCTAGGTGATCCCTAGTGGAGGAGTCTCCTGAAGGTTTTCAGTGAAGTTATCGACAAATTTCAAATATTTTTGAGTTTTTCAAAAAAAAATCAAAGATAAAGAAAAAAAATTCTAAACTAATTTTGTACACTAACTCATTAATCATCACATGGTTGTTATGATTTTCAAAAATATATGACTTCATTAACCTTTGCTTTTCCATCCTAGCAGTTATCATTGATCAGAACTCAACAATTTCAATTCATATTAGGCCTGGAGTGTGTGCATATCAGTGAACAGTTTATTCATTATAGATTTTTAACATTTTCATTCAAACTCTCACTATTGGCATACTCTCAAAAGGACATCAAAATTTTTGGGTTCTCACAATATGATATATATGATAAATAACTCAAAGGATAATTGACATAAAGATAAATCTCATGAAAAATAATAATCAATTCTAGTCATATGCTTTCCTGTTTATCCATAGCATCTATTGTGTACATCTCTACTAGGCTTATATTTTTGTAAATCTCGAATAAAAAGAGTCCTTATTAAGCTTGTAATGGGGCTTTGGGTTAAGAGGGTTTCAAAGGAAGGTAAAAAGGATTCAAAGGTTCTAAGAATTTAGCTAATTTTTCTCTTGTCTTCTCCTCTTCTTTCTTTTTCTGCTTTAGTAAGTATCCAAAAAGTTGGATAATTTCTTCTCATTTGTTTTTCGTTTCTTCTTTAGCTCCCTTTTCCTTAATTGTCTTATATCCTCTTGATTTTCTTTTTCTTTTGGGAAGCTTTTTGCTTCTTTGTGTGACATCATATTTTTCAATTTTTCTTCTTTTTCTCCCATATTTTTCTTTAGCTTTTTATTTCTTTCTTCAGACATACCCTTTTTAGCATGTTTCTTATATGTTATTCCTTACTCCTCCCACTCTCTTCTTCTCCCTTTTGTTCTAAATTCTCAGAAAATAATGAGTGTAAAAGATTGAAAGTTTTGGGTAGTACATGTGGTTAAGGGTTTATAAATTTTTGGAACAAAGAAATTCAGTTTAGGCTTCTAATATGGGTTCAAGGGATGATAACTTTATGGGATTTTGACTTTTTGGCTCAAACGAATCCAAGATGGCCTTCTATCATTTTCTTGATTTACTAACATAGATGTCATATTATTTTGATGCATAAAATAGATAGTTCTAGAAAAGCAAGTCATCATAATCATAGAATATTTGATTCAAATTACAGCAATATAAAATTTCATTGTAATACAGTGAAAGAGTTCAAGAAAATTTTAAGATTGAATAGATAGCAGTCTCTCTAAAAAAGAATGGAAATAAGTCCCAAAATCTCACTGGTTATATGATTTCGAATCTATAGTCTAAATAATGCAATTTAAATTAAAGTATGGTATCAAATATTCAATTCTGATATAATTTACAAGAGAGCTAAACGTGAATTGTAATTGCTCTATTTTGATGGTTGAACTTCTACTATGATAGATCGTAAGGATTTATGGAATCATAATTTTTTTCTATCATAACGAGCATGCGATGGTTAATCTAAAACTATAGATCCTAATAAAAACGGAGTTAATACTACTCTAAAACAAGAAATAGAAGATTTTTTTTTTATCAGCAAGCAAAATTAACAAGCGAACAAAATTATTATACACATTATTATCAGCAAACAAAATTATTATACATATTATTATACACAGTGTGTGTACCCCCCCAGATCTTGTTCTTTATGTTGTTCTAATTAAGTCTTAACCTATTGCAAGTATACAATGAAAATTTTAATGCTAGTATAGGATTGTTCCCATGATAAAGTATTTTATATTTGTATTTTACTTTTCTGAAAACTTATATTTATCTTTTAAGATCCTAAACTACTTGAGAAATATGAATGAGAGAATGATTTTTTAAACTAATTATAGAAAATAAATCCTAATCTTCAAACATCTGGACTCTGGTCGTCAATCATTTTCCTTCTATTCTCAGATATTTATAAAATTGAAATACTGTTATACTATATATCAAGTCTCCTAGCATTGGTCGTCAATTAAAAATAGAATCTTATCAATATAGATTTAGTCTAATCAACAATCTCCTAAAAGTTGGGCGTCAATCAAATTCTAGAAAATTGAAGATGAAAAAGTAAAACCATTATACTAATCTGTAAATCTCAAGTCAATTCAAATCAAAACTTGGAGATGTTTACAAAGCAGTAAATTGTAATAAAAATAAATCTAAATTAGAAAGCAAAGTAAAATATATCTTTCACCCCTCAGCCGTAGACGTCAATTGCTTCTAATAAACTACGGATATCTACACTAATCTTCCAGCTCTCAATCCCAGTCGTCAATTGTGATCAAGGAACCTTGGATATCTAAACTAAACTATTTTAAATTTAATCGAAAGAAAATCCAACCTCAGTCGTCAATTAATGCTGAGAAATTCTTCGATGAAATTAATCCTATGCCGAGCTTTCTTATTTATAGATTATAAGGAGTCGATTTACAGTGTTCTAATCCTAATAAAAGAAAATACAAAAATAAAATATTCCTAATATAACTCTAATTCTAATTTTATCTTCCTAGCTTTCACTGGTTGATGCGCTTATGGACTTTCTCTTTAATTTTAGCAATCAAGATCGTTAAGAGTCTTTCTTCATCAATCTTCTCAAATTTGTGATTCGTCAAACTTCTAATTCAAAAGTTCTTCTAAATTGGTGCATGGCAGTGTAAATCTTCACTTGATTAGTAGCAATGAAAAGCTTCAATCTATACAATTATAAATTACGATTTCTCTTTCTCAGCTTTCACTCTGGACAATTCTTTATTATGAACGATTACTTTTTCCTTTGTATTGTCTTTCATTGGAACGCCTTTTCTAAAGAATCGTAAATTATGATTTTATATTTTTCTCTATAGCGTTCTATCATCTTTTACGATTTTCGATTCTTTCAACACCGTCTCATCATCTTTTTTGTTCAATCATCTTTTTTACTGTTTTTTGAGTTTATTTCGACGAAGATTAACACTTTGATTCTCTTTTATTGATTATCCATAATATCTACATATTATTAACTTATTAGAAGCAAACTGGGGTTTAGCATCACTAAAATGGTATATTCTGTGACTGATCACACCCTCAAACTTACGTTTTGCTAGTCCCTAGCAAACAAGGAAAGAAATACTAATCTAAAATTTAAATGCCACTTTTGTAGAGAGCATGATTGCATTTAACAGATGCAACAAGCCTTTAAACCCCTAGGTGATCCCTAGTGGAGGAGTTGTAGTCTCTTGAAGGGTTTCAGTGAAGTTATCTACAAACTTCAAAATATTTTTGGATTTTTCAATTTTTCAAAACAAAATAAAAGAAAGAAAAAAACCTGCTCTAATTTGATACACTAGTTAAGTTAGTCATCATATGGTTATTATGATTTTCAAAAATTACAAATATTTTATATCCTTACTTTTTATCATAACAATTATCCTTGATCATAACTCAACAATTTCAATCCAGTATAGCGTGGAGTGTGTGCGTACCAGTGAAAAGTTTATTCATTATAAATTTTTCTGAACTGTAGATTTAAAAAATATTTTCATCCAAACTCTCACTATTGACATACTTTCAAAAAGATGTCGAAATTTTTGGATTCTCTCAATATAAAATATATTGAAGAATTCAAAAAACAATTGAATGGGGCTTGTAATGGGGCTTTGGGTTTAAAAAGGTTTCAAAAAAGGAAGATAGGATTCAAAGGTTTTTTTGAGAATTTCATTTTTCCTTCTCTTCTTTTCTTTTCTACTTCAATAAGTATATAAAAAGTTGGATAACTTCTTCTCATTTCTTTTCTATAAATCTCATTTCTTCAATTAATTTTTTTTTCTTCAGCTATCCTTTTAATTTCTTAGTTTGGAAGCTTTTTTATTCTCATTTTTTTTTTCAGAATCATAATTACGATTTTTGACTCTTTTCCCATATTTTCTTTATTTTATTTCTTTTCAGTCGTACCCTTTTTCAGCATATCTCTTATTTATTTTCTTTTACTCCTTTCACTCCCTCTTCTTCCCTTCTTTTGCATTCTAAACTCTCAGAAAATATAAGGGTTAAAGGTTGAAAGCTTTGGGCAGTACATATGATTAAGGGTTTATAAATTTTGGTACAAGAAAATTCAATTTAGGCTTCTAATATGGGTTCAAAGGATAAATTCTTTCTGCGATTTTGACCTTTTGGCTTTAACTAAATAAAAGATGGCATTTGATTAGTTTCACGATTTACTAGCATAAATGCCTTATTATTTTGATGCTTCTAATAGATAGTTCTAGACAAAAAAAAAAGGTTATCATAATCATAGAATATTTTGATTCTAAGTTCAACAATATGAGATTTTTCATAAAAATAGTAGAAAAGTTGAAAGGAATTAAATTGAATAGATAACAGCCTCTCCCTCCAAAGAAAGGAAAAATTAGTCTTTAAAGCTCACTGGTTTTATAATTTTGAAACTATAGTCTAAATATTGCAGTTCAGATCAATCTATTGTTTCAAACATTCATTCTGATATAGTTTTCTTGAAGAGCTAAACATAAATTATAACTGTTCTATTTCTGATTGTTAAAGTCTACTACAATGGATCATAAGGTTGTTTGAAATCATATTTTTGTCTATCATACTCACAATGTGATGTTTAAATAGTCAAAATTCTAAACTAAAAAATACTAAAAACTGAAACAGAAAGAAATATTTCTTTTGCAAAAATGCTAAAAGTAATACGAAAATAAAGTGTCATTTACAAAACTAAAATAATATATACTCACAATGTCCCCCCCAAACTTAAACTGAACAATGCCCTCATTGGCAGAAAAAAATAGGGGATACTGTCAAAATTTCTAAAAGGATTATACCTGTGAGGCTTGTGATGTTATGAAATTTTACTCACTTAGAGAAGATGGATATGATATAAGGGCTGAAGTAGAAGGACCTAGTTCTGGTGCTAGTAAGGCTAGCAGTGAGGAGGAGTTGCTCGATAGGTCTTTCTCAGAGTCGGATACCACATCTGTAGAGTAATCATATTGTTCTACTGGAAGTAGTTCTCTTTGTGTCTCAGGCTTAGCCTCCTTGTAGGGAACATTTGTGCTTTCCTTTTCAACCTTTTCTTTATTTTTCAAATCCTCATTCAATGTAGTAATCACAATTGATTTCAACTGAACCTCAAGTCTCAGTTTTCTACTTTCTTTTTTCTGTGGAGCATCTTTAAGGGTAACGGTATCAACAGATTTTTATTTTAACTCTTCCCTCAGCCTCTTTGATTCATCTTTTGCTCTTGCTATTTTGATCCAACTTTTGGTCGTAAAAGACTCAATATGTTTCTTTTGTTCTTCGCAAATCAGGCTTAGGGAATCTTTATCTTCTTACAATTTGAGCAATTTCCCTTTTGTTACTATCAGTTGATGAGTCTTTTCATTCAGCTAAGCATTTGGTGCCTGCTAGTATTCTTGATGGGCTTTTTCTCTTGTTGTTTCTTTGACATCTGGGTCTTCAATGAATTCGTCGAATTGCTCCATCAAAGTTGCTAATTTGTCCTCGTACTCTTTTTTCTCAACCTCCCATGTCCACTGATTGTTTCACAACATGTCATTTTCTTGTTGCAACTGTGCAATTTGTGCTTGAAGAGTCCCACTGGCTTCTTGGACTTTCTTAGCGGTTTCTGCTGTGAAATGCGCATTGTGGTCTCTGACAACCTTTCGCCACATATTTTCTAATGTTTTTTGGCGTTCTTGAGCAGTGGGCAGGAAATCTAGGACTCTACTTTTTAGTCTATTAAATTCCTCCAGTAGTCTCCTCACAACACCTGGTAGTGGCATTAGATTTGGTGCATGCATGCTCTGCCATTGCTCTACTTCTCACAATCTCCTTTCCCAATCAGGCTGATCTCCTGAGGTCGTGGGAACTTTTGTAGTGGTAATTGGAGGAGATATCTCTTGGTTCTTCAACTCTGTGAAACCCACTCGTAGTGTGTCAAAACTTTGTCTTACCTATGCTGCCTGGAATATAGGAGTTTGCTCTGCATTTGATAAAATTATGGGTGGAGCAATAGACTCAATAAGTGCAGAGACCTAGCTAAAAGTAGCCAATTCAGCAATTTGCTTCCCTCTCTGAGTGATTTCTACTTCTGTAGTGGTCATTGAGCTCACCTGGGTTGCTTCAGGAATGATTGGTAGTGTGCTCGCCACAGTGGAGGTGGGAAATATAGGCCCTGTTAGCGAGTCCAATGCTGGATCATATAGGCTAATGTGTTCTTCAGCTTGTGCTGATGAAATCCTTATTTCCAGCTCTACTATCACTGATTTATCTAGGATTACTGTTATTTCAACAACTGGCTCTTCCCGGATCCTTGAATCTACTACAGGTTCCTGTGTGGTTTCTGGTATAGAAGAGACTCCCACTTTCTGTGTAGAAATGGGAATCTTCTTTTTGTTCTCAGAATTCAGAGTTCTCATATAAGCTATGGCCGTGAGGGTTTCCCCCGGTCTAGGTAGGGCCTTTTCCTTGGGATCTATACTAAATCCCACATTTATCAATAGGTTTGTAATTAAACCTCCAAAGGATAGAAACAATTTACTGGTCTGATACTTTTCTTGATGACTTCCAACAGGTAGGACGGAACATCGAACCAAATTCGATTAGCCATTAAATACAAGGCCCTCACAAAGAGCACCTTGCATTGTGTTCCATGACCTGTAGGGTTGTGACAGCCCGGATTTTGGCACCTCGAAACTCGTGCCATCAGCATGATCCTCCAGACCGTGCCCCAAAACTGTGCACGGAACATTGGTATATCAAGCATAATTAACTAAGCAAATATTCTCATAAAGTGGAAATAGTTAATATGCCCAATAGGCATATGTAAAAGACAGTTCTACTTTCATGCCACTGCATGAACAAAGAACCGACCCGAACCATCGGTGATAAACAGATCATCCCAGATGGTTCGCCAAATGAATAATCCAATTTAATTACATGTTTGTCAAAATAAAGGCTTGACATACCAAGCCGTACAAATCTGCTCTCAAAACTACTCTTTGTCAAAGTACACAGCAGAGTCTCCTAGAAGAAGTCCTCGGGTGGAGGCTCTAACTCGTCTCCAGGTACGTAATCCGAATCACCCAGATCTATGCCTCCCAAAAACTCAACTACTGCTCTCAGTGGACCCGCGACGTATAGTCTAAAGGGTGAGCTACATCCTAGCTCAATAGGGAACCAACACAATGAACATATAAATTAAGACTCACATATATTCCATGATATTCTAAGCATGATGTGCCTATGCATTTGCTAGAAAATAGTTTAAAAGCTGATGAATTGCATTCAAGTTTACTAGTTATTAACATGTCTTACTTTACTGTTGATTTATCATGAATGACACTGAACATGCCTAAAGCAAAACTTAAATCTTCAACTTAAGTAATCCCCGAGCAATATAGCATCGAGCCCCGATGAGATACCCTTCATCGTCGTCTAAATAGACAGTTGTTATAAAGTATTCCCTAGGAATATGACCCAAGCTCCATTCTCACTAGGCGGCGGGGTTAAATATCACTCAACATCCCTGAGATGTGCTTACTGTTATGGATAAACCTTCGCACTGGTATACGGATTGGCCGTCGTACCGGTCACGGATATCCTGCCGCGCCAGTCGTGCGTATCTTGCCATGTCGGAGGGGTATCCTATCAAATCTCAAATAACAAAAATATCATGTGCTTTACATATAGTTGTTCACCGTGTAAGTGTGCTATCTTATATCAGTTAGGCCTCAACAGTAATTATTCAATCATATGTATACATCCCTGGGATGTATACATACCCGCATCACACCTGATGCCTTTATTACTTTCTCATCCCCTGGGGATGTCTCAATCTCATTAGATTACTTGTTCTTAATTACTTGCATCACACAGATGCCTTTATCACATTCTTGGTGTCACACACGCACCCATCTTTCACAAAGCTTTTCATAGTTAAAAGAACTTCAAATTTGATAATCATATCACTACATACATGCTCTTGCAATTAAAGTACATGTTCAAGGTGTTCCCTACCTCAAGTTTCTGATGGTCCAAGTATTAAGGTCCCACGCGGCTCCTTGTGCTCGCTTTCACACGTACCACCTATGTTACATCATAACACATGCAATACATCACTAAAGATGTAATGAAGAAGGTCCTGGACCCTCCATGAATCTCAAAGAAAACTTAGAAGGTAAAACAAAACTGTCAAAGTCGATTAATCGATTCCCAAAATCAATTAATCAAAATACAATTCGATTAATCGATTCCCAAAATCGATTAATCAAAACCTAAATCGATTAATCGAAATTCAAATTCGATTAATCGATCCTAAATCGATTAATCGAAGTCTCTAACATAATGAAGTCGATTCTCAAATCGAGTAGTCGAAAGTCTGAAATCGATTAGTCGATCCCAAGTCGATTAATCGAATTCCAAAATCGATTAATCGATTTTCCAACTCGATTAGTCGATTTCTCCATGTTTCTTTTCTCCAGCCACTGGAGGTACCCAGTCGATTAGTCAATTTCCAAATCGACTAATCGAAATCAAAATCGATTAATCGAAATACAATTCGATTAATCAAAATCGGGCTTTCATGACTTTTCAACTTCTGGGCCAAAATCGATTAATCGAACTCCAATTTTGATTAATCAATTTGGCCAGATTCAGCCCCCTTCCGGGCTGTTCTTCCAAATCTTTCTCTTTTCTTTTCTAAGCCTTTAATCTACTCATTTAACCCTACTTGACTGAATTAAACGTGTCTATACTATATGCATTCACTTTAATTAAAACTCACCTCAATAATCCCTTCAAGGGATTGATTTGTTGGGTTTGATGGCTAGGGTTCCATCACTTGCTTCAACGATTCCAATCGCTTTGAATCCGGAAATCAATGCTCTAATCTCCTCTTGATTTGCATTAACTCCTCTTCCATAACTCCTCTTTACTCTCTCTCTCTCTCTCTTCAACAACCAACAAAAAGGAAACTAGGGTTATTAAAACCCTTTTATTCTCTCTCCTGCTTGTGTGTTAAACGCATACATCGGAGATAGGTGTATGTGACCACTAATTTACACTATACACCACAATTGGCTCACATTTGTACTACGTCAGTTCATCACTCCTTACATTCAATGTTTGACCATCACTTGGTCAAACCTACAATCAATCGGGCACGGATATCGAGGTCAAGGTCAAACGGTCAATTTTTCGGGATATTACATTCTCCCCACCTTGAGAATTTTCGTCCTCGAAAATAACCTAAAGGTGCTCACTTGGGTACCCCGTACACTAGGGTGTCGCCTACCCACACATAAAAATGACGCACATATTTTACAATGTAAGAAGCAATATAACATAAGGACACAAAATTGTTTTATATTTCATTATATTTCCAAACTTTACATTAGCTTTAATTGTTGTCAAAAATTACAATATAATTTCAACATTACAAAAATGTCCAAAAAGTGAGTACAAAATAAAGCTGTCAGCGCCAGCCGTCCCTCTCTGGCCGGTCTGATGCAAAGGTGTCGCTCTGATCGAATCGTGGCTCGGGTGGTGGCTGGGGCATCTCCATAGGCTACTCTGGTTGTTGTGGGGCCGAGCCTGATGCGTCGACAGCCGATGTGCTTGCATGGAACACCGGACCCATATGGAATGTGGTCCGACTGGCCGTCCATGCCTCCTCCTGAGCTAGGCGCCGCTGGTAGTTCAACGGATAGATGTACCGCATAGTGTGGTACATTAGAAAGTCCATCCACCGGTTCATTCGCTCGTTGTTTGCCTCCATCCTGGCCAACACGTCCTCTATCGTCGGAGCTTGGCGAGCCGCTCGCCGGCGATATGAAGAAGTAGGTGTAGCTACCGCGGACTACACTGGTGGCGTAGGTGATGTAGTGGTATGGGAGGGTGCCCCCTCCACTGGTGGATCAACCGGGTGTACCCCACCCACGGGTGGGTCCTGATGTGGTGGTGCTACTGCTGCTTGCTGGAACTGGACCCGGAGCTGGTAGGGTCCGCTTTAGTAAATTGTAGATACGACTCCATGAAGAGTTCGAAAATGTCTTCACTCAGTCCGTCGCCCGCTCCTCATAGGGCGATATCGCGTACTCGGGAGCGTTGGAGTAACACTCCAACATGCTCAAAACATGGGATACTCAAATTTTTTTTACCATTGGTGCTATAAGGGTGCCGAGCATTTATAATCTGCAAATTATTTCAGAGATCTCTCCCAAACTTGAGAGAAATTACTTTCGGCATGTAGACACCCAAATTTGGTCCAAGACTCGATTGAGACGTACTTCAAGAAAGGCATACCACCTGAACTTCTGAAAGCATTTTCCAAACCCTTAGAACCTCTCAAACCCTTAGGAACATTTCCCAAACCCTTAGGAACCAACCTTAACCCCCTGGACCCTAAGTGGACTGACCCCCGAGCCCTTTGCAACCTGATATATTTTTGCCCAGCCCAGAATTGTGCCTTGCGTATATAATATAAACACAAGGCCAATTTTCCTAGAATTGTGCCTTGCTTATATAATATATACGCAAGGCCAATTTTCCCTGAATTGTGCCTTGTGCATATTTTATATACGCAAGGGCAATTTGCCTAGAATTATGCCTTGCATATATTTTATATATGCAAAGCATATTTCTGCTTCAGGCTTCAGGTACGGGCTTTGAACTTCTCTGTTTTCCTGAGAAACACTATTCCTAAGCCTTGCGTATAAAGCCTAGCATATACTTTATATACGCAGGGCTTATGAACAGTGTTTTTTGAGAAAAATGTCAGATTTCGAATTTGGGGTTTGACCTTTTGACCACCCCAAAGTTTGGAGTGAGTTTTTTTAGGACTGTTGCACCTCCACTTGCTCTCTTTTTAACCCTTTCGCCATTTAGAAAGCTATCCTATCATCTACCATTAAACTCAAGTTCCCACCTATCCAAGCCGTTAAAAAACTCAAAAACTATAGATTAGAGATTACCTAATTGCTAAACCCATTAGCCTTTAAGCATCCCTCTAATCTACCCCAACTCTATAAATAGAGCCCCCCCCCCCCCCCCCCCCCCCCTTGCTTAATCTCTCAAAAATTTCCAAAAGAGAAAAGTTTAGAGAGTTCCCTCTTCCTTCTTCAAGCTTTAACCCATAAAAATTCCAGAATATATTTTTTCCTTTTAGATCCCATATTCTATCATCAATCCCTTAGCTTTAGTAAGAGAGAGCCCCTAGCTCACTTCCCTTATCGTCCCTCTTCCAAGCCTTAGCATATAGAACCATCTCTAACCTTTTGTGCTATCGGAACTCCATCAGAATCGGCACTCACGTGAAGGTCCACAGCAGTGCTACAAGGGCCCGAGAGCTCCGACACTCTCCTCTATTCCTATACCTTCTTTGCTTTCTCTCTATCCTAAAATTTGCGCCGTTACGTCACTGAAATTTCGGTGATTGCAGGGGGCTCAAATAGGATCGGAGTGCCTTCGAGCATGGGGGAGTGTTGTTCGAATTTTTAGTTTCTTTTACTTTGGTCATAGTAGAGACCGCTTGTGAGCGGGTCAATCGGATGCCTAACACCTTCCCAATTAATAACCAAAGCCCCTACCCAAGAGCCTTTGGCATAGAACGGTGAATCAGAGTCATATTTTCGCACTTTGGTGCTTATAATATCAATTTGGGTATCCCGGGACACCAAAAGCTCCGGGTGGCGACTCTAGTTTTCTTACGAGTGAATTGTCGCGACGGACTCGCGAGAGCCCACGGTTGCACAAATGGCGACTCTACTGGGAATACTTTTTTAGAGCTTCCGCTTGAAGTGTTGGACCTTGTTTTACATGTGTTTTTTATTTTCCTTTATTTTTACTAATTTTTTATTTTTGCATACTTACCCCTACAATTCGGTATTTTTTATACTTACCCCTATGAATCGGTCATTTATACGCCTTAGCTGTTTGGTGGGCCTACTTGAGCACTTACGATTCCGTCATTTACACACCTTAGCCATTTAGCGGGCCTATTTGAACATTTACGATTCCGCATTTACCACCTTAGACGTTTGGAAAGTTACTTGATAGTTTAGGATCATATACCAATAGTGGACACCGGCCCTTAGAGGCGGCACGAGATTCTCACCACCCGTTTTTAAATATTAAAGAAAACTCCCTTAAAATTGAATTCTAAAATTGAACCAAGAAGGGGACTTAATTGAATCTTTGCACGGGTAGATTTTGCAAAGAGGGGGGGGGGGGGGGGGGGGGAGGGGAATAGGTTACGATACACCCGTCCCGATTCTTAGTAGTGCGGAAGCCCTAGTTGTGATGATCTCGAAAGGAACCACCTCATCTAGTATCTGAGAAGGCATTCATGCCAGAGGTATATCGGGTAGGTGACCGAACTTTAAAAAGCCTTAAAACCCTTTGGGAGCGCGTTAGTCATCCCAAAATGGCCTTGTATCCCTAAGCACGGAGAGGAGGGACTTGAAAGAACAAGGAAAAACAGTCCCTTAAAGCATTGCTTCCAAGAAAACTAAAAAGAGAGACCAACTTGGGTCTGCTACTACTGTTAAAAAAATTATATATATATATATACTTTTTAGCCTTGCATATATAAAGTATACGCTAGGCTATAAACCCCCAGAAATAGCCTTGTGTATATAAAATATATGCTAAGCTAAAAATCGACAGTTTTTGCTTTGCGTATATAATATATACGCAAGACCAAAATTCTTAAATTTTAGCCTTGTGCATATAATATATATGCTAGCCTATTCTGGCTGAGCAGCCCGAATTTGAGGCATTTTTCACTGATCCGGGACCCCCCACTTAGGCAGTTTTTGTACCCTTGATAAATCCCACACTTTGACACCCAAAACGCCCTCGCCGGTCAAGAGAGGTTGCCCTCTTACTGACTCTTTCGAGGGATCGGGTTGTCGCGCGGATTCCTGTACCTTTACATAGAACAAAGGATTTGCTTTTTTTTTTTCAAAGCGCATCGGGATCCCGCCATGGGAGGTATTAGGGGTGTGAACGTCACCCGAAAAGTGAGTTTCAAGGCCCTGAAAAAGCACCCGTAAAAGATCCAAGAGAAGGGAGCTCAAATTTTTTTCATCCAAATACCAAAAAAATATTTACTCAAAAATCCAAAAAAAAAGAGCTTGTGGTGCCGGAATAACGACATCACCTTACCCTCCATCATCCCATAGGGGAAGGAGGAAGAAATTATTTGGGCCTCACCTGAGGAATCCATACCCGACCCGCCGCCAAACCATGTCTTGGGTGGTCGACCCGGCTTACGCCGATCCCAATTCATCCCCATCACCTTCCCCATTAAATTCCGATATGGAGGAGATACCTATCTCCTATTCCCCCACCCAATCCTGATTCAATATCACCGGACCCTTCGGTGCACCCATCTTTCCATCCACCACCACTCAAAGTTCACCTCAATTTCCTTTCACATCCATACCCCATTTTTCATCAACATCCACCCAAAATTTACCCCATTCTCCCTACACAACCAATCCAAATACACCCTATTTTTCCACATCTACCCAGGTCATGCCCAATTTGCCCCCCCCCCCCACATTCACTCAAACCATGCCTAATTTTTCATCCACCCAACCTACCCCCAATTTCTCCACATCCACCCAACACACACCCACTCTTCCCTCCACTCAAAATGCACCATCTTTTCAACCTACCCAAAATACACCCATTTTCCCTTTCACTCAAAACACACCTACTTTCCCATTTTCCCAACACACACCCATTTTTTCCCAATCCACCCAAGTCATGCCAAATTTTCTCCAATCCACCCAAGTCATGCCAAATTTTCCTTAATCCACCCAAACCATGCTCAATTTTCTCCCATCCACATCCAATCCAATACCCAATTTCCCCCCATCCACATTCAATTCAATACCCAATTTTCCATCATTCACCCAATTCATGGCTAATTTTCCCCATACACCCCCTTCATCGGAAGGGTCAATCACCTCCAACCCCATACTGGACCCCATGTCCATGATGGAGGACATGATGAGGGTCTACTCAGCTTGGAAGGCTTCCTAAAGCCTTCCCAATCCACTCCAAATATCAAACCCCCAACATATTCTCCAAAATCTCCACACCCCAATTTCCCAAAATACCAATCCTACCCAACCCCTATAGTCCACACCACCCAACCATCGGGTCATCCGAGTGGGCCTCAAAACCCCAACACCCACTCACAAGCCCATCAAGGCCCAAACCCAAGGGTCACATTTTCAAATCCTCCACAATTCCCTCAATTCCCCACCCTTTACTTACACCCAACAAGCCCCCATTCCCCCTCAAATGGCAAATCCGCTCCACCCAACTCCACAAATCGGCATGAGCCCCATTCATCCACATTCCTCACACCCTTCACAACATGGAATCCCATCCCAAATCATCAACCATCCCCAATTTACCCATCCACTCACTCCCCAACTAAATCTCCAAAATATCCAAGGGCCTCATCCGAGACCCACCCAAAATCCTCAATTCACTCATCCCTTTACCTCACAAGCCACTCATCAAGGTTTCCCCTATGTACAATGGTCTCACCAGGCTCCCGTCCAACCTATGCTGAATCAGCAGGATAATCTCATCCCTCTCTCATACGTTGATCAACAATATGAAGAGGATGAGATTAGAAATAGTGGGGCGTTAAAGGGGCGTTCGCCAGTTTTAATCCCCCACCACCCATACTCACCAACCAACATGCTGCCCAAAATGAATGGAGGCAGCCTATTGAGGGACCCGCCCCAATATTACCATCCAAGGAGTCTGATCTGCTAAGAGAGCAAATGGATAAAATTCAGAAACAATTAATGAAAATGGGAGGAATAGAGATCCATGCTACCGACTTCTCGGATTTGTGCTTATTTTCTGAGGTGCCATTGCCGCCCAAATTCAAAGTACCCACATTAGATAAATACAATGGCACGACCCATCTAAAAACCTATTGTGGGGACATGTGCCAGTATGGAGGAGATGAGCACTTGCTCATAAAAGTTTTCTAGAAAAGCCTTATAAGTCCAACACTAAGATGGTTCACTTCCCTTGAGCCATTTATGATAAGAACGCGGAAAGACCTCACCCACCTATTTTAAGAACAATATGTCGATAACAGAGACATCAAACCACGCAAGTTAGATCTGGTACGGGTGAAACAAAAACCCGATGTGACTTTCAACGAGTATCTCAGGAGGTGGAGGGCCCTAGCAGCCCAAGTGAGAAATCGGATCCCCGATGACGAACAAATCGAGATGATCTTCAAAATAGCCTTACCCGTTATATCGGATTTCCTCGTGTACCAACAGTAGGCAAGCTTTGTTGATCTGGTTAGAAATGCCAACCACTGTGAAGATGCGGTAAGAGAAGGTCAATTAAGTAAGAATGTGGCCAGTGGGGCCCGTAAATTCTCAGAACAGAGAAATGAGAAAATAATGGGGACTGAAATCCAAGCAAAAATGTCTTCACAGCCCAGTATCAGCATGGTACCATCTCAATTTGGGGCAGCACCATAAGCCCTAGCACCCGCAAATCCTTCTCTGAGACAGAGCAATGACCCATGGGCACCAATGACCCTCGAACAGAGAAGGGCCCGATATAACCGAGTGTTCACTCCCCTGGGGCAGTCCTTGAATGTCCTTTTGACCTTACTGGTCGAAAAGGGTTTGGTCACCATACTCTAGCCGCGACCTCCACCGAATCCAATCTTAAAGAACTATGATCCCAACACACACTATAATGTCCATCAGGAATCGAGATATCCAACCGATTGTTGCTTTCCATTGAAGCATGCGATCCAGGACTTGATTGAGGCAGAAAAGCTCATTCTCCCGGCAGCTCCGCAAACAAATCCTCACATCAACATCCATCAAGCACCGTTTCCATCGCACCCACAGGGAGGAATAGGCCCAAGGGCCACTATTAACATTTTGGAGGAAGAGATGAAAGAAGGTGATCCCTCCGAATCCATCACTAAGGGAAGGAATTTCATGGTACTCGGGCAGCAGTGTCATGAGAATGAGACCACAGGGGTGATTGAACCATTAAACTTAGCTGATTATTTTTCAAGCCCAACACCCCAGGTGGCCCCTTTAGATTTAAGGCTATATTTCCTGGCACCCACACTTGTTAGCCACATTTAGCCCAGCAGGACCCCACCTCCGTAATACCAATCATATTCGGCATCGACCCCCGTCAATTACATGATGCCCAATTTTACCTCACCTTTTGAGTTAGCTCCATCAACCACATATGGCCCAATTTTTTCACATCATCATCAGTCCATCCACCTTCACCCCTCGCACCAACCCAATACAGCTGGCCTAGTACTGTAGCATTGCCACTAGTATATTCACCTCCAACACCAACCCAATACAGTTGGCTCAATTTTGCCACATCTCCATCAGTTCAGTTGCCTCCTGTACCAGTCAACCAGATCTGGCCCAGTTTAGCCACGCCATTAGTCCAGGAATCTCTGATACCCTCATTCATCCCATTCCAAATCCTCAGACCATCATATGATCCCCACCAGGTCCATCTCAATTACAATCAGACCGATATCAACGCCGAGAGCAACAGGGAAGGGGCAGTTGAATTAGTAACCCGGTCGAGCAGGATCTCAAAGAAGCCAAAAGTACCAATACCAGCCCAACCTGAAGAAATTAACACACTCAGGATATTGACCCACAAATGGACAATCTAAAGTGAGTGTGTGGGTGATTGGTATATCAGACAAGCCTCTCGCAACTGTGCAGTAGTTTGGGGCTGCAACACACTCAGCACTTTATCAAATTTCTGAGACAAATTGTCCACTTTTTTTGCTAGGTCATTGTACACATTTACTTTATACAACTTCCCTTTAGAAGTGGGTTCTCTGGCAGCTCTTGCAGCATGCTCAATGGCACTTCTTGATAGAGTCTCTTGCTGTATAGAGTTTTCACTGATAATATCAAACAAGTTTCAAGCTTCTTCATCAGTCTTGCTAAGATAAGTGTTACCACATGAAGCATCCATCATATCTCTACTTTGAGAATCAATCCCCTGGTAAAAGCTTTGAACAAGCTGCCACTTGGGGATTTGGTGGTGTGGGCACTGCCTTAGCAATTCTTTAAATCTTTCCCAGGCTTCATGAAATCTTTAATTGGGAACTGAGCAAAGGAAATGATTCTCTTTCTCAACTGACTGGTTCTGCTCATGGGAAAAAATTTAGCCAAGAACTGACACTGTAGGGCATTCCAAGATGTTATGCTATTAGGTGGGAGCATGTTAAGGCAATTTCTAGCCTTATCCTTTAATAAAAAAGGAAAAAGCCTCATTTTAGTGGCTTCATCTCTCAGGCCAACAATTTTAAATATAGTGCACAAGGAAAGAAACTCATCAATGTGCTTGTAAGGCTCCTCTTTACTTAACCCATGAAACGATGGTAATATTTGGATGGTCTAACGTTTAATCTCATAATTACCCTCAGCTGTGGGGAAGTGAATGTAAAAGGGGGATGAATATGCCCCTAGTGAATAGTAATCCCTTAGGGGTCTAGGTTGCTCTCCCATCTCAAATGGCTCCATAAGTTCAACAGGGGTATGTGTTGTTTGCCTAGGTCTAAGGACTCTTTCTATTTTAGGATTCAAAGGTTCTAACTCAGGATTGAGTGACCTACCCAGCATACAACACACAATAAGTAAACAGCTAACTTACAACACGCTACACAACAAAAAATTTACAATAAATAAAAAGCAAAATAAAAAAAAAACACTACTGCTAATATTAAGAAAGCAAAAAATGAAACTATAACAAAGGAGAAAGAGATGCAAACTAAGACAGAAGCTGCTCCAGCTGCAAGTTAATTTCTCCCTCTTTGCTATTGCTTCAAATCTGCACAATTCCCAAAAATATAGCAGTAATTTATTCAAACACAGGAACTACAACAAACAAATCTAAATGAAAACATAAAGAAAACTCAGATCTACTACTTAGATCAACACTCCCCAGCAGCGCCGCCAAAAACTTATTGGTTGTTTTGACTCTTGCTTGTGCTCTTGTGTTCTTTTGATTAATAAAAATGATAAAGGTATGGCAACAATAAAGAATAGGCAAAATAAAATAAAAAGGGGATAAAAATGGATTGAATACAGCAGTAAAACAAACACAGTCTTGGAAGATTTAGGGCTATTATAGCAAGTTTTAATAAATAAGAGTTTGTCCCACAGGGATTTATGATCTAAAAATAATAGTATAGTAGATCTCCAGATCTGCTACAGATCTGGCAGCTCTAAACCTAAACTAGGAAAGTAAGATAAAGAGAGGGTATTTTTGGTTGTCACAAAACTAAACTAAAACAGAAATGAAAAAAAAAATAAAACACAGTAAAAGAAATGAGGTTTAGAGAGGATGAAAATGGATTGGTAAAATAAATAAAAAATGTGGGAAGTAAATAGCTAAGGACTGATTTTTACTGAAAAAGACATGACAAAGCAGAGCAAGAGTTGGATCTGCAGCTATCCTTCATTTGGCTACAAGCTCAAATATAAGGTAGAACAATCCAACTCAACCCTAAGATATGGACTAGTCCTAGGGCTATATCCTGTCCACTTAAATGGTCACAAGATATCCCATGGATATACTCCAGTCATGGGGGTTAAAAGCCAAAACAAGAAAATCACTACAACCACTATGCTTGAAAGGCTACAAGCTTATGCATCCATAGGTGCATACAATCTATAAACATCTAAATGAAAAATACAAGAACATTATAGATTGAATGGAATAGTAAAAACAAATTTTCATTGCTTAAAAAGGAACTTACAATGGTTTGCCCTCAAGGGTGCAGTCTCTGGAAGACTCCAGACCCTTTACAATCCAAAGGCAAGAATATCCTCCTTGCTTTAGATGCCTTTTCTGCATGTTTACATGGTTTATATACAATCCATAAAGTATCTTTTTGCCTTGGCCAATCAAATAAGAGGAGAATCAAATTAGTTAGGATTTTACTGATGTGGCTCATTTACAACCAAGTATTTCCCATGACAGTTAGGAAAAGCACATCACATTGGGAAATGTGTCCCATGTGCTGTGGTAGTTCCAAAATACCCTTGCAGTTTACAAATAAAAGCTGGAACCCATGCTTCGAGTGGATGGAGCTTCAGGATATAAAACTCAAGTGGATCTCGAGTGGATAAATTACTTCTAAATGAATCTTGAGTGGCTGAAGGCTTGAATGGATAGAGCTGCTCGAGTGGTTAGTGCTTCAGACATTTAATCTCGAGTAGATGGTCTATTTCTGAAGGATTCTAATAAGTCGCCGACAGGTAGGATCTGAAGGCCTCTGATCTGCTTGACTTTGCTCAGTAGCTGCTCGACAGGCTATTTCTGAAGCTTTTCTTTGATTGCTCGAGAGCTATAGTGCTCTGTTCTGCTCGACAGGTTGCTGCACTACTCGAGACTACTCGAGCTAAATATTTTGAAGGTGTAACTGCTCGAGATAGCTCGAGATGATGATTTGTGAAGGCATAAAACTGCTCGAGTGTGCTCAAGTGGGTGTAACACAACAGTCTTGAATTGCTCGACAGCTTGGAATGCAGGTTTCTGATTTGCTTGAGTGTGCTCGAGTGGATGCTTCAGAAGTTGCTGAACTGCTTGAGACACCTCTTACTACAGCACTAATCTGCTCGACAGCTGCTCGAGTGTGGATTTCTGATTCTCTGCAATTTTGTACTGTATGTTGCAGCATTCCATTAGGCATGGGCCCCACTTCTAGGCCACTATAGGAAATTTAGGGGTCCCAGGAATGCTGAAAGGTCCATATGGTGGGGCCACCATGGTTCAATCTCAATCTTTTCATCAGCTCAATTGCTTGTTTCTCATTTTGTTCTTCTTGGCATTCATTGGATGGATTGCTACACTAAGCTGCAGATCATTGCTAAATACACAAAAACACTTACAAATCAGTTATTAGATAGCTCAAAGATCTATTAAAGGCTAGATTAGGAGGTGGAAGGTGACATAATTCAGAGATTAACACACCCCCAAACCTAATCTTTGCTAGTCCTCGAGCAAAGGGAAAATTAAATAGTTATTCTAAAAAATTTTAATGCCACTTTTGTAAGGAGCACGAATGCATTTAGCTTATGCATCAAGCCTTTTAAACCCCTAGGTGGTCCCTAGTGGAGGAGTGAAGTCCCCTGATGGTTTTCAGTGAAGATGCCCACAAACTTCACAATAAAACAGTTAAGCATAATGCAACATATGATAAAATATATTTTAACAAATAAAGATTCATCCCACACCCTGTTCTTTCAAATTTAAAGGAGGTTAAAACAGTAATGGCAAATAGTTTAACACTTAATCAACATGTACTTCCATCAGAACCAATTAGCTTACATCAAGAGTGTAGTGTGTGAAAATCAGTACTAGGTTAACCATTAATTCAAAAATCAGGTTTAAACATTACCCCAATAAATTTAATTTCAGACCCAATCTTCACTAGGGCTATCTCTCAACAAATGAAGCTCAAGGGTGTATCACATATATTGCAGCTCAAGATCAGTTACAGACTTCAAACAGGCTTGCAAGCATGAGCATAGGCATTGCTTCTAATTCCTTACATCTTCATATTCTTTTTACCATAGATTAGACATCCCATTATCTCCACATGACAGTTCACTTCACTTTGGATCATTGAGGACTTTTAGATGGGTTATAATGTGGCTTATGGTTGAGGTTTAAAAAGAATAAAAGGGGTAGAAAGGGTTTAAAACTGAGAAATCTGCTAAGAGATAGGAGGTGATTCATGACTTCACCTTCTTCATCACAACACTGCTTCATCTTCTTTGATGTTTTTCAGATTTGAAGTGGCCAGCTTCTTCTCTTATTTTCCATTCTTCAGATGAAGTACTTATCTTGACTTCTCTCTATTTTATTTATTTATTTATTATATATATATATATTTTTTAATGGGTTGCCACTACTATACAACTAATACACTGCTTTTTCTAAATCTCTTATCTTCTCTTTCCACCAAATGTTGAATCCTGCTCACCTATCTTCAACATCTTCTCTTGTACCTTCTGAAATCTCAGAGTGAGGGTAAGGCTGAATCAGGTCATGAGATTCAGGTTCAAGTACTCTGGTGTTGGTTAATGAAAAGTAGCTTTTAAAGGCTCAAACAATGTAAACAAGGGGCAGTTCAATGGGTAGGAATTTCAGGCTCAAACTGTCCAAATGAAGGCCTTAAATCATCTCCTTGGTGTCATGAGTACTGCCAATAGTTTTAATTTGGGGAGCCTAACTTCTAATGAAAAGGTATTGAATCAGTCATTCCTTATAACGAAAAAATTGCCAAAGACACTCTTCAAAAGAATTTTTTTTTTTAGGCCCAAATCTCACTAGGTATGGTCTTCAATTGAACTCATGGGGTATATCCTCACCTTTTTCTCTCCTCTGGTTTACTAAGTACTGATTGTGAAAGTTTTTCTTGATATCAACTTCATGGAAGTGTTAAATTTTCAAAGGATTTCAGTTTTAAAATATCTGCCAACAGTTTTAATATCTCCTTTCTCACAATTGGTTAGGTGGGAATTAACTTTATTTATTTCAATCTAACTACACTGCTGCACTAAATTTAACTGCTTCATTGGTCTACCCTGCCATACCCCTAAACCTAAGATAAATATTGTCCTCAATATTTCAATAAAGTGTGTATTTAGTGCAACAGGGTTAAGAAAAGAAGAACAAAAAAAAAATTGCAGAAAATAAAGAGACAAGTATGCTAATTAAACTGAAATTTATTCACACAAACATAAATTTCATTACAAAATATTATACAAACTAGACACTAATTACATCATGCTAATTGGAAGACAAAGCAAAACATCACAGAAAAAATCCTAAAACAGCAACTTCCTAAAATAGAAAAAATCTACATAGGGTCTGAATCTAAATCCACATCTATGTGCTTAGCTACTGTTCCTTTCCCTTTTTTCACACTGTCTGCCTTTGCAGCACTAGCTTTTATCCTTGAAGCTACTGGTTTCCTTGGTTTGGTGCTGCTCTTCTGAAGTGTAGGCTCTTCAATTTTCACTCCCTTGGCTTTTACTGGAGGTTGTATATCTTTAACACCCAATGACATCAGAGTGGCTGATAATGAATCACACAGATTGGAATATTTGTTAGCCCTCTGTTCATAAATTTTATAAATAGCCACAACAGCGTCCAACTTTTCTTGCATGGCCCTCAACTCCTTGTTATAATCCAACATAACTGCCTCCAAAGATTTCCAATAAAGAGGCTTCATTAGGGCTAGCTGTTCCTCACATGTCTGAAAGACATTACTGCTCACACAGACTACCAGCTGGGACACATCCCTATCTAGATATGCATTGGCATTCATAAAGGCAGTGAGGGTGGGTGCTGGAGATAATATGGTACAATTGCCCAGTTGGATGGATCATTAACATAAGTGGAGATAACAGTCAGCTCAGTACAAGGTTGGGTAGATGGGGAGGGAATGGATGGTAAGGCAAGGGTCAGCTCCTCTTCAGTGGTTTCAGTTTGGGTGAAGGTTGATGATGTGGGAAGGGGTACCATAGCTAGCTCTTCAAAGTCAAAGTCCGTTTGGGTGGTAGCATCAACTATTGCCACATAGGTAGAAGGTTGCTGGCATGGAGGAGGGGTAGGGACTGGGGTATGTGTGGGTGGTTGGGGCGGTGGGATAAAAGTTTGAAGGGTTGATTGGATGGAGTTAAGGCTTGTTTGGATGGAGGCCTAGTTTTCTGTGTTGGTATGGATTTGAGATTGGAGAGAGGTTAGGAGGGAAATGATTTGGGTTAGAGGGTCAGGTATGGCTGGGGTTATAGGTTGGGTGGAATGGTGAGGTAGGGGCATGTTTAAATGGGTATGGGTGTGGGGATTCAGGGAGAGGGGTGTACTCATGCCTAATATCCTCCATAATGGTGTCTATTAAGGCTGAGTACCCTTCTGTGGTGAACTGGTCTTAGTTGGGTGAAAATGGAGGGGTATTGGTAGGAGAGGGAATTGAGTCAAAGGGCTCAATGGGGTGAGGTGGCTCAACAGCAGTAGCCATTGGCTGACTGTCATCATAGCTAAAAGGGGAAGGTGGGTTTGGTATTAGGCTTGGTATTTTAGTGGGTATGGTAGTTGATAGGCTGGGTTCTGTGGTAGGTATTGTGGTGGGGTGTTGGTCTTCTTTTTATAGGTTTTTCAGATTGGAGGTGTAGGAAGGTTGTAGGGGAATGTTATGGGAGAAGTAGGAGCTGATACAGGAATGGATTGGGAAAGTAAGGTTGGTGGAGTGGGGTGGACAGGTAAGGATGATGGTAAGGATGGAATAGTATGTAGGATTGGAGGTAGTGAAGGTGGTGCAGATGCAGATATGGGAAGTAGGGTGAAAGGTGGTGAGGCAGATATCGGAGGTGCAGAAGCGGAAGGAATTGTAGAGGGTGGTACTAGTGCTGGAATGGGAGGAAGGGTGGATGATGGAGGAGCTACTGATGTGGCTGCGGCACAGGAGGTGTTGTAGAAGTGGCTACAAAAGTGACTGTAGAAGGGGCAGCAAAAGTGACCGCTTCAGATTCCTTTATCTTCTTGTTCTTCATCAGTGATATGCTAATTTTTCATTGCCTTTTTCCAAATTCAGCTGGTGGCAACTCAGCAGTGGGTTCTCCTACCTTCCACACATATTTTCCTTTCTTGAGTAAGGCTGTGATTAGCCTGCTGTAGGGTAAACCTTGCATTTTTTGCCTCTTCTTCACCTTGCCATGTATATCTTCCATCCCCTCAAAAATCAGCTTGACAACATTGAAGAAATGTCCCTTAGAGAAAGAGTACAGTGCATCCACAATTGGGACCCTCCTCCCCAACTGGTGTCCAGTCACAAACACATTCTTCCTCAAAACACTATCCATGAATAGTAGGTTTGGGTTGAATTCACTTCTCATCAGTGAATCACCAGAGGCTTTCTTCCCCTGAGTTAACTGTTGGACCATCTCCTTCATTAAGGCACTGATTGGGGGTCCCAAGCTGCAAGATGGATTATATGTTGTAGGGATCCCTAGTACATGTGCTATATCAGTGGCATTCATCACTGTCTTAAAGTTATCTATCAACATAACTAGCACAGGATCCTGTTGATTTGCCCTCCCCCAGACTCTTTTGTCCTAATATTCTTATACCACAACTTCACTAACCTTGGATATGCAGTTTTTTCCAAAGGCCTCATCAGGGAATGTTGGTTGTGTTGCCTTACCTCAAATGAGGGTCTAAAATCAACAATAAAACTAGGCAGACACACTCATACAGACCTCCAAGTATTCAGGATCTGTTGTAGCAAGCTTTAAAAGAATGGTAAATAAGGGAATGTCCACAGGGAGGCTGGTTAGAAATATGATAAATCTCCATATCTGTGTCAGATCTGGCACCCTAGCTATCACTAATTTAATTAAAAGACAGGGGAGAGGTTTAAAATGAGTTGTCACTTAAACTAAACTACAATTAAAATGCAGATTGTCTTAGATCGAATTTGGAGCCTCAGATCTTGCAGATGGAGGGTTTAAATACTCATAAAATGGAGAAGAACAGCTTGGAGGTTGTTTTCACTGCAATCAGGTTGAGCTAAGCATATTATAGTGGTTCAAAAGCACACAAGTCCCTCAGTAGGCCACAAGCACAACTGCAGGGTATAAATTCCACTCCAAATCACAGGATCCCCCTGGTCTTAAGGCTTTGATCTGTCCACTTTAATGGTCACAGACCATCCTATAGACTTTATCGAATCCAAGGATTGCAGTAGACGAATCCAATTGATGCCTGAGCTTAGATTTACCTTAAGGTTATGATCTGTCTACTTTAATAGTCACAGACCATCCTAGAGATCTCCTACAAAGCCAGATCCTCAATTAGAACAATTAAAACCACTACAGATGTTGCAATTTCCAGGTCACAGACGCAGGAAATTACAGGGATATCAGATCTAGGGAATTCAGATGATATCTAAGAGGTCTACTAGTTAAGTGGGTGAGCTGATCAAGCAACTCCTCTACACAAATCCGATCGAGCACCAAAAGGAATCAAAAGAGCTTTAGATCTAATTGAAACATTGAAAACAACATTTACATTGCAATCAAACTCACTCTACAATGAAATGCTCTCAGATCTGTAGTCTATGCAGCAATTAACCCCAACAACACTCTTAACCTTATCCAATCACAGATCTAACTCACTCCTTGCAGCTCCTAGGGAATTAGCCAACCATGGTTGGGCTAAAGGAAGGAAAATAGAATCTCGCTGCAAGCTCTGATCTCTAGAAAAGGGTTCAGAATTTCGATCCCCCCAATGGCAATTGGGGATCTCTATATATAGCTTTTTCCTCTATTTTTTTCTACAAAAAATCCCTTCTAGAAGGTCGTTAGAGTTTGTTAGAGTTCTGTTAAAGCACGTGGGTCGGTTAGGGCTTTCTAGGGCATCTTCTAGAACCTCATGTGGGTCACCAAAGTGCCTCGGTTTGCATGCAGCAGGTTACCAAGTCTCAGCGTGTGCATAGTATAGTTTCTGAGGAGTTCAGCACACGATTTCGACAGGTTGGAGAAGCTTCCGATAGGTTAAAAGTAAGCATGTAGACCCTTTCGATAGGTTCCCTGGTCTCTTCGATAGGTACCGATAGGATGAGTTTTCTCTTTGAAGCTTCAGGGTCCTCAGCCCATTATCTGGAGTATTCGATAGGTTGGGTGAGTAGTTCGATAGGTCCAGAGGTCCTTTTCGACAGGTTCAGCTCTGCATGCCGTCAACCCGATAGTTTGGTTCTCATTCCTATCGACAGGCTTAAGCATCCTTCGATAGGTTCAATTCCAGCGTCTTCATTTCAATAGGTTCAGGAAGCATTCGACAGGTTCTCTTTTTCTCCTCAGGCAAGCTTTCGATAGGATGAGCTTTCTCTTTCATTCATCTGCTCGATAGGTTCAGGGATCCTATGGAATCCCTCACTTCAGCACATGTCTTCCTCTTTCTGCCTTCAGACCCTATCGAGCCCTTCTCCAACTACACGAATTCTTCTCTTTTATCCTTCAGCTCCTATTGAAGTCTTCCAGCTACCCTTTCAATAGGTTGTTTTAAGACTAGTCTTCACTTCCTTTCCTTTGTTCTACTGCAGCCACGCATTTCAAGGGCTTAGTGACGTGCTGCCCTCTGGTGTGCTGCTGCGGGGTCTGCATAGTGCTGAGAGATGGATTCTTTGTGGGCATTCTTAAGTGTTTTTCTGCATTATTACTAGCTTTTACTGCTATCTACAAAAGGCACTCAACAGAGGCTTATTAGTGTGCTCACAGGTCTGTTAATGGTCAGGTTAAAGGGTGAAAAGTGGCATTTTTCACCACTTAACACACCCCCAAACCTAAGCTCTGCTAGTCCCTGAGCAAAGGACAGTTAAAATGAATTAAAAATGCCACTTTCGTAGGGAGCACGGATGCATTTAACCTACGCATCAAGCCTTTTAAACCCCTAGGTGATCCCTAGTGGAGGAGTGAAGTCTCCTGAGGGTTTTCAGTGAAGGTACCCACAAACTTCTCCAATACAACTTAGTTAATAGTAGTGCAACCTGTTAAAGCAGAGTTTAAGCAAATCAAATAAATTCACATCATGCCCATTCATTAAAGAAATTTCAACAGAAAAAACATCCATTTGAAGATATGAAAGTCTACTGAAATCTCTTCATCATCACTCAGTTTGTGTTAAGGAATTTCTCCTTAAATTTTATGCATAACTCACCATCAATTTGAGGATCCTGTTCAGATACTTCCCCCATCAACTGGATTTCAGACCCAAGTCTCATCAGGGCTCTTCACTCATCAGTACAGAGAAGAGGGGTAAATCATATCACTAAGCTCAAGAGCAGTTACAGCCCTCAAATAGGACTGCAAGCAGGAGCATAGGCATTGCTTAAATTTTTGACTTTTCCAGCTCTTTACTCCATAGATTAAGCAAATTCTCCTCTCCACATGACGGGTCAATCCACTTTCAGATCAGTAAGGGATTTTTATTTGGGTTGTAATGTGGCTTAGGGATGAGGTTTGTGAAAGAGCACAAGGAGTAAACGGGGTTCAATATTGAGAATTCAGTAAAGGTAAGGAGGTGATCTAGACTCCTTTTTTAATTCAGCACAATTCCATCTACTTTTTGAATTTTCAGAGCCAAAGTGGCTAGCTTCTTCTCTTCCTTCTAATCTTTCAATGAAATGACTTCTCTTTCTCATTCTTTTGCTCTCTTTTTTTTTTTTTTTTTTAAAGCGTAATACCATAAATACCACCAACTGTGTTTTTCTTTCTTTCAACCTGATTTAAGACCTTGCTCCTCTAACCTTTCTCCTCCTTCCTCTTCCTGATTTCTCAGATTGAGGGTGAACTGAAATAAGTCAAAAGGTTTTGGGTTTAGAATTTCTTTTCATCAACAAAAATTGGGGCTTTTAAGGCTCAAGTAGTGTGCATCAAGGGCAGTTCAAAGGTGGGAGAATTTTAGGCTCAAACTGTCCAAGGGATGGCCTTACTTCATGTCTTCCATGTTATGAATGCTGTCAAGTATGTTTCAATTTGGATTTGCCTAACTTCTAGTGGTCAAGATTAAGTCCAGTCAGCTCTCGAAGTAGAAGAAATTGCCAAGACACTCTTCAAAGAAATTTTCAGGCCCAATTCTCACTGGGTATGGCCTTCCTTCTAAATTTCTGGGGAGTACCCTCATAGTCTCTTCTCATTTCTGGTTTACTACACATCAAAAAATTTTCTTCAAAAATTCTTGACATTTGCTTCATGAAAAATGTTAAAACTTCAGCTTGCTTCAGTTGCAAATGGTTTTTAAAGTTTCCTTAACAAAAAATATAAGGTGAATTCATTCTGTTTTCAATTACTCCATATCAACTTGGTTGTACTACAATTAACTAGTTTATTGGCATTCATGCCACACCCCCAAACCTAAACTAAACAGTGTCCCCACAGTGAGCAGCATGAAATTAGGTGGAGGTATGGGGGGGGGGGGAAGAGATACAGAAAATCTACATGAAGACAAAATGTATTATATTGCCAAATATGTACATGAGAAAAGGACAAGAAACTAAAACAACAAGATGCCATGAGAAAAGGACAAAATGTATTATATTGCCAAGTATGGGGGGGGGGGGGGGAAGAGATACAGAAAATCTACATGAAGACAAAATGTATTATATTGCCAAATATGTACATGAGAAAAGGACAAGAAACTAAAACAACAAGATGCCATAGCTATTTGCTGGTGTAAACTGGCCAACTGTAGAGGTCAGCCAAGTTTTTCAGCTCATCCTTGGATAAGGGAGCTTTGCCTTTAGATATAACCCTCGATTGCGGTTTCTTTGGTGCCTCCTCAGACTGGGCAGTGGGCTATTTTCCTTTGGGGTCGACAGCAACAGCAGAATCGGAATCGAAAGGAAAAAGAGCAGTGGGGTTCAAACCAAGAGCTGCAGCAGTCTTCCTTTGTTCTGCCTTTGTCATTAAGATGTAAGGGGCAGCAGGTTGGGTAGGGGGTTAGGTGGAAGAGGTTGTTTTAGATTGGGCAACATGCCTCTTCCCTTTATTGGCAAAGGGCGGAGGGGAGTCATTTGGAAGTGACTTTCCTCTTGGGGGGAGCCCTTTGGGGTTTTTGAGGGGCAGTATGAGTTGAGGGGGGGGGGGTTCCTGGGCCGGAGGAGGGTGCACATCCACAGGGGGGGTGAGAGGAGGTTGAGTTGAAGGGGGGGGGGAGCAGGGTTGTGAGGCAGGAGGTGCTGGAGGAGCAGCTCTTGCTGAAGTTTCTTCTACTCTAGGTTCCTGAATCTCAACAGCTTTGGATTTCTTAGCTTTAGGGGTCTTTGTGGGTGAGATTTTAGTGAGCTTCCTCTTGACAGGTGGTGTGTCAGCTGGCTTTGACTTTTTGGAGGATTTGGGGGTGGAAGCAGTTGTTCTCCAGCGTATGTTCGTGAGGGTTTCCTCCAGCTCATCCATTTTACTCTTCTGAAAGTAAGCTTTCACCAACTTGAGGTAGAGTTTGAGGTTTAGAAATTAGAGGATCGACAGATTGATGGGGGGAAAGGCAACTGATCTCACAATACCTAGGGTTTAACTGAAATTGCATTGCCCAGCTCCAATTTTTCCAACATTAGGGGCAAAATGCTCCTATGTGCAAGCTGAATGTTCTGACAAAAGGGGAGACTGAACAGCTGAAGGCTCTATGAGGGATTGGTGAAGGAAGAGGGAGGCGATTGCGAGAGGAAAAAGAGCTAGGGTTTGCAGAAGGTGTGGAATGAGGCGCAAATGACCTATTGACGAGTATATAAAAGGTGAAATACGATTCCGATAGGATGAACTGGATGGTTTCGATAGGTTCGTGCGTCCTGTCGAAAACATAGCAGACCAAACTTTGAAAGGGGATGATTCGATAGGATCTCGATAGGTGGAACCATCCTTTCGATAAGTTTAAACGGCAGCTGAATCTTCATTTCGATAGGTTCCTGATTGGTGTCTAGAACCTATCGAAATCTCTATTTTTCCTATCGAAAAGTTAGTTGTACCTATCAAAAAGTGTAGCACCTATCGAAACCATCAAACATCCTGGCGAGATTACCCTGTGACCTATCAAAAAGTGAACTCGACCTGTCGAAGACTTCTATAAATAAAATAAAGCTGCATTTCTGGGCATTCGCAGTTTCAGTTCTCAGCAGGCCCAGTTGATGTGGTACCCCATGATTAGATTCTCTTATAAACAACTCCCATTACCTCAGGACAGCTAAGAATGACGGTCTAGTATTAAGCATGACAGTTTTGTTATTTTCTTTTTTATTATTGCAAAGAAAAGGGATCAAATGACAACTAAGTAAAAACCTACAAACAAAAATAGAGTATGGTACATATGATACATACTGACTGCAGTGGTTAATTCGGAGGGTCTAGAAGGTCCATAGTCTCCTCAGGATCATCGAACTTATCACTGTCCATAGATCTCTTCCTCAGCTAGTGTCCATTCCTTGGATGCAATTTTCCATCGGTGAACCAAGCATTTTCCTGCACCGGCCAAAGTGGATTATCATGCATCACTTTCTTTTGGGCAGTAATGGAAAAGCAAGCCTCCTCAGGAGAGGGTTGATAGCCAGTGTTATACACATTCAACTTAACCTTCATGTTTCCAAATGAAACTTCCATGATTCCATACCGGCATTGTATGTGAGCATTGGATATGTGTATCCTGGATTGGGGTTGTCAGGGTCTTGGAATTTGGTTGGGGTTGCAATCGACAAAATTTGTTTCCCTTTCTTTGCTGAAAAGACTTTCTTGGATATGTGTATCCTGGATTGCCTTTTATGGGTGCATAGTACTTTTAAAAACTTGGCATAGGCTGGGACTTATTTAATGGCATCAAGCAAAGGCAGATTGATCTTTACTTGTTTGAAAGTCTCTATCATTTCCTCAATTTTACCTGCCCTTTATCATAAGGGGAAGGTGCTTGTAGTGCCTTAGGAAATGCAAGTGTGGGGGTGCTCCCTCACTTGCAGCCTTAGCCAATAGGGTCTCTTTCTTTTTGAGTTTTTCCTTTTCTTGTGGATCCTCATTATCCTCTTTATTTAAAGCTGATTGTTCCTGCAAGTCTATCATCGGTGGTCTTTGTTGTGTGCTGGTAGAAATCACTTCATTTTCTTCCTCCAAGTGCCTTTCAGGCTCACGACCCACTTGATTATCCACTAGCTTACCACTTCTCAAAGTTG
Organism: Chloranthus sessilifolius; assembly: GCA_021018995.1. NCBI lineage: Eukaryota > Viridiplantae > Streptophyta > Magnoliopsida > Chloranthales > Chloranthaceae > Chloranthus > Chloranthus sessilifolius. Next base: position 83,157,637 of record CM037586.1, on the reverse strand, counting down.
TAACAGATTTAGCTTCCTCATAAGTGGAGGAAACTTCACCCACTACAAACTGCCTTCGTTTTGTCCTGTGATTGGCTAAGCAACCTTCCTCCCTCTCTCCTAGTAAGAGCATCAGACAGCTGACCAAGTTGATCCTCTATCTCTTTGATGCTCTGGTTGTGAGAGTGCACAGTTTGGGTCAAGGTGTTCAAGCTCTGTAATGAAGATAGAACTTATTCCTCAACGGATGGTGTTCTCACAGCTGGAGTGGGTGCAGATTGCTGCACAGGAGGAGCTACATGTTGGGCCATGGGTTGCTGATACTGAGGCCTTGGGGCATAACCTTCTCAATCGGATTGAGCATTTCTGTAGGGCATGGGCTGCTGCTGCTGCTGGCTGGGGTATCCATCTTATCACCACCTCAGATTGTGGTGGTTCCTCCATTGATACCCAGCAGCAGGCTGCTACCCATAACACTGAGCTGCAGCCACATGCTCTGTTATAAAATCAGGAAATTGGTTAGCAGATGGGCATTCTTCCACGGGATGAGCAGGGGATTGGCATATGGCATATGCCTCCTCCACTCTAGCAGCCACATGTGACTGCATTGCTCCCATCAGCGTATCAAATTTTAGAGTTAAGCTGTCCACTTTCCTTTCTAACTCACTTGACACACTCACTTCATATATCTTACCTCTTGAGGTGCTCTCTTTCATCAATTTAGGAGGCTCTAGATCTCTTGCTAAGGTTTCCCTTTGCATAGAGTTCTCACTGATGATGCCAAAGAGCTCCCACGCCTCGTCAGCAGTTTTATGGAGATAGGTGCCACCACAGGATGCATCTATCATATCTCTGCTTTTAGCATCAATTCCCTAATAAAAGATTTGAACGAATTGCCATTCAGGGATTTGATGGTGGGGGCATTTCTTGAGGAGTTCCTTAAATCTCTCTCAGGATTGATGAAAGTCTTCAGTTGGATCTTGGGTAAAAGAGATGATACCCTTCCTCAGCTGGTTGGTCTTTGACATAGGAAAGAATTTGGCCAAAAACTGACATTGGAGATCACTCTAGGACTGAATACTGTTAGGTGGAAGCAAAGACAACCAGGTCCTGGCTCTGTCCTTTAATGAAAAAGCAAAGAGTCTCATCCTGGTGGCCTCCTTCCCCAAACCTGCGATATTAAATGTAGTGCAAAGTCCTAAGAATTCATCAATGTGTATATATGGGTCCTCCTTGGTCAGGCCATGAAATGAGGGCAACATCTGAATGATGGATTTGATTTCATAGTTTCCTTGAGCAGCAGGGAACTGAATGCAGAAGGGGGAATTGTAGATCCCTGGTGCATTAAATTTCTTGAGAGTTCGAGGCTGCTGCTGCTCACCCATTTCTACAGAATCAAATGCAACAGAAGTGGGTGTAGTTTGTCAGGATCTGAGAAGTCTTTCAACCTCTGGATATAGTGGAATAATCTGAGGTTGCAGAGTTCTCCTATCAAACCTACAACACTCAGATTCCGAATGCAGAACAGATCAAAACACACAACAAACAAAATCAACCAAAATTTCTAACTATTCTAACAATAATTATCAACAGATCTGAAAAATAACAGGAGAGTAGAAGAATGCAAACTACAGAGCAGTCTCCAGCACGATTCTCCTCTCACTGGCATCCTTAGATCTGATGAACTGAATGCAAACTATTGAAAAACAACACAACTTATAAATGCAGTTAGTAAAATCAAACCAAAATTACAAATCTATGATCAAAATTAAGATCTATCAATTTCTAAACTGGCTCCCCGGCAGCGGCGCCAAAAACTTGTTGGTTGTGTTGCCTTACCTCAAATGAGGGTTTAAAATCAACAATAAAACTAGGCAGACACACTCATACAGATCTGCAAGTATTCAGCATCTGTTGTAGCAAGCTTTAAAAGAATGGTAAGTAAGGGAATGTCCACAGGGAGGCTGGTTAGAAATATGATAAATCTCCAGATCTGTGTCAGATTTGGCACCCTAACTATCACTAATTTAGTTAAAAGACAGGGGAGAGGTTTGAAATGAGTTGCCACTTAAACTAAACTACAATTAAAATGTCAGATTTGGCACCCTCAGCTGGCCACAAGCACAGCTGCAGGGTATAAATTCCACTCCAAATCACAGGATCCACCTGGTCTTTAGGCTATGATCTGTCCACTTTAATGGTCATAGACCATCTTATAGACTTTATCGAATCCATGGATTGCAGCAGATGAATCTAATTGAGGCCTGAGCTTAAATTTACCTTAAGGTTATGATCTACCCACTTTAATGGTCTCAGACCATCCTAGAGATCTCCTACAAATCCAGAGCCTCAATTAGAATAATTAAAACCACTACAGATGCTGCAATTTCTAGGTCACAGACGTAGGAAATTACAGGGATATCATATCCAGGGAATTCAGATGATATCCAAGAGGTCTACTAGTTAAGTGGGTGAGCTGATCAACCAACTCCTCTTCACAAATCCGATCGAGCACCAAAAGGAATAAAAAGAGCTTTAGATCTAATTAAAACATTGAAAACAACATTTACATTGCAATCAAACTCACTCTACAATGAAATGCTCTCAGATCTGTAGTCTATGCAGCAATTAACCCCAGCAACACTCTTAACCTTACCCAATCACAGATCTAACTCACTCCTTGCTACTCCTAGGGAATTAGCCAACCATGGTTGGGCTAAAGGAAGGAAAATAGAATCTCGCTGCAAGATCTGGTCTCCAGGAAATTGTTCAGAATTTTGATCCACCGAATGGCAATTGGGGATCTCTATATATAGCTTTCTCCTCTATTTTTTTTTGCCAAAAATCCCTTTTAGAAGGTTGCCAAAGTTTGCTAGAGTTCTGTTAAAGCACGAGGGTCAGTTAGGGCTTTCTAGGGCTTCTTCTAGAGCCTCGTGCTGATCACCAAAGGGCCTCAGTTTGTGTGCAGCAGCTTACCAAGTCTCAGCGTGTGCATAGTATAGTTTCTGAGGAGTTCAGCACACGATTTTGATAGGTTGGAGAAGCTTCTGACAGGTTAAAAGTAAGCTTGTAGACCCTTTCGATAGGTTCCTTGGTCTCTTCGATAGGTACCGATAGGATGAGTTTTCTCTTTAAAGCTTCAGGGTCCTCAGCCCATTATCTGGTGTATTCGATAGGTTGGCTGAGTAGTTCGATAGGTCCAGAGGTCCTTTTCGACAGGTTCAGCTCTGCATGCCGTCATCCTGATAGGTTGGCTCTCATTCCTATCGAAAGGTTTAATCATCCTTCGATAGGTTCAATTCCAGCATCTTCATTTCAATAGGTTCAGGAAGCCTTCGACAGGTTCTCTTTTTCTCCTCAGGAAAACTTTCGATAGGATGAGCTTTCTCTTTCATTCATCTGCTCGATAGGCTCAGGGATTCTATCGAATCCCTCACTTCAACACATGTCTTCCTCTTTCTGCCTTCAGACCCTATCGAGCCCTTCTCCAACTGCACGAATTCTTCTCTTTTATCCTTTAGCTCCTATCAAAGTCTTCCAGATGCCCTTTCGATAGGTTGTTTTAAGACCTGTCTTCACTTCCTTTCCTTTGTTCTGCTGCAGCCACGCATTCCAAGGGCTCAGTGACGTGCTACCCTCTGGTGTGCTGTTGCTGGGTCTGCATAGTGCTGAGAGATGGCTTCTTTGTGGGCATTCTTAAGTAGTTTTTTACATTATTACTAGCTTTCACTACTATCTATAAAGGGCACTCAACAGAGGCTTATTAGTGTGCTCACAGGTCTGTCAATGGTCAGGTTAAAGGGTGAAAAGTGGCATTTTTCACCACTTAACACACCTCCAAACCTAAGCTTTGCTAGTCCCTGAGCAAAGGACCGTTAAAATGAATTAAAAATGCCACTTTCATAGGGAGCACGGATGCATTTAGCCTATGCATCAAGCCTTTTAAACCCCTAGGTGATCCCTAGTGGAGGAGTGAAGTCTCCTGAGGGTTTTCAGTGAAGGTACCCACAAACTTCTCTAATACAACTTAGTTAATAATAGTGCAACCTGTTAAAGCAGAGTTTAAGCAAATCAAATAAATTCACATCATGCCCATTCATTAAAGAAATTTCAACAGAAAAAACATCCATTTGAAGATATGAAAGTCTACTGAAATCTCTTCATCATCACTCAGTTTGTGTTAAGGAATTTCTCCTTAAATTTTATGCATAACTCACCATCAATTTGAGGATCCTGTTCAGATACTTCCCCCATCAATTGGATTTCAGACCCAAGTCTCATCAGGGCTCTTCACTCATCAGTACAGAGAAGAGGGGTAAATCATATCACTCAGCTCAAGAGCGATTCTGACCCTCAAATAGGATCGCAAGGTGAGCAGGCATTGCTTGAATTTCTGACTTTTCCAGCTCTTTTCTCCATAGATTAAGAAAATTCTCATCTCCACATGACGGGTCAATCCACTTTCAGATAAGTAAGGGCTTTTTATTTGGGTTGTAATGTGGCTTAGGGATGAGGTTTGTGAAAGAGCACAAGGAGTAAACAGGGTTCAATATTGAGAAATTAGTAACGGTAAGGAGGTGATCTAGACTCCTTTTTTAATTCAGCACAATTCCATCTACTTCTTGAATTTTCAGAGCCAAAGTGGCTAGCTTCTTCTCTTCCTTCTAATCTTTCAATGAAATGACTTCTCTTTCTCATTCTTTTGCTCTTTTTTTTTTTTTTTTTTTTTTAAAGCGTAATACCATAAATACCACCAACTGTGTTTCTCTTTCTTTCAACCTGATTTAAGACCTTGCTCCTCTAACCTTTCTCCTCCTTCCTCTTCCTGATTTCTTAGATTGAGGGTGAACTGAAATAAGTCAAAAGGTTTTGGGTTTAGAATTTCTGGTTTTCATCAACGAAAATTGGGGCTTTTAAGGCTCAAGTGGTGTGCATCAAGGGCAGTTTAAAGGTGGGAAAATTTTAGGCTCAAACTGTCCAAGGGATGGCCTTACTTCATGTCTTCCATGTTATGAATGCTGTCAAGCTTGTTTAAATTTGGATTTGCCTAACTTCTAGTGGTCAAGATTAAGTCCAGTTAGCTCTCGAAGTAGAAGAAATTGCCAAGACACTCTTCAAAGAAATTTTCAGGCCCAATTCTCACTGGGTATGGCCTTCCTTCTAAATTTCTGGGGAGTACCCTCACAGTCTCTTCTCATTTCTGGTTTACTACACATCAAAAAATTTTCTTCAAAAATTCTTGACATTTGCTTCATGAAAAATGTTAAAACTCCAGCTTGCTTCAGTTGCAAATGGTTTTTTATGTTTCCTTAACAACAAATATGAGGTGAATTCATTCTCTTTTCAATTATTCCTTTTCAACTTGGTTGTACTACAATTAACTAGTTTATTGGCATCCATGCCACACCCCCAAACCTAAACTAAACAGTGTCCCCACTGTGAGTAGCATGAAATTAAGTGGAGGTACGGGAGGGGAAAGAGATACAGAAAATCTATATGAAGACAAAATGTATTATAATGCCAAATATGTACATGAGAAAAGGAGAAGAAACTAAAACAACAAGATGCCATAGCTATTTGCAGGTGCCATCAGGCCAATCGTAGAGGTCAGCCAAGTTTTTCAGCTCATCCTTGGATAAGGTAGCTTTGCCTTTAGATTTAGCCCTCGATTGCGGTTTCTTTGGTGCCTCCTCAGACTGGGCAGTGGGCTGTTTTCCTTTGGGGTCGACAGCAACAGCAGAATCCGAATCAGAATCGGAAGGAAAAAGAGCAGTGGGGTCCAAACCAAGAGCTGCGGTAGTCTTCCTTCATTCTGCCTTTGTCATTAAGATGTAAGGGGCAGCAGGTTGGGTAGGGGGCTAGGTGGAAGAGGTTGTTTTAGACTGGGCAACATGCCTCTTCCCTTTATTGGCAGGGGCAGCAGAGGGGGCAGGTCATTTGGAAGTGACTTTCCTCTTGGGGGGAGCCCTTTTGGGTTTTTGAGGCGGTATGAGTTGAGGGGGTTCTGGGCCGGAGGAGGTGCACATCCACAGGGGCGGTGGGAGGAGGTTGAGTTGAAGGGGGGGGGGAGCAGGGTTGCGAGGCAGGAGGTGCTGGAGGAGCAGCTCTTGCTGAAGTTTCTTCTACTCTAGGTTCCTGAATCTCAACAGCTTTGGATTTCTTAGCTTTAGGGGTCTTTGTGGGTGAGATTTCAGTGAGCTTCCTCTTGACAGGTGGTGTGTCAGCTGGCTTTGACTTTTTGGAGGATTTGGGGGTGGAAGCAGTTGTTGTCCAGCGTATGTTCGTGAGGGTTTCCTCCAGCTCATCCATTTTACTCTTCTGAAAGTAAGCTTTCACCAACTTGAGGCAGAGTTTAAGGTTTAGAAATTAGAGGATCGATAGATTGATGGGGGGAAAGGCAACTGATCTCACAATACCTAGGGTTTAACTGAAATTGCACTGCCCAGCTATAATTTTTCCAAAATTAGGGGCAAAATGCTCCTATATGCAAGCTGAATGTTTTGACAAAAGGGGAGACTGAACAGCTGAAGGCTCTATGAGGGATCGGTGAAGGAAGAGGGAGGCGATTGTGAGAGGAAAAAGAGCTAGGGTTTGCAGAAGGTGTGGAATGAGGCACAAATGACCTATCGACGAGTATATAAAAGGTGAAATACGATTCCGATAGGATGAACTGGATGGTTTCGATAGGTTCGTGCGTCCTGTCAAAAACATAGCAGACCAAACTTTGAAAGGGGATGATTCGATAGGATCTCGATAGGTGGAACCATCCTTTCGATCAGTTTAAACGGCAGCTGAATCTTCATTTCGATAGGTTCCTGATTGGTGTCTAGAACCTATCGAAATCTCTGTTTTTCCTATCGAAAAGTTAGTTGTACCTATCAAAAAGTGTAGCACCTATCGAAACCATCAAACATCCTGGCGAGATTACCCTGTGACCTATCGAAAAGTGAACTCGACCTGTCGAAGACTTCTATAAATAAAATAAAGCTGCATTTATGGGCATTCGCAGTTTCAGTTCTCAGCAGGCCCAGTTGATGTGGTACCCCATGATTAGATTCTCTTATAAACAACTCCCATTACCTCAGGACAGCTAAGAATGACGGTCTAGTATTAAGCATGGCAGTTTTGTTATTTTCTTTTTTATTATTGCAAAGAAAAGGGATCAAATGACAACTAAGTAAAAACCTACAAACAAAAATAGAGTATGGTACATATGATACATACTGATTGCAGCGGTTAATTCGGAGGGTCTAGAAGGTCCATAGTCTCCTCAGGATCATCGAACTTATCACTGTCCATAGATCTCTTCCTCAGCTAGTGTCCATTCCCTGGATGCAATTTTCCATCGGTGAACCAAGCATTTTCCTGCATCGGCGAAAGTGGATTATCATGCATCACTTTCTTTTGGGCAGTAATTGAAAAGCAAGCCTCTTCAGGAGAGGGTTGATAGCCAGTGTTATACACATTCAACTTAACCTTCATGTTTCCAAATGAAACTTCCATGATTCCATACCGGCATTGTATGTGAGCATTGGCTGGGACTTATTTAATGGCATAGGCTGGGACTTATTTAATGGCATAGGCTGGGACTTATTTAATGGCATCAATCAAAGGCAGATTGATCTTTACTTGTTTGAAAGTCTCCATCATTTCCTCAATTTTACCTTGCCCTTTATCAAAAGGGGAATGTGCCTATAGTGCCTTAGGAAATGCAAGTGTGGGGGTGCTCCCTCACTTGCAACTTTATCCAATGGGGTCTCTTTCTTTTTGAGTTTTTCCTTTTCTTGTGGATCCTCATTATCCTCTTTATTTAAAGCTGATTGTTCCTGCAAGTCTATCATCGGTGGTCTTTGTTGTGTGCTGGTAGAAATCACTTCATTTTCTTCCTCCAAGTGCCTCACAGGCTCACGGCCCACTTGATTGTCCACTAGCTTACCACTTCTCAAAGTTGTAACAGATTTAGCTTCCTCATAAGTGGAGGAAACTTCACCCACTACAAACTGCCTTCGTGGATTGTCCTGTGGTTGGCTAAGCAACCGTCCTCCCTCTCTCCTAGTAAGAGCATCAGACAGCTGACCAAGTTGATCCTCTATCTTTTTGATGCTCTGGTTGTGAGAGTGCACAGTTTGGGACAAGGTGTTCAAGCTCTCTAATGAAGATAGAACTTATTCCTCAACGGATGGTGTTCTCACAGCTGGAGTGGGTGCAGATTGCTGCACAGGAGGAGCTACATGTTGGGCCATGGGTTGCTGATACTGAGGCCTTGGGGCATAACCTTCTCGATCGAATTGAGCATTTCTGTAGGGCATGGGCTGCTGCTGTTGCTGGCTGGGGTATCCATCTTATCTCCACCTCAGATTGTGGTGGTTCCTCCATTGATACCCAGCAGCAGGCTGCTGCCCATAACACTGAGCTGCAGCCACATGCTATGTTATAAAATCAGGAAATTGGTTAGCAGATGGACATTCTTCCATGGGATGAGCAGGGGACTGGCATATGGCACATGCCTCCTCCACTCTAGCAGCCACAGGTGACTGCATTGCTCCCATCAGCCTATCAAATTTCAGAGTTAAGCTGTCCACTTTCCTTTCTAACTCACTTGGCACACTCACTTCATATATCTTACCTCTTGAGGTGCTCTCTTTCATCAATTTAGGAGGCTCTAGATCTCTTGCTAAGGTTTCCCTTTGCATAGAGTTCTCACTGATGATGCCAAAGAGCTCCCACGCCTCGTCAGCAGTTTTATGGAGATAGGTGCCACCACAGGATGCATCTATCATATCTCTGCTTTTAGCATCAATTCCCTAATAAAAGATTTGAACGAATTGCCATTCAGGGATTTGATGGTGGGGGCATTTCTTGAGGAGTTCCTTAAATCTCTCTCAAGATTGATGAAAGTCTTCAGTTGGATCTTGGGTAAAAGAGATGATACCCTTCCTCAACTGGTTGGTCTTTGACATAGGAAAGAATTTGGCCAAAAACTGACATTGGAGATCACTCTAGGACTGAATACTGTTAGGTGGAAGCAAAGACAACCAGGTCCTGGCTCTGTCCTTTAATGAAAAAGCAAAGAGTCTCATCCTGGTGGCCTCCTTCCCCAAACCTGTGATATTAAATGTAGTACACAGTCCTAAGAATTCATCAATGTGTATATATGGGTCCTCCTTGGTCAGGCAAGGAAATGAGGGCAACATCTGAATGATGGATTTGATTTCATAGTTTCCTTGAGCAGGAGGGAACTGAATGCAGAAGGGGGAATTGTAGATCCCTGGTGCATTAAATTTCTTGAGAGTTTGAGGCTGCTGCTGCTCACTCATTTCTACAGAATCAAATGCAACAGAAGTGGGTGTAGTTGGTCAGGATCTGAGAAGTCTTTCAACCTCTGGATTTAGTGAAATAATCTGAGGTTGCAGAGTTCTCCTATCAAACATACAACACTCTATTTTTCCTATTGAAAAGTTAGTTGTACCTATCAAAAAGTGTAGCACCTATCGAAACCATCAAACATCCTGGCGAGATTACCCTGTGACCTATCAAAAAGTGAACTCGACCTGTCGAAGACTTCTACAAATCAAATAAAGCTGCATTTATGGGCATTCACAGTTTCAGTTCTCAGCAGGCCCAGTTGATGTGGTACCCCATGATTAGATTCTCTTATGAATAACTCCCATTATCTCAGGATAGCTGAGAATGACGGTCTAGTATTGAGCATGGCAGTTTTGTTATTTTCTTTTTTATTATTGCAAAGAAAAGGGATCAAATGACAACTAAGTAAAAACCTACAAACAAAAATAGAGTATGGTACATATGATACATACTGACTGCAGTGGTTAATCTGGAGGGTCTGGAAGGTCCGTAGTCACCTCAGGATCATCGAACTTGTCACTGTCCATAGATCTCTTCCTCAGCCAGTGTCCATTCCCTGGATGCAGTTTTCCATCTGTGAACCAAGCATTTTCCTGCACTAGCCAAAGTGGATTATCATGCATCACTTTCTTTTGGGCAGTAATGGAAAAGCAAGCCTCTTCACGAGAGGGTTGATAGCCACTGTTATACACATTCAACTTAACCTTCATGTTTCCAAATGAAACTTTCATGATTCCATACCGACATTGTATGTGAGCATTGGCAGTGGCCAAAAAGGGTCTGCCTAGAATCACAGGTATGGAAGAAGTACATTTGCTTGGTTTCATGTCTAATACCAAAAAGTCAGTAGGATAGAAGAATTTGTCAACTCTAACCAAAACATCCTCAATTATCCTCACAAGTTTCCTTTCAGATCTGTCAGCCAGCTGTAGGACCACATGGGTGGGCTTTAATTCTCCCAAGCCCAACTTCTCATATAGGGAATATGGAAGCAAATTTACGCTGGCTCCTAGATCTAATAAGGCTCTGTCAGTGATGTGATCGCCAATGATGCAGGGGATTGTGGGGGTGCCAGGGTGTTGGAATTTGGTTGGGCTTGCAATCGACAAAATTTCTTTCACTTTTTCTTCTGAAAAGACTTTCTTGGATATGTGTATCCTGGATTGTCTTTTATGGGTACATAGTTCTTTCAAAAATTTGGCATAGGCTGAGACTTATTTAATGGCATCAAGCAAAGGCAGATTGATCTTTACTTGTTTGAAAGTCTCCATCATTTCCTCAATTTTACCTTGCCCTTTATCAAAAGGGGAAGGTGCATGTAGTGCCTTAGGAAATGGCAAGTGTGGGGGTGCTCCCTCACTTGCAACCTTAGCCAATGGAGTCTCTTTCTTTTTGAATTTTTCCTTTTCTTAAGGATCCTCATTATCCTCTTTATTCATAGCTGATTGTTCCTGCATGTCCACCATTGGTGGTCTTTGTTGTGTGCAAGTAGAAATCACTTCATTTTCTTCCTCCAAGTGCCTCACAGGCTCACGGCCCACTTGATTGTCCACTAGCTTACCACTTCTCAAAGTTGTAACAGATTTAGCTTCCTCATAAGTGGAGAAAACTTCACCCACTACAAACTGCCTGCGTGGATTGTTCAGTGGTTGGATGGGCAACCTTCCTCCCTCTCTCCTAGTCAGAGCATCAGACAGCTGCCCAAGTTGATCCTCTATCTTTTTGATGCTCTGGTTGTGAGAGTGCACAGTTTGGGTCAAGGTGTTCAAGCTCTGTAATGAAGATAGAACTTGTTCCTCAAAGGATGGTGTAGGTGCAGCTTACTGCATAGGAGGAGCTACATGTTGGGCCATGGGTTGTAGATACTGAGGCCTTGGGACATAACCTTCTCGATAGGACTGATCATTTCTAGAGGGGAAGGATGTCTTCGCTTTGTGGGTATCCATCTTATCTCCACCTCAGTTGGGGTGGTTCCTCGCTGCCCATAACACTGAGCTGCAGCCACATGCTCTGTTATAAAATCAGGAAATTTGTCAGCAGATGGACATTCTTCCACGGGATGAGCAGGGGACTGGCATATGACACATGCCTCCTCCACTCTAGCAGCCACAGGTGACTGCATTGCTCCCATCAGCCTATCAAATTTCAGAGTTAAGCTGTCCACTTTCCTTTCTAACTCACTTGGCACACTCACTTCATATATCTTTCCTCTTAAGGTGTTCTCTTTCATCAATTTAGGAGGCTGTAGATCTCTTGCTAAGATTTTCCTTTACATAGAGTTCTCATTGATGATGCCAAAGAGCTCCCATGCCTCGTCAGCAATTTTATGGAGATAGGTGCCACCACAGGAGGCATCTATCATATCTCTGCTTTTAGCATCAATTCCCTGATAAAAGCTTTGAACCAATTGCCATTCAGGGATTTGATGGTGGGGGCATTTCTTGAGGAGTTCCTTAAATCTCTCCCAGGATTGATGAAAGTCTTCAATTAGATCTTGGGTAAAAGAGATGATACCCTTCCTCAACTGGCTGGTCTTTGACATAGGAAAGAATTTGGCCAAAAACTGACATTGGAGATCACTCTAGGACTGAATACTATTAGGTGAAAGCAAAGACAACCAGGACCTGGCTCTGTCCTTTAATGAAAAAGCAAAGAGTCTCATCCTGGTGGCCTCCTCCCCCAAACCTGTGATATTAAATGTAGTACACAATCCTAAGACTTCATCAATATGTTTATATGGGTCCTCCTTGTTCAGGCCATGAAATGAGGGCAACATCTGAATGATGGAAGATTTGATTTCATAGTTTCCTTGAGCAGCTGGGAACTGTATGCAGAAGGGGGAATTGTAGATCCCTGGTGCATTAAATTCCTTGAGAGTTTGAGGCTGCTGCTGCTCACCCATTTCTACAGAATCAAATGCAACAGAAGTGGGTGTAGTTGGTCTGGATATGAGAAGTCTTTCAACCTCTGGATTTAGTGGAATAATCTGAGGTTGTAGAGTTCTCCTATCAAACATACAACACTCAGATTTCGAATGCAGAATAGATCCAAACACACAACAAACAGAATCAACCAAAATTTCTAACTATTATAACAACAATTATCAACAGATCTGAAAAATAATAGGGGAGTAGAAGAATGCAAACTACAGAGCAGTCTCCAGCACGATTCTCCTCTCACTGGTATCCTTAGATCTGATGAACTGAACGCAAACTATTGAAAAACAACACAACTTATAAATATAGTTAGTAAAATCAAACAAAAATTACAAATCTATGATTAAAATTAAGATTTATCAATTTCTAAACTGCCACCTCGGCAACGGTGCCAAAAACTTGTTGGTTGTGTTACCTTACCTCAAATGAGGGTTTAAAATCAACAATAAAACTAGGTCGACACACTCATACAGACCTGCAAGTATTCAGGATCTGTTGTAGCAAGTTTTAAAAGAATAGTAAGTAAGGGAATGTCCACAGGGAGGCTGGTTAGAAATATGATAAATCTCTAGATCTGTGTTAGATCTGGCACCCTAGCTATCACTAATTTAGTTAAAAGACAGGGGAGAGGTTTGAAATGAGTTGTCACTTACACTAAACTACAATTAAAATGCAAATTGTCTTAGATCGAATCTGGAGCCTCAACTTGCAGATGGGGGGTTTAAAAACTCATAAAATGGAGAAGAACAGCTTGGAGGTTGTTTTCACTCAATCAGGTTGAGCTAAACATATTACAGGGGTTCAAAAGCACACAAGTCCCTCAGCTGGCCACAAGCACAGCTGCAGGATATAAATTCCACTCCAAATCACAGGATCCACCTGGTCTTAAGGCTATGATCTGTCCACTTTAATGGTCACAGACCATCCTATAGACTTTATCGAATCCATGAATTGCAGCAGATGAATCCACTTGATGCCTGAGCTTAGATTTACCTTAAGGTTATGATCTGTCCACTTTAATGGTCACAGACCATCCTAGAGATCTCCTACAAAGCCAGAGCCTCAATTAGAACAATTAAAACCACTACAGATGTTGCAATTTTTAGGTCACAGATGCAGGAAATTATAGGGATATCAGATCTAGGGAATTCAGATGATATCCAAGAGGTCTACCAGTTAAGTGGGTGAGCTGATCAAGCAACTCCTCTACACAAATCCGATTGAGCACCAAAAGGAATCAAAAGAGCTTTAGATCTAATTAAAACATTAAAAATAACATTTACATTGCAATCAAACTCACTCTACAATGAAATGCTCTCAGATCTGTAGTCTATGCAGCAATTAACCCCAGCAACACTCTTAACCTTACCCAATCACAGATCTAACTCACTCCTTGCTGCTCCTAGGGAATTAGCCAACCATGGTTGGGCTAAAGGAAGGAAAATAGAATCTCGCTGCAAGCTCTGATCTCCAGGAAATTGTTCAGAATTTTGATCCCCCCAATGGCAATTGGGGATCTCTATATATAGCTTTCTCCTCTATTTTTTTCCGCCAAAAATCCCTTCTAGAAGGTCGTCAGAGTTTGTTAGAGTTTTGTTAAAGCACGTGGGTCGGTTAGGGCTTTCTAGGGCATCTTCTAGAACCTCGTGTCAGTCACCAAAGTGCCTCGATTTGCATGCAGCAGGTTACCAAGTCTCAGCTTGTGCATAGCATAGTTTCTGAGGAGTTCAACACATGATTTTGACAGGTTGGAGAAGCTTCCGACAAGTTTAAAGTAAGCTTGTAGACCCTTTCGTTAGGTTCCCTGGTCTCTTCGATAGGTACTGATAGGATGAGTTTTCTCTTTGAAGCTTCAAGGTCCTCAGCCCATTATCTGGTGTATTCGATAGGTTGGCTGAGTAGTTCGATAGGTCCAGAGGTCCTTTTTGACAGGTTCAGCTCTGCATGCCGTCATCCCGATAGGTTGGCTCTCATTCCTATCGAAGGGCTTAAGCATCCTTCGATAGGTTCAATTCCAGTGTTTTCATTTCAATAGGTTCAGGAAGCCTTCGACAGGTTCTCTTTTTCTCCTCAGGCAAGCTTTTGATAGGATGAGCTTTCTCTTTCATTCATCTGCTTGATAGTTTCAGGAATCCTATCGAATCCCTCACTTCAACACATGTCTTCCTCTTTCTTCCTTCAGACCCTATCGAGCCCTTCTCCAACTACATGAATTCTTCTCTTTTATCCTTCAGCTCCTATCGAAGTCCTACAGATGCCCTTTCGATAAGTTATTTTAAGACCTGTCTTCACTTCCTTTCCTTTATTCTGCTGTAGCCACGCATTCCAAGGGCTCAGTGACGTGCTACCCTCTGGTGTGCTGTTGCTGGGTCTGCATAGTGCTGAGAGATGGCTTCTTTGTGGGCATTCTTAAGTGGTTTTTTGCATTATTACTAGCTTTCACTGCTATCTACAAAAGACACTCAACAGAGGCTTATTAGTGTGCTCATAGGTCTATCAATGGTCAGGTTAAAGGGTGAAAAGTGGCATTTTTCACCACTTAACAGGGAACCCATGGAGGCTTTTGTCAAAAACTCAATGGCATCCTTGGCCAACTCTTCCTTGCTGAAGAAGGGCCTATCAAAGGTGGTTTCAGGTACTAGGTTAAGATTTTCCACAAAGTCATTTGGGGTACTGAAGGGGTCAAACTCAGGGACAACTACCTCGCCCTTCTTCTGTTTCTTTACAGCCCCCTCACCCTTCTTCTTCTTCTCTGGTTTGCTGTTACTGACTTTGGATTTCTTGGGTGATGGTTGGGCCACAGGATCTACAGGGGTTGTGGAGGCAATCCTCTTGGATTTTCTGGTTGGTGAAAGGGGCTGGGTTTTGGCAGGACTGAGCAATGTAGTTAGGGTTTCCTCAAATTTAGGGTTGTCAGTCATTTTGAAACCCTAGCTTTTATCTGATTTCTCCCAAACCCTAATTTTCCCTCAAACTTAAAATCCACTAAACTTCAGCAAAGATGTCTCAATCTAATAGAAAATACGCAGTGAATAAATGGATTGAGATAGAAGTGAGAGCTTACCAAGTGAGAGCTTACCCAAACTAGGGTTTGCTAGGGCAGTCCACAGTGGTCCAAATTGAGAGATATTTGGTGTGAATTGTGTGGCTTGAGTAGCTGAGCAAAATGTTAGCAATATGGGACGCATGGAGTAGCAGGTAGCATGCAATGGAGTGGGAAGAAGAAATTCGGAACAGTGAAAGGGGGTGAGTGTTTTGCACGAAGGGATGGAATGGGAGAATGAACCTAACGAGGGATTTATAGACTCTGGAGACTGAGCTTCGACAGGATGAAGCTTCAGGTAAGACTTCCTTGAGTAGATCTCGAGTGGATGTAATCAAGTCCAGTATCCTATTGTGGCTCCAAATACATTTCAACAGGATAACGGCTTCAAAGTTGATTTGCTCAAGATCTCGAGCGGTTACAATTAAGTGCAGGAGCCTATCGAGGCTGAAGACTATTGGCTCGAGTAGATGTTTTTAAAGCACTAGAGCCTATCAAGGCTCCAAAAATTGTCTCGAGCAGCTGCTTTTTAGCATTGAAGCCTGTTGAGACTTAAGCATTGATTCGAGCAATTGCATTTTAGGCACAGGAGCCTATCGAGACACTGTATTACCTCAGGAACAATTGTCCCGAGAGAATGCTTTAAAACACAAGATCATCTCGAGGCACAGTTAGTTCATCTTAAAATGGTCTCCTGGGTAAACTTGTGATTGACATACTCCCATGCACATAAAATCAGTACTCTTAATGTTAAAAAGATTCATTCATACTCAATCAACATATCAACAGTTGCACACAACAAGATTCATGAAAAACAGATCCTAAGAACACAATATTTGCAGAATTTAAAACCACAAATATAGATATGGTACACATGGTACAAGGCTAGAGATCACACATCAGTGGGAGGTTCTTGAAAGTGGATGGTTTCAGAAGGCTCCTCAACATTCTCTATACAGAGGTTGAGCCTATGACCATTGACTTTCATGACCCTTCCAGAAGTAGGGTCCATGATCTCAACAACACCAGATGAGAATGCATGAATGACAGTAAATGGCCAATCCCATCTAGATCTTAACTTGCCTGGAAAAAACTTTAGCTTAGAGTTGAAAAGCCATACCTTAGCTCCATCAACAAAGTCCTTCCTAAGAAGGTTCTTGTCAAAGAAAGCCTTGGCTTTCTCCTTGTAAATTTTAGAATTTGAATAGGCATCCAACTTCAGTTCTTTCAGCTTAGACAGTTGCGACTTCCTATTCAAACCAGCAGATGTTAGATCCATGTTTAAAATTTTAATGGCCCAATAGGCCCTGTGCTCTATCTCCACTGGGAGATGACAAGCTTTGGCATAGACCAGTCTGAATGGGGACATCCCTATAGGGGTCTTATAGGCTGTCCTATAGGCTCATAATGCATTAGTCAATTTCAGGGACCAATCCTTCCTGTCTGTCCTGACTGTCTTCTCCAGAATGTGCTTTATCCACCTACCCACTAGTCTGTGGGTGGTATGGAGTAGCAATTCTATGAGTAATAGAATACTTTTTGAGTAAGCTCTCAAAGTGTCTATTACAGAATTGGTTCTCCCCATCACTGATGATGGCTCTAGGGGTGCCAAATCTAGAGAAGATATTTTCGTTTACAAAACTTAGGGCAACTCTATGATCATTTGTCCTTGTGGCAATAGCTTCTACCCATTTGGAAACATAGTCAACAACCATAAGGATGAAGTTAAAGCCCATTGAAGGAGGGAAAGGACCCATGAAATCTATCTCCCAAACATCAAATAGCTCAACACCAAGGATGGGTTGCAGTGACATTGAATCCCGTTATGTTAGGCCATCCATCCTTTGACATCTCATGTAAGCCTTGCAGTGCTCAAAAGCATCCTTGAACAAGAATGGCCAATAAAAATCACACTGCAGCACCTTGGCTGCTGTCTTTTTCCCTCCAAAGTGACCCCCACAGGCATTTTTATGACACATGGTCAGAATACTGTGAACTTTACTGTCAGGGACACTTTCTGATCACCTGGTCTGCATAATATTTATAGAGGTAAGGATCCTCCCAGAAAAAAATACTTGACTTGTGAAAAGAATAAGTCTTTGTCCATCTTGGACCAGTGAGAAGGGATCCTACCTACAGTAAGGTAATTTACAATATTTCCAAACCAGGGCAAACTTGACTTGATGGCAAACAATTTCTCATCAGGGAATGAATCCTTAAGTGGTGTTG
Source organism: Chloranthus sessilifolius (assembly GCA_021018995.1). Classification (NCBI taxonomy): domain Eukaryota; kingdom Viridiplantae; phylum Streptophyta; class Magnoliopsida; order Chloranthales; family Chloranthaceae; genus Chloranthus; species Chloranthus sessilifolius. The sequence goes on along the minus strand of CM037586.1, from coordinate 83,140,084 downwards.
CAGCACTTTCATCAATCACAATCCAGGATAAGTGATCAGCTACCACATTCTCTACCCCTTTCTTGTCCTTGATTTCAAGATCAAACTCTTGCAGGAGTAAGATTCATCGAATCAGCCTAAATTTTGCATCTTTCTTTGCCAGCAAGTATTTCAGGGCAAAGTGGTTAGAGACCTTAGTAAATAAAGTCTAAACTTATCCAAAGCAAACACTACAGCCAGAAGCTTTTTCTCAGTGGTTGTATAATTCAGTTGAGCTACTGTCAGTGTTTTGCTGGCATAGTAAACTACAGAAGGTAGTTTCTCTCTTCTCTGTCCTAACACAGCTCCAACAGTAAAATTAGATGCATCACACATCAGTTCAAAGGGTAGAGTATAATCTGGGCCTGGATCACTGGGGCAGAGGTCAAGCATTTTTTTAATATCTCAAATGCCTTCACAATGGCTTGGAGATCTTGCTGAAATCTTTAATGAACCTTCTATAAAAACTAGCATGCCCTAAAATGATCTGATTTGTTTAATGGTTTTTGGTGGGAGAAAATATGAAATCAGGTCAATCTTTGACTTGTTAACCTTTATGCCCTTCTAGGATACTACATGGCCAAGCACAATTCTTTGGGTGACCATAAAGTGGCTTTTTTTTAAGCTCAAAATTAAGTTGGTTTCTTCACACCTTTGAAGCACAAGATAGAGGTGATGCAAACATTGACTAAAATCATCCCCATATACTGAAAAATCATCCATGAATATTTTCAAAAACTTATCAATCATATCAGAAAAAATGGCATACATGCACCTTTGAAAAGTAGCAGAAGCATTGCACAATCCAAATGACATCCTTCTATAGGCAAAGGTGCCAAATGGATAGGTGAAAGTAGTCTTTTCCTGGTCTTGAGGATACACTGGTATCTAGTTGTAATCATAATATCCATCAAGAAAGTAGTAATATGCTCTGAATGGCAACTTATCCAAAATCTGATCAATAAAAGGCAAAGGAAAGTGGTCCTTTCTAGTCTTAGAGTTCAATTTCTTGTAATCTATGCAAAATCTCCAACCAATGGTCTCTCTGATTGATATCAACTCTCCAGACTCATTTGGTATTACTGTGATGCCAGATTTCTTGGGGACCACCTGGATAGGTGATACCCACTCAGAATCAGAAATAGGGTAAATGACTCCAGCATCTAGCAATTTGACAATTTCTTTTATGACTACTTCCTGCATGTGAGGGTTCAGCTTTTTTTGCATTTCCCTAGAGGTGGAACCCTCTTCCAAGTGAATTTTGTGCATGCAAACAGATGGATCAATTCCTCCCAAATCAACAATTGTCCATCCAATACTTTCTTATGCTTCTTGAGGACACAAAGTAATTCCTCCTCCTACTCCTCAGTGAGAGAGGAGGATATAATTACTGGCAATTTTTTATTCTGCCACAGGAATGCATATTTCAAAGAATCTGGGAGCTGCTTCAGCTCTAGGTCTGGTGGACTTTCCACAGAAGGCAGTAAAGGTGCCTTGGAGGGTTGAGGGAGGGGCAGGAAGGTAAGTCTCCATGTAGAGTACTGCACTAAGCCCACTGAAGAATCCAGTGTGTTCATTTATTCAACAACTAGAGTGGGGGCAATTGGTACAAGCTTTTTCTGGGTTCCTTTTGATCCCTAGAATTAGTGGCCCAATTCGGTCCCGAGTGGACTCTGGAGATGGGTGGTGGAGTGATTAATTAGAAAATAATAAGTGCTAAAATTAAAGAGGTAAATTTATGAAGAAAATACCTGATTTGTTGCGATCGCCAGTTGCAGATATTTATCGACGCTGTAACATGTCACTGATCACGCTTGTGAGGAGGTGTGGGTTCCTTCTATATTGAATCGCTAGCCTACCAACGTTAGCAGCACTGGGTCGCTCGGATGTCTAGATAATCTATTATCCTTTTGTTGCATTGATTAATTGAGTTAAGTTTCCTGATTCTACTGGGAGTCTAATTAATTGTAGGATTTTTAGTACTATTCTAATCCTATCTATTCTTTTGGTCTTTTGCTTTTAGTTTGAGTAACTCTCTTAATTTCCTAATGCTGTTATGAGTCTAGTTATTTCTAATGTCTCACTCCTACTAGGATCCAATTACTTTAGATGTTCTAATTCTGTTAGGTGTTTAATTAATTTCAAGTATCCTAATTCTATTAGGAGTTTAGTTAATTATGAGATTGTTATTCACTGAAAAGTACCACTTTTCACCTCTTAACCTACCCTTTACTACACCTTGTAGCTGTCTAATAATCCTCTATTTAGTATGTTTTGTAGTTAATAATAACAGCTGCAGCTCAGTACAAAGTCTAAGTGTTTGAAGCAAAAAAGAGAGAGACTGCATGCTAAGATGTGGAGCTGATGCAAGGACAGATGGAGCACCATGGTGGTACACTCCATGGTGACTATTTTGCATGCCAATGTGGACCCAATAAGTCCAATAGATGAGAGAAGAATGGATATGAGTGTTTAAATGTGCAACAACAGCATATGCACTATAGCAGAGGAGAAGAGTGTTGCCTCGCGCAGTCAGGAGTGTTACCTAGCGCTGTTTAAATCTGTAGCAGCCACCTCACGAAGTCAATACCTGACGCACAAAGTGAACTTGTGAAGAACTCGCGTGCTCAGTGAAGGATTAGCCTCAGAGAACTACTTCACGCAGTAGTCGTGTGCTTCAATTGCTCTCAACACTCCAAGACCTCGCGAAGCACTCACGCACTAGAACCTTCAGAAATCCAGCTCGCAAAGCTCTCGCGGGGATTAAGTATCAAACCAGCCGTGCATGCAGTCTCACAAGATTAATTCACACAAAAGACTCAAGCAAGCTCATAGAGCTCAAGAGGAGAGAGAGCTCTAGAAATTCTCTCACGCAGCTCTCTTGTGTGTAAAAGCCTAAACCTCCACAGCGCGAGCTATGCTACTCACTACACCAGGAGCTTGGCAAAATTTTAATTCATCTTTGTGAGACCCTCACGATAGGAATTACATGAAGCTCCACTGCGCGAGCCAAGATAAATCATTGCAAACTCTTCCTCGCGAGCACATTTCAGAGCAAAGCAGCTGCGCGACAAGTCAAAGCCTTCTGTGCGAGCGATATGCTTTCCAAGCCAAATCTCACCTCACGAGCACTCTGTAAGCTGTGCGACTGCATGAAAGAACTAAAGCCAGCCCCGTGAAGCTCGGGATCTCCACTTCTTAGTCCATACTCAAGACTTCTGCCTTGAGGACATCTTATTGTAAGTGTTTGTTAATCAATAAAATGTCTATTTTAATGCTTATTCAATATGCTATTTTCCTATTTATCCATAGTATTGTTTAATCTATGCCATACACTTAAGATTTTATTGATTTTAAAACCCCATGGAAGCTTGAGCTTGTAGCCCTGTAACCATGGTGGTAGCAACAATTTTCATGTTCCATCTCAGACCTCTATGATTTGGATAACCTCTGTGGATAGCTTGTGACTATTTGAGTAGACAGACCCTAGGGTGATTCCAAGCTACAGATCTAAGAGGGATTCTTATCCTCTGCACTTGAGCTTATAGCCTTGTGAGAGGTTATAGCAGGAACAAGCTCCCCTCTGTTGTACATGACCAACATCAGATGTTAGATTTGATTTCTCTGTAGAGATTACAGACTTGTGACCTAAGTCATTGCAAGCCTTTTGTAGCAATGACCAGCTGCATTTAAGTTTCTAAATAGTCTCTGAACAACTGTGGTTTCCACTGGTTTTTCAAGAGCTATTTGCTCCCATGGATGCTTGAGCTTGTTGCCTGGTAAATATGGTGTCTGCAATGATTTTAATGATCTGATTTGACCCATTGGTTGGAGGACATCTATTGGATAATTTGCGACCATTTAAGTGGACAAGTTATAGCCTTAAGATCAGTCCATTCCCTTGGATAAGATTGATTTTCTAATTTAACTCATAGGGTTTGATCCTCTCTATTTGATAGCCTGTGACCATTGAAGTGGACAGGTTATAGCCTTAAGAGACTAGGTCAAATCATAAGAGTTGAGTTAGATTCTTCCTTCTTGCATGATGTGCTTGTACCCATATGAAAGATTGCTACAGAGAAGTCTCTAAGTCTGAGTTACATAGCTAAAATAACCTTAGCTTAATTGCATACTTTCCATCAATTTTATCTTTATTTCATCGCACACCATCACCACCTTCTTCATAACCCTTTCTTTAGGATAGGACTGTACTTTCTTTCTCTTCTTTTAGTGATAGTTAGTGTAGTTGTGACACCCAACTCCCTTTTTTTAGGATTGCCAGATCTGTAGCTAGATCTGGAGGCCTACTAATAGAATCCTTCAGTTGGGTTCTAGATCAATTTCTCTGTGGGACAAACTTTTATTTACTCAAAACTTGCTACAACAACCCTGTATCTTACAGGCTGTATATTTTAGACTTGCTGTTTTAACCAATTTCCATCTCTTCACTTTTTGATTTATTTTTCTTCACCACTGTTTTCTCAGTAATAACAAACAACAATCTGAGATCATCAATAGAGATACCTAGTACTACTCTAACTTTAGTTGTTTTTGGTCTTTTTACTTTTAATCTTGGTCTAATTAATTTCTCCTAGTTCTATTAGAAGTCTACTTGACATCCTAATCTACTTGAGTCTCCTAATCCTACTAGGAGTCTAATTAATTTAAGTGTCCTAATCTTATGAGAAATCTAATTAATTAAGTCTCTTAATACTACTAGGAGTGCAAATTAATTTAAATATCTTAATTCTATTAGCAATCTAATTAATTAAGTCTCCTAATATTACTAGGACTGCAAATATGTTAATTCTTATGGAAACTAATCAGGAGAATACTAATTCTATTGAAACTTTAATTAATTAAAAATATGCTTATATCAAAACTCTAATTAATCAAAATCTACTAATTTTACTAAAAATCTAATTAAAATAAATAAATGGATTTTTACTGAAAATCTAAAAAAAGGGGTTCTAGCCCGCTATGCTAAGGAGGATCGGCCCCGTTCCCGGGTACCCTCCGTAAGTCCCTTGGGCAAATCGGGTGGCAAAGATTAAAGTAAACTGAATTTGAATTATAAAACAATATTTTTGGATTGAAAAAGCAATAATTTTTAGATTATAGATTAAAATTAAAATTAAGAACTATAAGGAATCAGTAAATTAAGACTAGAATCTAAAATTTAAAGACTAAAATCGGGACCGAAATCAGAAAATCAGACAGCATGATTAAGGACTGGTTCTAGAAAACTAAGAACTAGAACCAGAGATTAATGATAGGACTAAAAGTTGAGATCAAATTTTAAAATAGTGAATAGAATTAAGGACTGGTTTTAAAAACTAAGAATTAGAACCATAGATTGCAATACAGATTAAAAAAGGGTGTAACGACCGAAGGCTGATTATTAAAACTAACTAATAGTTAAAAGCTGCGATCTAAGAAACTAAAAACTAGAGTCGAAAATTAAAAACTAGAAGGAACAATTATACCTAAGGCTGGGGTCTACAGAGGGGAATCTTGAAATCCGAAGCATGAAAGCAGGGAACTCGAAACTCGAATCTCGAAGTCGTTGTGTCCTTTTGGGTCGAGGTAAGGGGGTCTATTTATAGGTATTTTGCTAATTACGCGCCCTGTGGGGTGCGTGTAATTAGTCAATCAACTTCAATTATGCGCCATATCCGGGGTGCTTAATTGAGTTGTGCGCCCTGTATTAGGCGCTTAACCACTTTGAGTCGGTGACCGACTTAGTGAGTGAACTGCTGACTGGCTTAGCTGGGGTGTCCCAGTCCTAGTCTAACAAGACTAATTGCGTGCCCAGTTTGGTGTGCACAATCCAATTAAACACCATGCCAACTGTGTTTAATAGGGGAGTTTTGGTGGTCTTAAGACTTAGAGACCAGGTCTGAAATAGACCAATTGAGTGCCGATGATGGGATGCTTAATTCAATTGCGCCCGCCTGTTGGGGCGTGTAATTAGGTCTTGAGGTGGTTTAAGAGAGGGGAAGTTTGGTTTGACAGGATTGATTGAGCGCTGGTGGTGTGGCATTCAATGTGTGTAATTCAGGATTGTCTCGGGTCTGGGTCGGGTCTGAGGCGCAAGGCTATTATTTTAGCCTACGTTTCGGCTATATACTATTGTTTCAGTATATAGTTCCTGCCCCTAGGGTTATGAGATTTGGGCCACAGAGCTATGGTTCAGCCTTTGTCCAGCCATATACTATTGTTTCAGTATATAGTCCCTACCTTTATGGGGTATGAGCCACAGAGCTATTGTTTCAGCCTGTGTTCAGCCATACACTATTGTTTTAGTATATGGTCCCACATCAGGGTCATGAGGCCTGAGCCACAAAGATATTATTTCAGCCTGTGTTCAGCCATACACTATTGTTTCAATATATGGTTCCCATGTTAGGGTTTTAAAACCTTTGGAGAAGGTAAGTCCTTTCCGAAGAGTCACAGTTGAGGTCAAAGGTTGATCGAACAAACTTATATACTTCGAGAGGGAAAAATGGGGGTGTCTACGGATGCCCCTCTTTAGAGCGCTCTTGCGAAGTAAGAGCTCGTTGAAGAAGTAGACACCCCTCTCCTGAGGGTGTCTTCTCGTTCTTCTTTAGAAATCACAAATGTGAACTGGGGATGCTGACATGACATGCTTGACTTTCTTATCTATCAGCACAAGCTAAAATGAAGCATTCGGGGGCCCAGTGGTAGCTGTTGAAAGGCGTATTCCTGCCTGTGGATGCGGGAGGGTATCCCATCACGTATTGCGACGTGCTATAAATAGCAGTCAATGAGGGAAGTTAGCGTATCCTAATCCATGGGTGCAAGGGGCATCCCATCGCATGGCGCGACCTACTGTGAGTGACAGTCAAATGAAAAGGAGAATCATCAGATACTAATCTGTGGGTGTAAGGGGCATTGTTAAGACCTGCAAAGTACCACTTTTCACCCCTTAACTTAATGTCTATTAGACCACTAATCATTTAATAAATGTGTTTTAAGTCTATTCTATAGGTAATAAGCAGCAGCTGTAAATAAACCCCTAACCATGCCAAGAAGCTCACTGTTGCCCCAGAACTACCTCAGCAGAATGAAAGATGAACCCAGACAGAGAGTTGGGTGCAGCATAGGCACAGCAAAGCAGAAACAAACCAGAAGAATGCCTTGCGCCGATGTCGCAGGGTTCAATTGAACCAGAGATAATGCCTTCGCATAGTTGTCGCAGGCTTTTGAAGATAACACACAAACTGGTCATGCAGTCTTCACACTGTTCTCGCGTGGTTTGGTGCCAGAAAGAATTGAAAAGCAGACTTCGCAAGACTCAGTATTGAGCGCTCGCGCAGCTCAAGAAAGGAGTCTTCAATCGTCGCGTGAATCACTGAAGAGAGACAGCTCCAAGCACTCCCACACGCAGTTGTCGCGCAGTGGCCACGGGATACAAAACTTCAAGGAAATGCTCGCGCGATCCATAGGCTCATGAACATTGCTTCTTCGCGAGGATCCGTCGCGAGATTCACCAAGGGAAGAACCGCACGAGTAATTCCTGTGCCATTCAAAGCTGAAAGAGCAATCTCGCGATAGCCATTAGTATCCCGCGATGACCAAAATGTCAATCCCGCGACTGCATGAGTTTCAAGTCAATTCAATCCCGCGATGCCAATTCTATCACGTGAAAAGATCTGCAAATCTTCTCTACTCAGCAAGGATCTGGTTCTTAACTTCTCCCCACTTCTATAGGGGTAATCTGGGAACTCCCAGTAACTAGGGCACGCACTCCAATGCTCTAATCTCCGAACACACGCCCCGAGGCATCCAAGGGACAAGAATGGGCCGCAATTGAAAAGATGAAATTAGGGTTTTCCTAACCCTAATTCACACATAGCCGACTACTATATAAGCCTAAGCCTAGCTTAGGTTTGAGGACCTTTGGACGGACTTTAGACTTAGACTTTTTCAGACTTCGTCTTCTCGATTAAGCTGTAAATTTCAGTAGGCTAAGGTTAGGTTATAGGTAGTTTCTTTTTCCTTTTTTTTTTCTCTCCATATTCTAGCACTTGCTGGCTATGCCTTTTGTATGATTATATGGTATAGTTTTTAATGGAGTTTTGTAATAGGATTTATAGCATGTATGGGATGATGTTTTTGTTGTGAGTTGTCTTATACAAGGCTGCTGCCTTGAGATCCCCCATTGCTAAGTTGTATTGTAAACAATGGAGGATTGTTTTTAAGGTTTTATTTAGATCCAAGTGACCTGTGTGTCCAGGTTAGGCACATTGCAGGCCTTCCCCCACCACAGGATCCACTAAATCTGAATCCCCATGGGAGCTTGAGCTGGTAGCCTTGTGAACATGGTGGCGGCAGCAATGTCCTCGTTCTGTCTTAGACCTCTGTGAGGAGGATAGCCTCTGTGGATAGTCTGCGACCATTCAAGTGGACAGGTTATAGCCCTAGGGTGAAGCCAATCCACAGATCTAAGATAGATTCTTTTTCTCTGCACTTGTGCTTGTAGCCTTGTGAGAGATTGTGCAGAGACAGACTCCCCTATATTTGTATAGATCCACCATCAGATTGCAGATCTGATATGGTTGTAGAGATTATAGGCTTGTGACTGGGTCATTGCAGTCTTTCTAAAGCAGTGAATAGTCATGCTTAAAAGCTAGTACTCAAACTCTTGCTAGTCCTGTGTGTCCAGGCTCGCGCACTTTGTAGGCCTAGCCCCACACACAGAACTTTAAAGGATGAGGTTCCTACGGATTCTTGAGCTTGTAGCCTGGATGAAGTAGTGCCTATAATGATAAACTTGTTCTGACCCATCTCTGGATTGTGGTTCCCCTATTGGATAGTCTGTGATCATTTAAGTGGACAGGTTATAGCCTTAAGGGATTGGATCATGGCATAGGGGTGAGTTGGATTCTTTCTCCTCTCTGGTGATAATGTAGCCATTGGACAGGAATTTTATAGCAACAGATCTGAGTCTGAGTTACAAGACCCATCAGATCTGTACCTAATAACATACTTCTCACCCTTTTATATTTATTTTCTCACTCCACCATTCTTCTTAACCCTTTCTGTAATTTAGACATTAAGCTACCTTAGGATTTAGATTATAGTGACCTTTAATCCCCTTCCATTTAGGATTGCCAGATATGTAGTCAGATCTGAAGAGCCTACTAAAGATAGCTCCCTTAGAGCTTTAGATCAACTTTCCCTGTGGGACAAACTCTTACTTATCAAAACTTGCTACAACAAACCCTGTATCTTGCAGGACTGTGCATATTTTAGGCTTGCTACTCCGAAATTCTCACTCCACCTTTCATTCATTTGCATTCACCCCATTCTTATCACTGTCTTCAATAAAGTCAGTAGCAAGCACTTAAAATAGCCCAACATGTTTTTGGCACCGTTGCCGGGGATGTTTTGATCTAATAGTAGACTCTAGATTTTTGTATTCTTTATTCTTTGGTAGCTGCACTTGTGAATAATTGATACTGCTGATTTACATTTGGAAATTTTCTTGCAGATCTGGACAGTAGCAGAGAAGGAGAGTAGAATTTCACTGGGAGTCTAGCTACCTCTGTTTGCACTTCTCTAACCTTCAAAACCTCAGTTTATTTCTCCTTTGAAGATCCCATAGTAGTTGATTAGGATAGTTGTAATTTTTGTTAAGTGTAATGTACCTGCGAATAGTGTTCCTTGCTGTTGGTGTGTGTACATGTTAGGAAGGAGATCTCTCAGTCCTACATTAGAGCCTGCTAACCCTGAGATAGAAAGGGGTAGAACACAGAGAAAGCACAGACACACCACAGTCGAGCCCCCTATTGAAATTGAGACAGCAGTTATGGGTGAAGAACAACCTAGAACATTGAAGGAATTGAATGCTCCGGATGATTACAATTCTCCATTCAGCATGCAATTCCCAGATGTTTAGGGAAACTACGAAATCAAAACTTCCATCATCCAAATGCTTCCCTCTTTCCATGGGCTTAGCAAAGAAGACCCTTACAAGCACATTGACCTGTTCTTAGCCCTGTGCACGACATTCTCCATTGCTGATTTGGGACCAAAAGCCACTAGGTTAAGGCTCTTTCCTTTTTCCCTAAAGGACAGGGCCATGACCTGGTTGTCTACTCTCCTAAACAACAGCATCACTTCCTGGAAAGACCTCCAAACAAGATTTCTGTCTAAATCTTTTCCAGAGACCAAAACCAGCCAGTTGAGGAAAGGCATACTTGCTTTTGCCCAATCCCCAACTGAAGATTTTAACCAAGCTTGGGACAGATTTAAAGAGATGCTCAAACAATGCCCCCACCACAAGATCCCTGATTGGCAGCTTGTCCAGAGCTTCTACAATGGGATTGATGAGAAGAGCAGAGACATGGTAGATGCCTCTTGTGGTGGAACGTACATACATAAAACAGCTGATGAGGCATGGGACTTGTTCGAGGTTATAAGTGAAAATGCTTTCCAAAAGATGTCCTCATCTAGAACTATTCAAGAGCCTTCTCCTAAGCTGGGGCTTGCTGAGACTTTTAAAGGAAAGATGTATGAAGTTAGGGGAAATGATAACCTGAGAATGCAGATGATCAATCTTACTGAAAGATTTGATAAACTTTTGACTGTGGTACAGCCCAGAATGGCTGCACAAGTAATGGAGGCATGTCTGATATGACAATCTCCACAACACACAGTAGAAGAGTGCCCATCTGCGGGGCAATACCCTTAGTATGTAATGGAACAGGTTGCTGCTGCCCAATCTTTCGGACAACAACAATCTGGTGGCTACAATAGACAATCATATGGATACCAACACCAAAATGCTGGTTACTAATGGAGAGACCACCCAAATTTGAGGTGGAGGCAAGACAATTATTCACAGCCACAACAGATGTTGGCCTTACCTCAAAGGCCACAGCAGCAATTTAACCAGGGTTATGCCCCAAGGTCGAATTTCCAGTAGCAATAGCAGCCCCAACAATAAAATCAATTGGTAGCTCCCCCACCTCAGCCCCGAAGTGCTTCTTTTGAGGACTAGGTTTTGGTCCAATTGCAAAGCCTTGGACCTTTGAATCAGACTGTGACTTCTCACAGTCAAAGCATTAAGACAATAGAAGAGCAGCTTGGCCAAATAGCCAATGCCTTGGCTAAAAGAGGAGGGCAGGTTGCCAAGCCAGCCAGTAGCCAACCCTAAGGGCCAGTATTCGATTGGAGAAGGCTCCTCAAATTTTGAGGGGGCTAATGCCATCACAGCCCTAAGGTCTGGCAGGTTGGTAGCAACCAGGTGGGAAAGGAACAAGGAGAGGTCATTCCCAAGGAACTGTTGAATGAAAGTGAAAGAGACTTTGTTAGAGCACAGAGTGAAGAACTGCCTGCTACCCTTCAACAAGGAAAAAATAAAGAGGTTATAGTTGAGCCTCAGCAGGAGATAAAAACAGAAAAAGAAAAAAAGTTTGAGGAACCAATAAGATTTCACCGCCATTTCCTCAAGCTTTGAGTGGCCCTGCCCATTTTGATAAGGGGCAGGCACAGATCGAGGAAATGATGGAGACCTTTAAGCAGATCAAGATAAATTTACCCCTGCTTGATGCAATTTGACAGGTCCCAACCTATCCAAAGTTTCTGAAAGACCTTTGTACTCAGAGAAGGAAGGCCAGAGGCCATTTGTCCAAAAAGGTCTTTGCGACTGATACAGTTAATTTTGTATTTACCATGACAATGCCTGAGAAGCTGCAAGACCCAAGGATACCCACTATTCCCTGTATTATTGGAGACCACACGGTTGGAAGGGCCCTTTTGGACCTTGGAGCCAGTGTTAACCTGCTGCCATACAGTGTATATCAGTAGCTAGGTTTGGGGGAGCTGAAGCCCACCCCCATTATTCTATTGATGGCTGATAGGTCCGAGAGGAAACCCATGGGAGTGGTGGAGGATGTCCTAGTGGGGGTAGAGAAGTTCTTCTACCCTGCAGACTTCCTTGTTTTAGACATGGGCTGCAATAAGAGTACATCCCCGATACCTGTTATTCTGGGCAGACCATTCTTGGCCACTGCCAATGCATGCATTCAATGCAGGTCTGGAATTATGGAGGTCACTTTCGGATAGATGAAAGTTAAGCTTAATATGTACAACAGTGCAAAGTACCCTCAGTTGGACAATGAGGAATGCTTTGCAGTGGATGTATTGGAAGAAATTATTGAAGAAGAACTGCCCACTCTACTGGAGTGGGGCAACATTGTCACTAATTTAACTGAAGTTTGGAACATGGTGGAGGAAGGAAGCCTAGCTTTAATGTCATAAGACATGTCCCTATTGAGGTCTTCTGTGGGCTTAGTGCAGCATTCCAATTGGAAACCTACATTGCTGCCCCTTCCTCCAACCAATAATACACCAATCCTGCCATCCATCCAACAAGCCCCTGATCTGGAGCTCAAGAAGCTTCCAGAGACATTGAAATATGCTTTCCTCGAGAAAGACAAGAAACTTCTTGTAATTATCTCCTCTTCTCTTACCAATGAGCAAGAGGAGGAATTGCTAACAGTTTTGAGGAAGCACAAGAAAGCAATTGGCTGGACCATTGCTGATTTAGGAGGGATTGATACATCGATCTGTATGCATAGGATTCATCTAGAGGAGGGCTCAACACCCTCCAGAGAAATACAGAGGAAACTGAATCCTCACATGCAAGAAGTGGTCCTGAAAGAAATCATTAAATTGCTGGATGCTGGGGTAATTTACCCCATCTTTGATTCTGAATGGGTGGCACCAATCCAGGTGGTACCCAAGAAATCTGGCATAACAGTGATCACAACCGAGTCTGGAGAGTTGAGACCATCTAGGGAGACCACTGGCTGGAGAGTTTGCATCGATTATCGAAAACTCAACTCCAAGACTAGAAAAAACCACTTCCCTCTCCCCTTTATTGATCAAATTTTAGACAAGTTGGCTGGGAAAGCTTTTTACTGTTTTCTTGATGGGTACTCAGAGTACAACCAGATCCCTGTGCACCCTCTTGATCAAGAGAAAACAACTTTTACTTGTCCTTTTGGCACCTTTGCTTACAGAAGGATGCCTTTTGGACTGTGTAATGCCCCAACCACCTTTCAGAGGTGTATGTATGCAATCTTTTCTGATATGATTGACAAATTTTTGGAAATTTTTATGGATGATTTTTCGATTTATGGGGATAGCTTTGACCAATATCTACAACACCTCCATCAGGTCTTACAAAGATGTGGGGAGACCAATTTGGTCTTAAGTTGGGAAAAGAGCCACTTCATTGTAACACAAGGAATTGTGTTGGGCCATGTAGTCTCTAAAGATGGAATTGAGGTAGACAAGGCCAAAGTTTACCTCATTGCAAATTTTCCCCCTCCAAGAACAGTCAAACAGATCAGATCTTTCCTTGGGCATGCTGGATTCTACAGGAGGTTCATCAAAGACTTCAGCAAAATTGCTAAACCATTGTGCCACCTGCTCTGCCAGGATGTGCCCTTTGACTTTTCTACTGAATGCCTTGAGGCTTTTGAAACTTTAAAAATCTGCCTCACCTCTACCCCTGTACTCCAAACACCTGACTATACCCTGCCCTTTGAGTTGATGTGTGATGCATCCGGCTTGGCAATAGATGTCTGGGCGGAGAAAGATAAAGATGCTGCTCATGGTCATTGCATATCTCAAAGAATTTGAACTACACAACAACTGAGAAAGAGCTTTTGGCAGTGGTTTTTGCTGTGGACAAGTTTAGACCTTACCTACTTGGGTATAAAACTGTCATCTTCACTGACCACTCAGCATTAAAGTACCTACTGTCCAAGAAGGATGCATAGCCCAGATTGATTAGATGGATACTCCTGTTGCAAGAGTTTGACATTGAAATCAAGGACAAGAAGGGTATAGAAAATATGGTGGCTGACCACTTGTCCAGAATTATGTTGGAGAAAGGTGTTGATGACCTTGCTACAAATGATGTCTTCCCGGATGAGCAACTGTTTGCCATCCAATCTTTAGTTCCTTGGTATGCACATATTGTCAATTATCTAGTTATAGGCAAGATTCCTGCCCATTGGACAAAAATGGACAAAGACCTATTTTTCTCACAGGTCAAATTCTTTTTCTGGGAGGAACCTTACCTGTACAAGTATTGTGCTGACCAAATCATTCAGAAATGCATTCCTGAAAGTGATGTCCCTAGTGTTATGGCCATGTGCCATGAAAATGCCTGTGGGGGTCACTTTAGTGGGAGAAATATAGCTGACAAAGTGTTACAGTGTGGGTTATATTGGCCTTCTCTTTTTAGAGACGCCAATACACACTGCAAGACCTATGAAAGATGTCAAAAATTAGGAGGGCTGTCTAAATGAAATTCAATGCCTTTACAGCCCATCCTTGTTGAAGAACTGTTTGATGTGTGGGGTATTGATTTTATGGGTCCCTTTCCTCCTTCAAATGGTTTTCATTTCATCTTAGTGGCAGTGGACTACATTTCCAAATGGGTAGAAGCCATTGCCACAAGAACTAATGATAATCAGGTTGTCCTCAAGTTTATAAAATAGAATATCTTCTCTAGATTTGGCACCCCTAGAGCCATTATCAGTGATGGGGGGAGCCATTTCTGCAACAGAAATTTCTAGAGTTTGCTCAAGAAATATTCTGTCACCCATAGGATTGCTACTCCCTACCACCCACAAACCAGTGGGCAAGTTAAAATTTTAAATAGGGAGATCAAGCATATCCTTGAGAAGACTATGAGGACTGATAGGAAAGATTGGGCTGACAAGCTTAATGATGCACTGTGGGCTTATAAGACTGCCTATAAGACTCCCATTGGTATATCCCCATTCAGACTGGTTTATGGAAAGGCGTGTCATCTCCCAGTGGAGTTAGAACACAGGGCCTACTGGGCCATCAAACATTTAAATCTAGATCTAACTTCTGCTAGTCATCACAGGTTGCTGCAGCTGTCCGAATTGGAAGAGCTAAGGATGGATGCGTATGCTAATGCCAGGATCTATAAGGAAAAGTCCAAAGCTTTCTTTGACAAAGGGCTGTTGAGAAAGAGTTTCAGAGCTGGTGATAAGGTTTGGTTGTTTAACTCCAAACTTAATTTTTTTCCTGGCAAATTGAAATCTAGATGGGAAGGTCCTTACATTGTCATGCATGCTTCCCCATCTGGTACTGTGGAAATCAAGGATCCTAAGTCTGGGAGAACCTTGAAAGTAAATGGTCAGAGGCTTAAGCCTTGTTTTGAAAAATCTGTCGAACCCATGGACACCATTCACTTTCAAGGGGATCCTTCTTTAAGCTGATCCACAGGTGTGTCATCACTGTATCATATGTACTTTAATTTTGGTAGATTTATCTTGCTTTCTTTTGTTAAAATTCTCTAGGAATTGTTAGTGGTCCCATCTGATTCTGGACCTGCCTGGTTTAAACTTTTGATGCTTGGTTTGATTCTTACTGCTCTTTAATGGATAGCTTTTGCTGAGTGCATAATGTGGGAGTTTAGGAATGTGTCATTTCTGTTCTTTTGTTGAAAGCATATGCAAAAGGGCAAAACAGAGAGCACATGCTCTCTGTTTTATACCTTGCTATCGCTGGGTCCAAATAGAAGCCTGAGAGACTCTCGCGCACTACAGACAACATACTTCATAAGGCTATCGCGAGATTCTAAGGCTATTGCGAGGTTAAAAAGGAAGTCTGGGAGAATTTTGCATAGTTCACATGAAAACATTCAATAACTGTCGCGACATTCATGTGTACCTGAGAACCTCTCGCGCGATTCACATAGAGCCATTCATTAGCTATCGCGAGATTCCAAGACTATCGTGAGGTTCAGAAGGTAAATTAGGAGACTCTCATGCAATTCAACAGAAATGCTTCATTTGCTGTCGCGAGATTCTAAGGCTGTCGCACGATTTAAAATGAACCTCAGAGCTTTTCGCGTAATCCAAATAGAGACCTAGGAGCCGCTCGCACAATTCACATGAATTCATCTCACACTATCGCGCGCTCCAAGGTCAACCTGGGAGATTATCGCGCAATTCAGATTGAATCAACACCTTCGCTAGGCTCATTTCCAACCCCACGACCAAATGTTCCAAAGCGCGCCGAGCTTCGTGATAAGTATTTTAACCCCGCGCTTGGTTCCTTTTCCATTATTTTCTTCCTTCTTCCCTCTGCGAAACCCTAGCTTCTGGCGCTCTCCCCCCTCTCTCCCCCAACATCAATCCTACAGCTCATCATTCACTCCACAAATCTACAAAGTTGTTCCTAGCATCACCCCCATCCATTGCCCTCTGCTCAGAGATCTCGCGGTGCCCTGTGCGTCAGATCAAACATAACCCTAGGATTTTAGGGTAAGCACCTAGATCTCTATCTCCATTCCTCACATTAGAAGATAGAGTTTAAAATGGCTCCTAAGAGTGCACAGAAGAGAAAGGGGAAGGATAAAGACCTTGCAGAGACCACCCCTAAAAAGGCTAAGACTTCAAAGTCACCCAAAAAAGGAAAGGAAGTGGTTGAGGAGGCGGCGGAACCAGCCCCTATGTTCTTTGCTCCTTCTGAGCCCATGGTGTCAATTCCATTAGAGCCTGAGACAGCCTTTGATCTACCATTTCTTTAGAAGGAACCTCTCTTTGCCCCTGCAATACAGTTTATTAGCAAAGCGGGCCTGATGCCATTGATGAGAGGAATTCCAGCACTAGCCTACCCTAGGCTAGTGCAATTGTTCTATCAGCACATCAGGGTCAAGAAGGACAAAGATGGACAAGTGTGCTTGCTGGTGCTAATTGACGACTTTGATATGTTAGTGAGCCCCAAGGTGATTGCTAAAGTTTTGGGCATCCCAGCCGCATTTGACCCTAGCTGTGGATATGGCCCCCCTCTGAGTGCATCGATTGATACAATTGCACGGGCCTTAACTAGAGGATTAAAGGCCACAGGGGATTCGATTAGAAGGAGAGAATTGGAACCTGAACTCATGTTCATTGACCAAGTCCTGTGAAGAACATATATTGCTTAGGACATTAGCAGGAGAGGAGAACCCCCATTGCGGATGCTGTCTATTCCTTCCACTTGGGCCATGGCTTCCATGCACCCTGGCTAATTTTTGAAGCAATGAAAGACATAGTGGAGAAGATAGGGACAAACAAGAAGCCTCACACACTCCCTTATGCCAGGATCATTACTTTGCTGCTACTCAAGGGGGGATACAAGATAGAAAAAACTGAGCAGACCACCACCCTTGCCCCTACTACCTTTGCTAAGAGGCAATAGGGAATCAGCAGGAGTCTGATGGAGGCCCAGAAGAAAAAGAAAGCTGAGGCATAGGCCCTTCCCAAACAAGCAGAAGAGGTAGCTGGAACAAGGTCTACCCCTGCCACCAAAGAGGTGCCCATAGAGCATGTTGCCACCACTGTTGCAGCAGCCCCCATTTCCCCTCCACCTTTTAATCATGCATCCACCACCCCTCTTCCATCTATCTCTCACCCTCCTCTGTTTACATCATCCATGCCCACTCCCCCTTCACCTGTGATTGGTACCTGGGAGGACTCCCCATTCCCTACCTTACCTCAGTACACAGCCACAATTCCCCCATCAGCTACACTTAAGCCTGCCAGCCCTCCCCTCATTTCCTACAAAAAATGAAAAACCACTGACAAAATCCCCACCATCTCCTAGACACCACCCACAATCCCTTCTATCCCCATTGACACACCACACCTTGAACAAGACACCACCCTAGCCATACCTACGCAAAACCCTAAATGGTATTTCTTTACCCATTCTCTGGTTATCATATAGTAAGTTGTTACGTAGCACATCTATTTTGGGCATTATTATACATCGATTTAGGATGGGAAAAGTAGAAATCATTGGGCGCAATGTTTACCAAATCCTCTGCTAAAAAGATGAGCAAATGGGCCCAAAAGCAAAGAGAAAACCAAAAGCTATGACTAGCGGAAACTTTCAATGGATAAAAGCGGAGGGTGAAAAAGGAAGAAAATTAGACATGAGGAACCCACCCTGCTTTTTTAGTAGGATTTGCTTACCAATGATTTCTCCTCTTCCCATTCATTTGGTTCTACCCAATCCCTTCATTGAGCTCGAAGCTACTACGAGCTAATGGTTGTGAAACTTTTTAGAGATTTAGCCAAACGCAATGCACCATCCTTAAGATACCTTAGAAGCTTCACTAAGCAATATCCTTACTTACTGAAAAGTTTACCCAGAATGGTAAGTTATGGTCAAAACCTAGCCAAGGTCCTTTGAAAAAGATCTTGATGGGAGGCTAGGGGACCTTGGTAGGGTTTTGGAGGAGTCGCTTAGAGAGAGTTTGAAATGAAAACCCCAATGAAGCCGAAAGGGTTTAAATATACTCAAGGTTAATATCGCAAAGTGCTTTTAAGTTTTGAAAAGTTCAAGAGTCCTTTAAAATTGTGAATGGCATCGCATCATTCGACAAGCTGTAAACATCATTTCGCAAAGGAGTTAGCTTCAGAATTACTTTTTCGAAAAGAGAACTGGCTTCAGTACCAACTATTCGAAGAGCACATCTTCTCTTTCGAGTAGTTCATTACAGCTTCAGATCTATTCAAAAAGCAAATTGAACTTTACGAAAAGAGAAATATTACTTTGCGACTTGATTTTGAGCATATTTAAACTCTGCGAAAAGAGAAAAAAAACAGAAACAGAAAAAATAAGCACAAACTATGATATACAAACATAATGTACAGTTTTCGGCCATCAGATTTTTGAAGATTCGTGATGATGGATGGTCAGCACAGGCTCCTGGGTTTTTTCAATGCATGGTTTGAGCCTCTGACCATTGACCTTTATGATTCTTCCATTACTTGGATCAAGGATGTCTGACTCTGAACGATGAGCAACAGTGTATGGCCCATCCCATCTGGATCTCAGTTTTCCTGGGAAAAACTTGAGCTTTGAGTTAAATAACCATACCTTAGAACCAGCTGTGAACTCTTTTCTCAATAAATTTTTATCATGAAAAGTTTTGACTTTTTCTTTATATAATCTTGAATTGGTGTATGCATCCATTCGCACTCTCTTCTAACAAGTTGCAATTTCCGTGATTACCGTGAAGCAGTTAGATCCATGTTCAATGTTTTAACGGCCCACAAAGCTTTATATTCTAACTCTACTGGTAAATGGCATGCTTTGCCATAGACCAACCTAAATGGGGACATACCAATTGGGGTTTTATAGGCTGTCCTATATGCCCACAATGCATCATTCAGCTTAAAGGACCAATCCTTTCTGTCCTTCTTCACAGTCTTTTCCAAAATATGTTTGATTTCTCTATTGGAAACCTCCACTTGTCCACTGGTTTGTGGATGATATGGAGTGGCTACTCTATGAGTCACAGAGTATTTCTTCAACAATGTTTCAAAATGTCTGTTACAAAAATGGCTTCCCCCATCACTGATAATGGCTCTGGGAAAACCAAACCTGGAAAAAATGTGATCCTTAAGAAATTTCAAGACCACTTTGTGATCATTTGTTTTAGTAGCTGTGGCTTCAATCCATTTGGATACATAATCCACAGCTACTAAAATGAAAGTATGCCCATTGGAAGGAGGAAAGGGACCCATGAAGTCTATCCCCCAAACATCAAACAACTCAACTACCAAAATAGGCTGTAAAGGCATTGAGTTTCTCTTGGAAATGCTGCCTAATTTTTGATAGTTCAGGCAGGACTTACAATGCTGTAGGGCATCCTTGAAAAGTGTAGGCCAATAAAATCCACACTGCAAAACTTTTGCAGCAGCTTTGTTCCCACTAAAATGACCTCCACAGGCCTGTTCATGACACATAGAAAGTATTCTATGAAATTCTTGGTCAGGGACACATTTCCTTATTATTTGATCTGCACAACTCTTGAACAGATAAGGATCCTCCCAGATGAAGTGTTTAACTTTTGAGAAGAAAAGATCTTTATCCATTCTATTCCAATGTTGAGGAATTCTTCCAGTAGCCAAAAAGTTGACTATGTTTGCAAACCAAGGACTGTGTATACTAATGGCAAAAAGTTGCTCATCAGGGAAAGATTCATTGATAGGCAACCTATCAATCTCAAAGATTAAAACTCGGAGAGGTGATCTGCCACCACATTCTCCACCCCTTTTTTATCTTTAATTTATAGATCAAATTCTTATAACAAGAGAATCCACCTGATGAGTCTTGGTTTGGTGTCCTTCTTAGACAGAAGGTATTTTAAAGCCGAGTGGTCAGTGAACACCACTATTTGTGAACCCAAGACATATGACCTGAATTTTTCTAAAGCAAAAACAATTGCCAGCAGCTCCTTCTCAGTTGTTGTGTAATTGAGCTGTGCATCAATCATTGATCTACTGGCATAAGCTATAACATGAGGCAGCTTATCTTTTCTCTGTCCAAGGACAACTCCCAAAGCATAATCTGATGCATCACACATCAGTTCAAAAGGTAATGAATAATCTGGAGACTGCAATATTGGAGTAAATCGCATGCTTTTTTAGGAATTCAAAAGCCTTCATGCATTCATTATTGAAAACAAAAGGGACATCTTGGCACAGCAAATGACAAAGAGGTTTAGTTATTTTACTGAAGTCCTTGATGAATCTTCTGTAAAATCCAGCATGTCCTAAAAAACTTCTGATTTGTTTAACAGTTTTGGGAGGTGGTAAATGTGCAATTAAATCAATTTTTGCTTTGTCCACCTCAATGCCCTTGTGGGAAACAACATGGCCAAGGACAATGCCCTGGGTGACCATGAAATGGCTCTTTTCCCAACTCAAAACCAGATTAGTTTCTTCGCATCTTTGTAGTACCAATTTGAGATGGTGTAAACACGAGAAAAGCTGCCATAGATTGAGAAATCATCCATAAAAATCTCCATAAATTGGTCAATCATATCAGAAAAGATTGCATACATGCATCTTTGGAAGGTAGCAGGAGCATTACAAAGACCAAAAGGCATTCTCCTATAGGCAAAAGTGCCAAAAGGGCACGTGAATGTGGTCTTTTCCTGATCTTGTGGGTACACAGGAATCTGGTTGTAACCAGAGTAACCATCAAGAAAAGCGATAATAAGCTTTTCCCGCTAGCTTATCTAAGATCCGATCAATGAATGGGAGGAAAATGGTCTTTGTGGTCATTGCATTTAATTTTCGTAATCAATCGGACTCTCCATCCAGTTGTTTGCCCGGTTGACATAAGCTCACGAATCTGAGGTTACAGATGATTCCAGATTTCTTAGGTACCACCTGTGTAGGTGCCACCCAAGCTGAATCTGAAATGGGGTAAATGACCCTGCATCCAACAACTTAACAACCTCTTTCATGACCACTTCTTGCATATGAGGGTTCAACCTTCTTTGCATTTCTCTAGAAGGCTTTGCATCTTCTTCCAAGTGGATTTTGTGCATGCAAACAGCTGGACTGATTCCTCCTAAATCAGCAATAGTCCAGCCAATAGCCTTTTTATGTTCTTTCAAGACTATCAGCAGCTCTTCCTCTTGGTCCTTTGTGAGAGAGGAAGAAATAATGGCAGACAATGATTTATGATTACCCAAGAACACATACTTCAAATTTTCGGGTAGCTTCTTTAGTTCTAAATCAGGTGGGCTGAGAAAAGAAGGTATCAAAGGTACCTTAGATGTTTGTGGAAGGGGGAGAGTAGCAGGTTTCCAAGAAGAAAAACTTGCTGATTGTTTAAGAGTTCCTTGCACAACATTAATTTCCTCAGAATTGGAGATAAAACTTGCTTCTTTTTCAGCATGTCCCCAAGCATCTTTGATATCTGTGGTGAAGTCTTCACCCTGCAGAAATTGTTGTAAAGTTCCTTCCACAAGTTCGTCCAATAGATCAACATGAAAACATTCTTCAGAGCTGAACTGGGGCTGTGTGACTGCATTATAAACATTTAATTTTACCTTCATGTTTCCAAATGAGACTTCCATAATACCAGACCTGCATTGAATGCAAGCATTTGCTGTAGCCAGGAATGGTCTTCCCAAAATGACAGGGATGGAAGTTTTGCTTTTGGTTGGTTCCATATCTAAAACTAGAAAATCAGCAGGATAGAAAAATTTATCTACTCCTACCAATACATCTTCGCTTTCTTTCGGATCTATCTCGCTAGTTGTAACACCACATGAGTGGGTTTTAATTCTCCCAAACCTAGCTTCTTCATATACTGAATATGGAAGAAGGTTGACCCTAGCTCGCAGACCTAATAAAGCCTTTTCAATGGTGTGTTCCCCAATAATGCAAGGGATTGTGGGGATTCCAGGATCTTGAAGTTTGGGAGGTGTAGCAATGGATAACACCTGACTAATTCTTTCCACAGCAAAGACCTTCTTGGACAACTGTATCCTAGATTGTCTTTTGTGAGTGCACACATCTTTCAGAAATTTTGCATATGCTGGAATTTGTTTGATTGCCTCAAGCAAAGGTAAATTTATCTTGACTTGCTTGAAAGTCTCCATTATATCATCTATTTTGTGTTCCCTTTATCAAAAGGAGATATGATTTCATAGCATGTGGAAAGGGTAAATGAGGAACCAATCTTTCATCTACAGCTTTAGAAGTATCTTCAGAAATTTTTTTACTTTTCTGTTTTTCATTTTTTTGATTTTTCTGAGGTACATCAGCAACCCCACTGCTATCACTATGCTTCTCCTGCTGCATATCTTTATCCTCTTCCTCATTTCTTCCTTCTTCAATACCCACTTTATTATCTATCATTTTTCCACTTCTCAAAGTGGTGATGCTTTTACTTCTTCATGTGAATTAGAAGCTTCTCCAACCATGAAGCCCTTTGGGATTGTTCAAAGGTTACTGGGTAACTTTCCTTCCTCTCTTTTGCCAAAGTATTTGAAAGTCTGTCCCAATGTTTCTTCAATCTTCTTTATGCTCGCCGTGAAAATTACGCTTGAGTTAAGGATCCTAAATTCGAGTGAATTTAGGACTTGATCTTCAAAAGAAAGGGACCGAAGGGTTTTGAAGTGGGGCGATTGTCGACAAAGTTGTTGTGGAATGGGTTGTCAAAGTTTGGTTTGACATAAAAATTAGTCAGTGCAGCTTTTGAAAGGCATTTGATTCTTTGGTTGTTCTTGTTGGGATTGGTAATTCTCGGTTCCACCTCAAATTGGGGTGTGCTCTCCATGGATATTCATTTGATTGCATCTCCCAAATGATTGAGCAACATGAGCTTGTTCCACCATTAAATCTGGAGCCGTGATGTAGCGTGACATTGATCAACCTGAATGAGTAGGGATCGCATATCGACATGCCTCCTCTACTCTTGAAACATTTGGAGTTTTAAGTGAGTCCATCAATCTATCAAATTTTGTGGTTAGATTATCCATTTTCTTTCCAACTCATTCACCTCATAGATCTTCCTTTGAGGGTTGGTGATTGTTCAACCTAGCCGGATTTTCAATTTCTCTCGAGAGATTCTTGCCGAGTTGAATTCTCACCAATCACTTCAAATAAGTCCCAAACCTCTTCAACTGCTTTTTGTAAGTAAGTGCCTCCACGAAGCATCCACCATATTTTTTGTTTTTGATCAATTCCTTGATAGAAGCTTTGAACTAGCCGCCACCTAGGAATTTGATGATGAGGACATTGCCTTAATCAGCCTTTGAATCTTTCCCATGCTTCATGGAAAGTTTCAATTGAGTTTTGGGAGAATGAAATGATACTTTGTCTCAATTGGCTAGTTTTAGACATTGGGAAATATTTGGCTAAAATTGACATTGTAAATCATTCCATGAAGTGATACTATTTGGTGCTAACATGGATAACCATGCTCTAGCTTTATCCTTTAATGAAAAGGAAAGAGCCTAAGCTTGGTTGCTTCGGACCCATCGACTATGTTGAATGTGGTGCAAAGAGCCAAGAATTCATCCACATGTTTGTATGGGTCTTCCTTACTCAACCCATGGAAGGAAGGGAGCATTTGGATCGTTGAGGATTTGATCTCATAATTTCCTTCCACGAGAGGAAATTGAATGCAAAGGGGAATTATAAGCACCGGTGCAAAGTAATCCCTCAAAAGTCGAGGTTCTTCACCCATAGTAGCAGAAATTACGTGTGTTGTTTGCTTGGTTCGTAGTAGCCTTTCAACTTCTAAATTCAATGGGAGAATCTTAGTGAGAGTCCTCCTACCAAACATACAACTCGTAAGCGAAAAAATTTGATTATGCACAAAGAAACCTTCGAATTCCTTTCAAGAATTTCCTTCTTTAAAAATCGGAATATAAATAATCGCACAAGTATAAACAATAGAATAGTTTAGTAATGATAAACAAAATTAAAATGAAAACTTAGGTCTATCTATTTTAGAACAAATGGCGATTTCGCTAAAAACTTGTTGTTGCTTCTTAGTGTGCTTGATTTATGTGTGTTTTGAAAACAGGTTTAAAGCTGCCAAATTACAGTGGCACTAAACTATATAAGAAATTAAAGAAATATCAGCACAGTTAGAAGAGAATTAGCCTGCAAGATCAGGGCCAAATGTAGCAAGTTTTAAAAGTAAGTGAGTGAAAGATCGTCCAAGAGAATTTGTTTAAAATGTAAGATAAACCTCGGATCCGAGCTACAGATCCGCTTCTTATCCTATCTAGAAAGCTGATAAGATGAGAGGTTTGAATTTGTCATGTTTAACAAACTAAAAACAAAGGAAAATTTAAACTAAATGATCCAGATCCGAGTTGGGGAGTGATTGAAACAAAGATGGAGAAGTAATATCTAACTGGGTTTGGTCTTTGAAATCTAGAAATACCAGCTCAAATAGAGGTGATTCAATCTTCATCTGCTACAAGCATGTATGTAAGAGAGATAAATCTAATTCAAGGATTAGGCTACACTTATGGCTATGGTCCATCCACTTTAATGGCCACAAACCATCCAATAGTTTTAATCCAAATCCTCAATTCGTAGCAGAAACATCACTACAAATGTCAGAAGAGACTAGGTTACCAACACTAATTCTTACAGGATTAATGAATCAAGGGAAATTGCATAAAAAATAGTAAATCTAAAGGAGTCTAATGCAATAAGGAGATCAGAGGGAACCCTTAACATGAGTCCAATTGAGAAAATACGGTTTACAGCAACCTTTTCAAATCCACCGTTACAATTACAGAGCACAGCTTAAACAGCTCTCAGATTTGTAGTCTTGAATACAACTCTCTTTTGAATTACAGAAACGTCTCACAGCTCTCAATTGCAACTCAAAGTGAAGCTATTACAGGGATTTCAGACAAACTATCCGGGAAATGGGGATTAGAAATGAAACTCAAAACTGGATCTCTAATTTGGGCAAATGGTTCGAATTTATAGCTTTCCCAAGTCCATCTCTAATGTGCATCAACCAACCAGAATTGGTTAAATCCATATCAGCCAATAGGAGTCGAACACCAGGATCCAGATCTGTTCTGGCCAATCAAAACTGTTTGATCTGGTTCAGCCAATCAAGAAACAGAGGCATCAATTCTGTTAGGAAATTCAAAAATCTGTTGGAACTTCTAGAAGTTCCCGCCAAGTAATTTCATCTTTGGGTGTTCACATGGGGAGGAATATGCCTTTGGTTCGTGCTCAGAATCTTCCGGAATATCCTTGGGTTTTAAAATGCAACATCGAATTGCCCTTGTTAAAGCGCTAAATCTCCGTAATACCTTTTCGCAGAGCTTAAGGGTCTTTTCGCAAAGTGTCAGGCTTCTGAAGCTCTTTTCGCAGAGTTCAATCTCCCTTCGAATTGTGTTTTCTCCTTTTCGCAAAGTTCAATCTTCTTTTCGAAGAGTTCAGATGCTCTTCGAAAACTAAGCCTGGAGGTTTTATTCCTTTTCGCAGAGTTCCGTGTCTTTCTTTAAACGCGCGTGTTCTTTTGAAAAGAACTCAGATTGTATTTCTCTGTCAATTGTTCCTCGCTTCTTACTGTGTCTTTGCCTCTTCCTTTTGGACTTTTCCACAGCTGATGAGGTTGTTTCTTCACTTCCTTCCTTTGGACTGACATGGATTGTCAGCTTTTTGGCACTTTTGAGCTGCTTTTATGGTTAAGCCTGTCTTTATTGTTAGCTGCAACATAGGTACTTAAAACACTTATTTAGTTCTCTCAAAGGTCTATTAAGACTTAAGTTTAGGGGTGAAAAATGGTATTTTCACTTGTCAACACTACACCCCTCTCCCAGACTCCCCAACTACATCACACCATCACTCCCCAAAACCCCACTCTTCCCCTCCTTCCACTTTCCACCATGCACCTTCCTCACCTTTCCAACCAGTGCCCTCTTCTTCACAGCCCCAACCTCCCAGCCCTGACACACTAACCCTTATCCTATCCCTTATCTAAGACATCCAAGCTCATTTATCCACCAATACCCAAAAATAGAACCAAATGCAGACTGAACTCACCTCCATCCAATCCACCCTATACACCTTAACCAACCCACCCATCCCTCCACCACCCACTACAACCCCCCTGGTCCTGTCCACTGACAAAGAAACCCAAACCGACTTCCCTCCTGACTCACAACCCCCCCCACCACCATCAATATTACCTTTTACCCCCCCATTCCCTTTCATACCTTTCACCATTCCCATTTTTCCTCCCCCATGCCCCCCTACTCCTACTGAGCCTACCCCATTCTCATTTCCCCTATACCCTCCATCCCACCTCTTATCCTACCACCTCCAACTTACACTGACTGACCCATAACTTATCCCCCTTCTCCCACAAATAGCCTTACCCCCTATTACCCCCCCTTCTCCCTCCCAGGACCAATCATAGTTTGCTCCTTCCACTTCTTATCTGCCCATCGCACCAAAACATCATTTTATAGCCCTCCCTGCCTCACCATCCTCTATCACATGAGGAATAATGCTTACCATAGGAAGGATGTCTTGAGGGGCATGGCCAAGCTTCGCCAGTCCATTGAGACCCCCCTGCTGGAGCAGATCGATAAAATGAAAGAGGCCTACAGAAAGCAACTTCTGGGCATCTCCTTAGGGTGGAAAAATATCCTGGAGGCCTATCAGAAGACCAAGGCTATAGCTGAGTACAATGCACTGAATTTGGAGTTGGAGAAAGCAAATGCTGCTACAGAGAAGGCGCGGGCCAGAATGTTTGAAAAGAGGCTAAAAAATGCCCAAGAGATCTTCAGCATCCAAAAAGATATCCATGAGACTGACCTCCTCAAACATCAAATTCAGATTGCCTCATTGGAATTTGCATTGGCTGTTGCCAGAAATGTTCCTCTGCAGCCCATCCCAATCTCTGTTCAAATGCCCAACCCAGAGCCTAAAGCTACTCCATCTACAGTTGCCCAGTCTGAGGAGGCACAACCAAAGACCCAGCAAGCGAAAGGAAAGGCCCCAGCTGCCCCTCCTCCATCACCTCCTCCAGACCAGCCTCCACCTACCAAGGCATCTGCTGCACCTCAACAAGAGCAAACTTATCCTAAGCAGAGGAAAGTCACTGTTAAGAGGACTACTCCCAAAGATGCTCCTTTAAAAATTAGCAAAGAGCCAGCTGCCCAGTCTGAGGAGGCATATTCCCCTGGCCAGCCTGAGTCCCAAGAAAAAGGGAAATCCCCAGTGGTCCCCACTGAGGAAGCCAAAGGCAAAGGAAAAGGCAAATCCCCTGCCACCCCCTCGGTAAAGCGGAAAGGAAAAGCCCCTTAAGAACCCACGGAACCAAAAATACCCAAGCAACCAAAAGTCAGGGTGAGGACCCCTAAAGCTCCTTATGCTAAGAAAACCCCAGCCGAAGCAAAAAAGGAAAGGGAGGCAAAGAAGAAACTGGACAAAGCTGCCCTTAGGGCACATGCTAAAAAGATGGGCTGGGATTTCTTTACCGATTCAGATTCAGATGATTCCTCTTAGAGTAGCTTAGATTGTACTTAGATTGTAATTACTATTGTACATATTTTTTTAGTTAATATAATTTTTCATTTCTTGTCTATTGATTTGTTCTGTGTGGTTGTTTAAGTTTTTAATTTTGTGCCATGTTGTCATGGGAGATGTATTTACAGTGGTTATGAACATTTCAAATAGAAATCAATGTGCCGGCTGCCTTCAATCATAAGATTAAAGTGGTTTCCTTTTACTTAGGGCTGTCTGCTAACTCCTCATGAGTCCTTACTCGCATAACGCAGCAAAACTCCACACCTTCCTCTGTGCAGCTGTGCGACCCACAGGATCCCCTTAATTGCACAGGTTAAATTTTGCCACTCATTTACTGCTCATTCTCTTTTCTCAGAATCAGTTGTGTGTTTCTTCATTCCTCACACAATGATCATTTATTGCCAAGCTTGGAAAGGGGCACAACTTTAAATCCGTCGATTCATGTTCCACCGTCCAACTCTTTTAAATCGTCCCTCAGTTCCTCTTCATCTCATCCCTCCTATTCAAACTCTAGCAGTCCATACCTCCTCACACCAATGGCGGATGACAACCCCTTCGGGTTCCCCATCAAATTCTACCCCATCTGGGAGGATCCCCCACCGCCTAAGGAGCGGGACCCCTTGCAATTTCTTTGGGATGAGTTTGACGAGGTCCAGTGGATCCTCGCCAAGGAAGAAAAGAAAAAGCAGAAGGAGGAGAGGAAAATGAAGAGACAGAAAAAAAAGAAAAAAATTGTTCCACCTGCATCTCCCACACCACCTTCCTCATACTCTCTCCCACCGCCTCTCCCTTGATCCCTCTCCCCCCCATTTTGTCTTTTCTTTTAACCTCTTTTTGTACCATTTTCTTTTTCTTTTAATGATAGTTTCTTTCCGTTCTATACTGTTCAGTAGCATTATTTTTCCTGTTTCTCTATCTTCTGCTATGTTTATTTTTGTCTGTCTGTTTAAAATCTACTGCCTTTTATCACCTTTGAACCAGTGAGGACACTGCTCCGAATGGTTTGGGGGTGTAGCAGTCTACCAATAGAATAGTTAATTTTAGTACAGTAATGGTGGTATAACTGGGATGAATAAAGTTAATTTCCACTTAACTTGATACAATGAGGAGACATGCACAAATTTAAATATTTTTGTAGACTTTTCGAAATAGAAAAAGTTAAAAAAAATCTTGACACCACCATGAAGCTAATATTAGAATTTTTTTCAGTTAGTACTCAGTGAGCCTAAGAGGAGAGAAACAGATGAAAATACACCCCATGGGTTAAATTTAATAACCATACCTAGTGAGATTTGGGCCCAGCATTTTCTTTTGAAGAGTGTTTTTGGCACTTTTCTACTCTAAGGACTGATTGAATCAAGACTTTTTTACTAGAAGTTGTGCAACTCCAAATCAAAACTAATTGACAGTACTCATGAGACTAAGGAAATGATCCAAGGCCCTCATTTGGATAGTTTGAGCCTGAAAATCCAACCTTTTAAAATTTGCCCTTTTGCATACACTAGTTGAGCCTTAAAATCATAATTTTCCTTCACAAACACCAGAACACTTGCACCTTAACCTCATGACCTGAGTCAACCTTACCCTCACTCTGAGAATTCAGAAGGTAAAGGAGAAGGAGGAAAAGATACTGAGAATGGTCCAATATTTTGTGAAAGGTGAAGAAAAGCAACTTGTGAACAACTGTGCATCAATGGCAGTTGTGTGGCATTTTATCAAAAGAATGAATAAAGAAATAAAAAGAGAAAAGGAAAGAGAAGTCTAGAGGACAACATCACCTAAAAATTGAAAAGAAGAGGAGAAACTGACCACTTTGAGTCTGAAATATAAAAAGAAAGATGAAGTTTTTGCTGAAATGAAGGTTGTGAAGTCATGAATCACTCCTTACTTTGCTGATTTCTTAATTTGGACTCCCTTTTTACCCCTTTATTCTTTACATCCCTTAGCCATAAGCCACACTACAACCCATTCAAAAAGACCTTGTGGATCCAAAGTTAAATGAGTTGTCATGTGGAGATGAGGAGTTGTCCAATCTATGGTAAAAATTCTTGAAGATGTCAGAAATTAGAAGCTTTGCCTATGCTCATGCTTGCAGGCCCATTTGGGGTCTGCAACTGCTCTTAAGCTGTTGAGAATGTGAACACCCTCATGTTATTAATGTTGAGAGATAGCCCTAGTGAGAATTGGGTCTGAATTTAAACCTCATTGGGGTTGCATCCAACCTGAATTTTGAATTAAAGGCAAGCTGGGTACTGATTTTTATACATTGAAATTCTAATGATAAATGAATGGTGGTAAGGTAAACACATGTTAACTTTTAAGTTTTAAATGGCCTGCAACATTGCTGCAGTTTCCTCTAAGTGTAAAATTTTTTTGGTGTGGAATGAAGCTTTAAACATCGAAATCTGTGCTGTCATTATCTGCACTATACTTAACTATTTTAATGGTGAAGTTTGTGGGTGTCTTCACTGAAAACCCTCAGGAGACTTCACTCCATTAGGGATCACCTAGGGGTTTAAAAGGCTTGGTACATATGCTAAA
Organism: Chloranthus sessilifolius; assembly: GCA_021018995.1. Lineage (NCBI taxonomy): Eukaryota > Viridiplantae > Streptophyta > Magnoliopsida > Chloranthales > Chloranthaceae > Chloranthus > Chloranthus sessilifolius. Next base: position 83,109,623 of record CM037586.1, on the reverse strand, counting down.
TGTACTTGTGATCCCTACGAAAGTGGCATTTAATTACAGCTTTGCTAAGGGACTAGCAAAGATTAGGTTTGGGGGTGTATTAAGACCTGAAAAGTACCACTTTTCACCCCTTAACTTAATCTCTGTTAGACCCTTAATCATTTAATAAATGTGTTTTAAATCTATTCTGTAGGTAATAAGCAGTAGCTGCAAATAAGCCCCTAATCATGCCAAGAAGCTCACTATTGCCCCAGAACTACCTCAGAGAATGAAAGATGAACCCAGACAGAGAGTTGGCTGCAGCATAGGCACAGTAAAGCAGAAACAAACCAGAAGAATGCCTCGCGCCGATATCGCAGGGTTCAATTGAACCAGAGACAATGCCTTCGCGCAGTTGTTGCGGGCTTCTGAAGACAGCACACAAACTGGTCACGCAGTCTTTGTGCCATTCTCATGCAGTTTGATACTAGAAAGAATTGAAAAGTAGACTTCGTGAGGTCCTCGTGAGGCTCAGTCTTGAGCGCTCGCGCAGCTCAAGAAAGGAGTCTTCAATCGTCACACGATTCACTGAAGAGAGAGAGCTCCAGGCACTCCTGCGTTCAGTTGTCGTGCAGTGGCCACCGGATACAAACCTTCAAGGAAATGCTCGCGCGATCCATAGGCTCATGAACACTGCTTCTTCGTGAGGATCCATCGCGAGAAGGGATGAATCGCGCGAGCAATTCCCGCGCCATTCAAAGCTGAAAGAGCAATCTCGCAACAACCATTAGTATCCCGCGATGACCAAAATGTCAATCCCGCGACTGCATGAGTTTCAAGTCAATTCAACCCCACGACGCCAATTCTGCCATGCGAAAAGATCTACAAATCTTCTCTACTCAGCGAGGATCGAGTTCTTAACTTCTCTCCACTTCTGCAAGGGTAATCTGGGAACTCCCAGTAACTAGGGCACACACTCCAATGCTCTAATCTCTGTGCACACGCCCCGAGGCATCCAAGGGACAAGAATGGGCTGCAATTGAAAAGACAAAATTAGGGTTTTCCTAACCCTAATTCACACACAACCGACTGCTATATAAGCCTAAGCCTAGCTTAGGTTTGAGGACCTTTAGACGAACTTTAGACTTAGACTTTTTCAGACTTCATCTTCTCGATTAAGCTGTAAATTTTAGTAGGCTAAGGTTAGGTTCTAGGTAGTTTCTTTTTCCTTTTTTTTTCTCTCCATACTCCAACACTTGCTGGCTATGCCTTTTGTATGATTATATGGTATAGTTTTTAATGGAGTTTTGTAATAGGATTTAAAGCATGTACGGGATGATGTTTTTATTGTGAGTTGTCCTATACAAGGCTGCTGCCTTGAGATCCCCCATTGCTAAGTTGTATTGTAAACAATGGAGGATTGTTTTTAAGGTTTTATTTAGATCCAAGTGACCTGTGTGTCCAGGTTAGGTACATTGCAGGCCTTCCCCCACCATAGGATCCACTAAATCTGAATCCCCATGGGAGCTTGGGCTGGTAGCCTTGTAAACATGGTGGCGGCAGCAATGTCCTCGTTCTGTCTTAGACCTCTGTGAGGAGGATAGCCTCTGTGGATAGTCTGTGACCGTTCAAGTGGATAGGTTATAGCCCTAGGGTGAAGCCAATCCACAGATCTAAGACAGATTCTTTTTCTCTGCACTTGTGCTTGTAGCCTTGTGAGAGATTGTGCAGAGACAGACTCCCCTATATTTGTATAGATCCACCATCAGATTGCAGATCTGATATGGTTGTAGAGATTATAGGCTTGTGACTAGGTCATTGCAGTCTTTCTAAAGTAGTGAATAGTCATGCTTAAAAGCTAGTACTCAAACTTTTGCTAGTCCTGTGTGTCCAGGCTCGCGCACTTTGTAGGCCTAGCCCCACACACAGAACTTTAGAGGATGAGGTTCCTACGGATTCTTGAGCTTGTAGCCTGGATGAAGTAGTGCCTACAATGATAAACTTGTTCTGACCCATCTCTGGATTGTGGTTCCCCTATTGGATAGTCTGTGACCATTTAAGTGGACAGGTTATAGCCTTAAGGGATTGGATCATGGCACAAGGGTGAGTTGGATTCTTTCTCCTCTCTGGTGATAATGTAGCCATTGGACAAGAATTTTATAGCAACATATCTGAGTCTGAGTTACAAGACCCATCAGATCTGTACCTAATAACATACTTCTCACCCTTTTATATTTATTTTCTCACTCCACCATTCTTCTTAACCCTTTATGTAATTTAGACATTAAGCTACCTTAGGATTTAGATTATAGTGACCTTTAATCCCCTTCCATTTAGGATTGCCAGATCTGTAGTCAGATCTGGAGAGCCTACTAAAGATAGCTCCCTTGGAGCTCTAGATCAACTTTTCCTGTGGGACAAACTCTTACTTATCAAAACTTGCTACAATAGACCCTGTATTTGCAGGACTGACTGTGCATATTTTAGGCTTGCTGCTATGAAATTCTCACTCCACCTTTCATTCATTTGCATTCACCCCATTCTTATCACTGTCTTCTATAAAGTCAGTAGCAAACACTTAAAATAGCCCAACAGGCATTCCATCGCTTGTCGCGACCTGCTGCAAGGGGCAATCAAACAGAGGGAAATGATGTAGTCATGGTACCGGGGAGTGTCATACGGATGTCCATAGACAAGGTCCAGAGACCGATAATAAAATAAAATGTCATATAATGGCGAACGCTTTCGCAAATCATATCAGACCGGCGCGTCTCACACCAATGACGCGTCAGGTATCCCTTTCCTAGTGGACATTTGAGGTTTCTCAAAGTTGAATATATTCATTGTTTAGTTTCTCGGGGGACTGAACAGATCGGGGCAATAAGTGAATTTTGACTGATAGGAGTCTATGTATTTATTTATATTTATTCGTTAATCTTTTTGGAAATATTTGTTCATTTTTTTTTGAAAGTTTGGGAATTTAACTTAAGATAAATTTCGATGGTAAAACTATAAAAAATGCGACTTCCAAGACGTCGCTGAGCAGATCCACTGGTACGGGATTTGTGGACCCAACCGTTTGTGTGGTTGTTGAGATGACACTTGGTATGCCAGATTCTCCATCTAGCCTTCTCGACGAACATTGATGATGGTCACTTATAGGAGGACTATAGTGATTCGCGAGTCGAGAGAGACGGGTTTTGAAAACATTTGACTTAATCATAGCTAATTATATTTTATAAGGAATATTGAGTAATTGAAAAGGGGGTGATAGTCACCTAATCTGGGTGGAAGGCCCTCGCATTGCTTGCAATGGGATTTGATTAGCCGTCGTAGTGATGTTGCGATGGGACATTAGAGGGTCCCCTCTCTGTTCTTCACTTCCGTTGCAACGGGACTTGACGGTCATCAATGTGAGGAAGGGTTAAGAGAAGATGAAATTCGTGGTGAGACATGGTGATTCTCCCCTTATGGTCGTGTGGTGAGGTGAGTCCCGCTGGTTGTAGGTGCGATGGGACATAGGGGGACTCTGGTGAGATGTCCATGCTGAGACGAGATGTGGCAGGATGTTAGAGAGATTTCACCGTCCTTATGTTTCTGCTATAATGGTGTCTAGTGACTGTTGCATGGTGAAGCATTCGGGGATTAGGCTCCCTGCTTACGCGATGGGACATGGTCAAGCCTTCCCTCAGTTTGGTTATGTACTGGGGCTCCGATGATTAGTCTCCCTGCTTACGCAATGGGACATTGTTGAGCCTTCCCTTCTCGATTGTGTATCGTGACGTGGTGTGTCCGAGTGTTTTGGGTAATAGTGTCGCGAGAGAACGGTTTTGTAAAAGGCTTGAGTTGTGGGGGCGTTACGATGGGACATGCGTGACGTCGTCAATTCCTTTGTTGTTTCAATTTCGTGATAAGATGATGATGGTGCTTCTTTCTTTGGTAGATCATAGGTTATATGAGATCACGTTGTGGTTGTATCGCGACGAGACGTGTTTATGAGTGTGCGGTGAAGGGTTGGTCTAGTGACTCCTTAACTGTCACGATGGGGCAATGATGAGGTTTTGGGATCGCAATGAGACTTGCCTTCAGTCTTGGTGATATGGTAAGATTCATCATCGCGGTAGGGTATGGTCGATTTATGCTGATATGCCTGGCTGTGATGAGACTTGAAGATGATCAGCGTCTCTCTCTTTCTGTCTTTTTTTTTTTTTTTGAATAGCTTGGGAGGTAACGCGATGAGATGGAAGAGAAGGAGGGATTCTGATAGTAATGGGATGTGCAAGTTATCAAAGGGGTAATTTGGCTGCGATGGGACTTTTGGGAGAATATACTCATCCTGGGTTGGTCCGTGACGGGTTAAGGGGATTAGGTATATGTCATATTGCGATGCGGTGTGTTTATTTTGTCGGTGGTGTATGCTGTAGTTGAGGATTACACGCCTGCTTCAAGGCGTTGAATTGATTTGCGCATCTGTTTGGGAGCGCGTGATTTAGGGCTAAAGGAGTGAATTAAGCATTTGTGTTCATGCGCATATTATATTCGCGCGCTTCTGATGTTTCGCGTGATCGAAAGGTCGCCGGGTTGTTAAAGTGGCAGTGTTCGGGCGTCAATCTGGATTTCGCGCATGGGTAATTGTGTGTAATCCCAATTATGCGGTAGGGTGTTAGCATATAATTGGAGCGTCGCTGGGTCACTGTGCGGGTGACCCTTCAGATTCTGCATAGTTTATGGAGTGTGTAATGAGATTAAGCGTCCTATATTGGGCGCGCACGGGCGAAAATTTTATTATGCGCATCTTATGGTGCGCGCGATTTGGTTTTCGTGCAGATTTCATGGCGCGTGATCTAATTGCGCGTCGGGATTTGGGCATGCGATTGAGTCCATACTCTATAAGTAAAGAGGTTTTCATTTTCTTTGTATCCTTCAATTGGGTCAATTTTTACCTTCTCTGGTTTCTCTGCACTCGGGTATCCGTATTTCTGTGATATTGTGCGATCCAATCGTCCGTTCGGGATGTTGTTTCTTTCGATATTCGTTGTTTCATGCGTTCTTTGACCTAAGGTGGTGCTTGGGGATGGCATAATTCTGAGAATGGGCGGTATTGGGAAAGAGGAGGTTAGCCTTCACATCGATCCCTTTTAAGGAGTAGTGAAGGCAGCGTTGAGGAGGCGGCGGCGGAGGAGGTAAAGATGGCGGAAGAGGAGGTGTTACAAGTGGAGGGATGCGTTCCCCAACCAATCCTCCCTGAAGCCTCTGATTAGATGCTCCAAGTTGGGTTCTGCTCCTCGCTTGGTCTCCGTCTTAGGTTTAGTTTTCATTTTGGGTTGTAGATTAGGTAATTCGATTTTTGTTTTGGGTTGTAATTTAGGCGGAATGCCTTCAGTGATACTTGTATAGTTTTTTATTAAATGAATTAAGGATGTGTCTTATTTATTGTGTCTGTTTTGTCGGTGTTTGCTCATATTTATTGTTAGATTTATTTGAGCATTCATTTGATTATGTGTAAGACCCGGGGATTTTAGGACTATTTGATTTGCCTAGGATTTGTCCTGTATTTTCTTTTGATAATTCGGGTCTTATTTTAGGGTTTTGTCTGATTTTTTATTAGGTTTATCAGGGCATTTATTTTGTTTTACTTGGAGGATTTGTTGTGTTTAAGGTGGGATACGAGTCCCATGCTTAAAATTTTGGTGTTTTTTTTTTGTTTGGGTCTCATGTTTGATTTGGAGTGACACTTGTCAGAAATGTGTGAGCTTTGGGGCTTGATTTTAGATTTTTGGATGAGTGTTAAGTGTTTCGATCTTATTGGTCTACCCCTTTCAAGGTGGATTTGTGTTTCTTGTGGGGTGAATGTTTCACATTGGTTGGTTCATCTATATTTGTCATGGATTGTAGCCTTTTGTGGGGGACATGTGTCTGATTTTGGATTGAATCAGGTGGAGGGTGCTCATAAATGTGGCACTTGTCATCTTGTGGTGAAAGTGGTATAAGGTTATAAATTGGGGCTAGGGGTCTAGTTTTTTTTGTTTTACATCTCATTGAAGATTAAGGGGTTTTAGGGGTATTTTTTTAATTTTTTTTCTTTGGTTTGTTCTTGTTTTTGTTAATGTCTTTTCTCCCTATTCACTTTCTATCCCAGGTACTATACCCTAAGGAAATTATAATTATTATATTTTGGGAATGGATGGAATTGGGAATGTGGGGTAGCGGTCGAATTGCTACCATGCTAAGGGAAGAGATGAAAGAGAAGAAGGCAGCGGGAAGAAAACCAAGGGAAAGTGTTGGGTAAGAGTTCTCGTGACCGACACCAATTGCTCCTTGGTAGGCTATGTGGATAAACTTTTTGTTAGCCCTCCCTATTATGCTTTCTAGGGTAGGCTTCCATATGTGGATCCCACAGATCCTGGGTGGCTTTCTGTGAGCCACTCTTTCTTTTTTGCCGGCTTGGGAGGGGAAGGTGGGATTCTTGTTGGAATTCGCTCAGGGTGTGCTTCTTCTCCAGGCCTCTCCAGGATCTCTTCTTTCTCAAATAAATCCAGATTTGGGCATGACTTGAAGGTGCTGGTTTTAGATTGGTTATTTTTGACTGTGTATTCAGAGGGTATGCCCTCGGTGTATTTTGTAATGGTGTTATTTATTTATGAAGCGGAGGAAATTTTATGATCACTCATATTTTTGTACAATTTTGGTTCAGTTTTAGTTTATTTTGTTTTGGTGTGTTGTTTATTTATTATTTTTCTTCAAGTTTGGGTTGATTCGCTGTATTTTTTTGTTTGTTCGGGGTGTGTTGGGAACATTTATTTGAGTTTAGTTTAGTTTGGTCTAAGCAAGTAATTCGCTTTGGCGATGGGAGGCATTTTTTATAGTTTTCGGAGTGTATATTTTCCAAGTTTAAGGTGTGTTGTTTTTTTTTAAACTCGTCCTAGCAAGGGCGTAGTTTGGGGTCAGTAACCAGTGTTTAAAATGCCCTTATTTTAGCCTTTAAATATGCTATTCTGGGTATATATTTTTTATATTTCACTTGGGGAATTACGCGCTTAACACCGGGCACATAACTAAATTGAGCGTTGGGATAGCCGCGCACGTTTGAGGAGTCTAGAGGATTATTACGTGTCGGAAATAGGTCGTGCAATCAAATTACACGCATGTTTCGGGACGCGGGATTGGAGCGACACCTGGTCACTATGCGGGTGACCTTTGGGGTTTACGGGCGATGATGTAGGCATGTGATATAATTATGCGTGTGGTCTGCGGCGTGCAACTAGGCCGTCTGGGTTACTTTGAGCAGGTGGCTAGTAGATTACGTGCTTTAAGAGAGGCGTGTAATAGGGATTAAGTGTGATTCTTATGGTGTGAAATTTCATTGTGCGCTCGAAGCGAGACACGTGATTTAACCGCGCTCTATATATACCTGGAAAACGTTCATTTTTCCCGCGCGATCCATTTTTTTCTTCTATTCTCTGTTCCCTTGTCTTCTTGTGCTCTAATTTTCTTATTTTTATTACATCTTGCGATTCGCCCCATTTCGGGTGTCGTTTCTTGCATTCTTTTCAGTTTTTTGAGCTCTTTCTTCTGAGATAGAGTCTAGGGGTAGTGATCAGTTCTATGGGACTGTTTCAGAGGTTGAGCAGATGCTAGCGACAGAGATTGGCCAGTCCTCTGATGCTCGAACCGGTGCTGGTGCCGTGGAGGAGTATGTTGGGGTGGAAGTGAGAGAGGAGGTACTTGAGGGTGATGAGATGGTGGTCAGGGAGGAGGTACCTGCTATTCGTGAGGGTAGAGTGGATGAGAGTGCTGAGGATCAGGGCGTTGAGGGTCAGGGCGTTGAGGGTCAAGACGGGAGGCGCATCCCATTGGAGGAGTTCTTTGCGCGAGACCAGGTAGGTACCCGCGAGCAAGAGTCCCTTTTATTTCTTAGGCATTTAGGTTACAACCTAGGCTTCCTAGGATTTGGAAACCCTTTTATTTATGTCGAACTTGCACTTGTCATTGGCTGTGTACATCCATGCATAATGACTGTGTCTAGTTCTAGGCCATGTCTAGGTTACTATTTTATAGCGCTCTCATCATATTTTCCATAAATTATCATGGTGGTTTGCCTTTTGTTGCTTAGTGTAGTCGTAAGTGCTAGTCTTATGTTATTTCTTCCTTCTCTCTATGCTTTATCGTTCGATAGGAGCCTCCACAGCTGGCTTTCAGGTCAGCGTGGTTTGAGTCTCATACATGATATCGTGCCTTGCCTGAGTTTCATGGGGCACGGTTGGCATCTTTTAGCTTCGGGCCGATCCTGGAATTGGAGCCCTTTCAAGTCAATCATGGCTTGATCGCTGCGATCTTGGAGAGGTAGAGGGAGGAACAATAGGCATTGCTTTTCCTAGTTGGGATGATGCTACCAACCCTAGAGGATTGGATCTGCATCACGGTGCTCCGATTCGAGGGGGAACCGATTACGAGGCAGATGGATGGAGATTATCTGAGGGTATGTTAGGAGATCCTCGGGGTTGCATTTCGGTTGAGTGGTTCAGGGCCAAGGATGGTCCGAGTCACATGGTTTTTTGACACTTTTGCCAGCGGGTATGTCCCTCTGAGGCGTCATTCGGAGCAGAGGGTGCTATTCGAGGCACGCTGCATGGCGATGGCACACCGAGAGGCTGTGGTCAAGCCAGGGTTGGCAGCGGATCGAGTGCTCCAGGACTTTTTGATGCACTTCTTTGGTGCAGTGCTCTTTTCTTCATCGACTCGGGGGTGTGTTATCAAGTTGTTTTTTAGACTTCTTGGGGATCTAGACCGGTCCCTACTTATTCTTGGGGTGCGACCGCGTTGGCGCATATCTACGGGCAGCTTTATCGTCGGGGGTGAGGTGTCTCGACAATCAGAGGTTTCCTTCCCTTTCTTCAGGTAGGTTTCAGTTAATCGTTGGTGTTATAATATCTCTATTGTCTAGTTTTTCATTATAGTGACGTTTTCTTTTCTGTGGTTGGGCATTTCGTGTATTCTAGTTTTGGGCGTACGATCATTTTGCCTTCCTTCGCCCGCGTGTTCTGGCGGAGGTTACTTTCACATTCCCGCAGATGCATGTGTGGAGGATATCATTGGGGCGTCTGTTGTTGATTCTAAATGTGCATGATTTATTTGTATTTTAAAAACCGATTTGCAAATGATGAATTATATTGAATCTAGACGATTAAAAAGAAAAAAGGAAATATCAGCACAAAGAGAAGTTAATTAGCCTGCAAGATCAGGGCCAATTGTAGCAAGTTTAATTGTAAGTGAGTAAAAGATCGTCCACAGGGAATTTATGTAAAATGTAAGATAAACCTCCAGATCTAAGCTACCAGATCTGGCCTCTGATCCTATATATAAAGCACATAAGATGGGAGGTTGAATTTGTCACATTAACTAAATGATAAAAGTAAAAACTAAATGATAGATGATCTAGATCCGAGTTGGGGAGATTTGATGCAAATTAATAAGAATGGAGAAATAATATCTAACTTCGATTTAGTACTTGATTGCAGAATGAGAATAAATGTAAAACAACTGAGATATTATCCAATCTTCATCTGGCTACCAGCACAGATGCAAGAGAAAATAATCCAACTTATGGAATTGAGTTGGACTTATGGCTATGGTCTGTCCACTTCAATGGACATAGATCATCCAATAGTTTTCAATTCGAATCCGTGATTTAGAACAAAAAACACCACTACAAATGCTGTGAGAAATTAGGTTACAAACGCCAATTCTCACAGGGATAATGAATTAAGGGAAATTGCTTTAAAACAGTATATCTAAAGGAATCTAATGAAATAAGGAGCTCACAGGGAACCCTTAACATGAATCCAATTGAGAATTTCACAAAGAACCTTTTCAAATTCACCATTACAATTACAAAGCACTTTTAAATAGCTCTTGATTTGTAGTCTTAAACACAATTTCTCTTGAATTACGTAATTATCTCATAGCTTCTCAATTACAAATAAAAGCTAGGCTATTATGTGAGTTTCGCATACAAGCTATCCAATGAAAATGGGGAATAGAAATGAAACTCAAAACTGGATACCCAAATTGGGCAAATGGTTTATCTATTTATAGTTTTCCCAAGTCTAGCTCGATGTGTATCAACCAATAAAAATTGGTTGGATCTCAGATCACCAATAGGAGTCGGCGCACAAGGATCCAGATCTATTTTGGCCAATCGAATCGCTTGATCCGTTCACCAATTAGGTGATGTAAGCATCAATTCTGTTATGTAATTCAAAAATCAGTTAGAGCTTCTAGAAGTTCCCGCCAAGTAATCTCATTTTTGGGTGTTCACATGGGGTGGAATAAGCCTTTAGTTCGTGCTCAGAATCTTCTAGAATGTCTCTAGAATTTTAAATGCATTGGGGCGCATGCAGAGATTACTGAATTACTCTTGCAGATGCTAGGAATCTTTAGAATACCATTTCGCACAGTTTGGAGAACTTTTCGCAAAGTTCTGTGGCTTCTGAAGCTCTTTTCGTACAGGTCTAGTGCTGTTCGTAAGGGGTTCTCTTCTTTTCGAAAAGTTCAGAAATCCTTTCGAAGAGTTCAGATTCTCTTCGAAAACTAAACCTGGAGCTTTTAGTACTTTTCGCAGATTTCAGGTTCATTTCGAAAAGTTCAGGTTCTTTTCGAAAAGCAATTTGTACTGCCTTCTGCTGTTCAAATAGCTTCCAATCCTCCTTCCAGGTTGAGATTAGGCCTTTGTCCTCTTTGGTTTATGCATCTTGCTAGCCAGTGAGTTTGTCCCTTTTCTTTCTTCCATTAGTTTCACCGAAGTTCTCATCTTTTTGGCACTTTTAGGCTGCTTTTAGGGTTAAGCCTGCCTTTATTGTTAGCTGTGAAATAAGCACTTAAAACACTTATTTAGTTCTCTCAAAGGTCCATCAAGACCTGTGTTAAGGGGTGGAAATGGTATTTTCCAGTTCCTCAACACACTTAAACCTAAGCTTTGCTAGTCCCCGAGCAAAGACAACATTAAAAATAGAATGAAAAGGCCACTTTTGTTGGGAACACAGTTGCATTTAGCATATGCAACAAGCCTTTTAAACCCTTAGGTGATCCCTAGTGGAGGAGTGAAGTCTCCTGAGGGTTTTCAGTGAAGGTACCCACAAACTTCTCCAATAAATAAGTTAATATCAATGCGCTCATTAAAGCAGCATTTTTATCCACCAAAGTTATTCACACCGCATCACCAAGTTGTAAAAGATCTTCAAGAAAACATCAGTTTAAAACTAAAATTCTGCTGTAATTCCTTTTACCATTCACTCAGTTTGTGTCAAAAAGTTTTTACAGGAAAAATTAATGAAAAGCTTACCTTCTATTTGAAAATTCAGTTTTGATGTTACCCCAAATGATTTGATTTCAAACTCAACTCTCACCAGGGTTTTCACTCATAATGAAAATAGGAGGGTTGTACTATTTCACTCAGCTCAAGAGCAGTTACAGTCCTCAAATAGGACTGTAAGCAGGAGCATAGGCTTTGCTTTTTAGTTCTGAAATCACTGCTCTTTTTACCATAGATTACACAAATCCTTATCTCCATGTGATAGCTCAATCCATCATTGATCAGTAAGGACTTTAACTTAGGTTGTAATGTGGCTTATGGGTGAAATTTATCAAGAATAAAAGGGGTAAACTGAAGTTCAAAATTGAGAAGTCAGTCAAGGTAAGGAGGTGGTATGGACACCTTTATTTCAACACAATTTCATCTTCTTCTTTGAATTTTCAGAGCCAAAGTGGCCATCTTTTTCTCTTTCTTTTTCAAACTTCCAATGAAATGACTCCTTTTTCTTTTTTATTTTATTTTTTTTTATTTTTTTTTTTTATTTTTTTTTTTTATAGCAACATTTACTGACATGCCACATTTCTTTTGTTGATACATCATTGCCTTCAATTATTTTTCTTCTTCTTTTACCAAACTGTTACCCAACTCACCTTTCTTCGGCTTCCTTTCCTTTACCTTCTAAATTCTCAGAGTGGGGCTTAGGCTAAATGAGGTGATGAGGTTGGTTGATGAGGTTTCAAAGAAATCTTGGATTTACAAAGCTCAACTGGTGTGTATCAAGGGCAGTTTCAAAAGGTGGGGCTTTTTAAAGTTCAAACTGTCCAAAAGGAGGCCTTACATCATGTCTTTAATATCATGATTGCTGTCAAGTTATTTCAATTTGAATATGTGTAACTTCTAGTGATAGTAAGCAGGTTCAAACAGTCCCTAGAGCAGAAAAAATTGCCAATTCATATCTCCAAAGAATACATTTCAGGCCCAAGTTTCACTGGGTGTAGTTTTCTATCAAATTCCTGAGGTATATCATCACTGTTTTTTCTCTTTTTAGGTTTACTAAAACATCAATTATATTTTGAAAATTTTCTGACATTCACTTCATGAAGGTATTGGAATTACTCTAAAAATCAGTTTTAAAAAATGTTAACTTCCACATTTTTCAAAACAACAGGTGTGAAATTACTTTATCTTCAAAAATTCTGCTGTGATCATAAGCTGCACTGATTTTAATTAATCTATTGGTAATTCTGCTACATCACCCCCAAACCTATGATGAGCAGTGTCCTCACTGGTCCAAGGTGCATAAGCAAAGAAAAGAAAACAATCAAACAGAAATTATAATGACAGAGAAGAAAGAAAAGAAATGCACAGTAATTACTAATTAACAAAAGTTAACAGAAAACAGGAATTACATGTTACAGATTCACAAAACAAACATGTACAATATATTCTAATAACTGGGGTAAAAATCAGTATCATAAGTTGGTTCAATGGGATAAGAACTAGAATCACTGTTAGAGTCAGAACTTGAGTCAGTATTGGAGTCTGAACTCGATTTGGCCTTCTCCTGGATTGTGGCATGCAGCTTGGTGTATTCCTCAGCTTTGATCTTTTTGGTGAGGCCAATATACTTTTCAAGTCTAGTAGTCCTCAAGTTTTCCTGTTCAAGCTGTGCTTGCAACATGGTGACCTTGTGCTGTTCACTCCTAACCATCTGAAAAGTTTGACCCAGCAGGTCTTGCATCTTCTCTCTCTCAAATTTCATGAACAACTCCAATTTTCGAATCTGGTCTTCATAAGGGGTTCTAATGTAAGCTCGCAGATCAGCTAACCCCTTGAGGACATCGCGACAGACATAAGGGTTCTCTTCCATAGCCCTTTTGAGAGTGGCAAATCTGGGAATGGGAATGGAGTGGTAGGGGACCAAAGGTATCCCAGCAGTGGGAGAAGAGGAGCCCAAAAGTATGACCTCAGGATCAGTTTGAGTAGCTTGATCAGAGAAATTGAGGAAAGTTGAAGGGAAATAAAAAAGTACTACCTCAGGTTCTGTTTGGGTAACATTGTCAGCAGTGGTGAGGATGGGTGGATCTACAAAAACTACCTCAGGGTCTGTTTGGGTAGCATGGTCAGCGACAGCAGGTACAGTGGCTAAGGTGGTTGTTTGGGATGTGGAGGCTAAGGTTTGGAGAAGGGAATTTGTCACAGACTGATTGTCAATGTTGACTTTTAGTTGTGTTTGGATGGATTGGAGAAAGGAGAATATTTGGCTAACTGTGTCAGGTGTGAGTGTGGTATGCAAAGTAGGGACTGGTAAAATTGATGTAGATTGTTGAGGGTCAATGGGTGAGATGGTTGTGAAGGGGGAAGTAGCTACATGGGTGAAATGAGGAGGGTCAGGTAGAGGTGCAGATTCAAGTCCAATATTCTCCAAGATAGCTCCCATCAATGATGAATAGGCCTCTGTTGTCAATATCTCAAGTTCTGGGGTATGAGTGATCTCAGGTGTATGATTTGAAGAAGCTGGTGAATCTGGGAAGCTTGGGATAAGGGGAGTGCTAGGAGATTGTTCCACAAACTCTGTGGCCATACTTGGGACATTGATAGGGGAAACTGGTGGTGTAAGAGTGATTGGTGTGGTTGGTGTAGAGGGAGAGTCTCGAATTGGGATGATGGTGGGTAAGGAGTGATGGAACAGCTTGGAATAGGTGAAGGAGTAATGTGATGTGTGAAGTGGGTAGGATGATGACCCCTTCAACAATGGGTGCAGCTGAAGAGCTGGGCACTTCAATAGTGACAGTTGGTTCAACACCAGTTGCCAATGGAATGGGTGGAAGCTAAGACCCGAGCACCTGTGGTCGTATAGGAACTTCGGGCAAGTAGGGCAGGCTGGTTCAAGTGTAGCAGTTCTGGTAGTTGCAGGAGTGCAACTTCTTCCCTCATTTTATTTAATATGGTTTGGCTTGTGGTCCAAGCCCTTTTTCCAAATGCATGAGGGAGATAATCTCAATGGCTCTTCCTCATCAATGTCAATTTTGCTCTTAACATGGGTTGTGATCAGCCTTCCAAATGGTATGCTATTTTCTCGCTCCTTTTTCATCTTGGCACTGATGTCAGCCATGGCTTCGAAAATGAGCATAGGGGCATTAAAGAATTTCCCCTTAGAGAAATGAAAGAGGGCCTCCAAAATTGGTGTTCTTCTTTCTTGGCTGTGCCTGGTGACATAAAAAGTTCCCCTCAAAATGGAGTCCATTAGCAAAAATTGAGGTGCTAAGTCTCTCCTCATGATGGACTGTCCACTGCCAACAATGCCTTCGGTTAGATGCACCATTTCCTAAAAGAAGGCTGCTTCTGGGTAGCCAAAGGACCGTCGGATCAAATTGAAATGGTATCCCCAAAGCATTTCCAATGTCTTCATAAGTGACAAATAGATCACAATCATCAATGAAAATTACAAGAGTAGGGACATCAAGATCCTTCTTACTTTGACCATGTTTTGGTACCATAACTCACCATTCTTGGATAAATTTTCTGGAAGAGGGGTTAGAATATTGCTCAATGAAGCATCCCTGATGTAGTCCAGGGATAGCTTACATTCAGGTTTGTTTAAGAAAAAGGTTTCATCCACGATAAGCTCTAGGATCAGCTTCTGAGCTTCAATGAATGGGTTTGGCAGTACCAAATGCATAGGGAGAGGAGGAAGCTCAGGTTCAGGACTAGGGTCAGCTGCTGGGATGGGTTCCTCATGTCTAACCTTCTTCCCCTTCTCAATTCTATCAACTTTATCCATCGAAAGTTTTCTTGGTCAAGGTTTTGGCTTTTCCTTTTGTGGAGGTTTGCTAACTTTCTTAGCATAAGATTTTGGGAACATGGCCAATGATTTTTCGCTTTCCCATTCTTAAAGTTTTGTTTGAATCGCACACAATGAATGCTGATATCAAATTGAACTTTGTAAAACACAAACAGAGGCAATGTACAGAAAAAATACTGAAATCTAGGGTTTTAGCAAAACTTGTTGATCTCTTGATGAAATCCACTAGAATAAGAAGCAAAAGGTCCCTCTCCTCACACTTAATCCATCAAACAAATATGAAGAAAATTGGAGCTGAACTCTAAAAACACGCAGGGATCAAAAGAAAATGGGTTTCAGGAACAGATGCTCGAGGGCTTTCGAATATGAAACCCTTGCTTCGAAAGGGTTTAAATATGTTTAAAATGATTTTCGCAAAGTATCTTTGAAGTTTTCAAAAAGTTCAAAACAGTCCTTTTTTTCAAAAGAGAATGGCATCAGTACTTATTCGAAAAGCACATGGCTTCAGAAACAACATATCGAAAAGCAAATAGCTTCAGAACTAACTATTTAAAAAGCAAATACAGATCCTTTTCAAAAGTAAAATTGAACTTTTCAAATGAATTTTTTTTCTTTATGTAATTCATTTTTCTCATATTATAAACTTCTGGAATTGGGTGTAAACATGACTAAAAACAGAGAGAAGGAAACTATGCAAAAACTACAAAACATCATGAGTAAAATACATATGATACAGTGGTTTAACATCGATTTGGGGAGGTTTGATGGTAGATGGTCAAGACAGTTCCGTGGTATTTTCAATGCATGGTTTGAGCCTCTCACCATTTACTTTCAAGGTTCTCCATCACTTGGGTCCAAAATTTCAACAGCCCGTATGAGATGCATGAATGATGCGATATGGCCCTTCCCATCTGGATCTCAGCTTTCCAGGAAAAAACTTAAGTTTTGAGTTAAATAGCCATACCTTAGAGCCAGCTATGAACTCTCTTCTCAGCAGATTTTTGTCATAGAAAGCTTTAACCTTTTCTTTGTAAGATCTTGCATTGGTGTATGCATCCATTCACAACTCCTCCAACTCAGTAACCTGCAGTTTCCTGTGATTACCAGCAGTAGTAAGATCCAGGTTCAAGGTTTTAATAGCCCAAAAGGCCTTATATTCTAACTCTATTGGTAAATGGCATGCTTTGCCATAGACCAATCTGAATGGAGACATGCCAATTGGGGTTTTATAGGCTATCCTATATGCCCATAATGCATCATTCAGTTTAAAAGACCAATCCTTTCTGACCTTCTTCACAGTCTTTTCCAGTATATGTTTGATTTCTCTATTGGAAATCTCCACTTGTCCACTGGTTTGTGGATGATATGGAGTAGCTACTCTATGAGTCACAGAGTACTTTTTCAATAAAGCTTCGAAATGCTTATTACAAAAATGGCTTCCCCCATCACTGATAATAGCTCTGGGAGAACCAAACCTGGAAAAAATGTTGTCTTTCAAAAATTTCAGGACAACTCTATGATCATTGG
The DNA here is from genome assembly GCA_021018995.1 of Chloranthus sessilifolius. Lineage (NCBI taxonomy): Eukaryota > Viridiplantae > Streptophyta > Magnoliopsida > Chloranthales > Chloranthaceae > Chloranthus > Chloranthus sessilifolius. The sequence goes on along the minus strand of CM037586.1, from coordinate 83,093,022 downwards.
TTTTAGTAGCTGTGGCTTCAACCCATTTGGATACATAATCCACAGCTACTAAGATGAAATTACAACCATTTGAAGGAGGAAAGGGACTTATAAAATCTATCCCCCAAATATCAAACAATTCAACTACAAAAATGGGCTGTAAAGGCATTGAGTTTCTCTTGAAAATGCTATCCAATCTCTGGCAGTTCTGACAAGACTTACAGTGCTGTAGTGCATCTTTGAAAAGTGTAGGCCAATAAAATCCACACTGCAAAACCTTTGCAGCAGTTTTGTTTCCACTAAAATGACCTCCACAGGCCTGTTCATGACACATGGAAAGTATGCTATGAAAGTCTTCTTCAGGGACACATCTTCTTATTATTTGGTCTGAATAAATCTTGAACAGATAAGGATCCTCCCAAATAAAATGTTTAACCTTTGAGAAGGAAAGATCTTTATCCATTTTATTCCAGTGTTGAGGAGTTCTTCCAGTAGCCAAAAAGTTGACTATGTTTGCAAACCAAGGGGAGTGTATACTGATAGAAAAAGTTGCTCATCAGGAAAAGATTCATTGATAGGTAGCCTATCAATCTCAGCAGTTAGAATTCTAGACAGGTGGTCAGCCACCACATTTTCCACACCCTTTTTATCTTTAATCTACAAATCAAACTCTTGTAATAGGAGGATCCACCTGATTAATCTTGGTTTGGAATCCTTCTTAGACAGAAGGTATTTCAGGGCTGAGTGGTCAGTGAACACCACAATTTGTGAACCCAAAACATATGACCTGAACTTCTCTAAGGCAAAAACAACTGCCAACAACTCTTTCTCAGTTGTTGTGTAGTTGAGCTGTGCATCAATCATTGATCTACTGGCATAAGCTATGACATGAGGCAGCTTATCCTTTCTTTTCCCAAGAACAACTCCCAAAGCATAATCTGATCTATCACACATCAGCTCAAAAGGCAGTGAATAATCTGGAGACTGTAGTATTGGAGATGAAATCAAACAATTTTTTAAGAATTCAAATGGCTTCAGGCATTCATTATTGAAAACAAAAGGAACATCTTGGCACAATAAATGGCAATGAGGCTTGGATATTTTACTGAAGTCCTTAATGAACCTCCTCAGAAATCCAAAGATGCCCGTAAAACTTCTGATTTGCTTAACAGTTTTGGGCGGAGGCAAATGTACAATTAAATCAATTTTTGCTTTGTCCACCTCAATGCCCTTGTGAGAGACAACATGGCCAAGGACAATGCCTTGGGTGACCATGAAATGGCTCTTCTCCCAGCTCAAAACTAAATTGGTTTCCTCACATCTCTGTAACACCAAGCTGAGATGATGTAAACACTGGGCAAAACTGTCGCCATATATTGAAAAGTCATCCATAAAAATCTCCATAAATTGGTCAATCATATCAGAGAAAATGGAGTACATGCATCTTTGAAAGGTAGCAGGAGCATTACAAAGACCAAAAGGCATCCTCCTATAGGCAAAAGTGCCAAAGGGGCAAGTGAAGGTGGTCTTTTCCTGATCTTGTGGATACACAGGAATCTGGTTGTAACCAGAGTAACCATCAAGAAGATAGTAATATGCTTTTCCTGCTAGCTTATCTAAAATTTGATCAATGAATGGAAGAGGGAAATGGTCTTTTCTGGTCATTATGTTTAGTTTTCTGTAATCAATACAGACCCTCCAACCAGTTGTTTGTCTGGTTGACATAAGCTCACTAGAATATGAGGTTACAACAGTGATCCCAAATTTCTTAGGTACTACCTGTGTAGGTGCCACCCAAGCTAAATCTGAAATGGGGTAAATGACCCCTGCATCCAACAACTTAACAACCTCTTTCATGACCACTTCTTGCATATGAGGATTCAGCTTCCTTTGCATTTCCCTAGAAGGCTTTGCATCTTCTTCCAAATGAATTTTATACATGCAAACAGCTGGACTGATTCCTCCCAAATCAGCAATAGTCCAGCCAATTGCCCTCTTATGCTGTTTCAATACAATCAACATCTCTTCCTCCTGCTCCTCAGTGAGGGAGGAAGAAATAATCACAAGTAATGTTTTATGGTCTCCTAAAAACACATATTTCAAATTTTCTGGCAACTGTTTAAGCTCTACATCAGGTGGGCTGAGTAAAGAAGGTAACAAAGGTACCTTGGCTGTTTGTGGAAGAGGAAGAATAGCAGGTTTCAATGAAAAAAACCTTGCTATTTTTTCCTGAGTTTCCTGCATAGCTCTGACCTCCTCAGTCTTTGAGGCACCAGCTGTCTCTTCCACAACATTTCTCCAAACATCTTTAAAATCTGTGGTTAAATCTTCATACTGCAAAAACTGTAGTAAAGTCTCTTCTACCAGTTCATCCAACAGATCAACAAGAAAACACTCCTCAGAACTGAATTGAGGCTGTGTGACTGCATTGTAAACATTTAACTTCACCTTCATATTTCCAAAAGAGACTTCCATAATACCAGACCTGCATTGAATGCAAGCATTGGCTGTAGCCAGGAATGGTCTCCCCAAAATGACAGGGATGGAAGTTTTGCTTTTTGTAGGTTCCATGTCCAATACCAGAAAATCAGCAGGGTAGAAAAACTTATCTACTCCTACCAACACATCCTCAATCATCCCAACTGGCTTTCTTTCAGATCTGTCTGCTAGTTGTAACACCACATGAGTAGGTTTTAACTCTCCCAAACCTAGTTTCTCATATACAGAATATGGAAGCAGGTTGACACTAGCACCCAAATCTAATAAAGCCTTTGCAATGGTATGTTCCCCAATAATGTAAGGGATTGTGGGGATTCCAGGATCTTGAAATTTAGGAGGTGTGTTAATGGACAAAACCTGATTAACTCTTTCCACAACAAAGACCTTCTTGGATAACTGTATCCTAGATTGTCTTTTGTGAGTGTAAATATCTTTCAAAAATTTTGCATATGTTGGGATCTGTTTGATTGCATCAAGCAAAGGTAGATTTATCTTGACTTGCTTGAAAGTCTCCATCATTTTATCTATTTTTGTGTTCCCTTTATCAAAAGGGGATGTAGATTTCATGGCATGGGGAAATGGCAAATGAGGAACTAGTCCTTCATTTACAGCTTTAGAAATATCACTAAAATATTTTTTATTTTTCTATTTTTAATTTTTTTAATTTTTCTGAGGTACATCAGCACCCCCAATGCTAACATCATGTTGCTCCTGCTACAAATTTCTAGCAGTTTCCTCAATTTTTTCTTCTTCCTTTTCAGTACCCACATTGTTATTTACAACTCTTCCACTTCTCAAAGTGGTGACAACTTTTACTTCTTCATGTGAAACAGAAGCCTCTCCAACCATGAACTGTCCTTTAGGATTGTTCAAAGGTTAGCTGGGTAACCTGCCTTCCTCTCTTTTGGCCAAAGTATTTGAAAGTTGAACCAATGTTTCTTCAATCTTCTTTATGCTCTGACTGTGAAAGTTTATAGTTTGAGTCAGTTTGAGTTAAAGACCATAAATTCTGGAGTGAATTTAGAACTTGGTCTTCAAAAGAAGGGGATCTGGAAGGGGTTTGAACTGGAGCGATTCATTGACGAGTTGTTGTGGAATGGGATCTGAAAATTTAGCTTGGTATAAAAATTAGATAAGGCCGAGCAGCTTTTGAAAGGTAGTTGGTTCTTTGTTGTCATTGCTAGGATTGATAATTGCCCTGGCTCCACCTTAAATTGGGGTGCCCTCTCCATGTATATTCATTTGACTGCATCTATCCAAATGATTGGGCAGCATGAGCTTGCTCCACCACTAAATCTGGGAACTGTGGTGTAGCTGGACATTGATCAAGTGAATGAGTAAGGGACTGGTATATCAGACATGCCTCCTCTACTCTTGCAACCATTGGATTTTTAAGTGAGTCCATCAATCTATCAAACTTTGTGGTTAAATTATCCATCTTCCTTTCCAACTCATTCACCTCATAAATCTTTCCTTTGGTGGTTTGCTGATTGTTCAACCTAGCAAGATTCTCAATGTCTCTTGACAAAGATTCCTGTTGAGTTGAATTTTCACCAATTACTTCAAATAAATCCCAGACCTTCTCAACTATTTTTTGCAAATAGGTGCCCCCACAGGAAGCATCTACCATATTCTTGCCCTTTTGATCAATTCCTTGATAGAAGCTTTGAACAAGCTGCCATCGGGGAATTTGATGATGAGGAAATTGCCTTAAAAGTTCTTTAAATCTTTCTCATGCTTCATTGAAAGTTTCAGTTGAGTGTTGTGAGAAGGAAATAATACTTTGTCTCAACTGGCTGGTTTTAGACATAGGAAAGTATTTGGCTAAAAATTGACACTGCAAATCATTCCAAGAAGTGATACTATTTGGTGCCAACATAGACAACCATGCTCTAGCTTTGTCCTTTAATGAAAAAGGAAAGAGCCTAAGCTTGGTTGCCTCTGGACCCAGTCCAGCTATGTTGAATGTGGTACAAAGAGACAAAAATTCATCCACATGCTTGTATGGATCTTCCTTACTGAAACCATGGAAGGAAGGAAGCATTTGGATAGTTGATGATTTGATCTCATAATTTCCTTCAACAGTAGGAAATTGAATGCAAAATGGGGAATTATATGCACCAGGTGCAAAGTAATCCCTCAAAAGTCGAGGTTCTTCACCCATAGTAGCAGTCTCAGTAAAATTCTGTGATGTTTGTCTGGTTCGTAGTAGCCTTTCAACTTCTAAATTAAGAGGGACAATCTCAGGACTGAGAGTCCTCCTACCAAACATACAACACAGAACAGAGAATCAAATTATGCATAGCAAACCTTCAGAATTCCTTTTAAAGTAGATTCCACGCTCAAAATGTATATGAATAACTACACAGATTTAAACAATAGAATAGTTTAACACTGATGTAATAAAAGCAAAATAAAAACTTAGGTCTACCTATTTTAAAACAAATTCCCCGGCAACGGCGCCAAAAACTTGTTGTTGATTCTAAATGTGCATGATTTATTTGTATTTTGAAAACCGATTTGCAAATGATGAATTATATTGAATCTAGACGATTAAAAAGAAAAAGGAAATATCAGCACAAAGAGAAGTTAATTAGCCTACAAGATCAGGGCCAATTGTAGCAAGTTTTAATTGTAAGTGAGTAAAAGATCGTCCACAGGGAATTTATGTAAAATGTAAGATAAACCTCCAGATCTAAGCTACCAGACCTGGCCTCTGATCCTATATATAAAGCACATAAGATGGGAGGTTGAATTTGTCACATTAACTAAATGATAAAAGTAAAAACTAAATGATAGATGATCCAGATCCGAGTTGGGGAGATTTGATGCAAATTAATAAGAATGGAGAAATAATATCTAACTTTGATTTAGTACTTGATTGCAGAATGAGAATAAATGTAAAACAACTGAGATATTATCCAATCTTCATCTGGCTACCAGCACAGATGCAAGAGAAAATAATCCAACTCATGGAATTGAGTTGGACTTATGGCTATGGTCTGTCCACTTCAATGGACACAGATCATCCAATAGTCTTCAATTCGAATCCATGATTTAGAACAAAAAATACCACTACAAATGTTGTGAGAAATTAGGTTACAAACGCCAATTCTCACAGGGATAATGAATTAAGGAAAATTGCTTTAAAATAGTATATCTAAAGGAATCTAATGAAATAAGGAGATCACAGGGAACCCTTAACATGAATCCAATTGAGAACGTACGGTTCGCAGCAACCTTTTCAAATTCACCATTACAATTACACATCACAGCTTAAATAGCTCTCGGATTTGTAGTCTTGAACACAATTCTCTCTTGAATTACAGAATTATCTCATAGCTCTCAATTACAAATAAAAGCTAGGCTATTACAGGAGTTTCAGACAAGCTATCTGAAATGAAAATGGGGGAATAGAAATGAAACTCAAAATCTGGATACCCAAATTGGGCAAATGGTTTATCTATTTATAGTTTTCCCCAAGTCTAGCTCAGATGTGTATCAACCAATAAAAATTGGTTGGATCTGTATCCACCAATAGGAGTCGAGCGCAAGGATCCAGATCTGTTTTGGCCAATCAGAACTGCTTGATCTGGTTCAGCCAATTAGGTGACAGAAGCATCAATTCTGTTATGTAATTCAAAAATCAGTTAGAGCTTCTAGAAGTTCCCGCCAAGTAATCTCATTTTTGGGTGTTCACATGGGGTGGAATATGCCTTTGGTTCATGCTCAGAATCTTCTAAAATGTCCTTAGATTTTTAAATGCATTGGGGCACGTGCAGAGATTACTGAATTACCCTTGCAGATGCTGGGAATCTTCAGAATACCATTTCGCACAGTTTGGGGAACTTTTCGCAAAGTTTTGTGGCTTCTGAAGCTCTTTTAAATGTGTCTGTGTCTTTCGTAAGGGGTTCTCTTCTTTTCGAAAAGTTCAGAAATCTTTTTGAAGAGTTCAGATTCTCTTCGAAAACTAAACCTGGAGCTTTTAGTACTTTTAGCAGATTTCAGGTTCTTTTTGAAAAGTTCAGGTTCTTTTTGAAAAGCAATTTGTACTGCCTTCTGCTGTTTGAATAGCTTCCAATCCTCCTTTCAGGTTGAGATTAGGCCTTTGTCCTCTTTGGTTATGCATCTTGCCAGCCAGTGAGTTTGTCCCTTCTCTTTCTTCCATTAGTTTCACCAGAGTTCTCATCTTTTTGGCACTTTTAGGCTGCTTTCAGGGTTAAGCCTGCCTTTATTGTTAGCTGTGAAATAAGCACTTAAAACACTTATTTAGTTCTCTCAAAGGTCCATCAAGACCCAAGTTAAGGGGTGGAAAATGGTATTTTCCAGTTCTCAACAACGTCGATGTTGGTCTTCAGATCTTCAGATTGCGCGTGGTCTTTTCGAGGACATGCATGAGGGGCAAGCATATATCATTGTGTGCACATTTTTGTTTTGTTTTACTTTGGGTTTTAGGCTCTAAGACTTTACTGATGGGTTGGGTTACCTGTTTGGTTGTAGGTGATTTGGAGGCCATACGCGACCGAGGAGGATGCTGCTGTGCCAGTGATACGATATGGTTAGCCTTTCTTTGACGCGAATATCTTGGTCCATTGCTTTGAGAAGGTGGAGTGGATCCACCTATCCCGGGTGACACATCAGTTGGGACTTCCACAGGGAGTCCCTTTAGAGATTCGCCACATGGTGGCGAAGAGGATGACGGGTCCCCCTGGTAGGGACTTTGCAAGACGGATCATGATTCAGATGGTTGATTTCAGAGCCGGAGGGACTAGGGTGATGGGCGCGCATGATGAGGCGGATGCTTGGGAGTTTGTGAGATGGTTTAGGGTGTTGGGTGGTGGGTGCCTCTTCACACATCCCTTCCATGGGAGCAGCTCTTTCGCGGTTGGTGGACCAGAGTCGGTGTCGACATTGAGGGAGAGATTGGCCGCATTAGAGCAGGGCCATCTTACGGCGGGTGTCTGCAGAGCGTTAGATGCCCTTCATAGGGCGATGGAGTAGACGGGGTACGCTCCTCATCCTGATGAGGAGATGTTGCGTTCCCTAGCTACTTCGATCGCTCAGGCTAGGGCAGTAGAGGATGAGTGTTAAGACTTGAAAAGTACCACTTTTCACCCCTTAACTTAACCTGTGATTAGACCCTTAGCCCTTTAATAAATGTTTGTTAAGCTATTTTTATATGTAATAAATAGTAGTGCAATAAGGCCATAAATCCTGCTAAGGAGCCTGTTTTGACCCCAGAAGTCCCTCAGAAGAATGAGAACTGAATCCAGACCTGAGAAGAGCCTCGTGCAACTTCCCAAAGCTTCAGAGGATTCAGAAAAATATGCTTCGCACAGTCCTCACGAATTCCCAAGACTTCACAACAACTTCTCGCACAGTTGAGTGACAGACTAGCTTCAGAATCCTGCCTCGCACAGCTATCGCGCAGTAGCTGCGGGATGTAAATGTCAAAGGAGCTGTCGCGCAGTTCAGAAAAGCCTCAAAGCTATCGCGAGGATTCTCGCGAAGATCTATCAAGAGAACCTTTTGTGTAGTCTAGAAACTATCAAAGCCTCGCGAGGATCCTCACGAAGTTCCATTAAGAAGTGAAGCGACCTCGTGAAGCAGTTAGCCTCAAGATCTATTATGAAATGGAATGCTCGCGCGTATTCACAAGTAACCAATCAAGCTGAAGCTCAATCCAGCGAGAGCGCACCAACCTCGCGACAGCTGAAGCTTTAGAGTTAAACTCAACCACGCGAAGAACAGAGCTACCACGCGACGAGTCTGGGAAACGATGGCTACCTAGTGAAGCTCTGAACTTTAACCTTCTATCGCTTCAGCAGAGGACTTTCTGGGAATTTCCAAGGATTAGGGCACGCACTCCCACGCTTAAATCTCTGTGCATGTGCCTCGAGGCATCCAAGGATCATTAATAGGCCACATGGCATCGCTAAAATTAGGGTTTCCTAACCGTAATGTGCCTCCACACTACTGCTATATAAACCCAAACTTGGTTTAGGTTTATCATCGGGATGAGATCATTTTCTTTTCTGTTCTTCTGTAGTTGTAAGTAGTTTTCCTTTTTCTTTTTCTCTCTCTCCATAGTCCAGCACTTGCTGGCTATGCCTTTGTATGTATTTTTGAACTAGTTTAATGGATGTTTTGTAATAGGATATGTACTTTTATGGGATGTGTGCGAATGAGAGTTGCTCTGTGCAAGGCTGCTGCCTTGAGATCCGCCATTGCTTTGGCTGTGATTCAAAGCAATGGAGGACTGATTCTAAGGATCCATTCAGATTCAAGTGACCTGTGTGTCTGGGCTATCATGGTCCGATACAACCTTAGCCCCACCACAGGACCCACTAGATCTGAAATCCAAATGTAGCCTTGTGACCATGGTGGTGGCAGCAATATTACTGTTCTATTTTGGACTTTATGAGGAGGATAGCCTCTGAGATAGTCTGTGACCATTCAAGTGGACAGGCTATAGCCTTAGGGTGAAGCCAATCCGTAGGATCCAAGATGGATTCTTCTTCTCTGCACATGTGCTTGTAGCCTTGTGGGAGATTGTACAGAGGCAGACTCCCCTATATTTGTATAGACCCGCCATCAGATGGCAGATCTGATCTGGGTATGGAGATTGTAGGCTTGTGACTCGACCATTGTAGTCCCACTCAAGCAATGGACAGCTAGATCGAAGGTTGTACTCAATCCCTTGTTGGTTCTATGTGTCTGGGCTAACATGGTCCTATACAACCCTAGCCCCACATATAGAGCTTTAGAGGTTGAGGTTCCCTATGGATTCTTGAGCTTGTAGCCTGGATGAAGTAGTGCCTACAATGATTAACTTGTTTTGACCCATCTCTGGACTGTGGTTCCCCTATGGGATAGTCTGTGACCATTTGAGTGGACAGGTTATAGCCTTAAGGGATTGGATCATGGCACAGAGATGGGTTGGATTCTTCCTCCTCAGTGGTGATAATGTAGCCATTGGACAGGATTTCTATAATATCTTATCTAAATCTGAGTTACAAAACTCCTCTGATCTAGTCCCAATAGCATACTTCTCACCCTTTTATTTTTATTTTCCCACACTCCATCCATCTTCTCAACCCTTTCTTTAGTTAAGCCATTAGGCTACCTTAGGATATTTAGAATAAGTGACCCTAAACTCCCTTCCTTTTAGGACTACCAGATCTGTAGTCAGATCTGGAGGGACTACTAGAGATGGCTCCCTTGGAGCCGTAGATCACTTTTCCCTGTGGGACAAACTCTTACTTATCAAAACTTGCTACAAATGGACCCTGTATCTTGCAGGTCTAGGATTTCTCAGTTGTGCTGATTCCATCCCCTGTTTTACTTTGATTTTAAATTGCTTTTACCACCAACAAATAAAGTGAGCACACTGGGAGTCGCAACAAGTTTTTGGCGCCATTGCCTGGGATAAGATGACCTATTAGTAGACCCTTAGTTTTTGTATTTTTAGTATTCTTTGTAGCTGTGAATAATTGATACTGCTGATGTATATGTGATTTTTCTTGCAGATCTAGACGGCAGCAGAGAAGGACAGTGGACTGCATTTAGAGATTAGCTACCTATGTTTGCAATTCTCTAACCTTTAAAACTCAGTCTAGTTTCTTTGAAAATTCCATAGCAGTTATTTAGGATAGTTGTAAATTTATGTTTTCTTGAATAGCTGTAAATTTGTTAGATAAATTCTTTGAGTCAAGTGCAATGTGCCTGCAAGGATTTGTCCCTGCTAGTGGTGTGTTTGTATGCTAGGTAGGAGATCTCTTAGTCCTACTTTAGAGCCTTTCAACCCGGAGCTAGAAAGGGGTAGAAGACTTAGAAGGAACAGGCACACCACAGTAGAGCCCCCAATTGAATCTGAGATAGTAGCCATGGGTGAAGAACAACCCAGAACTCTCAAGGAGTTGAATGCTCCAGATGACTATAACTCTCCATCTAGCATTCAATTCCCTGATGTTTAGGGGAATTATGAAATTAAAACTTCAATCATCCAGATGTTGCCCTCTTTCCATGGGCTTAGCAAGGAAGACCCTTACAAGCACATTGACCAGTTCTTGGCCTTGTGCACCACATTCAATATCGCTGGTTTGGGACCAGTGGCCACTAGACTCAGGCTCTTTCCCTTCTCTCTGAAGGATAGGGCTAGTACCTGGTTGGCTACTCTTCCCAACAATGGCATCACTTCGTGGAAAGACCTACAGACCAAGTTCCTGACAAAGTTCTTCCCTAAGACCAAAACTAGCCAGTTGAGGAAGGAAATTCTTACTTTTTCCCAATCTCCAACTGAGGATTTTAATCAAGCCTGGGATAGGTTTAAGGAAACGCTCAAACAATGCCCCCACCACAAGATCTCAGACTGGCAGCTTGTATAAAGCTTCTACAATGGGATTGATGAGAAAAATAGAGATATGGTTGATGCCTCTTGTGGTGGAACCTACATGCACAAGACTGCTAATGAGGCATGGGAATTGTTTGAAGTAATCAGTGAAAATGCTTTTCAAAAGCTATCCCTGGCAAGAACTAGTCAGAGTCTAGTCAAAGTGGGGCCTCTTTGCATTGTCAAGAGGAAAAGTTTATGAGGTGTCTGGGAATAATGACCTGCAGCTGCAGATGGCAAACCTCTCGGAGAAATTTGACAAATTATTGACTGTGATGCAACCCAGAAGGGCTGCTCAAGTGGTGGAGGCATGTCTGATATGCCAGTCCCCACAGCACACAGTAGAGGAATGTCCATCTGCAGGGCAATATCCTGAATTGCTATTGGAACATGTTGTTGCTGCACAATCTTTTGGCCAACAACAATCTGGTGGCTACAATAGACAGCCATTTGGATACCAGCACCAAAATGCTGGTTACCAATGGAGAAACCACCCAAATCTGAGGTGGAGGCAAGACAATTATATGCAGCCCCAACAAATGTTGGCCTTACCCCAAAGGCCACTGCATCAGTTCAATCAGGGATATGCCCCTAGGTCTAATTTTCAACACCAAGAATCAAGAATAAAATCAATTGGTCTTACCCCAACCTCACCAAGAAATGCTTTCGTGAGGACCAGTCTTGACTTCATTGCAAAACCCAGGGTCCTTGACCATGGATGCTCTCACAGTCAGAGCATCCATGAAATGGAAGAGCAGATAAGCAAAATTTCAAATGCCTTGGCTAGGAGAGATGAGGGGAGGTTGCCTTGCCAGCCGGTTGCTAACCCCAACGGTCAGTTTTTAATTGAAGAAGCTTCCTCAAGTTTTGAGGGAACTATTGCTGTCACTACCCTAAGGTCAGCGGTGATAAACAACTGAGTGGGTAATGCATCACAGAGGTCATTTCCACAGATTATTCGAATGAGTGTGATGGGGATGTTGTTGGAACATAGAGCCAAGAATTGCCTGCCACCATGCAGCAGGAGAAAAGTAAAGAGGCTATAGTTGAGCCTCAGCAGGAAGAAAAATAAAAAAAAAAAGAAAAAAATAGAAGTTCAGTCATGGGCTAGCAACTGAGGAACCAGCAGTAACTCAGCTGCCATTTCCTCAAGCTTTGGGTGGTTCTGTCCCTTTTAAGAAAGGGAATGCCCAGATGGAGACCTTCAGGCAGGTGAAAATCAATTTGCCCCTGCTTGAAGCAATTAAACAGGTTTCAGCCTATGCAAAGTTCCTGAAAGACCTCTGTACCCAAAAGAGAAAAGCTCGAGGCCATGTGTCCAAAAAAGTCTTTGCAACTGATACAGTGAATTCTGTATTTAACATATCAATGCCTGAGAAGTTGCAAGATCCAGGGATACCCACTATTCCCTACATAATTGGAGACCATACAATCGGGAAGGCCCTTTTAGACCTTGGAGCCAGTGTTAACCTGCTGCCATACAGTGTATATCTGCAGCTAGGATTGGGGGAGCTAAAACCTACCCCCATTGTGCTAATGATGGCTGATAGATCTAAGAGGAGGCCTATGAGAATGATTGAGGATGTCTTGGTAGGGGTAGAGAAATTCTTTTACCCTGCTGACTTCCTAGTTTTGGACATGGGCTACAGCAAAGGTACTAATCCCATACATTATCTTGGCCATTCTTGGCCACTGCCAATGCATGCATTCAGTGCAAGTCTGGAGTTATGGAGGTAACTTTCGAACATATGAAAGTTGAGCTGAATGTGTACAACAGTGCAAAGTACCCTCAAGTGGACAATGAGGAGAGCTTTATAGTGGATGTACTAGAAGAAATTGTGGATGAAGAGTTGCCCACTCTGCTGGAGTGGAGCAACACTGTCAGGAATTTAGTTAAAGTCTGGGATATGGTGGAGGAAGAAAGCCCAGCTGTGATAACAAAAGACATGACCACATTGAAGTCTTCTGTGGGCTCAGTGCAGCATTCCATTTGGAAACCTACATTGCTGCCTCTTCCTCCAACCACCAATGCACCAATTTTTCCATCCACCCAACAAGCCCCTGATCTGGAACTCAAGAAGCTTCCAGAAACATTAAAATATGCCTTCCTTGAGAAAGGTGATAAGCTTCCTGTGATTATCTCCTCCTCTCTTACCAATGAGTAGGAAGAGGAATTACTAACAGTTTTGAGGAAGCACAAAAGGGCAATTGGTTAGACCATTGCAGATCTGGGAGAAATAGATGCATCAATCTGCATGCACAGGATTCATTTTGAGGAGGGATCACTACCCTCCAGGGAAATGCAAAGGAAGTTAAATCCTCACATGCAGGAAGTGGTCCTCAAGGAGATCATTAAATTGCTAGATGCAGGGGTGATTTACCCCATCTCTGGTTCTAATTGGGTGGCACCTATCCAAGTGGTGTCCAAGAAATCTGGCATAACAGTCATTAAAACAAAATCTGGAGAGTTGAGACCAGCCAGGGAGACCACTGACTGGAGAGTTTACATTGATTATAGAAAGCTCAACTCTAAGACCAGAAAGGACCACTTCCCTCTCCCCTTCATTGATCAAATTTTAGACAAATTGGCTGAAAAAGCTTTTTACTATTTTCTTGATGGGTACTCAGGGTACAACCAGATCCCTGTGCATCCTCAAGACCAAGAGAAAACCACATTTACCTGTCCTTTTGGCACCTTTGCTTACAGAAGGATGCCTTTTGGGCTGTGTAATGCGCCAGCCACTTTTCAGAGGTGTATATATGCCATATTCTCTGATATGATTGATAAGTTTTTGGAGATTTTTATGGATGATTTTTCTGTCTATGGGGATAGTTTTGGCCTATGTCTACAACACCTCAGCCTAGTTTTGCAAAGATGTGAGGAGACCAATTTGGTCTTAAGCTGGAAAAAGAGCCACTTCTTGGTAACACAAGGCATTGCGTTGGGCCATGTAGTCTCTAAAGAAGGGCTTGAGGTAGACAAGGCCAAAGTTGACCTCATTGCCAATCTGCCCCCTCCAAAAATAGTCAAACAAATCAGATCTTTCCTTGGGCATGCAGGATTCTACAGGAGGTTCATTAAGAACTTCAGCAAAATTTCCAAGCCATTGTGCCACCTGCTCTGCCAGGATGTGCCTTTCGACTTCTCGGCTGAATGTCTAAAGGCTTTTGAGACTTTGAAAGTCTGCCTTACCTCTGCCCCTGTACTCCAGACACCAGACTATACCCTGCCCTTTGAATTAATGTGTGATGCATCAAATTTGGCAATAGGTGCTGTCTTGGGCCAAAGAAAGGATAAGCTGCCTGTGGTCATTGCTTATGTCAGCAAGTCACTTGCTGAAGCTCAGCTGAATTATACCACAACTGAGAAAGAGCTTCTGGCAGTGGTGTATGCTGTTGACATGTTTAGATCCTACCTACTGTGATCTAAAACTGTAATCTTCACTGACCACTCATCATTGAAGTACCTATTGTCCAAGAAAGATGCTAAGCCCAGGCTGATTAGATGGACACTCCTACTGCAGGATTTTGACATTAAAATCAAGGACAAAAAGGGTGTGGAAAATGTGGTGGCTGACCACTTGTCCAGAATTGTGTTGGAGAAGTGTCTTGATGGTCCTACAAATGATGCCTTTTCGGATGAGCAATTATTTACAATCCAATCCTTGGTCCCCTGGTTTGCACACATTGTGAATTATCTTGTTATTGGAAAGATTCCTGCCCATTGGACCAAAATGGACAAAGACCTATTTTTCTCACAGGTCAAATATTTCTTTTGGGAGGGACCTTGCCTATACAAGTACTGTGCAGACCAAATCATCCGAAGATGTGTTCCCGAAAGTGATGTCCCCAGTATTCTGGCCATGTGCCATGAAAATGCCTGTGGAGGCCACTTTAGTGGAAGAAAAACATCTGACAAGGTCCTGCAGTGTGGGTTTTATTGGCCTTCTTTATTCAAAGATGCATATACACACTGCAAGGCATGTGAGAGATGTAAAAAATTAGGAGGGCTGTCCAAAAGAAATTTAATGCCTTTGCAGCCCATCCTTGTTGTAAAACTGTTTGATGTATGGGGTATAGACTTTATGGGCCCTTTTCCTCCTTCTAATGGTTACCATTTCATCTTAGTGGCAGTGGATTATGTTTCCAAATGGGTAGAAGCCATTGCCACAAAAACCAATGACAACCAGGTGGTCCTCAAATTTGTAAGGCAGAACATATTCTCAAGATTTGGAACCCCTAGAGCTATTATCAGTGATGGGGGTAGCCATTTCTGCAACAGGAATTTCGAAATCTTGCTCAAGAAATATTCTGTGACCCATAGGATTGCTACTCCCTACCACCCACAGACAAGTGGGCAAGTTGAAATTTCCAATAGGGAGATCAAGCATATCCTTGAGAAAACAGTGAGGACTGACAGGAGAGATTGGGCTGATAAGATCAATGATGCACTGTGGGCTTATAGGACTGCCCATAAGACACCCATTGGAATGTCTCCATTCAGACTGGTCTATGGCAAGGCTTGCCATCTCCCAGTAGAGTTAGAACACAAGGCCTATTGGGCCATTTAAAACTTAAATATGAATCTAACTTCTGCTGGTTATCACAGGTCCCTGCAGTTGTCTGAATTGGATGAGCTGAGGATGGATGCCTACGCCAATGCCAGGATCTACAAGGAACGGTCCAAAGCTTTCTTTGACAAGGGCTTACTGAGAAAAAGCTTCGTACTTGGTGGCAAGGTTTGGTTATTTAACTCCAAACTAAAATTCTTTCCTGGCAAACTAAAATCTCGATGGGAAGGTCCCTATATTGTCTTAAATGTGTCCCCATCTGGTGATGTGGAAGTCAAGGATCCCAAATCTGGGAGGACCTTGAAAGTGAATGGTCAGAGGCTTAGGCCTTGTCTCGAAAAACCGGCCGACCCTATGAACACTATTCATTTTCAAGGGACCCCTTCATCTACCTGACCCACAGTTGTGTCCATGTTGTACTATACTACTTTTGTTTCTTCAATAGTTTTTAGGAAATTGTAGTGTCTCGATGGGGTCTGAGTCTGTTGGGTTTGATAGAGTTTATGTGGGGTTGGTATGATTGCTTCTTCTACGATTTGCTGATTTTTGAATTGAATGCAATTGTTTGAATATTTTTGATGAGTATACTGCACTGCATGAATTGCTCCCTATTTGTTACTAAGCCCTCGCGCATTCCAAATTGAGATTTGGGAAGCTCTCATGCAATTCACATAGCGTATTTATTATGCCATCGCGAGCTTCAACAAATGCTTCAGAGCCTCTCGTGCATTGCAAGCTGCAACATCCATCATCGTGAGATTCCGTTCCTATCTCGCGATCCCCTGGCCCAACTGCGCGAGTCACATGCATTTGTCATTTCCCACGCTGATTGCTGTAACTTTTCACTTTCCAACTCACTCTCAATTAATTGTGGCAACTTGGATGTTATTACACTGATTCATTTTCCACCATCCTCGTCTTTAAATACACAGAGAGTCCCTTTCATATTCATCTCATCCTTTCTCCTCTCACCCTAGCGGTCCTTCCCTAGTCCTAACAATGGCAGATGACAAGCCTAATGCTCTGCCTAACAAATTTTATCCGATGTGGTTGGAACCGCCCCCACCTAAAGAGCCAGACCCCCTACAATTCCTTTGGGATGAATACGCGGAGGTTTAGCAGATCCTGGCTAAGGAGGAGAAGGACAAGCACCAGCAAAAGAAGAAACGGCGAAAGATAGAACCATCCCCATCCCCTGCCCCCTCCACTCAACCCCTTCCACCACCTTCTCAGCCCCCACATCCTTGATCCCTCTCTCCTTTCTTCTTAGGAGTTCTATTTTTGTAATCTTTTAGTCTTAATGAAATTTTCTTTTCCTGTTATTCTGTAAAGTTCTCTGTTTTTGGTTGTTTTCATTCTTGCTGTTTTCTTTTCTCTGACCATAAATTTCTTTTACCACCTTTGAACTGGAGGACACTGCTCCTCATAGGTTTGGGGGTGTGGCAGGCAGATCTTGCCAATGGAATAGTTAACCTAAGTGCAACAGAATCATGTGAGTAAGATGGAAATGGGTCATGTTCACTAGAGAATCAGAAAAATAATGAAATTTAAACTTTTGCCAGAACTTTAGGCATTACAAACTTTTAAAATTTCACATTTCCAGGATGAGATCACCAAGGAAACTCACTTGTATCAGCACTTAGTGAATCATTAGAGAGAGAAAAAGGTAAGTACATACTTAAGAATTCAAAGGAAGACCATAACCAGTGAGATTTGGGCCTATACAAATTTTTTTTCCTTGAGGAGTGACTAAGGCAATTTCTTCTAGCTCTAAGGACTGGCTGAGTCACTGTGCTCACTAGAAGTTAGGCAACTCCAAGTTGAAACAACTGACAGCACTCATGAGACTTAGGAAAGGATCAAGGCCTTCTCTTGGACAGTTTGAGCCTAAATAGACCAACCTTAAGCAACTGCCCTTGTCCATACCCCCTTTGAGCTTTAAATCCTAAATTTCTTCAAAATGCACCTGAGTACTTGTACCTGAACCTATGAACCTGATTCAGCCTACCCTCACTCTGAGAATTCAGAAGGTAAAGGAGAAAGAGTTGAAGATGGACTAGCTATGGTCAACACTAGGTGAATGGAGAAAAAGTATCTCAAAATTCTGGCAGTATGGTAACTGAGAAAATGGTGGCATTTCAGAAAAGTAAAAACAAAATAAAAAGAAGAAAAATGCATAAAAAAGAAACAAAAACAATAATGAAGAGGAGTAAGGGAGGAGTCAAGAGGGAACTTTCATTGGGAAAATTGAAATCAAGAAGAGAAACTGATCACTTCAAATCTGAAAACCTCAAAGAAGATGAAAGGAGCTGAATTAAAGAAGGTGAAGTCATGAATCACCTCCTTCACCTACTGATTTCTCAATTTTGAACCCCTTTTCAACCTTCCATTCTTTTTAACCCCACTCCATAAGCCACATTACAGCCCAGTTAAAGCCCTTGTGATCCAAAGTTGAGTGAGCTGTCATGTGGAGATAAAGAGTTATCCAATCTATGGTGAGGATCTGTCAATGATGCCAGCACTTAAGAGCTTTGCCTATGCTCATGCTTACAGACCCATTTGGGGGATGTAACTGCTCTTGAGCTTGAGAGAAAGTAAAACCCTTAAAAGTTCCTCATGAGAGTATGCCCTGGAGAGTTTTGGGTCTGATATTGAATGCATTAAGTATGATCTACAACCTAATTTTTGATCTAGTGATGAGCTCAGTGCTGACACACATGTGAATTATTCTTTGGTGTAAACTAATTGGAAATGCTGTGCTTTCATGAGATGCTGATGCTGTTCAAATTTCTGTGCAACCAAGGTGTTTGAATTTCTTATATCTCTTACTGATTTAAGGGTGAACTAACTCTATTTCTTGACTGCTCACTTGATAATAATGCACTTTTGTTAACTGTCTCATTGAGAAGTTCGTGGGTGTCTTCACTGAAAACCCTCAGGAGACTTTACTCCTCCACTAGGGATCACCTAGGGATTTAAAAGGCTTGGTACATATGCTAAATGTATTCGTGCTCCCTACGAAAGTGGCATTTAATTTTTGTAGTTGATTTAATATAGCTTTGCTAAGGGACTACCAAAGATTAGGTTTGGGGGTGTGTTAAAACCTGAAAAGTACCACTTTTCATCCCTTAACTTAACCTGTGATTAGACCCTTAGCCCTTTAATAAATGTTTGTTAAGCTATTTTTGTAGGTAATAAACAGCAGTGCAATAAGGCCATAAATCTTGCTAAGGAGCCTGTTTTAACCCCAGAAGTCCCTCAGAAGAATGAGAACTGAATCCAGACCTGAGAAGAGCCTCGCGCAGCTTCCCAAAGCTTCAGAGGATTCAGAAAAATATGCTTCGCGCAGTCCTCGTGAATTCCCAAGACTTCACAACAACTTCTTGCGCAGTTGAGTGACAGACTAGCTTCAGAATCCTGCCTTGTGCAGCTGTCGTGCAGTAGTCGCGGGATGCAAATGTCAAAGGAGCTGTCGCGCAGTTCAGAAAAGCCTCAAAGCTATCGCGAGGATCTCACGAAGATCTGTCAAGAGAACCTTTTCGCAGTCCAGAAACTATCAAAGCCTCGCGAGGATCCTCGTGAAGTTCCATTAAGAAGTGAAATTCTCACGCAGTTCTCGCACTGTTCAAGAAGAAAGCAACCTCGCAAAGCCAGAGTTAGCCTCTGAAAGATCTATTGTGAAATGGAATGCTCGCGTAGTTCCAGCGCTATTCACAAGTAGCAATCCAACTGCGTGAAGCTCAATCTAGTGAGAGCGCACCAACCTCACGACAGCTGAAGCTTCAGAGTTAAACTGAACCATGTGAAGAACAGAGCTACCACGCGACGAGTCTGGGAAATGATGGCTACCTAGCGAAGCTTTAAACTTTAACCTTCCATCTCTTCAGCAGAGGACTTTCTGGGAATTTCCAAGGATTAGGGCACGCACTCCCACGCTCGAATCTCCATGCATGCGCCCCGAGGCATCCAAGGATCATTAATAGGCCACATGGCATCGCTAAAATTAGGGTTTCCTAACCCTAATGCGCCGTCACACTACTGCTACATAAACCCAAACTTGGTTTAGGTTTAGTAGCTCATACTTTATCACTGATACGGGATCTGAGATCATTTTCTTTTCTGTTCTTCTGTAGTTGTAAGTAGTTTTCCTTTTTCTTTTTCTCTCTCTCCATAGTCCAGCACTTGCTGGCTATGCCTTTGTATGTATTTTTGAACTAGTTTAATGGATGTTTTGTAATAGGATATGTACTTTTAGTGTGTGAATGAGAGTTGCTGTGCAAGGTCGTGCTTGAGATCCGCCATTGCTTTGGCTGTGATTCAAAGCAATGGAGGACTGATTCTAAGGATCCATTCAGATTCAAGTGACCTGTGTGTCTGGGCTATCATGGTCCGATACAGTTTTAGCCCCACCATAGGACCCACTAGATCTGAAATCCCCATGGGAGCCTGAGCTGGTAGCCTTGTGACCATGGTGGTGGCAGCAATATTACTGTTTTGTTTTGAACTCTATGAGGAGGATAGCCTCTGGGATAGTATGTGACCATTCAAGTGGACAGGCTATAGCCTTAGGGTGAAGCCAATTCGTAGGATCCAAGATGGATTTTTCTTCTCTGCACATGTGCTTGTAGCCTTGTGGGAGATTGTACAGAGGCAGACTCCCCTATATTTGTATAGACCCGCCATCAGGTGGCAGATCTGATCTGGGTATGGAGATTGTAGGCTTGTGACTGGACCATTGTAGTCCCACTCAAGCAATGGACAACTAGATCGAAGGTTGTACTCAATCCCTTGCTGGTTCTATGTGTTTGGGCTAATATGGTCCTATACAGCCCTAGCCCCACACATAGAGCTTTAAAGGTTGAGGTTCCCTATGGATTCTTGAGCTTGTAGCCTGGATGAAGTAGTGCCTACAATGATTAACTTATTCTGACCCATCTCTGGACTGTGGTTCCCCTATGGGATAGTCTGTGACCATTTGAGTGGACAGGTTATAGCCTTAAGGGATTGGATCATGGCATAGAGATGGGTTGGATTCTTTCTCCTCAGTGGTGATAATGTAGCCATTGGACAGGATTTCTATAACATCAGATCAGAATCTGAGTTACAAAACTCCTCTGATCTAGTCCCAATAGCATACTTCTCACCCTTTTATTTTTATTTTCCCACACTCCGTCCATCTTCTCAACCCTTTATGTAGTTAATCCATTAGGTTACCTTAGGATATTTAGAATAAGTGACCCTAAACTCCCTTCCTTTTAGGACTACCAGATCTGTAGTCAGATCTGGAGGGACTACTAGAGATGGCTCCCTTGGAGCCATAGATCACTTTTCCCTGTAGGATAAACTCTTACTTATCAAAACTTGCTACAAATGGACCCTGTATCTTGCAGGTCTAGGATTTCTTAGTTGTGCTGATTCCATCCCCTGTTTTACTTTGATTTTAAATTACTTTTACCACCAACAAATAAAGTGAGCACACTGGGAGTCGCAACAATGAGTTGAGGGTTCAGCTAGCGGAGACTTGGCGACTCATGGTGAGTTAGTTCAGTTAATTAGTTGTTTGCACTATGTCGATTAAGTTTTTGGTTGTTCTAACGTGGTTGTCCTATTTCATTTTCTTCTGTTAGTCCGAGAGCGAGGTTGAGGTTGCCAATCATGCGGCGATGGTTGAGCTATTATGCGGTCAACAACAGGCTGACCGGGAGGTAGAGGCTAGTCTGCACTCTGAGATTAATCGATCGGTAAGTGTCTACATTGCTTTATCGATTGTCAATATTTTGTTGATTCTTATTAGGTCTGGTGCATTTATTAATGTTTGCAAAGGATGGAGCTTTCTGCTGCAGGGACTTTTACTCACGCATTTGATCCATGTTCAGCTGCTTCTTCCAGTCGGGAGGATCCGACGATGGCTCATCTCCGGGTCGAGCTAGAGCACTAGGTGCAAGGATCAAAATATTGGCCAAAATTTCAGTTTCGGGCATGATCGAAACCAACAATTTGGATCGAAATTTCGGCCAAAAACTGATAATTTGGCCAAAATTTCGATCGATAATTTCAATCCCATACAAAATATGACCAAAATTTTGGTCCAAGTTATCATTTCAGTGAGGACCAAAACCGATAATTTGGACCAAAATTCCGGTCATTTCGGCTGAAATTTTGATCCTTGACTGGGTGAGTTTCTTTAATCTCATGAATGGTCTGACTTTATGTGGTTTTGGTAATTTTTTGGTGTCGAGTGTTATGTTTTGTTTTGCTCGATGGTTTACTGATACTGTGTGTTATTTCAGCGTCAGGTCACCGAGGACCTTCAGACGAGGGAGGCGACTGCTGCCTCTTTACATCCTGAGAGCCAGGTATATTTTTTTTTGATTTGGTGTAGTTCAATTCAAATTATTTTACTCATTTTGTTTTTACATATCTTATGTTGGTTTGTTTGGGTTTTGTGCAGGTTGTTCCAGACTCTGCTCTTAAGGCTTCCCCTCAGGGGTCCACTCCCGCTCCTTCTCAGGTGTGTCTTAGTTAGTGTATTTATTTGTGATTGCTCATTAGGGGTTTGGTCATCTGATGCGCTACCTACAATGCCTTAGTCTGAGTCCCTTGCGCAACGTTCATATCTACCAGCAGGTCCTCATGGCTATGCATGTCACCAAGGACCCACCTCGCCCCTGGAGTAGCACGTGCCCGTGCTATGTCTAGACGTGATTCCTCAAGCTGCCAAACCTACATGTCCACATCAAGCCAGAAGAGGCTGCAGTACCATCTGATGAGGAGTGAGCGGGGGGTACGTGGGATGGTTGGTCAGCTTACTGGATCAGAGTCGAGGGCTACTGGTTCCTCGGTGGGGCAGCCTCATCGTACGACACGTGATCGTGTGAGGGATTACGTTCATGAGGATTCTGTTATTCAGGAGTTTCTTGCTGGGTATCCTCCTCGTTCTCGGTCGAGGCCGTCTGCTAGTCATGCGAGTGAGGGGCGTTCAGTTGCGGGGCCTCCTCGTTTCCAGGATTGTCCGCCGACTCCGGGTGCTGGGCTCGCCTTTTGGAGGGTTAGACTCCTGATCTTCGAGCCGATGATACTGGGGATAGTGGTGAGCGACCATCCCAGAGGTAGCGCAGAGAGTAGAGGTGTATGTGTATTTTTTGTACTCATTGTTTGTATTCATTGCATATACAGGGGGTATGCCCCCAGTGATGGGTGTGAAAAGAAAATTTTTGATGTATATATATTTGGTTCAGATGTACCTGATTCGGCTATTCCTTTTGTGTTACTTCTTGTACTTTATCTGTTTATCCTTGGTGTTGTTAGCTGTCTTTGAGGCGTGGAGGTTGCTTAAATCGTCTTGGCGATAGTTGAAGGTTACTTTGTTTCTGTACATGACGAGTAAGGCTGTTAGTAATTTTATTTTCCCCCTTGCTGGTTGTCAAGGGGGGAGGCACCTCAGACCGGGGCCTGGTAGTAAAAGATGTGAGTTTTTTTTTCTTCTCTTTTTTTCCTCTATTTTTTAACTTTTTTTTGTGCTTTTCATTACAAGGAAAGGGAAATAATGTAACAAGGAAAGCAAATAACTGAAAAAAAAATTCTAATACTACCAAAAAAAAATTCCCTAATGTAGGAGCGTGATGGAATAAGTAGTGCGACATCTTCAGTGATATCCCTCGGGTGGTGACTTCGTCATTTCGCTTCTTTTTTAGGCAAGCCAGAGTGTTTAACATGATTCTAAAAAGATGCCCCAATGTCAAGGTGCAATGGAGCTTTTCTGGGTTTTTGAAAAGTAATTTGGGCCTATAGGTGGCCATGCGTATTTGGTGAGTTAACTTTGGAAGAAACATCGATTCTTACTGTCATCAAACCAGGGGCATTGTTTTGGTTACAATAGCTGTAATTGGGAACGTACCCTTGGTAGTGACCATCCTATCCCGTGGTTATTATTCTGGAGTAGTGCAGTGGGTGTAGTAGGTGATTGCATCAGTTGTCATTCATTGGTTTTCGGTTTCATTTCTAGAGATATCCAAGGGGCTTTCAATCTAGTGTCCGAAAACAAAAAAATTGAAGAGGGGTTAAGGCTTAGTGATATGGGGGAATAGTTTGTATCTGATGCTGGTGAGTAACAGTCTTTTTCTCAGAGTGGCTATGGGGTGTCATGATTGAGCTCTTCGTCATATTTTGGCACCATCAAGGTCTCACATTATATGGTTAGCAGGAGTTTATCCTCCTTCTGCCACCTTACGATGACATCTAGTAGTGTGGGACACCAGGGATGCCTTCACAGTTTGCTTATACACTTCTAACAGAGTTACCAGAGATGTCCTCATGGCCTGCTTATGCTTCCTTGAGCTCATTGACTGGTTCATTCGTCGTATTGCTCTCACTTGATTCCTTTGTTTTCTTTAGCCTATATATTTTTTGAAAGCAACCTGCTAACACAAGAATAGTAAGTTTTGATTAAACCTAGCATCTTTATATTTTATGCTCTAACTTCTCCTCCAATGGCGAGGAAGGGAAAATGAGACTCGGGTGCTACTTATGCTTTTGAAAGAGGTCAAGTATGTCGCTAGTCCTTTGATCAGTTGCCCAAATAAGAAGGTGGGTAATAAATCAGAAGTCTTAAGGATATTTCAGGAATTGGAGACGTACGACCAATGAATGGCTTGTGACAACTACAGGGGCAATAGATATAAATATTTGGCTTCGGGATGTGATGATCAAAGAGTTTAAGGGTAGTATTTTCTGAGGTACATGGAGTTTTAAGGGCTGGGGAGTTCTTCCCTATCCTGGTTCACCAACTTGTATACATTCCCAGGGTATGCAGCTGCTATAACATATGGGTCCTCCCAGTTCGGTTTCAGTCTTCCTTTTGGATGGGCGTGTTTGGAGGGCATAATTTTCTTCAAGACTAACTCTCCAATGTCAAAATTTCACTCGAGGACTTTCTTATCGTAAGCCCTGGCCACTCTCCTTTGGTATACTTGAGCATGGTCAGCTGCCCTTAGGAGCGTCTCATCAAGTTGCTCTAGCTCAGCGAGTAAAACAATTCTCTTTTCGTCCAAGGATAGCTGATCATCAAGTTAAATCCATAAGGATGGTATCTATATCTCATAGGGTAGGACTGCTTCCATTCCGTATGTGAGGAGATAAGGAGTTTGGCCAGTGGCCGTGCGAATAGAGGTCCTGTAGGCCCAAAGTGCCTCAGGTAATCGTTCAGGCCAGTCAGCTCCGTTACTCGTCTCCACTGTGCATTTCAAAATTTGAATCAGAGTTTTATTCGTGGCTTCTGCTTGTCCGTTGTCTTGGGGGTAGAACGGTGATGAGTGGTGTAGATTGATGCCAAAATTCTTGCATAGCTTCTTCATCTTTTCTGTAATGAATTGCAGTTCATTGTCGGTGACAAACATCCTAGGTACTCCAAACCGGGTGATAATGTTCCGAATGATAAAATTTACGAGCATTGAGGCGATGATTCTGACGTATGATTCAACTTCTGCCCATTGGTGTAGTACTTGGTTGTCATGAGGATAAAGGAATGCTTGTGAGTATTCTCAACTGTGTCGGTGAAGGATCCGATAATGTCAAAAGCCCACATTGAGAATGGCCAAGGCAAGGTTATAGGGTTCAATGCAACTGATGGAGCTTTGATGAGCGGGGTGTGTTCTTGGCATTGTTTACAGAATTAGACGTGAAGGTGGAAATCTCTTAACATTATTAGCCATAATAGCCTTATCGTATGATTTGATCTGTGAGTCTCTGTCTACTAGCGTGGGCGTCACAGGTACAAGCGTGTGCTTCTCTGATGATGTATTGTCCTTCGGTTTTCATAACTCATCGTAGCAGTACTCCTTTGGTGAAGGCTTCCTTGTCACCTAAAATGTAGAATCTGGTGCATCGATTTCTTATAGTCTTCTATTCAATCTTTGTGTCATACAAAGGGACATGTTGATGTTTCAGAAAATTCCATATGTCGAAGTACCATGGTTGTCCATCGTCGGTGGGTGATTTCTCGAATCTAAAGATTACAATGTTGGTTTCTGTTTTGGCAGGGTCTTCTGGCATGATTTCTTCATTTCGTTCTTGTGTCTCAAGGAGGGTTGGTAGCTCCTGCCTAACTGTCCATGCTACCTCATACGCGGGTGTTTTAAGCTTTTCGATGAAAAAGGATTTTGTGCTCTACCCAATTGGTGTCTGAATGACTGAGGTTAATGTGGCGAGGGAATTTGCGAGCTCATTTTCTAGTCTAGGGATGTGTGTGAAAGAAATTTTCTCAAGCTTCTTTATCAGGTATTGAGCTGTTTCCAAGTATGCCATTAGTCTTTGTTCTTTGGTTTTCCATTCTCCGATGACTTGTGATATTACGAGCTTGGAGTCACCGATGGTTTTTAGTTGTTTGACGCCCAATTGCAATGCTGCTCGTAGTCCAGCTATAAAGGCTTCATACTCTGCGACGCTATTAGTGACAAGGAAGTCTAATTGAAAAGCTTTGGGTATGAAACTCCTTTAGGGCTTAGCAGAACAATTTTCATACCTTTCCCTTTGTGGTTGAGAGCACCGTCGAAGTAGAGTGTCCATGAGGTCTTGTTGGGCTCTTCATGGTGAATCATGAGTAGGTCTTCATTAGGGAAATCTGTGTGTACGGGCTCGCTGCCTGGGAAGGGGAGATCTGCAAGGTAATTGGCAATTGCCTGTCCTTTGATTGATTTCTGCGTAACATAGGTGATGTCGAATTCTTGTAGTAGCATATGCCAGTGAGTGATTTTTTCGGATGTGGCAGGCTTTTCGAATATGTACTTCAGTGAGTCCATGCGTGCTAACACTAATATCCTATGCACTCCGAAGTAATGTCGTAGTTTCTTCGAGGCCCATACCAGTGCGAGGCATGCCTTCTCTTTCTTGTCATTTGCTTCATATTGTCTTAAGATTACCCTCATCGCTTTTTCATTGGCTGACACATAGAGGTTCAGGGGTCTTTCGAGGATTGGCGGTGATAATACCGGCGGATTGAGGAGGTACGTCTTGATGCTGTCAAAGGCTTACTGACATTGATCATCCCACTTGTATTCAGCTCCTCCTTTAAGTAGTTTATAGAAAGGGACGCATCTGTTTGAGTGCTGGAAGATAAATCTTCTAATAAATTATAATCATCCTATCAGACCTCATAATTCTTTGATGTTGCTGGGAGGTGGCATCTCAAGGATGGCTTTGACTTTTACAGGGTCGACTTCGATTCCCCGTTTGCTGACTATAAAGCCAAGTAGTTTTCCGAAAGTGACTCCGAACACGCATTTATTTGGGTTCATCTTTAGTTGATATTGCTCGGATCTTTGTAGCACGAGTCAGAGTGCTTTAGCATGTCCTGTTCGCATTTGGGACTTCACTAATATGTCATCGACGTAGACTTCTATGTAGTTGTGCATCATATCATGAAAGATAGCCATCATGGCGCGTTGATAGGTGGCTCCTGCGTTCTTGAGGCCGAAAGGCATGACGACGTAGCAATAAGTTCCCCATGGCGTGGTGAAAGAAGTCTTCTCTTGATCGGTCTTTGCTAATCGAATCTGATTATACTCAGAGAAGCCATCCATAAAGGATAGCATCTCATGTCCGACAGTGTTCTTGACTAGAGTGTTAATGTGCAGGAGTGGGAAGTCCATCTTTTGGGCATGCCTGGTTGAGGTTTTGAAAGTCGATGCATCGACTCTGTCGTCTTTCTTGGCGACAATTATTATGTTGGCGACCCATTTGGGATAGAGGACGACTCGGATGAATTTTGCTTTGTGTAATTTGTCAACTTCCTCTTTGAGTTGAAGGGCTACTTGTGGGTGCATCCTTTTAAGTTTATGCTTAACAGGTTTCGCATCGGGTTTCAGGGCTAGACGGTGTTCTACTAGGCTTGGGTCTAGACCAGGCTTGTCTTCGTAGGACCATGCAAAAGAGCTGAGGTGGTCTTGCAGGACTTAGATAATCTGTTGTCGTTCCTTAGGGTTGAATGTTACACTGATTAGTAGCTTCTTGGGTTTCTCCTTGGTGCCAAAGTTGATTTCTTCAGTGGGTTCCGCGGTGGCTTGGGTTTGTTCGTCGAAGTGCTTGATGACCCGTTGGAAGTCCTGTGTTTCCTTAGTGGCTGACGCTCCTTCATCATTTGTGAGTTCATAGACTGCAAAATGGCTACATTGGGGAGTTAGTTTTATGAGAGGTAACCTTTCATCAGGGCAACTAATGACCACAATGTTCATAGTCAGGTGTAAATCGAGGCTATTGATTCTCCTCTCAAAATTGCGGAGTATCTCATCGGGTATGATTACTAGCTTATTGCTTCATTGGGACGCTCAGTGGCTTCATGAGGAAGAGGTAGTAGGGTCGCGCCGGTCTTAGTCGGGGTGAGGTTCCATAGGGTGATCCTGTATATCTGCTATTACTCCCCTACCGGTGCAACTGATGCCTATAGCCTTAAGGGGAAGGTCCCTTGGTGGGTCATTGGATAGTCTTGGGATGAAAGACTCCCTCTCTTTTCCAAATTTTTTTACTTTTTTAGGCTTTGTATTTTTAAATTTTTATGGTCTTTTCGATTTTCTATTTTTTTAATTTTTGATAATAAGTATGGTACATGGTCGGTTGCCTGAAAAGGAACCGATAAAGTTATTTCCTCTAGTTTAGGGGGCGATACGGCTGCTGGAGCCGTTCGTGTGATTCTTCTAGTAATGCAGACTCATTCTAAGTTTGGCATTTTTTTTTGTAGTCCTCATCAGGAGCAATCCTTTGGATGACCAACGCTAGTGATAGTGTTGCTAATACCTTCTCTTCTTCTAACATGTTGACCACTTCTTCAAAATGGTTTTGGAGATCATAATCGGCTAGGATTTCATCCTCTGAGTTAGAGTGAAGTTATCCTTCCTATCGAGGGTCGTCTCCTTGACGATCCCCGGGGCTGGTGAATTCTTTTCCTTAATCTTCATAGTATATTAGGATAAGCGCGCATGCACGACAGCGAGGCTGGTATGGGTAAGAGATGCAAGGAGATCCCAAGGGCATTCCCATCCCTCTGGATCGGGGTCAGAACTGGCGATAAGTTTATCTTCGTGGTCTGATAGTGCTTAAAGGCCTTGGTTAATTTATTCTGCTAATTCGAGCGTAGGGAGATCTATCCAATAGTCTTCATCATCACTTGGTAGCGGTTGCCATTCTTCCTCAAGGGATTTCTAAAATATCTGAAGTTGCGGCACATCCCGGGTTTGGGGAGTGTCCAGCTCAAGTTCCTCCTCGAACTCTAAGAGGGCGATGTGAGTTTCTTCTTCCGTGGTTGTTTGCTAAATTTCTCGCAGGATGGCTCTTACGCACCGGGTAAGGACGGATGCGCACAAGTTACAATATGGTGATTCTGGGTAGAGACAACGGTGCGGGCACCACTAATGATGAAGTACGGGTCGGTAGTCAAATTCATCGTTAGATGCTAAAATCTTCATCCCGGGATCGATTAATTTCCTCAAGCAATTTCAAGCGTTCTGCCCTCAAGTAATCTTCTAATTCAATGATAGTAAGGTTTCTCTAGTGGCCTTCTTCTTTGCTCGACATCGAGAGCCAGTCCTCTTCTGCGGATAGATGAGGCTGGGGTAATTGGGGAGATTGAGGGGCGCGCGGTTCCAGTTCTCCCTCATTCTCTAGAGTTGCGATGTGGAAGTCTTCCTTGTCGGTTGACCCCCAGTCGTCTATGTGTGGCCTAGGCTTCAGAGATTCTTTCGTTCTTTCTTCTGTAGGTTGCTAAGTGTCCAACATCGGTCTGACTCCTTCGAGCCGTTTATTGACGTCGTCATTTAGGTTTGTCAGATCTGTGAATGCCCTAGCCATTTGTTCAATCTCGGCTTCCTGTGATTTGGTAAGAGGTGTTTCTTTTCGTTTCTATATGTCAGCTTTTTCGGTAGTCCCGTAGACGAAGTGGTCGTACAGAGACCAATTTGGAGAGGTAGGCAGTATATTAGCTTGCCGGTTGTTTGACTCGTAACCTAATCCTATGTGCTTACGAATTTTCTTTGGGACAACATGCCCTATGCGGCCTGCTTATTCTTACCAAGTCCGGTGTGAGGGATGTATCCTAGTTGAAACATGAGGTCCCACCCTTTTGTCGCAGTAGGATTGAGGTCATAGAGTTTGGCGAGGTCGGGACTGACCTCTCTTCTTATTAATTTCAGTTGACGCATCGGAGGGGGCTAAGAGGGCTGACCTCTACGATGGTTACCTCGTTGAGGACTCGCGTCCTCTTGATGTGGCCGGCGTTCAACACGGAGTCATGGGCTATAGGGATACTCGCTGTGTAATCAGTGTTTATCTCCTGGAGTGGTACGTCAGCATATATGTGGATAATGAAATCTTCATATGGAAACTTGACACATTGATGGTATGTGGACGTCACGACCTTTGTGTATTCTAACCATTTCCTACCTAGGATAAGATTGTAAGTGCTAGAGGAGTCAGATACATGGAAGGTGATGTCCTTGGTTACGGGTCCAAGGCGGACCTAAAGCTTGATAGTCCCTTTAACGAAATGATGCGAGCCGTCGTAGGCTATGAGGGATAGGGCTGAGGGCCTAATATCTTGTTCTATGTACTCGAGCGTCTTTAGTATAGTGATAGGGCAGATATTGAGTCCTGCTCCGGTGTCGTCTAGTGCATGGGGTGTAGAGAATCCCCTGATTATAAATGTTAAGTATATGAGAGTCGAACTTCCTTGGAGCGACTCCTTAGGCATGTCTGCATCTGTGAAGGTAAGTGCTGGAGGATGTGCCATGACTTAAGTGATTTGATGCAGTTCATCTAGGGTAGTATCTTCGTCTACCTGTGTGTCTTATAACATCCTGATTAGTAGTCGATGGTGATCAGGCGACTTCTTGATAAGTTCTAGGATTGATATCTGGGCTGAGATCTTCTAGAGATGTTATAGGAGATCACACTCCTGCCCTGATTCGAGTGTAGCCTCTTTACTTGGCCGGTGAGCCTTGTGTACATGTGGTTGGGGAGGCTGAGGTGTGGGAATTGGTGGAGGAATGATGAGAGGTGGGGGAGGTACGTTAGCCTCTTTTTCTCTTACGTTCCTCTCCGGTGGTTGTGCATTCATAGGCTCTTTACCCCAAGGGAACGGTGGTGGGGGATAGTTAGTTCCTGATTTAAGGATTGGGCAAGTTGGTTGTTGACTGGGCCAGGCAGTGCTTGGCGCTGATGCATTAGTGTTAGTGTTAGGCGCGAAGGGAGTGAAATTCGAAGAAGGGATTCGTATTTGTGCCATGCCGCTCCATGATGGGAGGTACTGTGTGTAATCTTCTTCCTCCAGGAAGGTGGAGATCAACGTTTCTTCTTTATCGATTCTTCTTTCGAACGTTTTATCTCCACCATCGATGGGCGCTCTTCAGTTGTCTCCTCACATTGTCGACTGACGGTGTTCTTGGTAACACTGTCTACACATGCTGCGATCTTCTATGCGGTTTGAAGGACATAGTCCTCGTATTCTGGTTCAGAGTCGGATGAGGGAAATAGTGATGGCGTCGGGTCGAGATTCGTTGGGGTTGGAGGTTTTGGAGGGTGGCTATGAAGGAAGGGTCTTCGAGCCCTGAAGGACTGAACTCGTACCTGAGTGAAATTCGGATAGGGAGGTGGATTTGGAAGGGGGACCCACATAATCAGGGTTGAGGGATGTGGGAGTGGGGAAACTCCTACGGGGTTAGTGGGGGTGCTAACAGGTTGGAGGCGGGTGATCAAGGTGGAAGGTTGGAAAGAGGGTCGACCGGGGAGGTCTACCATAGTGACATGGGCTGGTCCACCATAGTTGTGGTTTGGCATGGGATTATTAATAATCCCCAGGTTCTGTGGTGGTTGGTTACCATTGGGGTTAGAGTTCCTGAGCGCTTCCCAGTCAATTTGGCTTTGATCGTTCATGTCATAGATTACATCTCGGAGGTCCCATCAGTCTTCTAAATTGTGTCTCGCATATTAATGGAATGCATAATACTTGCTATAATCCAAGTTCGTTGGCAAAGGCCGTGGTCGTTCCCGCAAAAATTTAAGGAGGTTCTGGGTGTTGAGGAGACAGAAAATGTTGGAAATGGTATCAGGCAATGGAGGATAGTGTTCCCGTTTTGGCTGGTAGTGGCCCCTGGTTTGTTTGTTAAAGCTTTGGGGCGGAGGTACATTGTTGTAGTTCTGGGTGTTGGTGGGCCGATTCTGAGTTGTATTCTGGTTTTGGTAAGTGTTGGGATATTAGTTCATATTTTGATATTGCCCTTGATTTTGATTCTGGCCTTGGTTTTGATTTGGATATCTCTGTTGATTTAGGCCCTGGTTCTGATTTGTGTATCGTTACTGGCATTGGTTTTGTCCGAAGTTCCTTGGCTGAAAGTTTTCGTTTCCTGAATTCCGTCCTTGATTAGCAACAATATTAACCTGCTCGGTTCCCAACGCTTTCTTGTTATTTTTTGACTTTGATTCACCTGAAGAGCCTGCTTTAGATATAACTATGGACAAGGCGAGGTCCCCGCCTTTAATGTGTCGTGCCAGACGAGAGGCTCGGGAATGAAGCATTGCAAAATCGGGGCAGTCACTTATAACGAGTGCACTTTTTAAGGGCACTCTAGTGTTGCCAATAATAATGTCGACCGAGTCTTTCTCTTTCATTGACATACCAGTTCTAGCAGAAAGTTTCCTCCATCTTGCGATGAAATTGGTGAACTCTTCATCAGGTTCCTGCTTTGCGGCCATGAGATTGCTAAGGCTGACCGTTTCTTGGATCAGGTGTTTATATTGGTCGAGGAATTGACCGGCTAGGTTGTTAAACATATTTATCTTATGCAGCGGTAGTCCTGCGAACCAGTCTAGAGCTTTTCCTTCTAATGATAGCTAGAAATAGTGGATGAGAAGCCCTTGATTATGGCGTATGGGCCGACAGTCATTGCAGAAAAGGGCTAGATGGTGATTGGGATTCCCAACATCGTTGTACTTGTTAAATTTCGGGGGTTTAAATCCTGTAGGTAAGTTAAATTTGAGTTCTCGGCAAAACTTGTCGAATCCGAATGAGAGGCCAGGGTGTTCCCTCTTAGCCATATATTCGTCAAGCATCTTAGGAAGATCTTTGACTCTTACAGCGATGTCTCTTTGGGCAGTTCGCAAGTGAGCTTGGTGTTGTGAATTATCATTGAAGAGGATGCGTGGGGCCGGTCTTAGGGGTGACACGTGGGCCGATATCGTGGTTGGCATAGGTGGAGACCTCTCGCCCTCTCGCCATTCTTGTTCATTTGAGTCTTCTCATCCTTTGACCGTCTCATATGCGACTGCCAATCCTCAGAGTAATTCCTCAGCGTCATCGTCTCCTTTTTATGTTCTCTGAATGCTGAGTGCTACGATCTATCGGGCCATGAGGTTCTGTCCACTATTGCTTTCCCCTCTGCTATGGTTATTGTTAGGGTTCGGGGTAGAAAAGGGATTCTCTTGGTCACCGGCCATGTTAATCTCCGGTTGTTGGCTTCAATCGTGGGGTGATTCTTCCTCGTATATGGGCTTATTGTGGTATCCCCATAGCAGAGGATCTCCTAACCTCAATCTCCGTATCCCGGACATCTCGAGTCTTTGGCGTAGGTTCATATACTCTTCGCTTTTTTTTTATTTTTTTATTTTATATATATATATATATTTTTTGTATCTTCTATTTTATTTATTTACTTGCAATTGGTTAAAAGAACGTAAACTATAATAAAATAAAACTAAGCATCTAGGTAAGAGTGACTTTGACAATAAGAAGTCCCATCGCGATCGCCAGTCTGTTGGTACGCACTTTTTCTGGGTTCCTTTCAGTCCCCGAAATTAGTGGCCCAATTCGATCTCGAGTGGACTCTGGCGATGGGTGGAGTAATTAATTAGAAAATAATAAGTGCTAAATTAAAGAGGTAAATTCGTAATGAAAATACCTGGTTCGTTGCGATCGCCAACTGCAGATATTTATCGACGCTGCAATACGTCACTGATCACGCTTGTGAGGAGGTGTGGGTTCCTTCTTTACTGTATCGTCGGCCTGCCAAAGTCAGCAACACTGGATTACTCGGATGTCTAGATAACCTTTTCTCCTTTTATTGCATTGATTAATTGAGTTAAGTTTCCTGATTCTACTGGGAGTCTAATTAATTGTAGGATTTCTAGTACTATTCTAATCCTATATATTCTTTTGGTCTTTTGCTTTTAGTTTGAGTAACTCTCTTAATTTCCTAATACTGTTATGAGTCTAGTTATTTCTAAAGTCTTACTCATACTAGGATCCAATTACTTTAGATGTTCTAATTCAGTTAGGTGTTTAATTAATTTCAAGTATCCTAATTCTATTAGGAGTTTAATTAATTATGAGATACCTAGTACTACTCTGACTTTAGTTGTTTTTGGTCTTTTTACTTTTAATCTTGGTCTAATTAATTTCTCCTAGTTCTACTAGAAGTCTACTTGACATCCTAATCTACTTGAGTCTCCTAATCCTACTAGGGGTCTAATTAATTTAAGTGTCCTAATCTTATGAGAAATCTAATTAATTAAGTCTCTTAATACTACTAGGAGTGCAAATTAATTTAAATATCTTAATTCTATTAGCAATCTAATTAATTAAGTCTCCTAATATTACTAGGAGTGCAAATATGTTAATTCTTATGGAAACTAATAAGGAGTATACTAATTCTATTAAAACTCTAATTAATTAAAAATATGCTTCTATCAAAACTCTAATTAATCAAAATCTACTAATTTTACTGAAACTCTAATTAAAATAAATAAACTGATTTTTACTGAAAATCTAAAAAAAGGGGTTCTAGCCCGCTATGCTAAGGAGGATTGACCCTGTTCCCGGGTACCCTCCATAAGCTCTCTTGGGCAAATCGGGTCACTAAGATTAAAGTAAATTGAATTTGAATTATAAGATAATATTTTTGGATTGAAAAAGTAATAATTTTTGGATTATAGATTAAAATTAAAATTAAGAACTATAAGGAATCAGTAAATTAGGACTAGAATCTAAAATTTGAATACTGAAATCGGGACCGAAATCAAAAAATCAGACCGTATGATTAAGGACTGGATCTAGAAAACTAAACACTAGAGCCAGAGATTAATGATAGGACTAAAAGTTGAGATCAGATTTTAAAATAGTGAATAAAATTAAGGACTGATTCTAAAAACTAAGAATTAGAACTAGAGATTAAAATACAGATTAAAAAAGGGTCTTACGGCCTAAGACTGACTATTAAAACTAACTAGTAGTTAAAATTTGTGATCTAAGAAACTAAGAACTAGAACCGAAAATTAAAAACTAGAAGGAACAATTATACCTAAGGTCGGGGTCTGCAGAGAGGAATCTCGAAATCCGAAGCTTGAAAGTAGGGAATTCGAAACTCGAATCTCAAAGTCGTTGTGTCCTTTTGGGTCGAGGTAAGGGGGTCTATTTATAGGTATTTTACTAATTACGTGCCTTGTGGGGTGAGTGTAATTAGTCGATCAACTTCAATTACGCGCCCTATCCGGGGTGCTTAATTGAGTTGTGCACCCTATATCAGGCGCTTAACCACTTTGAGTCGGTGTCCGACTCAGTGAGTGTCCGGCTGATTGGCTCAGCCAGGGTGTCCCAGTCCTACTCTAACTAGACTAATTGCACGCCTAGTTTGGTGTGCACAATCCGCTTAAACACCATGCCAACTGCGTTTAATAGGGGAGTTTTGATGGTCTTAGGACTTAGAGATCAAGTCTAAAACAGACCAATTGAGTGTTGGTGATGGGACACTTAATTCGATTGTGCGCGCATGTTGGGATGTGCAATCGGGTCTCGAGGCGGTCTAAGAGAGGGGAAGTTTGGTCTGACAAGACTAATTGAGCACTAGTGGTGTGGTGTTCAATTGAATTGCGCGCGTGGTTTAATGCGCGTAATTCGGGATTGTCTTGGGTCTGGGTCGGGTCCGAGGCACAAAGCTATTATTTCAGCTTACGTTTTGGCTATATACTATTATTTTAGTATATAGTTCCTGCCCCTAGGGTTATGGGATCTGGGCCACAGAGCTATGGTTTTAGCCTGTGTCCAGTCATATACTATTGTTTCAGTATATGGTCCCTACCTTTATGGGGTCTAAGCCACAGAGCTATTGTTTCAGCCTGTGTTCAGCCATATACTATTGTTTCAGTATATGGTCCTACATCAGGGTCATGGGGCCTGAGCCACAGAGCTATTGTTTCAGCCCGTGTTCAGCCATATACTATTGTTTCAGTATATGGTTCCCATGTTAGGGTTTCAAAACCTTCAGAGAAGGTAAGTCCTTTCCAAAGAGTCACAGTCGAAGTCAAAGGTTGACCGAATAAACATATATACTCTGAGAGGGAAAAATGGGGGTATCTACAGGGGCCTCCTCCTCAACAACCTCAATCTACACTAGCTCAAAATCATCTAACACCCTATTCCAATCTAGCTGTCTAGGTAAAGTCACTTCCACCAATTCATCTATGACATCTACTGCAAAACAATCCTCATTGTCAAGTTGAAGCTGGTTGGTAGCATTGTACACATTAAGCCTAACTTTCATATTTTCGAAAGTGACTTTCATTACTCCAGACCTACATTGAATGGAAGCATTGGTAGTGGCCAAAAATGGCCTGCCCAAAATAACAGGTATTGGACTGCTACACTTGGTAGGATCCATGTCTAATACCAAAAAATTAGCTGGGTAAAAAAATTTATCTACTTCCACCATCTCATCTTCCACAATGCCTATAGGTTTTCTCTCAGACATGTCAGCCAGTTAGAGGACCATAGGTGTGAGCTTTAGCTCCCCTAAACCTAGCTTCTCATACATTAAGTATGGCAGTAGTGTAGACACCCAAATTTGGCCCAAGGCTCGATCGACACATACTTCGAGAAGGGCGCACCCCCCGAGCTTTCGAAAGCATTTCCCAAACCCTTAGGAGTCATCCCAAAACCCTTATGAATCATCATAAACCCTTAGGAATCAACCCTAACCTTCTTGGACCAGTTTCTGAACCTTCCTGAGTAGTGGATGGAAGGAGGCG
Organism: Chloranthus sessilifolius; assembly: GCA_021018995.1. NCBI lineage: Eukaryota > Viridiplantae > Streptophyta > Magnoliopsida > Chloranthales > Chloranthaceae > Chloranthus > Chloranthus sessilifolius. Next base: position 83,056,524 of record CM037586.1, on the reverse strand, counting down.
TGTTAAAGTTTACACAGACCTCTGCTAGATCTGAGTTATATACCATTAGAAAGAGGACTTCCTCAGCTTTCTAACAAGCCAAGAATCACCTCAATTTGAGTTTTACGTTAATAGTTACGGCAATCCGAGCAGTGCCGAGGAGCTGCACTTGGTTGGGGCATATATGGCGCACCAAGTATAGGTGGGACCCACCTCAGGCTCTGAACTTCTGAACACTGTAGCTATGCTTGGCGTGTGTAATACACACACCAGGCTTAACTATAGTAACCATGGTTTTTTGCTCAAAATCCACTTTTGGGGTTTGACTTATTGACCATCTCAATGTTTAGGATGAGTTTCATTAGGACTGTTGCACCCCAGATTACCCTATTTGCAACCCTTTAGTCATTTGAAACCTCACCCTATCATCTACCATTGAAGCCCATTGCCCACATTTCCAAGCTCTCAAAATCTTTGGAAACCTTAGATTAGGAGATTACCTAATTGCTAACCCTAATTAGCACTTAAGCACCCTCCTAACCTCCCTTTTTCCTATAAATAGAGAGGCACCCCTCCCTTTACAAAGGCTTGCAAAAATTTCCTAAAGAGAGAAAAGAGTAAGTGATCCCCCATCTCCCATTTTAGCACAAAACCCATAAAATTCCAGAATTGAGTTCATCTCTTTCAATCCCATTTTCCATCACTAATCTCTCGGTTTTGGTGGGAACTAGGCCTTAGTCCTCTTCTCCTACCCTCTAGCTTCCTAGCCTTAGAGTTTAGAACCCATCCAATTTGCTATCGGAAGCTCACCGGCGTCGCTCTTGCTCGAAGGACCACAGCCGTGCTACAAGGCTCCGAAAGCTCTGACTCTCCCCTCTATTCCTCTACCTTCTCTATCCAAGGATTCAAGCCGTTACACCGCCAAAATTTCGATATTGGCGGAGAGATTGATAGGATCGTGGGCCTTCGGGAAAGAGAAAGTGCTATCTATATATATATAGATATATATATATATATATATTATACACATTCAAAAAGCCATAGTAGAGACCGCTTATGAGAGGGTTGACCGGGTGCCTAACACCTTCCCGATCGATAACCGAAGCCCCAACCCAAGAGCCTTTGGTGTAGGCCGGATCAGAGTCATATTTGGCACTTCAGTGCATTTAAAATTGATTTGGGGTTTCTGGGACACCAAAAGCTCCAGGTGGCGACTCTTTATTTTTCATACAAGCGCATCGTCGCGACGAATCGTAAAAAAGTCGGTTACACAGATGACGACTCTGCTGGAGAGAAATAGAGCTTCTACTTGAAGTTGGCCCCTTTTTGCATGTGTTTTTCTTCTTTTCACTAACCTTTTTGCTTCCTTTTTTATTTTATACTTACCCCTACTTTTTTGTCATTTACACGCCTTAGCCGATCGGTGGGCCTACTTGAGCATTGTTTTTACTTACCCCTACTCTTCTGTCATTTACACTCCTTAGCCAATTGGCTGGCCTAATGAGCTCTTTACCACCTTAGCCAATTGGCGGTTTACTTGATAGTTTAGTTTTTTTTTGTCATTTAAATGCCTTAACCGTTTGGCGGGCTTACTTGCGCATTTACATTTATCGCAATCATATTCCATCAGTGGACGTCAGCCCGTAGAGGCGGCACAGGATCATCACAACCCGTTTTTGGACTTCAAGAAAACTCCCTTAAAATCTGAAATTAAAATTGAACCAAGAGGAGGACTTAATTGAATTTTTTTACGGGGGTAGATTTTCATGGGTTGGGATTTTAGGCAAAGATATAAAAATCTCGGTTCTCGGTACGGCGGCAGCCCCTAGTGGTGATGATCCGGAAAAGAACCACCCCACCTAGTATCTGAAAAGGCGCTTGCGCCGGAGGTATATCGGGTGGGTAACCTATCCAGTCACAAAGCCTATTACCCTTGGGGAGAGCGTTAGTAGTCCTGAATCAGCCTTGTATCCTTAGGTTCTGTAAGGAGAGACCCGCTGCAACTAAAAAATTAGTCCCTGGAAGCATCGCTTCCTGAAGGAAAAAAAAAAAAGGCTGAATTCGGGCTTGCTTGTCTGCTGTCAAGATTATTTGACCCCATTGTTTATGCTTAGCGCATGTAAAACACGCGCCAAGCCACTTTTTTCCAGGTTTGCATTGGTGCATATATTACGCGCGCCAAGCTTAAAAAATCCAGGTTTGCTTTGGCACATGTAATACACGTGCCAAGCTATGATTGGCCAGATTTGGCCTGGCACATGTAATACACACACCAAACCTAAACTGAGCTAGGCGTCCCGAATCTAAGGCCTTTCTCACTTCCCTGAGTCTCCCGTTTAGTAGTTTAGCATCTCTAATAAATCCCGCACTCTTCGACACCCAATACGCCCTCGCCGGTCAAAAGAGGTCACCCTCTTATTGACTTTTTTTCGAGGGATCGGGTTGTCTCATGGATTCCCATGCCTTCACATAGATCAAGGGGTTTTCTCTTTGATTCTTTCGAAGTGTATCGGGATCCCATCGCGGAAAATATTTTGGGTGCAAACGCCGCCCGAAACGGGAATTTCAAAGGCTCTGGAACTCATTCTATAAAGGTTCATTTGCTTTATCCAAAAACCAAAAAAATAATAATAAAAAAAAAATATCAAAATCCAAAAAGGACTTGTGGTACTAGCACAACGGCATCGCCTTACCCTCCGCCATCCTGTAGGGGAAGGAGAAGATGAGTTTTTGGTCCTCACCCGAGAAACTCGTATCCAACCCGCCAACAAGCCATGTCGTGGGCGGTTGATCCGGCTTATGCCAATCCCGATTCATCCCCTCCACGTTCCCCAACTCACTCACACATGGAGGAAATCCCCATTTCCGATTCCCCACCCAATCCCGGTTCGATGTCACTAGACCCTTCGGTGCACCCATTTTTCCATCCACACCCATCCAAAATTTGCCCATCTTTCCATCCACCCAAAATCCATCCACATCCACCTCATTTTTCATCTCATTTCCCCTCCAATCCAAACAATCATAATTTTCCTCCCACCATCACTCATAATCCACCCCATTTTTCTTTCATCACCACTCAAAATTTATCCCATTCCCCTTCCACATCTAATTTTCTCATATTTTCCCAAAATCCTACACCCCATTCCCCCTCATTTACTCGAGCCATGCCCCATTTTCCCTCCACTTCAAATCCAACCATACCCCATTTTCCTCCCATATCCACTACTCATACACCCCAACTTCTCTCCACATCCAATCCAAAATTTTCCTCCACATCCAATCCCAACAACCCCTATTTTCCCACATACACCCAAGCAATGCCCAATTCTCCCCAATCCCCTCAAAGTATACCACATTTTCTCCCATTCACATCTAATTCAATGCCCACCTTTACCCAAGTCATGCCCAATTTTTCCCAATCCCCTCCATCTAAATTTTCCTCATCCAATCCAATGCCCACCTTTACCCGGGTCATGCCCAATTTCCCCTCCACCCAAACCATGCCCATTTTTTCTTTCACTCCAAATGCACCACAATATTCCCCCACAAATCCCTCCATCTAATTTTTCCTCATCCAATCCAATGCCCACCTTTACCCGGGTCATGCCCAATTTTCCCTCATCCAATCCAATGCCCACCTTTACCCGGGTCATGCCCAATTTTTCCTCCACCCAAACCATGCCGATTTTTTCTTTCACTCCAAATGCACCACAATATCCCCCCACAAATCCCAATACACCCCGCTTTCCTTCTACATCCAACATACCCAATCTTTCCCCATCATCACAAACCATGCACAATTTCCCCACCTCTACCCGGGTCATGCCCAATTTTTCCCAATCTACCCAAACAATGCCCATCATTCCCTCATCAACCCTGCATAATTTCCCTACCTCTACCCAGATCATGCCTATTTTCTCCCATACATCCCCCTCATTAGGTGAGCTATCCACTTCCAACCCCATACTCGACCCTATGTCCATGATAGAGGACATGGTGAAAGCCTAGACCATTTGGAGAGCCTCCCAAAGCCATCCTCATCCACCCCAAATATCCAATCCCCAACAAACCCTTCAAAATCTCAATCTCCACACCCCATTCCCTCAAAATCCTCATCAACCTTCCATTGTCCATACCATCCAAGGCACCCATCAACCATGGGCCATTTGAGTGGGCCTTAAGGCTTCGCACCTTATACCCAAGCCAACCAAGGCCCAATGGCCCAAACCCACCAAGGCCAATGGGCCAAACCCATCAAGGCCTAATAGGCCAGACCCATCAAGGCCTAATGGGCCATACCCACCAAGGCCTAATGCCCAAGCCCATTACCCCAAGCCCATCAAGGCCCAATGCCCCAAGCCCATCAAGGTCTAATACCCCAAGCCCATCAAGGCCCATTGCCCTATAACCAAGCCTATCAAGGCCCAACATCCCAAGTCCACCAAGGCGCAAACCTACGAGCCCCATTTACAAACCCTTCATCATTCCCCTAATATCCCACATTTACCTATACCCAACAAGCCCCCATTCCCCCTCAGATAATACACCCCTTTCATCCAATCCCTCAATCCGGCTTGGGCCCTATTTATCCACATTCTTTACACCTAACTCAATATGGGAATCCATCCCATACCATCAACCATCCCCAATATACCCATCCAGTCACTCCCCAACTAAATCCCCATAATATCCAAAATATACAATGGCCTCTTCACTCACCTGCCCAAAATCCACCATTCACTCATTTCATCATCCCACAAGCCACTCATTAAAGTTTTCCCTAATCCCAATGGCCTCATCGAGCACCTGCCCAACCCATTCAGAATCAGCAGGATAATCTCACCCTTCCTCCACCGTATGTTGATCAACAATACGAGGAAGATGAGGTCAGAAATAGTGGGGCCTATGCAGGGGCATTCGCCAACTTTAATCCCCCACTACCCACACATACCAATCCCCAAGCCATCCAAAATGAGGGGAGGCAGCCTCTTGAGGGAACAACCCCAGCCCCACCATCCAGAGAATTCGAGCAGTTGAAAGAACAAATGGATAAATCCAAAGGCAGCGAATGAAGTTAGGGAGAGCCGAGATTCATGCCACAGATTTCTCAAATCCGTATTTATTCACCGAGGTGCCTTTGCCACCTAAATTCAAAGTGTCGTCATTTGACAAATATAACGGCATTGGAAACCCCATCGCACACCTCAAGTCCTACTGTGGAGACATGTGCTAGTACGATAGAGACGAACGACTCCTCATCAAAGTGTTTCAGAAGGTCTTACGAGCCCGACCTTAAGGTGGTTCACTTCGCTGGAACCTTCCATGATCAAAACTTGGAAGGATCTGACCCACTTTTTCTAAGAGCAATATGTCTACAACATAGACATTGAACCCAAAAAATCAGACCTGGCCTGGCTAAAGCAGAAGCCTGATAAAACATTCAGTGATTATCTTGGGCGGTGGAGGGAACTAGCATCTCAGGTCAGGAACAGAATACCCGATGATGAGTAGATCGAGATAATCTCAAAAAATACCCTTCCAGTCATCTCTAATTTTTTAGTATACCAATAACAGTCTAGCTTTGTTGACTTGGTAAGGAATGCCAACCGTTGTGAGGACGCAATTAGACAAGCATGTTTGAGCAAGAATGCGTCTAGTGGGGCCAGCGGGGTCTGCAAGTTTACCGAACAGAAGACTGAGAGAGGAGTAGGGGCAGAGGTACAAAATATAATGAACACACAGCCCAACACCAACATGGACCCCTTCCAGTTCGCAGTAGCACAACCAACACCAGTACCAACAAATCCAGCTCAAAGGTAGAACAATGTCTCCTGAGGGCAAATGACCCGTGAGAAGAGAGGGGCCCGATATAATCGAATATTCACTCCCCTGGGGCAATCCCAGAATGTCCTTTTGCCTTTGTTGGTCGAAAAAGGTTTGGTCACCATACTCCAACCACGACCTCCACTGAATCTGCCTCCTAGAGGTTATGATCCTAGCACACATTGCAATTACCACCAGGAACTTGGGCACCCAACTGATTGATGCTATCCGTTAAAGAATGCGATACAAGACCTCATTGAGGCAGGAAAACTCATTCTCCTGGCACCTCCTCCAGCAAACCTGCACACCAATATCATGCAGGCACCGTTACCACCACACCCACAGGGAGGAATGGGCCCAAGGGCCACCATTAATATGCTGGAGGAAGGGATGAAAGAATTCGATCCCTCTGAATCCATCACTGAAAATGAGAGTTTCATGCCACCCGGGCAACAGGGTCATAAGGATGAGATCATAGGGGTGATCGTGCCATTAAATTTAGACGATTATTTTCCAAACCCTACATCGTAAGTAGCAACCTTGGATTTGAGGATGTATTTCCCTATACTCGCTCCTGTCAACCATGTGGAGCCCAATTTTTACTCACCCCAGATATATCAGCCATTTCCAACACTAATAGCCGATCACTATGTATCACCCAATCCATCGCTAGCACCAATCCAATCCAGTTGGCCCAATTTCGCTCCACCCCCAATCAATCCACCTCTAGTACCACTCAATTACAATGGGCCTAATTTTTCTGTACCCCCATTAGTTTATCCATCTCCGGCACCAGTCAACGAGATCTGGCCTAGTTTTGCCAGGACATCAATGCAGGCAGCGGAAGAGAAGGGGCAGTTGATTTTGTTACCCAATCATGAAGAATCTCTAAACAACCTGAAGTATCGATACCAGCCTGACTAGAAGAGAAGAAGGAACCAGCCGTAGTGAACCCCTTCGAAAAAATGAGCATAGAGCACATACTAGAAACTCAGCTAAAGAGAATGTCAGCCCACATCACAGTCTAGGACCTGTTAATGACATCTCCGCTCCATTTCCAGTCACTCATGGGAGCACTAAAAGATGCACATGTGTCCATCCAAGTAAACCTTGATGAGGTGGGATAAATAATTGGGCATGTTTTAGCCCCCAACGCCATCTCATTTTCGGATGATGACCTACAAAGTGAAGGAAACAACCATTCCAAACCTCTTAACATCATGGTGGAATCAAAGGACTTAATAATTCCTTTAGTGCTGATAGACAATGGTTCAACATTGAATATATGCCCCCTCAGAATTGCAACCAAAATAGGGGTTGATCCCTCTACATTCAGGCCAGCCAGAACAAGTGCGAGAGGGTATGATAATATAGGGAGGGAGGTGATAAGAGAAGTCGATCTTGAGCTCACCATTGGGCCAATGACCTTCTCAATCCCATTCTAAGTCATGAACATCAAGTCCTCCTTCAACTTGCTACTAGGATGCCCGTGGCTGCATGAAATTCAGAGCGGTGCCTCCACTCTACACCAACAGCTCAAATTCATATCAGAACAGAAGGTCATAACAACCATGACAGAAGGGCAAGAAGAAAGAGAGAAAATGGCCCACAGCATCGAAAATCTCAAGGTGTTGGATGTACCCCATACAACTGAAGATACATATCTTCATAGCTTTCAGTATGATATATCAACATTGGGGCCAGAACCTATCAGAGTGGTCACCACAAAACTAGAGGTGGGAAGACTGTAGTAGTAGCCATGCTCCAAAAGTGGGGCTATCAGAAAGGAAAAGGTTTGGGTCCCCGTTTGCAAGGTAGGAGAGACCCAGTTAGAGCAAAATGCGACCAACATGTCAGATTTGGGTTAGGTTACAAGCCCATTGAGAAAGAGGTTTAGGAAGCCAAGGAGAAGGCTTGAACCATAGCCGCTGCCAAAGCTAGGCGGATAGACCTGGAAGACGAACCTTGTCCAAGACCTCACCTCCACAATACATTCGTGAGTGTGGGGGTTGTAAAAATTGATCAGAATGGGGCAACACAGCTGACCCCACACAAGTTGGTGGCCGCTATCCACCCAACTAATCCCTAAATCATTCCCTCCGATGTGGAAATAGACTTGGAATCCCTATCACTTTTTCAGGAGGAACCCTTACCGATCCAGCCACCTATCCTGAACCATTTAAAACCCATATTGATGTTTGAGGACCGAGTCCCAGACGATCCCATGATAAGCATGATGGAGGCTGAATCCCAAAGGCCACCTCAATCAGCCTCCTCCATCAAGTAGGAAAAGGTGTGGCACCTCAGGTAAGGAATTGGGCGTTTGGGCTCTTAAACCTGGAAGCATCAAATGGCCACAAATATGGCACCAGCTTTTAAAAAAAAATAACCTTTAAAAAGCGAGGTTAGCATTTGGCATTCAAATACTATGTGTATATAAAGACCCGCTTTGCCAAGGGCCCATTTTCGAAAAAAAAGAAAACTTAAAAAAAATGAAAGAAATACAAAATAACCAAAAAAAAATGATCTTTTAAAATTCCCAATATAATCAAGGAAAAAGATGCCTTAATTGAAAAACCCGTCCCACGTGAAATCGACTCCTTTCCCATAGAAATACAAGAAGAGATAAGAGTCACGAGTCTGGACAAGGAAATCCCTGTTAAATAACTTTCTAATGATCTCCTTGAACGAAACACTGATTTTAAGCATGGCCCTACCCCGATTGTTGAAGAAATGAAGGATGTCAATCTAGGGACCGAAGAGGCTCCTTGAATCACTAAGATCAGAATGTCGTTATCCCCCAAGGAAAGAAAAAGCATGATTGATTTCTTTCGGTCATACCAAGATGTCTTCGCATGGTCATATGAGGACATGCCTGGTTTGGATACCGATTTGGTTGAGCATGAGTTGCCGCCATATCCAGATGTTAAGCTAGTCAAGCAGAAGTTGAGACATCTCTGGCCAAAATAGATGTTGAAAACGAAGGACAATGTCATCAAATAATATGACACAAGGTTTCTCATAGTCTTCAAATACCCGTAATGGTTAGCTAACATTGAAGAAAGATAGAAAGGTTCACATATGCATTAACTTCAGAAATCTGAACAAGGCGAGCCTAAAGGATGACTTCCCATTACCACACATCGACATCTTCGTCGGTAACACTGCTAGGCATGGGATGTTGTCATTTATGGACGGATTTTTCGGATACAATCAGATCAAGATGATCGAAGCGAACCGAGAGAAGACAATGTTCATTACTCCATGATAAACTTTCTGTTACCGAGTTGGGTCATTTGGGTTAAAGAATGCTAGGGCGACATACCAAAGGGAGATGAAAACACACTGATCCAAGAGGAAAATTCAAGCCCAACTGGGAAGGACCTTACGTCATCCGTAGACCTTGCCACCATGAACAGAGATCACGTTCCTGAGCCAATCAACTCTGGATACGTTCGATGATTCTATTCCTAAAGTCTCCTGCGGCAAGCTAAGTATTGATAATATAGGTATGTGACTGCTTAAGGACCTCATAAAAGAAGCCATCATTCCAAAGCCAAGTAGCCAAAAAGTATCCTTGAACACTTATACCCTTTGCTACCCCATCTTGTGTCAATGGCATTTTCTTTCCTCCCCAGAAAAAGTAAAAGTGTACATACCAAACAAAAGAAAGAGAAAAAGATTTACCATCAAAACCCAAAAAAATCAGAAAAGCAAAATCCCAAAAGAGGATAAGCAAAAAGAATAAAAAATAGAAAAGAAAAAGTGGGGCATGTACAGTCAAAATTCCCCAAGGAAGAAGTATATTACGTCTACTAGAACCCTATCAAGAAAATCTTCTTAAACCCGAGAATACCTTCAAAAAATTCCTAACCTATCCCATGGCCAAGATACATCCCTGAAGAAAGCCCTCTTTAAGGTCTACAAGCAGTCACAGTATCCGTTGAATCAGCACGAGCCAAGCTGGGAGACAACATAAAGCATTCCATCCAGCTGGCTCTGACAGAATCGACATCCATATCGTGGTCCTTGAAAGAAAAAAAAAAAGAAGAAAAGAAAAAGAAAAAGAAAATATACAAGCTCAAAGTAAAATGGACATAGTGAAAACCCGAAAGTGCGCTATAGGTAAAAAGAGCGAGCTTGTACAGACCAGGTGAAAACCTGAAAAGGCACTTGGGGTAAAAATGCATACCCATGAACGTAGTGAAAACCTGAAAGAGCGCTACAGGTAAAAAAGAGGGCAACAATGGGCATGGCGATAACCCGTCTTGGGCGCTGTGAGTAAAAATGTTGTAAAAGAAAGAAGAAAAGGAGAAAAACTTTAGTTACTCCCTTGGTTGCATTCCCGAGCTCTGATCTTCATTTGGGCCGCTCATGTTAACTCAAATCGGATCTCGATCTGGTATATCTTTATACCGCACCGTCAAACGTATGACCCAAGGTAAAGATAAAGGGTTAAATCGATCCAAAGGGATAGACGTTCTAACCTTGATAAAAAATGTTGAACCTCACTCAGGTCCAATCGCATGAACAAATTCGACTATGCTCAAAATGGGACCCGTTACTTTGCCTCATTGTTAAGGCATAAAAAAAAAAAGAAGAAAAGAAAGAAAAAATAACAAAATAAAAAATTTGAAAAATTCTAAAAAATATACTCTTTTTTTATGCCCATGTATATATTTATGGCATCATACTTCAATCTCAAAATAAAGAAAAAGAACAAAAAAATCTAAAAAACAAAAATATATAAAAATCTTAAAAAATAAAAAAATGTAGGTAAAAGTTTACTTCTTCTGTTTTTTAGGATGCATGTGTTACCTCTACAAACAAAAAAGGGATTGACATTTTCTTGAGAAATGTGCAGGAACATCAAAATGGTCAAAAGCCTCAAAGCCAGCAACCTCTCGGCAATGGACATATCAAATGAAGCATCTCTCCACAGACGTCGGTCTATTAAAAAAAATGGAAAAAGCAATCATTTGAAAAAAAAGAAGAAATCTGTGTTTTCACACATAGCTATGCACATGTGTGTTTCAATGTGATAAAATATCAATATTTTATCGGCAACGCAGCTGTGCTACATTAATGTCCTGAGTCTAAGGTTCACCTTGGATCTTTGGATCCTACTTTAAAGTAGGAGCAATGGTGTCAATCCCGATCAAACGGTCAATGTTTCGATTAGGTTGATTCCACTACTAAATCCTTGAGCCATGCGCCCCATTTTTGGATTCACATGAACTTAAGTGTCTTAAGCGTCATATTTCTCATAAAAAGATCTATTGTTGGTTAAAACCAATCTGTCAAAAAGGAAATCACCTATCGAATGACTATGTTCAAATATGCATTCCGAAGGGCTCATTCTAGGGTGCAGGCTTAAAATCTGTACTTGTACGGTATCCCTGTAAAGTGTATGCCATGTGTCTGGGTATCCGTTGGATGGTCATTTATTCCCGTAAATAGTACCCAGACGGGTTCTAGGTCGAAACTTCCATTCCCCTTTGTTTTTATTCGCCCCTGATGTGTGCATATTTTTGCATAATTGTTCGTTTGTGATATCATCATTGATGGAGAGCAAATTGAGTGCCTCCTTTGGTAGACACCTAATTTCGGCCGGATCTGTTCAATATTATTTGAAGTTGGGTACTATAGGGCATGTTGGTCTAGGGCATATTATCAAAAAGCAGCATGTACTCCCAAAAAGCGTTGTGACATCAATTCGCTCTGCTCGGGTAGTCATGCTAAATCAATTTCAAGACTGATGGGTTCGCCCAAAGACCTCGAACCTTGTTTCATGTAGGGAGAGCCGTGACCAATCAAATTGGGTAATCAATGCCTCACATGATTGGACACAAACTATAGACCTTCGCGTATCTGCTTCGCGCCTATCTTTAAGCATGAGTCGAACACCCTCTCACTTACGGAGCTATTTTATTTAGAATGAAACTTGAACATCGAGCATCTTCAACCATTTCGAGAAGCGGACATTTTTTCCAGCATATTGGGCTTTCACAACTCGCTTCACCTCGATTATGCCCAGTAATGTCGCTAAGCAGTTGGAGATCGATAACCGTGAGAAACAGATGTTTTTCTTGACATACAGGGCTTTCGTTTACTCACCATGTTACCCACCTGATGTTTGAGATTCATTTTTGAATACGGCAGACCCGTCAGTGATGCCTTAGACCTCTTTAGATGTCTCTTTCCTTTGGCCTTCAATCATTAGTGATCGGATACCAAAGAGGGGCATCTATAGACACCCAAATTTGGCCCAAGGCCCAATCGACACATACTTCGAGAAGGGCACACCCCTCGAGTTTTTGAAAGCATTTACCAAACCCTTAGGAGTCATTCCAAAATCCTTAGGAATCATCCTAAACCCTTAGGAATCTACTCCAACATTCCCGGACCCCTTAGTACCCGTCCCAGACTAGTTTCTGAACCTTCCTGAGTAGTGGATGGAAGGAGGAGTGCCAAATTTTACACCGACCTCTACTAGATCTGAGTTATATACCATTGGAAAGAGGACTTCCCCATCTTTTCAATAAGCTAAGAATTACCTCAATATGAGTTGTATATCAAAAGTTATGGTGATCTGCCCAGGAGCTGCACTTGGTTGGGGCATACATGGCACATGTATTACATGCGCCAAGCCATTTTTTTTCTAAAAATGGCTTGGCGCTTCTAATACACATGCCAAGTATAGGTGGGACCCACCTCGGGCTCTGAACTTTCAGACACTGTAGCTATGCTTGGCGTGTGTAATACACATGCCAGGCTTAGCTATAGTACCCATGGTTTTTTACTCAAAATCCACTTTTGGGGTTTGACTTGTTGACCATCTCAATGTTTAGGATGAGTTTCATTAGGACTGTTGCACCCCAGATTACCCTATTTGCAACCCTTTAGTCATTTGAAACCTCACCCTATCATCTACCATTGAAGCCCATTGCCCACATTTCCAAGCTCTCAAAATCTTAGGAAACCTTAGATTAGGAGATTACCTAATTGCTAACCCTAATTAGCACTTAAGTACCCTCCTAATCTCCCTTTTTCCTATAAATAGAGAGGCACTCCTCCCTTTACAAAGGCTTGCAAAAATTTCCTAAAGAGAGAAAAGAGTAAGTGATCCCCCATCTCCCATTTTAGCACAAAACCCATAAAATTTCAGAACTGAGTTCATCTCTTTCAATCCCATTTTCCATCACTAATCTCTTGGTTTTGGTAGGACCTAGGCCTTAGTCCTCTTCTCCTACCCTCTAGCTTTCCTAGCCTTAGAGTTTAGAACCCATCCAACCACCCGTTTGCTATCAGAAGCTCATTGGCGTTGGTCTTGCACGAAGGACCACAACCGTGCTACAAGAGCTCAAGAGCTCCGAATCTCTCCTCTATTCCTCTACCTTCTTTTCTTTTCCTCTATCCAAGGATTCAAGCCGTTACGCCGCTGAAATTTTGGTGTTGGAGGAGAGCTTGATAGGATCGTAGGCCTTCGGACAAGAGGAAGTGCTGCCCATTTTATTTATTTATTTATTTATATAATTATATATATATATATATTATATACACATCCAAACAGCCATAGTAGAGTCCGCTTACAAGCTGGTTGATCGGGTGCCTAACACCTTCCCGATCGATAACCGAAGCTCCTACCCAAGAGCCTTTGGCGCAGACCGGATCAGAGTCATATTTGGCACTTCGATGCATTTAATATTGATTTGGGTTTCCTGGGACACCAAAAGCTCTGGGTGGTGACTCTTTATTTTTCATACGAGAGCATCGTCGCGACGGATTGTAAAAAAGTCCACAGTTGCACAAGCAGGTTGACACTAGCTCCCAAATCCAAGAGAGCTCTTCTTATGGTGTGGTCACCTATGATGCAGGGGATGGTAGGTACCCCTGGGTCTTGAAGGTTAGCTGGTGTAGCTATGGACAAAACAAATTTTACTTTTTTAGCTGTAAAAACTTCTTTAGACAAGTGGATCCTAACTTTTCTCTTTTGAGTACACAAGTCCTTAAGGAACTTAGCATACGCTGGGACCTGTCTGATGGCATCAAATAAAGGCAAATTGATTTTCACCTACTTGAATGTGTCCATCATCTCCTCCATTCTGGCATTCCCCTTATCAAAAGGAGAAAGTCCTTTGAAAGCTTGAGAAAATGGTAGATGAGGTACTGCTGGTACCTCAACTGCTGGCATAACATCCACATGACTATTTTTGGTCTTTTTAATTTTTTTCAACTGTTGGGGCTCAACACTAGTCCCATTATTTTCCTCCTGTTCCTTAACAAGAGGAACCGAGTCTTGTCCTTCTGCACTCTTCTTTGCCTCACAACCTACTTGGTTATCCACCACTTTACCACTCCTCAAGGTGGTGATGGCCTTAGCTTCCTCATGAGTTGAGGAACCTTCACCAATCATAAACTGTTCCTTCAGGTTGGTCATTGTCTGGCTTGGGAGCCTACCCACTTCTCTCTTAGTCAGAGTGTTTGAAATTTGACTCAGCTGGTCTGTTAGGATATTTTTAAGAGCTTGCTGCTGACTTTATTAGGAACAGTGATAAGAATGGGGTTAGTGAAAATAAATCAAAGGTGGATTGAAAATCACAGAGCAGCAATCCTAAAAATACACAGACCTGCAAGATACAGGGCCTGTTGTAGCAAGTTTTAATAAGTAAGAGTTTGTCCCACAGGGAAAATTGATCTAAAGCTCCAAAGGAGCTATCTTTAGTAGGCCCTCCAGATCTGACTACGGATCTGACAACCCTAAATGGAAGGGGATTTAAGGTCACTATTGCCTACATCCTAAGGTAACCTAATGCCTAAACTACATAAATGGTTGAGAAGAATGATGGAGTGTGAGTAAGTAAATATAAAAGGGTGAGAAGTAAACTATTAGGTACAGATCTGATGGGTCTTATAACTCAGACTCAGATCTGCTGCTATAGAAATCCTGTCCAATGAATACATTATCACCAAAGAGGAGAAAGGATCCAACTCACCCCTGTGCCATGATCCAATCCCTTATGGCTATGGTCACAGACTATCCAATAGGGGAACCACAGTCCAGAGATGGGTCAGAACAAGTTTATCATTATAGGCACTACTTCATCCAGGCTACCAACTCAAGAATCCATAGGAACCTCAACCTCTAAAGTTCTGTGTGTGGGGCTAGGCCTGCAATGTGCACTAGCCTGGACACACAGGACCAGCAAGAATTTGAGTACTAGCTTTAGGTCTAGCTGTTCACTGCTTTAGAAAGACAGCAGTAATCCAGTCACAAGTCTACAATCTCTACAGCCAGATCAGATCTGCCATCTAATGGTGGGTCTATACAAATACAGGGAAGTCTGTCTCTGCACAATCTCTCACAAGGCTACAAGCACAAGTGCAGAGAAGAAGAATTTGTCTTAGATCTGTGGATTGGCCTCACCCTAGGGCTATAATCTGTCCACTTGAATGGTCACAGACTATCCACAGAGGCTATCCTCCTCACAGAGGTCTAAGACAGAACAAGAACATTGCTGCCATGACCATGTTCATAAGGCTACCAGCTCAGGCTCCCATGGGGATTCGGATTTAGTGGTTCCTGTGGTGGGGCATAGGCCTGCAATGTGCCTAGCCTGGACACATAAGTCACTTAGATCTAAATAAATTCTTAAAAAAATAATCCTCCATTGCTTACAATGCAATATAGCAATGGAGGATCTCAAGGCAGCAGTCTTGTATAAAACAACTCTCAAAACACCAATCCCATATAAATATAACATCCTATTATAAAACACCATCAAAATTGTTCCAAATAAATATACAAAGGCATAGCCAGCAAGTGCTGGACTATGGAGAGAAGAAAGAAGGAAAAAGAAACTGCCTAAACCCTAACCTTAGCCTACTGCAATTCTATAGTTGATTCAAGAAGGAGTTCAGAAGTCCTCTAAACCTAAACTAGGCTTAGGCTTATATAGCAGTCAGCTGTGGGAGCATTAGGGGTAGGAAAACCCTAATTTTATCAATGTAATCATGGCCCATTTCTATTCCTTGGATGCCTCGGGGCATGTGCACGGAGATTTGAGCATTGGAGTGCGTGCCCTAGTTGCTGGAGGTACCCAGATTGCCCCTACAGAAGTGGGGAGAGGTTAAGATCCCGAGCCTCGCTGGTTAGCAAGGATTTCTAGGTCTTATCGCATGATAGAATTAGCGTCGCAGGATTGAATTGACTTGAAGCTCTTGCAGTCGCGGGATTGATACTTTGGTCATCACGGGAATGCTCTGGTCGTCGCGGGATTGAGCTTTCTATTTGAATGGCATGGGAATTGCGCGCCCGATTCGTTCCTTGGTGAATCTCATGGAGATCCTCGCAAAGAAGTAATGTGCATGGGCTTCTGGATCGCGCGAGCAATTCCCTGAAGGTCTGTATCCCGCGGCCACTACGTGACATCTACACGCAGGAATGCCTGGAGCTCTCTCTCCTCAATGAATCGTGCGAAGATTAAAGGCGCCTTTCTTGAGCTGCGCGAGAGCTTCTGACTGTGCCTCGTAAGAACTACGTGAAGTCTACTTTCTGGGCTCTTCTGTCATTCATCTGTGCGAGATCAGTGCGAGCAGTTGGTGTGCTGCCTTCAGAAACCCGCGACAATTGCGCGAAGCCTTTTTCTCTGAAACAATTGAACCCTGCGACATCTGTGCGAGGCTCACTTCTTAACATTTTTCTGCTTTGCTGTGCCTATGCTGCAACCAATTCTCTGTTTGGATCCAACCTCCTTTCTTCTGAGGAACTTCTGGCGCAACAGTAGGTTTCTTGGCATGGTTAGGGCCTTATTTGCAGCTGCTGCTTATTACCTATAAAATGGGCTTAACACATATTTATTAAATGACTAAGGGTCTAACAGAGATTAAGTTAAGGGGTGAAAAGTCGTACTTTTCAGGTCTTAACATACCCCCAAACCAAATCTTTGCTAGTCCCTTAGCAAAGCTTTAACTAATTAAATGCCACTTTCGTACGGATCACGGGTACATTTAGCATATGTATCAAGCATTTTAAACCCCTAGGTGATCCCTAGTGGAGGAGTGAAGTCTCTTGAGGGTTTTCAATGAAGATACCCACAAACTTCGCCATTAGAACAGTTAAGTATAGTGCAGTTAATGACAATACAGATTTGAATGTATAAGGCTTCATTCCACACCCCTTCTTTAACACTTAGAGGAAACTGCAGCAGTAATGCAGGCCATTTAAAACTCAAAATTAGCATGTGTTTGCATCACCACCATTTATTTTGCATTAGAAATTTCATGTGTAAAAATCAGTACCCAGCTTGCCTTAAATTTAAAATGCAGGTTGGATACAACCCCAATGAGGTTAAAATTTAGACCCAATTCTCACCAGGGCTATCTCTCAACATTGACAATCCGAGGGTGTTCACATTCAAAACAGCTCAAGAGCAGTTACAGACCCCAAATGGGCCTGTAAGCATGAGCATAGGCAAAGCTTCTAATTTATGACATCCTCATGACTTTTCGCCATAGATTGGACAACTCCTCATCTCCACATGAAAGCTCATTTTTCTTTGGATCTACAAGGTCTTTTTGAATGGGTTGTAATGTGGCTTATGAGTGAGGGACATAGAGAATCAAGGGGTAAAAAGGGGATCAAAATTAAGAAATCAGCAAGGTAAGGAGTGATTCATGACTTCACAACCTTCATTTCAGCAAAACTTCATCTTACTTGATATATTCCAGAATAAAGTGGCTAGCTTCTCCTCTTCTTTTCAATTTTCAGATGATGTTCTTCTCTAGAATTCTCTTTCTTTTTCTTTTTATTTTTATTCAATATTTTTATGATTTTTATGATGAACTGCCACACAAATACCATTGATACACTGCTGTTCATAAGTTACTTTTCTTCACCTTCCGCCAAATGTTGAACCACTCTCACTATCTTTAACTCATTCTCCTTTACCTTCTGAATTCTCAGAGTGAGGGTGAGGTTGCATTAGGTCATGATGTTAAGGTGCAAGTACTCAGGTGTTTGTCAAAGAAAAGTAGGATTTTTAAGGCTCAACTAGTGTATGCAAAAGGGCAGTTTTAAAAGGTTGGATTTTCCGGCTCAAACTGTCCAAATGAAGGCCTTGGATCATTTCCTTAGTGTCATGAGTGCTGTCAATCAGTTTTGATTTGGAGGTGCCTTACTTCTAGTGAAAAGGTCTTGACTCAATCAGTCCTTAGAGCAAAAATAATGTCAAAAACACTCTTCAAAAGAAAATGATGGGCCCAAATCTCACTAGGTATGATCCTCAAATTAACCCATGGGGTGTATTTTCACCTGTTTCTCTCCTCTTAGGTTCACTAAGTACTAACTGAAATTTTTTCTGATGTTAGCTTCATGGTGGTGTTAAGATTTTAAAATTTTCAGTTTCAAAATGTCTACAAAAGTATTTTAATATTTTCACAAATTTCCTCATTACAGCAAGTTAGGTGGAAATTGACTTTATTCATCCCAGTTACACCACCATTATTGCACTAAAGTTAACTACTCTATTAGCAGACCTACCCTGCCACACCCCCAAACCATGAGGAGTAGTGTCCTCACTAATTCAAAGGTGAGAAAGTACAAGGTAATATCAGGAACAAAAAGGTAAACACACACAGATCAAATACACAAAGCAAAATATAAAAAGAATTCTATTAAATTAGAAAGAAATGTACAACTGTAGTTGAAATGATAAGAAAAGAGTGGAAATGAAAGAAAAGCCTAAGTACAATCTATTCTAAGAGGAGGACTCAGAATCAGAATCTGTGAACCAGTCCCAACCCATCTTTTGGGCATGTTTCCTAAGTGCAGCTTTGTCCTCTTTCTTCCATGCTTGCTTCTCAGTTGGACTCCTTTTCTTCTTAGCTTTGCTCTCAGCTGAAGTCTTTTTCTTAGGCTGCCTTGGTTTCTTTGGATGTGGTGGTTTCTTCATGGTTGGAGCTTTTGGTGCCCTCACCCTTATTTTTCTAGTTTTGGGTTTAGGAGGGATCATAGGGGATTTTCCTTTGTCTTGCTCAGTGGGGGCTACTGGGGACTTCCCTTTGGTAGGCTAGCCATGTGGTGGTGCCTCCTCAGATTGGGCAGCTGGGGTGGAGAAGGTTTAGGCTCAGGTTCTGGCATGAGTACAGACAGTGGGGTGGGCTACTGAGCTGTAGTTCTGGTAGCAGCCAATGCAGCTTCCAATGAGGTTATCTCAATTTTTACTTTGAGGAGGTCAGTGTCATGGATTTCCTTTTGGAGTCTAAAGATCTCCTGGGCATTGTTGAGTCTCTTTTCAAACATCCTGGCCTTCATTCTCTCCACATTGGTATTGGCCTTCTCTAGCTCTAAATTCATCTGATGATAAGCAGCCATGGTCTTTGCCTTCTCATAGGCCTCCAAGATGTTGGTCCACCCAAGTGAAATACCCAGTAGTTGCTTTCTGTGGACTGCCTAAGTTGGGCCATGCCCCTCAAGACATCCCTCCTAAGGTAGAGATTGTCTCTCATGGCATGGAGGATGGTGAGGTAGTGAGGGATGTAAAAGGAGTGTTTGGGTGCAATGGAAAGAGAGGAAGTGGAAGGAGTAAAATGTGATTGGTCCTGGGTGGGGGAAGTGGAGTTATCAGTGGGTAAGTCTAGTTGTTGGGGGATGGAAACAGGTTCTGGGTCTGTTTGTCAGTGAATGTTGGAAGGGGTAGGATAAGAGGTGGGATTGAAGGCATGGGGGGGAAATAAAATGAGGTAGGCTCACTAGGAGTAGGGGGTGATGGGGGAGGGAAAAAGGGAATGGTGAAAGGTATGAAAGAGAATGGTTGGGTTGTGGGGACAGGACTGGGAGGGGAAAGGACCAGGGGGGTTTGAGTGGATTGTTGAGGGATGGGAGGTATGGTCAATGTTTGAAGTGTGGATTTGATGGATGTGAGTTCAGTTTGCATCAGGTCCTGTGTGTGTGTTGTGGTGGATAGTTGGGATTGGATGTCTTGGATGAGGGAGAGGATGAGTGTCAGTGTGTCTGAGCTGGGAGGTTGAGTTTGTGTAGAAGAAGGCACAAGTTGAAAAGGTGAGGAAGGGGCATGATGGAAAGTGGAGGGAGGAGATTGGGGCTCTGGTGAGTGATGTTGTGATGTAGTTGGGGAGTCCGGGAGGGGGGTGTAGTGGGTGGGCATGGTGTCAAGGAAACTAGCCATAAAGGCTTGAAATCCTATGGTTGTGTTAAGGTTGAGGTCTATGTTTGTGAATGGGGGTGTAGTAGGCATGGCAGTAATGGTGTTTTCTTCAATGTGAGGTGTGTCAGTGGGGATAAAAGGGATTGTGGGTAGTGTCTGGGAGATGGTGGGGGTTGTCTCAGTGGTTTTCCTTTTCTTGTAGGAAATGAGTGGAGGACTGTCAGATTTATGTGAAGATGATGGGGGTATTGGGGCTGTGTATTGAGGTAGGGTAGGGGATGGTGAGGGGCTGATATGGGGGGTGGTGTCCTCCCAAGTACCAATCACAGGAGAAAGGGGTGTGGGGATGTATAATGAAAATAGAGGAGGGTAAGAGAGAGAGATGGAATAGGGGTAGGGGATGTTGGAGTAAAAGGTGGGGGGGATGTGGTGGCTGCTGCAGCAGTGGTGGTGACAGGCTTTGGAATCTCCTTTGTAGTAGGAATCTTCTCTGTAATAATAGGGGTGGGCCTTGTAACAGCTGCCTCTTCAGATTGCTTGGAAAGGGCCTGAGTCTCAGCCTTCTTCTTCTTCTGTGCTTCCATCAGGCTCCTGCTGATTCCCCATTGCCTCTTGGTAAAAGTTGTCGAGGCATGGGTGGTAGTCTCCTCAGTTTTTGCTATCTTGTATCCCTCCTTTAGAAGCAGCTTGGTGATGACTCTGGCATAGGGGAGTGTGTGTGGCTTCTTGTTCTGCCCCAATTTCTCGACCAGATCCTTCATTGCTTCAAATATTAACCAGGTGGCATGGAAGCCATGGCCCAGAGAGAACGAGTAGACAACATCACCAATAGGAGCTCTCCTCTCCTACTGATGGCCTGAGCAATAGATGTTCTTTCTCAGGACCTGGTCAATGAAAAGGAGTCCAAGCTTCAACTCTCTTATTCTGATAGGTACCCCTGAGGCCTTTAATCCTCTAGTCAAAGCCCTTGCAATTGTATCAATTGAGGCACTCAGGGGGGGCCATATCCACAGCCAGGGTCAAATGCGGCTGGGATGCCCAATACCTCTGCAATCACCTTGGAGCTAACTAACATTTCAAAATCATCAACCAACACCAAGAGACCTGCTTGTCCATCTTTGTCCTTGGTGACCCTGATGTGCTGGTAAAAGAGTTGCACTAGCCTAGGGTAGACTAGTGCTGAAATTCCTCTCATCAAGGGTGTCAAGCTAGCCTTGCTCATAAATTGAATGGCAGGGGCAGAGAGAGGCTCCTTCTCAAAGAAGGGCAGGTCAAAAGCTGTTTCAGGCTCCAATGGGATTGAAACCATGAGCTCGGAGGGTGTAGAAAACTCAGGGGTTGGCTCCTCCACATCCTCAACCACTTTCTCTCCTTTTTTCGTTGCCTTTGAAGTCTTGGCCTTCTTAGGAGTGGTCTCAACAGAGGCCTTATCCTTGCCCCTTTTCTTTGGTGCACTCTTAGGGGTCATTACAAACTCTACTTTTGAATATGAGAAAGGGGGACTGAGATCTGACTGCTTGCCCTAACATTATAGGGTTTGGTTCGATCTGACGCACAGTGCACCATGAGATCTCTGAGCAGAGGGCAATTGATGGGGATGACGTTAGGAACAAATCTGTAGATTCCTAGTGTGAATGATGGGTTGTAGGATGGACGCTAGAGGAGAGAGGTAGAAGAGCGTCGGAAGCTAGGGTTTCGCTAGATGAGGAAGGAAGATAGTACTGGAAAGGGAGACAAGCGTGGGGTTAAAATACTTGTCGCTAAGCTTGGCGCGCTTTGAAAATATTTGGTCGCAGGAATGGAAATGAAACCTAGCGAAGGTGCAATTCAACTTGGATCACGAGAGTCTCCCAGGTTTACCTTGGAGCGCGCGACAGCTTGTGAAGAATTTTATGTGAATTGCGCGAGAGACTCCCAAGTTTCCTTTTGGACCACGCGAAAGGCTCTGAGGTTCACTTTGAATCTCGCGACAGCTAATGAAGTATTCTTTGTGAATTGCGCGAGTCTCTCAGATTTTCTTTTGGACCCAGTGACATCAAAGTATTAAACAGAGAGCATGTGTTCTCTGTTCTGCCATTTCTATTTGTGTTGTGGCTGGTTCCTCGGCATGACTCACTACCATAGGTACCCCCAGACACATTAAAATCAACCATTCAAGCAAAGACAACATAAATCATCATCCAACATCGTGCATTCAAGTAAAAAAAAAACATCAATTCAAGAGTAGTAATCACCAAACCAAGCATAAAGAAATCACACCAGACAGGTCCAGATTCAAGTGGGGCCACTAAAATTTCCTAGAGAATTTGAACAAAAGGAAGCAAGACAAATCTAACAAAACCAAAGTACATATGATACAATATTGACACACCTGTGGATCAATTTAATGAAGGATCCCCTTGAAAGTGAATGTGTCCATGGGTTCAGCAGGTTTTTTGAAACAAGGCTTAAGCCTCTGACCATTCACCTTCAAGGTTTTCCCAGGCTTGGAATCCTTGATTTCCACAGCACCAAATGGGGAAACACTCATGACAATGTAGGGACCTTCCCATCTGGATTTCAGTTTGCCAGGAAAAAATTTAAGTTTGGAGTTAAACAACTAAACCTTGTCACCAGCCATGAAGCTCTTTCTCAACAGACCCTTGTCAAAGAAAGCTTTGGACTTTTCCTTGTAGATCCGGGCATTGGCATATGCATCCATCCTCAACTCATCCAGTTCTTACAGTTGCAGCAACCTGTGATGACTAGCAGAAGTTAGGTCTACATTTAAATGTTTGATGGCCCAATAGGCCCTGTGTTCTAACTCTACTGGGAAATGACAAGCCTTGCCATAAATCAGTCTGAATGGGGACATCCCAATGGGAGTCTTATAGGTAGTCCTATAAGCCCACAGTGCATCATTTAGCTTTTCAGCCTAGTCCTTCCTGTCAGTCCTCACAGTCTTTAGTTAAACTTGTGACAATATTGCCCCACTCCAGCAGAGTGGGCAGTTCTTCTTCAACAACTTCTTCTAGTACATCCACTGCAAAGCTTTCCTCATTGTTCAGCTGAGGGTACTTTGCACTGTTGTACATATTAAGTTCAACCTTCATATGTCTGAAAGTTACCTCCATGATCCCTGACCTGCATTGAATGCATGCATTGGCTGTGGCCAAGAATGGCCTGCCCAAAATAAAAGGTATAGGGGTTGTACTCTTGTTGCAGCCCATGTCCAAAACAAGGAAGTTTGTAGGGTAAAAAAATTTGTCCACCCCCACTAAGACATCTTCAACCACTCCCATAGGTCTCCTTTCAGACCTATCAGCCATTAACAACACAATGGGGGTGGGTTTTAGCTCCCTCAAACCTAGCTGCTGATACACACTATATGGCAGCAGGTTTACATTGGCTCCAAGGTCTAGAAGGGCCCTTCCAATTGTGTGGTCTCCAATTATGCAGGGAATAGTGGGTATCCTTGGGTCTTGCAACTTCTCTGGCATTGTCATGTTTAATACATAATTAACTGTATCAGTTGCAAAGACCTTTTTGGATAAATGGCCTCTAGCTTTTCTTTTCTGGGTACAAAGGCCTTTCAGAAATTTGGCATAGGCTGGGACCTATCTAATTGCATCAAGCAGGGGCAAATTGATTTTTACCTGCTTAAAGGTCTCCATCATCTCCTTTATCTGTGCATTCCCCTTATCAAAAGGGACAGGGCCACTCAAAGCTTGAAAAAATGGCAACTGAGGTACTGCTGGTTCCTCAACTGCAAGCCTATGACTAAACTTTTATTTTTTTCTTTTTGCATCTTTTATTTCCTGCTGAGGCTCAACTACAACTTCTTTATTTTTCCCTTGTTACAGGGTTACAGGCAACTCTTGGCTCTGTGGTCTCACAAATTCTTTTTCACTTTCATTCAAAAATTCTTTGGAGATGACCTCTCCTTGTTCCTTCCCAACCTGGTTGTCTACCAGCGTGCCAGACCTTAGGGTTGTGATGACATTAGCTCCCTCAAAACTTGAGGAACCTTCTCCAATCGAATATTGGCCCTTAGGGTTGGCCACTGGCTGGCTTGGCAACCTGCCCCCTTCTCTTTTGGCCAAGGCATTGAATATTTGGCCTAGCTACTCTTCCTTTTTCTTTATGCTTTGACTGTGAGAAGTCACAGTCTGAGTCAAGACTTCAAGGCTTTGCAATGAGGTCAAAACCTAGTCCTCGAAAGAAGCATTTCGGGGCTGGGGTGGGAGAACTACTAATTGATTTTACTGCTGGGGTAGCTGTTGATGCTGGAAATTTGACCTTAGGGCATATCTCTGGTTAAATTGCTGCTGTGACCTTTGAGGTAAGGACACCATCTGTTGTGGATGCATGTAATTGTCTTGTCTCCACCTCAAATTTGGGTGGTTTCTCCACTGGTAATCAGCATTTTGGTGCTGGTATCCAAATGACTGTGTTGTAGCCAATAGATTATTGCTGGCCAAATGATTGGGCAGCAGCAACTTGTTCCATCACATACTCAGGATATTGCCTT
The DNA here is from genome assembly GCA_021018995.1 of Chloranthus sessilifolius. Lineage (NCBI taxonomy): Eukaryota > Viridiplantae > Streptophyta > Magnoliopsida > Chloranthales > Chloranthaceae > Chloranthus > Chloranthus sessilifolius. Next base: position 83,032,041 of record CM037586.1, on the reverse strand, counting down.
ACAGATGGGCACTCTTCCACTGTGTGTTATGGAGATTGGCATATCAGACATGCCTCCATCACCTGTGCAGCCAATCTGGGTTGCACCACAGTTAATAGTTTATCAAACTTATCAGAAAGATTGGCCATCTGCATTCTCAGGTCATTATTCCTAGTTACTTCATACATCTTTCCTTTGGAAGTTTCAACAAGTCCCAATTTAGGAGAAGGCTCTTGAACAATTCTTGACAAGGACATCTTTTGGAAAGCATTTTCACTGATGACCTCGAACAAGTTCCATGCCTCATTAGCTATTTTGTGCAGGTAAGTTCCACCACAAGAGGCATCTACCATTTCTCTGCTTTTCTCATCAATCCCATTATAGAAGCTCTGGACAAGCTGCCAATCAGGGATCTTGTGGTGGGAACATTGTTTGAGCATCTCCTTAAATCTGTCCCAAGCTTGATTAAAATCTTCAGTTGGGGATTGGGCAAAAGCAAGTATTGCTTTCCTCAACTGGCTGTTTTTTGTCTTTGGGAAGAATTTGGTCAGAAATCTTGTATGGAGGTCTTTCCAAGAAGTGATGCTATTGTTTGGGAGAGTAGCTAACCAGGTGCTGGCTCTGTCCTTTAGGGAGAAAGGAAAGAGCCTTAATCTAGTGGCTTCTGGTCCAAAACCAGCAATGGAGAATGTTGTGCACAAGGCTAAGAATTGGTCAATGTGTTTGTAGGGGTCTTCCTTGCTGAACCCATAGAAAGAGGGAAGCATTTGGATGATTGAGGTTTTAATCTCATAGTTTCCCTGAACATCTGGGAATTGAATGCTGAATGGAGAATTATAATCATCAGGGGCATTCAATTCCTTCAATGTTCTGGGTTACTCTTCACCCATGAGTGCTGTCTCAGTTTCAATAGGGGGCTCAACTGTGGTGTGTCTGGGCCTTCTTGGTCTTCTGCCCCTTTCTATCTCAGGGTTCGGAGGCTCTAATGTGGGACTGAGGGATCTCCTTCCTAACATGCACACACACCAACAGCAGGGAAGACTACTTGCAGACACATTGCAATTAACAAAATTATAACTATCCTAATCAACTGCTATGGAATTTTCAAAGGAGAAATAGACTGAGTTTTTAAGGGTTAGAGAAGTGCAAACAGAGGTAGCTAGACTCCAAGTGCAGCTCAACTTTCCTCTCTGCTACTGTCCAGATCAGCAAGAAAATTTCCAAATGTAAATCAGCAATATCAATTATTCACAAGCACATCTACCAAAGAATAAAGAATACAAAAATCTAGGGTCTACTAATAGATCAAGATTCCCCGGCAACGGCGCCAAAAACTTGTTAGGATATTATTAAGAGCTTGCTGCTGACTTTATTGGGAACAGTGATAAGAATGGGGTTAGTGAAAATAAATCAAAGGTGGATTGAAAACCACAGAGCAGCAAGCCTAAAAATACACAGACCTGCAAGATACAGGGCCTGTTGTAGCAAGTTTTAATAAGTAAGAGTTTGTCCCACAAGGAAAATTGATCTAAAGCTCCAAAGGAACTATCTTTAGTAGGCCCTCCAGATCTGACTACAGATCTGGCAATCCTAAATGGAAGGGGATTTAAGGTCACTATTGTCTACATTCTAAGGTAACCTAATGCCTAAACTACAGAAATGGTTGAGAAGAATGATGGAGTGTGAGAAAGTAAATATAAAAGGGTGAGAAGTAAGCTATTAGGTACAGATCTGATGGGTCTTATAACTCAGACTCAGATTTGCTGCTATAGAAATCATGTCCAATGGCTACATTATCACCAAAGAGGAGAAAGGATCCAACTCACCCCTGTGCCATGATCCAATCCCTTATGGCTATGGTCACAGACTATCCAATAGGGGAACCACAGTCCAGAGATGGGTCAGAACAAGTTTATCATTATAGGCACTACTTCATCCAGGCTACCAGCTCAAGAATTCATAGGAACCTCAACCTCAAAAGTTCTGTGTGTGGGGCTAGGCCTGCAATGTGCACTAGCCTGGACACACAGGACCAGCAAGAGTTTGAGTACTAACTTTAGGTCTAGCTGTTCACTACTTTAGAAAGACAGCAGTAATCCAGTCACAAGCCTACAATCTCTACAGCCAGATCAGATCTGCCATCTAATGGTGGGTCTATACAAATACAGGGAAGTCTGTCTCTACACAATCTCTCACAAGGCTACAAGCACTAGTGCAGAGAAGAAGAATTTGTCTTAAATCTGTGGATTGGCCTCACCCTAGGGCTATAATCTGTCCACTTGAATGGTCACAGACTATCCACAGAGGCTATCCTCCTCACAGAGGTCTGAGACAGAACAAGAACATTACTGCCACCACCATGTTCATAAGGCTATCAGCTCAGGCTCCCATGGGGATTCAGATTTAGTGGTTCCTATGGTGGGGCATAGGCCTGCAATGTGCCTAGCCTGGACACACAAGTCACTTAGATCTAAATAAATTTAAAAAAAAAAACAATCCTCCATTGCTTACAATGCAACATAGCAATGGAGGATCTCAAGGCAGCAGCCTTGTACAGAATAACTCTCAAAACACAAATCCCATATAAATATAACATTCTATTATAAAACACCATCAAAATTGTTTCAAATAAACATACAAAGGCATAGCCAACAAGTGCTAGACTATGGAGAGAAGAGAGAAGGAAAAAGAAACTGCCTAAACCCTAACCTTAGCCTACTGCAATTCTACAGTTGATTCAAGAAGAAGGAGCTCAGAAGTCCCCTAAACCTAAACTAGGCTTAGGCTTATATAGCAGTCAGCTGTGGGAGCATTAGGGTTAGGAAAACTCTAATTTTATCAATGCAATCATGGCCCATTTTTGTTCGTTGGATGCCTCGAGGCATGTGCATGGAGATTTGAGCATTAGAGTGCATGCCCTAGTTGCTGGAAGTACCCAGATTGCCCCTACAGAAGTGGGGAGAAGTTAAGATCTCGAGCCCCGCTGGGTAGCAAGGATTTCCAGGTCTTGTCACGTGATAGAATTGGCGTCGCAGGATTGAATTGACTTGAAGCTCTTGCAGTCGCGAGATTGATACTTTGGTCATCACGGGAATGCTCTAGTCATCGCGGGATTGAGCTTTCTATTTGAATGGCGCAGGAATTGCTTGCGTGGTTCATTCCTTGGTGAATCTCGCAGAGATCCTCGCGAAGAAGCAATGTGCATGGGCTTCTAGATTATGCGAGCAGTTCCCTAAAGGTCTATATCCCGTGGCCACTTCGCGACAACTGCGCGCAGGAATGCCTAGAGCTCTCTCTCCTCAGTGAATTGCACGAAGATTAAAGGCTCCTTTCTTAAGCTGCGCGAGACTGCGTGAGAGCTTCTAACTGAGCCTCGCGAGAACTGCATGAAGTCTACTTTTTGGGCTCTTCTGTCATTCATCTGCACGAGATCAGCACAAGCAGTTGGTGTGCTGTCTTCAGAAACCCGCGACAACTACGCGAAGCCTTTTTCTTTGAAACAATTGAACCCTGCGACATTTGTGTGAGGCTCACTTTTTGACATTTTTTTGCTTTGCTGTGCCTATGCTGCAGCCAATTCTCTGTCTGGGTCTAACCTCTTTTCTTCTAAGGAACTTCTAGGGCAACAGTAGGCTTCTTGGCATGGTTAGGGCCTTATTTGCAGCTGCTGCTTATTACCTACAAAATGGGCTTAGCACACATTTATTAAAGGACTAAGGGTCTAACAGAGATTAAGTTAAGGGATGAAAAGTGGTACTTTCAGGTCTTAACATGGTTTTCAATCTTTTTGATACTCTGACTGTGGGAGTTCACCGTCTGTGACAGGGAGATGAGATTTTATAGTGAGAACAAAACCTGCTCCTCAAAGGAGGGTGCTCTTGCCCGTGGTGGTGGCGACAAGTCAACTGATTTGGCTATGCCACAGGTTGAGGAAATTGCTATCTCTGAACATAACCTTGAATGTACTGCTGGGATGGTCTATAGGGCAGTGCCTGCTGCTACTGGGATTGCTAAAAGTTATCTTTTCTCCACCTCAAATTAGGGTGGTTCCTCCAAGGATACCTAGCAGGCTGCTGCCCATATGATTGGGCAGCATTAGCATGCTCCATTACCAAATCAGGATATTGACCAACAGATGGACAGTCTAATAGTAAGTGTGTGGGTGATTGGCATATTAGACATGCCTCTCCAACTTTTGCAGCTATTTGGGGCTGCAACACACTCAGTACTTTATCAAATTTCTGAGACAAACTATCCACTTTCTTTGATAGGTCATTATACACATTTACTTTATACAACTTCTCTTTAAAAGTGGGTTCTCTTGCAGCTCTAGCAGTAGGCTCAATGTCATTTCTTGACAGAGTCTCTTGCTGCATAGAGTTTTCACTGATAATATCAAACAAGTCCCAAGATTCTTCATCAGTCTTGCTAAGATAAGTGTCACCACATGAAGCATCTACCATATCTCTACTTTTAGAATCAATCCCCTGGTAAAAGCTTTGAATAAGCTACCACTTGGGGATTTGGTAGTGTGGGCACTGCCTCAACAATTCCTTAAATCTTTCCTATGCTTCATAAAAATCTTCAATTAGGAACTGAGCAAAGGAAATGATGCTTTTTCTCAACTGACTGGTTCTACTCATGGGAAAAAATTTAGCTAAGAACTAACGTTGTAGGGCATTCCAAGATGTTATGCTGTTAGGTGGGAGCATGTTAAGCTAATTTCTAGCCTTATCCTTTAATGAAAAGGGAAGAAGCCCCATTTTAGTGGCTTCATCTCTCAGGCCAACAATTTTAACTGAAGTGCACAAGGAAAGAAACTCATCAATGTGCTTGTAAGGGTCCTCTTTACTTAACCCATAAAAGGATGGTAACATTTGGATGGCTTGAGGTTTAATCTCATAATTACCCTCAGCTATGAGGAATTGAATGCAAAAGGGGGATGAATATGAACCTGGTGCATAGCAGTCCCTCAGGGGTCTAGGTTGCTCTCCCATCTCAAATGGATCTATAAGTTTAATAGGGGTATGTGCTGTTTGCCTAGTTATAAAGACTCTTTCTATTTTAGGATTCAAAAGTTCTAACTCAGGATTGAGTGACCTTCTACCCAACATACAACACACAACAAGTAAAAAGCTAACTTATAGCACACTACACAGTAGGAAATTTATAGCAAATAAAAAGCAAAAAAAAAAAACACTACTGCTAATATTAAGAAAGTAAAAAATGAAACTATAACAAAGGAGAAAGAGATGCAAACTAAGTAGAAGTTGCTCCAGCTACAAGTTAATTTCTCCCTCTTTGCTACTGCTTCAAATCTACACAAATCCCAAAAATACAGTAGTAATTTATTCAAACACGAGAACTATAACAAACAAATCTAAATGAAAACATAAAGTAAACTCAGATCTACTACTTAGATCAACACTCCTCAGCAACGGCACAAAAAACTTGTTGGTTATTTTTGCTTTTGCTTGTGCTCTTGTGTTCTTTTTATTAATAAAAATGATAAAGGTATGGCAGCAATAAAGAATAGGCAAAATAAAATTAAAAGGGGATAAAAATGGATTGAACACAACAATAAAATAAACACAATCCTGCAAGATCTAGGGCTGTTGTAGCAAGTTTTGATAAGTACAAGTTTGTCCCACAAGGAATTATGATCTAAAAATAATAGTATAATAGATTCTCGGATTTGCTACAGATCTGGCAGCTCTAAAGATAAACTAGGAAAGTAAGGTAAAGAGAGGGTATTTTTGGTTGTCACAAAACTAAATTAAAATAGAAATGAAAATAAAAATAAATAATAGTAAAAGAAAGGGGGTTTAGAGAAGGATGGAAATGAATTAGTAAAATAAACAGAAAATGTGGGAAGTAAATAGCTAGGGACTGATTTTCACTGAAAAAGACATGGCAAAGGAGAGCAAGAGTTGGATCTGCAGTTGTCCTTCATTTGGCTACAAGCTCAAATGCAAGGCAGAACAATCCAATTCAACCATGAGATATGGACTAGTCCTAGGGCTATATCATGTCTACTTAAATGGTCACAAGATATCCCATGGATATACTCTAGTCATGGGGGGTTAAAAGCCAGAACAAGAAAATCACTTCAGCCACTATGTTTTCAAGACTACAAGCTCATGCATCCGTAGGTGCATACAATCTATAAAGATCTAAATGAAAAATACAAGAACACTACAGATTGAATGGAACAGTAAAAATAGTTTTTCATTGCTTAAAAAGGAACTTACAATAGTTTGCCCTCAAGGCTGCGGTCTCTGCAAGACTCCAGACCCTTTACAATGCTAATACACAGCCCTTTTATAGCTTATCTTAGCCCTATCTATTACAAAGATTTAGCTCAACATGCTGAGCTAAGGAAAGAAGAAAAGAAAAAGATGACCTAACCATAAAAATAACCTAAGGCAAGAATATCCTCCTTGCTTCAGATGCCTTTTTCTGCATGCTTGGTTTATATACAATCCATAAAGTAGCTTTTTGCCTTGGCCAATAAGAGAAGAGGAGAATCAAACTAGTTAGGATTCTATTGATGTGGCTCATTTACAGCCAAGTATTTCTCTTGACAATTAGGAAAAGCACAACACATTGGGAAATGTGCCCCATGTGCTATGATAGTTCCAAAATACCCTTGCAGTTCACAAATAAAAGTTGAAACCTGTGCCTCGAGTGGATGGAACTTCAGGATATAAAACTCGAGTGGATAAATTGCTTTTGAATGAATCTCGAGTGGCTGAAGGCTTGAATGGATAGAGTTGTTCAAGTGGTTAGAACTCTAGGCATTCAATCTCGAGTAGATGTCCTGTTTCTAAAGGATTATCGACAGGTAGGATCTGAAGGCCTCTGATCTACTCGACTTTGCTCAGCAGCAACTTGGCAGGCTCTCGACAGGCTGTTTCTGAATCTTTTCTTTGAGTACTCAAGAGCTAGAGTGCTCTGTTCTGCTCGATAGGTTATTGCACTACTCGAGACTACTCGAGAACTGCTCAACCTAAATATTCTGAAGGTGTAATTGCTCGAGGTAGCTCGAGATGATGATTTGTGAAGGCACAGAGCTGCTTGAGTGGGTGTAACACAATAGTCTTGAACTGCTCGACTTCTTGGAATGCAGGTTTCTGATCTGCTCGAGTGGATGCTTCAGAAGCTGCTGGACTGCTCAAGACACCTCTTGCTGCAACACTGATGTGCTTGACAACTGCTCGAGTGTGGATTTTTGATTCTCTACAATTTTGTACAGTCTGTTCCAGCACTCCATCAGGCATGGGCCCCACTTGTCTTTCACTGTAGGACTTCTAGGGGTCTCAAGCATGCTGAAAGGTCCATATGATGGGGACCACCATGGTTCAATCTCAATCTTTTCATCAGCTCCATTGCTTGTTTCTCATTCTGTTCTTCTTGGCATTCATTGGATGGATTTCTACACTAAGCTGCAGATCATTGCTAACTACACAAACACACTTAAAAATCAGTTATTAGACAACTCAAAGGTCTATTAAAGGCTAGGTTAGGAGGTGGAGAGTGATATAATTCAGAGATTAATAGGAGGGAAACTACAACAGTGCACCCCATGGAAAAGATGAGCAAAGAGCATGCGTTAGAAACACAGCTTAAAAGGATGCTGACTCACATCACAATCTGGACCTACTAATGATGTCCCCAGCCCACTTCCAAGCTCTAATGGGAGCACTAAAAGATGCTCATGTATCAAACAATGTATCCCCAGATGAAGTGGGACAGATGATTGGGCAAGTGTTGGCTCCCAACGCCATCTTATTTTCAGACGTTGACCTTCCAGCAGGAGGGAACCACTTTAGGCTCCTCATCATAGCAAAAATTGAGAACATGGTGATACCATTGATACTAGTAGACAATGGTTCGATATTAAATGTATGTCCATTGCGGACTGCGACCAAGAATCGGGTCAACCCGTCAATGTTCCGATCATCCATAACAGGAGCCCGTAGTTTCGATAACACAAGGAGGGAAATGATGGGAGAAGTCGATCTTGAGCTCACCATTGAACCAATGACCTTCTCAATCCCATTTCAAGTCATGGACATTAAGTCCTCTTTTAACTTGTTGCTAGGGGGCCCATGGTTGCAAGAAATCGGGGTGGTGCCCTCCACTCTACATCAACAACTCAAATTTATATATGAGTAGAAGGTTATATCTATCATGGGTGAAGGGCGAGAAGAAAGAGAAAAAATAGCCCACAACATCGAAAATCTCAAGGTGCTAGATATACAACATACAGCCGAAGACACAAAGCTTCATAGTTTTTAATATGATGTGTCAAAGGCAGTGGCACCAGAATCCCCGGAAAGGTCACCGGAAAAATCGAAGGAGGAATGGTTATAGCAGTAGCCATGCTCCAGAAGTGGGGCTACCAGAAAGGAAAGGGTTTAAGTCCTCATCTACAAGGAAGAAGGGACTCCGTCAGAGCCAAGGGCAGACAACGAATCAAATTTGGCTTAGGCTACAAGCCTATTAAAGAAGAAGTCCAGGAGTCCAAGGAAAAGGCTCGAACCATTGCCGTAGCCAAATCCAGGGGGATAGACCTAGAAGATGAATCTCAATTGCGGTCTCACATCCAAAACACTTTTGTGAGCGCAGGGGTCATAAAAATTGACCAAAATGGGGCAACACAGTTGACCCCTCATAAATCGGTGGCTATCCATGAAACCAACCCCAAAATCATTCCCCCTAATATTGAAATAGACCTAGCCTCCTTATCCCTGTGTGAGGAGGAGGTACCCTTGCATGTATAGCCACCTAGCTAAACCCATCCCAAGCCCGTGCTAATATTTGTAGACCAGATGCAAGATGAAACCATGGTTAACATGACAGGGGGTCATGTTAATCACTGAATTATGCCACTTTCCACCTCCTAAACTAGGCTTTACTAGACCTTAGAGCTATTTAATAATTGATTTTTAAGTGTGGTTTTATAGTTAGCAATAACCTGCAGAGTGGTGCAGAAATCCATTTAACAAGTGCCAAGAAGAGAAGAATTAGAGTCAAGCACTGGAGCTGAGACCCCTTGAAGTCCTGCCATGAGAGAACAGTGGGACCCATGCCTAAAGGAGAGTTATTGCAGCTAAGACATCCCAGTCGAGAGGCAGAAGTCATCATCTCGAGCACTCTCGAGCAGTCTCGAGCAGACCAGGCCTTCGGAAGCCACCCTCTCGAGCAGTCTTGAGCAGTTCAAAGTGTCTCAAGCAAACCATGCCTACAACATTTCATCTCCTCGAGCAGTCAGAAGCCTGCAGCAACCACCCTCTCGAGCAGTTCCAAGCCTGCAGCACTCTACTCTCTCGAGCAGCCTCGAGCAATTCAAAGCTGTAGCAGTTCATCTTCTCGAGCAGTCAAAAGCTATCAAAATCCATCCTCTCGAGAAGCCTTCAAAAAGCAGTTCATCTTCTCGAGCTGGACAATCAAAAGTCATCCCCTCAAGCAGTATCGAGCAAACCAAGACTTAAGCAATTTATCCTCTCGTGGTTTGGGAGCCAGCAGATATCTATGGACATTGGGGGCATTTTTGGAACTTCAGCAGCACATGGAACACACGTCCAAGTGTGTACTGCTTTCCTAATAAATAGGGGCAATACTTGACTGAAATTAAGCCATGTCAGCAAAGCCTAACAGTTTTGATTCTCTTTCCCTCTGATTGGCCAGAGCATAAAGTTACTTTTTGGGTGTGTATTTCAAGAAAGCAAAGCATGCTTGTAGAGAGGAGACTTGGACATTACACAATAGACTAGTGAGTTCATTTTTAGGGTTTAGGTCATCTTCCCTTTTTGTTTTCTTCTCTCCTTAGTTCAGCATGGCTGGCTAAACCTTAGTAGCAGTTAGGGATAATTTAAGTTATAAATGGCTTTGTAATGGCATTGTGAAGAGACCTGGAATCTTGTAGAGACTGCAGACTTGAGAGCTATATCATTGTAAGATTTTTTTTGGCAATGAATAGCTAGTTATAATGTTTCATTTAATCTGTATTCTCTTATAATTTTTAATAGATTTTTATGGATTTTATGCACCTATGGATGGATGTGCTTATAGCCTTGCAGACATAGTGTCTGCAGTGGTTTTATTGTTTCAGCTTTAACCCCTATGACTGGATTATATCCATGGGATATCCTATGACAATTTGAGTGGTCGGGATATAGCCTTAAGACTAATCCATATCTCAGGATTGAGTTGGATTCTTCTTCCTTGCATTTGTGCTTGTAGCCAAATGAAAGATTACTGCAGATCCAACTCTTGCTCTGCTTTATAATGCTTTTTACAGTAAAAACTAGCCCCTAACTGCTTACTTCTCTATTTTTTTGTTTATCTTTACCAAACCACCTTCACTCTTCTTTAAACCCTTTTCTTTTATTTCTGATTTTGCATCTATTTCTGTGTTAGTTAGTGACAAAACTCCAAAACACCTTCTTTTTACCCAGTTTTATTAGTTTAAGATAGATTAGGTTTATAGTTGCCAGATCTGTAGCAGATATGGAGATTTACTATCTTTAGATCCATAAATCTCTATGGGACAACCCTTATGTCATCTAAAACTTGCTACAACAACCTTGTATCTTGCAGGTGGTGTTTGTGTTCTAATCTCATCTTTATTCATCTTTGTTTTGCTTCTGCCCTTCTTTATTTCTGTCATATTTCGATCACTTTTGTAATAAAGAGCACAAATAAATAAACCAACAGGCCGACCCTCAAAAACCATCTCAATCCATATCTTCCGTAGAACCAGATAAAGGTGAGGCATCTCAGGTGAGGAACTGGGCTTCAATGCCCCTAACTCTGGAAGCATCAAATAGCCATAAATATGACACCAACTTCCAAAAAAAAATAACCTATAAAAAGTGAGGTGAGCCCTTGGCAGGCAATACCATGTGTGTATAGAGACCCGCCTTGCCATGGGACCATCTCTGAAGAAAAGGAAAACCATAAAAAAATAGAAAAAATAAATAAAACTCTAAAAATATTGTCTTTTAAAATTCTCGATAAGATCAAGAAAAATGATACCTTAATAGAAGAACTCGCCCCGACATGAAGTCGACCTCTTTCCTGTAGAAATACAAGAAGAGGTAGGAGTCACAGATCTGGATGGCGAGAACTTAATCAAGGAACTTCCCAATGAGCTCCTTGAACAGTATGCCGATTTTGAGCATGACCCTACCCTGATCGTTGAAGAGATTGAAGATGTCAATCTGGGTACCGATGAGGTTCCCAGAATCACTAAGATCGAAAGGTCGTTGTCTCCCGAGGAAAGAAAAAGCATGATTGATTTCCTTCGGTCATACTGAGACGTCTTTGCATGTTCATACGAGGATATGCCTGATTTGGTCGAGCATGAGCTACCGCTATATCCCGACGTTAAGCCAGTCAAGCAGAAGTTGAGACATCTCTAGCCGGAATGGATGCTAAAAATGAAGGATGAAGTCATAAAGTAGTATGACATGGGCTTTCTCATGGTCTTCAAATACCCGTAATGGCTAGCCAATATCATCTCGATACTAAATAAAGATGGAAAGGTTCGCATGTGCATCGATTTTCAAAATCTTAACAAGGCGAGCCCGAAAGACAACTTCCCATTGTCACACATTGACATCTTGGTCGATAACACTGCTAGGCATGGGATGCTCTCATTTATGACGGATTCTCTCATTACAATCAGATCAAAATAGCAGAAACAGACTGAGAAAAGACAACATTCATCAACCCATGGCAAACTTTCTGTTACTGAGTCATTCTATTTGGGTTGAAAAATACCGGGATAACATAACAAAGGGCCATAACAACACTCTTCCACGACATGATGCACCGAGAAATTGAGGTGTATGTCAACGATATGATAGGCAAGTCTCAGGAAAGAGGTGATCATCTGGTTAACCTTCAAAAGCTATTCGAAAGACTGACGAAATACAAGGTGCGCCTAAACCTCATAAATGTGCATTTGGCGCCATGTCAGGAAAGCTACTGGGCTTCATCGTCAACAGAAGGAACATCAAGGTCGACCCAATCAAAGTAAAATACCACCGCCATCGATCAAAAAAGAAGTCAGAGGCTTCCTGGGTAGAATACAGTACATCAGTCGGTTCATTACACAGTTAACTCCTATCTATAAGCCGATCTTCAAGCTACGAAGGAAAGATCCGCCCGTCAAGTGGAACAACGATTGTTAGGCAACATTCGATAAAATAAATTGTTACCTCCTTAATCCTTCAATTTTGGTACCACCAGTACCTTGGAGGCCACTCCTAATGTACCTCTCTACATTGAAAATTCTGGTGGTACCTCTCCAAGGTACCACCAGTACCTTGGAGGCCGGAAGAAGAGAACATGCCTTCTACTATCTGAGTAAGAAGTTCACCGATTACGAGACACATTATTCTCATCTGGAGAAAGCATGCCTGGCTCTCGTATGGGCTACACAGAGGCTCTGTCACTACTTGCTATATCAAGTTATTCTCCTTTTAGCGCGAATGGATCCCTTGAAGTACTTATTCGAAAAGCTGGTTCTTACTGGCCGAACTGCACGTTGGTAACTCCTCTTATCGGAATTCGATGTCACACATGTCACTCAGAAGTTGATCAAGGGGCAAGCACTTGCTGATCATCTCGTCGAGAATCTCCTGCCTGATTATGAGCCTCTGAGAACTGAATTCCCTGATGAAGACATTTTGTTCATAACAAAGGATGACACAGAGGAGTCCTGGGTAATGCACTTTAACGAGGCATCAAATGTCGAAGGTCAAGGAGTTGGCATTGTTCTGATCTTGCTAAAAGGGTCCCACGTACCAGTCTCCATCAAGATCAATTTCCCTTTCACTAATAATATGGCCGAATATGAAGCCTGTGTAGCCGACTTACAAGCAGCTCTGGACCTGAATGTAACTCATCTCAGGGTGTTTGGTGACTCACAACTGATCATATGTCAGACCAATGGAGATTGAAAGATGAAAGATGAAAAGCTAATCCCATACCATGAACACCTCAAAGATCTAATAGCATGCTTCGACACTTTCTCCTATGTCTCCCAAGCAAGAAATTGCTTTGCCGATGCGCTAGCCACCTTGGCATCAATGGTCAAATTTCCATATGGCATCAAAATGAAGTCAAACATGGTTGGACAGAGAAATGGGCATGCCTTCTGCTTATAGGTTGAGGGATTAATAAAGTTAGATGATGACCATCCATGGTTCTCAGATATTAAGAACTTCCTCGAAACTCAAGCTTTCCCCGAAGGTACATCCAAGACAGATAGACAGACCATTCAACATTTAGTGACAAACTACGTCATCTATGGAGAGTGCCTCTACAAGCGATTATATAATAACATCCTGCTCAGATACCTAACTAAAAGCGAGACAACCAACATCATGAAAGAGATCCATGAGGGAGTACACAACATAACCACTCCATGGCCATTCGCTACATGGGGCCTCGACGCGTAGGAAAGGTCAATCCAAAAGCATCTAATGGGCATCAGTTCATCCTCGTCACCATCGAGTACTTCACCCTATGGGTAGAGGTAGCATTATACCCAAACATTATGGTCAGTCATGTCGAGAAGTTTATCAAGAATAACGCCGTTTGTCAACTCGGCATGCCTAAAGATATCATCACAGACAATGGCACCAACTTCGCGAACAAGGGCATTAGGGCTTTAGTGAGCAGTATAAAATCAAACATCATCACTCGTCACCATATCAATCACAAACCAAAAGAGCCGTCGAACCTGCCAAGAAAACAATTGTACGTATCCTTGAAAAGATGGTTGTCACCTACCGAGATTGGAGTGAAATGTTACCATTCGCATTATGGGCCTATCAAACGTTGATCCTTACCGCTACAGGGGCAACATTGTCCTCCCTTGTGTATGGAATTGATGTCGTGGTATCAGTTGAGGTTGAACTACCCTCCCTCCGCATCCTCATTGAGTTTGACCTGTCGGAAGCTAAGAGGGAGAGATCTTGTTTCAAACAATTGAGCCTGATCGATGAAAAGAGGCTTCAAGCTTTACGTTACACCCAGGTCTATTAGGGAAGAATCACACGCTCTTACAACAAGCGTGCACACGTTTTAGATTTAAAGGTGGGCGACATGGTACTTAAGAAAATCTTCCCTTCTCTCCACGCAAATCTGAGAGAAAAATTCAAGCCCAACTGGGAAGGATCCTACATCATTAGAGAAGTGCTCCCCGGATACGCACTTCGCCTCGCCACCATGGATGGGGATCATTTTTCTGAGCCCATCAATGCTGGATATGTATGACGTTTCTACTTCTAGTCTCCTACGACAAGGTTAAGTATTGATGAGATAGATACGTGACTTCTTAAGGACCCCATAAAAGAGGCCATCATTTCAGAGCGAAATTGCTAAAAAGTGTCCCTAAATACTCATACCCTTTGCTACACCCGTTGAGCTATTAGCCTTTCTTTCATAAACCTCTCCTCAGAAAAAGAAGTCAGAAAAAGTATATATACCACATAAAATAAGATAAAAATAGTTACCATCAAATCCAAAAAATCAGAAAAGCAAAATCCCAAAAAGAGGATGTCTGAAAACGAACAAAAAAATAGAAAAGAAAAAAGATAAAAAAAATCATGGGGCATGTACAGTAAAAATCCCCAAGGAAGAAGTGTATTACGGAAGCTGGAACTCAATCAAGAAAAACCTTTAAACCTAAGAATACCTTCAAAATTCCTAACCTATCCCTTTCAGACTCATGGCCACGATACATCCCTGGAAAGTCCTCTTTAAGGTCTACGAGCAGTCATGGTATCCGTTGAGTCAACACGAGCCGAGCTGAGAGACAAAAGAGCCCCATCCATCCGGCTACGACGGAATCGACGTCTATGTCATGATTTTTGAAATTGGAAAAAAAGAAAAAGAAAAAAATACAAGCTCAAAGCAAAGTGGACGTGGTGAAAACTCGAATGGACGCCACGGGTAAAAAGAGCGAGCTTGTGCGAACCAAGTGAAAACTTGAAAAGCCATTTGGGGTAAAAATACATACCCATGGACGTAGTGAAATCTCGAAAGGGTGCTACCGGTAAAAAAGAGGGCAATAACGGGAATAATGAAAACCTGTCTTGGGCGCAATAAGTAAAAATGTTCAAAGAAAGAAAGAAAAAAAAAATCACCAGTTGCTCCCTTGGTGACGTACAAATTACCTAGTCGCCCACTGGGCCGCTGATGTTAACTCAAATCAGGTCCTTACCAGGAATATCTTTAAAATCACACCGTCAAATGTATGACCCGAGGTAGAGATAAAAGGTTGATTCAATCCAAAGGGATGGAAGTTCCAACCTTGGTAAAAATTCTGAACCTCACTCAGGTCCGACCACATGAATGGGTTCGACTATACTCAAAATGGGACCTATCTCTTCGCCTCATTGTTAAGGCATCAAACAAAAAAAGAAGAAAAAAAAGAAAAAAAAAAGCAATAAAAATAAGATATCTGAAAAATCCAAAAAATATATATCCCTTCCATATACATATTTACAGCATCGTACTTCCATCTCAAAATGAAGAAAAAGAATAAAAAAATAAAAAATCTCTAAAAACAAAAATCCAAAAAAATACATAAATCCTGAAAAATGAAAAAGTGTAGGTAAAAGTTACTTTTTCTATTAATTAATATGTATATTTGTTATCTGTATAAATAAAAAAGGGACTGACATTTTCTTAAAAAAGTGTAGGAACATCAAATGGTAGGAAGCCTCAAGGCAGGCAACCTCTCGGCAATGGGCAGAGCAGAGGAAACATCTCACAACCCGCGTCGGTCTATTAAAAAAAATGGAAAAAACAATCATTTGAAAAAGGAAAAAAAGAAATCTATGTTTACGTTATACTTTTTAACGCACAGCTACGCACATGTGTGCTTCAATGCAACAAAATGTTAATATTTTATTGGCAACACATCTATATTAAATTAATGTCCTAAATCTAAGGTTCACCTTAAATCTTTAGATCCTACTTTAAATTAGGAGCAACAATGTCAATCTCGGTCAAACGGTCAATGTTTCAATCAGGTTGACTCCACTACTAAACCTTTGTGCTGAGCGCTCCGTTTTAGCATGTGAACTTAAATATCTTAAATTTCAAATTCCTCAAAAAGAGGTTAATGGTTGGTCAAAAATAAAATTACCTATCGAATGACTATGTACAAATATATATTTAAAAGGGCTCATTCTAGGGTGCAGGTATTGAAACCTGTATTTATACGGTATCCATGTAAAGTGTACGCCATGCATCTGGGTATCCGTTGGATGGTTGTCTATTCCCATAAATAATACCCGGATGGGTTTTGGCTCAGGACTTCCATTCCCCTTTATTCTTATTTGTCCCTGATGTATGCATGTTTTTGCATAATTGTTCGCTTGTAAGATCATTATTGACGAAGACCAAGATTGAGTGCCTCCTTCGATAGGCACCCAATTTTGGCCAGATCTATTCAGTATTATTTGAAGTTGGGTACTCTAAGTCATGTTGATCCAAGGCACATTATCAAAAGTGGCACATACTTCTAAAAAATGTTACGACAATTAACTTTGGGGTCAATCAAATGGGACAATCAGTGCCTCATGAGATTGAACACAAACTGTTAGATCTTCGCATCATTGCTTTACGACAATCTTTAAGTATGGATCGATCACCTTCCCGCTTGTGGGACTATTTTATTCAGAATGAAACTTGAATATCGATCATCATCAATCATATCACCATCTCGATTATGCCTAGTAATATGGCTAAGCGGTTGGGGACCGATAGTCTTGAGGAATAAAAGTTTTTTCAATCATATGGGGCTTTTGCTACTCTCGATTTCGAGTGACGGACGTTTTCCAAAGTGTTGGGCTTATGTCACTCTTCCCAAACCCTTAAGAATCAACCCTAACCTATAGAGCCCTTATTGGACCCATTTTGAACCCTCCGGAGCAGTGGATGGAAAGAGGAATGACAAAGTTTTTAGACACTTCTTCTAAAACTGAGTCCTATACCATTAGAAAGAGGATGTTCCTAGCTTTCCAATGAGCTAAGAATCACCTTAATCCGGGTTGAATATCAAAAGTTATGGTGGTTTAAAAAATAGACAGAAATGCAAGAAATTACACTAGCATGTATATTATATACGTTAGGCCAATTTTTGACTGAAATTGGCCTTGCGTGTATATTATACATGCAAGGCAAAATTGGCTTCTTCCTTCAGAATTGAGCTCCAGAATAGGCTCTGAATTTCTCAGGTACAATGTTCCTAAGCCTAGCGTGTATAATATACACGCAAGGCTTAGGAATAGTATTTTTTGAGAAAATGGCCGAATTTCAACTTAGGGTTTGACTTGTTGATCACCCCAATATTTGGAGTGGGTTTCTTTAGGACTGTTGCACCTGCATTAAGCCTATTTGTAACCCTTTAGCCATTTTAAAATCCCACCCTATCATTTACTATTAAACCCAAGATCCCACCTATCTAAGCTCTAGAAAACGTAGAAAACCATAGATTCCCATTACCTAATTGCTAAACCCATTACGACTTAAACCCTCCCCTAATCCTCTCCTTTTCTATAAATAGAGTGCCACCCCCTGCTTAAGGGCTTGAAAATTTTCCAGAAAAGAGAGAAAGCTTTAGAGTCCCTTCTCCATTTTCAAGCACTAAACCCACAGAATTCCATAACCCAAGTTTATCTTTTACACCCCCTTTTCCATCATAAATCTCTTAGGCTTGCTAAGATCAAAGCCTTAGCCTACCTCTCATACCCTCTAGCTACCAGGCCCTAGAGGTTCAAACTCATTTCTCAACCCATTTGCCATCGGAAGCTCACCAGAAGCGCATCCACGCAAAGGTCCACAATGGTGCTATAAAGGCCTGAGAGCTTTGGGTTTTCCCTCTATTCCTCTACCTTATTTGCTTTTCTTGTATCCTAGAATTGAGTCGTTACGCCGCCAAAATTTCAGTGGGTGCGAAGGGCTCAATAGGATCGGTGTGCCTTCGGTCAAGGGGAAGTGCCGCTTATTTTTGTCCCTTTCTTTTACATATATATATATATTATAAAGCAGCCAACACATAGACCTGGCGATATGAGAGACCGCTTACGAGCGGGTTGATCGGGTGCTTAACACATTTTCGATCGATAATCGAAGCCCCTACTTAAGAGCCTTTGGCAAAGACCGGTAAATCGGAGTTATATTTTTGCACTTTGGTGCTTACATATTAATTTTTGAGGTATCCTGGGTCACCGAAAGCTCCGGGTGGTGACTCCATCTTTTTGTAGAGAGTGTTCATCGTTGCAACGGACCTCGTGAGAGCCCACGGTTGCATAGAGGTAAAAAAAAATGATGGGCATCTGGTCTTTTCTTATAATTGAAGCTTCTTGACCTTTAAACTGACTGCAGAGATCTCTTCTTTTGTTCTTGGAGATGCTGAGGTCGAGGCTTCTTTCTTTGGTGTCACTACACCATGTGTCGCTGGATGAGGCCTAAGGGGAGGCGCAACACAAATTGGTATGACCGATCGAATATGAACTGTAGGAGCGATAATCTCTTGACCTGAGACTGTATTCCCTAGATAATCTCTTTGACACTCGTATTCAGTTGATCGATCTTTATTTGTCATGAGTGTTCAGGTGTACTACAAACTATTTTGTTTTCTTCTTTCTTGTGTTTTTTCTCCCCTTATCATTAATTAAATCATTATTGATAGACAAAAAAAAAAACTTACTTCCTCTTTCTTGTCCTTTACGAATGCATTTGAATGTGTCATCAATTCATGTCCCTTCTAGCTAGAGTTATTGCTAATCACCCAACATCACCCAACATGTGAGCTATATCTCTAAAATGGTACAAGGACAAGTACTACACTATTTTGTAATTATTATTATGGAAATGAAAGAAATTGCTCCTTCTGCTAGGATTAAACACTTAACAACATTTCAGGTAGTCCCACACATTTGTTTACTTCTTCGGATATTTAACTCTTGCTCTTAATTTTAAGAAAATGATTTAACAAGTTGAGACTTTTTTCAAGAAATATATAGAACAGTGACCAGTGCTTTCTTATACCTAAATCATTACAACAACCAATCTTCTATAGATGTACTATTACACCTAACAAAAAAAGTGCTATACCCATTGCCTCTCTCATTTTTCACCTAAGACCTCATATTTTCTGTCAATTGTTTCTTATTTCATATTAGGTTGATCTATATTTGTTATCATCAATTAATTATGGTATTACGAATCTAGTTATTCTTTTGCTTCCATTGCAAGTTGTAGAGACTGAAGGCTCTGCACAAACTTTGGGACTCAAAATAGTTTTAAAATTATAGTAGAAAATATATACTATATTGAAAGAGGAGCATTATGATAAACAAAGTCAAAGAAAATTGAGATATGTAATCTTGAGTTGTTTGTTAAGATCAGCCAGACCTTATCTAAATGCAGTACAAAAATGTCTGAAATCCCTCATATTTTCTGTATTTTCTGTGTTCTGTTACTTGTATGAGATTAATTTGATTGGTCTTATATTATTTTTATATTCTCAAGTGCATTAGTGGGAACCGGGAATATGAAATTTATGTTGAAACCACGAATCACAGAACCAAATGGAGAAGCAACATATAGATAAAAATAACAATCTTACTTTACTGATGATGCTTGGTATTATTTCAGCTGAAGAAGATGCGCAAGGAAGGGGCTTACTGGGGTAAGTTCGTACTTAATTCTATATAATGCTAAAAAGTTGGTTAATTATTATGGATAAACTCTTTTATTGATAAAGAAAACTATCATTTCTGTGCTACACACTTGCAGGGACTATAGCTGGAGTATATGTCGGAATGGAGTACAGGATGAAAAAGGTTCGTGGTACCAGAGATTGGGTAAGTCCCATTTTAGATTGCTTGTTTGTTTTATTTAATGGGTTTAATCCAACATAATCAATTTTTTAAATTGGTTCCAAAGTTATGAAATTTTCCTTTAGGTAGTATGATCCATCAGTTTCTTTTATTACTGCACATAGTCCCTAGATAATCTCTTGACCTGAGACTGTATTCCCTATTATTCTATTTTATAAATGAAACCCATACATATAACTTAGTTTCCTAATTAAAATAAACTCCTGACTAATAATGACAGTTAATCATAAAAGATAAATAAATACTTCACTCGGGACTCCTAAGGGCAAGATCACTCCAAGATTTCTATTGGAACAATAAAAATGACTCGGCCTTTAGCCCCTACGCCATGGTTGGCAAGGGGACATTGCGGAAGGAAAGAGTAAGTAAAAAAAGCACAACCTTATCACAATGCAATTCTCAGTGATATAAAAACTCAACGCAAATCTAAGGGTCTGTTTGGCAATTTTTCGAAAAACATAGGAAAATTATTTGTAAATCCAATGGATTTCAGCTCTTTGGGAATTCATTGTTTGGACTGTATAATTGGCACATAGAAAATACAATAAATTCAACTTTCTATTATGAAAGAAATTTTGTAAGAAAAAGAAAAATTATGAAAGAAAAAAAGAGAGTTTAGGAGATAAAGAGAGAGAGATTTGGGGAGAGAAATTACAAGAAATATGTAGAGAGAGAATTTAAGAGAGAAATTCAGAGAGAGAAATCTAAAAAGGAGAACCATAATAGAGAGCTAAGAGAGAGAGAGAGGAGAGAGAGAGATTTAATTATTTATTAATTATTATTATTTATTTTATTATTATTATTATTTTATTTTATTTTTTATTTTTAAAATTTTCTTATTTTTAATTTTTTTTATTTGTTAAAATTTTATATTCATATTATTTTTTGTTACTTAATTATTTTTTATTTTATTCTTAAAATAAAAAATTTAAAAATATTTAAAAAATTAAAAATTGAAAAAAATAAAAATAAAATAAAATCTCTCTCTCTCTCTCTCTCTCTCTCTCTTTCTCTCTCTTTCTTTTGATAAAAATAAATAAAAATTAAATATTAAAAAAATATATAATAAAAAAAATAATAAATAATAAATTTCTTTTATTTACTTTATTTTATTATTTAATTTATTATTATTATTATTTATTATTTATTTTATTTTATTTTATTATTTGAGTATTTTTTATTTTATTATTTTATTTTTTCAAGTTTTCATTTTTTCATTTTAATTTTAATTTTAATTTTTTTTAATTTTTTCTTAAATATTTTTAATTTTTAATTTTAATTTTTTTAATTTTTGTTTTTTTATTTTATTTTAATTTTTTTAATTATTTAATTATTTTTTATATTTTTAATTTTGAATTTTTTGTATTTTATTTTATTTTATTTTTAATGTCTTATTTTATTTTTTATGTTTATTCTTTTTTTTGGTTATTTCATCTTTTTTATTTTTTATTTTTTTATTTTTATTATTTTATTTTGATTTTTTTAATTTTTGATTTTTATATTTTTATTTTTAAAATTTTTAAAATTTTAATTGTCAATATTTTTTGTTTTTTTATTTTAAATTTAATTTTTTATTTTATTAAAAATTTTGAATTTAAAATTTTCTATTTTTATTTTATTTTTTAAAAGTTTAAAAATTTTGAATTTTAAATTTTTTATATTTTTATTTAGTTATTTATATATTTTTTATTTTTATATTTTATTTTTATTATTTATTATTTTATTATTTTATTATTTATTATTATTTTTTCTATTTTTATTATTTTATTTTTATTTTTAATGTCTTATTTTATTTTTTATTTTTATTCTTATTTTTTTTGTTATTATTATTTTTTTTTAACTTTTTTATTATTATTATTTTTTTAATTTTTCCAATAGTTGATTTTATTTCAATTTATTCATTAAAAGAGAGAGAAAGAGAGAGAGATTGACAAAATTTTTTGGATGAAATACTCCTATTTTAGAAGGATTTGTCGGTTTCCAGTAGAAAAGAAAATTTTGAAATTTTCTATTATTTTTAGTAGCACAACTTTGTTACCAAACATAGGAAAGTATCATATTTCCTTTTATTTCTCATAATTTCTTTTTATTTCCCCCTATCCAAACCGATCCTAAGTGATTTATGAGTTTCAAACCCTTAAGGGTCATGTGACCTCGGTAAAAGTCATGTGACTCTTAATGGTCCATTAATTATGCATTTGAATTAATTGTTGCAACCTCGTTACTTCCTCCTCTTGGCTCATTAAAGGTCCAATTCAAACTACTTTTAAGGCCTGTGTTAGGCCCGTTAGTAGCCTCTTTTGTGTCTTGAGTCCAACGTCTCTTTATCTTTTGAGGCCTGTTAACTGGGTCCCTCTTGGATGATCGCTAAAGCCTTTAAAGCTCCCTCAATCTAGCAGCTCTGCAACCCCTTTTTGATGTTACCTGTAATTCCTTTTTTTATCCATGCGATATGGTTCTTAAACAGCTCTATCAGCACATTCTTTGACTCTGTAGATCCCTACAATACCCCCTGTTGTGCTCCCTTTCAACTGCTAAACACTCTCTAGCAGCACCACATAACTCCCTTTTGAACCCATTATACGCCATCTTCAACCTCTATCATGTCCATCTTCTTGCACCCCAATAACGTTTCTTTTCCAACACCATGTGAATCTTTCTTTATTCTCTTATCAGCACTTTTAGCATATTGTTTTGGGCTGAGAGGCAACCTGGTTTTACCTCCTATAACAGCAGCCATTCTGCCATGCCACCATCCACAAATTATGAACCATTGGAGAACTCAACTGGCACAACTAAGTCCAATGCTATTAAATCAACAGTCTTCTACATTGGAACCCGTGGAAAGACTTCATGGAGAAATGACCTTTGGCCTCTCTTGTCCACATTCCTCTATCATCTTGAGAAGTATGAACATGAATCTCTTCAAGGTACCCAAGATTCCTCTATCCCTAGATATGTATTGAAACTTTGATATAATTTCAAATATTTCCTAAATCTCTACAGTCCATATGCATTAGTTTCAGTGAGCGCTTGTGCATAGGATACACCATACACCCATATTCCCTATCCTATATATTTGGGTGTTGTGGAGGTAGCGAAGAGATGCCGAAATGGCTCGGGTAAATGCCAAGGTGGTAAACCTTAAGAGCATTGTCCAAATGCTAGTTTTAGACATGTTAACTACTTTTGTCCAAATGTTAGAAGTTTTTATGGCTTTATTAAATGACATAGCTGCTTGTTCTTTTACTCTGTAGGCTTTCGGCAATAATACTTCAAGTGCATCTACTGGTAGATCAAATAATTAGAGGTAAGAAGCATACTAAATGTTAGCTTTTGACATAACTGCTTGTTTTTTACATGCAGTCCTACCCAACTGAGTTGATAATATAAGTTTTTTTTATATAGCCTGAAAATATGACAGAGTACGAGAGAAACTTGATTGGAGGTTCCTGATTCTTAAACCTTAATTTGGCAACATGTGGCTGTCGCTGCTGGCCCGACAGGTTTGGGCTTGTCTTAATTTGGCAACATATGCATTAGTTTCTTGTTTTCCTTTGGGGTTGTCATATGCTAGGTGCAGTAGGGTGGGCTGCCTGCTCTCGATGGTCCTGCTGGCCCTGCAGGTTTGTCTATCTTTTGCTCTTTCTGCTTTGCTGTTTGGTGTCTGTGTTTGTGGTTTAGCATCTCACTTCTCTATAGGTATGTATAGTTTTCCTTTTTCCTTTGATTTAATACAGTTTGTTGCTTTTTACTGATAAAAAAAAGGAGTTTTAAAACCAGATAATGCAGTGAATCCGATGATATATTTGAATCTCGAGCATGTTATGGTAAAAAATCCCTTTGAATAACCTTATCCTATATTCATCTCTTACATTTGGATTTCCTGGAAGTCATTGTTTTCAGGGCTACATGAATGACAAATCATGGTTCCATTATTAACTTTAGTTTTTGAGTTTTTGGAGTTCCTGCAGATCAACAAAATACCACTCTTTGGGAAGCTATTCCTTCCGTCGAGGAAGCTATTCCTTCCGTCGTCGTCATCGGAGGCCAGGTACTAATCACTTTCTCTCTCTATATCTCTGTTGATATGTTGATCACATTTGCTAATCAACAGATGAGTTTGTTTTGTAATGGACTTATGAAACCTGAAAAATGCAGGATCTCTTGTAAAATGTAGGGAAATTGATTACATTGTTATTGGGTGAACCTCGATAAATATATGTATTAGATAAATATATTAACTTGATGTAAAAGTCAATATATCACTCTTTGCTTGCTCGAAAGCCTGTTGTTCACTGAATCCCACTACGGAGAGTGGCGGAATGCTACCAAACAACAAAAACACGAAAATTTCACTTCGTAATTAGATCAAGATTTCGGCAAGAAAACATAATGCTCCTTATAGTTTTTTATCTTTAGCAAAAATGTAAAATGATTTCAAGCAAAGTAGATCTTCAGCTAAGAAAGCAAAGTTCTAAGATGATTTCAAACAAAGCACCTAGCACTTCTGAGAGAAGACCAAGAGCAAAGGCATTCACGTTATAAATATTTCTGGTCGCAAACTTTCATCGCCAAAAATTTCTCTTAGGAATTTCACCGAACACCTGGTGGCCCCACCGACAAAGCTTTTCTCATATTCATTTTTCTTCAAGTCTAAAATCATGTGGACGATCTTAGCATAGCCTAGCTTTGGTAACACCTTGGCGAGGCCATGATGTAGCCTCAAACCCGAAAAAATAGAAAGCTCTTCAAGCGTTGGAGTCAGCTCACAAGACCCAAAATGGAAGACATGGGCTTCTGTATCCCAATGTGAAACCGCCACGTGGATGAAGTCCCAAAACGGAGGAACGTCAAGGAAAGAAGGAAGACGGGCAAGCCCAAGTTGATCCATACCCGCAAGATCACTTTCGTTCAGACTACCGAGCCATTGCTTGGAAAAATTGGATCCTACACCCAAAGAGGGAAGTGTAAAGGTCTCAAAACCCCCCGAAAGAGTGGGGTCATAAGGTGGGTCCATGGTCGTACAAAGTCGTTTCAATGGAGAATGAATGTAGAATGATGGACCCACCCTCAGGAAGAAAAGGCAAGAAAAATGGAGGAAAAATCCAAACCCAACAGAAAATAAAAGAAAAAAACGAGCTTTCTCAGGTCTATAAAGACCACTGATACCTCATAAGGCATGCGTGCATACTATGCATGTATAGCCAAAAAAAATGGCATGCATGCAAAGTATGCATGCATGACCAAAAAAATGAAAAAATTAAAAATGAAAAGAAAAAGGAAAAAAAATAATTTCTTTTTAACCAGTTGTGAACTTGTTCACATAAAAACATCATTTTTGCCATTACCAATGGCACCCCGGACCATGAGCTGGGGTACCCAATTTTGCTACTTAACCTATCTACTTTTTTGCAGGTACTACTCTCACAACAAAGGAAAAGAAAACCTGAAGCTTCGACAATTTTGGCAGTACATAACCTGGGACCATCCTCCCTTTTGCCAAACACATGGCACCCATCCTGCAGAAGAATACAAGCCACAATTCCAATTCACACCCATCCAACCAATTGCAAGCAGATAGATCACATACAAAGATAGATAAACAGAAAAATCGAAGCATTTATTCCAAGCAAATCAGAAAACACATATTTATCATCACTCATTCGAAGTTCAAATATTCAAAGGCAAAAAAGAGAGAAACTATGAGCATCCCATCAGAGGGCCCGGGTCCTCAAGCGTCCATCCTCCGTCACCGTTGCGTCCTTTGGTACATTAAAGTTCCGATGTCTCCAATATGAGACCACATCTAAGTCAGTCGGTTGTGCATCGAGCATGACTCCCTCGCATGAGCCTCCTGAAAATATCTCCGAAAAGAGTCAGACAAGGGAGATATGGGTCAACAAAAATGCAAGAGAAAAATTCAACAGAGGTTGTACCTACGTTCTCAGTTGTTCGAAGGGCGGTGACGTGGCAGTAATACTCTGCTTGCTGGATTGTAGAAGCATAGTCCTATGCAAAAGGGGAAAGGAGAGAATAAGCAAACCAAATGGAAAAAGCAGATGCATTCATGGAAAAGTACAACAACTCACCTCGCGGATCAGTGGTAACCCCGATAAGTCATCAGGAAACACCTCCGGAAACTCGCATGCAATGGGGATGTCGGCGATATCATTCTTCTCATCGCGTTGTCCTTGTATAAAAGCAAGATATCCTTGACACCCTTGTTGTAGTAATCGCGTAGCTCGGATAGCTGATGCGAAGGGTGCTATACTTGACTGGATGCCATAGAATCGGAAAGGTTTCCTTTTTAGAGGGTGAAATGTAACCACTTTCTGAAGGCAGTTCACGCTTACATGATAGGTTGACAACCAATCCATGCTAAGGATTACATCGAATCCTTGCATGTCCAAAATGATCAGGTCAACCACTGTTTCATGGTTCTCAATCGGGACAACTACTACCGGCAACTGGTGTCGGTAACTACTGAATCCCCTATTGGAACCGACATTGCAAGAATGAAATCTAAAGGTTCTTGAGTGATACTCAATTCAGCCATGAACTGAGACGTCACAAATGAATGAGTCGATCCTGGGTCTATCAGAACCCGTGCCTTGTGCTGACAAATGTCACTACTCTGGTACATGTGCGAAGTACCAAAATTTTTTGTGTGTAATTTAGTTAAGTGATGGTGTTGTGACATTTATGAAGTGTCAAAATTGAAAACAAATTCTAAGGTATCTATTGACTGAGAATAAGGTAACACTTCAACGATTAAATGAAATTATACCTTGGATAATTTCGTTCGTTGCCTGGGTGTTGTGTGCCGAGACGGCAAAGGTACGACCCTGAACTATGGGTCGGAAGGTCCTCTGTGTTGCTGTCGTTGTCGCTGCTCTCTTCTTTGCTTCGAGACAATCCTTTACTTGATGTCCTTGCTAACCACACTGGAAGCACGCTCCAGTTAGCCACCTACACTCTTCCGTCTTGTGTTGCTTCCCACACTTTGTGCATGATTCAACTGGTGCAGATGAAGATGTGCGTGAAGCTTGTGAAACTCTTGATGCTCCCATCGTGGTAGGGTTTGAATGACGGATGGGTCCTGTAGGTGCAGGCATCTACGACCTCAAATAGGTCGGTTGAGCGGGCTGCCAGGGTGCTGGCATCATTAACTTCGATCTCTTACTTGCTTGCTCAAGGGCGTATGACTGTGCTCGACTTGCCCCACTCTTATTCTGTTGTTGTTCTCTCCTTTGATGCATCTTCTCAATATCCTGCTCGGTGATTAAAGTCAAGTCTGTGACCTCTGCAAAGGTCTTCAACCTGAACAATGATAATCACTCTTTAATATTGGGCCTCAAGCCATGCTCAAACTTCTTTGCCTTCATCAGTTCTCTCCAACATGTAGGGGTGCGAACTTAAAAAGCCTAGTGAACTCGGCCTCATATTCTTGAACTGACATTCCCCCTTGTTCTAATGCCACAAATCTAACTTCCCATTGCTCTATGACTGCATTTGGGAAGTATTATTCATTAAACTCTTCCATAAACCGAGCCCAAGTCAACGGGGCATTCGTGGTCTCTTGCAGCCTTGTCCTTCCCACAGACTCCCACCAAGAGTCTGCTACTCCTGTTAGCTGAAAGGCAACCCATTTAATCTTTTCTTCCTCTGTGCACGAAATCACACAAAGAAGTTTCTCAATCTGATTCAACCACTCTTCCGCTTCAAGCGGATCAACCTGACCATGGAAGCTTGGAGGATTCTTTCTCCTAAACTCTTGGAATCCCGAAGGTAGGCGTCTCGATGCAAGCTGGGTCATCATATTAACCATTGTCTCTAATGGTTACTCAGTTAGCCTATCATTGTTTCCTCCTCCCAATGGAGTATTGTTTGCACCCGTGGTGATTCCTTCACCAACAGATGTCCCCTCGCCACTCGAGGTGCCTCTATTGCTGAAGGCTCTAAGTCTATCGCGTGTGGCCATAACGATCTGTCATGATTGAACAAAATCTCAATCAATATCGATCGCGAAAATCTATCCCATCGTCCTATGGAAACTAATGTCATCGCTCTGATATCAACTATGACACATGGAGTCACAGCTGACCTGCATTGATATCACATATGGAACCTAGTACCATATCTCCGATACCAATTGGGATGACTCGATTTTCCTTGGACGAATTTCGGGGAAGACTAGACTGTCCAAAATCAATGCAAAGCAGATTTCTTACACAGATGTGCAGGAATCAGAACAAATATCATCAGATGCGGAAATCAAAGACATAGATATCATATGGCAATAAACTAAGATTCCTACGTACACATAGCAAAACTAAAACAAAAATAAACCACCGATGATGGTCAACCGTCACCTAAACTGTAAAGACCCGTATTTTGAACCCGAGTTAGACTAACCCCGTGTGTGTATTCAGCTCGACGACTGACGTCGCCATTTGTTTTGAATTTTTATCTAGATGTGATTGTACGGACATATTCTGATTTAGAGCCCATTTGGACCCTCGTGCGAAAGTTGTGCACCGACCTCGGTGTGGCAGCTCAACACCGGGCTTGAGTTTTAAAATTAGAAGTGTATAACACACAAGAGGTGTGTGTGTGCTTAACTTTGTGAGCAATCCTATCATAAGAAGGAATTGCATTCCCGTATTATACTAGGTTTTGTTAAGAAAGGAAGAGGCGTGAGTGCCGTGAAGAACCGTAGCCGTTTGATAGTCGTCCAACCGCGCGAAACTCCGTCTTCTCTCTTCTTCAATCATCGTAAGAGATCGGTTTAGAAAACCTCCTCCTCTAGAACCCTCTTTTGTTGAAAACCCTTGAACCTTAGAAAGAACTTGAATCAACCTTGGATTTGTAGTTGGCGATTGGGAGAGGTTGAGATCATTGGGGACGTGTTGGAGTTGTCTCTGTGAACTCGTGGGATTGATCGTGGTGCGAATCGTCGAGGAAACCTGCCGGTTTCGTTCCGAAGCTTCGTTCGCGTGACTCGTTCTAATCAAGGAATCCTTAGATTAAAGGCACGTTTCGATTAAATTTATTGATTAAAATCGTTGGATTAGCCATGGGTTTTTGTTTTGGGATGTATGATTTTTGATTCGAGTGAAAATTGGGGGGAGAATCGCGATCCGAATCGAGTTCTGAAAGTCAGAACTCTCGTTGTCGTTGTTGCTCGCTCAAGCGAGCTATTTTAATCGCTCGAGCTAGGATGCACCAAGAGTTTGACTTTAGAAGTCATATACTCAAAATATATTCTCTATCCTCTCTCGAGCAAGCTTAAGTCATCGCCCGAGCGAGAAAATTCTGAAGGATCTCGCTCGAGCGAGCTATTTTAATCGATCGAGCGAGGTATCGCTGAACTCCGATACTTTCTTGGTATTTTAGTCATAACTTTTTACTTCGAACTTTGATTGAGATGATTCTTTTTGCATTGTAAAGATATCAGAAAAATATACAACTTTCATATTTTGACCGACTCGTGAATCGATCATCTTGAGGCTCAAAAATATGTGAGAAGGTTACATCAAATTCTAGGATTGGCGCAACTTGCCCGTTTCGACTTGTTTTCAAGGAAACACTTAAATAGGTCTATATTATTAGTGATTAGAGTTAATCTTAATGCATGAACGTATATTTGTGATATAGATTAAGGGCGAGAGACCATCAATAGGACTTTGCTTGACTTCGCGTAACTCCGAGTTTTGGTAGGAGAATCTCATCTTTATAGTATTTTATTTTAATTCGCATGGCTATTTTGAATTAAAATCTTTGAACTTGCATGTCATTGAAATCACATCTGTAAACTGAAATTGATATGAATGACTGAAAATCTAAATCTACCTGAATCCTGAAACCTGAATCTGCTTAAGCTCTGAAAATCTGAAATCAAGAACCTGAACTATGTATAAGAGACTTGCATCTTATTTATATTAGTATCTGCATTTGTTTTATGATTGACCTGAACGACCCCTCAAAAATTCCTGAACAACTTCCTGGCACAAGTTTCCCTCATTACGCAGGGGCTTGTTGCATCCTGAAAAGGGGTTCATGAACGACGATGGTAGGTAGGGGTTCCCATCGGCTATATTCCTGCTCTCGAGATATAGTTTACTCGGGAGGTATTTTAAGTTGAGGATTAAGTCATGAATTATTAAACTTTGCATATAGAAGTTAGAGAAACTAAGACACTGAAACACTGCATCTGTTCTTGAAACTGTTTTCACACATTTAGAAATAAATCTTACATATGATTTTCGCACTTAATTTAGTTTATTATCTGCATATATGATTGACAAGCTATATTCCGATATATGTTTTGAAACCATGATTAGTTAAAAAAAAATGTCGTGGATGTCTTTCTTCTACTGAGCTTTGTTGGTTAGCTCACTCCGACTATACGTCACAGGTCTAGGAAATCTTGGCGTGCATTTAGTGAGGTGATTCGACTACGTGCACGAGGAAGAGCTTGAGGTTCCACCTGAGGAGTTTTTCTCAGTATAGAACTTACTGGTTTTCTTACTTGTGGTGAGAGTTAGACTTGAATTTGTGGGCCCATTTTAGTTGGATATCATAGTTTTATACTTGACTTTGATTTCTGTTATGAGCCATGTTTTGATGATGGTCGGCCATCATCGGTGGTTCTTTACTTTTAATTTCTTTCGCATTTATTTTAGCTATGGATAATTATTGCACTTTACTCTGATATGTGCCATGTTTGTCCGGCTTATCGTTTATTCGATAGGTTGGCAAACTGACCTTTCCTATACCTGAGGGATTGGAAAAGTCGGGTCGTCACAGTTGGTATCAGAGCCTAGTTATTAAGTCTTGTTGGGACCCGAGAATATGGTAGTAGGTTCTATCAGGACATAAGAGACTCAATTAGGACCTTGTCAAAGTTAGTAGAATTTTTGGCCTTAGGTCTTTTAAGGGACTCACAGCTAGGGTTGTAGGTTATGTTTAGAACCTGAGTTGTGGATCTCGCTATCAGTTGGAGTGGAGATAATTGATGATCGTGATAGATGTACAGTCATAGTAGGTGAATTAAGTTTTAGATTTTTTTGTTGGAACCTAGGGCCATGGTGATCACGATCTTTAATTTGAACCTTATGTCATGTTGACAGATCAAAATGGCACAACGCAAGAGATTGAAGACTGTACGCATCGATGAAAATGAGCAGAATAGACAGTTGCTGGAGACGATGATCAACACAATGGCTCGACAGACCTCATTACTCACGGCAATGTTGAGTGAGACGACTCACACCACTCCCTCCACATAGGATGAGTCATGCTCAAGTTGTGGGAAACGACACAGGATGAAGAAATGTAGGTGGGCCACAGGTGAGTGTTTTAGATGTGGCAAACTAGGACATCTGATAAAGGATTTCCCTACGATGGAAACGAAGAAGGCCACACCCGTATCTCAGCAACCTGCCCAAGGTACCTATTCTAAATCGACTATATCTACACCTTCAGGGTCATTCCGTACTTCGAACCCTGCTATAATGGGAGGGTCCGGAGTTCCACAAACTTCACGCACCTCTTCATTCAATCCGATAACATTCTGCGCGAGGTGTGGGAAACTAAACAAGACCGAGGATTGTAGGAGGAACACTCGAGCGTGCTTCCGGTGTGGCACAATCAGGCACATGGTTAAGGATTGTCCTCAGGAGGACAAGGGAAGAACTAGTTTGGCTCCTACTCAGAGATCGACCCGACCTACTGTTCAAGGTCGAGCTTATGCCGTGATGGCTCAGGAAGCTAGAACATCGAATGACGTGATCCAAGGTATTATTAAAAGTTGAGATATCTTCTTATTTTATTTTGTAATATATAATTGCTTGGTATTTAATAAAATTTTGTTAATAAGTTATGGATGAACACACGTGCTTAGAAAATTTTAATTGAAACGCTTGTCTAAACTAAGGTACCCTTTTTATGCGTCGGGAGAGCAACGTAAGCAAAACCGAAGCGCGAGTGTTGATAGACCCCGGGTCTACACATTCTTTTATCACTCTGTTGTTCACTGAGAAGTTGGGCATCGTTCCCAAGGCCCTTGATTTCATCTTGGCAATTCTACGGGTAACTTAGTGAGCACCGATACCATGTGTCAATCAGTGATTGTGATGATCGAAGACCACGAGACGGTAGCTGATTTGATCATTTTGAGCATGGAAGGGTTCGACGTGAAACTGGGATGGATTGGTTATCTACTTATCATACGAGCGTGGATTGTCTTTGAAAGATTGTGACATTCCCCCTGCCGAAGAGAAAATCTTTTCGATTTTTCAAAGTCAAATCCTGTGTGGCACCGTTTATCTCTGCCATTCGAGAAGACAGTATGATGAGGAACAGGTGTGTTGTGGTTATCTGGCATACTTGCAAGATCATAAGGAGGAGGAGAAAAATATTACAGATATTACGATTGCTTGCGAGTATCCAGATATTTTTCCTGAAGTTCTACCTGGATTACCACCTGACAGGGAGATTGAGTTTGCGTCGGGCACTGAACCAGTATCAAAAGCTCCGTATCGAATGGCGCTTGCAGAATTGAAGAGTTGAAGGAGCAGCTTCAGGAACTATTAGATAAAGGCTTTATTAGACCGAGTGTGTCACCCTGGGGAGCACCGGTTCTATTTGTAAAGAAGAAAGACGGTTCAATGCGGCTTTGCATTGATTACCGCCAATTAAATAAGTTGACAATTAAGAATCGTTATCCACTTCCAAGAATTGATGATCTGTTTGATCAGTTACAAGGAGCAAAGTTCTTCTCGAAGATTGACTTGAGGTCAGGCTACCATCAATTGAAAGTTAAACATGAAGACATTCAGAAGACAGCATTCAGAACTCGATATGGGCACTACGAGTTCTTGGTCATGCCATTTGGGTTGACAAACGCACCCGCGTCATTTATGGACTTGATGAACCGGATATTCAAATCACATTTGGACAAGTCTGTAGTGGTTTTTGTAGATGACATCCTCATCTATTCAAAGACGCGAGAAGAACATGAGCAGCATTTGCGAGTGGCTCTACAAACCCTCAGAGACCATAAATTATATGCAAAACTTAATAAGTGTGAGTTTTGGCTTGAGCAGGTCAGTTTCCTAGGCCATGTTATTTTTGAGACCGGTATTACAGTCGACCCAACAAAGATTGAGTCAGTGATGAATTGGGAACAACCAAAGACCGTTATGGAGGTTCGTAGTTTCCTCGATTTGGCAGGCTACTACAGAAGGTTTGTGGAGGGCTTCTCCAAGATATCAGGTCCTCTTACACAACTTACGAAGAAGAATACTAAATTTGATTAGACAGAGTAGTGTGAGCAGAGTTTTCAGGAACTCAAGAAACGATTGACTACTGTGCCAGTACTTGCTATACCGTCAGGCAGGGGAGGTTTTACAGTATACAGTGACGCATCGTATGGGGGTTTAGGTTGTGTGCTTAACCAGAATGAGAGAGTCATTGCTTGTCACAACCCAGATTTTTGAGATCTGTGCATGGCACACTTTGTTGCACATAGGTATATGCGTTTCACAAAGGGACCAAAACACCCAAATACTTAAAGTGTGTACATGGGAAACACACTAGTATATCCCAATTGTGATAAATATAAAAGTGAAGAAGAGAGAAGAGGAGTCCTTACGTAAAACTATTCTAACCTAAATAGAGAGGAGGAGACTATAGAGAAAAAGAAAGGGAAGAAAGGAGCCTGGGAGAACTAGGGTTGCAGAAACTTGGCTCGGCAAGGGAGATCAGAGGTAATGACGGGAGGACGAACCAGGGAGACCGGATAGCCTAGTTGGTTTACAAATCTTAAATCGAACCTGTGCGTGTTTCATCGTCAGAGGTTGATGCATTATAACCGCTAAGGACAAGCATGCTTTGAGATTGTTGAGGTAGGGAGTATTCTTGAAACATGTGCATTATTCTGGGAACTCATATGCGTAGTAAAGTCTATTTAAATAGTAGTATATACTATAAACTCTCATGATAAGTGTGTGTGTGTGTAAAGTGTGAAGAATCCTGAGGTCCCCAGGGGACGAAATATAATGTGGTTAAATCAGAGAAAGTTGAAATAGAAGTATGGGGCATCCCAGGGATGCGTAAGAAACTAAATAGAGAAACAGAAACAATGTGATAAGGCCTAATGTAATATATCTAGCACATTCACGGTGAACAACTATATGTAAAGCACATTGATATTTTTATTATTTAAGGTTGATCAGAATACCCCACCGACGTGGCGGGATACCCATGACTGACTCGGCAGGATATCCGTGACCGGTACGGCGGCCAATCCGTATAGATGTAACACATCCCAGGGATGTAGATTGAGAATAGACCCGCCTATGAGAAAGGGGCTTGGGCAGTATTCCCAGGGGATACACATAATCACTGTCTAGTTAGGCGACGATGGCGGGTATTCCAACGGGGCTCGATGCTATAGTGCTCGAGGATTACTTAAGTTAAGATTTAAGTGATTAGGCCAAGTTCACAAATAAATTCTTAAAGAGATTAAACAGAAACTGTGTTAAGATTGGTTGGGAGTCATTGAATTACTTTTATCCTTCAAATTGTTGTACATAAATATTTCTTGAGAATTTATGTTGTTGGTACTAACATATGGAGATAATCTATATGTTCTTTTGTTTTCCCTGAGCTAGGATGTAGCTCACCCCCTTAGACTATCGTCGCAGTCAAGGACTAACGGCAAGGACTTCGGGTGAAGTAAATCCAAAGGCATCGGTGTCTGTACCCACAGAAGAGTCAGAACCTCCTCCTGAGGAATTCTTCTAGGAAACCCGCTGCATACTTTGATAGTGAGTAGAGAGAGAGTACTGTGTATGGCTCGGTATATCGAGCCTTTTCATTTGAATGTTTTAAATACTGTCACTTGGTAGACCACCTAGGAGGAATGAGTATCATCAAACTTTCGGGTATGTCCTTATGTCCATGAATTGGCATGGAACAAGGACAGCCCGGTAGGATTAATTAACTTATAAGTTCTTATTGTTTGCTTAGGGTATTCGCATGTGCTTCAATCACCGTTTGACTGTATATATATAATGAGGAGTAATGATATGAATGTAAGGCACGGCCCTGAAGGTCGTGCTGATGGCACGGATTTCGGGATGCCGAAATTCGGGCTGTCACAGTTGGTATCAGAGCCTTTTCCTTCCAGAGTTCTGACTATCATATCGTCAGAATATAGGGACTTCTGCTAACGAGATTTTAATTCTCATGCAGACCGTTATGTTTCCTAGAGGGAGAGGCCGACCCAGGGGTGGCCATGATAGGAATTTCGCTTGATGAGATGGGTTCGTCTCACCTCACAGCAGTGCCATTGGGAAAGCAGGAGATTCCCAGAGCAAGGGCTGTGGAGGAAATCAAAATCAGCGGAGGAGCAAGATCGGATAGACATGATCGAGACCAAAGGGAACAAGATAGGGTGAGAGAAAGGAATGAGGAAAGTGAAGAGCGTCAGAATGATGCACAATGGAGACCATGGCAATCCATGGCACAACAAGCGTCCCTTGGCGATCAGATTACCACAACCTCGAACACCTACCCCTCCAAAGAGGACTTACACCTTTATTGGCTTCAGCATTCACCGAGTTC
Source organism: Chloranthus sessilifolius (assembly GCA_021018995.1). Classification (NCBI taxonomy): domain Eukaryota; kingdom Viridiplantae; phylum Streptophyta; class Magnoliopsida; order Chloranthales; family Chloranthaceae; genus Chloranthus; species Chloranthus sessilifolius. Next base: position 82,996,489 of record CM037586.1, on the reverse strand, counting down.
AGAAGAATGAGACCTCCCAATTTTTCAGGACAGGCAGACACAATGGCCGCGGAAAACTGGTTGGGAGAAATGGAGAAGGTGTTCAGCGTACTGACATGCACAGAGGATCAGAGCGTCCGTTGGGCAGATATATGTTAGATGGAGAATTTGGACCTTGGTGGAAATCGATTAGCATGGACGAGAGCACAAGAAACTCCAAACGTGTCGTGGACTTGGGACGAATTTGTAGAAGAATTCAATAAACAATATTTTCCTGAAGTTGTGAGAAATCAAATGGAGACCCAATTTTTACAACTAGCTCAAGGAAGAATGACCGTGAGAGAGTATGGAGTGGAATTCATAAGACTGGCTCGCTTCGCCCCAGACTACGCAATCTCAGACGTGATGAAAGCGAAGAGGTTCCAACAGGGCTTACGGTCGGACATCCGAGGGGGTGTTGCGCCCTTCGGTGAGACTTATGGAGTAATGAGTAAGGCATTGGTGGTTGAGGAAGAAAATAATAACCGATACCGTCAAAGGAACATCAAAGGCGTAGAATGCACCGATCTGAATAGGACTGGGGGTTATGAATCGTCATATAAGAAACAGAGGTTTATAACACCAAATCAGAAACCGTCATTCCAGTCGGGTTATGGGAGAGCTGCTCCACAATCGACTCATCAAAATTATCCGTTGCTCGCATCAGGGAGATCGATGAGGTGTCAAGGTCCTACTTATTCCAACAGGACTACAACTCCACAAGTTTTTCCGAGAGCTGCTAATTCATTTCAAGGAAACTTGTGCTAAATGTGGCAAGTCCCATAAAACAGCAATTTGTAGGCAAGGAATGCGAAATTTGTTTCAAGTGTGGCAAGATAGGTCACATGATGAGAGCGCCTGAGACGACCCGAGGAAAAGACGGCTCCAACCTCCATGCCACAACCAATTCAAGCTCGAAGCTTTGTTATTCGAGGAAGAGCTCTGTGATTGCTTTCGAGAAGCGAGTGGAGTGTACCCGACATTATCCAAGGTGAGAACTCATTTAAAATAGAGAATTTCGGATTCAATATAACTCTAGATAAAGAATGAGTTGATATTAGGATATATATAAATATATATAACATATTAAACGTAAGAGTGAAAATTGTTTATGGATATGTTGTATATGCATTATATGCATGTATTGTAGATGCGTTCTGATTCTGAGAAAGGGTGCTTTCGTAGCACATGGCCTTGATCTTGATAGACCGAGTCTACCACTCCTTCATTACCCCTAGATTTGCGAAAAGAATGAAGATTGTTAGGAAACCTGGACTTTGTGTTATCGGTGTCCATCCCAATGTGAATTAGTGGACACGGAATTAGTCTGCAAATCGGTAGTAGTAAGTATTAGGGATCACGTGGTCCACGAATTAGAGGCAAATCTAATATGGTTGGACATGCAGGGATTCGATGTAATCCTTGGCATGGATTGGCTGTCCCAACATTCCGCAACAGTGGACTGCAAGGATAAGGTTGTTGTTTTCCGCCCTAACACGAGGAGATCGTTTCGATTTCAGGGGGAGAGGTCGACTCAGGTACCACTTATATCTGCAGTGAGAGCAGAACGTTTAATTAGGAAAGGGTGTAGTGGTTATTTGGCATTTTTGAAGGAGGATAAAGAAGAAAAGAATATTATCTCGGACATCGCTGTGGTGCGAGAATTCCCAGATGTATTCCCAAAAGAATTGCCAGGATTACCTCCAGAAAGAGAAGTAGAATTTACGATCGACTTAGCACCAGGAACGGAACCTATTTCAAAAGCACCTTATAGAATGGCCCCTGCAGAGTTGAAAGAATTGAAAGAACAACTGCAAGAGCTCATGGACAAGGGATTCATACGACCAAGCGTGTCTCCATGGGGAGCACCGGTGTTGTTCGTGAAAAAGAAGGATGGGTCGATGCGTTTGTGCATCGACTACCGCCAATTGAATAAAGTCACGGTGAAGAATCGGTATCCGTTGCCAAGAATAGATGACTTATTCGACCAATTACAAGGAGCAAAACACTTCTCCAAGATCGACCTAAGATCTGGGTACCATCAGTTAAGAGTCAGGGCCGAGGACATTCAGAAAACGGCTTTTAGAACACGGTATGGACACTATGAATTTTTGGTGATGCCATTTGGGCTGACAAATGCACCAGCATCGTTTATGGACTTGATGAATAGAGTGTTTAAACCACACTTAGACTCCTGTGTGGTAGTATTTGTTGATGACATCCTAATCTACTCAAAATCGAAAACGGAGCATGAAGAACACTTACGTGTCGCTCTACAAACCTTGCGTCAACACCAGCTGTACGCCAAGCTCAGCAAATGTGAGTTTTGGCTAGAAAAGGTTAGCTTTCTGGGACATGTCATCTCCAAGCATGGTGTCACTGTAGATCCCGCTAAGATCGAGGCAGTAGTGAACTGGGAACAACCAAAAACCGTGACAGACATCCGAAGTTTCCTCGGACTGGCAGGTTATTATCGACGCTTCGTAGAAGGATTTTCAAAAATATCAGGACCTCTCACAAGGCTTACAAGAAAGGACTCAAGATTTGAGTGGAGTGAGGCGTGTGAAAAGAGTTTTCAAGAACTCAAGAAAAGACTCACCTCAGCTCCAGTGTTAGCCATTCCATCAGGCAGTGGAGGATTCGCAGTTTATAGTGATGCTTCGTATAACGGGTTGGGTTGTGTACTAAATCAATATAAAAAGGTAATAGCTTACGGTTCCAGACAGTTGAAAGAGCACGAAAGGAACTACCCAACACACGATCTGGAACTAGCTGCAGTCATATTCGCATTAAAAATATGGTGACATTACCTATACGGAGAAACATTCGAAATTTTCACTGACCATAAAAGCCACAAATAACATTTTACGAAGGCGAATATGAGAGGTGGATGGAATTTCTCAAAGATTACGATTTTCTATACTGATCATCCGAGCAAAGCTAACGTAGTGGCCGCCTTGAGTCGAAAGAGTTCCATACGCTAGCCTAATTTCAGGTATACATCGATGGAAGTTGTTGGAGGATCTAGCGTTATGTGGTGCGACATCCAACCACAAGCCACGAGAGCCTTCTTAGCCAACATATCGTGAAGCCGGTGATATTTGAACACATAAGAACTACAGATGAAAGACCCGATTCTAACACGGATACATCAAAATGTAATAGAAGGTACTACCTCGAAGTTTTCAATCAAGGAAGACGGTTCCTTAACATTCAAAGGGCGGCTTTGCATTAGGACAACGCCGAATTATGAAACGATTCTTTGACGAATCCACAGGTCAAGTTATGCGATCCACCGGGAAGCACGAAGATGTATCGGGATCTGAAAAGAATTAGTGGAGAGGGTTGAAACAAGATGTGGCGAGTATGTTTCACGATGTTTGGACGTGCCAACAAGTGAAAATCGACCATAGACACCCGACTTATTACGCCCTTACCCATACCGAATGGAAATGGGAATCTATCTCAATGGATTTCATAGTCGGGTTACCACGAACTCAAGGAGGCATAACGCCATTTGGGTAGTGGTTGATCGATTAACTAAGTCGGCACATTTCTTGCCGTACAACACGATGTACACAGCGGGAAGATTAGCAGAACTTTACATGAAGGAAATCGTTCGCTACATGGGATTCAAGTAGCATTGTTTCGAATGAGACCCATTATATCGTCAAAGTTTTGGAGGAAATTCCAAGAAGGAATGGGAACTAAGTTGGATTTCGACGGCATTTCACCCACAAAGCAGACGGGCAAACCGAGAGGGTCAACTAGTCATTGAAGACATGCTTAGGGCATGTATGTTAGAATTGCAAGGATCGTGGGATCAACATCTACCATTGATTGAGTTCGCTTATAATAATAGTTTTAGGGCGAGCATTGGGATGGCACCGTATGAAGCATTATGCGGAAGGCGATGTAAAGTCGCCAATCAATTGGGAAGAAAGCGGGGAGAAATTTGTTTTGGGACCCGAGCTACTTGAAGATACGCGCCATTGTCCGCATGATCGGGGAGAGGCTAAAAAGGCGGCTCAGGCGAACTGAAAAGTTATCTTGACATCAAGCGGACGATGTAGACTTTAAAGTGGGGAACATGTGTTTGTGAAAGTATCACCAATGAAGGAGTGATGAGATTTGGGAAGAGGGAAACTAAGTCCCCGCTATCTCGGACCGTTTGAAGTTTTGGGTCGAGTGGGAGAAGTAGCCTATCGCATTGGTTTGCCACCATCGTTTGATCAAGTACACAATGTTTTCCACGTATCGATGCTTAGGAAATATCTCAATGACCCTGATCACGTACTGAGCGGCCAATCATTCGAAATGCATGAAGATATGACCATGATTGAAGAACCCGTAGAAATTGTAGATCGAAAGGAACAGGTGTTGCGAACAAAAGTGATTCCCTTAGTACTTGTTCGATGGAAGAACCATCCGATCGAAGAGGCAACATGGGAACGTGAGGCGGATGTTAGAGAACAATATCCCAAATTGTTCGGAGTTGCCAACTGAATGATTTTTATTGGTTTGAAAATATGTAATTTCGGGTACTATGAAGGTTAGGTATGTTTTCTTTTGATATATGATTGCAAACAATGTTTGAAAAAAAAAAAAAAAAAAAAAAAAAAATTTCTCGTTGAACTCTAAATTTATGAATCTAGTGATAAATCGAAATTTAATGAACAAAAGGTCCCAGATAAAAGTTTCTGGTCTCGCTCGAGCGACCACTTACGACCGCTCGAGCAAGCCCACATAAAATCATACTTCCTCTCGCTCGAGCAATAACAAATCCTCGCTCGAGCGAGGTATGTAGACCGCTCGAGCGATGGTTTATAACCGCTCGAGCGAGGTAACAATATATAATAATGGCGGTTACATGCTCGCTCGAGCGAGGGCTAATGACCGCTCGAGCGAGGCGGAACTATAAATATGGGAGAGGCCTTGGCGCATGTTCATCTTCAAGCGAAGGAAGAGGAGAGACGAGAGAGGGGGTTAGGGCAAGCAATTTTTCAATCTTTTCGGTCCGCTTCCAGCCGGATTTCAACCATCCGATCCATTAAAACTACTCTTCTAGGAAAAATCTGCCCCTCTCTAAAATTTTTCTTGGCATTTAAACCCTTTAAATACTTAATGGCTTCAAGCCCAAACCCACAACCCAAGAAACGGATGGCAATTCGATCGCCGTCGGCACGCAATAAAGCGCCACAAACCTCGCAACCATCATCAAACCCACCCTCTACTCCAATCACACTGGATGATTGGTGGGGAGCGAAAATTTTTGAAGCCGAATGGGAAATACATCCCTCTTGTTTCGGAGATCCGGCGTCCACCCAGTGGACATCGGACTTCAACACCAACAATCAACTCAAGTCCCTCCTTACACCATTCGGGGATCGATACTACCCGAGGCTAGTGAAGCTTTTCTACCAAACCTTAAACATGAGCATCGATGAGGACGCCATACTTGTTACCATCGATGGTAACGAGTTAGTTTTTAGATGTGCCGACATCTCCTCGACCATGAAATGCCCCCACATCTACACTCCTAGCCCACACATCCTACCACCATTTTCTGGGAACGTAGATTTCCCAACGATCATCTCCGACATCACTGGCGGTAGGTCCGCCTCGGGACAGTCCATCACCCGATCACAACTACCGCCGCGCATGTGGCTTTTAGACATAATTTTCAAAAAGAATTTGCACCCCACCGGCCATGACCAAGAACGTCGAGATGCGTTTTTGCGAGCCCTACACACCGCATTTCACAATAGGTGGATCAATGCACCTATGGTCATTATAAAAGGCATGGCGCATGCCTACAGAAGAAATGTGAGGGGTGCTGTCCCTCCACCTATCAACCGACTACCGTATGCACGACTGATTTCCCGACTTTTGGAGTCGCGAAACGGTAAGGGAGGATTTAGGATTCGGGAGGACGAGTTGTTCCTCACCGACAACGTCGTCCCATACCTCGCCCAGGACTGGAGCAGAAATCTTAAAAGCCTCCAAACCAGCGTCGCCAAGAAGAGAGACCGGCAGGTCTCCAGATCAGCCACCCATCAAACACCGGCAGGACCGACTACTTCATCCACCACAGTTCCGCAGCCCATACCCACTACTGACACGGGCATGATGCGAGAGATCCTTCAGCAAGGAAGGGATATTAGGTTGCATCAGAGGTTCCAAGAAGCGCTACTTATCGACCTCATGGGCCATGCGTACCCGCAAACCTACATGCAGCGCGTTGGTGCCATGAGGGATTCTATATTTGGAGCATCTGCCTCGGGGTACGAGGAGTGCCACGAAGAGCTGCATTGGTATCACGATAAGATTAGGAAATAGTAAATATTCGAACACCTGGCATGTAATATTTGGAAAACTTGATATGGATGTTAAATTTCTTTTGTGATTAAAACTAGCGTGGCATGAATGGCACAAGTTTTGGTTTGGGTAGATGATAAAGATGTGTGGAATCAGTATCGATGTTTTTTTTTTTATGAAATTGTTTTGTTTTTGTTGTATGAAAATTGTGGGTATGACCAACACTGATAGCTGCAAATGCGGCTACATAGTTAAATTCCTGATTGTTATGCAAGTCAAATAACAAAAATGGTACCGAGTTAAGAAAATAATATCGATTTTCGAGGGCGAAAATCTTATAAGTTGGGGTGATTGTCACAACCCAGATTTTTGAGATCTGTGCATGGCACACTTTGTTGCACATAGGTATATGCGTTTCACAAAGGGACCAAAACACCCAAATACTTAAAGTGTGTACATGGGAAACACACTAGTATATCCCAATTGTGATAAATATAAAAGTGAAGAAGAGAGAAGAGGAGTCCTTACGTAAAACTATTCTAACCTAAATAGAGAGGAGGAGACTATAGAGAAAAAGAAAGGGAAGAAAGGAGCCTGGGAGAACTAGGGTTGCAGAAACTTGGCTCGGCAAGGGAGATCAGAGGTAATGACGGGAGGACGAACCAGGGAGACCGGATAGCCTAGTTGGTTTACAAATCTTAAATCGAACCTGTGCGTGTTTCATCGTCAGAGGTTGATGCATTATAACCGCTAAGGACAAGCATGCTTTGAGATTGTTGAGGTAGGGAGTATTCTTAAAACATGTGCATTATTCTGGGAACTCATATGCGTAGTAAAGTCTATTTAAATAGTAGTATATACTATAAACTCTCATGATAAGTGTGTGTGTGTGTAAAGTGTGAAGAATCCTGAGGTCCCCAGGGGACGAAATATAATGTGGTTAAATCAGAGAAAGTTGAAATAGAAGTATGGGGCATCCCAGGGATGCGTAAGAAACTAAATAGAGAAACATAAACAATGTGATAAGGCCTAATGTAATATATCTAGCACATTCACGGTGAACAACTATATGTAAAGCACATTGATATTTTTATTATTTAAGGTTGATCAGAATACCCCACCGACGTGGCGGGATACCCATGACTGACTCGGGATGTAGATATCCGTGATGCACGGGCGGCCAATCCAGTATAGATGTAACACATCCCGTGGATGTAGATTGAGAATAGACCCGCGTATGAGAAAGGGGCTTGGGCAGTATTCCCAGGGGAGACGCATAACAACTGTCTAGTGAGACGGCGATGGCGGGTATTCCATCGGGGCTCGATGCTATAGTGCTCGAGGATTACTTAAGTTAAGATTTAAGTGATTAGGCCAAGTTCACAAATAAATTCTTAAAGAGATTAAACAGAAACTGTGTTAAGATTGGTTGGGAGTCATTGAATTACTTTTATCCTTCAAATTGTTGTACATAAATATTTCTTGAGAATTTATGTTGTTGGTACTAACATATGTGCGGGAGATAATCTATATGTTCTTTTGTTTTCCCTACGGAGCTAGGATGTAGCTCACCCCTTAGACTATCGTCATGTCAAGGACTAACGGCAATGACAAGGACTTGGTGAAGTAAATCCAAAGGCATCGGTCAGTATACCCTGAAGAGTCGAACCTCCTCTGAGGAATTCTTCTAGAAACCCACGCATACTTTGATAGTGAGTAGAGAGAGAGTACTGTGTATGGCTCGGTATATCGAGCCTTTTCATTTGAATGTTTTAAATACTGTCACTTGGTAGACCACCTAGGAGGAATGAGTATCATCAAACTTTCGGGTATGTCCTTATGTCCATGAATTGGCATGGAACAAGGACAGCCCGGTAGGATTAATTAACTTATAAGTTCTTATTGTTTGCTTAGGGTATTCGCATGTGCTTCAATCACCGTTTGACTGTATATATATAATGAGGAGTAATGATATGAATGTAAGGAGCCACGTACGAAGGTCGTCTTGATGTACAATTCGAGATGCGAAATTGGAACATCACATTGCTTATGGGTCTAGACAGCTAAAAGACCATGAGAAGAATTACCCGACGCATGATCTTGAGTTGGCAGCAGTGATTTTTGCTCTGAAGATTTGGAGGCATTACCTTTATGGGAAGACCTTCGATATATTTACTGATCATAAGAGCCTTAAGTATCTCTTCTCATAGAAAGAGTTGAATATGAGATAGCTTCGATGGATAGAGTTCTTAAAAGATTATGATTGTACCATCCAGTACCACCCCGGGAAAGCAAACGTAGTGGCAGATGCGTTAAGTCGAAAGTTCTCTGCTCAATTATCACATCTCACCGCAAGGGTGCGACGATGGCATCTATTGGAAGATATGGCTCTAAGTAGCATGAGATTTGACGTAAAAGGTTTAGATGCGTTAATGGCTACGCTGGTGATTTGTTCCACTCTCTATGAGAACATTCGTAGACTTCAGATGACAGATGATGAACTTATGGCTATCAGGCGTGATGTGATTGGGGGAAGTAAACTAGATAATTCTATCAAAGATGATGGCACTTTGTTGTTTAGAGATCGGGTATGCGTACCAACTAGTACTGAGCTTCGGGACACTATTTTGGAAGAGGTTCATAAGTCTATGTACGCTATTCACCCTGGCAGTACCAAGATGTACCAGAACTTAAAGAAAAGCTTATGGCGGAGAGGTTTAAAGAAAGATGTTGCTGTGTATGTCTTGAGATGTCTTATGTGTCAGCAAGTAAAGGTGGATCACCGAAATCCGGCAGGACTGTTGCAACCACTACCAATACCTGAGTGGAAATGGGAGGATATTTCTATGGACTTTATTTTAGGATTGCCAAGAACATTAAGAAAGCACAATGCCATCTGGGTCATTGTGGATCGATTGACTAAGTCCGCATACTTCCTGCCTTATAATACGTCGTATACCGCCAACAAGCTCACAGAATTATACATGAAGGAGATAGTTAGGCTGCATGGTATACCGGTCAGTATCGCATCCGATAGAGACCCGATGTACACATCTCAGTTTTGGCAATGATTTCAAGAAGGGATGGGCTCCAGGCTCCATTACAGTACGACATTCCATCCTCAGACCGATGGGCAGACTGAGAGGGTGAATTAGATTATAGAAGATATGTTACGTGCTTGCATGCTGGATTTTTAGAGGTCATGGGACCAACATTTACCGCTGATCGAGTTCGCCTACAATAACAGTTACCAGGCTAGCATTGGCATGGCACCTTACGAAGCTTTGTATGGACGGCGGTGCAGGTCTCCGCTTAATTGGGAAGAAGTGGGTGAAAAACTCATTTTAGGTCTCGAGATCGTGGGGAATACAATCGAGACAGTTTGGTTAATCCGTGAGAGACTATGCATTGCTCAAAGTCGTCAGAAGAGCTACGCTGATATTAAAAGGAACTATGTTGAGTTTAAGGTGGGAGACAACGTATTTGTCAAAATCTCTCCTACAAAAGGCGTGATGCATTTTGGAAAGCGTGGGAAGCTGAGTCCGCGCTATGTTGGACCTTTTAAGGTATTGGGCTGAGTCGGCGAGGTTGCCTATCGAGTAGCCTTGCCACCGCAGCTATCGGGCATGCACAATGTGTTTCATGTGTCCATGTTGCGAAAGTATGTGAAGGATCCAACTCACGTATTGGACTACCAGCCCATTGAGCTCCAAGAAGACCTATCCTTGGTTGAGGAACCGATACAAATCTTGGATTGTAAAGAATAAATCTTACAGACAAAGACCATTCCCTTAGTACTCGTGAAGTGGCGGAACCATTCTTCAGAGGAAGCCAGATGGGAGCATGAAGCGGAGATTCACGAGCAATTTTTACAACTTTTCTAGTGAAGGTATATTGTAAACTATAGTTATGTAAGAAAACCCTACGTACATTTAAATTCTTGAAATTGTTTCTTTAAAAAAAAAAAAAAAAGAGAATTTCTTCAAAATTTTCAATGTTAAATTGGTTAATAACATCGATGCTTTACATATATATCTATAACGATCACACAATAAAATCTTAAATATCATATTTATTCATTCTCGGTTAGAACCGTGTGTCTGTTGGAACCCATGTTATCAGTTAGAACATGTTATCAGGCATGTGTTTATGCTTCTGAATAAGTATTCGATTCTGACATCTGAAATTTCTATTCAAATAATTACCGACATAGTGCATGTAGTCTAGTGCGAAAAGGGTGAGGTAGGTGTGTGTGCTAGGTTTGTGTCATGGTGAAGTATGTTTCCAGGCATGTGACACTTGGGAAAGTATGCATCCATGTACAGAAGCAATCCTCTATGGCAGTATGGGATGCCACACGCAGTTCATCCAGGTTACAATGGATCCCGCCCCTTGAAAGCGTGCTTAGTGAAGCCTATCGCATCGCGACCAAAGTTCTTTGACTATAGACTGTTTCAATTTTGCCTTATGCTGGTGTTAGGATAAGGACTTATCGTAGATCGGTTTATCTATTCATTACATTTTCGAGGATGAAAATTCCTAAGGAGGGTAGAATGTAAAGACCCGTATTTTGAACCCGAGTTAGACTAACCCCGTGTGTGTATTCGGCTTGGCGACCGACATCGCCATTTGTTTTGAATTTTTATTTAGATGTGATTGTACGGACAGATTCTGATTTAGAGACCATTTGGACCCTCGTGTGACAGTTGTGCACCGACCTTGGTGTGGCCGCTCAACACCAGTCCTGAGTTTTAAAATTAGAAGTGTATAACACACAAGAGGTGTGTGTGTGCTTAACTTTGTGAGCAATCCTATTATAAGAAGGAATTGCATTCCCGTATTATACTAGGTTTTGTTAAGAAAGGAAGAGACGTGAGTGCCGTGAAGAACCGTAGCCATTTGATAGTCGTCCAACCGTGCGAAACACCGTCTTCTCTCTTCTTCAATTATCGTAGTAGATCAGTTTAGAAAACCTCCTCCTCTAGAACCCTCTTTTGTTGAAATCCCTTGAACCTTAGAAAGAACTTGAATCAACCTTGGATTTGTAGTTGGCGATTGGAAGAGGTTGAGATCATTGGGGACGTGTTGGAGTTGTCTCTGTGAACTCGTGGGATCGATCGCGGTACGAATCGTCGAGGAAACCCGTCGGTTTCGTTCCGAAGCTCCGTTCGCGTGACTCGTTCTAATCAAGGAATCCTTAGATTAAAGGTACGTTTCAATTAAATTTATTGATTAACATCATTGGATTAGCCATGGGTTTTTGTTTTGGGATGTATGGTTTTCGATTCGGGTGAAAATTGGGGGGAGAATCGCGATCCGAATCGAGTTCTGAAAGTCAGAACTCTCGTTGTCGTTGTTGCTCGCTCGAGAGAGGATGCACCAAGAGTTTGACTTTAGAAGTCATATACTTGAAAAATATTCTTTGTCCTCACTCGAGCGAGCTTAAGTCATCACTCGAGTGAGAAAATTTTGAAGGATCTCGCTCGAGCAAGCTATTTTAATCACTCGAGCGAGGTATCGCTGAACTCCGATACTTTCTTGGTATTTTAGTCATAACATTTTACTCCAAACTCTGATTGAGATGATTCTTTTTTGCGTTGTAAAGATAATAGAAAAATGTACAACTTTCATGTTTTGACCAATTCGTGAATCGATCATCTTGAGGGTAAAATATGTATGAGAAGGTTACGTCAAATTCTAGGATTGGCGCAACTTGCTCGTTTCGACTTGTTTTCGAGGAAACACTTAAATAGGTCTATATTATTAGTGATTAGAGTTAATCTTAATACATGAACGTATATTTGTGATGTAGATTAAGGGCGAGAGACCATCAATAGGACTTTGCTTGACTTCGCGTAACTCCGAGTTTTGGTAGGAGAATCTCATCTTTACAGTATTTTATTTTAATTCGCATGGATATTTTGAATTAAAATCTTTGAACTTGCATATGTCATTGAAATCACATCTGTAAACTAAAATTGATATAAATAACTGAAAATCTAAATCTACTTGAATCCTGAAACCTGAATCTGCTTAAGCTCTGAAAATCTGAAATCAAGAACCTGAACTATGTATAAGAGACTTGCATCTTATTTATATTAGTATCTGTATTTGTTTTATGATTGACCTGAACGACCCCTCAAAAATTTCTGAACAACTTCCTGGCACAAGTTTCCCTCATTACGCAGGGGCTTGTTGCATCCTGAAAAAGGGTTCATGAACGACGATGGTAGGTAGGGGTTCCCATCGGCTATATTCCTGCTCTCGAGATATAGTTTACTTGGGAGGTATTTTAAGTTGAGGATTAAGTCATGAATTACTGAACTTTGCATATAGAAGTTAGAGAAACTAAGACACTGAAACACTGTATCAGTTCTTGAAACTATTTTCACACATTTAGAAATAAATCTTACATATGATTTTCGCACTTAATTCAGTTTATTATCTACATATATGTTTGACAAGCTATATTCCGATATATGTTTTGAAACCATGATTAGTTAAAATAAAATGCCGTAGATGTCTTTCTTCTACTGAGCTTTGTTGGTTAGCTCAATCTGACTATACGTCACAGGTCCAAGTACTGACGTGGCTGTTCAGGGCTGTGAGACTGATCCTGACTACGTACTTGAGGAAGAGCTTGAGGTTTCACCTGAGGAGTTTTTCCCAGTATAGAACTTACTAATTTTCTTACTTGTGGTGAGAGTTAGACTTGAATTTGTGGGCCCATTTTAGTTGGATATCATAGTTTTATACTTGACTTTGATTTCTGTTATGAGCCATGTTTCGATGATGGTCGGCAATCATCGGTGGTTCTTTACTTTTAATTGCTTCCGCATTTATTTTAGCTATGGATAATTAATGCGCTTTACGCTGATATGTGCCCTGTTTGTCCGGCTTATCGTTTATTCGATAGGTTGGCGAACCGGCCTTTCCTATACCTGAGGGATTGGGATAGTCGGGTTGTCACATAAACAGTGGTATACAAAATATGTGTGTATATACATAGAGTCTCAAGTCTAAAATACTAAAAATCCACACTATACAGAGTCCAAGGCACTGAACTATGGATAGAAATCCTCTGGCGGAAGATCTTCTTCTTCCGGTACGTAATCAGGATCAGTCTCAAGTTCAGGATCCTGTTCAGTACCTACACCTATGACATATGATGTTGGGATGAGCTAACAGTCTAAGCTCAGTAGAAAAAAATACTAACCACATTTCATATTAGCAAAACATAGATTCAATAATTATCATTCAAAAGACATTTTTCAAATCAAAAACAGAAAACTAAGTGTCAATAGCATTTTCATGTCAGCAAAATAACTAATTTCGAAGGCTTTTTTTTTATAAAAAACAAAACAAATGTTTAAAACATTGTCATATCCAAAACAAAATTTCTTCAAAGTCAAAGTCTATAACATTTCAGAAATCAATATCATTTCAGATTTAGAGTTCTTACAATTCGAAAATCATGATCGGGTTTACGTTCAAAGTTCATATGATTCAAATATTACATTCGGATTTCCAATTCAAAGTCAAATTCATATTATAATCAATACAAAATTTGGGTCTAAAGCATCCCAGTAAGTGGGAACAGAGCATTCTAGTAAGTGGAAACAGAGTCGTAACCCCGGGGCCTCTACCCCTCTTTAGTGCCTCTACTCCTCTTCCCCCAATTTCAAAGTCAAATTCAAAGTTCAAATTCATAATCAAAGTTCACATATCGTATTCAAATTTCATAATCAGAGGCCAAAGTTCTAGATTCTTATTCAACAGATTCGATGCAATGTTCAAAGTTCCTAAGGAAAGTCACATTCCAAATCATTTTCAATGTCATATTCAATTCATTTTCAGATTTTAAATTTGCAGTTCAGGGAGTTTACAGTTCAAATTTTCAATGATCGAATCTAAGCAATTTACATTACATGAATCTACAATTCAAAAATTGGAAATGTATTATGCATTGAGTTTTCCCTACCTCGATTTTGATGACACGCAAAGTCTAATAAGCAGCCTTCATTGACGACCTAAAACTCATCAAAACCTACATGATGTTCATAAATCATGCGTCAAATACCATTGGATCAAAATGAATTGAAGTTTCATAAGTTTCACGAAATAAAAATGAACGCAGTCAAAACTGCAAAATTCTCTTGAGAAATTTCCAAAATCGCTCGAGCGATTTTGGAAAACTCCATGTGGCAGAATAAAACTCACTCGAGCGAGTTCCACCTGAGCTTTTTGGCCTAAAAAATTCGCTCGAGCAAATTTTCCTGAAAGTGTCTCGCTCGCACAAATTCCAATTCGCTTGAGCGAATTGGCGCGGTTCAGCAACCTTTGGGATTTTTGCTTCTTCAACCCGAATCATTCCAAAACCTTACACAACTCCCAAATCACCCACAAATTGTATCTAAACTTATATATATGTATGCATGTATTTTCACCCAGCAATATCTCTAACTCAAATTTTATGCCCAAACTTTTCAAACTTGCACTTGATTGAGAACTCTAAGCCGAGGGAACTAGTGTCAGGAAACAATGCCTACACAACAACCTGGCCTGGAGGAAATCAAACCCCACACGAGAAGTACTTATATTATTTTGGCAACACTAGGAAGCAGCAACAGGGGAAGGACTTCCTAAATCCTAGAACACTACCCATAACTCGATCATCATGTCTCGTATCTTAAACATGCATACTTATACGTATCATCCCTGCAATCATCACAAGTCATTCGCCAGTCGTAGGTCATTATTTTCAAAACCATGTTGGGAATCATCTAACTCCTTAGCCACCTTCCAATTCGGGCAAGTTGATCGAAAGGACTAGTGGATCATGAAACTCTCTTTCCGAAATATAGATAACTCTGGATTCTCACACACCCTTCCAACCATTGGAGTTGATGTTAGAGTAAAAAAATGAAAATATAAGGTTCCATCAAATCTCATAATTCTTTCGTTAATAGGTTGTTTCAAAAATATACATAGATGCTTAAAAAAAAAAGAGACAAAAAAGAGAGAAAAGAAGCACAATCGAGCAAGAGCATACGATGAATGAACGGTCAATGAATCCAGAGAAGCATGAATGGAACTATGAGGGCACCCCTAGTATACCCCACCAGGGAGGCATAAGCAAAACCATGAGGGGATCCCTGACATCTCCACACTATTAGATGTCATCGTACGATGGTAGGAGGAGGACACAATGTTGTTGCTCCAAGTGTGCCATAATTGTGTGCATTATGAATAAAGAATTAAAGAATTGAAGAATGCTAGGTTATATGGATGTTAACTTATGAAAGGAATATCGGCAGCACATTGGGGCTAACATTAGCCTGCAAGATCAGGGCCAATTGTAGCAAGTTTTAAAAGTGAGTATATTAAAGATCGTCCACAGAGAATTTGTCTGAAATATGAGATAGACCTCCAGATCTGTGCTACCAGATCTGGCTCTATATTTATCTAGAAAGCAGATGAAATAAGAGAGTTTGGGTTTTGTCACGTTTAACTAAAAACAAATAAAGAAAAGATTTAACTAAATGATCCAGATCCGAGTTGGGCAAGTGTTTGAAATAAAACAAATGGAGAAGTAATAGCTTCATGTATTTTAGCCTTTGAATTTTAATGGAGAATCAGATTCCAATAGAGCAGATTCAATCTTCATCTGCTACCAAAGATGATGTAAGAGAAATAAATCGAATTAAGGAATAGGTTTAGACTTATGGCTATGATCTCGTCAATGGTCACAGATCATCCAATAGTTAATGGCTTTCTTTAGTTCGTAACATGAACATCATCATAAGTCTTTGCTAGAATTAGGTTACCACCGCTAATTCGCACAGGGATGATGAGTTAAGGGATGTTGGATGGGGATGAGTGAATCGAAAGAAGACTAATGCACTAAGGTGAACATTCAGAACCCTAGACATGACTCCAATGGAGAAGACACAAATTACTGACAACCTTTTAAAATCCAAAATTACAATTACAAAGCACGGCTTTAGAAAGCCCTCGGACTTGCGTCTTGAATCCGATCTCCTTGGAGTTACAAATCACTCTCAACAACTCTCAAAAGCAAAACAAAAGAAGCTATTACAGGAGGTACAGATAGGCTATCCGCCGGAAGGTAGGGAAATAGAAATGAAAACTCAAAATCTGGATGCCACAATTGGGCAAATGTCTTCTATTTATAGCTTTCCCTTGATCCGCATGTATGAATTGACCAATCGAAGTGTTCAGATCTGGATTGCCCAATGGCGCTTGAGCACGGGATCCAGATCTGTTACGGCCAATGAAAATGCTCGATCCTGGTTCACCAATCAGCGCTAGAAGCATCAATTCTTATGGAATTCAAAAATCTGTTTGAGCTTTAGAAGTTCCCAAGTGATTTCATCTTTGAGCGCCACATGGGTTGGAATATGCTTTTGGATCTTGATTGGAATCTTCCGAAATGTCCCCTGAGGTCATTAAATGCATTAGGCGCGTCTAAGATTACTGAAATGCCCTTTAAACAAGCAGTAATTCCCGTAATGTCCTTTCGTAGAGTTTAAGTGCCTTTTCGCAAAGTGTTTTGGCTCGAAGTTCTTTTCGCAAAGCAATTTGGCTTCGTAAAGTCTTTTCGCAGGACTTCTCCCGGATCTTCTATTCGAAAGGAAATTTCAACTATTGAGCGTAACATGGTTCTTTTCGAGTAGTTCATTCTTACTCGTAATCAATTGAGCAGAACTTTGACCTTTTCGAAAAGTACTTTTTTCTTTCCGAATTGAGCTTTAGCTTCCATTCTTCTTTGCGAATGGATCCTTTTTCTTCTTCAGGTCTTTGCTTTTTCTTTTCAGTCCTTTTTAACCACTGCTGAGGCTATTTCTTCACTCCCTCTTTGAGCTTGACATGCGTTGTCAGCTTTTTGATCATTTTAGGATGGTTTTCGGATTTGGACCTGTCTTTTTGGTTAGCTGCAATATGAACACGCAAGCACTTATTTAGTCCTCACAAGGTCTTGCAAGGCTCATGTTTAGGGGTGAAAAATGGTATGTTTCACTACCTAACACACCCCCAAACGTAAGCTTTGCTAGTCCACGAGCAAAGAAACATAAAAAACAAGGAGACATAAAACACGAAACATAGAAAAACCAAGTAAAGAGCCACTTTTGTAGGAAGCAGTGCATTTAGCATATGCAACAAGCCTTTTAAACCCCTAGGTGATCCCTAGAGGAGGAGTGAAGTCTCTGAGGGTTTTCAGTGAAGGTACCCACAAACTTCTCCATGGGACGTTGGCATTAGTGCCTTTGTTATCTCATGAGCAATCAAAGATCGAAATTAGTTACTCTTGAATCCATGTTTACAGAAATTTAGTTGTATTGTTTGCAAGGAGATTTCAACATTTATAAACCTCATGAATGTTTCAATATTTCCAATCGTGACATCATAGAAAATCATACAAATGTGTGAGCTCATCCTATGGATAAAAATTAGGTTATAAGTCATACTTAATGTGCTCAAGTTCCAACCCAAACACTCACCAGGTATACTCTCATCGGTGTTTTGTTGAGGGGTTCGTTTTCACTCAAGCTCAAGAGCGCTTACATCTCCCAAATGGATGCTCTGTAAGCATGAGCATAGGCACATTTCTCGTGGCATCATTGACATCTCCTCACCATAGATTGGGTCACTTCTTATCTCCACATGACTCACTCAACTTTGGATCACAAGGGCTTTTAATCTAGGTTTGTTTGTATGGCTTATGGAGTGAAGTTTCAAGGAAAGGCGTTTGAGCAGGGGTTTGAATTTGAGAACTCGAAGTGCGGGGAGATGGTTCATGACTCCACCTTTTGAGTTTAGCTTCTTTCTTCTTCTTTTGAGATTCTCACATTCACGGTGATCGAGTTCTTTCTTTGATCTTGCATTTTCAACATAAGGTCCTTTTTGCCTTTTTGCTTGCAACTTTTCACATTGTTTGTCTCTTCCTTTCTCGGTCACCATATTACTGTTTTGAGGTATTTTCTCTTCATTTTCTTGATATTGCCTAGAAATGGTCCATCTTGATTCTTTCTCCTTTACCTCCAATTCTCGAGTGAGGAAGGCTGAATTAGTTCCATAGGTTCAGTGCAAGTACTTTTGGGTATTTTGATGAAGAATTGTAGGATTCTGACTCAAATGGGGTACAAAGCAGGGCAGATTTTTCTTGGTTGGTTCTGATTAGGTTCATGTCCAAAGAAGGCCTTGATCTTTTCTTGATCTCATGAGTCTTGTCACTTGTTTCAATTTGGAGTTTCCTAACTTCTAGTGGATCTAATGCCTCACCAATCCTTTGAATCGAGAAAAAATTGCCTCAGTCCTCTTCTTGAGATGGAAAATATATGGGCTCAATTCTCACTTTGGTTATGGTTTTTCCTTGAGCTTTTAAGTATATCTTTACCTTTTCTCTTCCTTTTGACTTACTACGTCTTTGATACCGGTATGTTTTTATGGTGTAATCATCATGGAAATGTAGACTATCGCAAGGTTTAGAATGTCTAAATTTTTGCAAAGAATATTTAAAAATTTCCTAGTTAACTTGATTCTTAAGTACATTAAATTCTTTCCCTCCTTACTTAGGTGATTTTACGCCTTTATCTTCTTTGTCCAGGGCGGGATCATGCCACACCCCCAAACCTATGAGGAGGCGGTGTCCTCCTGGTTCAAAGGTGGCATGGTCCCATTATTAGGGAAAAACATGAAGGAAATCATAAAGCAGAAAGTAAAACATGACGGTGACCATTGGAGAAAGCAAAACTTATTGACTAGAAACATTACGAGAAGAAAAAGAAAATTAAAAGGCGGAGGGGGAATTTGGGATTAAGGGAGAGGCGAAAAACACCGTCCTCAGTTTGATGTAAGGAAAAAATAAAATAGGCTTGCTACGCTTCTGAGATCTAACGAAAAGATTGGAAAAATAATTCTGGACAATGAGAAAAAAGTAAAAATAAGAAAAACAAGAATAAAAAAATTGGAAGTGCAGAATTGGACAAAAAGAACGATTTATATATTGTATTTAGAAACAAAGTACATGCAAACATTAATAACTTGGATCAAAGTCGCTATCATAAGTTGGGTCATTGGGGTCGAGCTAGAGTCCTTTGGTTGAACTTGAATCGAGTTGGAATCGAACTTGATGGTGATTTCTGAATGGAATTCTTGAGCTCGGTGTACTCTTGGACTTGATCTTCTTGGTGAGGCCAGGATGTTTGGTCAGGTGGCTATTTTCTTACTGTTCTTGAGCTAAGCGAGCTTGGAGCATAGCCACCTTGTCTGCTCGGCCTTGACCAATTGGAATGGTTGTCCAACGGATCCCTCATCTTCTCTCTCAAAATGCATGAAGTGCTCTAATTTTTTGATTTTGGCCTCATAAGGGGTTCGGATGTAGGCCTCCAAATCAGCCAGCCCCTTCTGCACATCCCTACGGATGTAGGGATTTTCTGTCATAACTTTGGGAGAGGTGGCATATCTAGGGAGGGATGGAGTGGTAGGGGACTAAAGGGGAGGGGGTGGTGAAGGGGGTCTGCATTTGGGTAGCTAAGTTAGCGAGTGAGGTGGTGATAGAGGGGGGTCTGTTTGGGTAGCTAACTCAGCAACAAGGGGAGGTGAGGCCACAGGTAGTTCAGGGGTGGTTTGGGTAGCCTGGGTGGTAGTGGAGGGGGGAAGCACTAGGACTTCTGGGTCTATTTGGGTTGCCTGTGAGGCAAAATGGAGAGCAGGGATAATGGGGGTAGGTGGTAATGGGGCAGTTAACGACTGGATGAGCTCCAATGTAGCAGACTGATTGTCTGCATTTGTTTGGAGCTGGGCTTGGATATTTTGGAGGTAGGTGAGGATCTGGGTGTAGGGAGCAGGTGTGGGGGAGATTGGGAAGTAGGTGAAAGGGGGAGGAGCAGGGATAGGTGTAGGATCTAGCTCCATGGTGTCAAATAGGGGTGAATAAGCCTCTGTGGGGAAAGGTTGGGGTTCAGAGGTCTGGGATACCTCAGGTGTATGTGCTGAAGGGGTGTGGGAGTGTGAGCATTGTCCTCAATGTTCTAGAACCTTTGAGAAATGAGGGCATTTGGATAAAAGAAGAAAGAAAAACTAAGAGAAAAAAATCTAAACTATATGCGCAGAAAATAAAATGTAAAATTGAATATATGAGCAAGGAAATGGAAAACATGATATACAAATGCAAGAAAAATCAACAAAACAACGCTAGAACTGCTAAAAAATAAAATCTAAAAATAGCGGATTGCTATGCAAATGGAAGGAAACTAATGCTAATAATAGAGAAACAAAGAAAACAAGGTAAGGAATCATACAAAGTTTAAAAAAAAAATAGAAAAGTGTTGATACAAAAGAATTTGTGAATGCAAAATAGGAAAACAAAGTTAGAAACTAACTATACTCACGAAAAATGACGAAAATTAGTAAAACTAGGACACATTAACCTAAGAAAGAAAAAAAAAAATCTGATCTAAAAGCGAATTTGAAACTAAAATTTCTAAAATAGAAAATCTAATGCCAAATGATACATCCTAAGCCCAAAAAAAAAACAAAAGCCCGAGATACTTATGAATCTAAGTGATTATAAAAATGATTAGTAGGAATATAGTAAAAGCAAGATTCATAAAATGACCCCTTTGTTGATGATGTGTATGAATAAAAAAAATAATAATGAAGCATGGGAGCACATATTAAAACAGAGTTCATACAATTTGAGACCCATTTATGATGAAGAAATCAAGGAAAATAAAATAAGTGGGTCCATTGAATATTCAAAAGCCTATGATCCACTACTCATTATCCTACATGATTCCTAAAAAGAAAAATGATCTCAGGTCCAGATGGGAAAAGTGGATGCAAATGGAGAAAAAGCATTATCTGAAAGATATATATATATTTTTATTTTTATAATTTTCTATTTTTTTATTTTTACTTGTTTTGATCAGCCAGCTCAACAAGAGCCCTTATTTACTCTTGCTGAAAATAATGAGAAACAACTAAGAGATTTTCTATTTGTGTTTTCATTTTCTTTTATTTTGTATTTGGTTTTGTAAAAAAAAAATCGGCATGCCTAAAAGACGATAAATTATAATCGGAACAAACAATAAACACAATGACTTTGGTTCTCAAGAATTTAAAAATAGAAAATGAATGCAAAGGAGAAGAGGATGCAAACTCAAGCGAGATCTGCTCCGACTTTAGTCCAGATGCTCCTTGTTGAATGGTGCTCCAGATCTGCAAAAATCCAAAAAGCTGCATACCTTATTCCGATATTGACAAAAATAAAAAGAAAAACTCAGGCTACTGCCCAAATTTGACAAAAAGACAAAAGAGTGGCAGTAGGATTTATTCAAACAAATAGAAGAGAAAGAATAAAAACTTACAAAAATAAATAAATAAAAAAAATTCCTCTGCAGTAAAACAGGTTTTATATACAAAACTGCAGAAGACATTTAATCATGCACTTGGAATACAAAGTGCAGCTTTAAAGCAAAAACTAAAGTGAAAATCAAATATATACAATTAAAAAACTTAGGTCTACCAATTTTAGAACAAATTCAAAACAGGCGTAAAAAACTTGTTGTTGCTCCAAGTGTGCCATAATTGTGTGCATTATGAATAAAGAATTAAAGAATTGAAGAATGCTAGGTTATATGGATGTTAACTTATGAAAGGAATATCGGCAAAGACATTGGGGCTAACATTAGCACGCAAGATCAGGCCAATTGTAGCAAGTTTTAAAAGTGAGTATATTAAAGATCGTCCACGGAGAATTTATAAAATATGAGATAGACCTCCGGATCTGCTACAGATCTGGCTCTATATTATCTAAGCGAGATGAAATAAGAGAGTTTGGGTTTTGTCACGTTTAACTAAAACAAATAAAGAAAAGATTTAACTAAATGATCCGGATCCGAGTTGGGCAAGTGTTTGAAATAAAACAAATGGAGAAGTAATAGCTTCATGTATTTTAGCCTTTGAATTTTAATGGAGAATCAGATTCCAATAGGCGATTCAATCTTCATCGGCTACCGGCCACCGGATGTAAGAGAAATAAATCGAATTAAGGAATAGGTTTAGACTTATGGCTATGATCTCATCCAATGGTCACAGATCATCCAATAGTTGTACGTCTTTAGTTCGAACATGAACATCATCAGTAAGTCTTTGCTAGAATTAGGTTACCAACGCTAATTCAGCAGGGACAATGAATTAAGGGAAGTTGGATGCGGGTGAGTGAATCTAAAGAAGTCTAATGCACTAAGGTGAACATTGGAACCCTCGACATGACTCCAATGGAGAAGACACAAATTACTGACAACCTTTTAAAATCCAAAATTACAATTACAAAGCACGGCTTTAGAAAGCCCTCGGACTTGCGTCTTGAATCCGATCTCCTTGGAGTTACAAATCACTCTCAACAACTCTCAAAAGCAAAACAAAAGAAGCTATTACAGGAGGTACAGATAGGCTATCGACCGAAGAAGGTAGGGAAATAGAAATGAAAACTCAAAATCTGGATGCCACAATTGGGCAAATGTCTTCTATTTATAGCTTTCCTTGATCACGCGAGTGAATTGACCAATCGAAGTGTTCAGATCTGGATTGCCCAATGGCGATTGAGCACGGGGATCCGGATCTGCATTACGCCAATGAAAATGCTACGATCCGGTTGACCAATCAGCGCTAGAAGCATCAATTCATTATGGAATTCAAAATCTGTTTGAGCTTCTAGAAGTTCCCGCCAAGTGATTTCATCTTTGGCGCTCACATGGGTTGGAATATGCTTTTGGATCTTGATTGGAATCTTCGAAATGTCCTCGGGCATTAAATGCATTGGGGCGGCGTGCAGAGATTCTTGAAATGCCCTTTAAACAAGTAATTCCCAGAATGTCCTTTCAGAGTTTAAGTGCCTTTTTCAAAAGTGTTTTGGCTCGGAAGTTCTTTTCGCAAAGCAATTTGGCTTCGAAAGTCTTTTCAACGCAAGGACTTCTCCCGGATCTTCTATTCGAAAAGGAAATTTCAACTATTGAACAGAACATGGTTCTTTCGAGTAGTTCATTCTGACTCCGTAATCAATTCGAACAGAACTTTGACCTTTTCGAAAAGTACTTTTTACTTTGCGAATTGAGCTTTAGCTTCCATTCTTCTTTGCGAATGGATCCTTTTTCTTCTTCAGGTCTTTGCTTCTTCTTTTCAGTCCTTTTTAACCACTGCTGAGGCTATTTCTTCACTCCCTTTTTTAGCTTGACATGAATTGTCAGCTTTTTGATCATTTTAGGATGCTTTTCGGACTTGGACCTGTCTAATTGGTTAGCTGTAAAATGCACACTAAAGCACTTATTTAGTCTTCTCAAGGGTCTTTCAAAGCTCATGTTTAGGGGCGAAAAATGGTATTTTTCACTACTTAACACACAACTCCTGCTAACCTTAAAATTTTATGATTTGATGGTGCTAGACCATGACAGAGAGCTCAATTATGGCACCGCATAATCCACCCGAGAAGAAAAGTAGTTGACTGCTATTTTAGAAATTGGTTGAATAAGAAGCTACCCTCAGATCAATAAACCTTACCTCTTCTTCACCCATAATTTCTTTTCGGACAATAAGTCAAATGGTTTCCAAAATCTCCTTGAGGATAAAATCGAAAATTCTTGAATGACAAGTGATGCAATCACTCACCATTCACCTCATCCTTGTTAAAAGGCACGATACATGATGATCGTTCAGTACTTACAAAAATCAAGCTCGGCATGTAGCCGAAATAATCAAATTACTTCCCAACATGAGACCATTACAAGCACACTCCAGGATATCTGTGAGGCTGAGAAAAGTCCCACCGCCACTTGACACTAGGGCTTTTTTTTTTAACACTAACACCTTGGCAACAATAATCGGGTCACAAGACCAACACTTCAAACTGGGGTTTTTTTTTTTTTTAATTCTTGTTTCCCCCAATGTCCCACCGTGGAACCTAAAAAAATTACCTTAAATCCCACCGTGGAACAAAAAAAATATATAAATAATAATAAAATATTTTCCAAAGTCCCATGCGTGACCACAAAAAAAAAACCTTTTATAGTCCCATCGCACAGACTCAATAAAAAAAATAAAATTTCTCAATCTCTTTCATCCTTAAATCTCTATAAAATAAACAATCAAAACCTTCCTCAAAATCTCTCTACTATCCCTTCTCATCATCCTACTCTCTATCACATCTATACAACTCATCATATCGAGAATGAGACTATAGAATCACTCTGAAATAATAACGTAAGAACCTTTTCTCAAGAGAACAACTAAATATCCCTTGATAGATAAACTTTTTCGAGTTGCATCCCGATGCACTCGTTGTTGATATCACTTAACACCTTTCGACACCCTTTATCTCAAATTTATCCTATTATCATTTTGGTTGCATCACCTATACTTCGACTGCGGTATAGTCCCCTCGTGCAATCGCGACATGCATCCATGGTAGTGGTAAAAGCCCCTCGATTGTTACACCTGGTCTCCAGATGAATCAACCCTTCGCACTTCAAGTTAAGGAAGGCAAGAGTCTATATCAAACCCCTCATTAAAGAATATTCATCATTCTATCTCGAGCAAGTACTCACCTCTACACGTGAGTCTCTGCACTCATTCAGGTAAGTACCATCCCATCACTAACCATCACAGCACACGATCAGAAGGGGAGGTTCACCAATGTCCCATCGCGAAGAAGCAGGTAGTAAATCCAAACCCCCCAAATGTCCCATCGCGAGCCTCTCATCATGCGCTCCGGACATCCCATCGCGAGCCTCTCATCATGCACTCCGGACATCCCATCGCGAGTAACACAAGGGCCCCCCGACAATAAATCAGGTAAGTAGGACCCCCTTCGCTCTATATTCCCTATAAAATATAGTTAGCTAATATTAAGTCAAACATTTTTAAAACTTGCCTCTCCCAATCCGCAAATCACTATAGTCCTCCAATAAGAGACAATCATCAGTATCCACGAGAAGGCCAGACAGAGTATTCGATATACCAAGCGTCGTCTTGATAATCAAACAAAGGTCGAGTCCACAAATCCCATACAGATGAATCTGCTCAGTGATGTCTCAGAAGCCACGTTTTCAAAAATTTTACAACCAAATTGATCTTAAGTTAAAACCCAAATTATCAAAAACTCTAATCTATCAAACATTCACTTCTTATCACCCTAATTCGTTCATTCCCCTGGAAAATTGAACACTAAGTATACTCAACTTTGAGAAATCATAAATGTCCACTAGAAAGGGATCCCCGACGCTATTGGTAAGCGCTTTTTTTGGGTCCCTTTCGGTCCCCTGAAAGAGTGGCCCAATTCGGTCCAAGTGGACTCTGGCAAAGGCGGTGTTTTTAGAGGTAATTAAGTACTGAAAATAAAGAGGTGAATCTTAGGAAAATATCTGGTTCGTTGCGATCGCCAGCTGCAGATACTTATTGATGCTGCAACACGTCATTGATCACACCTTCCGGGGTGGAGGTATGGGTTGTTCTCTTTACTGAATCATCGGTCGGCCGATGTCAGCAGCACTGGGTCGTCTAGAAGTTTTGTTAAGCTTGTTTTCCTAATTCTCTTCTAACTGTTTTACCTTTTCTACTCTTGCTATGATTTTTGACTACTTTATTTACTTGATATTATCGGGGATCTAATTCATTTAAACCCTATTAGAAGTCTAATTAATCAGGAAATCCTAATTCAACTAAGTCTCCTAATCTGACTAGAAGTCTAAACCACTTAATATTCTAACTTAATTAACAATCTAATTGATATTCTAATTCAAATGAAAACTTATTCTAATTAGAAGTGTAATTGATTTCCAATCCTAATGAAAGTCTAATTATATTAGAATCTAATTAATATTCCCAATCTTACTAGAAATACTAATCTTACTAAAACTGTAATAAAATATGCTAATTAGATTAAATAAATTAATTCTATCGAAACTCTAATTAATCAAAGCATACAAATTCCACCATAATTCTAAAAAAGGGGGGGGGGGGAGGTTGGGCCCACTATGCTAAGGAGGATCGGCCCCGTTCCCGGGTACCCTCCGTAAGCTCCCTGGGGCAAATCAGATAGCTAGGGATTGAAAAACTAATTTTTATTGTGGAATTAAGAATTTATAGATTGAAGACTGAAAATTTTAAGGATTAGGAATTAAGACAGAATATTAACAGCTTGAATTCAAAATTAAAAATTAGGTAAAAGACTAAAAAGTTTAAAACTATAGTTTAAAAAAACTAAAACTAAAGACTGATTTTAAAATCTAAAATCAAAGATCAAAACTAAGAGTTTGAGTATAAAAATCTATGACTTAAGATCTAAAGCCTAAAATTAAGGGTTTAGAATGCCAAGCTAAAAATTAAAGTTAGAATTTAGGGATTAAAGACCTAAGGACTGGTTCTAGAAATGAAGAACTAGAACCAGATAAATAAGAATTAAATTGAAAAAGTAGGAACTGGTTCTAGAAACTAAGAACTAGAGCCAGTAAAAAAGGTAAAAATTAAGGACTAGAGAGATTTAAAATCTAAGATCTAGAACTGAAAACTTAAGAACCTAAAGTCTAGAACCTATGATCTAGAACTAAGAACTAAGAACTAGAGCTAAGGAAATTAAGAATTAGAAAGAAAGTATACCTGAGGCCAGGGCCGCAGAGAGAAATCTCGAATTCCAAGGTTTGGAAGCAGGAACTCAAAAATTAGATTGTTGACTGTGTTGTGATGTGCTTTTGGGACGAGGTGGTGGGTCCTATTTATAAGTATTTGGCCAATTACGCATCCTGTGGGGTGCGCTCAATTGGTCGGTGAATTCCAATTACGCGCCCTGTCTAGGGCGATTAATTGAATTACATACCCTGTATCAAGTGCCCAATCACTTTGAGTCGGTGATCGACTCAGTGAGTGATCGGCTGACTAGCTCAGCCAGGTGTCCCAATCCTAGTCTAATTAAACTAATTGGGCGCCCTGTTTAATGTGTACAATCTAATTAAACGCACATTTAAGGGCGCTTAATAGGAGAATTATGGCGGTCTAAGGAGTTAGAGACTAGGTTCGCTTGGGAACCGATTACGCGCATGTGCTGGGGTGCATAAATAGATTATGCACTCTCGATAGAGCGTGCAATTAGGTCTCGAGGCAGTTTCTAGAAGGGTAGAAGGCCAGTTCTGTGACAGCCCAAATTTCGGCATCCCGAAATCCGTGCCATCAGCACGACCTTCAAGGCCGTGCCTTACATTCATGTCATTACTCCTCATCATATATACAGCCAAACGGTAATTGAAGCACATGCGAATACTCTAAGCAACAATAAGAACTTATAAGTTAGTTGATCCTACCGGGCTGTTCTTGTTCCATGCCAATTCATGGACATAAGGACATACCCGAAAGTTTGATGGTACTTATTCCTCCTAGGTGGTCTACCAAGTGACAGTGTTTAAAACATTCAAAAAATAAAATAAAATAAAAAGGCTCGATATACCAAGCCATACACAGTACTCTCTCTCTACTCACTATCAAAGTATACAGCGGGTTTCCTAGAAGAATTCCTCAGGAGGAGGTTCTGACTCTTACGTAGTGCAGACGATGCCTTTGGATTAACTTCACCAAGTCCTTGCCGTTAGTCCTTGACCTGCGACGTATAGTCTAAGGGGGTGAGCTACATCCTAGCTCCGTAGGGAAAACAAAAGAACATATAGATCATCTCCCGCACATATGTTAGTACCACAACATAATTTCTCAAGAAATATTTATGTACAACAATTTGAAGGATAAAGTAATTCAATGACTCCCAACCAATCTTAGCGCTTTTTAATCTCTTTATGAATTTGTTTGTGAACTTGGCCTAATCACTTAAATCTTAACTTAAGTAATCCTCGAGCACTATAGCATCGAGCCCGATGGAATACCCTGCCATCGTCGTCTAACTAGACATTATTATTATGTGTATCCTCGAATATAAGCCCCTTTCTCATAGGTGGGTCTATTCTCAATCTACATCCTCGGATGTGTTACAACTATCTGGATTGGTCAGCATCGTCACGGATATCCCGCCGAGTCGGGCCGTGGGTATCCCGCCACGCCGGTGGGGTATTCTACGATCAACCTTAAATAATAAAAAAATATCAATGTGCTTTACATATAGTTGTTCACCGTGAATGTGCTAGATATATTACATTAGGCCTTATCACATTGTTTCGCTTCTCTATTTTATTTCTTACGCATCCTCAGGATGCCCCATACTTCTATTTCAACTTTCTCTGATTTAACCACATTATATTTTGTCCCCTGGGGACCTCAGGATTCTTCACACTTTACACACACACACACTTATCATGAGAGTTTATAGTATATACTACTATTTAACTAGACTATACTACGCATATGAGTTCACAGAATAATGCACATGTTTCAAGAATACTCCCTACCTCGACGAATCTCAAGCACGCTTGTCCTCAGAGGGTTATAGTGCATCGACCTACATTTAAAGAATTATACTTTAGAATGATCTAGGGTCTTCGGGGTGTAGGACACCCGAGTTCCTCTCATTAGAAAACCAATATTTGAGTGGCCACCAGCCCTCGCCCGCGCGGCCTTTAGCCCTCGCTCGAGCGGTCACTTGACCCCGCTCGAGCGGTCTCTTGACCTCGCTCGAGCGGTCTCTAGACCTCGCTCGATCGGTCTCTAGACCTCGCTCGAGCGGTCAAATCGAGATCGCTCGAGTGGTTAAATCGAGCTTTCAAATTTTTGATGTGGACCCTCGCTCGAGCGAGCCTCCTTTAGTTTAAGGGACGCTGCGAGCCCAGTCTTCTTTTCCTTGTTCATCCTCGCTCGGCGAGCCTCTTTTGACCGCTCGGCGAGAAACAATTCTTTTGTCCACTGGTCGAGGTCATGCTTCCATCCTCATTTTACCTTAATCTTCTATAAGGCAACATATGTACCAACATCCTTCCTACTATTTAAAACATTCCTAGGCATCTATCATGTTTTTAACGTACCTCTGACGATGAATCACGCACAGGTTCGATTTAAGATTTGTAAACCAACTAGGCTATCCGGCCTCCTGGTTCGTCCTCCCTCGATCTCCCTTGCCGAGCCAAGTTTACGTAACCCTAGTTCTCCCACCTCCTTTCTTCCTTTCTTTTCTCTATAATCTCCTCCTCTCTATTTAGGTTAGAATAGTTTTCGTGGGACTCCTCTTCTCTCTTCTTCACTTTTATATTTATCAGAATTGGGATATACTAGTGTGTTTCCCATGTACACACTTTAAGTATTTGGGTGTTTTGGTCCCTTTGTGAAACGCATATACCTATGTGCAACAAAGTGTGCCATGCACAGATCTCAAAATCTGGGTTGTGACAATCACCCCAACTTATAAGATTTTCGCCCTCGAAAATTGATATTATTTTCTTAACTCGGTACCACTTTTGTCATCTGACTTGCATAACAATCAGGAATTTAACTATGTAGCCGCATTTGCAGCTATCAGTGTTGGTCATACCCACAATTTCCATACGACAAAAACAAAACAATTTAATCAAAATATCATCGATACACATTCCACACATATTTATCATCTACCCAAACCAAAACTTGTGCCATTCATGCCACGATAGTTTTTAACACAAAAGAAATTTAACATCCATATCAAGTTTTCAAAATATTACATGCCAGGTGTTCGAATATTTGCTATTTCCTAATCCTCTTCCTCTTCATAGTCATCGTCGTCGTCGTCGTCATCGTCGTCGTCCACCGTGACGGCTGCGGTACCCCCTGTGGCGCTCCTCGTAGCCGGTCCGGAGGTAGATGCTCCAAATATAGAATCCCTCATGGCACCAACGCGCTGCATGTAGGTTTGCGGGTACGCATGGCCCATGAGGTCGATAAGTAGCGCCTCCTGGAACCTCTGATGCAACCTAATGTCCCTTCCTTGCTGAAGGATCTCTCGCATCATGCCCGTGTCAGTAGTGGGTATGGGCTGCGGAACTGAGGTGGAGGAAGTAGTCGGTCCTGCCGATGTTTGATGGGTGGCTGATCTGGAGACCTGTCGGTCTCTTTTCTTGTCGACGCTGGTTTGGAGGCTCTTAAGGTTTCGGCTCCAATCTTGGGCAAGGTATGGGACGATGTTGTCGGTGAGGAACAACTCGTCCTCCCGAATCCTAAATCCTCCCTTCCCGTTTCGCGAATCCAAAAGTCGGGAAATCAGTCGTGCATACGGTAGTCGGTTGATAGGTGGAGGGACAGCACCCCTCACATTTCTTCTGTAGGCATGCGCCATGCCTTTTATAATGACCATAGGTGCATTGATCCACCTATTGTGAAATGCGGTGTGTAGTGCTCATAAAACGCATCTCGGCGTTCTTGGTCATGGCGGTGGGTGCAAATTCTTTTTGAAGATTATGTCTAAAAGCCACATGCTGGCGGTAGTTGTGATCGGTGATGGATTGTCGGCGGACCTACCGTGATATCGGAGATGATCGTTGGGAAATCCGTTCCCAAAAAAGGTGGTAGGATGAGAGGGGAAGTGTAGATGTGGGGCATTTCATGATGGAGGAAATGTCGGCACATCTAAAATTAATTCTATATCATCGATGGTAACAAGTATGGCGTCCTCATCGATGCTCATGTTTAAGGTTTGGTAGAAAAGCTTCACTAGCCTCGGGTAGTATCGATCCCCGAATGGCGTAAGCAAGGACTTGAGCTGATTGTTGGTTATGAAGTCCGATGTCCACTGGGTGGACTCCGGATCCCTGAAACAAGAGGGATGTATTTCCCATTCGGCTTCAAAAATTTTCGCTCCCCACCAATCATCCAGTGTGATTGGAGTAGAGGGTGGGTTTGATGATGGTTGCGAGGTTTGTGGCGCTTTATTGCGCGCCGACGGCGATCGAATCGCCATCCGTTTCTTAGGTTGTGGGTTTGGGCTTGAAGCCATTAGGTATTTAGAGGATTTAAAAGACAAGAAAAATTTTAGGGATGGTTAGATTTTACCTAGAAGAGTCGTTTTAATGGATCGGATGGTTGAAATCCGGCTGGAAACGAACCGAAAAAGATTGAAAAATCGTTTGCCCTATCCCCCTCTCTCGTCTCTCCTCTTCTATCACTTGAAGATGAACAGGCGCCAAGGCCTCTCCCCTATTTATAGTTCCGCCTCGCTCGAGCGGTCATTAGCCCTCGCTCGAGCGAGCACGTAACTCAAGTTATTATATATATAGTTACCTCGCCGAGCGGTTATAAACCATCGCCGAGCGGCGGTCTACCTCGCTCGAGCGAGGATTTGTTATCGCTCGAGCGAGAGGAAGTATGATTTTATGTGGGCTCGCTCGAGCGGTCGTAAGTGGTCGCTCGAGCGAGACCAGAAACGTTTATCTGGGACCTTTTTTTTTTTTTGCTCATAAATTTTCAATTTATCACTAGATTCATCAATTTAGAGTTCAACGAAACATTTTTCTCAAACATTGTTTGAAATCAACATATCAACAGCGAACATACTTAGTCTTCATAGTACCCTAAATGACACATTCTCAAACGAATGAACCGTTCAGTTTTCAAGTTCGAACAATTTAGGATATTGTTCTTTAACGTCCGCCTCACGTTCCCATGTTGCCTCTTCGGCCGGATGGTTCTTCCATCGGACAAGCACTAAGGGAATCACTTTTGTTCGCAACCCCTGTTCCTTTTTATCTAAAATTTCTACGGGTTCTTCAATCATGGTCATATCTTCATGCATTTCGAATGATTGGCCGCTCAGCACGTGATCAGGGTCATTGAGATATTTTATAAGCATAGACACGTGGAACACGTTGTGTACCTGATCAAACAATGGTGGCAAACCAATGCGGTAGGCTACTTCTCCCACTCGACCCAAAACTTCAAACGGTCCAAGATAGCGGGGACTTAGTTTCCCCCTCTTCCCAAATCTCATCACTCCCTTCATCGGTGATACTTTCACGAACACATGTTCACCCACCTTAAAGTCTACACTAGTCCGCTTGATGTCAGCATAACTTTTCTGTCTGCTCTGAGCCGCTTTTAGTCTTTCCCTGATCATGCGGACAATGGTAGCGTTATCTTCAAGTAGCTCGGGTCCCAAAATGAATTTCTCCCCAGTTTCCTCCCAATTGATTGGTGACTTACACCGTCTTCCGTACAAGGCTTCATACGGTGCCATCCCAATGCTCGTCTGAAAACTATTATTATACGCAAACTCAATCAATGGTAGGTGTTGATCCCATGATCCTTGCAATTCTAACATACATGCCCTAAGCATATCTTCAATGACTTGGTTGACCCTCTCAGTTTGTCCGTCTGTTTGTGGGTGAAATGCCGTACTGAAATCCAACTTAGTACCCATTCCTTCTTGGAATTTCCTCCAAAACTTTGAGGTGTATAATGGGTCTCGGTCTGAAACAATGCTACTTGGAATCCCATGTAGCCGAACGATCTCCTTCATGTAAAGTTCTGCTAATCTTCCCGCTGTGTACATCGTGTTGTACGGCAAGAAATGTGCCGACTTAGTTAATCGATCAACCACCACCCAAATGGCGTTATGCCTCCTTGCAGTTCGTGGTAACCCGACTATGAAATCCATTGAGATAGATTCCCATTTCCATTCCGGTATGGGTAAGGGCTGTAATAGGCCTGCGGGGTGTCTATGGTCGATTTTCACTTGTTGGCACGTCAAACATCGTGAAACATACTCTGCCACATCTTGTTTCAACCCTCTCCACCAGTAATTCTTTTTCAGATCCTGATACATCTTCGTGCTTCCTGGGTGGATCGCATAACTTGACCTGTGGGATTCATCAAGAATCGTTCGCCGCAATTCGGCGTTGTCCGGAATGCAAAGCCGCCCTTTGAATGTTAAGGAACCGTCTTCCTTGATTGAGAACTCAGAGGTAGTACCTTCTATTACATTTTGATGTATCCGTGTTAGAATCGGGTCTTTCATCATGGTTCTCGTATGTGCTCAAATATCACCGCTTCACTATATGTTGGCTAAGAAGGCTCACTGGCTTGTGGTTGGATGTCTGCACCACATAACGCTAGATCCTCCAACAACTTCCATCGATGTATACCTGAAATTAGGCTAGCCAGCTGTGCGGAACTCTTTCGACTCAACGCGTCGGCCACTACGTTAGCTTTGCCTGGATGATACTGTATAGAATAGTCGTAATCTTTGAGAAATTCCATCCACCTCGCCTCATATTCGGTTCCTTCGTAAGCAATTATCCGAGGCTTTTATGGTCAGTGAAAATTTCGAATGTTTCTCCGTATAGGTAATGTCGCCATATTTTTAATGCGAATATGACTGCAGCTAGTTCCAGATCGTGTGTTGGGTAGTTCCTTTCGTGCTCTTTCAACTGTCTGGAGCCGTAAGCTATTACCTTTTTATATTGATTTAGTACACAACCCAACCCGTTATCTGACATCACTATAAAGCTGCGAATCCTCCTTTTGATGGAATGGCTAACATCTTTGAGGCTGAGGTGAGTCTTTTCTTGAGTTCTTGAAAACTCTTTTCACACGCCTCACTCCACTCAAATCTTGAGTCCTTTCTTGTAAGCCTTGTGAGAGGTCCTGATATTTTTGAAAACCCCTCAACGAAACGCCGATAATATCCTGCCAGTCCGAGGAAACTCCGGATATCTGTCACGGTTTTTGGTTGTTCCCATTTCACTACTGCCTCGATCTTAGCGGGATCTACAGTGACACCATGCTTGGAGACGACATGTCCCAGAAAGCTGACTTCTTCTAGCCAAAACTCACATTTCTTTGAGCTTGGCGTGACAGGTTGTGTTCACGCAAGGTTGTAGAGCGACACGTAAGTGTTCTTCATGCTCCTTTTGATTTTGAGTAGATTAGGATGTCATCAACAAACACTACAACCCAAGAGTCTAAGTGTGGTTTAAACACTCGATTCATCAAATCCATAAACGACGTTGGTGCATTTGTCAGCCCAAATGGCATCACTAAAAATTCATAGTGTCCATACCGTGTTCTAAAAGCAGTTTTCTGAATGTCCTCGGCCCTGACTCTTAACTGATGGTACCCGGATCTTAGGTCGATCTTGGAAAAGTGTTTTGCTCCTTGTAATTGGTCGAATAAGTCATCTATTCTTGGCAACGGATATCGATTCTTCACCGTGACTTTATTCAATTGGCGGTAGTCGATGCACAAACGCATCGACCCATCCTTCTTTTTCACGAACAACACTGGTGCTCCCCACGGAGACACGCTTGGTCGTATAAACCCCTTGTCCATGAGCTCTTGCAGTTGTTCTTTCAATTCTTTCAACTCTGCAGGGGCCATTCTATAAGGTGCTTTTGAAACAGGTTCCGTTCCTGGTGCCAAATCGATTGCAAATTCTTCTTCTCTTTCTGGAGGTAATCCTGGCAATTCTTCTGGGAATACATCTGGGAATTCTCTTTCCACGCCTATGTCAGAGATAGTATTCTTTTCTTCTTTATCCTCCTTCAAAAATGCCAAATAACCACTACACCCTTTCCTAATTAAACGTTCTGCTCTTACTGCAGATATAAGTGGTACCTGAGTCGACCTCTCCCCTTGAAATCGAAACGACCTCCTCGTGTTAGGACGGAAAACAACAACTTTATCCTTGCAGTCCACTGTTGCGCAATGTTGGGACAGCCAATCCATGCCAAGGATTACATCGAATCCCTGCATGTCCAACCATATTATATTTGCCTCTAATTCGTGGACAACGTGATCCATAATGCTTACTACTACCGATTTGCAGACTAATTCCGTGTCCACTAATTCTCCTGTTGGGATGGACACTGATAACACAAAGTCCAGTGTTTTCGGAACAATCTTCATTCTTTTCACAAATCTAGGGGTAATGAAGGAGTGGGTAGACCCTGGGTCTATCAGCACTCGCGCGTCATGTGCTACGTAGCACCCTTTCTCATAAATCTGTAACGTACCTACAATACATGCATATACGTACACAACATATCCATAAACAATTTTCACTCTTACGTTTAATATGATATATATATTTATATATATCCTAATATAAACTCATTCTTTATCTAGAGTTATATTGAAATCGAAATTCTCTATTTTAAAGGAGTTCTCACCTTGGATAATGTCGTGTACACTCCCTGCTTCCTGGGCAGTAACTGCGTAGGCTCTTCCTCGAATAACCGGCTTCCGAGCTTGAATTGGTTGTGGCATGGAGGTTGGAGCCGTCTTTTCTTTGGCAGTCTCAGGGCAATCTCTCATCATGTGACCTATCTTGCCACACTTGAAACAGCCTCGCATTCCTTGCCTCTGATTTGTTTTATGGGACTTGCCACATTTAGCACAAGTTTCCCTTGGAAATGAATTAGCAGCTCTCGGAAAAACTTGTGGAGTTGTAGTCCTGTTGGAATAAGTAGGACCTTGATACCTCATCGATCTCCCTGATGCGAGCAACGGATAATTTTGATGAGTCGATTGTGGAGCAGCTCTCCCATAACCCGACTGGCACGGTTTCTGATTTGGTGTTATAAACCTGCGTTTCTTATATGATGATTCATAACCCCCCGTCCTATTCGGATCGGTGCATTCTCGCCTTGATGTTCCCTCGGCGGTATCGGTTATTATTTTCTTCCTCAACCACCAATGCCTTACTCATTACTTCTCCATAAGTCTTCAGCTGGAAGGGCGCAACACCCCCTCGGATGTCCGACCGTAAGCCCTGTTGGAACCTCTTCGCTTTCATCACGTCTGAGATTACGTAGTCTGGGGCGAAGCGAGCCAGTCTCATGAATTCCACTCCATACTCTCTCACGGTCATTCTTCCCTGTGCTAGTTGTAAAAATTGGGTCTCCATTTGATTTCTCACAACTTCAGGAAAATATTGTTTATTGAATTCTTCTACAAATTCGTCCCAAGTCCACGGCACGTTTGAAGTTTCTTGTGCTCTCGTCCGCGACACTGATTTCCACCAAGGTCCAGCTTCTCCATCTAACATATATGCTGCCCAATGGACGCTCTCATCCTCTGTGCATGTCAGTACGCTGAACACCTTCTCCATTTCTCCCAACCAGTTTTCGGCCATTGTATGCACTCTCTGAAAAATTGGGAGGTCTCATTCTTCTGAACTCGGTGAATGCTGAAGCCAATGAAGGTGTAAGTCCTACTGGAGGGGTAGGTGTTCGTTGTGGTTCTGGTACTGTATGCGCTGCCAAGGACGCTGCTTGTTGTGCCATGGCAGTTGCCATGGTCTCCATTGTGTGCATCATTCTCTGACGCTCTTCTCTTTCCTCATTCCTTTCTCTCACCCTATCTTGTTCCCTTTGGTCTCGATCATGTCTATCTAGATCTTGCTCCTCTGCTTGATTTTGATTTCCTCCCTGGCCACTGCTCTCGGGAATCTCCCTGTTTCCCAATGGCACTCTGTTTGTAGGTGAGACGAACCCATCTCTACTGCGTAAATTCCTATCATGGCCACCCCTGGGTCGGCCTCTCCCTCTAGGAAACATAACGGTCTGCATGAGAATTTAAAATCTCGTTAGCAGAAGTCCCTATATTCTGACGATATGACGGTCAGAATGCTGGAAAGAAATGCTCTGATACCAACTGTGACAGCCCGAATTTCGGCATCCCGAAATCCGTGCCATCAGCACGACCTTCAAGGCCGTGCCTTACATTCATGTCATTACTCCTCATCATATATACAGCCAAACGGTAATTGAAGCAAATAATAAGAACTTATAAGTTAGTTGATCCTACCGGGCTGTTCTTGTTCCATGCCAATTCATGGACATAAGGACATACCCGAAAGTTTGATGGTACTTATTCCTCCTAGGTGGTCTACCAAGTGACAGTGTTTAAAACATTCAAAAAATAAAATAAAATAAAAAGGCTCGATATACCAAGCCATACACAGTACTCTCTCTCTACTCACTATCAAAGTATACAGCGGGTTTCCTAGAAGAATTCCTCAGGAGGAGGTTCTGACTCTTCTGTGGGTACAGACACCGATGCCTTTGGATTAACTTCACCCGAAGTCCTTGCTGCCGTTAGTCCTTGACCTGCGACGTATAGTCTAAGGGGGTGAGCTACATCCTAGCTCCGTAGGGAAAACAAAAGAACATATAGATCATCTCCCGCACATATGTTAGTACCACAACATAATTTCTCAAGAAATATTTATGTACAACAATTTGAAGGATAAAGTAATTCAATGACTCCCAACCAATCTTAGCACAGTTTCTGTTTAATCTCTTTATGAATTTGTTTGTGAACTTGGCCTAATCACTTAAATCTTAACTTAAGTAATCCTCGAGCACTATAGCATCGAGCCCCGATGGAATACCCGCCATCGTCGTCTAACTAGACAGTTATTATTGTGTATCCCACGAATCTGCCCAAGCCCCTTTCTCATAGGCGGTGGGTCTATTCTCAATCTACATCCACAGGATGTGTACAACTATATCTGGATTGGTCGCGTGCAGTCACGGATATCCCGCCGAGTCGATCGTGGGTATCCCGCCACGTCGGTGGGTATTCGATCAACCTTAAATAATAAAAATATCAATGTGCTTTACATATAGTTGTTCACCGTGAATGTGCTAGATATATTACATTAGGCCTTATCACATTGTTTCTGTTTCTCTATTTTATTTCTTACGCATCCCTGGGATGCCCCATACTTCTATTTCAACTTTCTCTGATTTAACCACATTATATTTTGTCCCCTGGGGACCTCAGGATTCTTCACACTTTACACACACACACACTTATCATGAGAGTTTATAGTATATACTACTATTTAACTAGACTATACTACGCATATGAGTTCACAGAATAATGCACATGTTTCAAGAATACTCCCTACCTCGACGAATCTCAAGCACGCTTGTCCTCAGAGGGTTATAGTGCATCGACCTACATTTAAAGAATTATACTTTAGAATGATCTAGGGTCTTCGGGGTGTAGGACACCCGAGTTCCTCTCATTAGAAAACCAATATCTGAGTGGTCACCAGACCTCGCTCGCGCGGTCATTAGCCCTCGCTCGAGCGGTCACTTGACCTCGCTCGAGCGGTCTCTTGACCTCGCTCGAGCGGTCTCTAGACCTCGCTCGATCGGTCTCTAGACCTCGCTCGAGCGGTCAAATCGAGATCGCTCGAGCGGTTAAATCGAGCTTTCAAATTTTTGATGTGGACCCTCGCTCGAGCGAGCCTCCCTTTAGTTTAAGGGACCGCTCGCGCGAGCCCAGAGTCTTTCTTTTCCTTGTTCATCCTCGCTCGAGCGAGCCTCTTTTGACCGCTCGAGCGAGAAACAATTCTTTTTGTCCCTGGTCCGATCGAGGTCATGCTTCCATCCCTCATTTTACCTTAATCTTCTATAAGGCAACATACAGCCAACATCCTTCCTACTATTTAAAACATTCCTAGGCATCTATCATGTTTTTAACGTACCTCTGACGATGAATCACGCACAGGTTCGATTTAAGATTTGTAAACCAACTAGGCTATCCGGCCTCCCTGGTTCGTCCTCCCGTCATTACCTCTGATCTCCCTTGCCGAGCCAAGTTTCTGTAACCCTAGTTCTCCCAGCCTCCTTTCTTCCCTTTCTTTTTCTCTATAATCTCCTCCTCTCTATTTAGGTTAGAATAGTTTTACGTAAGGACTCCTCTTCTCTCTTCTTCACTTTTATATTTATCAGAATTGGGATATACTAGTGTGTTTCCCATGTACACACTTTAAGTATTTGGGTGTTTTGGTCCCTTTGTGAAACGCATATACCTATGTACAACAAAGTGTGCCATGCACAGATCTCAAAATCTGGGTTGTGACAAGTTCAAAATGGACTAATTGTACACTTCTGGTGGAGCGTGTAATATGATTACACGCGCTTGGTAGGGCGCATAATCAAGGCCTAAGGCGGTCCTCAGGAAGTGTATGCCTGGTCCAAGAGGGACCAATTGTGCGCTAGCCGTGGGGCAGGCAATCGAGTTATGTGCGCTATACAAGGTGCATAATTCAGGATTTTCCTGGGTTTGAGCCGAGTTCGAGCCACAGTGCTATTGTTTCACCCTGGGTCTCGACCATGTACTATTGTTTCAGTGCATAGTCCCCGTATAGGGTTTTAAAGTTTTTAGAGAAGGCTAGTCCTTATCCAGAGATCACGGGCAAGGTCAAAGGAAGGTTGACTGAACAAATTTATATATTTCGAGAGGGCAAAATGGGGGCGTCTACAGACGCGCCATTGGTGTGAAGAATGATACGCCCGGTCTGACATGACTTGCGAAAGCCTTCACCATCAAATTACATAAAATTATCAGGTCACTTGACCTTATCTCTGGAAATTTATATGATGCCCCTCGGTACCTCGATTGCATTAATTTTCCTCCATTTGACGGCCACTTGTAGCAAGTTGCGACATGCGACGGGATGCTACTTACACCTGCGGATGAGGATACATCTCTTACCATTGGGCCCTTGAATGCTTCTCCTTAGCTCGCGCTGATAGATAAGAAAGCCAAACACTTCATGTCAGCTCCCCAATTCACACTTGTAATTTCTCAAAGAAATGAGAAGGCACCTCAGAAGAGGAGTCTCTACTTCTTCGACGCACTCTTATTCCACAAGAATGTGCTAAAGAGGGGCATCTATAGGCACCCCAAGTTTACCCTCTTGGAATATACAAACCTATTCGATTAACCTTTGACCTTGCCAACGATCTTTGAAAAAGGACTGACCTTCTCCAAAGACCTTAAAAAAACCCTAAATATGGGAACTATAGGCTACATGCATAGTATATAGTTGAGGTATGGGTTGAAAATATCAACCCAAAAACTCGAACCCATCAAAGCCCAAAAGTCCCCACGTGTGGAACTATGCGCTTAATTCACTTGCACGTAAAGCTAACTACACATAATTAGCTCCACTTGGACTAGGCATAGACTTTCGTGCACTGCCTGAAGTTCTCGATTCTATGCACACACTCCTGCGTGAAACTGATTCCACGTGCGGGACCATACACGGAATCAATTCATATATGGACTGGAACTCTAATTCCCTAGACTGCTCGAACACCTCAATTGCGCTCCTCACTTGATGCACGTAATTGAATTTCACGCATGATCCCATGCGCGGAATTAGTTCCAAGCACAATGGAACTTGGACTCCCCGGCTGAGCCAGTCAGCCGCCCATTCTCGAGTTCGTGACAGACTTAAATTGATTTGCACGAATATAAGCCTGTGTGGAATTCAATCCCACGCATGCCTATATGCGCGTAATTGGCCAATTTCCCACATGGCCCCACATGCGAAATTAGCCTGATACCTATAAAAAATTCTCTCTCGAGCTCAGGCCTCTCCCAAGCTCGAGTTTCTCTCTGCGGCACTGGAAGGAGGAAGAAGCGCTCAACTTCAAGTAATCTCTTTCTAGTTCTTAGTTTTAATTTTTTAGCTCTCGTTCTTAGTTTCTAGTTCTAGTTTCAATTCTTAGTTCTTAATTCTTAATTTTCTACGTTCTAGATCTTAGTTCTTACTTTCAGGTTCTAGTTCTTGATGTTAATTTTCTATCTCTAGTTCTTAGTTTCTAGTTCTAGTTTCAGTTCTTAGTTCTTAATTCTTAATTTTCTAAGTTCTAGATCTTAGTTCTTACTTTTAGGTTCTAGTTCTTAATTTATAGTTCTAGTTCCTAATTTCTTACTTCAAGTTTATAGTCCACAGTTCTAGTTTTAATTCTTAACCTTTAAATTGTTAATTTTGATCCTTAAATTCTCAGCCCTTAATTCAAATTCAATTTTTAATCTCTAATACTTATAAAAATTGCCTTAGCCAATCGATTTGCCCAAGGGAGCTTACAGAGGGTACTCGGGAACAAGGTTTATCCTCCTTAGCATAATGAGCCACAACCCCCTTTTTTAATTAGAGTAGCAGTAGGAAGCTAAGTCAGTTAGAATCAGAGTAGGATTAGGTGACCAGATTAGTTAGACTCCTAGTAGGACTAGTAAGCTAAGTTAATTAGAATCCCAACAGGAATAGGAAAACCAAATTAGTTAGACTATAAGCAACCCATAGCTGCTAAAGTTGGCCGACTGGCGTTTAATAAAGAAGACCCACACCCTTTCATCTCCACAAAGCGTGATCAGTGACGCATTGTAGTGTCGATAAATATTTGTAACTGGTGATCGCATCATTTAGGTACTTCCATTTAATATTCACCTTTTTCTTTCAACAATTTAAAATTTCTTAGTTTATTATTCCATCGCCCTTAGCCAGGGTCCACCCGGACCGAATTGGGCCACTTCTTTTGGGGACCGAAAGGAACTCAGAAAAAGTGTATCCCAACACCTACGTATTTATTAATTATTATTAAAAAGATGAATAGTAATGTCCATCCATACATAGGGTTCCATGTTTTGACCTGAAACCCGAACCTGGCCTAAAAACTGATGAATTGAATTGGTCTAACAAACCTGAAAACTGATACTAAACCTATTTTGGACCCGTTTCAGTTTTTGGGGGTAAAAATTTAGAATTTATTAGCTAGGATGAGCAAATCGAAAAAGTAGCTTAAAAGAATAAAATGGTGATTGCACCCCATTCAAATCCATGATTTCTTAAAATTAGGTGATGGAGATAGTTGACAGCACTACGAGTATGCATTATCTTAACCTATTGAAAGCGCACAATGGAAATTGTAGCACTAGTATAGGATCGTTCCCACAAGGAAGTCTAAAATTTTAAAAACTTTTATTTGCATTTAAAAAAATAAAGAATGGTTGTTTAAAAACTAAGATACAAGAAAGTAAATCTAAATCCTCCTATTTCTAGATTCTGATCGTCAATCAGTCTCCTTTAGTTCCCAGATATTTACGAAGATTAAAATACCGTTACACTATATCTAAGCCTTCCAGAGTTTGGGCGTCAATCAAAAACTAGAACTATTTCAATATAAATTTATACTAATCTACAATCTTCCAGAATTTAGGTGTCAATTAAAAACTAAAAAATTATAGAGGAAAAAGAAAATACCATTACACTAATCTTTCAAATTCTCAATCTTAGTCGTCAATTAAAATCAAGAACTATCAGATGTTTATAAAGCAGTAAAAGAAAGCAGTAAATCTAAACTAGAAAATAATAAAATTGATCTTTCATCTCCCAATCATAGGCATCAATTGCTCTTGAGAAACTACGGATACTCTACTCTAATCTTCCAGTTTCTGATGACAGTCGTCAATTGCTCTCGAGAAATTGTGGATATTCTACTCTAAACTAAACTAAGGTAATCTTCAGGAATCCCAACCTCAGTTGTCAATTGCGACTGAGAGACCTTTGGATATTTTACTCTGGGTGTCAAAACCTCTTATTTATAGCTAATAAGGGGTTACTAGGTATAAAATTCTAATTAAAGTAAACTACTAAAACCAGAGATTCCTAAAATAATAAAACTTCTAATCCTAATCTTCCTTGCTTTCAATAGTAGATGCGCGAAGGACTCTTCTCCTTTCTTTCAGTAACAGAGATTTTCAGGATACTTTCACCAATCTTGTAACACCCTAGAAATTTTGAACCCGAATGCACCGAGTAAGTACACGTGTACGATACCAGGAGAGATCTACACCTTAGACTTTAAAACTAGTCATTCTATTTAATGGGTTAAAATGATTGCCTTTAATATAGGGTATGTGTATTAGATTGTGTAATTAGCGCACTGGCTCCTTGAGAGCATCACTGGTATAGAACTTGGGTTGTAACTATGA
The DNA here is from genome assembly GCA_021018995.1 of Chloranthus sessilifolius. NCBI lineage: Eukaryota > Viridiplantae > Streptophyta > Magnoliopsida > Chloranthales > Chloranthaceae > Chloranthus > Chloranthus sessilifolius. The sequence goes on along the minus strand of CM037586.1, from coordinate 82,953,382 downwards.
GGTCATGGTGTCAAAGCATGTAGTGAGTACTAGACCTCATTTTTTGTTTTATTCTAAAAACTAGGGCCTGTACACCGTGTTGGGTGTACCGGCTGCACACCAGAGCATGGCTCTTAATATAAAGAGCATTCCCACATATAAGACTACATGCGTTGTAAGTTGAGAGAAATGTGAGTTTTAAGTTGGGAGGAAGGTGTGAGTTCCTTCTCCTTCTCTGTAATGTCCCAAAATTTTTTAGCTTTGAACAGTACACCTCAGTGTGCTGCCCAACTTGTCATGTACCTGATCAGGTATGAATAATTAAATAAGTTATGATTGGATTAGGTACTTAGTGAAATGGAAAGGTTTAGATTGGGTGTGGACCTTATGATAGATTTGTATATACCTAGCTACGGTGTATCGGCTTAACACGTAAGCCTTAGTTATTATAATGAAAATAAATGCAAGAGAGGTTATTATCTTGAGTTTGGTTATTGAGAGAGTTAATTGAGAAGAGAGAGAAAGGAAGGAAGCTTTAAATGTGTGTGTTTGTGCATGTAGAGAATTAAGTTTGCACGTGAGACTGTGCATTGATTTCGGACTTGGGATAGTGAAGAATTCGAAGCTCCGACTATGAAGCCCTAGCTGTGTGTGAACCGTGGATCGAGGAATCGATCGATTCAAAGGTAAAGAACTATGAATTTAGTTGAATGCATTTGAATGAGAAAATAAAAGAAACGAACTGTGGTTTGAAAGAAAATGGGTTGAGAAGTTAGAACCCATGATTTGGGAGAATCTAGCAAAACCAATCGATCGAAATAAGTGATCGATCGATCGATTTTGTCATGAGTGAAGGTATAAGGGTTTCTGGAGAAACTGATCAATCGAAATATGGTTTGATCGATTGATTTAGAAATTGATCGATCAAATTGAGAAAAATAGTGTACGTGTTAAAGATTTTGTTAGTGAACCGATCGATCGAAGTAAGGTTCGACCGATAAATTTAAAATTTCAACCGATCGATTTGAAAATTGATCGATCGGATTATGGCACCAGAATTAGTGGTTTTCAGGGGAAACTGACCGATCAAATGTATTTCGATCAATCGATTTGAAAATTGATCATTCGATTTTGGGAATCGATCGATCGATTTAGGCAGATTCAAAATTTTGTTTTGTTTGGATTCGAAAACTTTGGGGAGACCTTATATCTTCCTTTTTTACGTCATTTTTGATGTACAGACTATGATTTGATGTGTTCTAGGTATGGGTTGTGTATATGCTTGAGGAACTAGCTCAGACTTAAAGGAGTTCGTTTAACTTCTTGTCAAGGTAGGGAAAACTTAGTAACTTGTGTATTTGATTTCGTTCAGCATGAACTTAGTAATATGATGAGAATATGCATGTGATTGTGTAGTTTTCGTTCGTCATTCAGCATGAATTTCGTTATGGCTTTTTAAACATAAAAAGTATGTGAGGATGTGCACTAAGAGAAACTGTAAGTGTGTGTGTGTGAAACTTGATAAGTGAGTATGTAACCTCAGTAAGAAGCTATGATATGTGTGTGTGACATAAAGAATACGTGTGTGTGAAACAGTAAATGTGATAAGTGTGTGCGACCTTGAAAGCAAACCTATTATAAATTATCACAAATACACGCTGAATAACTGTAAGTTAAATTTCGCACTTTGATTTAAGGTTCATGTGTTGAATACCCTACCGACGCGGCGGTATACCCGTGACTGGTACGGCGGGATATCTGTAATTATGCTTCGGTACGGCGGGATATCCGTTCTTTGATTTCCAATCTATGGAAATACTTCATTCGACACAAGTCTCCTATTTCGAAGGAACTTGGGCAATTTTGTGTGAATTGTTTATTGAGGGTTGATGTTTGGGGTATTATATCGATATTATATGCGGCTCTCAATGCTATATTTGCTCGAGAGATTACTTAAGTGATTTGTTTAAGTGTGTGCGTTAAGAGAAGAATTTGAATAACCATGTTTAGTGTGTTTTGAAACTTTGCATCCGATATTCGTTTTCCTCAAATTAAATGCTTGTAAATTATAAAGGGTGACTCTCAGTGAGATAAGCATATTTTCGATTATGCCATGAAGTATATGTTTGATATCATCATATGCATGTTACTTATGTTTCCCTATTGAGCTTAGATGTAGCTCACCCTTCGACTATACATCACAGGTTCAGAGTTAGCAGCGGGGACTGAGGACGTAGATCCTAATGACCTGGAGTACATACTAGAAGAGGAGACAGAGCCACCTCCTGAGGAGTTCTTCTAATAGATTTGTGTTGTGCTAGCTTTGTTTTGAAAGTCCATTTGTAAGGCTTGGTACGTCCAACCAATTTTTTTGTGAGAATACTTGTATGTCTCATCGTATATTGTTTTGCGAACCATGTGTTGGTGAAGATTGTTTATCACTGATAGTTCGGTTCGGTTCTTTTAGCCATGCGAGTTGTATGGGATTAGAACCGTCTTTTGGTTGTCTTTTAAGTTGTCTTTAAATAGAAATGGAGATTTATTTCTTATGATGACTCTATCTGCTTATTTAAATTTATGCTTTGTTCTGCTTTGCGTGTGGATGTACCAAGTTCCATTTGTATAAGAGGAACGACCTTAGTGGCTAATCTGATGGCGCGGGTTTTCAGTTGGGGAAATCTGGGCTGTCACAGTTGGTATCAAAGCTTTTGCTTTAGAGATTTTTGACAAATATTAGATTTTTGTCTGAGTATAGGAACCTTCTGCTAATGAAACTTTGGTTTCATATTGCAGAGCGTCATGTCTGCTAGAGGAAGGGGCCGACCAAGAGGTGGCTATAGTTGGAACTTGAGAAGTGGGGATGAGATTCCCACCAGTTCCAGTAAGGTTCTGATTGTTAATAGAGAGGTTCCGAAAAGTAGTAATCAGAAAAATAGAAATTAGGAAAGAGATCAGGAAAGAAATGAGGACAGAAAAGAAAGACAAAGAATGATTGTTGTCTTGCTTACCTTACAACTATTAAAGGGTTAAAACATCAAACTAAAAGGCAGAATCACAGAGAGATAGGATCAAGGTAAGCAAGCAGTCCTACAAGAACCAGAGCTGTTGCAGCAAGCTTTAAGGGATAAGTAAGGGTATGTCCACAGGGAAATGTGTTCTAAAATGCAGTAAATCTCCAGATCTATAACAAATCTGGTACTCTAGCCTATCTTAGTTTAAAATAAATCAAAACAGGAAAGAGGAGAGGTTTCTAAAATCTGCCACTTTACTAAAAACTACAAAAATCAAATGCAAAATGATCCAAAAGTTGATTGAAACTCAGATTTAAGGGAATGGAGAAAAAGATTAAAATCAAAGGATGGAGAACAACAACTAGGGATTTTGGTTTTTACTGAAAATCAATTGGATCAAAGGCCATGTATAGGACAGATTTGCTACAATCCTTCATCTGGCTACAAGCTCAGATGCAAGGTATAAGAATCTAATCTCAACTAAAGAATTGAAACAATCCTAAGGTTATGATCTGTCCATTTCAGTAGCCACAGATTATCCCAGAGATTGTTCCAATTCCAGGATCTTGATTGGAATAGGTAAACTATTACAGATGCTGTGAGTGTCAGGCTACAAGCTTAGACATCCACAGAAATATCTAATCTAGATAGATCAAATACGAAAAAGTGAAATATAGATCATAATCACCTTTAAAAACTACAATTATATTACAATAACACAACTTACAATCCTATTGTGCTCAAATATGCAATCTGTGTAACATAAAATCCATCAACACAGCCTCTGAAAGTCTCGATTTACAGCTCTCAACCTCACCCTAGCTACTGAATGGGTTTAGCCAACCATGATTGGCTGAGAAGAGAATGGGGGAAGAAAGAAGAGAGAGGGAATTTTTTTTAGAGGGGAAATGGAGATCAAATTTGGCTCTGGTTCTCTCAATTTTTGGATGCCTAGCTCTGTAGGTTCCTCAGGCTTTTATACTCTTCCTCTTTGTCTTCAGATCCATTTCAGCCAATCAGAGCTCAAGAGAATAATTCTGCTATTATGAGCTACTGATGTGACTGATTTCTCTTCTAGAAGCTCTTCACTGATTGGTCCAAACTGGACAAGTGCATGTGAAGTGGTTTGGGTTCCCATTCGTTCCTAGTTGTATTCTAAAAATACCCCCAAGGCCTGTTTTGGAATGTGTGCACAAAGCACTGGAGTTTGGTAGCTGCTGTGAAAGGAACTGAGAAGTTTCTAATTCGAGTGTCGAGAGGTTCAGGGAACCTCTCGACAGGTTCTGATTCCTCTTTGTATTCACGTCGACAGGTTGCTGAACGCTCTCGATAGGTTGCTTGACTTCTCTACAGGTTCTGGTGAACTCGTCGACAGGATTGATAGCAAAATCTTATCTGATGTCCTAACTGCATTTATCCTCTCGACAGGTTATAAAGTATCCTTTTCGAGTAGTTATACAGTTCCATTTAAGTGCTCAACAGGTTGCTTCAATCCTTGTGAGAATGGGCGTAGCTTCAAGTAAGTTATCGACAGGTTGCTGTTCACTGCTCGATAGGTTCAGTTGAACCTCTTAACATATAGCTGGGACCTCTCAACTTCCCCTGCACCTCCAGGTAAGGCTTCGACAGGATCCACTGTTGTACCTCCAACCTCTCGACAGGTAACTGAAACCTCGCGAGATCTTCACATTTCTACCTCAGTACCTCTCGACAGGTAGGCCTATACTTTCAGAACCTCACGATAGCTTAATGGAACCTCTCGACAGTTTGACTTTTGTCTCTAGAACCTCTCGACAGCTTAATGGAACCTCTCGACAGGTTGTGCTCTGTGGTTCCATAGCTGGCACACATCTTTGGTGTGTTGTTCTTCCTTTGCTCACTACTCAGTAGCCTCTTGGTGGGTTCAATCTTCATTCCTTGCAACTGCACTTGGTCCCATGTATCCCCAGTTAGGCCCATGACCTTCTCATGCACTTCTAAAGCTCTCTGGATTACTTGGTTGGCTGGCCTTTGGGCTGTATGAACACATGATAAGGCGCTAGGTCTATTCTTTGGCATTCTTAGATGGATGTCTGCACTAAGGCTATAATTTATTACTTATCTATAAAATACACTCAACACACATTATTAGTCATCTCAAAGGTCCATCAAAGGTCAGGTTAGGAGGTGAAAAATGATATTTTTTACTTTTTAACACACCCCCAAACCTAAGCTTTGCTGGTCCCCGAGCAAAGGAGAAATTAAAAATAAGTATTAAAAATGAAAAATGCCACTTCTATAGGGAACACAGATGTATTTAGCACATGCATCAAGCCTTTTAAACCCCTAGGTGATCCCTAGTGGAGGAGTGGAGTCTCTTGAGGGTTTTGAGTGAAGGTACCCACAAACTTCTCCAATTGATCAGTTAATATCAATGCAGCATATTGAAAACAAACTTCAAGCAAAATCAAATTCCTTCCACACCTTGTTCATTCAATTTTAGAGGATTCTTAGCAGAAAATCAACAGTTTAAAACTAAAACTCTGCTGTAATTCCTTCACAATCAATCAGCTCATGTCAAGGCATTTTGTGTGAAAATTAATGCAAAGCTTACCATCAAATTGAGAATTATGTCTTAACATTGCCCCAAACAAATTGGATTTCAGACCCAAGTCTTACCAGGGCTGTCACTCACAATAAGCATGAAGGGTGCATCATTTCTCATAGCTCAAGAGTAGTTACAACCCTAAAATAGGACTGTAAGCATGAGCATAGGCATTGCTCTAATTTCTGAAATTTCTAAACTCTTTTCACCATAGATTACACAAATCCTCATCTCCAACATGACAACTCAATCAATTTCAGATAAGTAGGGTCTTTTTATTGAGTTGTAATGTGGCTTATGGGTGAGGTTTATAAAGAATGAAAGGGTAGAATGAGATTCAAAATTGGAGAAATCAGTAAGGTAAGGAGGTGATTTGCAATTTCGCGACCTTCATTTTAGCATAAATCCATCTTCTTCTTGAATTTTTAGAGCCAAAGTGGCCAACTTCTTCTCTTCTTTTTCAAAATATCCAATGAGATGACTTTTCTTTCTTATTCTTTTATTTTACTTTTATGTTTTTCTTTTCTTTTTGTATACTTTTTCTTTTGTATTTTTATCCATTTTTCTTTTTATGGGCTGGAATGCCACAACTGCCGCCAAATGTGCTTTCTTCTCTTTCAACCAAATATCAAACCTTGCTCCTCTAACCTCACTTCTCCTTCTATTTCCTGAATTCTCAGATTGAGGGTGAACTAAACCAGGTCAAGGGGTTTTGGGTTCAAATTTTCTGGTTTTATCAAAAAAAAACTAAGATTTTTTTAAGGCTCAAATGGTGTGTATCAAGGGCAGTTCAAAGGTGGGAATTTTTAGGCTAAAACTGTCCAAAGAATGGCCCTACTTCATGTCCTCAATGTCATGAGTGTTGTCAAGCTGTTTCAAATTAGATTTACCTAACTTCTAGTGAGCAAGCGTAGATTCAATCAGTCCTTAGAGCAGAAAAATTACCAAGACACTCCTCAAAGAAATTTTATTCAGGCTCAAATCTCGCTGGGCATGGTCTTTCATCAAATTTTTGGGGGGTATCCTCACAAATTTCTCTCTTTTCAAGTTCACTAAACATTGATTTTTTTGAAAAATTCTTGACATTTGTTTCATGACAGTGTTAGAGCTACAATAATATTCAGTTTTAAAAAGTTTTAAATTTCCTCTTTTTCAAAAATCAGGTGGGAAATCACTTTGTTTTCAAAAATTTTATTTAACATAGCTGTATCGACATTAACTATTCATTGACATATCTTACCATACCCCCAAACCTATGAGGAGTAGTGTCCTCACTGACTTAAAGATAAAGAACATGTGCAGCAGGGTGTTGGTGTAAAAATTAGAAATAAACAGACTAAGTAACAATAACATACAAAACTCACACAAACAGATAAAACAAAACAAACAAACAATTAAAAGAATTAAAGTAGACCAACTAAACATCAGACAAATGCTAACAAAAAGATTTGCATTAATAGAACAGGGAATTGTACAATGCTAGGGAAAATAACTATAAAAAGATTATACAAAAAAAATCCTAACTAATAACATGTGCAAATCTAATCATCAGAATCTTCAGCTGCTTCAGATGTGTCTTGGACTCTTTTTCCTTTTTCTTTCTTCAAAGGAGCAACAAGTGAAGTGGTTGAAGGGGTAGTCTCAGCTGCTTGTGCAAGCTCTCTGGCAGCCATTTCAGCAACTCTCCTTTCAAGTATTTCTGCCTTCTTTTCAGCAAGTTCAATTCAAGATTCATATAGTTCCCAGGTGACCTTTGTGACCTCTTTGGATGCAGCTAACCGTTTCTCGAGTCCATCTGCTCTCAATTTCCCTATTGCTACAGTATGCTTTTGAGCTTCAAATTGAATCATAATTTCTTTCAAGTCCTTTGATATTCTCAGCCTCTCAATTTTGTGATCCAGTTTTATTTGATTTATCTTCACGTCACAGGGCATCTTGATTGAAGTTCTGAGGTCAGCCATGCCTCTAATGACATCCCTTTTGAGGTATAGATTATTTTGCATGGCATGTAGGAGGGTTAAGTATGGAGGTCTGTAGAAGGAAGAGGCAGGCAATATGGGCTACTCAGCATTGGAAGAAGGGCCAACTAGCAATGGAGAGGGGATGGATGAAGAAGGTAAAGGCTAAGGGTCTTCAAGCTCAGATTTTGTTTGGGAGGCTTTGGATGAGGTGGGTATTAGGTATTCCACATTTGTGGTAGCATCAGATGCTACTACTACAAGTGGGGATGCAGGTTCATTTTTAGGCTCAAGGTTTGTTTGGTTGGAGGAATCTCTGGTAGGGGGTTTAGGGATTGGTTGTTCCACCTCAGCAGTGGAAACCACTGCTAAAGGAGATGGAGGTGGGGTGGGTGTAGGAGTAGGGAGTAGAAGAGGTTGAGAGGTAAGGGTAACAAGGCATATGGTTGATTGGATGGATTGTAGGCAGGTGGCCATGGCAGCTTGTTGGTTGTGTTGGTTTGGAGCTGGGCAAGGATGGTGGTGAGAAGGGAAAGTATTTGGGTGGAGGCCTCAGGTAGGACTTGGGCTTGGGTAATAGGCGGAATGAGGATAATGGGTTGGAAGGGAGATGTGGAAGCATGCTGGAAAGGTGGGGTGGCAGCAGGCTGGACATGGGTAGGTTGTGGGGAATCATGTAGGGGGGTACATTCATACCTAATATCTTCCACAATGGAGTTAATTAGGGATGAATATCCCTCAGTGGTCAGGTGGTCTAGCTCTTGAGGATGGGTAGGTGAGAAGGAGAAGGTGGGGTTAGTGTCAAAGGGTATGGATGGTGGAGAAGTGGTAAATGGATCAGCTGATGTAGATGGTGTAGGGGTTAGGGTTTAAGAGCTGGGATGGATGGGCTGGCTGGGGGGGTTGTAGCTGACCTTCTTAGGTAGGCAAATGTGCTGGGTGATGAAGGTAAGGTAAGGATGGGGTCTGTGGTAAGAGGAGCTGACAGAGGTGTGGAGGTGGTGATAATGGAAAGGGTGGCTGAGCTGTTGGGGTGAATGGAAACTGAAATGGAAGGTAGGGGAGTTGAGATGGATGGTAGAGAGGGTGATGGAAAGGAGGGGCTGGAAATATCAGGGCAGACAACAGGCATAAGCACAGCTGTGGCGGAGATGAGTATAGGTGCAAATGGCACATGTGGAGGTACTGAGCTGGGACCAACAAAAGTGGATGGAGGCTCATGATCGAGATGTGAGGTTTCAGCTGCTGGTTGGAGATCTTAGAGTGCAGCCTATTTGGTAAGCCAGCCACGAGGGCTTCTCTGTCAGGACTCTCAGCTGATTTCTTCTTGCTTTTTCCAATCAAGGTCCTACTAGTAGACCAGGCTCTCTTCCCAAACACCTTAGGGCTCACCTTCTCCACCGGCTCATCTTTTTAAAACACAAATTTTCCTTTTCTAAGCAAAGCAGTGATGAGCCTATTGTAGGGTAGTCCTGGCAAGACTTGTACTCTTTTGATCTTATCATTCACATTTACCATTGCCTCAAATATCAGCTGAGTAGCATTCATAAACTGGCCCTTGGAGAACCAATACAAGGCATCCACTATGGGGGTTCTCCTCTCTTGTTGATGGCCACTGAAAAATATGTTCTTCCTCAGAATTGAATCAATGAAGAGCATGCTGGGGTGTAAATCTCTCCTCATTAATGACTCCTCAGACCCCACAATGCCTTGAGTCAGCTGCTTAGCCATTGCTCTAAAAGACACATTCTCAGGTGCTGCTAGGCCATAGGTGGTATCAAAAACTGATGGGACCCCTAATGTTAATCCAATATCATTGTATTCCACCAAGAGCTCCCAATTATCAATTAAAATCACAAGGCAAAGCTCAATTGAACCTGGCTTGGTTGTCTTCTTGATGTTCTGATACCATAATTTGACCAACCTAGGGTAGGATTTCTCTTGCAATGGGGTCAACAATGGTGTTAGGCCTACCTTCACCAAGTAATCCAATGTATCTTTACACTCCTCTTCCTTAGAAAAATAAGGGAGGTAAAAAATTGTCTCAGGGATTAGGCCTAAAGCATCCACAAATTCAGTGGGAGTAGATAGGTTCACAGGGACTTCAGGTTCCTCCTCAGGGTTAGGCTCAGTCTCAGGAATTTCAAGCATAGGGTTAGGCTCTGTCTCAAGGGCCTTCTCAATAATTTCCTCACTGCTTTGGGCCTTCTTGGATTTCTTAGCTTTCTTAGGTTTGTCAGATTTCTCAGCTTTATCCATGACAAGCCTTCTTTTGGCAGGTGGGTTCTCCTTGGGCTGTATGGCTAGCCCACTGCATTTCCTAGTGGTTTTGGTGGTGGATTTGGAAGGGGCTTTGAAAATGTTAGCAAGGGTATCCTCTTGGTTAGCCATTAGTCACGCAATCCCTCATAAATTAATCTCAACAACCACACAGACTTCTTTGATCAATCAAATTAACCACACAAATTTGAAATTGAAGTACAAATCTTGGAAATCACAGAGTGGAGCTGAACAAGAACTTACCAACAGAAACCTAGGGTTTCTTAGATCTCGATGTGCATGACACCAAATCAGTCTAAAATAGGTGCAAAATGTAGCTTTCGAGAAATTGAAGCACTTGGAGCAATGGTAAGGTACTGGGAGTTTGAACTAGTGAGGGAGAGGAAGAAGAAGGAAATGCGAAATCGATAGATAAGAGACAAAGCAGGCACACAGAAGCTATCAAATAGCATATATGATTTGTCGATAGGTTTCAAATGATGTAAAATGTGTTTCGATAGGATTGGGGGAAAGGTGTCGATAGGTTGCCTAAACCCATCGAGGAGATAATTTGTGAGCTTATGGTGTCAAGAGGTTGGTTGAACCTCTCGAAAGGTACATAGGCTTCAGATTTTACAAGTCGAGAGGTACAGACATCCTCTTGACAGGTTTGAAAAACTCAACATTTAATCCTCTCTACAGCTTTCAAAACCTATCGAGACAAAGCCTACTCCTTTAGAACCTTTTGATAGCTAACTCAACATCCCGACAAGTTCATAAGATCCTGTCAAAACTCACATTTACGGCTTCAGAACCTGTAGAGAATCGACTCAAACCTTTCGACAGGTCTCAAATCTTATCGAGATGCATATTAGGAACCTCCAGAACCTATCGAACATCAATTTAAACCTCTCGACAGGTTGTTTTTCAGTTCAAACAACTTTCTAATTAGTTCCTAGTCCATTTGTCACACAAATTTATCAACTCTATTTAGCTCCCATTCATTTCTCCAGCTTTGGAATTTATGACACATTCTTCAAACCTACTGACTACTGACTCATGATTTGTACATGCAAACATTAAGCAAAATCTACGACAAATATGTACATTGCCAGACACATTTTAAAATAGCAAAATCACAGTTATGATACGTAGTATACATTGTTGAGAATCAGTCACATTTTGGAAGTTTTTGAAGGTGGATGGTCACCACAAGCTCCACCACATTTTCAACAAAAAGTTTGAGCCTTTGACCATTCACTTTCATTATCCTACCGTCTTGTCTTTTGGATCCTTGATTTCAACAGCTCCAGATGGGGATACATGCTCTACCATATAAGGTCCCTCCCATCTAGATCTCAACTTGCCTGGAAAAAGTTTCAATTTAGATTTGAGCAACCATACCTTGTTGCCAGCAGTGAACTCCTTCCTTAGAAAATGCTTATCATAGAAGGCTTTAGTTTTCTCTTTGTAGATCCTAGCATTGGAGTATGCTTCCAATCTTAACTCTTCCAGCTCTGACAGCTAGAGCCTCCTGTGCACACTAGCAGAAGTTAGATCAATATTTATTGATTTAATAGCCCAATAGGCTCTATGTTCTAACTCTACTGGCAAGTGACATGCCTTGCCATACACCAGTCTAAAAGGCGACATGCCAATTAGGGTCTTATAGGCAGTCCTATAAGCCCACAATGCATCATTAAGCTTCATGGCCCAATCCTTCCTATCTGCCCTAACTGTCTTCTCTAGGATGTGCTTTATCTCCCTATTTGAGATTTCAACCTGCCCACTAGTCTGGGGGTGGTAGGGAGTTGCAATCCTATGTGTAACAGAATATTTCTTAAGCAAACTCTCAAAATTTTTGTTACAAAAATGGCTGCCCCCATCACTGATGATGGCTCTAGGGGTGTCAAATCTTGAGAAGATATTTTCTTTGATAAATTTTAAGACAACCTTATAGTCATTAGTCCTTGTGGTAATGGCTTTAACCCATTTGGACACATAGTCCACTGCCACAAGGATAAAACTATACTCATATGAAGAAGGAAAGGGGCCCATAAAATCTATTCTCCAGATATCAAAAAGTTCAACAAGTATAGGTTGTAGAGGCATGAAGTTTCTTTTTGAGATACTTCCCACTTTTTGGCATCTGTCACAAGCTTTATAATGCTGCCATACTTTCTTGAAGAGAGTGGGCCAATAAAATCTACTTTGGAGCACCTTGGCAGCAGTCTTGTTTCCACTGAAAGGGCCTCCACAAGCCTATTCCTGACACATGGTTAGTATGTTGTGAAAATCCTCATCAGGGGCACATCTCCTCATAAATTGGTCTGCACAATGCTTGAATAGGTATGGATCCTCCTACATGTAATATCTGATCTGTGAAAAGAATAACCCCTTGTCCATTTTGTTCCAATGTGGGGGGATCTTACCCACTGCTAAGTAGTTCACAATGTTTGCAAGCAAAGTTGTAGAAGTGCTGATAGTAAACAGTTGTTCATCTGGAAAAAAATCATTGATAGGAAGCCTATCAAATTCCTCAGCTAGGATCCTAAATAAGTGGTCTGCAACCACATTTTTAACCCCTTTTTTGTCCTTAATCTCAAGATCAAACTCCTGTAATAAGAGTATCCATCTGAATAATCTTTGCTTAACATCCTTTTTTTGACAAAAGGTACTTCAAGGCTAAGTGGTCTGAGAACACCACTATCCTAGATCCAACACATAAGACTTGAATTTCTCTAAAGCATAGACAATTGTCAACAATTCCTTCTCAGTTGTGGTGTAATTTAACTGAGCATCAATCATGATTTTGCTTACATAAACAATCACACAAGGGGTCATATCCTTTCTTTGTCCCAAGACTACACCAATAGCACAATCTGATGCATCACACATCACTTCGAATGGCAAAGAAAAATTAGGTGCTTAAAAGATAGGTGCAGATGTTAAACAACCTTTTAAAAGCTCAAAAGCCATAAGACATTCATCATCAAACTCAAAGGGAACCTCTTGGCACAACAGGTGACTAAGAGGTTTTGAGATCTTGCTAAAATCCTTGATGAATATCCTATAGAAACCAGCATGCCCCAAGAAAGATCTGACCTGTTTCATAGTTTTAGGTGCGGGCAGATGTGCAATTAAATCAATTTTAGCCTTGTATACCTCAATGCCTCTGTGGGAAACTACATGGTCAAAGACAATGTCTTGATTGATCATAAAATGGCTCTTTTCTCAACTTAAAACCAAGTTGGTTTCCTCACATCTCTGCAACACAAGGCTGAGATGGTGTAGACATTGGCTAAAACTATCCCCAAAGATAGAGAAATCATCCATGAATATCTCTAAAAACTGATCAATCATGTCAGAAAATATAGCATGCATGCACCTTTGGAAAGATACAAGGGCATTGCACAATCCAAATGGCATCCTTCTATAGGCAAAGGTGCCAAATGGAAATGTGAAGGTTGTCTTTTCTTGATCTTGTGGATAAACAGGGATTTAGTTATACCCCGAATATCCATCAAGAAAATAATAGAAAGCCTTGCCTACCAACTTGTCCAAAATCTGGTCAATGAAGGGCAAAGAGAAGTGATCTTTTTCTGGTTTCAAATTGAGCTTTCGATAGTCTATACACACCCTCCAACCTGTGGTTTCCCTAGTCGGAACTAGCTCACTGGAATTAGTTTTCACCACAGTTATCCCAGATTTATTAGGGACCACCTGAGTAGGTGCCACCTATTCAGAATCTGAAATAGGTAGATGACTCTAGCATCTAACAATTTGACCACTTCTTTCATCACCACTTCTTGCATGTGGGGGTTTAATTTTCTCTGCATTTCTCTAGAGGGTTTGGAACCCTCTTCCAAGTGGATTTTATGCATACACACAGTAGGGCTAATGCCCCTAAGATCAGCAATAGTCCATCCTATTGTTCTCTTATGCTTCTTTAAAATACACAACAATTCTTCCTCTTGCTCATCAATGAGAGAGGAACAAATGATTACTGGCAACTTCTAGTTTGCCCCCAAAAAAGCATATTTCAATGTCTTAGGCAGCTGTTTTAACCCCACATTAGGTGGACATATGAGAGAAGGCAACAAAGGTGCCTTTGATGGTGGTGGAACAGGCAACACAATAAGTTTCCATGGTGGATACCTTGTTCCTGGCCCCATATCAGAAATTAAGGCTTTCACCTCTTGAACCATAAATGTGGGGGCCTTCTCTTCCACAATCTCACTCCAAACATTCTCAAAAATATCACCAAAATCATCACAATGCAGCAGCTTGGGCAAAGTCTCTTCCACAAGCTCATCAAATACATCAATTAAAAAGTAATCCTTACTATCCAAGTGAGGCTGACTTGCTGCTTCATACACATTCAATTTCACTTTCATGTTGCCAAAATACACTCCATTACTCTTGATCTACACTGAATACAAACATTGGCAATGGCTAAGAAAGGCCTGCCCAAGATCACAAGAATGGAGGTGGTACACTTGCTTGGCTCCATGTCAAGAATTAGAAAATCTGTTGGGTAGAAAAACTTGTTAACCCCAACTAACACATCCTCTATCATTCCCACAGGCCTCCTTTCAGATCTGCCAGCTAGTTGTAGCATCACATGTGTGGGCTTCAATTCGCCCAAGCCTAACTTCTCATAAACTGAATATGGAAGTAGGTTTACACTAGCTCCCAGATCTAACAAGGCCTTATCAATGGTATGATCCCCAATGATGCAAGGGATTGTGGAAACTCCAAAGTCTTAAAGCTTGGTTGGGGTTGCAATAGACAACAATTGATTCCTTTTCTCAGTACAAAAGACCTTCTTAGATAGGTGTTTCCTAGATTGTCTTTTGTGGGTGCATAAATCTTTCAAAAAAATTTCATAGGCTTGAACTTGCTTGATAGCATCAAGTAAAGGCAAGTTGATCTTTACTTGTTTGAATGTTTCTATCATCTCCTCCACTTTAGCATTCCCCTTGTCAAGAGGAGAAGGTGCTTGAAGTGCATTGGGAAATAGTAAATGGGGTACTGATCTCCCATTTGCTGCCTTAGCAAGCTCATCTGATTTTTCTTTAATTTTATTTTTAATTTTCTATTGGGGTACAACAACACCCCTCTTATTTCTTATATGCTGCTCCTGCTGCATATCATCATGGGCTGTACTCTTCTCATCAGGTTCAACACTAACTTGGTTATCAACCAGCATTCCACTTCTCAAAGTGGTGAAAGATTTGGCTTCTTCATGTGAAGAAGTCTCACCCACCATATACTGCCCTTTTGGGTTGTTCATGGGCTGACTAGGTAGTCTTCCCTTCTCTCTCCTAGTCAAAGAATGAGACAGCTGACAAAGGTGATCTTCTATCTTTTTAATACTTTGGCTATGGGAGTAAACAGTTTATGACAAAGAGCCTAAATTCTGCAATGAAGCCAGAACCTACTCTTCAAATGTGAGGGATCTACAGGGTGCTGGGGCTAGTGCACTTTAATGCATAGGTTGAGCCATTGGCTGGGCCATAGGATGTTTGTATTGGGGCCTTAGGAAGTAGTTCTGCTGGTATGGATGGGCATTCCTATAAGGCATGGATTGTTATTGTGGCTGTTGCTACTGGTGTTAGAATGTATCTTGTCTCCACCTCAAGTTGGGGTAGTTTCTCCAATGATAATCAGCAGTAGGCTGTTGTCCATAGGATTGAGCAGCATTCACATATTCCATCACAAGGTCTAGAAATTGGGGAGCAAAGGGACATTCCTCAAGGGAGTGAGTGGGGGACTGGCATATCACACATGTCTCTTCCACATTGGCAGCCATTGGTGGCTGCATTGCTCCCATGAACTTATCAAACTTTTGAGTCAAGCTGTCCACTTTCCTTTCCAAATAATTGTATCTACTCACCTCATACATTTTTCCTCTTGTGGTATTTTCTCTCACCAATCTAGCAGGGATCTCAAAGTCCCTTTGCATGGAGTTTTCACTAATGATATTAAACAACTCTCAAGCCTCATCAGCTGTCTTATGGAGGTAAGTACCACCACATGAGGCGTCAATCATGTCCCTACTCTTGGGATTAATTTCTTGATAGAAACTTTGAATAAGTTGCCATTCAGGAATTTGGTGATGGGGACATTGCTTCAAGAGCTCCTTAACTCTCTCCCATGCTTGGTGAATGTCTTCAATTGGGGCTTGAGCAAATGAAATGATGTTTTTCCTCAACTGACTTGTTTTGGACATGGGAAAAAACTTGGCCAAAATTTGACATTGAAGGTCATTCCAAGACTGAATACTATTGGTTGGGAGCATTGACAATCAAGTTTTGTCCCTATCCTTTAATAAAAGAGGAAAGAGTATCAACCTGGTTGCTTCCTCCCCCAAACCTGCAATGTTGAAAGTAGTGCACAGTCCTAGAAATTCATCAATGTTCTTGTATGGGTCTTCTTTGCTCAGACCATGGTATGAGGGTAGCATCTGTATGATGGAAGATTTAATCTCATAGTTCCCTTGGACAGTAAGGAATTGAATGCAGAAGGGGGAATTGTACACCCCTGGTGCATTGAATTCTTTCAATGTTCTAGGTTGCTCACCCATTGCATAACTATCACAGTTAATCACAGGTGCGTGTATGGGTCGCTTAGGTTTGAGAAGTCTCTCAACTTCAAGATCTAAAGGTGCAATCTCAGGATTAAGAGATCTCCTACCAAGCATACACACAACAGAAGCACAATATAACACAAACAAAATACAACACATATTTCAGCAAAAGAAATTCAAAAATACACAACTACTGCTACTGATCTAAAAATTTATAGATCTAAAAAAAGAAAAAGTAAAGGAGTTAGGAAATGCAAACTATAGCACATCTTGCTCCTCCAATTAGCACAATGCTCCTCTCAAAATAACAAATCCAGATCTGCAATCACAAAATTAGACTACAAAACACTACAGCAGCAATTAGTCAAACACAAAATAGGCAATTAAAAATCTAAATCTAAAGTGAGAAAAACTTAGATCTATCAATTATTAAAAACACAGATCCCCGGTAGCGGCACCAAAAACTTGTCCTTCTTACCTTACAATCATTAAAGGGTTAAAACATCAAAATAAAAGGCAAAATCACAAAGAGATGGGATCAAGGTAAGCAAGCAATCCTATAAAAATCAGGGTTGTTGCAGCAAGCTTTAAGGGGTAAGAAAGGGTATGTCCACAAGAAAATGTGTTCGAAAATGCAATAAATCTCCAGATATATAACAGATTTGTCACTCTAGCCTATCTTAGTTTAAAACAAATCAAAACATGAAAGAGGAGAGGTTTCTAAGATCTGTCACTTTACTAAAAACTACAAAAATCAAATGCAAAATGATCCAGAAGTTGATTGAAACTTGGATTTAAGGGAATGGAGAAAAAGATTAAAATCAAAAGATGGAGAACAACAACTAGGGATTTTGGTTTTTACTGAAAATCAATTGGATCAAAGGCCATGTATAGGACGGATTTGCTACAATCTACAAGCTCAGATGCAAGGTATAAGAATCTAATCTCAACTAAAGAATTGAAGCAATCTTAAGGTTATGATCTATCCATTTCAGTGGCCACAGATCATCCCAGAGATTGTTCCAATTCCAGGATCTTGATTAGAATAGGTAAACTATTGCAGATGCTGTGGGTGCCAGGCTACAAGCTCAGGCATCCACAGGAATATCTAATCCAGGGAAATAAAATACGAAAAAGTGAAATATAAATCAGAATCACCTTTTAAAACCACAATTATATTGCAATAACATAACTTACAATCCTATTGTGCTCAGATTTGCAATCTGTGCAACATACAATCCATCAACACAGCCTCTGAAACTCTCGATTTATAGCTCTCAACCTCATTCTAGCTACTGAAGGGTTTAGCAAACCATGATTGGCTGAGAAGAGAATGGGGGAAGAAAGAAGAGAGAGGGAATTTTTTTTAGAGGGAAAATGGAGATCGAATTTGGCTCTGGTTCTCTCAATTTTTGGATGCCTAGCTCTATAGGTTCCTCAGGCTTTTATACTCTTCTTCTCTGTCTTCAGATCCATTTAAGCCAATCAGAGCTCAAGAGAATAATTCTGTTATTTTGAGTTGCTAATGTGGCTGATTTCTCTTCTAAAAGCTCTTCACTGATTGGTCCAAACTGAATAAGTGCATGTAAAATGGTTAGGGTTCCCATTCGTGCCCAGTTATATTCTAAAAATACCCCCAAGGGGTCGCTGACATGCTTTGGAATGTGTGCACAAAGCACTGGAGTTTGGTAGCGGCTGTGAAAGGAACTAAGAAGTTCCTAATTCGAGTGTCGAGTGGTTCAGGGAACCTCTTGACAAGTTCTGATTCCTCTTTATATTCACGTTGACAGGTTGCTGAAGGCTCTTGATAGGTTGCTTGACTTCTCGACAGGTTCTGGTGAACTCGTTGACAAGATTGACAATAAAATCTTAGTTGCTATCCTAACTGCATTTATCCTCTTGACATGTTATAAAGCATCCTGCCAAGTAGTTATACAGTTCCATTTAAGTGTTCGACAGGTTGCTTCAATCCTCATGAGAATGGGCGTAGCTTCAGGGAAGTCATTGATAGGTTGTCGTGCACTGCTCGACAGGTTCAGTTGAACCTCTCGACATGTAACTGGGACCTCTCAACTTCCCCTGCACCTCCAAGTAAGGCTTCGATAGGATCCACTGCTATACCCCGAACCTCTCGATAGGTAACTGGAACCTCGCGAGATCTTCACATTTCCACCTCAGTACCTCTCGACAGGTAGGCCTATACTTCCAGAACCTCATGACATCTTAATGGAACCTCTCGACAATTTGACTTTTATCTCCAGAACCTCTTGATAGCTTAATGGAACCTCTTGACAGGTTCTACTTTGTGCTTTCATAGCTGGCACACATCTTTGGTGTGTTGTTCTTCATTTGCTCACTACTCAGCAGCCTCTTAGCGGGTTCAATCTTCATTCCTTGCAACTGCACTTGATCCCAAGTATCCCCAATTGGGCCCGTGACCTTCTCATTCACTTCAAAAGCTCTGTGGATTACTTGGTTGGCTGGTCTTTGGGTTGTATGAACACATGATGAGGCAGCAGGTCTATTCTTTGGCATTCTTATATGGATGTCTGCACTAAGACTATAATTTATTGCTTATCTATAAAATACACTCAACACACATTATTAGCCATCTCAAAGGTCCATCAAAGGTCAGGTTAGAAGGTGAAAATGGTATTTTTCACTGCTTAACAATGATGCATACCATGGAAACCATGGAAAATTCTATGGCTCAGTAGGCAGCGTTATTGGCGGCTAATAACGCCAATAACCATCAGCAGATGCCACCTACACCTCCAGTTCCTCCTACTCCACCACCACCAACACACTTAGCATTTACAAAGTTTTGGAGGATGCGTCCTCCAAATTTTTCAGGGCAAGCAGACCCAATGGAAACTGAGAACTAGCTCAGTGAGATGGAAAAGATATTCAGTGTGCTTTCATGCACTAAAGATGAGAGTGTCAGATGGGTAGCATTTATGTTGGATGGAGAAGCGGGCCCAATGTGGAAGTCTGTGTCTAGAACAAGGGCACAGGAGACTCCAGGCATATTGTGGACCTGGGATGAATTTTTAGAGGAGTTCAACAAACAATACTTCCCTAAGGTAGTGCAGCACTAGATGGAGGTGAAATTCCTTCAGTTAGAACAAGGGAAGATGACAGTCAGAGAATATGGGGTTGAGTTTATTAGACTTACTCGTTTTACTCCAAAGTATGTGGCCTCAGATCTAATGAGGTCTAAGAAATTCCAACGCGGCTTAAGGCTGAATATCAGAGATAGAATTTCAGATTTTGAATTGGAGACATACGGAGCAGTCATGAGTAAGGCTCCTGTTGTAGAAGAGGACATTGATGAAATTTATAGAAGAAGAGATCAACAAGGTAAAGGAAGAGCATATAAGGGTAGAGTTGGTAACTATGAGTTGGTGAATAAAAAGCCGCAATTCGTAGCACTTATTCAGAGGTAGCCAATTCAAACTAATTTCTCTAGGCCATCTCAGACCAATTACTCTAGGCTACCTATGCCTACGTCTGTGCGACCGATTCATTATGAGAGCCCTACGACCATTACAGGAGTATCCGTTACTCAGGGTTTCTCTAGGGCAGCATCATCCACCCTAGCTGAGATGTGTGCCAGGTGTGGCAAGTCTCACAAGACTACAGATTGCAGGTGGGGTACTGGCGGGTGCTTCAAATGTGGGAAAATTTGGCATATGATCAAGGATTGCCTAGAGATGAGAAAGAAGAGGACGACATCAGCTCCTATGCCTAGGCCACTGCAGACGAAGAAACCTACGGTACAAGGACGAGCATATGTCGTAACAACCCAGGATGCCCAAAATCGGCCTGGGATCTAGATATCATCAGTTGAGAGTCAAGGCCGAGGGCATACAGAAGACGACATTCAGGACACGATATAGACACTACGGGTTCTTGGTGATACCATTTGGATTGACAAATGCACCAACATCATTCATGGACCTAATGAATTGGGTGTTTAATCCACACCTTGATACTTGTGTGGTCGTATTTGTAGATGACATCCTCATCTACTCAAAAACTAAGAAGGAGCATGAACAACATCTGAGGATTGCTCTATAGACACTGCGTGAACACCAATTATATGTAAAGCTTAGTAAGTGTGAAGCGTCACTATACATAGCAAACCCTCCACTGCCTGAAGGAATAACAATCCTAAAAAATCCCTCCACAAACTGTCTGTAGTACCCAGCAAGACCAAGGAAACTGTGAATCTCAATCACAATCTTTGGTTGTTCCCATTCCACTACTGTCTCGATCTTTGCTGGATCTACTGTAACACCATCCTTTGAGACTATATGGCACTGTATAAAGCATTGTATGGATGACGATGTAGATCGCCAATCAATTGGGAAGAGACCGGTGAAAAGTTTATACTTGGTCCGAAGATTATTGAGAAAAATGCCGATGCGATTTGTCTGATTTGTGAGAGAATCAAGATAGCACAGAGCAGACAAAAGAGTTATGTTGACATAAAGAGAACAAGTGTTGACTTTCAAATTGGCGATCATGTATTTGTTAAGATCTCACCAATGAAAGGTATGATGCATTTTGGAAAATGGGGAAAGTTAAGTCCTCGTTATATTGGACCTTTCAAAGTTTTGGAGAGAGTTGGAGAAGTTGCATATAAGGTCACTTTACCCCCGTGACTTGATGACATGCACAATGTGTTCCACATATCAATGCTAAGAAAGTACGTGAATCACCCTACTCATGTGTTAAACGATCAGCCGCTCACGTTTTATAAAGATTTGTCAGTAAGAGAGGATCCAGTTCAAATACTCAATCGAAAAGAGCAAGTCTTGCACACGAAATGAATTCCGTTAGTGCTTGTTAGATGGAGGAATCACCCAGCATAGGAGGCTACGTGGGAGTGCGAGACGAAGATCCATGATCAATACCCTCAGTTATTTAATGAGAATTGAACTGCGCTGTAAAAATTGTAAAGTTTCTTTTGAAATTATGTATGTAAAGTAACTTGATGGTCATATAAAGGTCAATTACATGAAAATTTAGGAAGTTGTAATGAGTGAAAAATACAAATTTTAAAGTTCTTTGTCAAAATCGATCAATCGAAACGTAAACCGATCGATCGATTTGACAGACTGAGAAACAGGTTGTGTTCGGGAAAACCGATCGATCAGAATTAAAACCGATCGATCGATTTTACAAAGACAGTGAGCAGGTTTTGAACTAGTGAAAAGCTAATGAAAACCGATCGATCGATTTGAAACCGATCGATCGAAATCGTCGACTGGGGCATTTATGAACAAAATTGACCGATCGATTTTAAAATCAATCGATTGATTTCGACACTATATATATAGGTCGTTCGATTTTAGTTGTAAAAACTTAGAAACTTAAAAATTTTCTTTTGGGAGTTTTCTTGGGCTCTTGCTTGGAGACTTTAAGGCTTCGATTGAACGTCTTTTAGAGCTACATTCTTCGCATGATTAAGATTAAATAGCGTAAAAAAGGTTAATCTTAAACTTTTGAGAGTTGAATTTCTCATCCTTACATTTTGCCCTAGTTTATTTAGTTTTGAGGGAAAACCCTAGTTATTTAGTTTTGTTGTGATACGTATGGAGCCTAAGACTCGACAAACGTCGAAGGGCGTTACTTTGAAGAAACCCTCATCACAAGAGGGTTCTTCACCACCACCACCACAACAACCAGCACAACCGCCACCTTGACAACAACCACCACCACCTCGTGAATGACCCAATGAGTGGTGGGCTGACAAGGATTTTGAACCCGAATGGAGCATAGATAAGAAATTGTTTGCAAAGAGGAGTGAGACACAATGGGCATTTGAATATATCACCAAGGCGGGATTGGAGAATATACACCAACCATTTCACGAATGTTACTACCCCTGTTTGGTGAGACTATTCTACCAGAATATGTATAAGCGTAACAAACTGAACACCCTTTGTACAAAAATAGACAATCGAGTATACGAATTTACTCATTCCGATGTGGCCGATGCAATAGAATGTTATATGAAGTATAGTACTGAGATGGAGTTACGCGAACCTTTTCCAAACCTCGTAGATTTTGAGATTGTGAAGGCACAGATGACCCAAAGCAGGCAGGGGTCCAATTCATCGATAAAGCGAGTGGACTTACCAAGTGAGATGTGGATGCTTGACACCATTTTCAAGTGTAATTTATGCCCACTGAGGCATAATACTGAGAGGCATGGAGAGATACAACAGGCGTTCTTTTCTGCGTTTAACGGGCGATGGTTTAGTGCACCTAAGCTTATTTTTGAGGGTCTAAAGTATGCTAGAGGGAAGATGCTAGAAGGGGTAGCAAAACCTGTTGACGACATGCCTTATGCTCGACTCATTTTTATTATGATTGAGGACTACGCCGGCAGCGATGAGTATATGATTTCGAAAAATGAGCCAAAACTAATGGATAATGTCAAGCCCGACACTCTGAAAGAATGGAGTAAAACTTATAATCGTTTGGCTAAAAGACCGTGTGAAGAAGACGAACAAGGACCACCTGAGCCACACGTTGCACCCAATGCCCCACAGACCAGGATTAATCAACTCAGGAAGCACCAGTTGAGGATTAGCCGGCTGGTACTACCACACCACAGTGGCGTGCCAAAGTCCGTGTGCCTCCATCACCCCAGCATGCCTCTACGACGACCATTGATGATGTTTTCGCCCTAGTGGCTGAGAACACTTGTCAGATGAGTGATAATTATGCTTGATAAGTCGTCGGCTAGACTACCATGATGCCTTGTTCGCCGAGACGATGCATTTTATTTATCCGTCAGACTACCTACTGCGCATGGTGGCGGGGCAGGCATGGATTCTAGAGGCATCTAGTTCTGGAGCGGGCGGACCCGAGGAGGGTGATGACCAGTCGGGTGACATGACGGCTTGATACAGAGGTTTTGGGGTATACATTTTGGATGTGCAAGGATGTATTTTCTTTTTGAAAAATTTTATAATTAAAATAGGGTATGTAGGACATGAGTCCTTTAAACTATTGTGGCATGGTTGCCACTCTTGTAGTTTTAAAACTATTGTGGCATGGTTGCCACCTTCTAATGGTGTAAGTAACTTTTTGAATGTGAATGATAGAATTTTTACTTTGTCTGTGACAAATTAGTCATTGAAGGTGAAATTCCTTAGTGATATGCAATTGTGAATAAGTCTTCATGCAGGTACGTTAAACTGGTTAAATTGACCCGCACGTTTAGCATGTGATGATAAATATCATGCTTCTGTGTATGATGTGTCATATTGATTCGACAGATGTTTAGTCTAGACTTGGCTACAATTTTTATATGAGTTATGACTTAACTAAGTCCTCGTTAAAGGATTGGAATCTCCAAAAGGGGAAGCCATTGTGGTTATCAACTATTTGGTTCATGTGTATTTCACTCTATAGGGGATACCAAACCACTAACAACCCAATGGACCTTATTTAATTTTCGGGGACGAAAATTCCCAAGGAGCGGAGAATGTAATGTCCCAAAAATTTTGAGCTTTAAACATTACACCTCAGTGTGCATGCCCGACTGGTCACGTACCTAATCAGGTATGAATAATTAAATAATCTATGATTGGATTAGGTACTTAGTGAAATGGAAAGGTTTAGATTGGGTGTGGACCTTATGATGGATTTGTATATACCCAGCTACAGTGTATCGGCTTAACACGTAAGCCTTAGTTGTTATAAATGAAAATAAATGCAAGAGAAGGTATTATCTTGAGTTTGGTTTTTAGGAGAGTTAATTGAGAAGAGAGAGAGAAAGGAAGGAAGCTTTGAATGCGTGTGTTTGTATGTGCAGAGAATTAAGTTTGTGCGTGAAACTGTGCATTGATTTCGGACTTAGGATAGTGAAGAATTTGAAGCTCCAACTACGAAGCCCTAGCTGTGTGTGAACCGTGGATCGAGGAATCGATCGATTCAAAGGTAAGATCTATGAATTTAGTTGTGCGCTATATGTGTGTTGATTGGTTGCGTGCATTTGAATGAGAAAATAAAAGAAAAGAACTTTGGTTTGAAAGAAAATGGGTTGAGAAGTTAGAACCCGTGATTTGGGAGAATCTGGCAAAACCGATCGATCGGAATAAGTGATCGATCAATCAATTTTGTCATGAGTGAAGGTAAAAGGGTTTCTGGAGAAATCGATCGATTGAAATATGGTTCGATCGATCGATTTGGAAACCAACCGATTGATTCAGAAATTGATCGATCGAATTGAGAAAAATAGTGTACATGTTAAATGTGAGTGAGCCGATCGATCGAAGTAAGGTTCAATCGATCGATTTGAAATTTTGACCGATCGATTTGAAAATCGATCGATCAGATTATGGCACCAGAATTAGTGGTTTTCAAGGGAAACCGACCGATCGATCGATTTAGGTAGATTCAGGATTTTGTTTGGTTTTGATTCGAAGACTTTGGGGAGACCTTATATCTTCCTATTTTATGTCATTTCTGACGTACGGACAACGATTTGATGTGTTCTAGGTATGGGTTCTGTATATGCTTGAGGAAATGGCTCAGACTTAAAGGAGTTCGTTTAACTTCTCATCAAGGTAGGGAAAACTTAGTAACTTGTTTATTTGATTTTGTTCAGCATGAACTTAGTGATATGATGAGAATATGCATGTGATTGTGTAGTTTTCGTTCGTCATTCAGCATGAATTTCGTTATGGCTTTTTAAACATAAAAAGTATGTGAGGATGTGCACTAAGAAGAAACCCTAAGTGTGTGTGTGAAACTTGATAAGTGAGTATGTGACCTCAGTAAGAAGCTATGATATGTGTGTGTGAGATCAAGAATACGTGTGTGTGAAACCAATAAATGTGATAAGTGTGTGTGTGACCTTGAAAGAAAACCTATTATAAATGATCACAAATACACGGTGAATAACTGTACGACCATGGATCCTCTCGAACCCGTCGCGGCGATGCGCTCGCTTTGGATAAAATGTAGAGTCGCCACCCAGAGCTTTTGGTGACCCGAGAAACCTTCAAATCGATATTTTAAGCACCGAAGTGCTAAATATGACTCTGATTTATCGGTCTTTGCCAAAGGCTCTAGGGTAGGGGCTTCGGTTATCGATCGGGAAGGGTTTAGGCACCCAATCAACCCGCACGTAGCGGTCTCTATCTATGGCCAAAAATAAAAATAAAAGGGCGGAGTTTCCCCTTGCCCGAAGGCAATATGGTCCTATCAAGCTTTGAGCCAAACCGAAATTTCGGCGGCGTAACGGCTTGAATCCTTGGACGGAGGAGACACCAAGAAGGTAGAGGAAGAGAGGGGTGAGCCGAAGCTCATGGGCCTTTGTTGCACCGTGGAAGTCCTTCGCTTTGGCGTGCTTCCGATGGCTTAAATGGCGTGAAAATGGGTTCTAATACTAGGATCCAATAAAATAGGAAGTATAGGGTGAGGTCAAAGGCTAGACTTTAGCTAAAGGGAGTGATCTAATGGTTGAAATGGATTGAAAAAGATGAACTAAGCTTGCTGGAATTCTAGAAAATAAGTGGCATTTTCTCTCACTAGGGTTCTCTCTCTTAAGCTCTCTAATCTTTCAACCAAATTTTCAACCTTTTGGGAAGAGGGGGACCTCTCTATTTATAGAGAAGGGAGGGGTTAAGGGATTACTTAAGAGCTAATTTGTTTAGCAATTAGGTAATCCCCCATCTAAGGTTTTCTAGGTTTTCAAGGTCCTAGGGTTTTGGGAAATTGGTTTCAATGGTAGATGATGGGGTGAGACTAAAGGTGACTTAAGGGTTGCCAATAAGCTCAAAGGGGGTGCAACCAATCTTAAGACACCCACCCCAACAAAGGGGATGGTCAAAGGGTCAAACCAGATGGAGGAAATTCGAGCCACTGATGACAGTTACTGTAGCTAAGCTGGGCGTATATATTATATACGCCCAGTTTAGGAACAGTAAATTTCACCAAAAACAGGGGAGCCTTGGGAAGATGAAGCCCGTGGTGGGTTGTTGGTTAATTCTGGTGTGCTTACATTATTAGTTGGTGGTGAAAGTCATTGAAAATCAAAGGAAGAGTAAAACAGGGGGTGAATTCAGCACAACTCAGAAGTCCTAGACCTGTAAGATACAGGGTCCTTTGTAGCAAGTTTTGATAAGTAAGAGTTTGTCCCACAGGGAGAGGTGATCTACAGCTCCAAAGGAGCCATCTCTAGTAGTCCCTCCAGATCTGACTACAGATCTGGCAGTCCTAAAAGGAGGGGAGTTTAAGGTCACTTATTCTAAGTATTCTAATATCTAAACTACAGAAATGGTTGAAAGGATAGATGGAGTGTGGAAAATAAATATAAAAGGGTGAGAAGTATGTTATTGAGCCCAGATCAGAGGAGTTTTGTAACTCAGATTCAGATCTGATGTTATAGAAATCCTGTCCAGTGGCTACATTATCACCACTGAGGAGAAAGGATCCAACCCATTACTCTGCCATGATTCCACCCTTAAGGCTATAACCTGTCCACTCAAATAGTCACAGATTATCCCATAGGGGAGCCACTATCCAGGGATGGGTCAAAACACAACAAGTAAATCATTGCAGGCACTATTTCATCCAGCTACCAAATTTCAAGAATCCATAGGGAACCTCAATCTCTAAAGCTCTATATGTGGGGCTAAGGCTGTATAGGACCATGATAGCCCAGACACATAGAACCAGCAAGAGATTGAGTACAACCTTCGATTTAGCTGTCCATTGCTTGAGTGAGGCTACAATGGTCCAGTCACCAGCCTACAATCTCTATAACTAGATCAGATCCAGCATCTGATGGTGGATCTATATAAATATAGGGGAGTCTGCCTCTGTACAATCTCTCACCAGGCTTCTACAAGCTCAGGTGTAAAGAAGAAGGATCCATCTTGGATCGGTGGATTAGAATCACCCTAAGGCTATAATCTGTCCACTTAAATGGTCACAGACTATCCCAGAGGTTATCCTCCTCACGGAGCCCAAGACAAAACAAGAATGTTGCTGCTACCACCATGGTCACAAGCCTTTAGCTCAAGCTCCCATGGGAATTTCAGATTTAGTGGGTCCTGTGGTGGGGCTAAGGCTGTAGGACCATAATAGCCCAGACACACAGGTCACTTGGATCTGAGTGACCCTTAGAATCAGTCCTCCATTGCTTTGAAACACAGCCAAAGAAATGGTGGATCACAAGGCAGCAGCCTTGCACAGAGCATCTCACATTCAAACATAAATCCCATAAAATACAGATCCTATTACAGAATTTCCATTGATCTAATTCAAAAACACATACAAAGGCACAGCCAGCAAGTGCTGGACTATGGAGAGAAGGAAAGAGAAAAAAAAAAAGAAAACTACTTACAGATAAAAAGAAAGAGAAAAGAAAAACGATCTGAGATGTGTTCCCAGATACCTAAACCTAAGCTAGGTATGGGTTTATATAGCAGTGGGGTGGCGGCGCATTAGGGTTAGGAAACCCTAATTTTAACGATGCCACGTGGCCTAACAGTGATCCTTGGATGTCTCGAGGCACGTGCACAGAGATTTGAGTGTGGGAGTGCGTGCCCTAATCATTGGAAATTCCTAGAAGGTCCTCTGCTGAAGAGATGGAAGTTTAGGTTCAGAGCTTCGCTAGGTAGTTGTAGTTTCCCAGACTTGTCGCGTGGTAGCTCTTTGCTCTTTGCTAGGATGATTTGACATTACAGCTTTAGCCGTTGCGAGGTTGCCTTGGTTTTCTCTTCAGGCAGTCGCGCGGTAGAGAATTGTGCTCTCGCTGGATTGGGCTTCACGAGGTTGAGTAGAAAACACAGTCTCAGATGTCGCGAGGTTGAAGTTCAAGCAGTCGCAAGGTTGCTCGGTCTTCGCTGGGCTGATCTTCGCGAGAGTGGCTTCGCCTTCGCAAGGATGTTTTCTTCTTGAATGGCGTGAGAACTGCACGAGGAGTTCTTCTTCTGATAGTTGCATCCCACGGCGACTGCGCGACAGCTGCGCGAGGAATCTTCTGAAGCTCTCTCTCCTCAGCCGTTATGAGCGAACTGTGTGAGATTGAGAGAGGTTTGCTTTGAACTGTGCGACACTGCGCGATGTGTTCTACTCTTGAGCTTCGCGAGAGCTATGCGAGTTTGAGTTTCTGAAGCTCTTCAGTCACTCATCTGCGTGAGAGGTTGCTGTAAAAGTCTTGGGAGGCTCAGTTGAACTGCGCGAGGCATATTTCTCCTGAATCCTCTAAAGCTTGGGTCAGCTGCACGAGGCACATTTCAGGTCTAGATTCAGAGTTCATTCTGCTGAGGGATTTCTGGTGCCAATGCAGGCTCCTTAATTGGATTCCTGGCCTTATTTCATTGCTGATTATTACCTACACAAAACACTTAACAAGAACTTATTAGGAGGCTATGGGTCTAATCAAAGGTTAAGTTAAGGGGTGAAAAGTGGTACTTTTCAGGTCTTAACACACCCCCAAACCTAATCTTTGCTAGTCCCTTAGCAAAGCTACATTAAATCTACTCTAAAAATTAAATGCCACTTTCGTAGGGAGCACGGATACATTTAGCATATGTACCAAGCCTTTTAAACCCCTAGGTGATCCCTAGTCGAGGAGTGAAGTCTCCTGAGGGTTTTTAGTGAAGACACCCACAAACTTCTCCAATGAAACAGTTAACAAAAGTGCAATATCATCCAATGAGCAATCAAGGAATCAGATTTAGTCTACTCTTGAATCAGTACACATAAAAGAAATTTAATTCATTGGTTGCACAGTAACTTAAACATCATAAACTCTTCATGATTGCACAACATTTCCAAATAGTTTATAATCACATAAAACTGCACAAGTGTGTGCCAGCACTGAGCTTATCCTTAGGTCAAAATTTAGGTTAAGGTCTACATAATGCATTCAAGTTCAGACCCAAAAACTTTGCAGGGCATACTCTCATAAGGGTTTTGTTGAGGGGTTCATTCTCTCACAGGCTCAAGAGCAGTTACATCCCCCAAATGGGTTTGTAAGAATGAGCATAGGCAGAGTTCTTAAGTGCTGACATCATTGGCAGTTCCTCACCATAGATTGGATAACTCTTTATCTTCACATGACAGCTCACTTAACTTTGGATCACAAGGGCTTTTAACTGGGCTGTAATGTGGCTTATGGAGTGGGGTTGAAAGAATGGAGGGTTGAGAAGGGGTTCAAAATTGAGAAATCAGTAGGTGACAGAGGTGATTCATGACTTCACCTTCTTGAGTTTAGCTCCTTGCATCTTCTTTGAGATTTTCAGATTTGAAGTGATCAGTTTCTCTTCTTGATTTTGATTTTTCAATGAAAGGTCCTCTTAACTTCTCTCTTATTCCTCTTCATTATTATTTTTGTTTCTTTTTACTGGAGTTTCCTTCTTTTTATTTTATTTTTACTTTTCAGAACTGCCACCATGTTCTCAGTTACCATATTGCCAGATTTTTGAGATCCTTCTTCTCCATTTACCTAATGTTGACCATAGCTAGTCCATCTTCAACTCTTTCTCCTTTACCTTCTGAATTCTCAGAGTGAGGGTAGGTTGAATCAGGTTCATGGGTTCAGGTTCAAGTACTCAGGTGTATTTTGAAGAAATTTAGGATTTAAAGCTCAAAGGGGGTATGGACAAGGGCAGTTGCTTTAGGATTGGTCTTTTTAGGCTCAAACTGCCCAAGAGAAGGCCTTGATCCTTTCCTCAGTCTCATGAATACTGTCAGTTGTTTCAACTTGGAGTTACCTAACTTCTAGTGAGCACAGTGATTCAGTCAGTCTTTAGAACTAGAAGGGATTGCCTTGGTTACTCCTCAAAAGATGGAAAAAAATTTTATAGGCCCAATTCTCACTGGATATGGTCTTCCTTTGAATTTTCAAGTATGTCCTCACCTTTTTCTCTCTCTACTAATTCACTAAGTGCTGATACAAGTGAGTTTCCTTGGTGATATTATCATGGAAATGTGGAGTATTAGAGGTTTATAATGTCCAAGGTTTGCATAAATTTTAAACTTCTTAATTTCATGATTCTTAAGTGAACAGAGATCTATTTCCATATTACTCAGATGGGTCTGTTGCACTTATGTTAACTATTCCATTGGCGAATCTGCCATACCCCAAACCTCGAGGAGCGGTGTCCTCCGGTTCAAAGGTGTCTGTCTTGAGTTATTACTGACATAAAGACAAGAACAAGAAATAAAGTAACCAAGAACAGAAAACTGTACAGCATATCAGAAAAGGAAAATATCATTAAGGTTAAAATAAAATTACAAAAACGGAGGAGGGAAAGAGAGAGAGATCAGGGGTGAGAGGGTTGAGAAGGTGGGGGAGGGGGTGGAGTGGAGGGGGCAGGGGAGGGCTCTATTTTTTGCTTCTTCTTCTGCGGCTGAAGTTTTTCCTCCTCCTCCTTGGCAAGGATTTGCAGAACCTCCTCGTATTCATTCCAGAGGGGTTGGAGGGGATCCAGCTCTTTAGGTGGCGGCGGGGTCCAGCCACATCGGGTAATACTTGTTAGGCAGCTCATTTGGCTTGTCATCTGCCATGATTAGGATTAGGGAAGGACCGCTAGGGTGAGAGGAGATAGGATGCGATGAAGATGAACAGGGCCTCCCTGCATATTTAAAGGCGAGGATAGTGGAAGATGAAATGGTTGAATAACATCCAAGTCGCCGCAATTAATTGAGAGTGAGTTGGGAAACGTCAAATCCCAGCAGTCAGCGTGGGAAATGACAAATGCATTAGGCTCGCGCAGCTGGGTAAGGGAATCATGAGATATCATAATCACGCGATTATGGGAGTTAGAGCTGGAAGTGCGCGAGAGATTCTGCAGCATTGACGCTCGTGACAACGAAAGAAATGGTCTATGCGAATTGCGCGAGTCTTCCCAAATCACAATTTGGAATGCACGAGGGCCTACTGCCAAACTGGGGCACTATAGGTAGTGCAGCCTACTCATAAAAAATATTCACATAATGTGCATTCACATTCGAGAATCAGTAATTCATAGAAGAAGAAGAATAAATCATGCGAGTCCCACACCAACTCTATCAAGCTTAACAATATCAAACTCCATCTGACCCCTAAAATTTCCTAGAACTTAAGGTAGAAACAAAAGTAGTATAGTACAACATAGACACAACTGTGGGTCAGGTAGATGTAGGGGTCTCATGAAAATGAATAGTGCTTATAGGATCAGCAGGTTGTTCAATGCAAGGCTTAAGCCTCTGACCATTCACTTTGAAGGTCCTCCCAGATTTGGTATCCTTGACTTCCACAACACCAGATGGGGAAACATTCAAGACAACATAGGGACCATCCCATCTGGATTTTAATTTGCCAGGAAAGAATTTTAGTTTGGAGTTGAATAACCAAACCTTACCACCTGGTTCGATGCTTTTTCTTAGCAAGCCCTTGTCAAAGAAAGCTTTAGCCCGTTCCTTGTAGATCTTGGCATTGGTGTAAGCATCCATCCTCAGCTCATCCAATTCCGATTGTCAGAATGACTCGTGATGACCAGCAGGTTAGGTCCATGTTCAAATTCTTAATGGCCCAATAGGCCGTGTTCTAACTCTATTGGGAGATGGCGGGCCTTGCAATGAACCGATCTGAAAGGGGCATTCAATGGGAGTCTTATAAGCAGTCCTATAGGCCCACATTGCATCATCAGTTTCTCATTAATCTTTCCTGTCAGGTCCTTTTCTCAAGGATGTGCTTGATCTCCCTATTGGAAATTTCAACTTGCCCACTTGTTTGTGGGTGGTAGGGAGTAGCAATCCTATGGGTCACAGAATATTTCTTGAGCAAGCTCTCGAAATTCATGTTGCAGAAATAGCTACCCCCATCACTGATAATAGCTCTAGGGGTCCCAAATCTTGAGAAAATGTTGTGCTTTACAAATTTGAGGACCACCTGGTTATCATTGGTTCTTGTGGAAATGGCTTCTACCCATTTGGAAACATAGTCCACTGCCACTAAGATGAAGTGGTAACCATTAGAGGGAGGAAAGGGGCCCATGAAGTCTATTCCCCATACATCAAACAGTTCTACAACAAGGATGGGCTGTAAAGGCATTGAATTTCTTTTAGACAGCCCTCCTAATTTCTAACATCTCTCACATGCCTTTCAGTGTGTGTATGCATCTTTGAATAAGGATGGCCAGTAAAAATCACACTGCAGGACCTTGTCAGTAGTTTTTCTCCCACTAAAGTGGCCTCCACAGGCATTTTCATGGCACATGGCCAGAATACTGGAGACATCACTTTCGGGAACACATCTTCGGATGATCTGGTCGGCACAATACTTGTATAGGCAAGGTTCCTCCCAGAAAAAATGCTTGACCCTGGAGAAGAACAGGTCTTTATCCATTTTGGTCCAGGGGGAGAAATCTTTCCTATAACTAGATAATTGGCAATGTGTGCAAACCAAGGGACTAAGGATTGGATGGCAAATAATTGCTCATCAGGGAAGGCATCATTTGTAGGGCCATCCAGGCATTTCTCCAAGATATTTCTGGACAAGTGGTCAGCCACCACATTCTCCACACCCTTTTTGTCCTTGATTTCGATGTCAAACTCCTGTAGCAGGAGTATCCATCTAATCAGCCTAGGCTTAGCATCTCTCTTGGATAGTAGGTACTTCAATGCCGAATGGTCAATGAAGATCACAGTTTTAGATCCTAGTAGGTAGGCTCTAAATTTGTCAACAGCGTAAACCACTGCTAGAAGCTCTTTCTCAGTTGTGGTATAGTTCAGCTGAGCTTCAGCAAGTGATTTGCTGATATAAGCAATGACCACAGGCAGTTTATCTTTTCTTTGGCCCAACACAGCACTTATTGCCAAGTCTGATGCATCACACATAAGCTCAAAAGGCAGGGTATAGTCCGGTGTTTGGAGTACAGGGGCAGAGGTGAGGCATATTTTCAATGTTTCAAAAGCCTTCAGACATTCAACAGAAAAGTTAAAGGGGACATCCTGACAGAGCAGGTAGCACAATGGCTTAACAATTTTGCTGAAGTCCTTAATGAACCTCCTGTAAAATCTTGCATGCCCCAGGAAGGATCTGATTTGCTTGACTGTTTTTGGAGGGGGTAAATTGGCAATGAGGTCCACTTTGGCCTTGTCTACCTCAAGCCCTTCTTTAGAGACTACATGGCCCAACACAATGCCTTGTGTTACCATGAAGTGGCTCTTTTCCCAGCTTAAAACCAAATTGGTTTCCTCACATCTTTGCAAAACTAGGCGGAGTCGTGAACACGGCCAAAGCTGTCCCCATAGACGAAAGGTCATCCATAAAATCTCTAAAACTTGTCAATCATATCGAGAATATGGCATACATACACCTCTGAAAAGTGGTCATGACATTCTGAGTCCAAAAGGCATCCTTCTGTAAGCAAAGGTGCCAAAAGGACAGGTAAAGGTGATTTTCTCTTGGTTTTGAGGATGCACAGGGATTTGGTTGTACCCTGAGTACCCATCAAGAAAACAGTAAAAAGCTTTTCCAGCCAATTTGTCCAGAATTTTATCAATGAAGGGGAGAGGGAAATGGTCCTTTCTAGTTTTAGAGTTGAGCTTCCTATAATCAATGCACACTCTCCAGCGGTTGGTTGCTGGCCTCAACTCTCCAGTTTCAGTCTTAATCACTGTTATGCCAGATTTCTTAGGCACCACCTGGATAGGTGCCACCCAATGAGAATCAGAGATGGGGTAAATTACCCCTGCATCTAGCAATTTAATGATTTCCTTAAGGACCACTTCCTGCATGTGAGGATTTAACTTCCTCTGCATTTCCCTGGAGGGTAGTGCTCCCTCCTCAAGATGAATCCTATGCATGCAGATTGATGCATCTATTCCTCCCAGATCAGCAATGGTCCAACCAATTGCCTTCTAGTGCTTCCTCAAAACTGTTAGTAATTCCTCTTCCTGCTCATTGGTAAGGGAGGAAGAGATAATCACAGGAAGCTTATCACCTTTTTCAAGGAAGGCATATTTTAATGTTTCTGGAAGCTTCTTGAGTTCCAGATCAGGGGCCTGTTGGGCGGATGGAAAAATTGGTGCATTGGAGGTTGGAGGAAGAGGTTGCAATGTAGGTTTCCAATTTGAGTGCTGCACTGAGCCCACAGAAGACTTCGGTATGGTCATGTCTTTTGATCCTCCATCTAGGCTCTCTTCCTCCACCATATCCCAAATTTTAACTAAATTCCTGACAATGTTGCCCCACTCCAGCAGAGTGGGCAATTCCTCTTCTACAATTTCCTCTAGTACATCCACTGTAAAGCTCTCCTCATTGTCCATCTGAGGGTACTTTTCACTGTTGTACACATTCAGCTCAACTTTTATATGTCCAAAAGTTACCTCCATTACTCCAGACCTGCATTGAATGCATGCATTGGCAGTGGCCAAGAAAGGCCTGCCTAATTTAACAGGTATGGGATTTGGGCTATTGTTGCACCCCATGTCCAAAACTAAGAAGTCAGCAGGGTAGAAAAACTTATCCACTCCCACCAAGACATCCTCAACCATTCCCAGAGGTTTCCTCTCAAATCTATCAGCCATCATTAGCACAATGGGGGTAGCTTTCAGCTCCCCCAAACCTAGTTACAGATATACATTGTATGGCAACAGATTAACACTGGCTCCAAGGTCTAAAAGGGCTTTTCCAATTGTATGGTCTCCAATTACGCAGGGAATAGTGGGTATCCTTGGATCTTGCAACTTCTCAGGCATTGATATGTTAAATACAAAATTCACTGTATCAGTTGCAAAGACCTTTTTGGACACATGGCCTCTAGCCTTTCTCTTTTGGGTGCAGAGGTCTTTCAGGAACTTTGCATAGGCTGGGACTTGTTTAATTGCCTCAACCAGAGGTAAATTGATTTTCACCTGCTTGAAGGTCTCCATCATTTCTTCTATCTGGGCGTTCCTTTTATCAAAAGGGATAGGACCATCCAGAGCCTGAGGAAATGGTAGCTGAGGTTCTGCTGGTCCCTCAGCTGCTAGCCCATGACTAAACTTCTGTTTCTTTCTTTTTTCATGTTTTTCTCCTCGTGCTCAACTGACCTCATTATTTTTCTCCTGCTGTAAGGTGGCAGGCACCTCTTGGCTTTGTGGTCCCACAACTTCTCTATCATGATAATTTGCATCATTTGTGGAAATTGCCTCTGCTGGTCTGTTACTCACCTGGTTGTTTACCAGCCTGCTAGACCTTAGGGCAGTGATAGCATTAGTGTCCTCAAACTTTGAGGAAGATTCCTCAATTAAAAACTGACCCTTGGGGTTAGCAATTGGCTGGTAGGGCAATCTACCTTCATCTCTCCTAGCCAAGGCTTTTGACATTTGGCTAATCTGCTCTTCCATTTTCTGGAGGCTCTGACCATGAGAGTCCACAGTCTGAGCCAAGGAACCCAAGTTTTGCAGTGAGGTCAAGACCTGGTCCTCGAAAGAAGTATTTCTAGGTTGGGAGTGGGGTAAGACCAACTGATTTTGCTGTTGATGGTGCTGGAAAGTAGACCTAGGGGCATTCCCTTGATTGAACTACTGTTGTGGCCTTTGTGGTAAGGCCAACATCTGCTGGGGCTGCATGTAGTTGTCTTGCTTCCACCTCAGATTTGGGTGGTCTCTCCATTGGTAACCAGCATTTTGGTGTTGGTATCCATATGGTTGCCTATTGTAGCCCCCAGATTGTTGTTGGCCATAAGATTGAGCAGCAGCAGCATGTTCCAAAACCAATTCAGGAAATTGCCCTGCAGATGGACATTCCTCCACTGTATGCTGTTGGGACTAGCATATCAGACATGCCTTCACCACATGAGCAACCCTTCTGGGCATCACAGTCAATAATTTATCAAACTTCATAGAGAGGTTTGCCATTTGCAGCTGCAGGTCATTGTTCCCAGACACCTCATAAACTTTTCCTTTTGATCCAGCAGCAGGCCCCACCTTTGACTCAGATTCCTGACTAGTTCTTACCAGGGATGGCTTTTGAAAAGCATTCTCACTAATCACCTCAAACAATTCCCATGCCTCAGCAGTCTTGTGCATGTAGGATCCACCACAAGAGGCATCGACCATATCTCTATTTTTCTCATCAATCCCATTATAGAAGCTTTGTACAAGCTGCCACTCAGGGATCTTGTGGTGGGGGCATTGTTTGAGCATCTCTTTAAACCTATCCCAGGACTGGTTAAAATCCTCAGTTGGGGATTGAGCAAACACAAGAATCTCTTTCCTCAACTGGCTAGTTTTGGTCTCAGGGAAGAACTTGGTTAGGAATCCGGTCTGCAGGTCTTTCCATGAACCAATGCTATTGTTGGGAAGAGTGGTCAGCCAGGTACTGGCCCTATCCTTCAGAGAGAAGGGAAAGAGTCTGAGCCTAGTAGCCTCAAGTCCCAAACCAGTGATATTAAAAGTGGTGCACAAGGCCAAGAACTGGTCAATATGCTTGTAAGGGTCCTCTTTGCTAAGCCCATGGAAAGTCAAGATCTGGATGATTGAAGTTTTATCTCATAGTTCCCCCGAACATCGTGGAATTGAATGTTAAAAGGGAGTTATAGTCATCCGAGCATTCAACTCCTTGAGGGTTCAGGTTGTTCTTCACCCATAATTGCATGCTGATTCACTTGGGGGCTCTCCTGTGGTGTGCCTGTCTCTTCTAAGTCTCCTTCCCCTTTCTAACTCAGGGTTAAGAGGCTCTAAAGCAGGGCTGAGGGATCTCCTCCCTAGCATACAAGCACACCAACAGCAAGGAAAGCTTCTTGCAGGCACATTGCAAAAGAATGATTGTACACTAACAAATTTATCTAACTAGTTTACAACTATTCAAAGAATGCATTTAAACTATCCTAGATACTGCTAGGAATTTTTTTTAAGAAAGATAGACAGAGCTTTAAAAGTCAGAGAGTTTGCAAACAGAGGTAGCTAAGCTCCAATTGCAGTCCAACTATCCTTCACTGTTACTGTCTAGATCTGCAAGAAAGGTTTAAAATTATGTCAGCAGTATCAATTATTCACATGTGCAAAGAATACTAAGAATAAAAAAACTAAGGGTCTACTAATAGATCATCTCTCCCCGGCAGCGGCACCAAAAACTTGTTGGTTAATTCTGGTGTGCTTACATTATTGGTTGGTGGTGAAAGTCATTGAAAATCAAAGGAAGAGTAAAACAGGGGTTGAATTCAGCACAACTCAGAAGTCCTA
The DNA here is from genome assembly GCA_021018995.1 of Chloranthus sessilifolius. Lineage (NCBI taxonomy): Eukaryota > Viridiplantae > Streptophyta > Magnoliopsida > Chloranthales > Chloranthaceae > Chloranthus > Chloranthus sessilifolius. Next base: position 82,915,804 of record CM037586.1, on the reverse strand, counting down.
GACCTGCAAGATACAGGGTCCTTTGTAGCAAGTTTTGATAAGTAAGAGTTTGTTCCACAGGGAGAGGTGATCTACAGCTCCAAAGGAGCCATCTCTAGTAGTCCCTCCAGATTTGACTACAGATCTGGCAGTCCTAAAAGGAGGGGAGTTTAAGGTCACTTATTCTAAGTATTCTAATGTCTAAACTACAGAAAGGGTTGAAAGGATAGATGGAGTGTGGAAAATAAATATAAAATGGTGAGAAGTATGTTATTGAGCCCAGATCAGAGGAGTTTTATAACTCAGATTCAGATATGATGTTATAGAAGTCCTGTCCAGTGGCTACATTATCAACACTAAGGAGAAAGGATCCAACCCATTACTCTGCCATGATTCCACCCTTAAGGCTATAACCTGTCCTCTCAAATGGTCACAGATTATCCCATAGGGGAGCCACTATCCAGGGATGGGTCAAAACACAACAAGTAAATCATTGCAGGCACTATTTCATCCAGGCTACCAGCTCAAGAATCCATAGGGAACCTCAATCTCTAAAGCTCTATATGTGGGGCTAAGGCTGTATAGGACCATGATAGCCCAGACACATAGAACCAGAAAGAGATTGAGTACAACCTTTGATCTAGCTGTCCATTGCTTGAGTGAGGCTACAATGGTCCAGTCACCCGCCTACAATCTCTATAACCAGATCAGATCCAACATCTGATGGCAGATCTATACAAATATAGGGGAGTCTGCCTCTGTACAATCTCTCACCAGGCTTCTACAAGCTCAGGTGTAAAGAAGAAGGATCCATCTTGGATCGGTGGATTAGAATCACCCTAAGGCTATAATCTGTCCACTTAAATGGTCACAGACTATCCCAAAGGTTATCCTCCTCACGGATCCCAAGACAAAATAAGAATATCACTGCTACCACCATGGCCACAAGGCTACCAGCTCAAGCTCCCATGGGAATTTCATATTTAGTGGGTCCTGTGGTGGGGCTAAGGCTATAGGACCATGATAGCCCAGACACATAGGTCACTTGGATCTGAGTGGCCCTTAGAATCAGTCCTCCATTGCTTTGAAACACAGCCAAAGCAATGGCGAATAACAAGGCACCAGCCTTGCACAGAGCATCTCACATTCAAACATAAATCCCATAAAATACAGATCCTATTACAGAATTTCCATTGATCTAATTCAAAAACACATACAAAGGCACAGCCAGCAAGTGCTGGACTATGGAGAGAAGGAAAGAGAAAAAAAAAAGAAAACTACTTATAGATAAAAAGAAAGAGAAAAGAAAAATGATCTGAGATGTGTTCCCAGAAACCTAAACCTAAGCTAGGTATGGGTTTATATAGCAGTGGGGTGGCGGCGCATTAGGGTTAGGAAACCCTAATTTTAACGATGCCACGTGGCCTAACAGTGATCCTTGGATGCCTCGGGCCACGTGGCCTAACATTCTTCTTCTGATAGTTGCATCCCGCCATGATCGCGAGAATCTTCAAGCTCTCTCTCCTCGGCCCGTTAGCGAATCATAGAGATTGAGAGAGGTCTGCTTTAAATTGTGCGACACTGCGCAATGTGTTCTACTCTTGAGCTTCGCGAGTGCTGCGTGAGTTTGAGTATCTGAAGCTCTTCAGTCACTCATCTGCGCGAGAGGTTGCAGTAAAAGTCTTGGGAAGCTCAGTTGAACTGCGCGAGGCATATTTCTCCTGAATCCTCTAAAGCTTGGGTCAGCTGCGCGAGGCTCATTTCAGGTATGGATTCAGAGTTCATTCTTCTGAGGGGTTTCTGGTGCCAAAGCAGGCTCCTTAACAGGATTCCTGGCCTTATTTCACTGCTGATTATTACTTACACAAAACACTTAACAAGAACTTATTAGGAGGCTAAGGGTCTAATCAAAGGTTAAGTTAAGGGGTAAAAAGTGGTACTTTTCAGGTCTTAACATGGGTCCCACCTATACTGGGTGTATATATTATATACGCCAGGCCAAATTTCCCCCAAAATAGGTAGGCGTATATAATATATACGCCTGACTAATCTGGGGCAAAAATGGCTGGGCGTAAGTAATATCCACGCCTGAGTAAAAGTCCTATGATTTTATGTGAAACCTCAATCGGCCATAACTTTTGAACCGTAACTCCAAATTGGGTGATCTTTGTCTTGTTGGAAAGCTAGAGAAGTCCTCTTTCCAAAGGTATATGGCTCATCCTTGGTAATGGTCTGTGTGAAATTTTGTAGCTCTCATCCCATCACCCACTTAGAAGGGTTTAAGTTAGGTCTGGGAAGGGATTCTAGGGTTTAGGGGTGACTTCTAAGGATTGAGGGAATGGCTCTAAAGGTTTTAGGGTGATTTCTAATGGTCTAGGTAGGTTCCTAAGGGGGGGGTGCCATCGGAAGCACAGGGGTACATCTCTCCCGAAGTACAGATTGATCGGGCCTTGGGCCGAATTTGGGTGTCTACAATAACTATAAGTAAAACTTTGCACTCTAATTTAAGGTTCATGTGTTGAATACCCTACCGACGCAGTAGTATACCCATGACAAATACGGCGGGATATCCGTAATTATGCTCCGATACGGCGGGATATCCATTCTTTGATTTCCAATCTGTGGAAATACTTCGTTCGACATAAGTCTCCTAATTCGAAGGAACTTGGGTAACTTTGTGTGAATTGTTCATTGAACGACAATGTTTGGGGTATTACATCGATATTATATGCAGCTCTCGATGCTATATTTACTCGAGAGATTACTTAAGTGATTTATTTAAGTGTGTGCATTAAGAGAAGGATTTGAGTAACCATGTTTAGTGTATTTTGAAACTTTGCATCAGATATTCATTTTCATCAAATTAAATGGTTGTAAATTGTAAAGGGTGACTCTCAGTGAGATAAGCGCGTTTCTAATTATGCCATGAATTATATGTTTGATATCATATTATGCATGCTACTTATATTTCCCAATTGAGCTTAGATGTAGCTCACCCTTCGACTATACGTCACAGGTTCAGAATAAGCGGCGGGGACTGAGGACGTAGATCCTGAGGACCCTGAGTACATATTAGAAGAGGAGACAGAGCCCCCTCCTGAGAAGTTCTTCTAGTAGATTCGTGTTGTGCTAGGTTTATTTTGAAAGTCTATTTGTAAGGCTTGGTACGTCCAGCCAATTTTTTTTGCAATAATACTTGTATATGTCTCACCGTATATTGTTTTGCGAACATGTGTTCGTGAAGATTGTTTGTCACTAATGGTTCGGTTCGGTTCTTTTGTCCATGTGAGTTGTATGGGATTAGAACCGTCTTTTGGTTATCTTTTGAGTTGTCTTTAAATAGAAATGGAGATTTATTTCTTATGATTACTCTATCTGCTTATTTAAATTTATGCTTATTCCGCTTTGTGTGTGGAAGTACCAAGTGTTCCGTTTGTATAAGGGGATCGGTCTTAGTGACTGATCTGATGGTGAAGGTTTTCGGTTGGGAAAATCCAAGCTGTCACAGTTGGTATCAAAGCCTTTGCTTTAGAGATTTCTGACAAGTCTTAGAATTTTTTCAAAGTATAGGGACCTTCTGCTAATGAAACTTTGGTTTCATATTGCAGAGCGTCATGTCTTCTAGAGGAAGGGACTGACAAAGAGGAGGCTATAGTCAGAACTTGAGAAGTGGGGATGAGATTCCCAGTAGTTCTAATAGGGGTCCGATTGGTAATAGAGAGGTTTCAGAAAGCAGTAATCTGGAAAATAGAAATCAGTAAAGAAATGAGGACATAGAAGAAAGACAAAGAATGATGCATACCATGGAAACAATGGCTAATGCTATGGCTCAGAAGGCTGCGTTATTGGCGGCTAATAACGCCAACAACCATCAACAGATGTCACCTACACCTCCAGTTCCTCCTACTCCACCACCACCAACACACTCAGCATTTATAGAGTTTCGGAGGATGTGTCCTCCAAATTTTTCAGGGCATGCAGACCCAATGAAAGCTGAGAACTGGCTCAGTGAGATGGAAAAGATATTCAGTGTGCTTTCGTGCACTGAAGATGAGAGTGTCAGATGGGCAGTGTTTATGTTGGATGGAGAAGAAGGCCCATGGTGGAAATCCATGTCTAGAACAAGGTCACAGGAGACTCCAGGCATATTGTGGAGCTGGGATGAATTTGTAGAGGAGTTCAACAAACAATACTTCTCTAAGGTAGTGCAGAACAAGATGGAGGTGAAATTCCTTTAGTTAGAACAAGGGAAGATGACAGTCAGAGAATATGGAGTAGAGTTTATGAGACTTGCTCGTTTTGCTCCAAAGTAAGTGACCTCAGATCTGATTAGGGCTAAGAAATTCCAACGCTGCTTAAGGCCAAATATCAGAGATAGAATTTCAGCTTTTGAATTGGAGGCATACGGAGCAATCATGAGAAAGGCTTTTATTGTAGAAGAGGACATTGATGAAATGTATAGAAGAAGAGATCAGCAAGGTAAAGGAAGAGCAGATCAGGGTAGGGTTGGTAACTACGAGCCGGTGAACAAAAAGTCATGCTTCATAGCACCTATTCAGAGGCAGCCAATTCAAACCAATTTCTCTAGGCCATCTCAGACCAATTACTCTAGGCTACCTATGCTTACGTTTGTGCGGCCCATTCATTATGAGAGCCCTACGACTACTACAGGAGTATCCGTTACTCAGGGTTTCTCTAGGGCAGCATCATCCACCCCAGCTGAGACGTATGCCAGGTGTGGCAAGTCTCACCAGACTGTAGATTGTAGGCAGGGTACTGGCAGGTGCTTCAAATGTAAGAAAATGGGGCATATGATCAAGGATTGCTCAGAGATGAGAAAGGAGAGGATGACATCTGCTCCTATGCTTAGGCCGCTACAGACAAAGAAACCTATGGTGTAAGGACAAGCATATGACGTAACTGCCAAGGATGCCCAGAATAGTAACTACATCATTCAAGGTGAAAATTACCTTAACTAAGTTATTTCGTTGATTTGAATTTTAGATAGAGAAGGTGTATCAATATTAGGAAGTAGTTTTAAATCTAATTTTCTAGATGCTTAACTTTTGCTGCATGAGTAAATTGTTTAATTTTGTTTACGATGTAGTTACTATTCTGACTCTAATTGACTGAATTTCCTACTGTTGCCTTAATTCTAATTATTCTGGTTTTCGAATGTTACTCTAATTCTACTTAATTTAGTCTCCTAATACTACTCTAACTAGGAAAAAGGGGGGTTGTGGCCCATTATGCTAAGGAGGATCAGCCCCATTCTTGGGTACCCTCCGTACGCTCCATTGGGCAAATCGGTTGCCTAAGGCTATTTTTATAAGTATTAGATATTAAAAACTAAATTTGAATTGAAAGTTGAGAATTTAAGGATCGAAATTAAGAAATTTGAAGGTTAAGGATTAAAACTAGAACTAAGGACGATGAACTAGAAGTAAGAAATGAGGAACTAGAACTAGAAGTTAAGAACTAGAACCTGAGATTAAGAACTAATATCTGGAACTTAAAAAATTAAGAACTAAGAACTAAGGATTAAGAACTAAGAACTAGAAAGAGATTACCTGTAGCTTCCTCCTACCAGGATCGCAGAGAGAGAGGACTCGAGCATAGGGGAGGCTTGGGCTTGAGAGAGAGGAGATTGCTATTGAGATTGTGTTTTTGGGCATGGTAGGGCTAATTCTGCATTTGGAACCATGTGCTCGATTGGTGAATTGAGCGCATATGACTTTGCGTGGAATCGAATTAAGCGAACGATCCACAGTGCTTAATTCGGTTTAAGTCGATCACTAACTCGGGAGTGGCCAGTCGGGTGGGTGTCCTAGTTCCAGTGTACCCTAGAACCAAATTTGTGCATGTGTATCCACGTGGAATCCAATTCCGTGCATCGAAGTATGAGCGAGATCATGGAGTTCGAGCGGCCTTGGGAAACAGAGTCCCAGTCCAGTCTAGACTGATTCCGCGTGTGGTATCATACGTGGAATCGATTTCACACAGTAGTGTATGCATGGAATCGTGGACTTCAAATGATGCATGAAAGCCTGTGCTTAGTCCGAGTGGGACTAATTACACGTAGATGGGCTTGCATGTAATTGAATTAAGCGCATAGTGCCATGCTTTTAATCCAAGTCTTAGGGCGGTCCACAGGAAGAGTGAACCTAATCCAAGTGGGACCAATTGTGTGCGTTTATCGATGCGTACAATCAAATTTCATGTATTTGTAAGCATGTGAAATTCGAGATCTTCCGAGTCTTGATGGGTCTGAGCCACAGAGCTATTGTTTCAGCCTGGGTCTCAACCATATACTATTATTTCAGTATATAGTCATCACATTTAGGGTTTGAAGGTCTTCGAAGAAGGTCGGTCCTTCTCTGGAGATCGTGGGAAAGGTCAAAGGTTGACCGAATAGATTTGCATACTCTGAGAGGGAAAAATTGGGGTGTCTACAGATGCCCCTCTTCGGCACATTCTTGTTGAATGAGAGTGTGTCGAAGAAGTAGGCATCCCTCTTCCGAGGTGCCTTCTCATTTCTTTGGGGAATCACAAGTGTGAACCGAGGAGCTGACATGAAGTGCTTGACTTTCTTATCTATCGACACAAGCTAAAAGGGAGCATTCGGGGGCTCAGTGGTCACTGTCGAGAGGTATATCCTCATTTGTGGGTGCAAGTGGCATCCTGCTGCATATCACGACCTGCTGCAAGCGGTAATCAAACTGGGGAAATTGATGCAATTGAGGTACCGAGGGGCGTCATACGAATGTTCAAAAATAGGGTCAAGTGATCAAATAATAAGAAGTAATTTGATTGCGAAGGCTTTCACAAGTCATGTCAGGTCGGGCGCATCATTGCTCACACCAACGGTGCATCAAGGGTCCCTTTCCAGTGGACATTTGTGATTTCTTAAAGTTGGGTATACTCGATATTCAGTTTCCCAAGGGAAAGAATAGATTGGAGTGATGAGAGGTGAGAATTTGATAGATAGGAGTTTTGAAATTTTGGGTTTTAAACTTCAGATCAATTTGGTGGTAAAACTTCAGAAAACATGGCTTCCGAGACATCGCAAAGCATATCCATCGGTATGGGATTTGTGGACTCGACCTTTGTTTGGTTGTCAAGATGACACTTGGTATGTCGGATACTTTGTCTAACCATCTCGCGGATACTAATGATTGTCTCTTATGGGAGGACTACAGTGATTCGTGGATTAGGAGAGACGGGTTTTAAAAATATTTGACTTAATATTATCTAACTATATTTTATAAGGAATATCGAGTAGAGGGGGTGATACTTACCTAATTTATCTTCGAAAAGCCCTTGTATTGCTTGCGATGGGATGTACGGGTCGCATGATGAGAGGCTCGTAATGAGACTTGATAATTGATGAGCGTGATGGGACGTCAGAGAGGCTCTTCTCTTCTTCCATTTCTGTGGTGGTAGGGCCTGATGATTGTTGGCATGATGGGACCTTTAGGGGGTCGAGGCTTGCTTTTCGTGATGGGACATTGGTTGAGCTTCCCTTCTGGTTGCGTGTTGTGGCAAGTTGTGATAACATCTGGACCTGGTGGTTATGCGATGGGACATTTCGTGTTGATGGCTTGTTGACTGTTTTGACATCGTGATGGGACAATGATGGTTTATTTCTTTCTTTGGAAGATCTTGGGTCATGTGATGGGGTTTGTTTTTTAGTGCTGATGATGTGGTGGGGTTTTGGCATCACGATGGGACAAGATGGCGTGGTTGATTTTGCCAACAGACTTGGGTGTTGGGATAGCATTGATTATGTGTGCATCCTGTCCTGATGGGACATATTATTGTGAAGGTGTGCAATGGGATAGTGGTAGTCTTCTCTCTGGTCGGTGTGTGAGGTCACGCGATGGGACAAAGGGGAATGATTCACTTTCAGCTTGCGGTAGGGCAGGTAGCGTGTGAGGGGAATGGTCTGCCTTGTGGCTAGTTTGTCATTGTTTTTCACTTTCATATTGCGATAGGACTTTTATTATTTATTGTTATTTTATTATCTTTTTATTTCTTTTTTTTTTATGCTCTAGGGCATCGGGGTGTGTCCTAAATTTTCGAGTTGTGTTATTGCGATGGGACTATGAGCGACGATTAGTTTATTTACTGCAGTGGTGCGAGTGGCGAGTGTCAGGGAGCAACTTGGTTGCAATGGGACTGTAGGGGATATTTTCCCTTTTTTTTGTTTGATTTTATTTCGTTTTATTAGATTTTGTTGTTTCGTTTTATTTTGTTTTTTTTATTATGCCCGCCTTTTTTTTTCAGGGCTCTAGTATGAGAGACGGGTTTCATTTTGGGGCACTTATTTTAGATTAAATTTTGTTATTGGATATTTTAATTTTGGGTTTGGAGAACTTTTCTTTTGTTATGGTGAAGGAGGGGATTCCATGTGTGTGTTTAAGGTATTTTGTTTTGGTCTTGTGTTTGGTTTGGAATGACACTTGTTAGAAATGTGTGAATTTGGGTTTCTAGATTAGTTTGTTGGGTGTCTTAATGCCATTGGTTTATCCTAGTTTGTCATGGATTTGTCTTTCTTCTAGGGGTAAATGTATTATGCCTATTGGCTTATCCTATGTATTTGTCATGGACTAGTGTTTCTTTTGGGGGTTAAGTGTTGCATGCCTATTAGTTTATCTTAGTTTGTTATGAATTGGTGTTTCTTTTAAGGGGCTAGGTGTCTTGTTTTAATTAAGATAGATGAAGGGGGCTTATGAATGAGAAACTTGTCATTTTGTGGTGAAGAGGGGTTTAAGTTATAAATAGGTGTTTAGGGGTTGGGCTTTGTTTTGTTATTTAGTTTGGTGTTGTAGCATTTAGAATTTGGTCCATTTTATTTTCTTGATGTCTTTTCTTCCATTTTATTTTATTTCCCGGGTATTAAATCTCAAGAGTTTGTAATGGTGGTTTATACATATATTTATTTTGAGAATGAGCGGTATTGGGAATGTTGAGTAGCACTCGAAGTGCTACTATGTTGGGGGAAGGGAAGGAAGAGTTAAAGGTGGTGGGAAGAAAGCCAAGGAAAAGAGTTGGATCAGAGTTCTCGTGATCAGTCCCAGTTGCTCCTTGGTAGGCTCTGTGGATGAATCTTTTGTTAGCCTTTCTTTTGGGGGTCCCCAAATCGGCTTTCCATAGGTGTATGCCTCAGATCCTGAGTGGCCTTCTATGAGTCACTCTTTCTTCTCTGCTGCCTCGGGGTTTTGAGATGCTATCACTCGATCATGTGACTTGGAAGATTGCATCATAAGCAGTATCTCATAGAGAAAAGGAAGTGAAGATGAGATTTATGTTAGAACTTGCTTAGCATATGCCTCCTCTCTGGGCGTCTCCGTCATCTCTCCCCCTCTTTTGTACTGCTGCTCGGGCGACTTTCCCTTAGCGCTCATGGGCTCGGGTGTCTTGAGTGTTTGCCCTGATTTCAAATTCATCTTTCGTTTCAGATTTGTATATTCAGGGGGTATGCCTCTGGTGTAACTTGTAATAATTTTGTCATATTAATAAAAGTGAATTTATTTATCCATCCCTTTTATGACTTTATTTTGAGCTTCTTTAGTTTTAGTGTGGCTTAATCTGGTTTTGTTGGTGTGATCAAGGGTTAAGTTCAAAGCGTGTGTGAAAGGGTAAGGGCTTTAAGTTCGATGCATTCCTAGGGTAGTAGGAATGTACACGTAAGTTATGGGTTGTAGGCACTGCTTCATGCATGGTTACAAGCCTGCAACTCCATCTCTGGCCGTTGTTGGCTTGTGTATATATATTTTTTGTTATACCTGGGGAATTATGTGTAGGTATGATGGTGTGAAATTCAATTCCGCGTAGGTCCGGTTGCACATGATTGAAGGGTCAAGGAGCTCATTCCGCGTGTCAAGTTTAGTGTTTAATCCGATTTTGTGCAACCGTTGTTGCGTGGAATTGACGAGTCAGCCATTACAAAGCGCGGCCATTCAGGTGTCGGTTGGGATTTCGTATGTTATAGTTGTCGCATGTTTCGTATTCCGCACAGGAGATCATGCGTGGGATTGGATTGTCACATGCATGGGTTGGCAGGGGTTGAATTTCGCGCGTAGGGTCTCTCGCGAGATTCAGGATCCGTATTATGGAAATGACATTTAAATGAATTACACGCATAGCCCTATGCGCATGATTCGTTATATATTAACGAGATTTCTTCATTTTTCTTCATTCCTTTCCTACTCTTTCCTTCTCCATTCGAAGGCTGATGTCTCTCATTCCATTCTTCATGATTTCTCGTGTCCTTCGACCTAAGATCACTCCAGATGCTGACGTAACTTAAAGGTGTCGCAGAAGTCGAGGAGTTCGTTTAGAGGTGTCGCCGTGGTCAATGCGGTGGTTATGACAGATGGGATACATCCATCATTATTGTTAGAAGGAGGCGGCAGAGGAGGAGGTGAAGATGGCGGAAGGGAAGTCCTCCAAATGGATGGAAAGGGTATTGCCCAACCAATCCTCCCTCCGCTTTTCTGTTGCTTTTGATTGGATGCTGCTCCTCGCTTTGTGTCTGTTTTAGGGTCCCGATTTTCGTTTTGGGTTGTAAATTCAAGGGCTATGCCCCCAGTGTCAAGTGTAATAATTTTGATTATCAATAAAATCTTGTTTATTTTATTTTGTTCTTTTATTGTTTTACTTTATCTGTTAATGTGCGTGCATGTGTTAGGCGGCCTTTTTGGCTTGTGTTTGCGTTTAGAGGCCTTACCAGCCTCGGTATATATATTATTTTTTTTTTATTCAATTTTTGTGATTACTCACATGTGGCTTAGCACAGAATTCAATTTCACATATGACCTAAGGTGCAGAATCCAACAGTTAGCGGGTTCATTACGCACAGGTAGGTTGACGTTAAAGCTAATTGCGCGCACTAGGAGATGCGTGTGATCGAAAGGTCAGTGATTAACAGGCTAGCCGAATCGAGGTGACATTTTTGGATTCCACATGGAGGCGGACATGTGGAATTTAAATCTTGCGCAAGTGTCAATGCGTGGTTTTGGTTTGTCGCCCGCGTAGGTTGACAGAAGGATAATTTCATGCAAGATGAAGGGTGTGTGATTTTGAATCAGCCCATCTGTTATTGCGCTCGATTCAATTGTACGTTGTAAGGAGTGCATGAGATCGACCAATGTCTATAAAAGCTAGAATTTCCTCTCATTTCACCTATGCATTTTGACTTTTCTTGACTTCTGTGCTTCTTTACTCTCGAGTGCTCTAGTTTTCGTGCGAATATGATATCTCGCGATCCGTCCATCGGATTTCGATGCAGTTTCTTACATTGTTTTTCATTTCTCGAGTTCTTCCTTGTGAGATGGAGCCAAAGGGTAGTATGTCTATCTCGGAGTTTGTGGAGATGTTGGATGGTGAGGGTGTTCCGAAGATTTCGATTATGGAGGGTGAGGGTGTTCCTAAGATTGCTGTTGAGGTCGAGACTCCTGTCGGGGTCGAGCTTCCTCCTATCACTAAGGGTGCTGATGATGTCGTTCCGCCTCGGGCTAAGAGTCCAATACATATCCTACTGGTAGACACCATCACGATGAGCCGGGTAGTTTTTAGGAATCAAGAGTCTCTTTATTTTCCTAGGCATTTTAGGCTATGATGTAGATTATCTAGGATATGAAAACCCATTTACTTTACTAAGAACTTGCATTTGGTCATGAGCTGCATGGGTATTCATCCATCATGCCTGTATATAGTTTTAGGCCATATTTATTTTGTTGTATTGCTATATTATCTTTTCATGTTTTGCGTGTTTATTATAGATTTTTGTTGTGATCATCGTATATCAATTTTTTTTTGTCATGTAGTTTATCATTATCTATGATTTTTATCTTTTTATTGTTTGTTGTTATCGCGCCATCACCCAGGTTGTTGTTGTCATCCTTGTGCATCAATTCTGCATGGGTCGAGTCCCATTAATGGTATCGAGCCCTCCCTGCGCTTTAGCAGGCAAGGCTCGTGTCTTTTGGTTTCAGGCCCATCCTAGGGCTCGATCCTTTCCACCCTAACGTCGGTCTGGTAGGGGCTATAGTGGAGTGGTGGAGGGAGGACCATCAGGCCCTACTGTTTCCTATGAGGATGATCTTGTTGACCCCTAAGGATTGGGTCCGCGTTACTGGGGTGAGGTTCGGGGGCGAGCCAGTGACCAAGTAGATGCTATTTGATTATCAGGTTGTGAGTGTGGAGTGTTTTGGGATCGAGTATGCTTCTAGTGGGTCCAGACCTGGGATGATTCGGACCACCTAGTTCATTGACACCTTTGGAGTGGGGTTCACTGCTCCGAGGCATCACCCTGAGTCTACGGCGACGTATGAGGAGCGATGCAGGGAGATAGAGGCCCGTGCCCCCGTGTTAGAGGCAGGGGTAGAGGCGGATCGTGTTATCAGGGCCTTCCTAATGCACTTCTTTGGTGGAGTCATATTTTCCTCCTCCTCTTGGGGGTGTATCACCAAATTGTTCTTGTCGCTGCTTATGGACTTGGAGCGAGTTCCTTTGTATGCATGGGGTGCGACGGCGTTAGCCCATTTTTACTGGCAATTGTTTCACTGGGCGAGAGGAGTTGCTACTATCGGTGGTTTCATTCATTTTCTCCAGATGAGGTTTCAATTTTATGCATCTTTCAAGAATTGTTGCCTTCCTTTAGGAGTTTTTTTTATTAATGATGGCTTATTTTGCCATTATTCAGTTATGGGCGTACGACCATTTCACCTTTCTTCTCCCTAGGGTTCCTCCAGGGACGACACCTACGTTTCCACGTATGTATATGTTACGGATGTTGATGGGAGATCATCGGAGGAGTACAGACCTCTAGACCGCGAGGTGGCTGTTCAAGGATATGCACCTCGATCAGGTGTGTGTCCACTATGTTTTGTTAGTTCTAGTTGTCTTGTGTCTTGGGTTTTACTGACATATTTGTTTTATTTACTTTTCGATTGTAGGTCATTTGGAGGCCTTATGATGATGGCGAGGGCATCGACCATCCCGTGATACAGTCTGGCCAAGCTCATTTCAAGCGGGAGCTATGGGTCCCGTGTTTTGAGATGGAGCGGATCCACCTCTCCTGCGCTGCTTGCCAGTTGGGGCTCCCCCAGGGGGAGCTTCGTGTGCGGGTGTCAAAGAAGAAGACTGGTCCCCCTGGCCACTTCTTTGAGAAGAAGAAGCCAAATCAATATTTAGATTTTAGGACCGGGGGGACCGAGGTGACCGGTGCGCAGGATGGGGCCGATGCTCGGGCCTACACGAGATGGTTTGAGGAGCTCCTTGGCCAGCTTTTCTCCTGATTCCCCTTCAAGGGAAGGGGTCCTTCAACATCGGTGGGCTTGACTTTATCGGAGTGTTGAGAGAGAGGGTGGCCAAGCTAGAGAGGGGCTAGTTGAGCCCAAGAGTCTGCGAGGCGTTGGAGGCTCTACATCTTGCACATGAGCGGATGGGGAGTGCCCCCCGTCCTAACGAGGAGATGTTGCGGTCACTGGCAGCCTCTATCACTGATGCTAGAGCCGTGAAGGATGGTTTGAGGGGTCAGCTGGAGGAGACCTGTCATGTTCTCGTGAGTGTAGTTTGTCTTCTTTGATCACATTAGATTTTACTTCTCTTATTTCAGTGGGTTAATGTGTTTGTATATTTCTCAGGCTGTGAGGGAGGATACGGTGGCTCACCAGGCGCAACTGATCGAGCAGCAACAAGCTGGTCGTGAGGTGGAGGCCAGCTTACGCTCGAAGATTGATAGAGTAGTGAGGGTTCGTATTTGATTTTGTTAATCATCAGTGTTATCAATTTTATTATTTCTAATGTGTTGGTTATCGGCTATACTTACAGAGGGCAGAGCTCGCTACTGTTGGGGTATCTGCTCCAGCGTTTGATCCATCTTCGGCCACATCGTCCAGTCGAAAGGATCTAGTGATAACCCAGCTTCGCGCTAAGCAAGAGCACTGGGTAAGCTTTTGCATTCTGGTTGTTTGGTTTTGCTCATTTTATCTAGTGATTATTCTTCCTAATGTCATGTTGGAATATTTTTCAGCGACAGCTTGCTAGGACCTCTAGCTGAGGGCAGCCACAGCAGCTTCACCGCACCCGAAGAGTAAGGTATAGTATGTGGTTTAGTTTACGTATGTTTGTTTTGTCTTGTAGCTTTTGTCTAACGGGTTTGTATTTGTTGTTTGTTTCTTTGCGCATACCATTACTGACTCCGCTCCTGAGGCTCCTCCTCAGGAGTCTACTCCTCCTACTCAGGTATGTCGAGCCAGTGTCGTTCTATTGTTAGTTTTTGTGTATACGTGTTTTTCTAATGCATTTTCGTTTATGTTGTAGTAGCCTACAGTGGTACCTCCTCCTCAGCCTGTGTCGGTTGCAGATCCAGTGACTTTTGCGACAGTCGAGCGCCTTCTTCGAGAGCGGGGTGAACTAGTATGTGGTTGCTCTTCTTTTCCATTTGTTGTTCCCACTCATTTTATCCCATAGATACATGTGTTTCTAAGTTCTGTGTTTTTATGTAGGTACGCCAGCTCAAGGAGTCTCGCCTAGAGGTCGAGTGTGCACGTGTTGTCCTAGAAGTGAGGCGACGAGCCCTTACAGGTGACCCATAGCTGATTGGTGTGGCAGTTCTTATCGACATGACCGTCCGCCAGGTGGCTCACACGACCGAGATGGAGAATATATGGTAAGAGCTGAGATGCAGGTGACAGTAGATTGATTGCGATATCAGCTAGAGAGGATGGATTGAGGTATCTGTGGGATGGTTGGTCATTTGGCTTAATCGGAGTCGGTTGGTACGGGCTCCTCGGTTGGGTGTTCTTGTCGTACGACCCGCGAGCGCGTTAGGGACTATGCTCACGAGGACTCCGTCTTTCATGCTGTGATGTCTGAGGGTCCTTCATGCTCGCGGTTCAGGTGTACTGCCAGTCAGGCGAGCGAGGGAGGTTTCATTGTCGGGCCCTCCCTTCCCAGGGCGTGCCCACCTACTCCAGGGGCTTGGATTGAGGTCTTGGTGGATTCAGCTTTTGATCCGTGAGTCAATAACATCGGGGACAGTGGCGAGCAGCCATCCTAGAGGCAGTGCAGGGAGTAAGGTTATGTAGATTTTTTTTGTATTCTTTTCTCTATTATATATACAGGGGGTATGCCCCTGGTGACAGATGTAAAAAAATTTGATATATATAGAAATTTTGGTTCAGGCATGCCTCTTTGTGCTCTTCTTTTATGTTCCATCCTTTAGCTTAAGCGTTGTCATTTGTTATTGGGACTTGGATGCTCCTTGAGCTAGCCCAGTAATAGTTAAAGGTTGCTTGTATCTGCACAAGGAAAAAAAGTTCATCAGCAATTTTATTGTTCTCCTTGCTAATTGTCAAGGGGGAGGCATCTCAAACCTGAGTTTGGTAGTAAAGGATCATTTTTTTTTATTATAAGAAAAGAAAGATAGTGTAACAGGAAAAGCAAAATACTGAAATAAAATCCTTTAAAAAATGTCCCAGTGTAGGAGCGTGATAGGATGGGCAGTGTAGTATCTCCAGACAGTCTTCCTTGAGTGACGACCTTGTTGTTCTACATCCGACCATAGTCAAACAGGGGGGGCCCTAAGGTCACTCCTTCGAAATAAAAATGCCCCAGTATCAAGATATGATGGAGCTTTCCTAGATGAGGACCTGGGTCTACGTGGAGTGATGCATGTGTTTGATGAGTTAGTTCAGAGAGAATCCTCTGGTGGTGCCTTTGCCGTACTAGAAAGAGGGCGTCCGATTATATCAATCACATGTTGGGTTTTACCTTTGACAATGGTCGTCATATCGCATAGTCTTAGTAGGAGTGAGGCGAGCAGTAGGTGGTAGGTGATTTCATCAGTCATCATTCACAGGCTTTGATTTTACTTCTGGAAATATCCTTAGAAAGGTTCTGACTCATGGTCTGAAAATCAAATCAAGGGAGAAAGAGGGAGAATGCTTAGTGATGTAGGGACAGTTTTCTACTTAACAACTTTAAAAGAGACAGACAACAATCTTCTTCTTGGGTGGGATGTAGTGCCATGATTGAGCTCTTCGTCATATTTCGGTGCCATCAAAGTCTCATATTCTATGGTTAGTAGGGGTTTGTCCTCCTCCCGCCACCTTACACAATATCTAGTAGTGTAGAGGCACCAAGGAGGCCCTCATGTCCTGCTTATACTTTCCTAACATAGTTATCAAAAATGTCCTCGCAGTTTGGTTATGCTTCCCTAGGCTCATTGACTTGTTCATTCGTTTTAATGCTCTCACTCAAGTATGCTTCTATTATCTCTCTTTTGATGAGTCACTTTTGTCTCTCTTAAGCATGTGTATATATTTTGAAAGTAGCCTGCTAACGCAAGAATAATGAGTTTTGATTGAGCCTAACATATTCATTTTATGCCCTTTAACATCTCCTCCAATGGTAGGGGAAGGGGTGAGAGTCAGGAGTTACCTACACTTTTAAAAGAGGTTGAGTATTTTACTAGTCCTTTCGATCAAATTGCCCGAGTAAGAAAGTGGGCATTGGTTCAGAAAACTTTGAAGGATATTCTCGAAAACAATGACGTACGACTAGTAAATGAGTCACGAAGACTACGGAGGTGGCAGGTGTAACTATCTATTTTCGACTATGGGATATGACGATCATGGTGATAAGAGTAGTATTTTCTGAGATACATGGTGTTCCACATATGCATTCCCCGGGTATGCGGCCACTATAACATATGGCCCTTCCCAGTTTGGCCTCACCTTCCCTTTAGGGTGGGCATGCTTGGAGGGAATGATCTTCTTCAAGACTAACTCTCCAATTTTGAAGGTTCGCTTGAGGACCTTCTTATCGTAGGCCCTAGCCACTATCCTTTGATATACTTGTGCGAGATCAGCTGCCCTTAGAAGCGTCTCATCGAGTTGTTCTAGCTCGGGGAGTAGAGCAACTCTCCTCTCGTCTATGGATAGCTGATCATCCAGTTGAATACGCAGGGATGGTACTTGTATTTCGTATGGTAGGACAGCCTCCATCCCATACGTGAGGAGATAAGGGATTTGGCTAGTAGCCGTGCGAATAGAAATCCTGAAGGCCCAGAGTGCCTCTGGTAATTGTTGATTACTGAATTATGCCACTTTCCACCTCCTAACCTAGCCTTTACTAGACCTTAGAGTTGTGTAATAATTGACTTTTGAGTGTGTTTTTATAGTTAGAAATAATCTGCAGACTAGTGTAGCTATCCATATAATAAGTGCTAAGAAGAGGAGAATTAAAGTCAAACATTTGAGCTGATGGAAATACACAGATTGAACCATGGTGGTCCCCACAAAAGGGGCTGATCGGCATGCCTTAGACCCCTAGAAGTTTTACACTGACAGAAAAGTGGGGTCTACACTTGAAGGAGTCGAGAATGGGCAAACCGGTGAGAAGCGAGAACTTTGACTTGAGCGACTCTGAGCACACTCGGCGGATTGAGCACACTCAAGCATTGTTGAGCACACTCGGCATTCTTTGAGCACCTCGGCGATTCAAAACTCATTGCAGTAAACTATTGAGTAGTTCAATGCATCCTGTCGAGTGCCTAAAGAGAACCTGTCGAGCACACTCGAGTAGCTCAAAGTCTGTAGAGAACACTCGAGTACATCAGAAAACTACAAAGCTATCTTGTCGAGGTGTCTCGAGCATTTGACTTGAACCATCACATCGGCTATCGAGCATATCAATGTTACCTGATCCATCCACTCGGGCGGTCAGCGAATCGAAGCTTGAAGTAACCCGACCACTTAGCGGTCTTCAAGCGGCTAACCTATCGGCGATTTAACCCGGACCTTCAGCCACTCGAGAATCCTTTAGAAAGAGGCCCATCTGCTCGAGATTATATGGCTGAAGCCTTTATCCACTCAAGATCTGCTCAAGATTATATTCTGAAGCCTTTATCCACTCTAGGCTCGGGACCCAGCTGTTATTTATGAACTTCACAGGCAGTTTTAGAACTGCTGCACACATGGGACACATGTCCAAGTGTGTAATGCAACCTAGGGCAATACTTGGCTGAGATTAGGCCATAACAATAGCTTCTAAATGTTTTAATTCTCTTTTTCTCTGATTGGCCAGAGCAAAAAGTAAGTTTATGGATTGTATAAATACCATATAAAGCCAGGCAGCTAGCCGTGACGCCTGAGCTCACTTTTAGGTTTATGTTACTTTTAGGGTTTAAGTTTAGGGTTTCTTTCTTTCTTTTTGTTTCTTCTTCTTTCCTTAGCCATCTGCAACCTGACTAAGTTCTTGTAGCAGCTAGGATAGTTTTTATTGTGCATTATTTTTTAATCACATTGTGAAGAGCTTGGAGTCATGCAGAGATTGCAGACTTGTGAGCTGTGTCATTGTAAGTTTCTTTGTAGCACTGAATAGCTGATTTTAATGTTTCATTGAATCTGTAGTCTCTTTTAATTTTCATTAGTTTTCTATGATTTTGATGCACCTATGGATGCATGAGCTTATAGCCTTGCAAACATAGTGGCTACAGTGATTATACTGTTCCATCTTTTATCCCTATGATTAGATTATATCCTTGGGATAGCTTGTGACCATTTAAGTGGGCAGGCTATATCCCTAAGATTAGTCCATATCTCAGGGTGAGTTGGATTCTTCTTCCTTGCATTTGTGCTTATAGCCAAATGAGGGACTGTTGCAGATCCAAATCTTGCTTTGTTTTACATTACTTTGTGCAGTAAAAGTCAGTCCCTAACTGTTTGCTTCTCCATTTTCTATTTATTTTTATCAACCCACTTCCATTTTTAGTGCTTAGGTTATTTTCCTTTTTCTTTTTCTTCTTTCCTTAGCTATCTGCAGTTTGGATAAGTCTTTATAGCTGTTAGGGTTAGTTTGGATTGTAAAAGGGATTGTAATGGCATTGTGAAGACCTGGAGTCTTGCAGAGACTGCAGACTTGAGGAAAATCATTGTCAGTTCCTTTTGGGCAATGAAAAGCTGATTTTAATGTTCCATTCAATCTATAGTTTTTTGTGATCTTCATTAAGATATTTATAAATTTTATACACCTATGGATGCACGAGCTTGTAGCCTTGCAAACATAGTGCCTGCAGTGATTTTCTTATTCTAGCTCTAATCCTATGATTGGATGATATCCCTGGGATAGCCTGTGACCATTTAAGTGGACAGGGTATAGCCCTAAGACTAGTCCATATCTCAGGGTTGAGTTGGATTATTATACCTTGCATTTGTGCATGTAGCCAAATGAGGGACTGTTGTAGATTCAAATCTTACTCTGCTTTGCAATGCTTTTTGCAATAAGAACTAATCCCTAGCTACCTACTTCTCCATTTTCTTTTTTTTTATTTTACCAACCCATCTATACTCTTCTTTAACCCCTTTCTTTTATTTCTATTTTATTTATGTTTTTAGTTAGTTATGACAACCCCAAAATACCCTCTTTACCTTAGGTTTAGAATTGTCAGATATGTAGCAGATCTGGAGATTTACTATTTTTAGACCCATAACTCCTTGTGGGACAACCCTTATTTAAAACTTGCTGTGACAACCCTGTATCTTACAGGTGGTGTTTGTGTTCTTTTATTATAAAGATGATCAAAATATGATAGAAATAAAGAAGGGTAAAATCAAAACAAAAAGGGAAAAAAGATGAAATAGAACATAAACACCACCTGCAAGATACAGCGCTGTTGCAGCAAGTTTTAGATAAGTAAGGGTTGTCCCATAGGGACTTATGGGTCGAAAAATAGTAATCTCTAGATCTGCTACAGATCTGGCAATTCTAAACTTAAGGTAAAGAGAATGTGTTTTTGGAGTTGTCACAACTAACTAAAAATAGTAATAAAACTAACTAAAACAGAAAAAAAAGAAAGGGGTTAAAGAAGAGTGTAGATGGGTTGGTAAAACAAAAAAAAAGAAAATGGAGAAGTAGGTAGCTAGGGACTAGTTCTTATTGCAAAAAGCATTGCAAAGCAGAGTAAGATTTGGATCTGCAATAGTCCCTCATTTGGCTACATGCACAAATGCAAGGTATAATAATCCAACTCAACCCTGAGATATGGACTAGTCTTAGGGCTATACCCTGTCCACTTAAATGGTCACAGGCTATCCCAGGGATATCATCCAGTCATAGGATTAGAGCTAGGATAAGAAAATCACTATAGGCACTATGTTTGTAAGGCTACAAGCTCGTGCATCCATAGGTGTATAAAATTTATAAACATCTTAATGAAGATCACAAAAAACTATAGATTGAATGGAACATTAAAATCAGCTTTTCATTGCCCAAAAGGAACTGACAATGATTTGTCCTCAAGTCTGCAGTCTCTGCAAGACTCCAGGTCTTCACAATGTCATTACAATCCAAACTAACCCTAACAGCTATAAAGACTTAGCCAAACTACAGATAGCTAAGGAAAGAAGAAAAAGAAAAAGGAAAATAACCTAAGCCCTAAAAATGGAAGTGGGTTGATAAAAATAAACAAAAAATGGAGAAGCAAGTAGTTAGGAACTGATTTTTACTGCACAAAGTAATTTAAAACAGAGCAAGATTTAAATCTGCAACAGTTCCTCATTTGGCTACAAGCATAAATGCAAGGAAGAAGAATCCAACTCACCCTAAGATATGGACTAATCTTAGGGCTATAGTCTGTCCACTTAAATGGCCATAGGCTAGCCCAGGGATATAATCCAATCATGGGGATAAAAGATGGAATAGTAAAATCATTGTAGCCACTATGTTTGCAAGGCTACAAGCTCATGCATCCATAGGTGCATCAAATCTATAGAAAACTAATGAAAATCAAAAGAGATTACAGATTCAATGAAACATTAAAATTAGCTATTCATTGCTACAAAGAAACTTACAATGACACAGCTCACAAGTCTGCAGTCTCTGCATGACTCCAAGCTCTTCACAATGTGATTAAAAAATAATGCACAATAAAAATTGTCCTAGCTGCTACAAGAACTTAGCCAGGTTGGAGATGGATAAGGAAAGAAGAAGAAACAAAAAGAAAGAAAGAAACCCTAAACCTAAACCCTAAAAGTAACCTAAACCTAAAAGTGAGCTCAGGCCTCACTGCTGGCTGCCTGGCTACCCGACTTTACATGGAATTTATACAATCCATAAAATTACTCTTTGCTCTAGCCAATCAGAGAAAAATAGAATTAAAACATTTATGAGTTGCTGTCGTGGACTAATCTTAGCCAAGTATTGCCCTAGGTTGCATTACACACTTGGACAGGTGTCCCATGTGTGCAGTAGTTCCAAAACTGTCCCTGAAGTTCATAAATAACAGCTGGGTCCCAAGCCTCTAGTGGATTGAGGCTTCAGAATATAATCTCGAGCAGATCTCGAGTGGATAAAGGCTTTAGCCATATAATCTCGAGCAGATGGACCTCTTTCTAAAGGATTCTCTAGTGGATGAAGGTCTGAAGTTAGCTTTCAAGGCTGCTCGAGTGGTCGGGTCGAGGTTACTCAAGCTTCGACCGCAATCGATCAGTCACATAATTTACCATTTTATCACCCTTAACTTAGTGATGTTAGAACTTAGTTTGCTACTAACAAGTTAATGATGTGCAGATATTAAGGAAAAACAGTGAAAGAGAGCCAAAGTGTTAATATTCATCAAAATGAACTAAAAAAGCAGTAAGAAAGATAATTGAGCAAAAAAGACGATTTTTGCCTACTAAAAGCTAGAAAATCATAATTTACGATTCTGCAAAAAGGAGACACAAGAAGAAAAGCGAAAAATCATAATCTAGAGAATCGTCCAATTAGGAAACTGTAGAAGATAGAAAATCATTATTTATGATTTTTTATAAAATAAGCTTTCCTACTATTGTTGCTACTGCTAATCACGTGAATGAAGTTTATCACCACCAAAAATAGAATTAGAGGATATCTGAAATTATAAGTTTGGTGAATCATGGATCTGAGAAGATTGATGAAGATAAGTTCTTAGGAAATCTCGGTTGTTGAAATAAAGGAGAACAATCCAGAAGCATATCCACCATTGAAAGCAAGGAAGAATAAAATTAGGAATTAGAGTTATATTAGGAATCTTTTATTTTTAGTAGTTTCTTTTATTAAAATTAGAAGTCTTTGTAAACTGACTCCTTATGATCTATAAATAAGAGAGCCTGGCATAGGAATAAGCATCGAAGAAATTTAGCATCAATTGACAACTAAGGTTGGATTTTATTCTAATCAATAGTGTAAAATAGTTAGAATAAATTAGATATCAGAGGTTTCTCAAGAGCAATTGATGACTGCTATTAGGATTTATTTTCTGTACTTTAGATTAAGAAACCATTCTTTTATTCATATTTCTCAAGTAGTTTAGAACCTTAAAAGATGAATACAAACTTTAAAATAGAAATCTATACACAAGATAAACTTCTTCGTGGGAATGATCCTATACTAGCTCTATAATTCCAATTGTGTGCTTGAAATAGGTTAAGACTTAATTAGATACACACTTAAGTAGCGATCAAGTTTTTGTCACCGTTGCCGAAGAAGTTTTGTCTTTATTTTTATATATATTTCTATTTTAAAAATAAACATTTATCTTTCTCTTTTTATATATCTTTATATTTTTAACTTTCTTTGATCACTTCTTAATCTTTCGTAGGTTTATTTGGAGTAGTGAATTAAAAGTTTTCAACTTCTGCTGGCCACGAAATTTAGAAGCTCAGATTTATTTCTCTCTCTGCTTTCTAGAATAAAAATTAGCTAAAATTAAAATTCAAATAGATATTTATAATAACTATTTTTAGCCACCCTATTGTGATCTCAGTATAGCAGGAAGAAAACAATTCATGGCTAAAACCATGAGAGAATACTATGCATGGACACCTCTTACACTACCCCCATGTATTCAAACCCCTACCAGCGATAATAGGACTTTTGAAATTACACCCAATATACTTTAAACACTCCCAACTTTTCGTGGGCTAATGGATGAAGACCCCTATCTGCATTTAAATAAATTCATAAGAATATGCACTGTCATTAGAATTAAAAACTTGAAAGAAGAATCCACTCGATTGAGGCTATTCGAATATTCCCTTAGAAATGAAGCAAAGCAGTGGATAAACTCTTTGCCCCATAATTCGATCCCTAATTGGGAAGGATTGGAATGCATGTTCCTTAGAAATTTCTTTACAATCAGAAGAACGAATCAAATCCGACATCTGATTATAAAATTCCTACAATTTTTAGATGAATCTCTTCAGGTATGTTGGAATCGTCTCAAGGATCTTCTGTACAAGTGTCCTCACCATGGAATTATGCGCTGACACTTAGTGCTCATTTTTTATGAAAGTCTTAACAATGCAAACTGGCACATGATTGATGAAGCCAGTGGTGGTATGTTTCGAAATTTGACAGCAGAAGAAGCTTGGAAACTCTTTGAGACCCTTAGCGAGGAATCGGTGCAAAATCACACATCGAGTGAGATTGATTCGTAGACTTTAACAAGTGTACTTCCTAAGAAAGAAAGATTATATAAATTAAAGTCAAGGATGAAGGGTTTTTTGGGAGTGAAGTTTTGGAAAACAAAAATTCAATCTCTGGTGAGTACAAAATCGCACCCAACATCTCAACAAGGAGAAGCCTGTGGTCCTAACCATGGCCCAACTCACTCAGTCTCCCAATCTCCAATTGTTACTCCTTACCCAACAGGAGCCCAATATCACACTACTAATGAGGATGCCCTATTGCAAATAGCAGATAGTTGGGTGCAACATAGCCACATCCAGACAAAATTACTCAATCACTTGCGACAATCTATTGAAAGGTTGGAAACTCAAATTGAGCAGCTAACCCTTTTTGGATGAGAGAGTAACATAATACCTTCACATGCAGTTGGTACATCTAAAGGATGTATATCTACAGGAGGCACATCAACTCCCCCTATTTTTAATTAATTCCTTCTGCAACCTGTCAAGCTACCGACTCACCCGTAGTAAAACACTTGTAATATATGTATATAATATTAGAAAAAGAGTATTCTATGATTTATGATATGTAATAGTCCAGTCAATCATGACAGTCTCTTTCGTTATGTCATAATCACCTAAAGCGTATGGATTTACGATTTCTGGTGATACGTAGAGTCAAATCGTAGTGAGTACGATTTGAAGCATCAAAAAGTCTCACTGTAGAATTGCAAACCACAATTCAAGGGAAAAGGCGATTTCAGTGATCTTTCTTATCGATTACATTGGAATTCAAACACATTACAGTCATAAGGGAAACAAACAAAGTTCACATTCAAGACTACCACTTGCCAACTACCCTAACCTAGAAACCAATACATCGATATATATTTCGAAGTGACAGTTCAAAATAGAGCCTATTTCCTATAAATCCATACCCATCCATAAACTAACTCATCTCTTTCATCTTCCATCTTTCATACCTAAAAACCCCATGACGGGAGAGCATAATCAGAATGATTTCAGTAAATAACTTGATAAAATTCTTAAAATACATAGAGCTAAGCTCTTGGCTGCAGAAAAGAAAGTAGAAAATTTGAAGCACTAGCGACTTACTCGAGATGCTGAATCGTCCACTGAAACTACCATTGACCCTAAACCTAACCCAAATCTGAAAACATATACCAGGAACCCATCTTCCCCCACTTCCTAACCTTTATACCATCACAACCCACCCCAAATGTGTGTTCCTTTATAATAAGGATGAGTTGTATTTTCTAGTGTCATTTCTCATCCCATCCTTGATCTCCTCACCACCCCTCTCCATTGCTTATACTTTCCCTGCCAACTGTGTACGTTCTCTTCACATAGCCTTCGCAAGAGAGCAGTATAGGTGAAGGGTGATCTAGAGATATATTCACTTCTTCATTCTTCAAAGCACTCCCCATATGGCATTACATTTCTTCAAAGAAAGGAATGTGAGGTGCTCCTTTTTGGGGGGGATGTAAGATAAAGAAGGGCAGAGAGGAGTGTTTTGCAGTTCTTGGGGGAGCGACCTACCAAGGAGTGGATACTCCTTTGGTAGGAAGTGAGAGACTTTGATTGAAGGTGGTTAGAAGCCGAGGACTGATCTTCATTGAAGATAAACTTCGTTCTCAGACGATTGCTACCAGTGTATTAGTTTAGTATGTGTCTAGATTTTTTTTCTAGGTTTTTACTCCTTTATGTAATTAGTTCTTAGGATAGATTTTAGATTTTACTTACCTTTCTAATCATTGTAAATATTCTGATATATATATAAATTTTCTTTTAATTAACTCTGCAAATTTTCTTTAAACTAACAGTATGTTACTAACATTAATAACATTTTTTTTTACTAACATTTTTGTTATTGATACTCTGAGAATAAGCCACAGGTATTTTCTCTCAAGTTTGGGGGAGAGTATTTATCTGGTAACAAATTTTTTTCGGTAAATAATTAGTATATCAATAATTTTTTTATTTTGTGTCCCATGTTTTTATGCCAATGAGGGCATTGTCCAATTTAAGTTTGGAGGGATACACAATTTCTGTGAATTTATGTGTTTAGTAGTAATTTTATTTAATTTTATCTTGAAGTTTTGAAAATTATTTTTATTTCTTCTTTTTTTTTTTATCAATACATAGGAATTATGATAAAAAAATTACAAATCCTGAAAACTTACAATTCATTATAATAGAAGTTTAATAATTAGAATTTAGAACAGTTATAATTCATGTTTAGTTCATTGAAACACTATATGAGAATGAATGTTTGAAACAATAGATTGATCTAAACTGTAAAAATTTAGACTATAGTTTCAAAGTTATAAACCAGTGAGATTTTGAGCCATATTTCCTCTTTTCTGAGAGACTGTTTCTATTCAAATCATGAAAATATCTTTAAACTTCTATACTGATATAAAATTTCATATTGTTGAATTTAGAATTGAATTATTCTATAAATATGATGAATTAATTTTTTTGTCTAGAACTATCTATTAAAAATATCAAAGCAATAAGGCATCTATGCTAGTAAATCGTAAAGATGATTTAAGGCCATCTTTTATTTAAACTAGAGCCAAAAAGCTAAAATCCCAGAATATTTTATCCTTTGAACCCATATTAGAAGCTTAAAATCGAATTTCTTTATACCAAAATTTTATAAACTTTTAACCATATGTACTACCCAAAGCTTTCTACCTTTAACCCTTACAATTTCTAAGAGTTTAGAACGCAAAGAAGGGAAGAAGAGGGAGTGAAAGGAGTAAGAATGAAACAGAGAAGGAATGTTAGAAAAGAGATACAAAAGAAGAAAAAAAAAATATGGGAAAGGAGTGAAAAAGAAGAACGATTCTTTAAAAGAAGCTGAAAAAAAAAAAAAAAAAAGAATCATAAAAGGCGATTTTATAGCTGAAGAACTGGGATTTACTCAAAAAAAAAAAAAAAAACTTGGTAAGAAGTTATCCAATACTGGATACTTACTCAAATAAAATAGTAGAAGAAGATAGGAAAAAGAAGAGCTAAATTCTCAAAAAAACTTTGAATCCTTTTCTACCTCTCCTTGATACCTTCTCAAATCCAAAACCCCATTACAAGCTGAAGGAGAGACTTTTCTGATTTATGATTTACAAAAATATAAGCCTAGTAGAGATAAGGATAATAGATACTATGGATTGTATAGGAAATCAAAATAATAGGATAAGATTATCTTTTCTATGAGATTTATTTTTGCAATTATCTTTGACTGAATTCTCCTGAAAAATATACTGTGAGAACCCAAAAATTTTGATATCTTTTTAGAATGTGTCAATAGTGAGTTTTTAAATGAAAATATTTTCCAAATCTGCAGTTTAGAAAAATTTATGAAGAATAAACTGTTCACTAGTGCATATACACTCCGTGCTTATTATGAATTGAAATTGTTGGAGTTCTAATAAAGGATAACTGTTGCAATGAAAAGGATAAAAGATTTGTAATTTTGAAAATTCGTAATAAACTATGTATTGACCAATTTGACAACTTAGGTAATTTAGGTACTTTAGTTATTTTAATTAGTTTACAAAATTAGTTTAGTATTTTTAAATTTTAGATTTTCGAAAATTATATTTTTTTTTTAAATCCAAAAATATTTGATGTTTGTAGGTAACTTCACTGAAAACCTTCAGGAGACTACAGCTCCTCCACTAGGGATCAAGGATCAAAATTTCTACCGAAATGATTAAAATTTCTGCTGAAATTATCGATTTCGGTCCCCACTGAAACGATAATTTGGTACTGAAATTTCGGTCAAATTTTATATGGGATCGAAATTATCGACCGAAATTCAAATTTTCGGCCAAAATTTTGGTCCAAAATTTCGGTTTCAGTCCCCTTTGAAACCGAAATGATACCCGAAATTTTGGTCCTTGCTAGGGATTACCTAGGGGTTTAAAGGCTTGTTGCATCAGCTAAATGCAATCGTGCTCCCTACGAAAGTAACATTTAAATTCATAGTTTAGATATTTTATGTTTTCTTATTTACTAGGGACTAGTAAAGCTTAAGTTTGGGGGTGTGATCAGTCACATAATTTATTATTTTATCACCCTTAACTTAGTAATGCTAGGACTTAGTTTGCTATTAACAAGTTAACGATGTGCATATATTAAGGAAAAATCGTGAAAGAGAGCCAAAGTAATAATATTCATCGAAATGAACTAAAAAATCAGTAAGAAAGATAATTGAGCGAAAAGGATGATTTCTGCCTACTAGAAGCCAGAAAATTGTAATTTACGATGCTGCAAAAAAGAGACAAAAGAAGAAAAGTGAAAAATTATAATCCAGAGAATCGTCCAACTAGGAAACTGTAGAAGATAGAAAATTGTTATTTACGATTTTTCAGAAAAGAAGCTTTCCTACTATTGCTGCTACTGCTGCTAGTCACGTGAATGAAGATTATCACCGCCAAAAACTGAATTAAAAG
Source organism: Chloranthus sessilifolius (assembly GCA_021018995.1). NCBI lineage: Eukaryota > Viridiplantae > Streptophyta > Magnoliopsida > Chloranthales > Chloranthaceae > Chloranthus > Chloranthus sessilifolius. The sequence continues at coordinate 82,887,903 of CM037586.1, read as the reverse complement.
ATATTTGAAATTAGAAGTTTGGTGAATCACGGATCTGAGAAGATTGATAAAGATAAGCTCTTAGGAAATCTCGGTTGCTGAAATAAAGAAGAATAATCCAGAAGCATATCTACCATTGAAAGCAAGGAAGAATAAAATTAGGAATTAGAGTTATATTAGGAATCTTTTATTTTTGGTAGTTTCTTTTATTAAAATTAGAAGTCTTTGTAAACCGACTCTTTATGATCTATAAATAAGAGAGCCCGACATAGGAATAAGCATCGAAGAAATTTAGCATCAATTGACAACTGAGGTTGGGTTTTCTTCCGATCAGTAGTGTAAAATAGTTAGAATAGATTAGATATCAGAGGTTTCTCAAGAGAAATTGACAACTGCTATTGGGTGCTGAAGATTAATGTAGATATCTGATCGGTCACATAATTGACCATTTTATCACCCTTAACTTAGTGATGCTAAACTTTAGTTTGCTACTAATAACTTACTGATGTGCAGATATTAGAGATAAACAGTGAAAAAGAGCCTAAGTATTAATATTCATCAAAGTGAACTCAAATAGTAGTAAGAATGACGATTGAGCGTATAAGACGATTCATCATTGCAAGAAAGATGAGAAATCGTACTTAACGATTTTGCGCTACTGCTGAAGTGAGATGAAAGAAAGAAATGAGAAATCATAATTTTACGATTCTTTAAAAAAGTCGACCAAGTTCAGTATGAAAGCCCTGAGAATAGAAAATTGTGATTTACGATTTTCCAAAGAAGCTATAATAGAAGAAGAAATCATAATTAACGATTTTCTAGAAAAGGAGTTTTCCTATTATTGATGTTGCTGATCACATGAGAGCTATCACCGCCATGAATAGAATTAGAAGACTCCTAGAATTAGAAGTTCAGCTGATCACGGATCTGAGAAGGTTGATGAAGATCTACTCCGAAGGATTCTACCGTCACTAAAGAACAATCCAGAAGCACATTTACATCCAGAAGCAAGGAATGATAAAATTAGGAATTAGAGTCATATAAGGAATCTTTTGTTTTTAGTAGTTTCATTTATTAGAATTAGAAGTCTTTATAAACCGACTCTTTATGATCTATAAATAAGGGAGCTTGGTGTAAGAATAAGAATCAAAAAATTTCAACATCAATTGATACTTGAGGTTGGATAGTGTAAAATAGTTAGAGTAGATTAGATATCAAAGGCTTCTCAAGAGCAATTGACGGCTGCAATTGAGTGCTAAAGATTAGAGTAGATATTTGTAGTTTCTCCGGAGGAATTGACGACTACGACTGAGGGGTGAAGGATATATTTTGCTTTACTTTTTAGATTAAATTTACAGCTTTGTAAACATCTCCAAGTTTTAATTTGAATTAACGACTCAGGTTAGAATTTGCAGATTAGTGTAACGGTTTTTACTTTTCCATCTTATGTTTTCTAAGGTTTGATTAACGCCCAAATTTTAGGAAGTTATTGATTAGATTAAATCTGTATTGATAGGATGTTAGACTTGATTGACGATCAATGCTAAGAAACTAGAGATATAGTCTAGCAATACTATTTAATTTCATAAATATCTGATTGCTGAAGATTGGGATTGACGACCTCAATCAGAAGGAGGATATAGATTTATTTTATACACTTTAGATTAAAAACTCATTCTTTTATTCATATTTCTCCAGTAGATTAGATCTTAAAGGTAAATGGAAGTTTTTAAGATAAGGATTTAAGTAGGAGATATAAATAAGAAGTAATTAGATAAATAAATTTCCTCGTGGGAACGATCTTATGCTAGTACTATAATTTCCATTGTGCGCTTGCAATAGGTTAAGACTTGAATTCAATACAATTTTAATATACATAATAAGCAAGAAAAAGTTTTTGGCGTCGCTGTCGGGGAAGCGGAATTTATCCTTATTTCTACTTTTATCTAATATTTTTATTCTTTTAGAAACCAATATTTATCTTTCTCTTTTACATTTATTTATATTTTAAATTTTCTTTGATCACTTCTTGAGCTTTTGCAGGTATACTCGAAGTAACGGACCAGAACTTCAACACTTTTGCTAGCCACAAAAATTAGAGGCTCAGATTTGTTTCTCTTCCTGCTTTAAAATATATATATATATATATAATAATAATATATTTCTTTATAATAATTTAGATATGCAAGGCCATAATTACCCATCTTGGCCAAGCTACCAGTTACCTTATGTTATAGAGGAATACTCAACTACCCTCTTTTATCCAACATAAATCGAGCAAATTTTTGCTTCTCAATGAGGAAGCTCCGAGAACTCCTATGACCTTTAGCGGGAAAACCATTACAATTTTCTAAGGGTGACCCAACAAGACTACTCTTACGCATATCAGCAATACCCCTATAATTCCCAACCAATATATGCCACAAATCAATTTTTTTATCAACAGCCCGTTACAGACGATGGTGCCACTATTGTTCAGATTCTTCAAGATCTGCAGTAACATGCACATCAACGTTCTAAGGAATTATCTCAACTTTCCTAAATTTCCCAAGACTTGTATTCCTGTTCTCAGACCATTGCAAACTTATGAACAAAAATTGAATAGATTGCTACACAATGGGGAGGAAATAGGGAGTAATGAAAGATTGCCACTACCAATCAACTTAGGAGGAAAGTTGAGTGAAAAGACTACACCTAGTCCCACACCCCATATCCAAGCTATTCAAACTTTGCAAAGTCATAAAGGAAGTCACACTGCCAGAAAACCCAAAAAAATTAGAAAATAAAAAATTTAAGAATGATAGTACACCGACATCCATAACCGAAGTACCCTATGTACCAAAGTTACCTTTCCCTAACGCTTTTGGTGCACCATCACCTTTTGATAAAAATCCTAAAAACTAGAGGAACTCACAAAAATCTTCAAAGAAGTGAAGATTAATTTACCTCTGTTAGAAGCATTTAAAGAAGTCCCTGCCTATGCACTATTCTTGAAAGAGATGTGTACGCAAAAACGAAAATGGCGAAATAACGTCTCGCAAAATGTTTTCCTAACCAAGCAAGTAAGCTCAATTTTACAAGCTAAGATCCCTCCCAAGCTTAAAGATCATAAGAAACCTTGTTATAAACAAAACACTCCTGGATCTGGGAGCGAGTGTAAATTTGCTACCATACTCTGTTTATGAAAAATTAGAACTTAGAGAAATGAGGCCTACTTCAATAACTCTTCAGTTAGCTGATAGATCAGAAAGAAGACTAGTAGGAGTAATTGAAGATGTTATGGTTGGAGTCTACAATTTTGTTTTTCCTGTTGATTTCTTAGTATTAGACATGGAACCAAGTTCGAAATCCCTAACACAAATTCCCATTATACTCGGTAGACTCTTCTTGGCTACAGCCAACGCTTGCATAAATTGTAAAACCGGGGTAATGGAAGTTTCTTTAGAAAATATGCGAATTTAGTTGAATATCTTCTCAGCAGCCAACCAAATGGCTTCCAAAGATGACAAAGAATGTTTCAACATTGACGAAATTGATGAATTGGTAGAAGAAGCATTACCCCTCATCTCATCTATAGATGTGCTACAATCTCCAATAAAAGAGGTAACGTCTGTGTTGGACACTGCTAAAACATGAAAACCATGGATAGAACCTCTACCTACCACTTCCAATGAGCCATTACAACCATCTATTGAAAAAGTATAGTCCTTAGACTTAAAACCACTTCCTAACACCCTCAAGTACGCATTTCTTGGGCCTAATGAAACTCTCCCAGTAATCATTTCATCTGCTCTTAGCAAGGAACAAGAGAATAAGTTATTAGCCATCTTATAAAACATAAATGTGCAATAGGGTGGACTGTCACCGACCTAAAAGAGCTGATCTGTCAATATGTATGCACCGAATTCATCTGGAGGACAATGCCAAAACCTCAAGTCAACGACAGTTGAATCCACACATGAGGGAAGTAGTACAAAAGGAAATCGTCAAATTATTAGATGTAGGTATTATTTACCCGATTCCCAATAGCCAATGGGTGAGCCTCATTCAGGTAGTTCCAAAGAAATATGAGATTATCATGAAAGAAAATACATCCGGTGAGCTAGTACCATTACGCGAAACCACGGGGTAGCGTGTATGCATTGATTATCGGAAGCTTAGATCCATGACACGCAAGGATCACTTTTCATTTCCTTTTATTGACCAAATTTTAGAAAAACTCACGGGTCAAGAATATTTTTGCTTTCTAGACGGATATTCAGGGTACAACCAAGTACCGATGTATCCAAAGGACTAGGAAAAGACCACCTTTACGTATCCTTTTGGAACATTTACTTATCGACGCATGCCCTTTAGGTTATGTAATGCGCTAGCAACATTCCAAAGATGCATGATGGCCATCTTTTCTAACATAATAGATAGGTTTCTGGAAGTATTTATGGATAATTTTTTGGTATTTGGCCGAACCTTTGATTCCTGTCTTGATCACTTGGCCCTTGTTCTAGAAAGATGTAAAGAAACCAATCTAGTACTAAGGTGGGAGAAGAGCCACTTTATGGTTCAAGAAGGCATTGTCTTAGGAAATATCGTCTCCAAAAGAGGAATAGAAGTTGATAGGGCTAAAATTGATGTGATAGCTAATCTACTCCCACCAACCTCAATGAGACAGATTCGATCTTTCCTTGGCCACGCTGGCTTCTACCGTCGCTTTATTAAGGATTTTTTATGTCACCTATTAGTGAATAATGTACCTTTCAACTTTGATGATGTCTGCCTTGACGCATTTAATAAACTCAAAGACCTCTCATCTGCACCAATCATTCAATATCCTGACTATTCCCTACCTTTCAAAGTAATGTGCGATGCTTCCGACTATGCAATAGGTGCAGTCTTAGGACAACGGAAAGATTAGATTCCTCACATAATTTATTACGTGAGCCGTACCCTGATTGAAGCTCAAGTTAATTACACAACCACTGAGAAAGAGCTTCTCACTGTCGTGTTTGCATTAGATAAATTCTGACCGTATCTATTGGGATAAAAGACAATTATTTTTTCGGACCACTCTGTACTAAAATATTTATTGGCTAAAAAGGATGTCAAACCGAGACTAATCAGTGGATCCTACTTTTGCAGGAATTTAACTTCAAAATAAAGGATAAGAAAGGAGTTGAAAATGTAATGGCGGATCATATGTTCAGAATTGAGATGCCTAAAGCCATCAGTAAAGAACCTCTCCACGAAACCTCTCCAGATGAGTAACTTTTCGCCGTCCAAGTAACAATTCCATGGTATGCCAACATCGTAAATTATTTGGCAACAAGTAAAATCCCTCTAAAGTGGTCCAATCAAGATAAATATATTTTCTTTGCTAATGTCAAATATTATATTTGGGAGGACCCAGACCTATTTAAAATATGCTCAGATCAAATAATCCGAAAATGTGTTCCCGATAGTGACACCCACAATATCTTACGATTTTGTCACACATATGCTTGTGGAGGCCACTTCGGTGGTAAGAAAACGGTCGCCAAGGTACTACAATCAAGATTTTATTGGCCATCATTATTCAAGGATGCTCAGAATTTTTATCAAGCTTGTGATTGATGTTAGAAATCACGAGCCATGTCCCAAAGGAATATGATGCCCCTACAACCGATTTTGGTCGTGGAACCCTTTGATGTATGGGGCATAGACTTTATGGGCCCATTTCCACCCTCATTCGGATATATGTATATCCTCGTAGCCGTTGATTATGTATCCAAATGGATCGAAGCATCAGCTATGGGGACTAATGATCATAAGGTGGTAGTCTCTTTTATCAAGGAAAACATTTTTGCGCGGTTTGGAACCCCCACAGGCTATTATAAGTGATGGGGGTAGTCATTTTTGCAATCGATATTTCGAGAGTTTGCTTAAGAAATATGGAGTTACACATAAAATCGTAACTCCCCACCCCCAGATCAGTGGTCAAGTAGAAGTCTCTAACCGTGAAATAAAGAAAATATTTGAAACAACTGTTAGACCTGATAGAAAGGACTGGTCCCTAAGACTGCATGATGCTCTTTGGGCATATAGAATAGCTTACAAAAGCCCTATTGGTATGTCTCCTTTCCTACTGGTATACGGTAAGGCTTGTCATTTACCAGTAGAATTAGATCATAGAGCTTTCTGGGCGATTAAGACACTTAACTTCGAACTAACTGCATTCGGTGAACAATGAAAACTCGAACTTATGAGTTAGAGGAGATCCAAAATGATGCCTATCAAAATGTTTGAATTTATTAGGCCAAAACTAAAGTATTTCACGATAAATATATTTTGAGGAAGAGTTTTGAGCCGTGCCAACAAGTCTGGTTATACAATTCAAGGTTAAAACTGTTCCTTACAAAATTACATAGTCGCTGGGACGGACCCTATAATGTCATAGAAGCATTCCCTCATGGGGCTGTCACTATTCAGGATCCCAGAGACAATCGTACTTTTGAGGTTAATAGGCAGAGACTTAAACTGATGGTGACTTTACAAGAAAAAGAAATAGTGGTCACAATGTCACTAAAAGACCCAGAGTATGTCTGATATACTCTTGGTCAACTGTTGCACTACCGACTCATCCGTAGTAATTTTGTGTATAGTATAATACTAAGTATAGAAAACTTTAGAACTAAATACACGAGCATGAGAAATCGTACTAATTACGATTTCTTGAATAAAGCTCTCTCCAGCTTATAATTGTAGTGATTATGATTGCTGAGAAACCGCTACACATTTATAAAAGGCGAGGCCATCAAAATAAAAGGCATCACCACAAGTCACGCTGCACAGACACGTCCTTCACCATTAATGGATATACCAACCGGTTGCATTCCTCAATGCCAGCCATAACCTCCATAAATAGCGACTGTTCACATTCCAGATTCTTTATAAATAGGAACTTAAATCTCCAGTACCTTTTGTGACAGCCCAAGTTTCGGCACCCTGAAGCCTGCGCCGTCAGTGGGCTAGCGCCAAGGCTGAGCCCCCGAACGAAGCACGTAACATACAGTTGCATAGCGAAAAATAAAGTAGAATCATGTCCAATGAATCATCATAGCAAAAAGGAGAACTAAAACTATTCTTCAAAAGCTCAAAATGACTGTCCTAATTCTATATGATTCCTTATGGAAAAAGAACTGACAAGAACCATCAGTAAGGGTCGTACCTTATCGAAACATGGTTCACCAAAAGAAGTACAATCATTTTCAAAATTTATATCCTTTACAACCAAAGTTAAACAAACACATCCTAAATCCTAGGGCCGGACCTACTCTGGCCTAGTACAAAGAAAGCAACTCTCAGGGTGAATCTCCTCCAAGTCCTCCCCCGAAGCTAGCTCAGAAGCCTCCCTCTCGAAAATCCTGGTATCAACGTCTTCACCTGAACCTGTGACATATAGTCGAGGAATGAGCTTCATCCAAGCTCAGTAAGGAAAAACTCGTAGCATGCATATTGTAACGGCAACATAGATCTTATGGCATAATGAAATAGAATAATCGCGACGTATGCATAGTGTATGGTGGTGGCATGAAACATAGGTACAAAGCTTATTCGAAATTTCAAAAGAGATAGGTCCACATCTTCTTCCAACAAAAGAACAGAAAATTTTAAAGTGGTATGCTTAAAGTAATAAAATGAGGAACTATAGCCTCAAGCCCCCGATGGAATACCCACCATCGTTGCTCATATGAATCATTTTCACATATATCCAAGGTCCCATAAAGTTTGGCTGAACATATTTGCTGTCATGCGGTAGGAGTCATAAAACACATAGCACAAAGGTGTACGAATTAGCCACCGTACCGGTCGGGTATTCACATCAAACCTTAAATCGAAATGCGTACATATAGCTTATCACCGTGTAAAGTGATAATTATAATTTAGATCAAAGGTCGGAGAGAAGTGTGAAGATACTTGCACAACACAATAGATTGAACCTCGAAAGATTCCACAACTCATGCATGAATTGAAAACGTATGGATGCACATGTCCTTCCAAATTTTATTCGTAACCACACATATAATCAATTCAAAGAAACAATCATGTCATAACGCACACATGTTAACGTAACAATGCACATGGTGTCAAGTGTTCCTTACCTCGAGATCTTAACCCGCACTAGCTCACACCGCCGTTTGGGTTAGCCCCCCTCAGCACACGATACTAAGTCACCTAAAATATAAGATCCAATGTTCACCCATTAGAACAGCGTAAAACAAGTTAGGATAACTCCCTTCAAAATCTCGCTGTCAAAACTTACCAAAATTGAGAATTTGGGAATTTTGATCGATCGAATCCCAATTTCGATCGGTCGAGCTCTCACAAAAACTAAAAAATCAATATAGTTCGATCGAACGAATCCCCTTTCGATCGATCAAAAAACTATAATTCGATCGATCAAAAATATTTCGATTGGTCAAATCCTCCAAAAGCAATTTAGTTGTCACACAGTTCGATCGAACGAAATTCTACTTCGATCGGTCGAAAACTCTAATTTGATCGATCGAATATAATTTCAATCGATCGAGCTCTCACAGAGGGTTTTTCCATGTTCCTGTTTATATACATTTCGATCGATCGAGTGTGAGATTCGATCGATCGAACCCATTTCTTTCGATCGAGTTTGACTTCGATCGAATGAATTTCCTCATACTTCGAAGTTTCCATATTTTAAGTCCATTTCGATCGATCGAACTCAATTTCGATCGGTCGAAATGAACAGAAATCACTCGTTTAAGGGGTTTCCTCCTCTACATCAAGTTAAACTCAATTTCTTACGCTCCCGTGATCTAAATTTACGTAAAAATAGTTAACAACATAATTTCATGATTTCAATCAAAATTTCATACCTCGATTTCCTCCAGATCTCTAATCCTAGCCTCTAGATCTGACTTGAGTTCACCAAAAGAACAGCGGCTCGTTCGTCACTCTAATTACGTAACCATGAGCTTCGAGAACGGATTGTTCTCGGATGCAATCAGTGTTTAAATCCCGAATCTCTCCCACTTTCCTCTTAACTCACTATGATCAATAATTACTAAGGTGTTGAATGCAAAACCTAAATGAGGCATTTAATTCCTCTCTTATACTTGAGTCCTAGGCTTAGGCGTAAAATAGCTACACTAACGTTGGGTGTACGGGAGTGCACTAACCCTTAACCTAGCCTACAAAAGTCAAATCCCATCCGTTGGATTTGATCTATAGACATTACACCGACTATCGATACCGTCCCCGACGTGCGGACCGTTGGGCACACGTAAAGAGGCATGCAGATCAAGGTTTTTAAATGTTTAGGACGTTACATCCTCCCCACCTTAGGAATTTTTATCCTCGAAAATTGCCCTAGTGCGCGGCACAACACAGGAAGGGTTACCTCGTAAGGTGCCACACATGGCTAAGCAGTCCATGCCGCTATAAGATTGCGTCACACACACACACAGACGCACATTCTCCACACAATAAATTCTAATAGATTAAATTCAGGCACATCATCAATGAAAGGTTAGCATGATAATGTTAAGAGATCATCGTGGTAGCCATGCCACCATAGTTCTAACAAGTAAAAACAAAAGTGGCAACCATGCCACAATAGTTAAAAAAAATAAATTATACACATTGCCCAAAAATTGAAATTTTCAAAAGACACACTCTCAAGCTCATGATCCCTCAACAGTAGCTCCTCCAGATGTGCCAGCCGCTCCAGCAAGATCTGTCGAACTAGTAGGATCCGCTACATCCTCCAGCTCCTCGTCGGCGTGATCCCCACTGGCCGCCTCATCAGGCCATGGATCCTCAGCAGCAGTGTCTGCCATAGAAGCACCGAATACCCGTGCACGGATGGCTGCCATCCTCTGGGCGTAGTCAGTAGGGTACATGGCATGCAACACGTCCTCCACGAGCAGCTCGTAGTTGTCCAAGAGTTGATTGAGCTGGCGATTGCTCTCTTGGATGAGAGCAGCCAACGTCTCATTGCTTATCGGAGCTGCTTGATGGACTGGCGGCATCGGTATGTCTACAGGTTGGTGAACTGGAGGGATAACCTCAAGGTGATCAGGGACAGGAGCCTCAAGAGCAGGTTGGTCAGGTAGTGGTGTGTCCTGAGCAGGTGCATCCTGTGGTTGAGGAGGGACAGGAGACGCTTGAGGGGGTGGCTGTAGATGTGGTTTTAGCCAGTTTTAAGTCTTCCTCCAATGCTTAAAGGTGTAGAACACCACATTGTCGGAGGACTTAGGCTCCCTGGAGGAGATCATGTGGACGGAGGTCGCAGCGTACTCATCAAACATAGCCGAGACCAAACTGGCATACGGTATATTCTCCTCGGGCTTTTTCGCCTCGGCCAATAGCTTCTTCCTCCCATGCTTGATTCCCTCAAAAACCACTGCGGCGACATCAAATCATTTACCCTAAAAATCTGCGAATAAGGCTTCCATCAACACCCCTAATCTCTCAGTCTTGTGGTGGATCGGGTAGAGATTGCACTTGAAGATTGTGTCGAGCATCCACATATAGCTCGGCAAGTGGGCTCACCTAATGGCTCGACCCGGTGCAACTCGTCCCCCAGTCATCTGCTCGGCGACAAAAGTATGGTCAAATTTGGGGGATTTGGGGGTAACAAGTCAATCCCCTTGCCATACCCGTCAAAACATTCCAACGCTCTACAAGCCATTGCGTGGGTAAAAACATACATTTTCCCATTGACTTTGGTGCAAATGGTATTAGGGTCAGAGCCATCAAACATCTTTTGGTAAAACAAGTGCATGAGGTGCAGGTAATAGTACTGATAAAGGGGATTGAGAAGATTATCCAATCCTGCCTTGCCTAAATTGTCAAGTGCCCAAGTGTCAATGTCGGGCACATTGGGCGTTTCGAATAAGGCTGGATCGATGGTGTACTCATGGGAAAAACCCTTGTCGGCCCACCATTCACTTGGTTGGTCGCGCTGGGGAGTTTGCGGAGCAACGGGTTGCTCGACAGGTGGTTGCGGTTGTGGAAATGGTGGCTTTGGCGGAGGTTTTGGTGGTTACAAAGGACCCGAAGTGATCTTGGATCGCTTCGATGTAGGGGTTTTAGAAGTGGCAGCCTTCTTCTTAGGTGCCATGGTCTATGAAAACCAAAACTAGGGTTTTAATCAAAGAAGAAAGTTTTCAACCCAAGGCAAGAAATCAAGAATCGAAGTTTAAAGGTTTATCACTTTAAGGCGATTTGGATTTGATTCCTCGAAGGATCTAGTGCAATTGATCATTCATATGATCCTCCAATGCAAAAACCCTCGAAAAGCCGAACGGAAACCCCTAAAAATTTGAAAAAAATGAACTTAAAAAATGTGGTTTATATATATACGCGAAATTCGATCGATCGAATTCATTTCGATCGAAATCAAACTTATACAGAATTCACTTCGATTTCGATTGATCGAAACTCATTTCAATCGGTCGAATTTAGCGTTAGGAAAGCTGGCCCCACATTTCAATTGAACGAATTTTAATTCGATTGGTCGAAATGTCAAAGTTCGATTGAACGAATATTTTTCATTCGATCGAGCTCGTCAAACCTACAGCAATTTCTAATCGAACAAAATTTTTTTCATCCGATCGAGAAGAAATTCGATCGATCAAAATTAATTTTGATTGAACGAATTCAATAAACTTTTAAAATACAGGGAAAAATTGACTTTCTGCCAAGGTGATTTCGATCGGTCGATTTACACCTCGATTGATCGAAATCGTATTCGATCGAACGAAAATGAACTTCGATCGATCGAATTAGCAGAACAACAGAATTTTTTTGTATTTTTGAAATTTCTTTGTCGTTCTCATGCTTCAACATCCAATTCATCCTTGTCATTGATCATTCAAAGTATTTACATATAATTTGATCACAAAGGACCATTACAAATTCTTTCTCCTTCTCATGATTACTCAAACAATGAAGGATGTTGGGTGCAAATCTCGGCTTCGCGTTCACACGTTGCTTCCTCTCTAGAGTGATTTTTCCATTGGATTAACACCAAAGGAATCCATTTTGTGTGCAACACTTACTCGGTTTGGTCTAAAATTTGCACTGGTTCTTCAATGACCGTCAGATCCCTATAGACTTTCCCAGGTAGTGCATCGAGGATATGAGTTGGGTCTCGCACGTATTTCTGCAACATTGAAATGTGAAATATGTCGTGCACTCTATCAAGTTACGGGGGTAATGCGACCCTATATGCAACATCACCCACTCTCCCCAATACCTCAAATGGTCCAATAAAACGAGGACTCAACTTTTTGTGCTTTTCAAAGTGCATCACACCCTTCATTGGGGATATCTTTACAAACACGTGATCTCCCACTTGAAAGTGCATGCTTGAGCACTTAATATCCGCGTAGGTCTTTTGGCGACTCTGCGCCGTCCTAATTCTTTCTCGTATAATACAGACGGTCTCAGCATTTTTCTTGATGACTTTCGGTCCCAACTCAATTCTGTCACCCGTTTCCTCCCAATTGATCGGAGACCTAAATCTCCGTCCATATAGAGCCTCATAAGGAGCCATCCCAATGCTCTGCTAAAAGCTATTGTTATACGCGAATTCTATCATCGGAAGGTGCTGATCCCATGATCCCTGAAAATCAATCATGCATGCACGCAACATATCTTCAATAATCTAACTGACTCTCTCTGTCTGACCATTAGTCTGTGGATGAAATGCGAAACTAAAGTCCAATCTCGTGCCCATACCTTCTTGGAATATTTGCCAGAATACTGATGTGTATAGTGGATCACGATCGAACACAATGCTCGTGCGAATACCGTGGAGTCACACAATTTCTTTCATATATAACTCTGCCAACTTGCTTGCAGTGTATGTCATATTGTAGGGTAGGAAGTGAGCTGACTTTTTCAATCGATCCACTACCACCCATATTGCATTGTGGTGTCTCATCGTCCTTGGTAATCCCACAATGAAGTCCATAGAAATGGACTCTCACTTCCACTCCGGTATTGGTAGAGATTGTAATAGACCTGTTGCGTGTCTATGATCCACCTTTACTTGTTGACACACCAGACACTTTGACACATATTTCGTGACATCTTTCTTCAATCCTCTCCACCAATAACACTTCTGCAAATCCTGGTACATCTTAGTACCACCCCGATGAATGGCATACTTGGACTTATGAGCTTCGTCCAATATGGTCTGCCTCAGCTCGACATCCACAGGTATGCATAAGCGGCCACGAAATAGTAATGATCCATCTTCTTTGACAAAAAAATCCCCCCTTTCATCTGCAGTCACCTTTTGACGTATCCTCACCAGCTCTGGGTCTTTCATCTAGAGTTCATAAATGTGATAAAAAATAGTTGGTCTGATCGTGAGATTTGCCAATAATACCCCGATATCCTTGACTTCAATGTTCTTATCATACAACGAAATGTCTTCCAATAATTTCCATCGTCAAACTCCCGCAATGAGACTAGCCAACTAAGCTGTATTCTTCCTACTCAATGCGTCAACCATGATGTTAGCTTTACCTGGGTGATATTGTATAGTGTAGTCATAGTCCTTGAGAAACTCAATCCTCCGTCGTTGCCTCATATTCAATTCTTTCTGCGTAAACAAATACTTGAGGCTTTTATGGTCCGTAAAGTTCTCAAAGGTCTCACCATGCAGGTAATGCCTCCAAATTTTAAGCGCAAATATCACTGTGGCTAATTCTAGATCGTGCGTCGAGTAGTTCTTCTCGTGCTCTTTCAACTGTCTTGACCCACAGGCTATGACCTTACCGCTTTGATTCAGTACATAGCCCAAACCACCATATGACGCATCACTATAAACAACAAATCCCCCACTGCCTGATGGAATAGCCAACATTGGAGCAGAAGTAAGTCGTTTCTTGAGTTCTTGGAAGCTCTCCTCACATTCCTTGGTCCACTCAAATTTTGTGTTCTTCCTTGTAAGTCGGGTGAGTGGTCCTGAAATCTTAGAGAAACCTTCCACAAAGAGTCGGTAATACCCAACTAGACCTAGGAAACTACGAATCTCTGTCAGGGTTTTGGGTTATTCCCAATCTAACACTGCCTCGATCTTTGTCGGATCAACAGTCATGTCTGCTTGTGATACTACGTGACCGAGAAAACTCACTTGTTTTAGCCATAATTCACATTTGTTGAGTTTGGCATACAGCTGGTGTTCACGTAGGGTCTGTAAGTCAATGCGCAAATGATGTTCGTGTTCTTCTCTGGTCTTTGAATAAATAAGAATGTCATCCACAAACACCACTACGCATGTATCAAGGTGTTGTTTGAAGACCCAATTCATGAGGTCCATAAACGAGGCTGGTGCATTCATCAAGCCGAAAGGCAACACTAAGAATTCGTAATGTCCATATCTAGTCCTAAATGTTGTCTTCTGCACATCTTCGGCCTTCACCTTAAGTTGATGATACCTGAATCTCAAGTCGATCTTTGTAAAGAACTTTGCCCCTTGCAATTGGTCGAATAGATTGTCGATCCTGGGCAAAGGGTACTTGTTCTTGATCGTGAGCTTGTTCAACTGACGGTAGTCAATGCAAAGTCTCATCGACCAGTCTTTCTTCTTAACGAACAAGACTGATGCTCCCCAAGGGGACACACTTGGCCTTATAAAGCCTTTATCTAATAGCTCCTGTAATTGCTCCTTCAACTCCTTCAATTCCATTGGAGCCATTCGGTATGGAGCTTTGGAAACTGGTTCAATGCCTGGAGCTAAGTCAATAGCAAATTCAATCTTCTGATCAGGTGGCAAGCCTGGTAACTCATTGGGAAATACGTCCTCAAACTCACAGGCAATTGGGATATCGAAAATAATGTTCTTTACTTCCTTTTTCTCTTGCAGGAATGCTAGATATCCTTCACATCCATTCTTCATCATCCGCTCAGCTCGTGCTGCAATGATGATCGGCGCTACCTTCCCTTTCTCGCCAATGAAGCGAAAAGATTTCTGTTTGGGTGGACGAAAAGTGACTACTTTTCGTAGACAATCAGCACTAGCATGATATGAACATAGCCAATTTATGCCAAGTAGTACATCAAGTCCTTGCATGTTCAACAAGATATGATTCGCGATATTTTCTTGATCCTCCACTTGCACGATGACTGATCGGTAACACGTGTCTGTAGTCACAGTACTTCCCGTAGGAACGAAAACATCCAAAATAAAATCCAACTCCTTGGGAACAATCTTTAATTTCCTCGCGAATTCTGGAGTTATATACAAGTGGGTCTATCAAAACTCATGCAACACAATGATCGCTGTCGTTTTCTCGATAAAGCTGTAGCGTACCTATATATCATTTAATATATACACTACGTTCATATATGCATGTCATGACCACACAAAATGCACCTAGAAGTTTTCCTATCAATGCACTTTCTTCATCTAGAAGACAAATAAATAAGTTCAAACATAACAAGAAGGTTATACCTTGGATTACATCGTTGCTTGTCCGGCCGTCTTCTGCTGTCACGAAAAAGGCATGACCTTGAACAACAAGTCTCGTGGATTGTGTAGGTCTCGATGCGATAGCAGTTGAGACGGTGCCCTCCTTTCTCATCTCGGGGCAGTCTCGTATCATATGGCCTACCTTCCCACATTAAAAACATCCACCCTTGTCCCATCTGCAGTCTGAAGTTTTATGCGGTTTGCCGCAACGGGCACATTTTAGTTGTGGCCTCGTAGATGCCGCTCTAGAAGGTCCTTGTGTGTTAGATGCCCCAGACATCTGAGTCTGTGTAGGGCCCTCTCTGCAGAACGGTCTCGTAGAAGTGAAAGTATTTGACCTCGAATAATTTGCATAGGTTGGTCTTGAAACTAGAGCAGGTGCTGACAACTTCGGCTTTTTATTCCCTGAGTCATAGTCACTCACCCCCCCGGACTTGGCTTGTTCTTCCACTCACGTATTTTGTTGATGTCCCTTTCTGCAACGATGGCCTTTCCCATCACATCGACATATGCTTCCAATTCAAATATGGGCACTCTCTCCTGTATATTCGGTCTCAAGCCTTCTTGGAATCTGCTGGCCTTCATTTCTTCAGTAGCTACCAATTCTGGTGCAAGTCTTAATAACCTCACAAACTAGTTGCCGTACTCCCGTACGGTCATGCTCCCCTGTACAAGATTCGTAAAGCCCTTCTTCAACTGATTTCGGACTTGCTTAGGAAAGTACTCCTTGTTAAATGCCATTACAAAGTCCACCCACGTCCATGGGTTGTACGGACCCTCAGCTTCCCTTTTCCTCAACACCAACTTCCACCAAGCGTCAACTTGGTCTTCTAGTTGGAAAGAAGTCCAACCAACTTTCTCATGCTTAGGGCTTTGCAGTCTCTCCAACAATTTCTCCATTTGCTTCAACCACTTTTTCGCTTCAAGCGGATCAGTCTGTCCGTGGAACATAGGAGGTCTCAATCTCCTGAAATTCACAAATGAGGATGGCAACAAAGCAGGAGGTGGTGGTGGTGGCGGTTGCTGTGATGGCTGACGTTGCTTGCGGCTAACAACGCCGTCTACTCGGTCAGAAGTGTAGTCTGATGGGTCTGCTGAGCCATAATAGCGACTATAGCCTCCATAGCCCTAGCCATCTTATCAGAAGACTCATCTCTGTGACCTCTCTCCGCCTTAGGAGGTGGTCTCTGTTCTCCTCCAAAACTCGAAGGAATATCCTTCATACGCCTTTCACCTCTTTGGCGACTTCCCCTAGGTCTACCTCTTCCTCGCTGATCCATTGGAATCTGTTACAATGAAACAAAAGTCTCATTAACAGACAGTCCCTAGTATCCAACAAAATCTCAATCTCAAAATAGTTTAAGACTTGTCAGACGCCTCTAAGACCATGCTCAGATATCAACTGTGACAGCCCGAGTTTCAGCACCCCGAAGCCCGCACCGTCAGTGGGTTGGCGCCAAGGCCGAGCCCCCGAACGAAGCCCCTAACGTACAGCTGCATAGTGAAAAACAAAGCAGAACCATGTCCAATGAATCATCATAGCAAAAAGGAGAACTAGAACTATTCATCAAAAGCTCAAAATGACACTACGTGAAAATCGACAAAAAACAATGGCCCAAAACCATTGTAAATGTCATAAGCAATGGTTTTGAGCCGTTGTAAGGGCCGTTGTTTATAGAGCAGTGGTTTTTATAAACAATGGCCCAAAGTCATTGTTTATTTACCAAATAAACCATGGTCCATGTCCATTGCAAAATAACAACGTTTTTAAGTTGTTGTTTAAATGGAAAAAAGGTCATTTTTTTTCTTTAGAAACCACGGTCTAAAGGTATATGTAAACAACACCGACGAGCCGTTGTTAATTTCCTTCAAAAAATAACGGTTATGGACCGTTGTTTATAGCTATTGCAAAATAACAACATTGTTGAGCCGTTGTTCCTAATGGGAAAAGGGTTATTTTTATTCTGAAGCCACAACCTATATTAGTGGTATATAAAAACAACTATTATGGACCATTGTTTTTTATTTTATTTTTAAATGCACAACTTCCATTTTTTTTACTGTAATTAGAGCTATTTTACCTGCTACAAATATTGTATCAACCACTTATCACTCTACGAGGGAAAAAATTCATAATCCATTCAACTAAATGGAAAAATAATAAGTCAAAAATAAAATTATTCTGCAATATCGTATTAATACATTCAACACCATCTCATTAAAATATTCAAAGATATTATATTAATATATTCAAAAACATCCCATAAACACATTCAACGGCGCCCTATTCGACTTGACTCGGGTTGCCAATAAACCCAATGACATAGAATTTTAATGTCTCATTGCTTGACACC
Source organism: Chloranthus sessilifolius (assembly GCA_021018995.1). Classification (NCBI taxonomy): domain Eukaryota; kingdom Viridiplantae; phylum Streptophyta; class Magnoliopsida; order Chloranthales; family Chloranthaceae; genus Chloranthus; species Chloranthus sessilifolius. The sequence continues at coordinate 82,870,071 of CM037586.1, read as the reverse complement.
TTTGATGGAGCACCTTTCTACTCGTTGTCGAGATGACTTTTCTTTTATGATTTGTCCGCCCACTTCTGATATGGGGCTTATGTGTTTTCAGCTTGCGCCCAGCTCTCATACCACGAGTTTTCCTGCCATAAAAAAAAATTCAGTCACATTAACAAATTTCATAATAAAATGATACTCAAAGTTTGCATGCATGTTCAAGAAAAAAAAGGTGTGCATAAGAGCAACTTGCATAAGAATTTCTATATAATTACATTAGAGCAGAACCATGTAAAAAAATTTGACATCCAAGTTCAATAATTTGACCTTGCTGATGTCAGCACATAGATGATGGTGTCAACAACCAACAGCCCATGTGTTGAAGGCTAACAAGGGGGTGACAAGCAAACTCCTTTGTGAGAGGATGGTAATGGGTGGCGAATAGAAAACGGCAGTTGACTTTTTCAATGAGACGGCGGAATACCTGGACAAATATACAAGAAAAAGAAGAGATTTAAGTTCTCAAGCATAAAGGGGAACTGGAAACAGAAAAATGGTTTTCTAATATCACAGATACAATTCTTTGTGAGAGTATTGCTTGTTGCACACATCCTTCATAAAGAAGTTCTGAATTCACATATCAATAGGCAAATTTGGATTCATATATTAATAATGTTAAACTTCTTTATCAAGGATATGAAGTAGGCAGTTCATATCAGAGAGAAAGATGGAGAATCAGGATCAGAGTCGATACTAAGTGTTCAATCTAAACACCATCAGGCCACCGGAATTAGAGTTCTTTCATAGCCACTTTGAGAGTAAACCATCATAGCAACACATGACATCATTAAGCATAAAGTCAAGTGGAGTTTGGTCTTCTCAACAAAGAACTTGTACACAAATTTTCGCTAGATTTCAATACATAGGAACTACAAACAATAGCCAGTTATCTAATTGGGAACACATTGGAAATTTTAAATTATATAAAAAATAAGTAAACCTGTTGTTGATCATGTAGTGCTCTAGAAAAGAAGATATCAGCAGTGAATAGAAGCCAATCAAGTTTAAAATTCCCTAAAGGCACCTATTCCAACAATGATAAAAAATATATTAAAAGAAAAAAAATTCCCTATGCATCCATCAAAACTGTTACTAATTTTATGAGCGAGGCCTTGCTAGGATTGAAAGCAGTGTAATTACATGTGCATATCTTGAAAGAGAAATTCTCTCATCCACTGGGATGACGAGGCACATCTTTGCATTCCATTTTTAGCAACCACAATTTGCCACCCAAGAGCCTAGACAAAATAGGAAGGAAATGTAAGGAAGTTTGTCGCCAGAAGCACAAAACTAATATCAAACACAAGAGCATCAAGGATGATTTAATCAAAATAGAAGACCATTTAATGCAAAATTGAGTCATTTATTTAAAATAATTGATTTTTATTTATATATGCAAAATAGATGACATGGAGTCTTTTTGAGCCACATATACAGGACAGAACATGGTTAATCCATGTTTGGTCCCAACACAAGCTCGTTTTTATTTCATTCTATCTCAACTTTTATTAGTTCAACTAATATTAAACCTGTGAACATGGTTTTAAGTATCGGCCATATCCCATACATATCGGCCGATATGTCATGGGTTAGGCTCCATCCGATATGATATTTATGGGGTCAAATATTGTGTCAAACAGGTTAATTATCCATCATATCGAGTCATATTGGCCGATATGCCATGGGTTAGGCTCCATCCGTTATGATATTTATGGGGTCAAATATTGTGTCAAACAGGTTAATTATCCGTCATATCGAGTCATATTGGCCGATATGTCTCCCATATAAACTAGACAAAATGAAAAAATATTTTGGTAAAGTTTTTTATTATTTAAATTTTTCTAAACATTTTAAAAATAAAAAAGGGTACTTCAATATCAGCCGGTAGGGCCGACACGAATCAGATATATCAGGCACATATCGGCCTCAGATCCAGCCGATATGCCTATATATATACCAGTCTGTACACCCTCCTTAAGGACTTTTCCTGTAACATCCCGACTTTGCATAGCCTTGATCCGTACACTTCGGTACTTGTGCCGATGGGTCATGAGCCGAGGATGCCTCTTTACAATGATGTAATGTCTATAGATCAAATCCAATGAACTTGATCGATGATAACTAGACCCGGTGTAAGAGCTTGATGCTCATGTACACTGGACTGTGGTGTAGCTGTTTCACACCCAGTCAAGAGAGAAAGTAGTATAAATAGAAACCTAGGGCATTTATTTCTATTTACTGCTAAAGGGAAGAGAGTTAAGAAGAGAGAGAGACAAACCTAGGGTTATTCAATGCTACGAGTGAGCTGTCGAGATCGATCCATTTGTCAAGGGAAGAACAGCTAATCGAGCAAGGATCCACCAAGTCTGCAAGAACTCCATGGAACCCTAGTTCTTGAGCTAGAGGAGGAGATCTCGCTCAAACCTAGGTAAGGAACTTCAACATATAGATGGCTTTCAACAAGCTAAAAGTAGTAGAATGGGTTGAAATGATGAGAAGAAGTTGAGTTTTCAAGTGGGTTGAACCCGGTGAGAAACCCTCATTACGAAGAAAGCAGGCAAATTCGAATTAGGTGAAAATCATTCGACCGATCGAAATAGCCACAAAAGGCTTTTAGGACTTAAGTGAAATTGAATACGAATTTAGTCTCGACCGGTCGAACTCTATATAAATAGAGAGGTAGTTTTTGGACTTTGAGAAATTCGTCCGGTCGAATTTTAATTCGACCGATCGAATTTAAAATGCAAAATTGCCTTGTAGAATTCGACCGAAATTTATTTCGACCAGTCGAATTCATTTTTCGGCCGTTCGAAAACGCAGCCTTAGCTGTTCGAATTTGGATTCGACCGATCGAAATCCCCTGTTTTTCTGGTTTGATTCTGTTTTGACTGTGGAAACCTGGGGGGACTTTCCACAGTGGGTTGTACATCATTCTAATGAATGAGTGTGCCTTGTTTAGGTGAGGTTACGTGTGTGGAACGAACCAACCTTCGTGAAGGATGAGCATGCAAGGAATTACTTTGTGAGGTAGGGAAAACCATCTATCATGTGCATTGTTTTGACGATATGTATGCTGTGTCATGATATGTCTCTTGTTCGATATGACTTCCGTATTTGCTTCGACATATGATTTTCGGATATGCTTTGACCGTGCTTTCGTTATGTTTTGATATATGAATTCCGCATAAGTCTTGACATATGTTTCCGTATATGCTTCGAGTATGTGACCTCCGTTGTGATATGTTCGATATGACGTCATGTGCAAGATATGAGATTTCGAGAGCGTTGTGATATGAGCATGTGTGAGGTATGGTTTCAAAGTAGTATCCATCTAAGGTATAGTTATCACAACCACACGGCGATAAGCTATATGTACGCACTTAGAATTTGAGGTTACGGTATAACCGTGGATCGACGCGGCAGATATCCGTGACGACGTGGCCAATCCTGACACCCTTTGTGTGATACGTCAGTATGTATGTGTGATACGTTCGTATGCTTTGTGTGATATGTGCTTAACGCATTGCCGTCCGGCAAGTGTCCAACTCTATGGGACCTTGAATATGTGTGAATATGACTCATGTGAGTGACGATGGTGGGTATTCCATCGGGGGCTTGAGGCTATAGTTCCTCATTCTATTACTTTAAGTAAAGCACTTTAAGTTTTTCTTTTCATCAGATGATATGTGTGCATGAACATGAATCCATATGTATGTGTGTGTAAAACTATGAGATCACTTTGGATATATTTCGTTTTGTTTCGTTTCGTTTTGTCATGCCATGATATACGTATTTGATGTTCGATAAGCATGCTATAAGTTTTACCCTGCTGAGCTTGGATGAAGCTCATTCCTTCACTAATATTTCAGGTTCAGGAGAAGAAGTTGGGGCTGAGTTACCCGAGGGCGAGGATCCTGACTTTGATTAGCGAGGAACTGGAGGAGCGGAACCGGGAGAATTGCTTCCTTTGTGCCCAACCGGAGTAGGTCCGGCCTTAGACCTTAGATCCATGTTTTGAGAGCTTTTTAAGTTGTAAAAGTATACTCTGTAATTACATTTTTTTTTTTTGGATATTCTTTTGGAGGAACCATGTTTCGGTAAGGATGGGTCCTTACCGGTGGTTCCAAACGGTTCTTTTCCATCTCTAGGGGATTAGAACCGTCTTTTGGGTTATAATTGATAGAAATATGTCTTTTGATGTAAGCTTCGTCAGTATGGTTCCGCTTAGTATTCCGCTGTGCAACTTTGTGAGACGAATGTGATACAATTACGGGCTCGCGGCACCCACCGATGGCACGGGTTTCGGCGCCAAATTTGTCATCACGATTGGTATCAAAGCATGGCTTTAGAAGCGCTCGACAAGTCTTGACCTTTTTAGTTTGAGAAGTTGTCGTGTGTAAGGGACCTTCTGTTAATGAGACTCTTGTTTCATTGTAATTAAATGGAAGTGGAATTCGACCAAGGTAGGCATACAATGGCAAATCTTGTAATGAAGATATCCCATCGAGATCCGGAGGATCTAGACCACTTCGATCCTGAAGAGAGAAGTAGAGAAGAGCCTAGATAAACTCACTAAGGTGATGGAGTCGATATGGCGCCCTAGAAGCGTGAGGGCGTTGCTTCTGCGCAAATAACAATCGGCTGACATCAGCCACCACCACCGCCACCACCTGCACTACTACCTTCATCATTTGTGGATTTTAGGAGATTGAGACCTCCTGTTTTCCACGGGCAGACGGATCCGCTTGAGGCGGAGGAGTGGATCAAACAAATAGAGAAATTACTTGAAAGGTTGCAGAGCCCAGAACATGAGAAGGTGGGGTGGGCATCTTTTCAGTTGGAAGGAGATGCTGATGCATGGTGGAGGTCAGTTTTGAGAAAAAGAGAGGTCGAGGGTCCACACACACCATGGACCTGGAATCAGTTTGAGTCGGCGTTTAACAAGGAGTACTTTCCAAAGCAAGTCCGAAATCAGTTGAAGAAGGACTTTGCTAACCTAGTCCAAGGAAGTATGACCGTGCGTGAGTACGGTAATGAGTTTGTAAGGTTGTCAAGGTTTGCACCTGAGTTAGTTGCGACGGAAGAAATGAAGGCCGGAAGGTTTGAAGAAGGCCTACGACCCAATATTCAAGAAAGGGTATCTATCTTTGAGCTTGAGACTTACGCAGAGGTGATGGGGAAGGCGATAGTGGCAGAAAGGGATATAAATAAAAGAAAAGATTGGAAAGGGAAGCCAACGTCGGGAGGAGCAAGCGAGTATGACTACTCGGGGAATAAAAAGCCGAGGATGTCTGCGCCTGCTCAAGTGTCTAGGCCAGCATATTCAAATTTCCGAAGGTCTAACACATCTGCCCCGATGAGACCATTTAGAAGAGAGGGCCCTGCTCAGACTCAAATGTCTGGGGCATCAGTTACTCAAGGACCTTCTCGAGCCGCACCTTCCAGCTTACAGATGAAGTGTGCTCGATGCGGACAGTGACACAAGACCTCGAGTGCGGAAGAGATACGGTGGATGCTTCAAATGTGGAAAGGTTGGCCACATGATTCGGGAGTGCCAGACATGAGAAAAGAGGGCTCGACGATCGTAGCAGACTTGTGTCGTGGGGCCGTGCTTTTGCTATCTCTGCTGAGGACGCTCGCGTGAGCACAGACGTGATCCAAGGTACAATTGCACTTCATTATGATTAAATTCAATTATTATTTTCTTAAAGAAGAAAGTGCATTGTAGAAAGATATAGGTGCATACTAGCATATGAGTGTACATAGCATGCGTGTATGCGAATGTAGTCATGTATATACCGTATAGATGCACGTGCAAGTTTATCGCGAGAACGCGGTGATCGTTGTGATGCACGAGTTCTAATAGACCCAGTGGTCTACTCACTGCATATAACTCACGAATTCGCAAGGAAGTTAAAGATCATACCGGAGGATTTGGAGTTCACACTTGACGTGACCATTCCTACGGGTAGCGCCGTGACTGCAGATACGTGTTGCCGAGCGGACCCTGTGCAAGTGGAGGACCGAGACACGGTCACCGACCTCATTTTACTGAAGATGCGAGGACTTGATGTGCTTTTGGGCATGAATTGGCTATCCGCTTATCACGCAAGCGTCGATTGCCTACGGAAGGTGGTTACCTTCCGTCCTCCAAAGCGTAAGTCATTTCGCTTTTGTCGGAGAAAAGGGAAAAGTAGCACCGATCATCTCCATGATGCGAGCCGAAAGAATGATGAAGAATGGATGCGATGGATATCTCGCATTGCAAGAGAAGAAGGAGATGAAAATGTTGTAAATGAGATCCCTATTGCTCGCGAGTTCAAGACGATTTCGACGAGTTACCAGGATTGCCACCCGACCCGGAGATCGACTTCGCGATTGACTTGGCTCCGAGTGAACCAAAGGTGTCCAAGGCTGCATGTAATGGCTCCAAATTGAATTGAAAGAGTTGAAGGAGCAGAAGAATTGGATAAGGGTTTTATCCGACCGAGTGTGTCTCCTTGGGGAGCACCAGTTCTGTTTGTTAAAAAGAAGGACGGGTCGATGAGACTTTGCATCGACTATCGTCAGTTGAACAAGCTCACGATCAAGAACAAGTATCCGTTGCCGAGGATCGACGATCTATTTGATCAGTTGCAAGGGGCAAAATATTTTTCAAAGATCGACTTGAGATCCGGATACCATCAGTTGAGGTGAAGGCGAAGGCGTACAAAAGCGGCATTGAGCGAGATATGGACATTACGAGTTCTTAGTGATGCCTTTTGGCTTGACGAATCGACATCATTTATGGACCTTATGAATCGAGTGTTCAAACAATATCTCGACACGCATGCGTAGTGGTGTTTGTAGATGATATCCTCATTTATTCAAAGACTAAAGAAGAACACGAACATCATCTCGCATTGCCTTGCAAACCCTTCGTGAGCACAAGTTGTATGCCAAACTCAGTAAATGTGAGTTTTGGTTGGAACAAGTGAGTTTCCTTGGTCACATAGTATCGGAAGCTGGTGTGACCGTTGACCCAGCTAAAGTTGAAGCAGTGTTGGATTGGGAACAGCCCAAGACCGTGACTGAAATCCGTAGTTTTCTTGGCTTAGCCGGATACTACAGACGCTTTGTGGAAGGATTCTCCAAGATTTCGGGACCACTTACACGATTGACAAGAAAGAATACCAAATTTGAGTGGACTAACGAATGTGAGGAGAGCTTCCAAGAACTTAAGAGACGGCTTACTTCCGCTCCAGTGTTGACTATTCCGTCAGGTAGTGGAGGTTTTGCTGTATATAGTGATGCATCTTATGGAGGTTTGGGTTGCGTGTTGAACCAACACAGCAAGGTTGTTGCCTACGGCTCAAGACAGTTGAAAGAGCATGAAAGAAACTATCCGACACATGACTTAGAGTTAGCCGCGGTTGTGTTTGCGCTCAAAATTTGGCGGCACTACCTGTATGGTGAAGTCTTTGAGATCTTTACCGACCATAAAAGCCTCAAGTATTTGTTCACACAGAAAGATTTGAACATGAGGCAACGACGGTGGATTGAATTTCTTAAAGACTACGATTGCACAATCCAATATCATCCGGTAAAGCTAATGTCGTAAGGCGCGCATTGGTAAAGCATACATCTCGATTAGCTAGCCTCATTTCGGGACTTCACGGATGGAAGTTGTTTGAGGACCTTTCGCTCTATGATAATAATATTGCGGTTAAGGATACGGTGTGCTATTGGCAAGTCTTACGATCAGGTTGACCACATATGTGAACTTCGACGAAAGATGAAGAACTCGTGAAGCTTCGACAAAAGGCAGATTGAAACGGAGATTTCACTATTAAAGAAGATGGGTCATTGCTATTTAGCGGAAGGTTGTGTATATCTTGAGTCGATGATGGTGAGACGGACTATCTTGGATGAGGCACATAAGTCTAAATATGCCATTCATCCGGTACAAAATGTACCATGATTTGAAGAAGTGTTATTGGTGGAGGGATTGAAGAAGGATATTGCGAATATGTTTCAAAGTGCCCGTGTGTCAACAAGTGAAAGTAGATCATCGACACCCAGGTCTTCTACAACCTCTACCGATAGGAATGGAAGTGGGAGTCCATTTCGATGGATTTCATTGTGGGATTGCCGAGGCGTTGAGACGCCTTATAATGCCATATGGGTAATAGTGGACCGGCCCGACCAAGTCGGCACACTTTTGCCCTATAACACTACGTACATCGCAAGCAAATTGGTGAGTTGTATATGAAAGAGATTGTCCGACTACACGGCATTCCTCGAGCATTGTGTCGACCGTGATCCCTTGTACACTTCTATATTCGCAAAGATTCCAAGAAGGTATGGGCACGAGATTGGACTTCGATTACGCATTTCATCCACGGTGGATCCAGAGAGGGTCAACCAAATTATTGAAGACATGTTGCTGCATGATCGATTTCCAAGGATCATGGGATCAACATCGCCCATGATTGAATTAAACACAACAACAGTTTTCAACGCATTGGGATGGCTCCATATGAAGCCTTATATGGGCCGGAGATGCGAGTCTCCGATCAAGCTGAGAGGAAACCGTGATAAGTTTGTTTTGGGACCGAGCGATTAAGAGAAATGCTGAAATTATGCGAGATCATCCGAGAGAGAATCGAGAACCGCGCAGGCCGTCGGAAGAATTCTGGCGACACCAAGCGTCTGGCGTAGAATTCCAAGTAGGAGACCATGTGTTCATCAAGATATCTCCAATGAAAGGAGTGATGCGCTTTGGAAAGCGAGGAAGTTGAGTCCTCGCCACGTTGGACCGTTTGAAATATTGGGGAGAGTTGGCGAAGTTGCATATCGGGTCGCATTACCCCGCAACTTGATCGCGTGCACGCGTATTCCATGTATCTATGTTGAGGAAGTACGTGCGAGATCCGACCCATATCCTCGATGCACCGCCAGTTGAGGTCTATAGAGACTTGACGGTTATTGAAGAACCTACGACGATTTTGGACCGAACTGAGCAAGTGTTGCGTTCGAGACGAATTCCTCTAGTGTTAGTACAATGGAAGAATCACTCAAGGGAAGAGGCGACGTGGGAACGTGAAGCCGAAATTCGAGCTCAATATCCCGCGTTATTTACGGATTGAAAATTTGAAAGGAGGGGTTGAGAGCTGAGAAAGTGATTGTAATTGTAAAGTGTCAAATTCATGTATATGAACTGGAAGATTTTGGTTATAAAGACTGAATTTGAAGGTAAGAGGGTGAGAATTTTGATCTGTATGAGAAAACAGAGGAAACAGAAGTTTTCTGTAAATTCGACCGGTCGAATTCATTTTCGACCGATCGAATTTATTTTCGACCGGTCGAATTATACAATTCGACCGATCGAATTATATGGGCAGTGGAAGGCAGAAAGGCTGTTTTAGCCTAGGTGAATTCGACCGGTCGAAAAATATTTCGACCGATCGAGTTTACAGGACAAACGAAATTCATTTTGAATTTCGACCGGTCGAAATTTTTCGACCGATCGAAATCGTTTCAGTTACCTTTTTAAGTGAATTTCGACCGGTCGAAATTTTTTCGACCGATCGAATTTGGTTAGGTATATAAATACCAGGGCAACTGTTTTCTTGCCCATTCGAATTCTTTTCGCCCGGGGACGGTTCCTTTTCGGTTTTTCAACCACTTTTGAGGTTCCAAGGCCTATAAAACACCGAATCGCTTTGGGAATCGCGATCTAGCCATCACAAATCGGTAAGTTGTGATTTTTGAAGTTCAAATTGTGTTTCTAAGAAATTCCTAAAATCCCTAGAACCCTAGTTTTCTTCAAAAAACCTAGATTTTGGGAAATGGCTCCTAAGAGGAAGGAACACAGATCCAAAACTCCCCTACGTCGGCGGCCCAAAGTCGCTTTGCCCTTCGCCTCGTCGATTCCTCCATGACGACACCTCAACCACCACCAAATCCCTCCAACCATTCCACCTACGGCAATCCGATTGCACCGCAACGTCCCCTAAAAGACACGCCAACGAGTGGTGGAGCGGAAAGGGTTTCTATGATGAAATTACCATCGATCCCGCTCTGTATGCGACGTACGAGGAACCGGGCATCAATGCTTGGACGATCAACTATTTGAACAAGTGCGGGCTCGATAATCTCTTGAAACCCATTCACCAATACTATTATCCGCGCCTTGTGCGCTTGTTTTACCAGAACATGATTGTCAACTCCGACGCTAACACCATTTCTACCAAGATCGATGGAAAAACCTACACTTTCACCCATGCCATGGGCTGTGCGGCGTTGGAATGCTTTGATACGTATGGGGATGGCGTAGACTTGCTACCACCTAACCGCCTAACCTCACCCATCGTTCATAGCCGAAGATGACCAATGGACGAACCGCAAAGGGACGAGCCATCAACCGTTCCGATCTGCCCAATCATATGTGGTTCCTAGATACAATTTTCAAGTGTAATTTATACCCAATCCGCCATAAGACCCAAAGGTTAGGCATTTTGATGAATGCACTTTTTTCCGCTGAGGCAAATGGTTCGATGCAGTGGCGGTAGTCTTTGAGGGAATCAAACATGGAAGAAAGAAACTGCTACCGGGCGTTGAGGCGGCTGAGGAGCATATCCCCTATGCCTCCTTCATCTCAGCCATGTTTGATGAATTTTCTGCAACCTCGGTCCACAAAGTATCTCCCAAGGAACCAAAGTCTTCCAACAACGTCCTTCTATACACATTCAAACATTGGAAGAGGACGTACAACAGTCTCAAGCCACACCTCCCACAGTCAGCGCCTCAAGTACCACCAGTGCCTCCACAACCTCAAGATGTACCTGTTCCTGAGGCACCCGCACCCGTTCATGACGAGCCGATCGATGAGGCTCCTATCCCCGAGCACCCTGAGTTTATTCCACCTGCTCAGGAGGTGCCTATGCCGGAGATCCCTATCCATATGCCAGCGCCTCATGCTCACCAAGCCGCGCCAGTACGCCTTGAGGACTTGGCTGCTCTCATTCAAGAGAGTAATCGCCAGGTCAACCAGCGCTTGGATTTCTTCGAGCTACTCCTCGGAGATGCGCTGCAGGCCATGTATCCCACGGATTATATGCAGAGGATCGCGGCGATGCGCGCACAGGTCTACGGGGCTCCGATCTACGAGGAGGACGAGGGAGTGCCACTAGGAGAGGAGGAGGCTGATGCCCAGGAGGAGCAGGGAGACGATGTGCAGGCGGGAGACGGCGTAGCTTCTGAGCCCGAGGATGCGCCCGTGGATGCAGCTGTTGGAGATGACCCTCCACAGGCTTAGAGGCTGGGAGATGTGGATTTCATTGCTTTCTTTTCTTTACGTTGGGAATTAAGTGTATGAATCTTTTAAACTATTGTGGCATGGCTGCCACTTTTGATTTCTGTTGATGATTAGACTATTGTGGCATGACTTGCCACCTTTGTTATGTGGACCAATTTCCTTTTTATGCTTATGAATAGGGTGTTTTGTTCATGTTTAATGCTTTTCTTCACACGTCTAAACTATTGGTCGTGTGGCTTTTCTTTTCAATGCATGAGCTTACTGGTAACGATAGGAATTGTTTAGCCATGCATGGTGCCAAACGAAGCTACTCTTCGGGCACTGTGCTGCTCGTTGGGAACATTTTCGAGGACGAAAATTCCTAACGAGGGGAGGATGTAACATCCCGACTTTGCATAGCCTTGATCCGTACACTTGGTACTTGTGCCGATGGGTCATGAGGATGCCTCTTTACAATGATGTAATGTCTATAGATCAAATCCAATGAACTTGATCGATGATAACTAGACCGGTGTAAGAGCTTGATGCTCATGTACCTTTGGGTACTGGTGTATTTGTTTCACACCCAAAGTCAAGAGAGAAGTAGTATAAATAGAAACCTAGGGCATTTATTTCTATTTACTTGCTAAAGGGAAGAGAGTTAAGAAGAGAGAGACAAACCTAGGGTTATTCAATGCTACGGTGAGCTGCGAGATCGATCCATTTGTCAAGGGAAGAACGACTAATCGAGCAAGGATCCACCAAGCTGACAACTCCATGGAACCCTAGTTCTTGAGCTAGAGGAGAGATCTCGCTCAAACCTAGGTAAGGAACTTCAATACATTATAGATGGCTTTCAACAAGCTAAAAGTAGTAGAATCAGGTTGAAATGATGAGAAGAAGTTGAGTTTTCAAGAAGTGGGTTGAACCCGGTGAGAAACCCTCATTCTCAAGAAAAGGCAAATTACGGTGAAAATCATTTGACCGATCGAAATAGCCACAAAAGGGCTTTTCGGACTTAAGTGAAATTGACCGGTCGAATTTAGTTTCAACCGATCGAACTCTATATAAACGAAAGGTGATTTTTGGACTTTGAGAAATTCGGGTCAATTTTAATTGACCGTCAATTTAAAATGCAAAATTGCCTTGTAGAATTCGGACGTCGAAATTTATTTCGACCGATCAATTCATTTTTGAAAACGTTAAGCCTTATGTTGAATTTGGATTAACCGATCGAAAATCCCTGTTTTTCTGGTTTGTTTCTGTTTTGGCTGTGGAAACCTATGGGGACTTTCCACAGTGGGTTGTACATCATTCTAATGAATGAGTGTGCCTTGTTTAGGTGAGGTTACGTGTGTGGAACGATCCAACCTTCGTGAAGTATGAGCATGCAAGAAATTACTTTGTCAGGTAGGAAAACCATCTATCATGTGCATTGTTTTGACGATATGTATCTTTGTGTCATGATATGTCTCTTGTTCGATATGACTTAGTATTTGCTTGACATATGATTTTCGGATATGCTTTGACCGTGCTTTCGTTATGTTTTGATATATGAATTCGCATAAGTCTTGACATATGTTTCGTATATGCTTCAGTATGTGACCTCCGTTGTGATATATTCGATATGACGTCATGTGCAAGATATGAGATTTGAGGCGTTGTGATATGAGCATGTGTGAGTTTTGGTTTCAAAGTAGTTTTCATCTAATGTATAGTTATCACAAACACACGGCGATAAGCTATATGTACGCACTTACGATTTGAGGTTATGTGAATACCCGACCGACGCGGCGGTATAACCGTGACTGACGCGGCAGGATATCCGTGACCGGTACGGCGGCCAATCCGTACACCCTTTGTGTGATACGTTCGTATGTATGTGTGATACGTTCGTATGCTTTGTGTGGTATGTGATCCCTACCGTTTAACGGTTTCGTCCAAGTGTCCAACTCTATGGGAGCTTGAATATGTGTGAATATGACTCATGTGAGTGACGATGGTGGGTATTCCATCGGGGGCTTGAGGCTATAGTTCCTCATTCTATTACTTTAAGTAAAGCACTTTAAGTTTTTCTTTTCATCAGATGATATGTGTGCATGAACATGAATCCATATGTATGTGTGTGTAAAACTATGAGATCACTTTGGATATATTTCGTTTTGTTTCGTTTCGTTTTGTCATGCCATGATATACGTATTTGATGTTCGATAAGCATGCTATAAGTTTTACCCTGCTGAGCTTGGATGAAGCTCATTCCTTCACTAATATTTCAGGTTCGGAGAAGAAGTTGAAATGAGTTACCCGAGGGCGAGGATCCTGACTTTGACCCAAGCGAGGATCTAGAGGAGCCGAACCCGGAGAATTGCTTCGTTTGTGCCCAACCGGAGTAGGTCCGGCCTTAGACCTTAGATCCATGTTTTGAGAGCTTTTTAAGTTGTAAAAGTATACTCTGTATTTACATTTTTTTTTTTTGGATATTCTTTTGGAGGAACCATGTTTCGGTAAGGATGGGTCCTTACCGGTGGTTCCAAACGGTTCTTTTCCATCTCTAGGGGATTAGAACCGTCTTTTGGGTTATAATTGATAGAAATATGTCTTTTGATGTAAGCTTCGTCAGTATGGTTCCGCTTAGTATTCCGCTGTGCAACTTTGTGAGACGCAATGTGATGCAATTACGGGCTCGGCCTTAGCGCCAGTCCACCGATGGCACGGGTTTCGGGGCGCCGAAATTTGGGCTGTCACATTTCCAAACTTTCTTTTTGCTTGCACTCTTTTATCTTGATCATTTGTTGGAACATTTTGTTGAACATATTCCTCTCCATCTCTTTGCCCAACATTGGGCACATGCCACACATCTATTTGAACATTTTCATCTTGGCCTTGCAAATATTGTTTTTCAATCTTAGATATTGTCTCCTTTATGAGATGCAACAACGAGGAGTGGATTTTTTTATCTTGATATATATCATCTGATTCAACTCAGTCAACACTAATTATCTAATTCAATGGTTGAACGTGTTGAATTAGATTATAGATATCGTACTTTGTGCCAATCTTGGCTGCAACTAAATGATGTATAAGTTTTGGGTTGTGATGATGGGTCCATCGACTCGATTTGAAGCTCACTTCCATTTGGCAGCCACTTGAGCTCATACCGGAAAGCAGGACTACAAATGCAAGCGTTTTCTTCACAGAGGGAGAGAGTCTCTATCACATGATGTAGATCTCTCCCTCAGTTGATCACACAAGGCTAGGGAACTCAGAAAATGGTGAAGAACTCCAAAACTACAAAAATGGAAAAATCAATACAAACCATCTTAGATCTGCTGAAAAGCAATAACCAACCTTAGATTTTTATTCCTCAAGTGATTCTGGTCCAGATTGAGATGCAGTTTGGGCAGACTTGTGGCTCAACTTCCCTGCAGAATGTGTCGAATAGAATTTATAAATTAGGTAATCAGATATACAAAAGCATTTAGTGTTCCAATTTTGAGAGTATCATTAAGTCAAATAGAATTCATTTCATTATACGAAACTATGTCACATTGAGCAGTTGGCTTAGATAACTGACCCGTGCTAGTGTATGATTCCAAAACAAATTATCTTTCTATCTCAACCAGAAACCTGTAGCTTATATCACGCCTGTCCCAGTCCCTGATTCAAAAACTATCAATTATATCTAGTCTTAAATTTATTAAGAGTCTGCTTCGATGAATTGTGATCAAATCTCGCCGAATTTCATTGAAATTTGGTGAAAAGTTTCATGCAACCTCTGCTTTGATTGAGGCATAGACTCTCACTAAAAATGTAAACCAACAATGTCAATACTAACAATAACAAGTGGGCCGTCATAGGTAAAACAAATGTAGCAAGTTAGCAGGTCTAGATCCTAGGCCTGAACCAAGCTACTAACAAGTCCATATCTGGTTTAGGTGGAATTTATTTTCCTTTGGGTTGGTGTCCTATCGCAGGAGATTTAGTTCTGAGGCCAAAACAGTAGCAGTATGTGAGGTCTGGGCAGGTTTATCCATTTTGCTATGCATTTCATAAATTAAATATCTAACTAGGGAGGTTGTGGGAGCAGCTAAGTGTTTATGGGCTTGGCCAGTTTGTAACATGAGCAGCAACACTAGAGAAAACAAGCTGAGTTATAGAATTTTATTAGTCATAGGTGTTGCTTAAACTGCGAGGAGTGTAGTTTTTATCCTGGGGCAAAATTAGTAAGTGCATCTGATTTAATATATATGATTATATATCAAGATTCCTACAAACAAATAAGTTGTCATTGAAACAGTTGCAGTATATGCTAGAAAAAGGGTCCTTCCTATGAGTGTGGAATGGTACCAAGGATAGGTCCTCTGCACAAGCGGTACACATCCACAACAGTCTAGTCTCTCTACTTCATCTTTGCAACACAAGTTAAAAATTATAATAGTAAAAACACCACTAGAAAGTTCAATTCATATCCTAGAAATAAGTGTAATTTATAAGCAATATGAGAGATTTAATGAGTTGGCCTCTGATCACAGAGGATCCGTCCTTTCCTCAATTCCGTCGTGATCAACAAAATGGCTAGCTTATCTTGCTCCTTTTCAAAGTGTGTTTGAATTGCTGCTATACTAGCATTTCTAGTGCAGAGTGACCAACTAGATTAACGATTTTTGTGGAATCATGAAAACTGGGTTACAGGAAATCTAAATTGTGCCCTCATTATCATATAGTCACCAAGTCAGGTTTGGCAAAGTCCGTCTTTTACATATATCAGGAGTTGTGAGGTTTGTGGATGTCACTTTTTGTCAGGATTGATGAGGTTAAAGTCTTTTCATAAGCATGACTGCAACCTCCCATTAATCCTTTGAATTTTAGATTACTACGTGATACAAAAGTATGCAGGTGAGAGTGTATCTACCGATGTAGTTCATCAAAGTCAATCTCGCATGATAACTACAAAAATAAATTTTAAAAGAAGTTTGCATAGAGGGGAGCCTGTAGCTCAACTGGGCTCAACTTTTATTAGTTCAACTGATATTAAATTGTGAACATGGTTTTAAGTATCGACCATATCCCATACTAATCTGTCCTAGAAGTACAACAACACATTCTTGTTATCTACAGGCTATATTTGTATGGGTTAAAAAGAAATTTGGAGCATTACCGGATCGCCAGTCTCAAACATTCTATGGGAAACAAAAGTTGAAACATCGTACCTGAGAAATGAAAATTTCAGGGCAAACCTTTGAATTGAGATCAGACAATGATGAAAATTTTATTAACTTCTGGGTAAAACCCATTGAATGAAAGTTTTAGAGGAGTTAAAAGAGCTTTCCATCAATATAAAAATTATATAATGTGACCTAGCAATTAGGGAAAAAATCTTAAATTACAGAGATAGGCCCGAAATCTGTGGTTTAAAACAGCTTAAAATAAGTTATTTGCTTGAATCACTGTGATCAATCCAGAGATGATTTTTTTATGATTTCACTTGGTAAAGGTTCTTTGATGAGTCCCCTTTCACTAAGAGTTTTAATCAACCAAGTACTTACCTTGGGTAATTTTTGGTGAATTTTCGAGTACTCAAGTGTCTAATCTGAAAATCTGCATAAAGTGCAGTCTTTAGTAAAAATGAGATTTTTGATGCTTAGACAATTAAGATCTGAGTTGATACCCTATGACTGTTGGTAAACCTTAAAATTGAATAGATCCTTGACCATATAACCTATGTCACAAGGCCTTAGCTAATCTTTGACCAAAAATGCCTACAATACTCCCAAAATCCTTAAATTTGGCTACGTATATGTGAGCCTAATTCACTTGAGGACTTGAACCTCAATCTCATGAGCATGAGACTGATATGAGTTGGAGATGGGAAAACTCTTAAGTCCCTAATATCTGAATCTCTTGAAGTTTGAAACCCTCACATGTTTAGCCTATAGATTAGGTCCTGGTAAAACTTGAATCATGACCATTGAACCACAAGGAATGACACACAGAACCGTAACTCCGGAAATCATGAACACTTGGGTCATGAAAGATATAAGATGTGACAGCCCGATTTTCCCGTTTCCACAAAAACCAACAATATTTTTTTTTTCTTTTTTTTTTTTTTAAACTAAATCCAACAGGAAAATCGGACCGTCAGATCGTAGATCACACTTGATACAGAATACTTGGTACAAAATATAGTATAAATAAAATCTCTAATTCTAATATTAAATAATTCAATAACTAACAATGACCACCGATGATGTACCAATATCACCAAACAGTGGTGCACAACTAGTATATAATAACACATTGTACCAAGCCACACTCACCAAACTCCACAAGGCACTCGATCCACGATCCCAAAAATCTCAACACTCCTCAAGTCCTCAATCCACCAGTCCGGTGTCCTGACAAGTTATACCTATGACGTATAGTCGGGGTGAGTTAACATCTTAAGCTCAGTAGAGAAAATTGACACCAATGTACATCCCATCAGTCATGCATAGATTCAAAGACAAGGATAAAAATATTTTCATATTAAAAACTAATGACATTTTTCAAACTCATAATGGGATCTGCATTCCAAAAGCATTTTCTTATCAAAAGCAAAACTGATTTCGAATGTATTTTCTTATCAAAATCAAAGCTGATTTCAAAGGTAAACTGATTTCAAAAGCAACTGATTTCAAAGGCAAGCTAAATGCAAACTGATTTCAAAAGCAGGCTGATTTAAAAAATAAACTGATTTCAAAGGCAAGCTGATTTCAAAAACAAACTCATTTCAAAGACATTTTCTTATCAAAACTGAAACTATTTTCAATTCGCTTACATGTCTTATCTTGATTTACTGAGTTCGCTTATATTCACTTACGTGTCTTACACATTCTTACATAGCTTCACTTACATATCTTACACATTCTTACATCACTTACAAAGTCAATTCACGGATATCCCGCCGTGTCGGTTCAAATCACGGATATTCCGCCGTGCCGGCCTTACTTATTATTACATAGCTTGTTCAGAGTTTCGGATTCAATGTTCGGATTTTAAAGCACGATACAAATAACGAATTACAAATAAATTACCGTACCAGTTCAAATTACGGATATCTCGCCGTACCGGTTCAAATTATGAATATCCTGCCGTACCGGTTCAAATTACGAATAACCCGCCGTACCGGTCAAATTACGGTTCTTATGTTCAATGACCTGTCTTATAGATTCGATTTACGAAGTTTGATTTGCTTAAATGACTTATACGTCTGATTTGCGGAGTTCAATTCATTCACGTGACTTACTTATTTGATTTACTTACTTATAATCTGCCCTAGCGGTCCACGACCCCACGAACAATCCGCCCTAGCGGTCCACAAATGTACATAATCTGCCCATAGCGGTCCACAAGATACTTATAATCAACCCTAGCGGTCCACTCAATGACAAGACTTATTATTCGGTTCAAATTTAACTTCTGAGTTCGATTTGCTTACATGACTTTCAGATTCAATGTTTGAATTCGAAGTCTAATACTAGATTCATATTTGAAGTCGTATTCCCCATTTATATCCACAAAGGTTTACATTAATTTCAATTACAAAGGTTAGATTCAAATACAACGGTCGAATTTGAAATTCAAATACCAAGGTTCATGGCTTTCAATTATTTCAAAGATTTCTAAAGCAAACATTGTTTCAAAATATTCCAAGTTCTAAACATAGTTTGAGTCAAATCAAAAACATCATAAGAGTCTATGGAATCAAATAAAAATGCAAGTGTATATCGAATTTTTCCCACCTTAACCTCGAAGTTGCGCGAAATTAAGCTAAGTCTTATCGATAGATTCCCACCCTCAATCTACATCACAAATAATTGATGATGTATCAAGGATCAATTCTAATCACTAATCACTTAGACTATTTAAGTATTTTCTCAAAATCGAGTCAGAGCAGGCAAGTTCGCGCCAATATAGAAATTGATGTAACCTTCCCCCTAAATTTTGACCTTTAAAATTTTATATTCATAAGTTGATTAAAACACAAAAGTTATAGATCTCTTTGTTATCTTTCCAACGCCTCAAGAATTGCATCAATCGGAGGTCGAAGCAGAACGTTATGGTCAACATACTAAAATAGTACTGGCGAGCACAGTCAAAATCGATTAATCGATCCCTATATCGATTAATCGAAATTCCAAAATCGATCAATCGATTTTAAAATTGATTAATCGATTTTCTCAAACTGTACCCTTTTTAAGTCACTGGAAATACCCATTCGATTAATCGATTCCAAATCGATCAATCGAAATTCAAAAATCGATCAATCGAATTAAATTCGATTAATCGGTTTCATTTCTCAAAAAATCAGCATTTGACCCTGATTATTACTAAATTTTGACCTTTAAAACAGTTGATTCACAAGTTGGTCAATTCACAACAATTGTATGGCTTGTTGTCCTCTTGCCAACGCAATAAGAATCATGTCAATCAAAGTTCGGCATAAAAAGGTATGGTCAAAATACTACGGTAGTGTCAGCAAGCTCAAGTAAAATCGATTAATCAATTTTCAAAATCGATCAATCAAATTTCAAAATCAATTAATCGAAATTTTCTTCGATTAATCAATTTCGTGAAGTTCCTCTTGAATTTCTCTTTTGTCAAAATTGATTAATCGATATTTAAAATCGATCAATCGATTTTCGCAGTTTTTGAGCAGTTCTCGGGTTTGAACCTTGAAACTCATTTTTTCATAAAAATCATATCTATCATCCTTCTTTTTCATTGATTTTCACACAATCAAACCTAAAGATCATACACAACACATAACCAAAATTTCTTACCTCGATTCGATCGACTCCTCGATCCACGAGCTCGCACAACGATCTAGGGTTTCAAAGTTGAAATATTCGGGATTCTCTTTCTCCCACAATCTCACCAAGCCTTTTTCACGTAATCCCAAGGATCGGCGCACACGGATCCGACCATTCCTTCTCTTTCTTCTTCTTCCTCTCTCTAAATCCCAAAACCCTCAAAATAGTGCAAACCGGGTGTTAGCTTCTAAAGGAAGCTATTTACTTTTCTTTAATTCAATGGGACTAGTTCCCATACAAAACACATACGCACCACTTTGGGTATATTAGCTCTCATCCCAAGGACTAATTCTCATGTAAAATCGGTATACCTAACTTGGGTGTTATATCATAAAAATGATCTTTGATTCGGTATGGGGCCTACACACCCAAAACATATACCCATTGAATTTGGTGTTGAGCCAAATCACCAACACATAGTGTTTATGAAATCATCTAACGTATAACACCTAGTCCAAATCGGTCATTTTCCACTTAAGACCAAACCCAATTTAACTCACGTAAGTGATTTCACAAAAATCAGGCATGTGACCAGTTGGGCACGCACACCGAGGTACACTGGTCATAGTAAAAAATTTTAGGATGTTACATAAGAAATCTGAACCTAAACCCATCTTGAACATGGGTATTGAATTTGATCTGAATCCCAGAGTTGAGAACTCTTGGGCATTGATGTTGAGACATCAGCTTTGAACCCATTGATATACGGGAATTGGATGGATTGAACACCAAATGGGACCCTAGTGAACCTACATCTATTAGATGCATTCATTGGCCACTTTGCATATTTATCGGGCTCAAATTGATAATGGGTGTCTCCAAAATCCGATACCCATAAGCAGAAATAAGGCCTATGGCAAAAATCGATGGTAATTGAATAATAAGTCAAACCAGATATGCATGAATCTAATCGATCATTAAAAAAAGATATACATGAATCTAACACCATCCAAAATTGGTGTATTGAGATGAGAGGTCAGTCTTTTAGCAAGGGATTAGGCATGCCAGTCTCACACACAACACAATTCAATCAAATAATTTGAATGACATTCTATTCAAATTATATGATGACGGGGAGATGGTGATTGTCCATTGCTCCTTACACTAATCTTGAAGGGATTAGTGGAGTATTCGAACATCATTATATCCAGTAGTTTATATTGGGCCTTTCACCTCAACCATCCTTTCAAAAGTTGGCATCCATATATGTAAGGGTTCCTAAAAAATTTAAACTGATAAATGTTTCGCTAAATTTCTAAACTGTCCAAAGGAATCCATATTTTTAATGGTAGTATCTGCTATATACCACCAATATTTGATTTCTCGAATGAATTAAACTTCCAAGAAGTTTAATGGCAGTATCTGCTATATACTAAGTGCATCAACCATCAAGCATATACACATCAACTATGAAGTAGAACTCAAGAACATACAGTGCGCGGATGGTACATATGTTGCATAGGTATGAGGATTGTACGCTTGCAAAATGTTAATGCACCGTTATTGTCAACATATGTTAATGATCTGCTTGCTAATATTATATAATTGAAATCTGAAATCCATAGAATTAATATTGTATAATTCAGTTTAAGTTTAGGAAGAGTTGATTTGATTATTATTATTGATCACTCACCTTGAGGACCTCAAACGAACGGAAGCTTCCCAGCCACAGAAAACACCTCTCTGCCGGAGTCTTCCACATGCCCGACAAGAAAACATCAGCTTTAGCGGTGATTCCCTTGAGCATAAAAATTTCATCATAGTGTGCCATAACACCATCAATGATGATGCGGAGTTCATTTCACTTGCAACAAAGTTCACCGCTGCTCCCAGTTCATTGATCTGTTGATTGTGTTCTTCCAGCCACCGTGCGTATTCTAGATCAAATGCCAAGGCTCCTGCAAAAATAACCTTAATTAGTAAAAGATTCATTCTTTATCAAAGGTGATTTTATATAGTATTATTGATCATTAAAAGGGGGTTCATAAAGGGGGTAATCATAAATTTTCAGTACCAAGAAAGAAGAAAAAAATAGATATTTTTGGAGAATTTAATGTCAAATTGCACCACCCTAATGTTCCCAAAATATTGAAAAATTTCAGAAGTATTAATCTTGCCACTTTGGATTCTCACATAGAAAAGCTAACCCCTTCATAACTCCAAGAAACTCATTTGCAGGACACTATCGCAGGCCAGTTGATTGATACAGAAGAAAACTTTATATTTTGAAACTTTAAAAACATGCAAGCATGTGTGCTCAATCACATCACCAAGGTATAAAATCCCATTCAAGTTAGGGTTTGGTAGAAGAGAATATGATTCGATTTCCCACAGTTGCACAAATATAATTTGACAAACTATTCCCATGGGAGGATGTTGTTACCATTCAATTTTACACTAGTAATCCCATCAGAAGCTATAGAATCCGAAGATCCACTACTTAAATGTGTTTTAGGCACCATACTCGATATATATTCAAGAAAATTTAGGAAAGGTCCCGCAATTAAGAAACCTATAGGACGCAAGAACTGAAAAAAAAAAATCACGTTTTACAATTTAGATTCATCATTCCAGCTCACGTTTTCATGGACTTCTTCCGGCTCTCAAATAGGAAGAATCGCTATTTGTGCTATTTGGCATCCAAAAGCCTACGTGCCTACATGGCACCCATTCAGCATAGGGTTCACCCTTCCCTAAGTCAAAATAGTGTAATAGATGAAATCTTTACTAGAATATGATTATGTGATTCTGAAAGCATTGGGCTAGAACGAAACACAAAATTGCACAAATAAATAAAATGAGGTGCACATGAACAAAAAATAAGTCGATATGCCAAACATGAGAACAGAGTCGACCAAAAAATGAATCAAGAGATATGTTCTCTTGCATCTCGTTCAACATAAGAGTGAATGAATCTATTGAAAGTTCTTCAGAAAGCAATTGATGAACAAGTTTCAAGATATCTAATAGCTGCTGTAATTCCTATAAAAATAATGCAATTAGATTAATCAGTATTCAGTAGATTGTCGAAACAGAACAAAGAAAAAAGGCTTGTCAGTTTCTTACCACAACTGCACATATGTCTTGGCATTCAAAACGGTCAAATAGAAAATCGATATTCTCTCGAAATACTGTATTCATTCGTTAAGCAATTAAGCTTCTTAAATCAATAGTCCTCCCTAACAACTTGACATCAGATAGAAGTTTCATATTAAAGAAAAAATAACTTAGAGGAACTAAAAGTGAAATAATTTTTTGTCAAATTTTGTAAAGAAGAGAACTTGCTACAGAATTTGGAGTAGCATAAATGCAGCCATAGTTAAAGAAAAAAGAAAAGCAAATCAAAAGCTGAATTTTGACAATATCAACAAGTGCTCAATTAATAGTCTCAAGTAATTTAATTGAAATACTTATTCAGCAAAATATTTCATTGTGAGGAAACATAAAGAATATCTATCTTATCGCCTTCACTCTCCTTAACTTGAATACCTCATTGAAACGCATAGGTTGAATAGAATATTTGTCACCATTGTCCATGTCAAACAGGAATGATGGATCAAGAAGCTCCCTACAGATGGGTTTATGATAAACATAAAAAACAGTTTGATTCATTTGGAAGACAAACTAAATAGCAATACCTGCAAGAGAAAACAACCTACCTTGCAGCCCAGCTTTTGTAATATGTGAAAATATTCTCACTTAGATTTGAAAGAAGTTGATCAAAACAAAGATCCACCTATAGAAGCACAAATACTCCTATAAATGGTCAATAGATTATTTAGGAGAAATTTCATGTTCATCTCACCAGAAAATTATACAAAAATTAGAAAGCATACATGGTTAAAGTGTTGACACCAGTATAATGTACGTAATTCAACAACTTCTAGAGGTTAAAAATTGAGTTGTAGGGAATCAACTTCTAGAGGTTAAATTAGGTTGGGTCTACTCATATTAGTATGGATTAAGTGGGTCCACATTTGATAGAATCCGATTGAGCTTCTCGTCTAAGTAGCGTCAGCTTTAGACTTGAGATTGATCGAACCCAAATAATCTTCATTATCACTAGAGTTTTTATGGGTTTAGATTTAATAAAATTGATTGAAATGGATTCCGCTTATATTAAGTCTAGTCAGATCTAATTGAATTAGATGGGTTTAGGTTTGAGCGGATCAAGTTGGGTCCAAGTTTGGCAGGGCTAGATTCTGGTCATGTTTGTTGGGTTAGGTGGGTCCAATTTGGATCGGACCCAGTTTATGGTCCAACTTAGGTCGGTTTGTATTAGTTAGGTGGGTTTTGGATTATATTGGGTTTGTTTATGTCTGGTTGGGTCAGGTTGGATCGGATCAGGTCTAGTTGGGCCGGCTTATATGAATTAATGCTCATAAATCTGCAAAGTCTTCGAAAGGTTCTTCTGGATGGATCCAAGTAAAGATTGTCACAGAGCTCTAAACCCATAAAAACTCTAGTGATAATGAAGATTATTTGGGTTCGACCAATCTCAAGTCTAAAGCTGACGCTACTTAGACAAGAAGCTCAATCGGATTCTATCAAATGTGGACCCACTTAATCCATACTAATATGAGTAGACCCAACCTAATTTAAGCTCATCATAGCCTGATCAGACCTGGCTCGATTGGACCTGACCAGACACAAACATAATTTAGTTTCATCCTAAGTAGGCTCTTTATAATCTTTTCATATAACAAATCAATCCATTTAACATGCCCAACAATATGCAACAATCCATGATTATTTTTCAAACAATGAAAGAACTAGTCTAAAGTTTATGTAAACGAATATCAAATTAAGTTTTCCATTGTCAAGGACACTATACCAAACTCTCCATCCCATTGACTTAATATCCCTCATTACCGACCCAACAAGTAACCTGCAATTCTAAATTGAAAAGAATCCATATATTATCATGAAATTTGGACATAGCCCCTAAAAATTTGACATTGAGACCCCACAATTTCCCATTTAACTATAACCATATGAAATCCATTAATACTATGACAAAATCAAACATGGAACTCTAGAATTCTAAACACAAAATTAAATACAATCACCTCAATTTCTTATTGGCATTAAATCAAACACCTTAGGGCAAACATCTATTTAAACAAAACCAATCCAAGCCTCTCAATATAACATGAGATTTTAAAGTCTCAACACCCTCTCACACATTTGAATTATTAGAACCCAAAATGGGTTGGCTATAAATCTTCAATATATGTTATTCTAAGGAAATATGTATAAATTTTCTACAAATGATGCCTACTCCCCATATTTCATAAATTAAACTACATATTTTTAAATAAAATAAATCAAATTGCTTGTCACTAGAACAACTAAGTCTGCATCAAAGTATTGAGTATGATACCTAATTGGCGAAGTATAAATTGTTGAATTCGAGTTGTTTTTGGTGATCTGCCACTCTAAATTCTTCGATTCTAAGAAATCTCTGCAATTCTTCGATTAATCGAGCAAAATTAACAAATCTGAAGTATATAAACAAAAATGCTCCAAATAAGTCAGAAAAAATCAAATATGAAATATATAGCCAAAAAAATTTCTGTTCTAAACTTAACAAATCTAAAATATATTAACAAAAATCCCCAAAAAAGTCAGAAAAATTCGAATATGAAACCTATAAATTGAATGCCCCCTTTTCTGTTCCAAAACTAACAGATCTGAAATACAGAGATAAAAATCCCCAAAAAAACCTCAGAACATTCAAATCTTACATTTTGGTGTCAATCCATAGCTCTCTATCATTTCTTATAAGAAGATAACTGAAATCACAAATCCAAACATCAGATTCACAACATTTACTATTAAGAATCAGAAATTACGAATGGGAACATGAGATTCACAAACCAAAACAAGAAATCTAACCAGCATATCAAAAAAGAAAAAAAATGAGATCTAACCTGTTATGATGAAATATTGGAGTCTTCAATCTGATGCAGCTCTAGGGTTACTTATTTTAAGAACAAAACCATCGATGGACGCTTCAATCAGTTGCGATTTGAGCAAGAGAGATTAGAGAGCGTAGGAGATTGGAGAAAGTGATTAGAAACATAAATTGTAAGAACAATTTGAGTTTCGCTACTTCGGAGATTATAGAGAACGAAGGAGAGGTTTCGCCATTTTGGAGATCTAACAGAACAAGAGAGATTTGCAACGGTTTTCTTTAAACACAACTAGTAAACTAAGTGGTCTATTGTGGCTGCCCTTATATCAACTCCCACTTAGTGGTGCTGCTGAAACACATAAATTTTGTAGTGAGAGAGAGAGATAGAGAATCTCTGTGTGTCGTGCCGAAGGGGATATTTAGCGAGGGAGAGGGAGAGAGAGAGAGGCAGCTCTTATTTCTGGTTGGAAGAAGAAGACGAAGAAGAATAGGGACCTGCACAGTTTGTTTTTGAAATATATATTTGGGCGCCCAATCTCAGTTAGAAATGACACCTGAGGTCCCACGTTCGAACCCGCTTATATGCGAAAATGGGATTTAAGTGGGCTGTTGTATCGCATAAACCTCAGTTCTGGGCCGTTGTATTGGTTAATTTCTTTACAACGACCGAAGACCATGGTTGTTTTTAAGCAACTGGTGTTGTTTATTCCTCATTTTCACGTAGTGTGACGGTTCTAATTCCATATGATTCCTTATGGAAAAATAATCGACAAGAACCACCGGTAAGGGCCGTACCTTACCGAAATATGGTTCACCAAAAGAAGTACAATCATTTGCAAAATTTACATCCTTTACAACCAAAGTTAAACCAACACATCCTAACTCCTAGGGTCGGACCTACTCTGGCCTAGTACAAAGAAAGTAGCTCTCAGGGTGAATCTCCTCCAAGTCCTCCCCCGAAGCTAGCTCAAAAAGCTCCCTCTCGAAAATCCTGGTATCAACGTCTTCACCTGAACCTGTGACATATAGTCACGGAATGAGCTTCATCCAAGCTCAGTAAGGAAAAACTCATAGCATGCATATTGTAACAGCAACATAGATCTTATGGCATAATGAAATAGAATAATTGGGATGTATGCACAGTGTATGGTCATGGCATGAAACGTAGGTACAAAGCTTGTTCGAAATTTCAAAAGAGATAGGTCGACATCTTCTTCCAACACAAGAAAAGAAAAACTTAAAGTGGTATGCTTAAAGTAATAGAATGAGGAACTATAGCCTCAAGCCCCTGATGGAATACCCACCATCGTCACTCATATGAACCATTTTCACATATATCCAAGGTCCCATAAAGTTGGACGCTTGGCCGAACATATTTACCGTCATGCAGTAGGAGACACAAAACACATAGCACAAAGGTGTACGGATTAGCCACCGTACTGGTCGGGTATTCACATAAAACCTTAAATCGAAGTGCGTACATATAGTTTATCGCCGTGTAAAGTGTTAATTATAATTTAGATCAAAGATCGGAGAGAAGTGTGAAGATACTTGCACAACACAATAGATTAAAGATTCCACAACTCATGCATGAATCGAAAACGTATGGATGCACATGTCCTTCCAAATTTTATTCGTAACTACACATATAATCAATTCAAAGAAACAATCACGTCATAACGCACACATGTTAACATAACAATGCACATGGTGTCAAGTGTTCCTTACCTCGAGATCTTAACCCGCACTAGCTCACACCGCCGTTTGGGTTAGCCCACGTCAACACACGATACTAAGTCACCTAAAATATCAGATCTAATGTTCACTCATTAGAACAGTGCAAAACAAGTTAGGATAACTCCCTTCAAAATCTCGCAGTCAAAACTTACCAAAATTCTGAATCTAAGAATTTCGATTTATCGAATCCCAATTTTGATCGATCGAAATCACGTTTCGATCGATCAAGCTAAATTCGATTGGTTGAGCTCTCACGGAAGCCAAAAAATCATTAGTTCAATCGAACGAATCCCCTTTCGATCGATCGAATCCTCCAAAAGTAATTTAGCTGTCACACAATTCGATTGAATGAAATTCTACTTCGATCGGTCAAAAACTCTAATTCGATTGATTGAATATAATTTTGATCGATCGAGTTCTCACAGAGGGTTTTTCCATGTTCCTGTTTATATACATTTCGATCGATCGAGTGTGAGATTCGATCGATCGAACCCATTTCTTTCAATCGAGTTTGACTTCGATCGAACAAATTTCCTCATACTTCAAAGTTTCCATATTTTAAGTCCATTTCGATCGATCGAACTCAATTTTGATCGGTCGAAATGAACAGAAATCACCCGGTTAAGGGTTTTCCTCCTCTACATCAAGTTAAACTCGATTTCTTACGCTCCCGTGATCTAAATTTATGCTAAAATAGTTAACGACATAATTTCATGATCTCAATCAACTTTTCATACCTCGATTTCATTTGAATCTCTAATTGTAGCCTCTACATCAGACTCGGGTTCACCAAAAGAACAGCGGCTTGTTCGTCGCTCTAATTACGTAACCACAAGCTTCAAGAATGGATTGTTCTCGCATGCAATCAGCGTTTAAATCCCGAATCTCTCCCTCTTTCCTCTTAACTCCCTATGATCAGAAATTACTAAGGTGTTGAATGCAAAACCTAAATGAGGCATTTAATTCCTCTCTTATACTTGAGTCCTAGGCTTAGGCATAAAACAGCAACACTAACGTTAGGTGTACGAGAGTGCACTAACTCTCAACCTAGCCTACAAAAGTCAAATCCCATCCATTGGATTTGATCTATAGACATTACATCGACTATCGATACTGTCCCCGACGTGCGGACCGTCGGGCACATGTATCGAGGCATGCAGATCAAGGTTTTTAAATGTTTGGGATGTTACACCTTTATTCCATTCTTTATGCATCCTCTCCCATCGCCAACTCTCTCACCATGACGAAACCACTGAGTTGGGGGGAAATTTATGAGGCATTTGATAGGCTTCTCCAATGGGAAGCCGAAGAGATCTCCTTATAGAGGAAAAGAGGCGACTGATCAACGAACTCATCTCTCTCCTTCCTAAATCAGGAGATAATGAAGATACACCACCTTCATCTCCTAAGCGGCAGAAAGCATCGCCATCTACACCCCCACCATCTTCTTAAGTTTTTCTTTTCTATTGGATGCACCCACCCCTGGGTTGTGTCCCTACCTTTTTGTTATGGGCGGCTATATTTTCAAGAAGCCGGAGGTCTGATCTTCTGCAAAGATTTCTCTCGAACGTTGCTGCCAGTGTGTTAGTTTAGTGTGTGTCTAGATTTTTCCTAAGAATTTTTTTTTATGTAATTAGTTTTCTTTCCATGTTTCTGTAATTAGTTCATATATATTAAAAGTTTTTTTTCTCTCTGCTGTTTTTGACTAATTTACTAACAAGTGTTACTAACATCTAACATTTTTTTTTTGGGGGAAGCTTTTTTTTTCTTTTTGCAGATTATAAACTTGGTACCTAACCCAGTAGTACAAAAAGGTAATATTTTTCATGTGTGTCCCCTATTTTGCATAATGAGGACATTGTCCTAATTATGTTTGGGGGGGGGGGGATACATATCTTTTTTGAAAATATAATATATTAGTATAGTTTTTTTTTCTTTAGAGTTTTTTTTTTTTAAGTTAATCATTATATGAGAATTATGAAAAAAATATGAAAATCTGAAATTCTTAGCAACCCATCATAGTAGTAGTTCAAAATTCAAAATAAAAATAATTACGATTCAAAGTAAAGCATCTCTAGAGCAGAGAATGTTTGAAACTATACGATTGATCTGAACTATAAATATTTTAGATTATAATTTCAAAATCATATAATCAGTGAGCTATAGAGCTTATTTCCTCTTTTATTCTTAGAAAGAGAGACTGTTTTTATTCATGCTAAATTTTCCTTGAACTTCTCTACTATTTGAAATGTCATATTGTTGAACTTAGAATCAAGATATTCTATAAATATGATAATTTATTTGTTTAGAATTGTCTATTAAATATATCAAAGCAATAAGACATCCATATTAGTAAATGGTGAAAATGACCAAAGGCCATCTTTTGTTAAACCAGAGCCAAAAAGTAAAAATTCCATAATATTTTATCCTTTGAACCCATATTAGAAGCATAAAACTAAATTTCTTTATACCAAAATTTTATAAACCTTTAACCAGATGTACTGCCCAAAACTTTCTATCCTTGACCCTTACAATTTCTGAGAGTTTAGAATGTAAAAGAAGGGGAGAAGAGGGAGTGAAAGGAGTATATGCATAAAGATAAAGGATCTACTGAAAATGGTACAAATAAGAATGAATACAATCGTATGAAAATATGGGAAGAAGAAGAAAATCATAAAAAAATGATTCTATGAAAAAGAGAAGTAAAAAGCTTCCAACCTGAGAAAAATGGGATTTATACTAGAAAAAAAATGGGAAGAAGTTATCTAGAATAAGGATACTTACTGAAGTTGAAAAATATAGAAGAAGAAGAGAAGGAAGAGCTAAATTCTCATAAATAATTTAAAATCCTCTTTACCTTTTTCTTTGAAACCTTCTGAAAACCTAAAGCCCCATTGCAAGCCGAAGGAAAGACCTTTGTAATTTACGATTTGCAAGAATATGAGTCTAGTAGAGATATATAAAATAGATACTATGAATAAATGGAGAAGTTATATAAACAGAACTAATTATCTTTTCCATGAGATTTATCTTCTTAGCTGATTGTGTGATGAACTTTTCATATATATATATATATATATATAATATTGTGAGAACCCAAAAAATTTTGATTATTTTTTAGAGTATGCCAATAAGTGAGAATTTGGATGAAAATATTTTTTAAGAATTGTAATTTAGAAAAATCTATGATAAATAAACTTTTTACTAATATGCACACACTCTATGCTATACCGAATTGAAATTATTGAGTTCTGATATAGGATACTTATAATGATGGAAAGCTAAGGGTAAAAGATTTGAAATTTTTTAAAAAATAATGAACATATAATGAATGACTGAGTAATTAGTATATAAAAATCTATATTTTAAATTTTTAGTTTTAAAAAAAAATATGAAGTTACCTACAAACTTCCAATATTTTTAGATTTTTTCAATATATACATATATATATATTAAAAAAATCCAAAATATTGGAAGTTTGTAGGTAACTTCACTGAAAACCATCAGGTGACTACAACTCCTCCATTAGGGATCACCTAGGGGTTTAAAAGCTTGTTGCATTAGCTAAATGCAATCGTGCTCCCTACGAAAGTGGCATTTTGAATTCATAGTTTAGATATTTTATGTTTCCTTATTTGCTAGGGACTAGCAAAGCTTAAGTTTGGGGGTGTGATTAGTCACATAATTTATCATTTTATCACCCTTAACTTAGTAATACTAGGCTTTAGTTTGTTACTAATAATTTACTGATATACAAATATTAGAGATAAATAGTAAAAGAGAGATTAAGTGTTAATATTCATCAAAGTAAACTCAGATAGCAGTAAGAATGATGATTGAGTGCATAAGACGATTCGCTATTGTAAGAAAGATGAGAAATCGTACTTAACGATTTTTCGCTACTGCTAAAGTGAGAAGAAAGAAAGAAATGAGAAATTGTAATTTTACGATTCTTCAAAAGCGACAAAAGAATAAAAGATGACAAGATAAGAAAAAGTGATCGTTTGTAATAGAAAATCGTCCAAAGACCAAGTTCAATATGAAAGCCCTGAGAATAGAAAATCGTGATTTACGATTTTCCAAAGAAGCTATAATAGAAGAAGTCGTAATTAACAATTTTCCAGAAAATAAGCTTTCCTACTATTGATGTTGCTGATCATGTGAGAGCTATCACCACCATGAACAGAATTAGAAGACTCCTAGAAGTAGAAGTGTAGCTGATCACGAATCTGAGAAGATTGATGAAGATCTACTCCGAAGGACTCTGCCATTACAAAAGAACAATCCAGAAGCACATTTACATCCAGAAGTAAGGAAAGATAAAATTAGGAATTAGAGTTATATTAGGATTCTTTTGTTTTTAGTAGTTTCTTTTATTAGAATTAAAAGTCTTTGTAAACCGACTTCTTATGATCTATAAATAAGAGAGCTTGGTGTAGGAATAAGTATCGAAGAATTTTAGCATCAATTGACATCTGAGGTTGGATTTTCTTTCAATCAAAGTAGTGTAAAATAATTAGAGTAGATTAGATATCAAAGATTTTTTAAGAGCAAATGATGACTGCAATTGAGTGCTGAAGATTAGAGTAGATATCTATAGTTTCTCAGTAGCAATTAACGACTACGGCTGAGGGGTGCAGGATATATTTTACTTTGCTTTTTAGATTAAATTTTTAGTTTTATAAACATCTCCAAGTTTTAATTTGAATTGATGACTCAGGTTAGAATTTGCAGATTAGTGTAACGGTTCTTACTTTTCTATCTTCAATTTTTTAAGGTTTGATTGACGCCCAGATTTTAGGAAGTTGTTGATTAGATTAAATTTGTATTGATTGGATCTTAGACTTGATTGATAACCAATGTTAAGAAACTAGAGATATAGTATAATAGTACTGTTTAATTTCGTAAATATCCAATAGCTGAAGACTGGAATTAACGACCTCAATCAAAAGGAGGATTTAGATTTATTTTATGCACTTTAGATTAAAAACCCATTCTTTTATTCATATTTCTCTAGTAGATTAGATCTTAAAGATAAATAGAAGTTTTTAAGATAAGAATTTAAGTAGGAGATATAAATAAGAAGTAATTAGATAAATAAACTTCCTCGTGGAAACGATCCTATGCTAGTATTATAACTTTTATTGTGCGCTTGCAATAGGTTAAGACTTGAATTCAATACAATTTTAATATATATAATAAGCATGAACAATATCTTTGTTTCTCAGAAGTAATTGATGACTGCAGCTGAGGGGTGAAAGATATATTTATTTGCTTTCTAGTTTAGATTTTATTTGCTTTATTTACATGCTTTGTAAATATCTTCAAGTTTTAATTTGAATTGACGACTCAGGTTGGAATTTGCAGATTAGTGTAACGGTACTGTTTATTTTTATTAATATCCAATAACTAAAGATTGGGATTGACGACCTCAATCTAAAGAAGGAGGATTAGAATTTATTTTATACACTTTATATTAAGAAACCATTATTTTATTCATATTTCTCAAGTAGTTTAAACCCTTAAACGATGAATACAAACTTTAAAATAGAAATATATATATATATATATAAGATAAACTTCTTCGTGGGAATGATCTTATACTTTCTCTACAATTTTCATTGTGCGCTTGCAATAGGTTAAGACTTAATTAGATACACACATAAGTAGCGATCATCAACAACTGCTCGAGTGGATGGACTGTGCAACATTGATGTGCTCAACAGGATGGTCCTGAAGCTGCTGAACTACTCAAGACACCTCGACAGGATAGCTCTATAGTTTTTTGATGTACTCAAGCATGCTCTATAGGTTTATGAACTGCTCAGCAGATTCTCTGAAGGCACTCGACAGGTTGCTACAGACTCTGAGCTACTCAAGTATGCTCGATAGGTGCTCTGAAGGCACTCGACAGGTTGCTACAGACTCTGAGCTACTCAAGTATGCTCGATAGGTGCTCTGAAGGCACTCGACAAGATGCATTGAACTACTCGATAGTTTGTTGCAACAGAGTTTTGAACTGCTCAAGTGTGCTCAACAGCTACTCGAGTGTGCTCAGTAGCTGCTCGAGCTTAAACTTCTGCTTCTCAGCTGGTTTGCCCATTCTACTGTTGCCCTCCTTCAAGTGTGGGCTCCACTTTTCCCTCAGTGTAGAACTTCTAGGGGGTCCAAGGCATGCTGATCAGCCCCTTTTGTGGGGACCACCATGGTTCAATCTATATATTTCCATCAGCTCAAATGTTTAACTTTAATTCTCTTCTGCTTGGCACTTATTACATGGATGGATGCACTAGTCTGCATATTATTTCTAACGACAAAAACACACTCAAAAGTCAATTATTACATAGATGTAAGGTCTAGTAAGAGCTAGGTTAGGAGGTAGAAAGTGGCATAATTCAGTGATCAACACACCCTCAAACCTTATCTTTGCTAGTCCTCAAGCAAAGGGAGAATTACACAATTATCCTAAAAATTAAATGCCACTTTCGTAGGGAGCACGGATGCATTTAGCCTATCATCAAGCCTTTAAAACCTCTAGGTGATCCCTAATGGAGGAGTGAAGTCTCCTAGGAATTTTCAGTGAAGATACCCACAAACTTCATAATAAAACAGTTAAGTATAGTGCAACCTATAACAAATCAGCTTTCCACACCCTATTCCTTCAAATTCAGAGGAATTAAAATAGTAATGCAGTCAATTAAATCATAATGAATTTCTATCACAACCAATCAACTTACATCAAGAGTATAGAGTGTGGGAATTAGTACTAGGCTCACCATTAATTCAAGAATCATGTTTAGATATTGCCCCAATGAATTTAATTTCAGGCTCAATTCTCACCAAGGCTATCACTAAAAAATGAAACTCTAAAGTGTATCACATTTACTTCAGCTCAAGATCAGTTACAGACCTCAAATTAGGCTGCAAGCGTGAGCATAGGCATGGCTGCTAATTCCTGACATCCTCATGTCCTTTCCACCATAAATTACACATCCCCTTATCTTCACATAGCAGCTCACTTCACTTTGGATCAATAAGGTCTTTTAGTTGGGTTATAATGTGGCTTATGGTTGAGGTGTAAAAAGAATAAAGGGGTAAAAGGGATCAAAAATGAGAAATCAACTAAGGGGAGGAGGTGATTCATGACTTCACCTTCTTCATTACATCACAGCTTCATCTTTTATTATATTTTTCAAATCAGAAGTGGCCAGCTTCTTCTCATCTTTTTAATTTTTCAGGTGAAGTACTTCTCTTGACTTCTCTCTCTATTTATTTATTTATTTATTTATTTTTAATTCATGAATGAAATGCCACAACTATACAACCATACACTATTTTTTACAGACTTCTTCTCTTCTCCATTCACCATATGTTGAACCCAGCTCAACTTTCTTCAATAACTTCTCCTTTACCTTCTAAAATTTCAGAGTGAGGGTAAGGCCGAATCAGGTCAATGAGGTATAGGTTCAATTACTCTAGTGTGTGTCAAAGAAAAATGGATTTTTTTAAGGCTCAAACAGTATATACAAAGGGCAGTTCAATGGGTAGGTATTTTTAGGCTCGAACTATCCAAATGAAGGCCCTACATCATATCCTTAGTGTCATGAGCTCTACTAAATAGTTTTAATTTGGGGTGCATAACTTTTGGTGAAAAGATATTTATTCAATCATTCCTTAGAGCAGAAAAAAAACTTTCAAGACACTCTTCAAAAGAAATTGATAGGCCTAAATCTCACTGGGTATGGTCTTTAAGTGAACTCATGGGGTACATCCTCACACTTTTCTTTCCTTTTCAGGTTCACTAAGCACTAATTATGAAAAATATTTCTTGAGGTTTGCTTCTTGGAAGTGTTAGATCTTCATTAGATTTCAATTTTAAAATGTCTGCTAAACAGCTTTAATTTCCTCTTTCTAAAATGGTTAGGTGGGAATTGAATTCATTTCATTCCATTTAACTCACAATATTGCACTACAATTAACTATTCTATTTGACCACCCTGCCAATAATCAATCGGGCCAGTCGGCTCCATTGGTTATCTCCACTATTCATTGTAGAATTTGGATCAGCATTTTATTTGTGGCCTCTGCTTGTCCATTCCCTTGGGGGTAGAACGGTGACAAGTGGTGTAGATCGATGTCGTACTTCTTACACAGTTTCTTCATCTTTTCTGCGATGAATTGCGGTCCATTGTCTATGACGAATATTTTGGGAACTCTAAACCTAGTGATGATGTTCCAAATAATAAATCTCACGGAAGTTGAAGCAGTGATTCTATCATACGACTCAGCTTTTGCCCATTTGGTGTAGTATTCGATTGTAGTGAGTATGAACGCATGCTTGTGAGCGTTCCCGATTGTGTCTGTGAAGGGCCCAATAATGTCGAAGGCCCACATCGAGACTAGCCATGGCGAGGTTATGGGGTTCAATGCGACTGATGGGGCTTTGATGAGCGCAATGTGTTCTTGACACTGCTTGTAGCACTGGATGTATAGGTGGCAATCTCTCATCATCATGGGCCAGTACTAGCCTTGTTGTACTATTTAGTCCATGAGTCTTTGTCTACTAGCGTGGGCGCCACAGGCACTGGCGTGTGCTTCCCGGATGATGTATTTTCCTTCAGTCACCGTGACACATTACATCAGGACTCCTTTGGTAAAGGCTTCTTTTTATAGTATCTCGCTCAGGATGCAGAATCTGGCGCATCGGTTCCTTATGGTCTTCCACTCGATCTTTGTAGTGTAAGGAGGGAGTGTCGGTGTTTTTGGAAGTTTCATATATCATAATACCACGACTGTCCTTCGTCAGTAGGTGATTTCTCCAATCTAAAGGTTGTGATGATGGCACCTTTCTTAGCTGGCTCTTTTGAGGTGGATGCTTCCTCTTACTTCACGGTCTTTGGGAGAACTGGTAATTCTAGTTTAACATTCCATGCTACCTCGTGTGCCGGCGTGGTTAACTTCTAGATGAAGAAGGATTTTATGCTTTGTCTGGCTGGTATCTGTATGACTGAGGCTAACGTAGCTAGGGAGTCTGCCAGCTCATTCTTTAATCTCAGGATATGCGTGAAGGAAATTCTCTCAAACTTATTTATCAGGAACTGAGCTATTTCTAAGTATGCCATTAGTCTTCTTTATTTAGTGTTCCACTCTCCAACGACTTGTGATATTACAAGTTTGGAGTCGCCTATTGTCTTCAACTGTTTGATGCCACGCTGCAGTGCTGCTCGGAGTCTAATAATAAAGGTTTCATATTTCACGATATTGTTGGTGACTGAGAAGTTGTGTTGAAAAGCTTTGGGTATGACAACTCCTTCTGGGCTTAGTAAGACTATCCTGATGCCTTTTCCTTATGATTAAGAACCCTGTCAAAGTATAAGGTCCATGAGATCTTTTTGGGCTCTTCCTCATGAATTGAGAGTAAGTCTTTGTCAGGGAAGTCTGTGTGTACTGGCTCTTTGCCCCGGGAGTGGAAGATTAGCGAGGTAATCGGCGATCGCCTATCCTTTGATCAATTTCTGGGTGGCGTAGGTGATGCCGAACTCTTGTAGTAGCATATGTCATCGAGCGATCTTCTTGGATGTGGCGGGCTTCTCAAAGATGTACTTCAGAGGGTCCATGCGAGCTAGTACCATTATCTTGTGCACTCTAAAGTAGTGTCATAGTTTCGTTGAAGCCCATACTAGTGTTAGACAAGTCTTCTCTATTGTGGTGTACTTTTGTTCGTACTCGTCCATCATCCTGCTGAGGTAGTAGATAGCCTTCTCCTTCTTTTCGTCTTTGTCGTACTAACCCATGACTACCCCATGCTTTCTCGTTAGTCGAGAT
The DNA here is from genome assembly GCA_021018995.1 of Chloranthus sessilifolius. Classification (NCBI taxonomy): domain Eukaryota; kingdom Viridiplantae; phylum Streptophyta; class Magnoliopsida; order Chloranthales; family Chloranthaceae; genus Chloranthus; species Chloranthus sessilifolius. The sequence continues at coordinate 82,832,426 of CM037586.1, read as the reverse complement.
GTAGAGGATCAAGGGTTTTCTAGGGATCAGTGGTGATAATATCAAAGGATTGAGGAGGTACGTTGTCGAAGGCTTGCTAACACTACTCATCCCATATATATTCGACTCCTCCTTTAAATAGTATGTTGAAAGGGTCACATCTGTCTGAGTGCTGAGAGATGAAGCTTCTAATAAATTGCAGTCTTCCTATTAGGCCTCGTAACTCTTTAATGTTGCCAAGAGGTGGCATTTCGAGAATGGCCTTAACTTTCATTGGATCGACTTCAATTCCTCGCTTGCTGACAATGAATCCCAGTAATTTTCTGAAGGTCACTCCAAACACGCATTTCTTCGGATTCATTTTCAGTTGATACTTTTCGGATCATTGTAGTACAAGTTGGAGGGCTTTAGCACATCCTGCTGGCATTTGAGACTTCACTAGTATGTCGTCGACGAAGACTTCTACACACTTGTGCATCATGTCATGGAATATAGCCATCATGGCACGTTAATATGTAGCTCCTGCGTTCTTGAGGCCGAAAGGCATAACGACATAATAGTAGGTTCCCCATGGCGTGGTGAAGGAAGTCTTCTCTTGTTCAATTTCTGCTAATCTAATCTAGTTATATTTAGAGAAACCATCCATGAAGGACAGCATCTCATGTCCGACTGTGTTGTCGACTAGAGTGTCGATGTGTGGGAGCAGGAAATCATCTTTTGGGCACACCTGGTTGAGGATTCAAAAGTCGATGCACACCCTTACTCTATTGTCTTTCTCGACGATAGGTACTATATTTACAAACCACTTGGGGTAGAGGATGACTCGGATGAATTTTGCCTTGTGTAGCTTGTCGACTTCCTCTTTGACTTGTAATGCTGTCTGCGGGTGCATTCTCCTAAGTTTCTGCTTGAGGGGTTTCGCATCGGATTCTAGGACCAAATGATGTTCTACTAAGCTCGGGTCCAATCCGGGCATGTCTTCATAGGACCATGAGAAAGAGCTGAGGAGATCTTGAAGGACTTGGATAATCTGTTATCGTTCCTTGGGGCTAAGCGTTGCACAGATCAGTATCTTCTTAGGCTTTTCTTTGATGCCGAAATTGACTTCTTCTGTGGGCTCTGTGGCGGCTTGAGTCTGCTCATCAAAGTGTTTGATGATCCATTGGAAGTCTTGTGTCTCCTCAATGGCTTGTCCCTCTTCATCATCTGTAAGCTCAAAAACTATAAAATCACTACACTGGGAGGTTAGTTTTGTAAGAGGTAACCCTTCATCGATGCAATTGATGATTGTGATATCTTTGGTGAGGTGTAGATCGAGGTTGTTCATCCTCCTCTCAAATCGTAGTGTATCTCATCAGGTATGATGACTGGCTTGTTGTTTCGTCGGAATGCCCTACGCTCTCATGAGGGGGCAGTAGTAAAGTTGCATTGAGCCGGCTCAAGGTGCGGCTCTGTAGTGTCGAAAGTGGCGGCAAGGCCTTGCCTGGGTGTATCAACTGGTTCTTCCTTACCACTACCGGTGCAACTACTACTTGTAGCCTTAAGAAAAGAGTCTCCTTGTCGATCGTTGAATGGGTCTGGGATGAAGGGTTCCCTCTTTTTTTGAAAGTTTTCTAATTTTTTAGGATTTTCTGTTCTTATATTTTTAGGGGTTTTCGGATTTTCTATTTTTTTTATTTTTAGGGGTTTTCGGATTTTCTATTTTTTGATTTTTTATAATAGGTATGGTACAGGGTTGACTCCCTGAAGAGGAGTCGATAGGGGTGCTTCTCCTAGAGTGACGGCTATTAGAGCCATTCATGCAAGCCTTCGGATGACATGAACTTGTTTTAAATTTGGCATTTTTTTTTGTAGCCCTCGTCATGCATGATTCTTCGGATAAGTGATGAAGGCATTGGTCCAGTCGACATTCCAGCCTCTTCTATCATGTCAATCACTTTGTCTTCAAAGAAAGTTTGGAGGTTGTAGTCGGCTAAGCTCTCTGATGTGCTCTTTATGTTATTCTAATTAAGTCTTAACCTATTACAAGTACACAATGGAAATTGTAATGCTAGTATAGTATCGTTCTCACGAGGAAGTGATTTATCTTTGTATTTTACTTTTTTAAAAACTTATATTTATCTTTAAGATCCTAAACTACTTAAGAAATATGAATAAAAGAATGATTTTTTAAACTAAAGTGTAAGAAAATAAATCCTAATCTTCAAACTTAGTCATCAATCAATTTCCTTCTGTTCTCAGATATTTATGAAATTAAAATACCGTTATACTATATATCAAGTATCCTAGCATTGGTCATCAATCAAAACTAGAATCCTATCAATACAGATTTAATCTAATCAACAATCTCCTAAAATATGGGTGTCAATCACATTTGAGAAAATTGAAGATGAAAATTTAAAACCGTTAAACTAATCTGTAAATCTCAACTTGAGTCGTCAATTCAAATCAAAACTTGGAGATGTTTACAAAGCAGTAAATTTATAATAAAAATAAATCTAAACTAGAAAGCAAAGTAAAAATATATCTTTCACCCCTCAGCCGCAGGCGTCAATTGCTTCTGAGAAACTATGGATATCTACACTAATCTTCCAGCTCTCAATCCCAGTCGTCAATTGTGATCGAGGAACCTTGGATATCTAAACTACTCTAAACTAAATTTTTGATCGGAAGAAAATCCAACTTCAGTTGTCAATTGACTTTGAGAATTCCTTCGATGAAATTATTCCTATGTCGAGCTCTCTCATTTATAGATCATAAGGAGTCAGTTTACAATGTTCTAATCCTAATAAAAGAAACTACTAAAAATAAAAGATTCCTAATATAACTTTAATTCCTAATTTTTTATTCTTTGCTTTCACTGGTTGATGTGCTTATGGACTTTTTTCATAATTTCAGCAATCGAGATCTTTAGGAGTTTATCTTCATCAATCTTCTCAGATCCATGATTTGCCAAATTTCTAATTCAAGAGTTCTTCTATTTTGGTGCATGGCGGTGTAAATCTTCATTTGATTAGCAGTGTAAGAGTTGCAATCTATACAATCATAAATTACGATTGTTCTCTTTTCTTTACATAGCTTTCTCTCTGGACGATTATGTATTATGAACGATCGTTTTCTCTTTGTATCGCCTTCCGCTGGAATGTCTTTTCTGAAGAATCATAACTTATGATTTTATATTTTTCTCTGTAGCACTCCATCGTCTTTTGCGATTTCAGACTTTATTCAAGCGTCTGATCGTCTTTTTCGTTCAATCGTCTTTCTTACTACTTTTTGAGTTCATTTTGACAAAAATTAACACTTTGGTTCTCTTTTACTGATTTTCCTTAATATCTGCATATTATTAAATTGTTAGCAGCAAATAGAGTTTAACATCATTACGTTAAACATGGTAAAATTGTATATTCTGTGACTGATCACACCCCCAAACTTACGTTTTATTTTTCCCTAACAAACAAGGAAATAAATACTAATATAAAATTCAAATGCCACTTTCGTAGGGAGCACGATTGCATTTAGCAGATGCAACAAGCCTTTAAACCCCTAGGTGATCCCTAGTAGAGGAGTTGTAGTCTCCTGAAGATTTTCAGTGAAGTTACCTACAAACTTCAAAATATTTTTGAGATTTTCAAAATATTTTTCAAAACAAAACAAAAGATTAAAAATCTACACTAATTTTATACACTAGTTAAGTTAGTCATCATATGGTTCTTAAGATTTTCAAAAATTACAAATCTTTTATATCCTTACTTTCCATCATAACAGTTATCCTTGATCAGTGAGTGTGTGCATACCAGTGAAAAGTTTGTTCATCATAAATTTTCTAAACTGTAAATTTAGAAAACATTTTCATCCAAACTCTCACTATTGGCATACTCTAAAAAAGATGTCGAAATATTTGGGTTCTCACAATATGATATATATGATAAATTCAAAGGACAATTGACTGAAAAGATAAATCTCATGGAATGGATAATCAATTCCATTTTCATGATTTTTCGTTCATTCATAGTATCTATTATTCACATCTCTACTAGACTCATGCTTTTGCAAATCCTAAATCAAAAAGGTCTTTCCTCCGGCTTGTAATGGGGCTTTGAGTTTAAAAGGTTTCAAAGAAAGGTAAATAGGATTCAAAGATTTCTGAGCATTTAGCTCTTCCTTCTCTATCTTCTTTTCTTCTTTTCTATTTCAACTTCAGTAAGTATCTAAAAAGTTGGATGACTTCTTCCCATTTTCTTTTTCTTGTAAATCCCATTTCTTCTTTTAATTATTTTCTTTTTTTTTTTCAGCTATCCTTTTGATTTTCAGTATTGGAAGCTCTTTGCTTCTCCTTTCTTTTCTCAGGATCGTGTTTTACAATTTTTTCCTCTTTTCCTATATTTTTTTTCTTTTTATTTCTCTTCAGCCGTACCCTTGTGTTGCATATTCCTTATCTGTTGACTTTTAGTCCTTTCACTCCCTCTTCTTCCCTTCTTTGCGTTCTAAACTCTCAGAAAATGTAAGGGTCAAAGGTTGAAAGATTTCAGTAGTATATATGATTAAGGGTTTATAATATCTTGCACTATAAAAAATAAGACTATTAGTGGCAGTTTTTTAGAGCAAAAAACTGCCGCTATTAATAAATAACCTATTAAGACTATTAGGGCAAGGGTATTAGCGGCAGTTTTTTGGTAATAGAGATAGTTTTTGGCTGCCACTAATAGTCTTATTATTTGTAGTGTTGGTACAAAGAAATCCGGTTTAGGCTTCTAATATGGGTTCAAAGGATAAATTCTTTTATGGGATTTTGGCTTGTTGGCTTTGACTAAATAAAATATGGCCTTTGATCATCTTTACAATTTACTAGTATAGATGTCATATTATTTTGATACATTTAATAGATAGTTGTAAAGAAACAAATCATCATATTCACATAATATTTGATTCAAAGTCAGCAATATGAGATTTCATATAAAGCAGTCAAGAAGTTCAAGAAAATTTAAGCTTGAATAGATAGCATTCTCTCTCTCCAAAGAAAGGAAAAATTAGTCTCTAAAGCTCATTGGTTATATAATTTTGAAATTATAATCTAAATATTGCAGTTCAGATCAACTATAGTTTCAAACATTCATTCTGATACAGTCTTCTTGAAGAGCTAAACATGATTTGTAGCTGTTCTATTGTTTTGATTGTTGAACTCCTACTATGATGGATCGTAAGGTTTTTTTTTGGATTCATAATTTTATTTATCATAATTCACATATAATTGTTAACTGATCCTAATATTTATAAAATTATTCTAAAATAGAAAGCAAAATAAAACAAACTATTATGCACAAAAGTTGTGTCCCCCCCCCCCCCCCCAAACTTAAATGGGACAATGTCCTCATTGTGCAAAAATAGGGGACACTAAAAATTTTCTATATACCTTAACGGTGCTGATGTGGTACCAGACATCTAATCTGCAGAAATATTCAAAAAATCTCCCCCAAACTTTCTGAGAAATTACTTCCGGCATGTACAAACAGAAAGTGCACTATAAAGCAAATGATTAAAAAAATAAAAATGTTAAATGAAAGAAATTTTCATATATAAAAAGAAATATTTACAGAAACATGAAAGTGAAAATATATACGTGAAAGTTTAAAACCTAAGAAAAATCTAGACACATCCTAACTACAACAGTAGCAACAACGTCCGAGGTAAAAGTTTCTTCGATAAAGATCGGTCCTCAACTTCTAACTACCTTCAATTAGAGTCTTTCATTCCTTCCTACCATAATTTGGTAGGATCGCTCCTCTAAGAGCTGTCGGAACACTCCTCACTGCCCTTCAAAATCTCTCCCAAATAGAGCACATCACAGATCTTCCTTAGAAGAAATGCAATGCCACTGTGAAAGTGCTTTGAAGAGTGGGAGAGTGAACACATCTTTGGATCACCCTCCACTCAATACTCTTCCCCTGCGAGGATTCTACGGAGAGAATTAAGAGAATGCAGTGAAGAGTATGAGCAATAGAGAGGGGTAGCGAGGGATGGTTCAAGCCACCATCATCATAAAGGAACTCGCACTCAAGGTGGGTTGTAATGGTGTAAAGGTTAGGAAGTGGGGAAAGATGGGTTCTTGGAATATGGTTTCGGATTTAGGTTAGGTTTAGGGTAAAGGATAGTTTTGGTGGATGATTCAGCATCCAGGATGGGTCACTGGCACTTCAGTTTCTCTACTTTCTTTACTGCAGCCAAAAGCTCAGCCTTATGTATCTCAATGATTCTATCAAGTCTTTTGCTGAAATCACTTGGGTTATTCTCTTCCGTCATAAGGGCTAGAGTTATGAAGAAGGAAGACGAAAGAGATGGGTTTTTGGAAAGGAATGGTCTGGTTTTATAGGGAATGGAAAGGTTCTAAACCGTCACTTCAAGTTTAAATGTCAAGGTGTAGGTTCTTAGTCTTGGGTAGTTGGAAACTGGCGAAATTGAATGTGATGAGTGTTCGCTTCCTCTATGACTTAAATGGGTTCGAATTCCAACATAACCTATAAGACCGGTCACTAGAATCACATGTTCCCTAGAATTATCGTTTACAATTCAAGAGAATAAGATTAAGACTCTGTGATGCCTCGAATCATAATCTCTATGAATCGAGCCTTTAAATCACAAGAAATCATAAATCCATACGCTCAAAGTGATTATGAAGAGTTTCTACGATTAAATGCACTCTTGTACACTGTAAATCGTAGAGAACTCTCTTTAACACTATTAAATTATGTACATATGTAACAAGTGTTTGCTACAGGTGAGTTGATAGCTCGACGGCTTCTAGAGGGGCTCAATTTGAATCAGAGGGAGGTGATGTGCCTCCCATAAATATATGTCCTCTAGATGTACCAACTGCATGTGCAAGAGGTAAATTACTCTCTCTCTAAAAAGGGGTTAGTTGCTCGATTTGAGTTTCTAACTTTATGATAGACTATGGAAGGGAGTTGAGTAACTGTGTCTGGATACGGCCATGCTACAGCCAGCTTTCAACTATTTGCAATAAGGCTTCCTTTGCAGCAGTGTGGTTTTGGGCTTCTATGGGGTAACGAGAAATAGTTGGAGGTTGGGTAACTACCTAAGTTGGGCCATGGTTAGGACCACAAGCTTCTCTTTTTGAGATGTTGGGTAAAATTTTATACCCACCAGCGATTGAATTTTTATTTTCCAAAGCTTCAGCTTCGAAAGACATTTCATCATTGACTTTAATTTACATAATCCTCCTTGCTTAGAAAGTATATTCATTAAAGTCTCCGAATCAACCTCACTCGGTGCGTAGTGTTGCACCGGTTCCTTGCTAAGAGTCTTAAAGAGTTTCCAAGCATCCTCTGCTATCAATGTACAGAACACACCTCCACAAGCCACATCAATCATGTGTCGGGTTACATTGTCACGGTCTTCATAAAAAGTGAGAACAATTTGCCAGAACATGACCCCGTGGTGAGGGCACTTGTACAGAATATCCTTAAGATGGTTCCAATATTCTTAAAGAGATTCATCCGGGAATTGATGAAATGTTATAATAAGATGCCGAATTTTATTCATTCTGCAGATCGGAAAGAATTTCATATGAAACATGTGTTCCAATCCTTCCCAATTAACAATTGAATTATGGGGCCTTGTCTTACTTACCTTACAATTATTAAATGGTTAAAATAGCAAATTAAATGAACAAACTATAGCAAGTGGTCCTAAGGCAAGCAAGCAGTCCTACAAGAATCAGGGTTGTTGCAGCAAGCTTTAATAGGTAAGTCAGGGTATGTCCACAGGGAAATGCGATTAAACTATGGTAAATATCCATATCTATGATAGATCTGGCACTCTATCCTAATTTAAACTAAACCAAAACAGGCAAGAGGAGAGGTTTCTAAGATTTATCACTTTACTAAAAAAGCTACAAAATTAAATGCAATTGATTCATATTTGATTAAACACAGATTCAAGGGAATGGAAAAGATTAAACTCAAAAGGGTGGAGAGCAGCAGCTAGGGATTTTGGTCTTTACTAAAAATCAATTGGATCAAAGGCAATGTATAGGACAGATTTGCTACAATCCTTCATCTGGCTACAAGCTCAGATGCAAGGTATAAGAATCTAATCTCAACCAAAGTATTGAAGCAATCCTGAGGATAGGATCAGTCCATTTGTAGTGGCCACAGGTTATCCTAGAGATTGTTCCAATCCAATGATCTGGATTAGAACAGGTAAGCTATTGCAAATACTGTGGGTGCCAGGCTACAAGCTCAAACATCCACAGGAATATCTAATCCAGAGAAATCAAATACAAAAAAGTGAAATATAGATCAGAATCACCTTTAAAAATTACAATTACATTGCAATCACACAACTTACAATCCTATTGTGCCCAGATCTGCAATCTGTGTAACATACAATCCATCTACACATCCTTTGAAACTCTCAATTTACAGCTCTCAACCTCACCCTAGCTACTGAAGGGGTTTAGCCAACCATGATTGGCTGGAAAGAGAATGGGGGAAGAAGGAAGAGAGAGGGAATTTTTGGAGGGAGAATGGAGATCGAATTTGGCTCTGGTTCTCTCAATTTTGGATGCTAGCTCTGTAAATTCTCCAAGCTTTTATACTCTTCTCCTCTCTTCTTAGATCTATTTTAGCCAATCAGAGCTCAAGAGAATAATTCTGTTATTCTGAGCTGCTGATGTGGTTGATTTCTCTTCTAGAAGCTCTTTCCCTATTGGTCCAAAATAGGTAGGTCGATGTAATGCAGTTAGGGTTCCCATTCGTGCTTAGTGGAATTCCAAAAATACCTCCAAGGGTCATTAACAAGCCTTGGAACTCATGCACAGAATTTTGAAGTTGGCACTGCTGTGAAGGGAACTGAGAAGTTCCTAATTCGATTGTTGAGAGGTTCAGGGAACCTCTCGACAGGTTCTGAATCTACTTTGTGTTCACATCGACAAGTTGCAGTGGCTTTCGACAACTTTGTAGACTTCTCGAGAGGTTTGGAGTAGCTCTCGATAGGTTGAGTTGCACTAGTCAAAAAGATTGGAGTTCATTTTCACTTTCTGTCCAGTTCTGTAGTGATCCTCTCGACAGCTTATAGAAAATCTTGTCGACATCTTTATAAAGCTCCATTTGAGCTTTTGACAGGTTGCTTGAACCTCGTGAGGATGAGGATAGCTTCAGGTGAGTTGTCGACAGGTTGCATTGCACTGCTCTTCCATCCTCTCGATAGGATCTTTACTTTTACCTCCAGAACCTCTCGATAGGATGCTCTATGCACCTCGACAAGTTTTGTGAACTAGTCAATAGGATTGATAGAGAAATCTTAGCTTCTATCCAAGCTTACTCAATCCTCTCAACATCTTATACAAAATCATGTCAACTGGTTGCTAGATCCTCACGAGCTCCTCTACATCTCCAAGTAAGATTTTGACAAGTTCTCTTCTAATGCACCTCCAACCTCTCGATAAGTAAGCCCACACTCCCATAACCTCTCGATAGGTTCTTTTCTTCAATCCCAACTACTCGATAGGTACTGGGAAGCTCTCAATAGCTTCATATACACATCCAACCTCTCGATAGCTTCATTCCTTTCTGTCAGAACCTTTTGACAGGTTGATGCAACCTCTCAACATCTTGGCTTTTGAGCATCAGGACCTCTCAACAAGTTATGCTTTGTGGTTTCACAGCTGGCACAGATCTTTGGTGTGCTGTCTTCATTTGTTCAGCACTCAACAGCCTCTTGGTGGGTTCAATCTTCATTCCTTGCAACTTCAATTGGTCCCAAACACACCTATTTGGGCCCATGACCATCTCATGAACTTCTAAACCTCTGTGGACTATTTGATTGATTAGCCTTTGGGTTGTTTGAGCACATGTTGAGCAGTAGGTTGCTTCTTTGGCCTTTTTAGATGGATGTCTGCACTAAGGCTGCAATTTATTGCTTATCTACAAAACATACTTAAAACACCTTATTAGTTAGCTCAAGGGTCCATCAAAGGTTAGGTTAGGAGGTGAAAAATGATATTTTTCACTGCTTAACACACACCCCAAACCTAAGCTTTGCTAGTCCCTGAGCAAAGGAGAAAGTAAAAACAATTATTGGAAATGAAAAATGCCACTTTTGTAGGGAGCACAGATGCATGTAGCATATGCATCAAGCCTTTTAAACCCCTAGGTGATCCCTAGTGGAAGAGTGAAGTCTCCTGAGGGTTTTCAGTGAAGAAACCCACAAACTTCCCCAATTGATCAGTTAATATCAATGCAACATATTAAAAACAAACTTAAAGCAAAATCAAATTCCTTCCACACCTTGTTCATTCAATTTTAGAGGATTCTTAGCAGAAAATCAACAGTTTAAAATTGAAACTCTGCTGTAATTCCTTCATAATCAATCAACTCATGTCAAGACATTTTGTATGAAAATTAATGTAGAGCTTACCATCAAATTGAGAATTATGTTTTGATAATGCCCCCAACAAACTCAATGTCAGACCCAAGTCTCACCAGGGATGTCTCTCATAAAAAAATAGGAGGGTGTATAATTTCACACCACTTAAGAGCAGTTACAGCCCTTAAATAGGACTGCAAGCATGAGCATAGGCAATGCTCTAATTTCTGAAATTTTCTAACTCTTTTCACCATAGATGATACAAATCCTCATCTCCACATTATAGCTCAATTAATTTCAGATTAGTAAGGACTTTTTATTGGGTTGTAATGTGGCTTATGGGTGAGGTTTACTGTGACTGCCCGGATTTCGGCACCCCGAAACCTGTGCTATTAACACGACCCTCAAGGTCATGCCCCATAAGCCTGCACGGAACATTGGCATATCCAAGCAACAATAAAGCATAAGAATTGAATTGAACTAAATCTCCAGTTCTATATATATAACCTTCAAAATAAATAACTCAAAAGATGGTTCTAATCTCATGCCAACACATGAGCAAAAGAACCCACCCGAACCATCAGTGATGATACCACAGTCACCCTTGATGGTTCGCCAAAAGAATATATCCTCGTTTAATTATATTTTCTCATAAAAGGGCTTGACATACCAAGCCACACAGTACTCTCTCAAAACTATATCAAAGTATGCACGGATCTCCTAGAAGAAATCCTCAGGAGGGGCTCCAAATCCTCTTCAGGTACGTAATTCGAATCCTCTGGATCTATGCCTCCAGAAGCAGTAGCAGCCACAAGCACAGGACATGTGATGTATAGTCTAAAGGGTGAGCTACATCCTAGCTCAATAGGGAAACAACTGAATGAACATATAAGTTAATCTCTCACATATATTTCATGATATTTAACAGCACGATGTATCAATGAGTTTACTGGAAAGCAATTTTAATAACTGAAAATATGCACTGAATGTTACTATTACTTTACATGTTTCATTTGTTCTCATCTTGCTCACAAAAGACGATGATTTGGTCTAAAGACTTAAGTCATAACTTAAATATTCCCCGACTTACTATAGAGTCGGGCGCCCAATGGAATACCCTCCATCGTCGTCTAATCAGACCATTTTTTATTCTTTTCCATTCATTTAATACTACCCAGGTCCCTTTCTCATAGGCGACAGGGTTTAAGTTTCATAAGTATTTACGTACATCCTTGGGATGTACAACTGGTGTACGGATTGGCCAACATACTAGTCACGGATATCCTACCGAGTCAATCGTGGGTATCCCACCACGTCGGTGGGGTATTGTTGTTGGTTCTAAGTGTGCATGATTTATTTATGTTTTACAGACATATTTGCAGGTGATGAATTGTCCTGAATTTAGAAAACTAAAAAGAATAAAGAAATATCAGCACAGAGAGAACTTAATTAGCCTGCAAGATCAGGGCCAATTGTAGCAAGTTTTAAATGTGAGTAAAAGATCGTCCACAGGGAATTTATTTAAAATATAAGATAAACCTTTAGATCTGAGCTACCAGATCTGACCTCTTATCCTATATACAGAGCACATAAGATGGGAGGTTGAATTTGTCACATTAACTAAATGATAAAAGTAAAAATTAAACCTAAATGATCCAGATCCGAGTTGGGGAGATTTGATGCAAATTGATAAGAATGGAGAAATAATATCTAACTTCGATTTAGTACTTGATTGCAGAATGAGAATAAATGTAAAACAAATGAGATATTATCCAATCTTCATCTGCCTACCAGCACAGATGCAAGAGAAAGTAATCCAACTCAAGGATTGGAATTAAGTTGGACTTATGGCTATGGTCTGTCCTCTTCAATGGATACAGATCATCCAATAGTCTTCAATTCGAATCTGTGATTCAGAACAAAAAACACCACTACAAATGCTGTGAGAAATTAGGTTACAAACGCCAATTCTCACAGGGATAATGAATTAAGGGAAATTGCTTTTAAAAACAATAAATCTAAAGGAATCTAATGAAATAAGGAGATCACAAGGAACCCTTAACACGAATCCAATTAAGAACATACGGTTCACAGCAACCTTTTCAAATTCACCATTACAATTACAGAGCACAGCTTAAATAGCTCTCGGATTTGTAGTCTTGAATACAATTCTCACGTGAAATACAGAGATATCTCATAGCTCTTAATTACAAATAAAAGCTAGGCTATTACAAAAATTTCAAACAAGCTATCTGAAATAGAAATGAGGTAATAGAAATGAAACTCAAAATCTGGATGCCCAAATTGGGCAAATGGTTCATCTATTTATAGTTTTCCCCAAGTCTAGCTCAGATGTGTATCAACCAATCAGAATTGGTTAGATCTGTATCAACCAATAGAAGTCGAGCACAAGGATCCAGATCTATTTTGGCCAACCAAAACTGCTTGATTTGGTTCAGCCAATCAAATGACAGAAGCATCAATTCTGTTATGTAATTCAAAAATCTGTTAAAGCTTCTAGAAGTTCCCGCCAAGTGATTTCATCTTCGGGTGTTCACATGGGGTGGAATATGCCTTTGGTTCGTGCTCAGAATCTTTCGGAATGTCCCTGAGTTTTTAAATGCATTGGGGCGCATGCAGAGATTACCCTTGCAGATGCTAGGAATCTTCATAATACCATTTCGCACAATTAGGAGAACTTTTCGCAAGGTACTGTGACTTCTGAAGCACTTTTCGCATAGTTCTGGTGCTGTTCGCAAGGAATTCTCTTCTTTTTGAATAGGTCAGAAATCCTTTCGAAGAGTTCAGGTGCTCTTCGAAAACTAAGCCTGGAGCTTTGAGTTCTTTTCGAAAAGTTCAGATTCTTTTCGAAAAGCAATCTGTAATGTTCGAATAGCTCCACACCTCTTTCTAGGTTAAAACCAGGCCTTTGTCCTCTTTAGTTTAGGCATTTTGATAGCTCGTGAGGTTGTCCCTTCTCCTTCTTCCTTCGGATCAACATGGATCATCATCTTTTTGGCACTTTTAGGCTGCTTTCATGGTTAAGCCTGCCTTTATTGTTAGATGTGAAACAAACACTTAAAACACTTATTTAGTTCTCTCAAAGGTCTATCAAGACCCAGGTTAAGGGGTGGAAAATGGTATTTTCCAGTTCTCAACAGGTATTCTCCAAACCTTAAATATCAAAGTGCACTATATATAGTTATTCACCATGTGATTGTGCTAAGTATAGTAGATTTGGCCTTATCAATCTCATTCACTTTGCTTACATGTTCACCTACATCCCTGGGATGTGCTGGCTCAACGCATCACACAGATGCTCATTATCACATTCACATCCCCTGGAGACATCACTTACTCATTTGTATCTCAATTTCCTTACTTAGTGTTCACACACACACACTTAAGTTTCACATTTATTCAATTCTATATCATTACATACATGGTCTTGCAATTAAAGCACATGTTCAAGGTGTTCCCTACCTCACGCGTATAATTCCTCAAGCATGAGAAATAGTGTTTCCCATGCTTACACTCACTTGAACAACCTATGGTACATCATAGCCTAAGTACAGCATCAAGAAAGATACAATAAAGAAGTACAAGACCCTCCTAGAATCCCAAAGTCCAAAACAAAAGCCAACAGAAACTGTCCAAATCGATTGATCGATCTCCAAAATTGATCAATCGAATTCCCAAAATCAATTAATCGATCCCAAATCGATTAATCAAAATTCCAAAATTGATTGATCAATTTCTCAAATTGATCAATCGATTTTCTCAAGCTCTGTTTTTCCAGTCACTGGGAATGCTCAGACGATTAATCGATTTAAAATCAATTAATCGAAATCCACAAATCGATCAATCGGTTTCAAGCATCTTTGCCAAGCTAACTTCCAGGTCAAAATCGATTGATCGATTTTCCAAATCGATGGATCGATTTTGTCATAAACTTAGCCCTTTGTGGGCATTTCTTCAAGTCTTCCTCCCTTTCATTTCTCCTTTCTTTTCTACATTTTTAATTTGACATTTTAACATTTATTTGCTGAATTTAAGTACTACAACAATTCTTTCAATCCAACAAAAACTCACCTCAATTCAATCTCTTGATTGATGGAATGGTTGGGTCAAAGGCTAGGGCTCCTAGCTCCAACTTCAACAAATTCTAACGCGTCGTCTCCGGAGTTAAAGCTTGAGCATGCCTTCCAGTTTGAATCGACACTAATTCTCTTTAGCATATACTTCTCCTTACTCTCTCTCTCTCTCTCTCTCTTCTTAAAGCTCCACACCAACCCTTCAAAGAGAAATAACTTCTCTTTCGCTATTAAATCCTTTAACCCTTCTCAAGATTTGGTACAATGCACACACAAAAGATAGGTGTATGCTATTTCTAATTTAGCTTTAACACTACACACACATGCTTATTATCATCAACCTAAGTTGAATTCTAGCCATCGAGTTGACTTTCACTCAATCAAACCTATGACCAATTGGGCACGCATCTCAAGGTCACTGTTCAATGCTGAAATTTTGAGGATGTTACATTCTCCCCACCTTGGGAATTTTCATCCTCGAAAATGTACCCGAAGGTTTGCCTGTGGAATTCCCAGACACAATGACAGATGCAGTGATACTCTATAACAACCACACATCCTGCAAGAAGACGTAGTATAATTACAACAATTTGGAGGAATTAAGCACAAGCCAAAATAGTTTACTAAGCAAAATTAGAGTTTGCATCACATACGGCTGTTACCCGCATGCAAGAAGAAGTACATTCCAAAATAATGGCATCCACACCAGCTAGTTCTATACATCGCATTTTCAAAATAATTACAATCCTCAAAAAGAAATGACAATCCAAAAAGATAAAGAAAACCACAAACGATCGATCAAGCAGTCCCATCCCCGAGCTGGTCCGCGTCGTCCTGCTCATGAGTACCGAAACCTGATGCTCCAGGAGTCCATGTCCATGCTGCTGGTAATCAGTGGGATACATGAACTGCATCGTCTGATAGAGCAATGCCTCATGGAAGTCCAGCCTATGGTCCATGCGAGTGCTGGTCTCCTCCATACGCTGCTGGTGCTCTAGCATCTGCCAATTGTTCTCCGCCATGAGGGTGAGAATGTCATCAATGGTACTCGTCACATGGGCCTGAGATGCCCACCTCGGTGAGCTCGTACATAAGAAGTAGGATTGGAAAGTGTAGGACTAGTAGGTGGTATCGAAGATGCTCCCTGTGTGGTACCGTCATGAGGTCGCCCCCGCCAGTCCTGGTATGTACAACAGTCGCTTCCCTTCTACTGGTGGGTCCTACTGTGGTGGTGGTGGTGGTGGTGCATCGCCAGCCTGAGCATGTTCTGGCCCCTATGCTGGCAGAGTCTTCGCTAACATCCTATAACTGCGGCCCCATGAAGTGATGGAGTAATGCTTCACGTGATTGGTGACCTTGCGCTCAGCTGGAGAAATCGCATACTCTGGGGCGTCAGAGTAGCATTCCAACATACTTGAAATGAGTCACGCATAGGGCATGCGCTCCTTGGGTTTCAATGAGCCCTTCATCATTTTTCCCTTTATATAAACCATCCCCTCAAAGACAATCTTGGTAGCGTCGAACCAACGGTAGCGAAATGCTACGTATAGGGCCTGTTGGACCAACTCTACCCTCTTTGTATCGTGGCGCATGGGATAAAGGTTACACTTGATTATTGGATCAACCATCCACATGTAAGGAGGTAAGTCTACCCTCCTTATAGATTTGCCAGAACCCTTGTTTCCCCTCTTTAGTTATGTTCTAATCTCTTCATAATCAACAAGTTGTGGGAAGGGTGGAAAAGAGTGGTCTCGGGTACGTGGTCGAGGTAGCACTCCAAGGACTCGTGGACATGACGTCAGGTGAATACGTATTTACGACCATCGATTTTGGTCGTAATGGTGTCATCCACGCGGCCCTTTTGAAGGTTCTGATAAAACAACCTTACGAGTCTAGGGTAGTAGTTCTCGTGTAATGGCTTCAAAAGGTTACCGAGACCCGCTTTTTGAAGGTATTGTCAAGCCCATTGGGTTTCACCCTCGACGTCGGAATCGGTAAATAAGGCCTCATCAATGATGTACTTGTATTCAAACTATTTTGCTGCACACCATTCATTTGGTTAGGGCAAATTTTCGGGTGGTGGGGGTGGGGGCGACGATTCGCGTGATGACACGTCCGTCGAGTAAGAGGAATCTAATCCGGATGGTGATGATGATGATGCAGGTGTAGGAGGTGGTGACGCAGCATTCTTACACCGAACCAGTAGCTTAGAGGTAGCTTGCTTAGAAGCTAACCTAGTTTTGGGTGGCATTTTTAGGTTTCAAATCAAAAGAATTTAAAACCTAGGGTTGTGGTGATTCAAATTGAAAAGATATCAAAAAGCTAGGGTTTACCTTGCGCGTTTGATCTGAATAGCTAGGGCTTTGATCTGAAATCGATCCGCAAAAGCTTCAAATCCTAGCCGTTATGGTAGCTAAAGGAGGGAGAAAAACTGGCGCCCAAAAGAAAAGAAATCAACTAAATTTCGAATGGGAAAAAAATCCCGAAACTGGCTTATATAGGCAAAAATCAATTGATCGATTTTTGTAACTTAACATCAGTCTCGCAAAATCGATTGATCGATTTCAAAAATTGATTAATTGATTTTCAAAATCAATTAATCGTATTGAACTCGATTAATCAAAATTTAATGCTTTTAAATTTCCAAGTTTTGCATCTCACTGGTGTGTGCCAGTTGTTCGATCGGATGAAATCGATTGATCGATTTCCAAAATCGATCGATTAATTTCCAAAATCGATCAATCGATTTAGAAATCGATTAATCGGTTTTGACAGAAGGTTAAAAAAATTTCTGCTTTTTATTTCCCTTTACTTCCTTCTATTTCCCTGTCAGTTTGCTTTTGGCTTTGTGGAGCACATATTGATCATTATTTCCATGATACGATCGTCATTAAGCCATACATTTGGATCGCACTATGGTGCATTTAGAACTCACATTCGTTCCATTTATTCGTTAAATAGATTGACATATACGCTCAACTTTTGATTACATTAACGGTTCAAATTTAAAAGCATGCATGCGAAGATACAATTTGGCTCTTAATTCCCGATAAACAAATCTAGGTATTTCTCTCTCACATTCGCCTCTCGTTCTCACGTTGCTTCTTCGGCCGGATGATTCTTCCATCAAACAAGCACTAAAGGAATCACTTTTGTGTGTAACACTTGCTCCTTGCGATCCAATATATCCGCCAGTTCCTCTATCATGCTCATATCTTCGTGCATTTCTAAAGGTTGACCTCCCAAGATACGGGAAGGGTCATTCACATACTTCCGGAGCATAGATATGTGAAAAATATTTTATACCCTATCGAATCGTGGTGGTAATCCAACGTGATATGCCACCTCGCCTACACGACCCAAAACCTCAAAGGGTCCATGGTAACGGGGACTCAATTTACCTCTCTTTCCAAATCTCATAACGTCCTTCATAGGCAATACCTTCACAAACACATGCTCGCCAACGGTGTAGTCTACACTCATTCTCTTGATAGAGGCGTAGCTTTTCTGCCTGCTCTAGGTCAACTTAAGTCTTTCTCTGATCATATGGACAACGATCGCGTTATCTTCAAGCAACTTCAGTCCCAAAACAAAATTTTCACCAGTTTCTTCCCAATTAATAGGTGATCTACATCGCCTCTCATAAAGAGCTTCATACGGTGCCATCCCAATGCTCGTTTGGAAGTTATTGTTGTATGCAAATTTGATCAACGATAGGTGTTGATCTCATGATCCCTGTAGTTCAAGCATACACGCTCTGAGCATGTCTTCTATCACTAGGTTTACCCGCTCCGTTTGTCGATCGGTCTGTGGATGAAAAGTCGAACTGAAATCCAATCACGTACTCATGCCTTCTTGAAACTTCTTCCAAAACTTTGAAGTGTATAATGAATCATGGTCGGAGACAATGCTACTCGAAATCCCATGCAGACGTACGATCTCCTTCATATACAACTCCGTGAGTCTCCCTGTTGTGTACATCGTGTTATAAGGCAAGAAGTGTGCTGACTTGGTTAGTCGGTTCACGACTACCCAAATGGCATTTTATCTCTTCTCTGTACGCGGTAGTCCAACGATGAAGTCCATGGAAATTGACTCTCATTTCCACTCTGGTATGGGTAGAGGCTGTAATAACCCAGCAGATGTCTATGATCGACTTTCACCTGCTGACACGTCAAACACCGTGACACGTACTTGGCCACGTCTTACTTCAAACCTCTCCACCAGTAATTCTTCCTCAAGTCTTGATACATTTTAGTGCTACCAGGGTGGATAGCATATTTTGACTTGTGAGCTTCATCAAGGATAGTTTGTCACAGATAGGCATCATCTGGAATACAAAGACGGCCCTTGAACACTAAGGAACCATCTTCTTTCACTGAAAACTCTGGTTTGATGCCTTCAATCACATCTTGGCGAATCCTGGTTAACTCTGAGTCTCTCATCTGTAGCTCGTGGATGTGCTCAAAGATCATAGGTCTCACTGATATGTTAACCAAAAAGGCTCCTGTAGCTTGCACCTCAATATTTGCATCATATAATGACAGATCTTCAAATAGTTTCCATTTGTACATCCCCATGATCAGATTAGCCAACTACGCTGAACCCTTTCACTCAGGGCATCGGCTACCACATTAGCCTTGCTTGGATGGTACTGTATGGAGCAATTATAGTCTTTGAGAAACTCCATCCAGCTACGCTGCCTCATATTCAACTCTTTCTGTGTAAACAGGTACTTGAGGCTCTTATGGTCGGTGAAGATCTCAAAGGTCTCACCATACAGATAGTGTCTCTAAATCTTCAATGCAAATATGATCGCTGCTAATTCCAGATCATGTGTCGGATAGTTCTTCTCATGCTCTTTCAACTGTCTCGACCCGTAAGCTATCACTTTCCTGTGTTGGTTGAGCACATAGCCCAAACCATTATGCGACGCATCACTATATACCGTGAACCCTCCACTGCCTGAAGGAATTGCTAATACTGGAGCTGAAGTGAGTCTTGTCTTAAGTTCTTGAAAACTCTTTTCACATGCGTCACTCCACTCAAATCTTGCATCCTTCCTTGTAAGTCTCGTAAGAGGTCCCGATATTTTAGAAAATCCCTCTACAAAACATCAATAGTAGCCAGCTAGACCAAGGAAACTATGGACGTCAGTTACCGTCTTTGGTTGTTCTCAGTTTACCACTGCTTCAATCTTCGCCGGGTCTACTGTGACACCTTCCTTTGAGACGACATGTCCCAAAAAGCTAACTTCTTCCAATCAAAACTCGTACTTACTAAGTTTGGCATACAGTTAGTGTTCATGTAAGGTTTGTACAGCAACTCTCAAGTGTTTTTTATGTTCCCTCTTCGACTTGAAATATATCAGGATGTCATCAACAAATACTACAACGTAAGAATCTAGGTGTGGTTTAAACACCCTATTCATCAAATCCATAAACGATGCCGGTGTATTTGTCAAACCAAACAGCATCACTAAGAACTCGTAGTGTCCGTACCGTGTCCTGAATGCTGTCATCTGGATGTCCTCTGCCTAAACTCTCAGCTGATGATATCCAGATCTCAAATCGATCTTGGAAAAATACTTTACTCTTTACAGCTGATCAAATAAATCATCAATCCTAGGCAATGGATATCGATTCTTGATGGTCAGTTTGTTTAACTAGCGATAGTCAATGCACAATCGCATTGACCCATCTTTCTTCTTTACAAACAAGACCGGTGCTCCCCACAGAGATACGCTAGGTCTTACAAACCCCTTATCCATAAGCACTTGTAATTGCGCTTTCAACTCTTTCAACTCAGTAGGAGCCATCCTATATGGTGGTTTAGAAACAAGCTCCGTCCCAGGTGCCAAGTCAATAGTGAATTCTACTTCTCTATCTGGAAGCAATCCTGGTAATTCCTTCAGAAATATATCTTCAAATTCTTGTACTACTGCTATCTCTGAGATGATGTTCTTCCCTTATCTTCTTTCAAGAATGCTAAGTAACCACTGCATCCTTTTCTAATCAAACGATCGGCCCTGACTGCAGAGATAAGTGGCATAAACGTCGATCTCTCTCCTCAAAATTAGAATGATCTCCTCATATTAGGTCGAAAGATGACAACCTTGTTCTTACAATCTACTGTTGCACAGTGTTGTGACAACCAATCCATGCCAAGGATCACATCGAATCATTGCATGTCTAACAAAATCAAATTCGCCAGTAGTTCAAAGTCATCTCCATCCCTGATGGTCACTATCACTGATTTACAAATCATTTTTGTATCGATCGATTTCTCAATCAGAATCGATATCGCTAAGATGAAATCCAATGTCTCCAGGTTGACCTTCATCTTCTTGGCGAAACGGGGAGTCGTAAATGAGTGGGTAGACCCCAGGTCTACCAACACTTTAGCCCCCTTCCATATAATTGTAAGGTACCTTTATCATACATTTACATATACATAACACACTATATATATCAAAATTAATGGAAGAGAATCAATCTATTCTACTTCTTACATGAATGCACCTTCTCTATCTAAAATTGAAATTCTTTAAAAGAAATCTCACCTTGGATCAAGTCGGTGGTATTGTGTGCTTCCTAAGCCGTAATCACGTCGGTGGTATTAAAATTAAAATTCTTTATTTAAAAGAAATCTCACTTTGGATCACGTCGGTGGTATTGTGTGCTTCCTGAGCCGTAATTGCATAGGCTCTTCCCTGTACAACTAGCTTCCTTACTTGTATAGGTCGTGGCATTGAAACAGAAGTCGTCCTCTCCTTCGCCATCTCCGGGCAATCTCGGATAATGTGTCTAACCTTTCCACATTTATAGCAACCCTGAGTACCCCTTCTGCACTCTATTGTCTTATGAGACTTGCCACACTTGGCACAAGTCTCCACTGTAGTAAACGCTGCACAAGAGAAACCCTATGTAACTGCTGCTCCTGTGGTGGTAGCAGGGCTCTCATATCTTATCGGCCTCCCCAACACAAGCACTGGTAATCTCTGATAGTTTGTTTGCTGTGTCAGTGTCACATACCCCGTTTGGAACGGTTGCCTCTGAATATGTGCTATGAATCTCAACTTTTTATTCACCAGCTCATAGTTCCAAACTTTATTCTGATCCGTTCTCCCCCTACCTGACTGATCCCTTCTCTGATATCTATCTTCATTGTCCTCCTCAATCACTAAGGCTTTGCTCATGACCTCTCTATAGGTCTTCAACTCAAATGCCTCTACTTTCCCCTGATATCCGACCTCATGGCGCGTTGTAGTCATTTTGCTTTCATTAGATCCATGACTACAAAATCAGGAGCAAAGCGGGCAAGCTGCATAAACTCAACCCCATATTCTCTCACTAAAATTCTTCCCTGCTCAAGCTGTAAAAATCTTACTTCCATCTGATTGCGTACAACTTCAGGGAAGTACTGCTTGTTGAATTCCTCCACAAACTCATCCGACGTCCAGGGCAATCCTGGGGTCTCCTGAGCCCTAGTCTTAGAAACAAACTTCCACCAAGGGCCTGCCTCCCCATCAAGCATGTAAGCTGCCCATCTGACGCTCTCGTCCTCCGTGCATGTGAGCACGCTAAACACTTTCTCCATCTCACTCAGCCAATTCTCTGCAACTATTGGCTCAGCTTGCCCTGAAAAGTTCAGAGGATGCATCCTCCTAAACTCTGTAAATGCTAAGGGCACTGGCGGTGTAGGACCTACTGGAGGTGTAGGTGGCTGATGCTGCTTAGTGGTATTGTGAGCTGCTAAGGATGCTGCTTGTTGAGCCATGGAGGCTGCCATGGTTTCCATCGTGTGCATCATCCTCTGACACTCTTCTCTCTCCTCATTTCTTTCTCTTACTCTTTCCTATTCTCTCTGATCACTATCTTAACGGTCTCTTTCTCGGCTCTCTTCATGGTCTTCGCTCTCTTGACCACTACTTCATGAAGCCCCTCTATTTCCCATTAGTACTCTATTCGTAGCCGAGATGAAATCATCTCTACTACGTAAATTTCTATCATGACCGCCCCTGGGTCGGCCTCTTCCCCTAGAAGACATAACTGTCTACACATGAAACCAAAGTTTCATTAGTAGAAGTCCCGATGCTCTGACAAAATAAGAATTGTCAGAAATTCTAAAAGAAATGACTTTGATACCAACTATGACAGCGCAGATTTTGGCACCCCGAAACTCGTGCCATCAGCATGACCCTCAAGGTCGTGCCCCATAAGCCTACAAGGAACATTGGTATATCCAAGCAACAATAAAGCATAAGAACTGAATTGAACTAAATCTCCAATTCTATATATATAACCTTCAAAATAAATAACTCAAAAGATGATTCTACTCTCATGCCAATGCATGAGCAAAAGAACACCCGAACCATCAGTGACGATACCACAGTCACCCTTGATGGTTCGCCAAAAGAATATATCCTTATTTAATTATATTTTCTCAGAAAAGGGCTTGACATACCAAGCCGCACAGTACTCTCTCAGAACTATATAAAAGTACGCACGGATCTCCTAGAAGAAATTCTCAGGAGGGGGCTCCAAATCCACTCCGAGCACGTAATCCGAATCCTCCGGATCTACGCCTCCAGAAGTAGTAGCAGCCGCAAGCACGGAACATGTGATGTATAGTCTAAAGGGTGAGCTACATCCTAGCTCAATAGGGAAACAACTGAATGAACATATAAGTTAATCTCTCACATATATTCCATGATATTTAATAGCATGATGTATCAATGAGTTTACTGGAAAGCAATTTAAATGACTGAAAATATGCACTGAATGTTACTGTTACTTTACATATTTCATTTGCTCTCATCTTGCTCACAAAAGACGATGATTCGGCCTAAAGACTTAAATCATAACTTAAATATTCCCCGACTTACTATAGAGTCGGGCGCCTGATGGAATACCCTCCATCGTCGTCTAATCAAACCATTTTCTATTCTTTTTCATTCATTTAATACTACTCAGGTCCCTTTCTCATAAGCGACGGGGTTTAAGTCTCATAAGTATTTACATATATCATGGGATGTATAGTTGGTGTACGGATTGGCCGCCGTACCGATCACGAATATCCTATCGAGTCAGTCATGGGTATCCCGCTACGTCGGTGGAGTATTCTCCAAACCTTAAATATCAAAGTGCACTATATATAGTTATTCACCGTGTGATTGTGCTAAGTATAGTAGATTAGGCCTTATCAATCTAATTCGCTTTGCTTACATGTTCACCTACATCCCTGGGATGTGCTGGCTCAATGCATCACACAGATGCTCATTATCACATTCACATCCCCTGGGGACGTCACTTACTCATTTGTATCTCAATTTCCTTACTTAGTGTTCACACACGCACACTTAAGTTTCACATTTATTCAATTTTATATCATTACATACATGCACTTACAATTAAAGTATATGTTCAAGGTGTTCCCTACCTCACACGTATAATTCCTCAAGCGTTAAGATCCACGGCATTTCCCATGCTTGCACTAACTCGAACAACCTATGGTACATCATAGCCTAAGTATAGCATTAAGAAAGACGCAATAAAGAAGGTATAAGACCCTCCTAGAATCCCAAAGTCCAAAACAAAAGCCAACAGAAACTGTCCAAATCGATTGATCGATCTCCAAAATCGATCAATCGAATTCCCAAAATCAATTAATCGATCCCAAATCGATTAATCGAAATTCTAAAATCGATTGATCGATTTCTCAATTCGATCAATCAATTTTCTCAAGCTCTGTTTTTCCAGTCACTGGGAATGCTCAGACGATTAATCGATTTAAAATTGATTAATTGAAATCCACAAATCGATTGATCAATTTCAAATCGATCAATCGGTTTTAGGCATCTTTGCCCAGCTAACTTCCAGGTCAAAATCGATCGATCGATTTTCCAAATTGATCAATCGATTTTGTCAGAAACTCAGCCCTTTACGGGCATTTCTTCTAGTCTTTCTCTCTTTCATTTCTCCTTTCTTTTCTACATTTTTAATTTTACATTTTAACATTTATTTGTTGAATTTAAGTACTACAACAATTCTTTCAATCCAACAAAAACTCACCTCAATTCAATCTCTTGATTGATGGAATGGTTGGGTCAAAGGCTAGGGCTCCTAGCTCCAACTTCAACGAACTCTAATGCGTCGTCTCCAGAGTTAAAGCTTGAGCACGCCTTCCAATTTGAATCCACACTAATTCTCTTTAGCATTTACTTCTCCTTACTCTCTCTCTCTCTCTCTCTCTCTCTCTCTCTCTCTCTTCTTAAAGCTCCACACCAACCTTCAAAGAGAAATAACTTCTCTTTTGCTATTAAATCCTTTAACCCTTCTCAAGCTTTGGTGTAATGCACACACACCAAAGATAGGTGTATGCTATTTCTAATTTAGCTTTAACACTACACACACATGCTTATTATCATCAACCTAAGTTGAATTCTAGCCATCGAGTTAACTTTCACTCGATCAAACCTATGACTAGTTGGGCAAGCATCCCGAGGTCACTACTCAATGCCAGAATTTTGGGGGTGTTACATTTACAAAGAATAAAGGGGAATGAAAGGATTCAAATGTGAGAAATCAGCAAGGTAAGGAGGTGATTTGCAACTTCACAACCTTCAATTCAGCAAAATTCCATCTTCTTTTTGAATTTTTAGAGCCACAATGGCCAGCTTCTTCTCTTCTTTTTCAAAATATCTGATGAAATGACTTCTCTCTCTTTTATTTTGCTTTTCTATTTTTTTCTTTTCATTTTGTATGCTTTTTGTACTTTTTCCTCCATCTTTCTTTTTTTGGGCTGGGATGGCATAATGCCACCAAGTGTGCTTTCTTCTCTTTCAATCAAACATCAAACCTTGCACCTCTAACCTCACTTCTCCTTCCATTTCCTAATTTCTCATATTAAGATCAAGGGGTTTTGGGTTCAACTTTTCTGGCTTTTATCAAAGAAAATTTGGGATTTTCAAGGCTTAAATGGTGTGCATCAAGGGCAGTTCAAAGGTGGGAATTTTTAAGCGCAAACTGTCCAAAGGATGGCCCTACATCATGTCCTCAATGTCATTAATGCTATCAAGCTATTTCAATTTGGATTTTCCTAACTTCTAGTGAGCAAAACTAGATCCAATTAGTCCTTATAGCAGAAAAAATTGCCAAAACACTCCTCAAAGAAATTTTATTCAGGCCCAAATCTCACTGGGTATGGTCTTCCATCAAATTTCTGGGGTGTATCCTCACAATTTTCTCTCTTTTCAAGTTCACTCAGTATTAATTTTTGAAAATTCCTGACATTTGTTTCATGACAATGTCAGAGCTGCGACACTATGTAGTTTTAAAAAGTTTTTGAATATCCTCTTTTTCAAAAATCAGGTGAGACTTTACTTTATTTTCACAAATTTTGTTTAACATGGTTGCATTAACATTAACTACCCATTGGCATACCCTACCACACCCCCAAACCTATGAGGAGCAGTGTCCTCACTGATTTAAAAAGAAAGTGCATGTGCAGCAGGGTAAAATCGGACACAAAACAAAACAAAATAAAGTAAGAAGCAACATCAACCAAGGTACAAACAATCAATTAAAAGACACAAACAAACAAACAAACATAAAGACATAAAGCAAATCACACAAAATTTACTAAAGAGAAATGGCATTTATAACACAAAAAGTTGTACAATGCAAGGGAAAAGAACTACAAAAAGAATATACACAAACATCCTTACTAATGACATATACAAGTCTAATCATCCCAATTGTTTGCTGGCTCATCCTTGACTTGGACTCCTTTTCCTCTCTCATCCTTATCAGCAGCAGTTGAACTAGCTGGAGGGGCAGTGGCTTGTGCAGGTCCTTATCAGCAACTCTCCTTTCAAGAATTTTTGCGTTCTTTTCAGCAAGCAGAACTCTACTTTCATAGAGTTCCCTGGTGGCCTTTATGACCTCTTTAGAGGCAGCTAACCTCTTCTCGAGTCCATCTACTCTCAATTTCTCTGTTATTACAGTGTGCTTCTGGGCTTCGTATTGAATCAAAATTCTACCCCACCCCTTTCATATTCCCAGCAATTGAACTCTGTGATCCCACTCCATTTGACTTATCTTCTCATCATAGGGCCTCCTGATTAAGGTTCTGAGGTCATCCATGCCTCTAATGACATCCCTTTTGAGGTATGGGTCATTTTGCATGACCTTTAGGAGGGCTGGGTATGAAGGAATGGAAAAGGAAGAGGCAGGTAGTATGGGCAGGTCAACACTGGAAGAAGGGCCAGCCAGTACTAGAGAGAGGATGGATGATGGCATGGGTGGGGTGGGGAATGAGGGTAAAGGGTGAAGGACTTCAAGGTCAAGCTCAGTTTGGGTTGGAATTGAGGAGGTGGGAATTAGGTGTTCGACATCTATGACAGCATCAGATGTTGTTACTACAGGTGGGGATTGTTGGGGAGTGATTTTCATAGGGGCAATAAGGGGCAGATGGATAAGGACAGGTTGGGGTTCAGGGTCTGTTTGGGTGGAGGCATTGATAAGTGTAAATGGAGGGATAATGGGAACAGGTTCAATGGGTGTAGTAGCAACTGTGGTGATAGCTAAGGGTGAGGGTTGGGGAGGAGGTGGTGGGTGTTCCACCTCAGCAGTGGAAACCACTGCTAAAGGAGATGGAGGTGGGGTGGGTGTAGGAGTAGGGACTGGAAGAGGTTGGGTGGTAAGGGTAACAGGGCTTATGGGTTATTGGATGGCTTGGAGGCAGGTGGCCATGACAGCTTGGTTGACTGTGTTGGTTTGGAGCTGGGCAAGGATGGTGGTGAGAAGGGAAAGGATTTGGGTAGAGGCCTCGGGTAGGATATGAGCTTGGGTAACAGGTGGAATGGGGTAAATGTGTTGGAAGGGAGATGTGGGGGCATGCTGAAAAGGTGGGGAGGCTGGCTGGACATAGGTAGGTTGGGGGGAGTCAGGTAGGGGGTATATTCATACCCAATGTCCTCCATAATGGAGTCAATTAGGGATGAATATCCCTCAGTGATCAGGTGGTCCAGCTCTTGGGTATGGGTATGTGAGAAGGAGAAGGTAGGTTTAGTGTCAAAAGGTATGGGTAGTGGAGAAGTGGTGAATGGATCAGCTGATGTGGAAGGTGCAGGGCTAAAAGGGTTAGCAGCTGATATGGATGGGCTAGCTGGAGGTAAGGTAGGGATGGGGTAAGAAGAGCTGACAGAGGTGTGGATGTCATGATTGTTGAAATGGTGGATGAGCTGTTGGGGGGAACGGAAATTAGAATGGAAGGTAAGGAAACTGAGATGGATGGTATGACAGAGGGGGGAATGGTGAGGCTAGCATCAGAGGACTTGACCATAGGAAAAATCAAATCGATGGAGGGGATAACTGTGGGTG
This sequence comes from Chloranthus sessilifolius, assembly GCA_021018995.1. NCBI lineage: Eukaryota > Viridiplantae > Streptophyta > Magnoliopsida > Chloranthales > Chloranthaceae > Chloranthus > Chloranthus sessilifolius. The sequence continues at coordinate 82,804,585 of CM037586.1, read as the reverse complement.
TAAAGGTCACAGGTGGAGGCTCCAAGCTAGGAGCAGCAGAAGTGAGTAGAGGCTTAAAGGTGACTGATGTAGAGATCTTAGGAGGCATTGACCTAGTGGCAGCTATTGGGAGAGGCTCTTAACTAGCAGAAGTAGAAGTGTCATGTGCAGCGGCAGAGCTGACTACTTGTGGAGCTTCTATCTCAGGATCCTCACTTGATTTGCCCTTACTCTTCCCAATTAGGGTCCTACTTGCAGACCAAGCCCTCTTCCCAAATACTTTTGGAGTCACCTTCACCACTGGCTCATTATTTGGGAAAGCAAATTTTCCTCTCTTAAGCAAGGCATTGATGAGCCTGCTATAAGGTAGGCCAGGTAAGGCTTGCACTTTCTGAATTTTCTCATTGACATCGACCATTGCATCAAATATCAGCTAGACAACATTTATAAATTGTCCCTTGGAGAAAAAGTACAAAGCATCCACTATGGGGGTTCTCCTTTCTTGCTAATGTCCACTGACATATATATTCTTTCTCAAAATTGAATCAATGAATAGCATGTTAGGGTGTAGATCTCTCGTCATCAAGGACTCCCCACACCCCACAATACCTTGAGTCAAGTGTCTAGCCATAACTCTAAGGGATAGACTCTCAGGTTCTGCTAGGCCATAAGTGGTATCAAAAACTGATGGTACCCCTAAAACCAACCCTATATCACTGTAATTCACAACAATTTCTTGGTGATCAATTACAATCTCCAGACAAGGATCAGTTGAACCTGGCTTGGTCTTCTTCATGAGGTTTTGATACCACAACTTGACCAGCCTAGGGTAGGATTTTTCATTTAATGGGGTCAGCATGGGTGTCAGGCATGCCTTCACCAAATAATTCAAACTATCCTTACACTCCTCTTCCTTAGAAAAATAGGGGGTGTCAACAATTATCTCTAGAATCAGGCCTAAGGCATCCACAAATTCATTGGGAGTAGATAGGTTCACAGGGACTTCAGGTTCCTCCTCAGGGTTAGGCATAGGCTCAGGAATTTCAGGCACAGGGTTGAACTCAGGTATAGGGTTAGGTTATGTCTCAGGGGGCTCCTCAACAATTTCTTCACTGATTTGGGCCTTCTTAGCTTTCCTTGCTTTCCTAGGTTTCTCAGATTTCTCAGCTTTATCCATGGCAAGCTTTCTTTTGGCAGATGGGGTCTCCTTTGGCTGTTTGGTTAGCCTACTGGATTTTATAGTGGAAGGGGCTTTGAAAAGGGTAGCTAGGTTATCCTCTTAATTAGCCATTGGGCACTCAATCCACACAAATTATATCTCAATAATTCACAAAAATCTTCTTTGTCTCAAATAAATTACCATAAAAATTACCAATGATAGTACTGAGCAAGGAAATCACAGAGTGAATGGTGAAGGACTTACCAACAGAAACCTAGGGTTTCTCAGATCTCGATGTGCACGACACCAAATTAGTCTCCAATAGGTATAAAATGTAGCTTTTGAGGAATTGAAGCACTTGGAGCAAGGGCACAGTGAGTGGAGTTGGAACTAGTGAGGGAAAGGAAGAAGAAAGAAAATGGAAATCGGCAGAGAGAAAATAAGCCTCAAAGAAAAGCTGTCGAATGGCTGAATTGAGTTCTCGATAGGTTTAAAATGATGAAAATCGAGTTTCGACGGGATTGGGACAAGGTGTCGACAGGTTGATACAACCTGCCGAAAAGTGAAAAGCAACTGAAGGTGTCGAGAGGTTCATTCAATCTTGTCGATAGGTTCAAGGCTTCAGGAAAAATAATCACTTCACAGAACCTCTCGACAGGTACTCTGAACCTATCGATAATAAGCTCAAAAACTTTCAGAACCTGTCGAAAAGTTCATAGATCCTATCGAAAATCATCTTTACTCCTTCAGAACCTGTCAAAAATTGACTTAAACCTCTCGACAGGTCCCTGATCTTGTTGAAATGCATACTGGGAACCTTCAGAACCCATAGAAATGTTCTCCACTCCTCTCGACAAGTGGTTTCTTAGTTCAAACAAATTTCTACTCAGCTCCTAGTCCATATGTCACACGAATTTATCAATTCTCCTCAGCTGCCATTCATTTCTCCTGCCTTGGAGTTGATGACACATGCTTCAAACAAACTGACTACTGACTCATGATTTGTAAATGCAAACATCAAGCGCAATTGGCAACCATATATACAATGCTAATCAGATTTAAAATAAAAACAGCAACACACACTGATAAAAATAACAGCTATGATACATAGTATATATTGTTGAGAATTAATCACATTTTGGTGGTTCTTGGAGGTGGATGGTCACCACAGGCTCCACCACATTATCAACAAAAAGTTTGAGCCTTTAACCATTCACCTTCATTATCCTACCATCTTTGAGATCCTTGATTTCAACAGCTCTAGATGGGGATACATGCTCTACCATATAAGGTCCCTCCCATCTGGATTTCAACTTACCTGGGAAAAATTTCAATTTAGAGTTAAACAATCATACCTTGCTGCCAGCTGTGAACTCTTTCCTCAGCAAATGCTTGTCATAGAAGACTTTGGTTCTCTCTTTGTAGGTCCTAGCATTGGAGTATGCTTCCAATCTTAGCTCTTCCAACTATGACAGCTAGAGCCTCCCGTGCATGCTAGTAGAAGTTAGATCAATATTCAATGCTTTAACAACCCAATAGGCTCTATGTTCTAACTCTACTGGCAAGTGACAAGCCTTGCCATACACCAATCTGAAAGGGAACATGCCAATTGGGGTCTTATAGGCAATCCTATAAGCCCACAGTGCATCATTAAGCCTCATGGCCCAGTCCTTCCTATCTGCCCTAACTGTCTTCTCTAGGATGTGCTTTATCTCCCTATTTGAGATTTCAACCTGCCCACTAGTCTAGGGTTGGTAGGGAGTTGCAATCCTATGTGTAACAGAATATTTTTTGAGCAAGCTCTCAAAATTGTTGTTACAAAAATGGCTGCCCCATCACTGATGATGGCTCTAGGGGTGTCAAATCTTGAGAAGATATTTTCTTTGATAAATTTTAAGACAGTCTTATGGTCATTAGTCCTTGTTGCAATTGCTTCAACCCATTTGGACACATAGTCCACTGCCACAAGGATAAAACTATACTCATATGAAGAAGGAAAGGGGCCCATAAAATCTATTCCCCATATATCAAAAAGTTTAACAACAAGTATAGGCTGTAGAGGCATAGAGTTTCTTTTTGAGATACTTTCCATTTTTTGGCATCTGTCACAAGCTTGACAATGCTGCCATACATTCTTGAAGAGAGTGGGCCAATAAATTCCACTTTAGAGTACCTTGGCAACAGTCTTGTTGCCACTGAAATGGCCTCCACAAGCCTGTTCATGACACATGGTTAGTATGCTGTGGAAATCCTCATCAGGGACACATCTCCTCACAACTTGGTTTGCACAATGCTTGAACAGGTATGGATCCTCCCAAATGTAATGTCTGATTTGTGAAAAGAACAACTCCTTGTTGTTCTAATGTGGGGAGATCTTACCCATGGCCAAGTAATTCACAATGTTCGCAAACCAAGGTGTGGGGGTGCTGATAGTGAACAGCTATTCATTAGGGAAAGAATCATTGATAGGCAACCTATCAAACTCCTCAGTTAGGATCCTGGATAAGTGGTCTAGAACCACATTTTCAACCCCTTTTTTGTCCTTAATCTCAAGATTAAACTCCTATAATAGGAGGATCCATCTGATTAATCTTGGCTTAGCATCCTTTTTGTACAAAAGGTACTTCAAGGCTAAGTGGTCAGTGAACACCACTATCCTAGATCTCAACACATAAGACCTGAATTTTTCTAAGGCATAGACAATTGCCAACAATTCCTTCTCAATTGTGGTGTAATTTGACTAAGCATCAATCATGGTTTTGCTTTCATAAGAAATCACACAAGGGGCCTTATCCTTCCTTTATACCAAGACTGCACCAATAGCAAAATCTGATGCATCACAAATCAGTTCAAATGGCAAAGAAAAATCAGGTGCTTGAAGAATAGGTGCAGAGGTTAAACAACCTTTCAAAAGCTCAAAGGCATGAAGACATTCATCATCAAACTCAAAGGGAACCTATTGGCACAATATGTGACAAAGAGATTTTGTGATGAATCTCCTATAGAACCCAGCATGCCCCAAGAAAGATCTTACTTATTTCACAATTTTTGGTGGGGGTAAGTGTGCAATCAGATCAATTTTAGCATTGTCTACCTCAATGCCTCTGTGAGAAACCACATGGCCAAGGACAATGCCTTGATTGATCATGAAATGGCTCTTTTTCCAACTTAACACCACGTTGGTTTCCTCACATCTCTGCGACACAAGGTTGAGATGGTATAGACATTGGCTAAAACTGTCCCCAAAAATAGAGAAATCATCCATGAATATCTCTAAAAACTAATTAATCATGTCAGAGAATATAGCATACATACACCTTTGGAAAGTTATAGGGGCATTGCAGAGTCCAAATGGCATCCTTCTATAGGCAAAGGTGCCAAATGGGCATGTGAAAGTTGTCTTTTCTTAATCTTGTGAATAAACAGGGATTTGGTTATACCCTGAATATCCATCAAGAAAATAATAGAAAGCCTTGCATGCCAACTTATCTAAAATTTGGTCAATGAAGGGCAAAGGGAAGTGGTCTTTTCTGGTTTTCAAATTGAGCTTTCGATAGTCTATACACACCCTCCAACTTGTGGTTTCCCTAGTTGGAACAAGCTCAACAGAATCAGATTTAATCACAATAATTTCAGATTTCTTAGGGACCACCTGAGTAGGAGCCACCCATTCAAAATCTGAAATTAGGTAGATGACTCCAGCATCTAACAATTTAACCACTTCTTTTATTACCACTTCTTACATGTGGGGGTTCAATTTTCTCTGTATTTCTCTAGAGGGTTTGGAACCCTCTTCCAAGTGGATTTTATGCATGCACACAACAAGGTTGATACCCCCAAGGTCAGCAATAGTCCAGCCTATTGCTCTCTTATGCTTCTTTAAAATACACAACAGTTCTTCCTCTTGCTCATCAGTGAGGGAGGAAGAAATGATCATTAGCAATTTCTAATTTGCCTCTAAAAAAATATATTTCAAGGTCTTAGGCAGCTATTTCAACTCTACATCTGGTGGACATATGAGAGAAGGCAATAAAGGTGCCTTTGATGGTGGTGGAAGAGGCAATACAGCAGGTTTCCAAGGAGGATACCTTGTTGCTGGCCCCATATCAGAAAATAAGGCTTTCACCTATTCAACCATGGGTGTGGGAGCCTTCTCTTCCTCAATCTCACTCTACACATTCTCAAAAACATCACAAAAATTATCACCATGCAGCAGCTTGGGCAAAGTCTCTTCCACAAGCTCATCAAAAATATCAATTAAAAAGTAATTCTCACTATCCAAGTGAGGCTGATTGGCTACATTGTAAACATTCAATTTCACTTTCATATTGTTAAATGATACCTCCATTACTCCTGATCTACACTGAATACAAGCATTGAAAGTGGCCAAGAAGGGCCTACCCAAAATCACAGGAATAGGAGGTGGTGCACTTGGTTGGCTCCATGTCAAGCACCAGAAAATCTGCTGGGTAGAAAAACTTATCAACCCCAACTAATAAATCCTCTATCATTCCCACAGGCCTCCTCTCAGATTTTTCAGCTAGTTGTAGCACCACATGTGTGGGCTTCAATTCTCCCAAGCCTAACTTCTAATAAACTGAATATGAAAGTAGGTTTACACTAGCTCCCAGATCTAACAAGTCCTTCTCAATGGTATGATCCCCAATGATGCAGGGGATTGTAGGAACTCTAGGGTCTTGCAGCTTGTTTGGGGTTGCAATGGACAGCACTTGGTTCCTTTTCTCAGCATAAAAGACCTTCTTAGATAAGTGTATCCTAGACTGTCTTTTATGGGTGCACAATTCTTTCAAGAACTTTACATAGGCTGGAACTTGCTTGATAGCATCAAGTAAAAGCAAGTTGATCTTTACTTATTTGAATATTTCCATCATCTCCTCTAGTTTAGCATTCCCCTTGTCAAAAGGAGAAGGTGCTTGAAGTGCATTAGGAAATGGCAAATGGGAGACTGATCTCCCATTTGTTGCCTTAGCAAGCTCACTAGATTTTTCCTTATTTTTGTTTTCAGTTTTTTCTTAGGGTACATCCACACCCCCTTTATTTTTTATATGATGCTTGTGCTGCATATCTCCATGGGTTGTTCTTTCATTTCTTGGACTATTCTCAGGCTCAAAACCAACCTGGTTATCTACCAGCCTTCCACTCCTCAAAGTGGTGACAGATTTGGCTTCTTCATGGGAAGAAGTCTCACCCACCATGTACTGCCCTCTTGGGTTATTCATTGGCTGACTTGGCAGTCTTCCCTCCTCTCTCTTAGTCAAAGTATTAGATAACTGACCAAGGTGATCCTCTATCTTTTTAATAATTTGGCTATGAGAGTTGACAGTTTGTGACAAAGGGCCTAAATTCTGCAGTGAAGCCAGAACTTATTCTTCAAATGTGAGGGATCTAGAGGGTGTTAGGGCTGGTGCACTTTGTTGCACAGGTTGAGCCATAGGCTGTTGGTAATGGGGCCTTAGAAATTAGTTCTGCTGGTAGGTCTAGGCATTCCTATAGGGTATCGGATGCTGTTGTGACTGCTGGTGGTGGTGGTTTGGAAAGGTGTCTTGTCTCCACCTCAAATTGGGGTGGTTTCTCCAATGATAATCAGTAGTAGGCTATTGTCTAAAGGACTGAGCAACATTCACATATTCGATCACAAAGTCTAGAAATTGGGCAGTAAGGGACATTCCTCAAGGGAGTGAATGGGGAACTAGCATATCACACATGCCTCCTCCACTTTGGCAGTCATTGGAGACTGCATGGCTCCCAAGAGCTTATCAAAATTTTGGGTCAAGCTGTCCGCTTTCCTTTTCAAATCATTATATCCACTCACCTCATACATTTTTCCTCTTGTAGTGGTCTCTTTCACCAATCTAGCAGGGGTCTCAAGGTCTCTTAACAAGGTCTCCCTTCGCATGGAGTTTTCACTAATGATATCAAACAACTCCCAAGCCTCATCAGTTGTCTTGTGGAGGTATATACCACCACATGAGGCATCAACTATATCCTTGCTTTTGGGATTAATTCCTTGATAGAAACTTTGAACAAGTTGTCATTCAGGAATTTGGTGATGGGGACATTGCTTCAAGAGTTCCTTAGACCTCTCCCATGCTTGGTGAAAGTCTTCAGTTGAGGCTTGAGCAAATGAAATAATACTCTTCCTCAGCTAACTTGTTTTGGACATGGGAAAAAACTTGGCCAAAAACTGACATTAAAGGTCATTCCAAGACTAAATACTATTGGTTGGGAGCATTGACAACCAAGTTCTGGCTCTATCCTTTAATGAAAAAGGAAAGAGTCTCAACCTGGTTGCTTCCTCCCCCAAACCTGCAATGTTGAAGGTAGTGCACAGTCTTAGAAATTCATCAATGTGCTTATATGGATCTTCTTTACTCGGGCCATGGCATGAGGGTAGCATCTGTATGATGGAGGATTTGATCTCATAGTTCCCTTGAACAGCAAGGAATTGAATGCAGAAGGGGGAATTGTACACGCCTGGTTCATTGAATTCCTTCAATGTCCTAGGTTGTTCACCCATTGTAGAGCGTCAAAATCAACCACAGGTGTGTGTATGGGTTACTTAGGTCTAAGAAGTCTCTCAACTTCAGGATCTAAGGGAGTAATCTCAGGATTAAGAGATCTCCTCCCAAGCATACACAAAAAAATATTGAACAACACATAGAATGACAATACAAATTTAAGTAAAACAAATTCAAAACACATAACTAATACTGCAGATCTAGAAATATAAACAGAGTTAAGAAATATAAACTTAAACACAACTTGCTCCTCAAATTGGCACAATGCTCCTTTCAACACCACAAATCCAGATCTGCAATCACAAAATTAAACTCCATAAAACTACAACAACAATTAGTCAAACATAAAATAGACAATAAAAATTTTAAATCTAAAATAAGAAAAACTTAGATCTACCACTTTTAAAACACAGATCCCCGACAGCGGCGCCAAAAACTTATTGTCTTGCTTACCTTATAATTATTAAATGGTTAAAACAGTCAATTAAATGAACAAACTATAGCAAGTGGGGTAACGATAAGCAAATAGTCTTGCAAGAACCAGGACTGTTGCAGCAAGCTATAATAGGTAAGTTAGGGTATGTCTCTAGGTAAATGTGATTAAACTATGGTAAATCACCAGATCTATGACAGATCTAGCACTCTATCCTAATTTAAACTAAATCAAAACAGGCAAGAGGAGAGGTTTCTAAGATTTGTCACTTTACTAAAAAAACTATAAAATTAAATGCAATTGATTCAAATTTGATTAAACACAGATTCAAGAGAATGGAAAAGATTAAACTAAAAGGGTGGAGAGAAGCAGCTAGGGATTTTGGTCTTTACTAAAAATCAATTAGATCAAAGGTAATGTATAGGACAGATTTGCTACAATCCTTTATCTGACTACAAGCTCAGATGCAAGGTATAAGAATCAAATCTCAACCAAAGTATTGAAGCAATCCTGAGGATAGGATCTGTCCATTTGTAGTGGCCACAGGTTATCTCAGAGATTGTTCCAATCTAATGATCTTGATTAGAACAGGTAAGCTATTGCAGATGTCGTGGGTGCCAGGCTACAAGCTCAAGCATCCATAGAAATATCTAATCTAGGGAAATCAAATACGAAAAAGTAAAATATAGATCATAATCACCTTTAAAAACCATAATTACATTGCAATAATATAACTTACAATCCTATTGTGCTCAGATATGCAATATGTGCAACATACAATCCATCTACACAACCTCTGAAACTCTCGATTTACAGCTCTCAACCTCACCCTAGCTACTGAAGGGGTTTAGCCAACTATGATTGGCTGGAAAGAGAATGGGGGAAGAAGGAAGAGAGAGGGAATTTTTGGAGGGAGAATGGAGATCGGATTTGGCTCTGGTTCCCTCAATTTCTGGATGCTAGATCTATAAATTCTCTAAGCTTTTATACTCTTCTCCTCTGTTCTCAGATCTGTTTCAGCCAATTAGAGCTCAAGAGAATAATTCTGTTATTCTGAGCTACTGATGTGGTTGATTTCTCTTCTAGAAGCTCTTTCCCCATTGGTCTAAAATAGGTAGGCCCATGTGATGTGGTTAGAGTTCCCATTCGTGCTCAGTGGGGTTCCAAAAACACCCTCAAGGGTCATTAACATGGCTTGGAACTCATGCACAAAATTTTAAAGTTGGCACTGCTGTGAAGGGAACTGAGAAGTTCCTAATTCGATTATCGAGAGGTTCAGGGAACCTCTCGATAGGTTCTGAATCTACTCTATGTTCACATCGACAGGTTGCAGTGGCTTTCAACAATTTTGTAGACTTCTCGAGAGGTTTGGAGTAGCTCTCGATTGGTTGAGTTGCACTAGTCGATAGGATTGGAGTTCGTTTTCACTTTTTGTCCAGTTCTGTAGTGATCCTCTCGACTGCTTACAAAAAATCCTGTCAACATCTTTGTAAAGCTCCCGTTGAGCTTTCAACAGGTTGCTTAAACCTCATGAGGATGAGCATAGCTTCAGGTGAGTTGTCGACAGGTTGCATTGCACTGCTCTTCCATCCTCTCGACAGGATCTTTACTTTTGCCTCCAAAACCTGTCAACAGGATGCTCTATGCACCTTGACAGGTTTTGTGAACTAGTCGACAGGATTGACTGAGAAATATTAGCTTTTGTTCGAACTTCCTCAATCCTCTCGACATCTTATACAAAATCTTATCGACTGGTTATTGGATCCTCACGAGCTCCTCTGCATCTCCAGGTAAGACTTCAACAGGTTCTCTTCTGATGCACCTCCAACTTCTCGATAAGTAAGCTTGCACTCTCAAAACCTCTCGATGGGTTCTTTTCTTCAATCCCAACTGCTCAACAGGTACTGGGAAGCTCTCAACGGCTTCAAATACACATCCAACCTCTCGACAACTACATTCCTTTCTCTCATAACCTTTTGATAGGTTGATGCAACCTCTCGACATCTTGGCTTTTGAGCATCAGGACCTCCCGAAAAGTTCTGCTTTGTGTTTTCACAACTGGCACAGATCTTTGGTGTGTTGTCTTCATTTGTTCAACACTCAGCAGTCTCTTAGTAGGTTCAATCTTCATTCCTTGCAACTGTAATTGGTCCCAAGCACACCCAGTTGGACCCATGACCTTCTCATGAACTTCTAAAGCTCTGTAGACTATTTGATTGGCTGGCCTTTGGGTTGTTTGAGCACATGTTGAGCAGTAAGTTGCTTCTTTGGCCTTTTTAGATGGATGTCTGCACTAAGGCTGTAATTTATTGCTTATCTATAAAACATACTTAAAACACCTTATTAGTCAGCTCAAGGGTCCATCAAAGGTCAGGTTAGGAGGTGAAAAATAATATTTTTCACTACTTAACATGGGGCAAAGAGTTTATCCACTGTTTTGCTTCATCTCTAAGAGAATATGAGAATAGCCAAACCAAGTGGATGTTTCTGAAAAGTTCTTAATTCTAATGATGGTGCATACTTCTAGAAACTTTTTTAGATGCAAATAGGGATCTTCATCCATTAGCCTGTGAAAAGTAGGAAGTTGATGTGCTCTTTATGTTGTTAAAATTAAGTCTTAACCTATTGCAAGCGCTCAATGGAAATTGTAATGTTAGTATAGGATTGTTCCCACGAGGAAGTATTTGAACCACATTGGGTGTAATTTCAAAAGCTCCATTACCGACTGTAGGGGGAAATTGAATACGTGGGGGAGGTGTAAGAGGTGTGAATGCATAGTATTCCCCCATCATTTTAGCCAAAAATTGGTCTTTACCTGCCATTCTGTATGGAATTAGAGCAGAGCAGAGTGGCTAAAAAAATTATTGTAAATATCTATTTTATTTTTAGTTTTATCTAATTTTTATTTTAGAAAGCAGGGAGAGAAACAAGTCTGAGCCTCTAGCTTCTCTGATCAGGGGAAGTTGAAACCTTGATTCGCTGTCTCTGAATAAACCTACAAAAGCTTAAGAAGTGATCAAGATAATTAAAAAGATAAAGAAATATAAAAAGAGAAAGATAAATATTTATTTTCTAAACAAAAATATAAAATAAAATTCGCTACCCCGGCAACGGCGCCAAAAACTTGATGTGCTCTTTATGTTGTTCTAATTAAGTCTTAACCTATTGCAAGCACACAATGGAAATTGTAATGCTAAAATAGGATCGTTCCCACGAGGAAGTGATTTATCTTTGTATTTTACTTTTCTGAAAACTTATATTTATCTTTAAGATCCTAAACTACTTGAGAAATATGAATAAAAGAATGCTTTTTAAACTAAAGTGCAAGAAAATAAATCCTAATCTTAAAACTTCTGGATCCTGGTCGTCAATCAGTTTCCTTCTGTTCTTAGATATTTATGAAATTAAAATACCGTCACACTATATATCAAGTCTCCTAGCATTGGTCGTCAATCAAAACTAGAATCCTATCAATACAGATTTAATCTAATCAACAATCTCCTAAAACTTGGCCGCCAATCAAATTTGAGAAATTGAAGATGAAAAAGTAAAACCGTTACACTAATCTGCAAATCTCAACCTGAGTCGTCAATTCAAATCAAACTTGGAGATATTTACAAAGCAGTAAATTTGCAATAAAAATATATCTAAACTAGAAAGCAAAGCAAAAATATATCTTTCACCCCTTAACCACAGGCGTCAATTGCTTCTGAGAAACTACGGATATCTACACTAATCTTTCAGCTCTCAATCCTAGTCGTCAATTGTGATCGAGGAACCTTGGATATCTAAACAACTCTAAACTAAATTTTTGATTAAGAGAAAACCCAACCTCAGTTGTCAATTGATTTTGAGAATTTCATCGATGAAATTATTCCTATGTCAAGCTCTCTTATTTATAGATCATAAGGAGTCGGTTTATAGTGTTCTAATCATAATAAAAGAAACTACTAAAAACAAAAGATTTCTAATATAACTCTAATTCCTAATTTTATCTTCCTTGCTTTTACTGGTTGATGTGCTTCTGAACTTTCTCCTTAATTTCAGCAACCAAGATCTTTAGGAGTTTATCATCATCAATCTTCTCAAATCAGTGATTTGTCAAACTTCTAATTCAAGAGTTCTTCCATTTTGGTGCATGACAGTGTAAATCTTCACTTGATCAGCAGTGTAAGAGCTTCAATTTATACAATCATAAATTATGATTGTTCTCTTTTCTTTACATAGCTTTCTCTCTGGATGATTCTGTATTACGAACGATCATTTTCTCTTTGTATCGCCTTCTGCTGGAACATCTTTTCTAAAGAATGGTAAATTACGAGTTTATATTTTTCTCTGTAGCGCTCCATTGTCTTTTGCGATTTCAGACTTTATTCATGCGTCTGATCATCTTTTTCATTCAATCGTCCTTATTACTTTTTGAGTTCATTTTGATGAAGATTAACACTTTGGTTCTCTTTTACTGATTTTTCTTAATATCTGCACATCATTAACTTGTTAGTAGAAAACTAGAGTTTAGCATCATTAAGTTTAGGGTGATAAAATGGTATATTCTGTGACTGATCACTCTCATCCTCGGAACTGGGCAGGAGTTGTTATTCTTGCTGAGGCTCATCTTCCTCGAGTGAGCCTGACTGATGATCTACTGGATTGGTGAGCTCTCTCCCTTGGACTTCTTAGTATGCTAGGATGAATATGCATGCCCGAAAGCAAGGCTAGTAGGGTTGGGAGATGTAGGGATATCCCAAAGGGCATTCCCATCCTTCAGGATCGGGACCAAGGTCGTCATTGCAAGAGTCGAACTTGTCTTCTTCATTTGTCAACCCTTGAGGCCTTGATTCAATTTCTCTATCAATTCGAGTGCGGGGAGATCTATCCAATAGTCTTCATCGTCACTTGGCGAAGGTTTCCATTCTTACTCTAATGACCTCCAGAATATTTGTAGCTAAGGTGCTTCTGGGGATTGAGGAGTGTCCAGCTCTGGTTCCTCTTCAACTCTGGCAATATGAGCATCTTCCGTGCCAATCGTTCGCCAGATTTCATCCATGATAGCCTTCTATTGTAGTCATGCACAGGCCGCAGTAAGGCCTTTTTGGATAGGGGCATCGATGTGGGCATCGCTAATTGTCGAGTATGTGTTGATAGTCAAAATATCATTGAAACCCGAACTCTCATCATGGGAATGGTCACCTTTTTTGAACCATTTCAGATGATCTACTCTGAGGTGATCTTCCAGTTCTATGGTGGGAGGGTTTGCCTAATAGTCTTCCTCCTAGCTTGATATTGACGGTCAGTCTTCATCTACTGGTGGTTGAGGCTGGGACAATTGTAGAGACAAGGGAGTGTCTAATTCATGTCCTCTCTTAACCCCTATGAATGCGATATGGAAGCCTTCTTCATCAATTGACTCCCATTCCTCTACATGCGGCTTGGGTTCTAAGGATCTCTGTCTTTCAGTAATGGGAGGATCTTCAGTCTTGAACAACGGCCCAACTCCTTTGAGTGGTCTATTTATATCATCATCGTCTCAATTTAAGTTGGCTAAATCAGCGAAGGCTTCAGCCATCTATTCAATCTCCATTATGGTGAAGGATGCTTCTTTTCTCTTCAGCACATCGACCTTCTCAGCGGTTCCATATACAAAGTGATCATAGAGTTATCACTTGGGAGAAGTTGGGAAGAGGTCAACCTGCTTGTTATCTAATTGGTAGCCCAACCCGATCTGCTTACAGACCTTCTTCGGGATGATGGGGCCTATGTGCCCTTGTTTATTCTTGTCGAGTCCTGTATGTGGGTCATATCCTAGTTGATACATAAGATCCCATCCTTTTGTTGTTGCTGGGTTTATGTCATACAGGCATGCGTTGCTCTCTTCGTTAATTTTCATTGACATGCCGATGGGGATGAGGGATAGCTGATTTCTGCTATCGATGCGTCGTCGGGAGTCTCTATTCTTTTGATGTGGTTTGAATTTAGCACAGAGTCATGCGCCATTGGAATGCTTACCACATTGTAAGTGTCTATTTCTTATAGGGGTGCGTCGGCATATATCTTGACGATAGAGTCCTCGTCAGGGAACTTGATGCATTGGTGGTATGTAGACGTGACAACCTTCATGGATTCTAACCACTTCCTTCCTAGTATCAGGTTATAAGTAATAGAAGAGTCAGAAATGTGGAATGTAACGTCTCTGGTGACCGGCCCAAGGCGGACCTGGAGCTTGATAATCCATTTGACGAAGCATCAAGAGCCATCATATGCAATGAGGGGTAAGGACGAAGGCATTATGTCATGTTTGGTATACTCGAATTTCTTGAGTATTGTTATCGGGCATATGTTGAGTCCTGCTCTTATGTCAACCAGTGCATGAGTCACTGAGAATCCTCTTATTATAATCGTCAAGTATATGGGGTGAGCTTTCACACAGTGATTCTTTCGGCATGTTGGCATCCGTGAAGGTAAGTGCTGGGGGTTGAGCCATAACTGAAGCAATATCATGCAGCTCGTCTAGGGTGGTATCTTCATCCACGTGTGTTTCATCCAGTGCCTTTACTATCAATTGGTGATGTCCTGATAACTTGTTGATGAGCTCGAGTATGGATATCTGCACTGGTACTTTCCCGAGGTACCGAAAGAGATCGTACTCCTAGTCTGTTTCTAGGGCTGGTCCCTTTCCAGGCCTGTGAGATTTGTTCATGTTCGATTGAGGTGGCTAAGGCGTCGGTGCTGGAGTTGGAGGCGGAGGGACTACGTGAGGTGGGGGACACAAGTTTGCTCCCCATTCTCTTGTTATTCTTTCTAATGGTTGAGCGTCGACGATCTGCTTCTCTCGAGGGAATGGTGGAGGTGGATAATTGATCCCTGATTTGAGGACTGGGCACGTCGACTATTAATCTTTGAGCCACGCTGTGATTGGAATTGACGAACTTGCTGAAGTGTTTGTCATAAAGGGGGTAAAATTTGAAGATGGGATACGCAGCGGAGCTATGCCGTTCCATTGTCTTCCTCTTATAAGAAAGTGGAGATCAGTGCCTCCTCCTTGTCGGGTTCTTCCTTTTGTTGGCTTGCTTTTACACCTGGCTGATGTTCAATTGCGTCTAGTATTCTTGACTTGAAGTTTTTTGGGAGAGACTGTCTACCCATGCCGATATTTGGGATGCGATTTGGAGGATGTCATCTTCGTTCTCAGGTTCGAAGTCACATAGAGGAAGCGGCGGTGGAGTTATCTCAGAATTTGGGGGAGTCAAGGATTATGTGGGTTGAAAGTTTGTTCTTCGAGTTTTGAATCACTGTACTCGAATTCGAGTGAAGGTTGGATAGGGTGGAGGGTTCGGAGGAGCGATCTAGGTGATCAAAGATGAAGGGTGTGGGCAAACGGTGGGAGGTCTCAGAGGTTCGACTAGATTAGTCAGGTTATCTGAAGGGTTGACGTGGGTGATGAGGGTAGAAGGACGGAAAGGGAGTCGGCCCGAGAGATCTACTGTGGTGATGTGGGCGATCGGCCCCTAGTTGTGGTTGGGCATGGGATTATTGATTAACCCTAAGTTTTACGGGGGCTGATTGTTGTTCTAGTTGGAATTTTAGAGGGATTCCCAGTTGATATGGTTTTGATCATTCATGTCATGGATCATACCCCGTAAAATCCAACAGTCTTCTAAGTTATATCCTGCGAATCGATGGAAAGTGTAAAACTTATTGTAGTTAAGGTTCATTGGCCAAGGCCGTGGTTGTTCTGGTGGAAATCGGATAAGATTTTGATTACTAAGAAGGCGGCATATGTTGGGGATGGTGTCAGGCAAGGGAGGATAGTGATCGCGTTTGGGTTGGTAAGGGTCCCTGGTTTGCTGGTTGAAGTTCTGGGGCGAGGGTACGTTGTTATAACTCTGAGGATTAGCTGACCAATTCTTGGTGGTATTCTGGTTCTAATGGGTATTTTGGTTAGAGCATGGATTGCAGTTTTGGTATTGGCTCTGATTTTGATTGGGGTATCGCTATTGATTCTGGTTCTGGTATTGATTTTGACCAAAATTCTTTGGTTGGTAATTTCCATTTTTGAAATTTTGTCCCTGGTTGTCCCTGGTTGACAGCCATGTTGACCTACTCAAAGTCGAAGGCTTCTTATTATTTTTCGACTTTGAGTCACTGGAGGCAACGACTTTTGAGGCGATTATGGAAAAGGCGAGGTCCCCTCCCTTAATGTGTCGTTGGATGCAGTTGGCGCGCAAGTGAAGGGTGGCGAAGTCCAAGCAATCTCTTATAATAAGAGCACTTCAGAGAGGCTCTTTGGCGTTGTCTACGACGATGTCAATTGTGTCTTTCTCCTTCGTCTGGCTTCCGATGCGGGCAGCAAATTTCCTCTAGCGTGTTATGAAATCTACAGAGTCCTCCTCAGGTTCTTACTTCGTTGTCATCAGGTCACTAAGACTGATCACTTCTTATATCAGGTGCTTGTACTAGTTCAGAAATTGACCGGCTAGATCGTCGAAGGTGTCGATCTTGTGAAGTGGAAGTCCAGTGAACCAGTTGAGAGCTTCTCCTTCTAACAATCTCTGGAAGTAGTGTATCAGGAGCCCTTGGTTGTCCAAACAGGTTGACAATCATTGCAGAATAATGCCAGATGGTGATTCAGATTCTCGGTGCCATTATATTTACTGAACATTGGTGGTTTAAACCCCGCGAGTAGGCTAAATTTGAGATCTCGGCAGAACCTATCAAACCCGAACGATAAGCCAAGTCGATTTCTCTTAGCCATGTATTCGTCGAGCATCTTAGGGAGATCCTCTACTCTGACACTGGCATCTTTTTGGGTAGTCTAGGAGTAAACCCTATCTTGGCGATTATCATCAAAGAGGGTGTGGGTAGTTCGCCTCAGCGATGATATATGTACTGATACCATGCTCGGAGTAGGCGGTGGCCTCTCCTCTCTTTGTCGTTCTAGTTCTTCCTTGTCTTGCTGCTCTTTGACAGTTTCGTACGCGGCGGCCATGCCTCGGAGCAATTCCTTAGCTTCTTCGCCTCCTTTTTTCAATCTCTGAGCACTGAGCTCTACAAGTTGTCGGGCAGTAAAGTTCTATCCGATAGTGCTGTCTTGTCATTACTAGTACTCGGGGATGTAAAGGGGTGTTCTCGGTCGTCGACCATGTTAATCTCGGAATGACATGGGGGTGAATCGTAGGTTGGGTCAGTGTCATATATGGGATTATTGTGGTATCCCCATAACAGCGGAGTATCGTTGCTGGTCAGGTTTACTTTTTATATCCCTGACATTTCTAACCTTTGGTAGATACTCATAAACTCTCGGGGAGCTCTTGAGAGGGTGAGCATGTGTAGTGCAGCGATAAAGCAAAAAATAAAACTAAACTAAGCAGAGTAGAAAATTAAACTTAAACTAGACACGCTAGTCTGTTGGTACGCACTTTTTCTGAGTTCCTTTCGGTCCCCGGGATAAGTGGCCCAATTTGGTCCTGTAGACTCTGGCTAGGGGCGATGTAGTAATGAACTACAAAATACATAAATGCATAAATAAAAGGAGTGAATGTTAAATAGACAGTACTTGGGTTGATATGATCGCCAGCTACAAATATTTATCGATGTTGTAACACATCACTGATCACACTTTACGGGGTGTGGGTTAACTCCTTTACTGAACGTCGGCCGAACGACTCCAATAGATGTAATCTATCTTGCCTAGCTTTCTAATCCTGCTTTAAGTCTAATTAGCTTTATCTTCTTATCCTACTCTGAGTTTGACTGATCATGGGTTTCCTAGTACTATTCTGACTTCAATTGACTGAATTTCCTATAGCTTCCCTAATTCTAATTATTCTGGTCTCCTAATGTCACTCTAATTCTAATTAATTTAGTCTCCTAATATTACTCTAACTAGAAAAAGGGGGGGTTGTGACCCGTTATGCTAAGGAGGTCGGGCCCCGTTCTTGGGTACCCTCCGTAAGCTCCCTTGGGCAAATCAGTTGGCTAAGGCTATTTTTATAGGTCTTAGAGATTGAAAATTGAATTTGAATTGAAAGCTGAAAATTTAAGGATCGAAATTAAGAAATTTGAAGGTTAAGGATTAAAAATGGAACTGAGGACTATGAACTAGAAGTAATAAATCAGGAACTAGAACTAGAAGTTAAGAACTAGAATATGAGATTAAGAACTAGGATCTAGAACTCAGAAAATTAAGAACTAAGAACTAGGGATTAAAAACTAAGAACTAGAAAGAGATTACCTGAAGCTAAGTGCTTCTTCCTCCTTCCAGGGCCGTAGAGAGAAAGGATTCGAGCTTAGGGGAGGGCTGGGCTCGAGAGAGAGGAGATTGTTATTAAGATTGTATTTTTGAGCATGGTAGGGGGGTCTTTTCAGGTATAGGGCTAATTTCGCGTTTGGGACCATGTGCTCAATTGGTGAATTGAGCGCATGGGACTTTGTGTGGAATCGAATTAAGCGTAGGATCCATAGCGCTTAATTCGGTTTGCGTCGGTCACTAACTGGGGAGTGACCGTCTGGGCTGGTGTCCTAGTTCCAGTGTACCCTGGAACCAATTTCGTGCATGTGTATCCGCATGGAATCCAATTTCGGGCATTGAAGCATGCACGAGATCGTGGAGTTCGGGCGGCCTTGGAAAATAAAGTCCTAGTCCACTTATGGACTGATTCTGCATGTGGTATCATAAGTGGAATCAGTTCCGCACAGTAGTGTATGTGTGGAATCGTGGACTTCAAGCGGTGCACGGAAGTCTGTGCCTAGTTCGAGTGGGACTAATTATGCGCAGATGGGCTTTCGTATAATTGAATAGTCCCCGCATTTAGGGTTTGAAGGTCTTTGGAGAAGGTCGGTCATTCTCTGGAGATCGTGGGTATGGTCAAAGGTTGATCGAACAGATTTGTATACTCCGAGAGGGAAAAATTGGAGTGTCTACACCACCAAACAGAGAAGTTGAATTCAAGTAGACTTAGCTCCAGGCACGGAGCCGGTGTCGAAAGCTCCATATCGCATGGCACCAGCCGAATTGAAAGAATACAAGGAGCAATTTCAAGAACTTCTTGATAAGGAGTTTATTAGGTTGAGTGTTTCGCCTGGGGAGCACCTGTGTTGTTTGTCAAGAACGATGGATCCATGGGGCTCTGTATTGATTATCGACAATTGAATAAACAGACGATAAAGAACCACTATCCACTTCTCAGGATTGATGACCTCTTTGATCAGTTGTAAGGGGCGAGGTTCTTCTCCAAGATAGACTTAAGGTCGGGTTACCATCAACTGAATATGAAAGCTGAAGACATTTCAAAAACAGATTTCTGCACGAGATATGGCCACTATGAGCTCCTAGTGATGCCATTCGATCTGACAAATGCACTAGCTTCCTTTATGGACCTGATGAACAGAGTGTTCAAGCCTCATCTTGATCAGTGTGTGGTGGTCTTCGTGGATGATATCCTTATCTATTCAAAGATGAAAGAACAACTGCAACACTTGCATATTGCTCTCCAAACGCTTCGCGACCACCAACTATATGCTAAACTAAGCAAATGCAAATTTTGGTTGGAGCAAGTGAGAATTCTAGGACATGTCATTTCAGAGGTCAGCATAACCGTAGAGCTAGCAAAAATTGAGGTCGTAGTGAAATGGGAGAAACCGAAGACAGTGACAGAAATATGAAGTTTTCTGGGATTGACTGGATATTACAGGAGATTCGTTGAAGGATTCTCCAAAATTGTTGGGCCACTCACGCAACTCACTAGAAAGAATGCCAAATTTTAGTAGACCGAGTTGTGTGAACAAAGCTTTTAGGAGCTCAAAAGAAGGTTGATGTAGCATCCTTAAAATTTAGGCTTCGAACAATATCCTTGAGATGCGTGCCCGATTGGTCGTAGGTTTGACCAAGTGAAAGTCAATATGATGACTATGATTAAAGTAGCCTTGCTGTGAACAAACACATGTGCATAGTGTTAGAGCTAAATTAGAGATCATATACACCTATCTTTGGTATATGTGCTTTACACCACAGCAAGAGATGAGTTAAAGGAGACAAATGACTTAAGAGAGTTACTTCTCTTTAATTTAGGTTGGTGTAGAGAGTTATGAAGAGAGAGAGAGAGAGAGAGAGAGAGAGAGAGATTAAGAGGGAGTAAATGCAAGGAAGTTAGTGTAGATTCCGAATTGAAGACAGGCTTGAGCAATTACTCTGGAGACGACGCATTGGAGTTCGTTGGAGTCGGAGCTAAGAGCCCTAGCCTTTGACCCAATCGTTGAATCAATCAAGAGATTGGTTTGAGGTGAGTTTTATTTGATTTTAATGCATATGTTGTTGTGCATTAGTTCTAGGATTAATGGGTTAAATGTTGAATTAAAAATGTAGAAGGAAAGGAAAATAGAAAGAGGAGAAAACTGGAAGAAATGCTTGTAAAGGGCTGAGTTTCTGATAAAATCGATTAATCGATTTGATAAATCAATTAATCGATTTTGACTTAGAAGTGAGCTGGGCAAAAATGTTCGATTTTGATTAATCGATTTAAAATCGATTAATCGTCTGTGCACTCCCAGTGGCTGAAAAATCAAGAGCCTGGGAAAACCGATTGATCGATTTGAAAATCGATCAATCGATTTTGGAATTTTGATTAATCGATTTTGGGAATTCGATTAATCGATTTTGGGGATCGATTAATCAATTTGGACAGTTTCTATTGACTTATGTTTTGGACTTTGGGGTTCTGAGAGGGTCTTGTACCTTCTTTTATGCACCTTTCTTGATGCTTTACTTATGCTATGATGTAACTTTGGTCATGCAAGTGAGTACGAGCATGGGAACCGCCTTGGACCTTGACACTTGAGAATTAACACGCGTGAGGTAGGGAATGCCTTGAACATATATTTTAATTACAAGAACATGTATGTAATGATATAGAAATGAATAAATATGAAACTTAAGTGTACGTGTGTGAACACTAAATAAGGAAATTTAGTTACAAATGAATATGTGACATCCCCAGGGATGTGAATGTGATAAGGGCATCAGTGTGATGCATTGAGCTGGTTACATCCCAAGGATGTATGTGAAAATGTAAAGTAAAGTGAATGAGAATTGATAAGGCCTAATATACTATAATTAGCACAATCACATGGTGAATAACTATATGTAGTGCACTTTTGATTTAAGGTTTAGAGAATATCCCACCGACATGGCGAGATACCCACGACTGACTCGGCAGAATATCCGTGACCGGTATGCCAGCCAATCCGTATACCAGTTGGACATCCCAAGGATATATGTTGAGAATTAAACCCCGTCGCCTATGAGGAAGGGACCTGGGTAGTATTAAATGAATGAAAAAGGAAATGAAAATGGTCTGATTAGACGACGATGGAGGATATTCCATCGGACGCTTGATGCTATAGTAAATCGAGGAATATTTAAGCTATGATTTAAGTCTTTAAGCCAAATCATTGTCTTATATGAGCAAGTTGAGAACAAATAAACAAATGTAAAGTAACAGTTACGTTCAGTGCATCTTTTCAGTCATTTAAATTGTTTTTCAGCTATTTCTTTGATACATCATACTGCTAAATATCGTGGAATATATGTTAGAGATTAATTTATATGTTCATTCAGTTGTTTCCCTATTGAGTTATAATGTAGCTCACCCTTTAGACTATACGTCACAGGTCCTGTGCTTGCGACTGCTACTACTTCGGGAGGCGTAGATCCGGATGATTCGGATTACGTACCTGGGGAGAATTTGGAGCCCCCACCTAAGGACTTCTTTTAGAGGATCCCTGCGTACTTTGATTTAGTTTTTGAGAGAGTACTGTACGGCTTGGTATGTCAAGCCCTATTTTTGAGAAAATATAATTAAATGATGATATATTCTTTTGGTGAACCATCCAGGGTGACTGTTGTGTTGTCACTGATGATTCGAGTGAGTTCTTTTGTTCATGAGGTGGCATGAGACTAGAACCATCTTTTGGGTTACTTATTTTGGTGATTATATAGTAGAACTAGAGATTTAGTTTGATATCAGTTCTTATGCTTCTATTTTATTTTATCTTTGCTTGGGTATACCAATGTTCTATGCAGGCTTATGGGGCATGACCTCAAGGGTCGTGCTGATAGCACGAGTTTCGGGGTGCCAAAATTTGAGCTATCACAGTTGACCTCCACACCAGTACTCGCCATACCATCAGGCAGTGGAGAATTCGTAGTGTTCAGCAACGCGTCACACAGTGGGCTAGGTTTTTCACTAAATCAGAATGATAAAGTCATTGCCTACGGTTCACGACAATTGAAGGACCATGAGAAGAACTATCCCACACATGACCTCGAGCTGGCAGCAATCATCTTTGCCTTAAAGATCTGGAGGCACTATCTCTACAATGAGACGTTTGAAATATTTAATCACCACAAGAGCCTCAAGTATCTGTTCACCCACAAGGATCTGAATTTGAGGCAAAGAAGATGGATGGAATTCCTTATTACGATTGCTCTATTCAATACCATCCAGGAAAGGCAAATGTGGTGGCAGATGCGCTGAGCCAAAAGTCATCTGCCCTGTTATCACACCTCATCATGAGAATTTGCATATGGCATTTACTTGAGGATTTGGCCTTAATTGACACAACATTTGATGTGAAGGAATTTGGAGCCTTAATGGCCAACCTTACTATTCAGTTAACACTCTATGATAAAATCCTCGAGTTGCAATTGGCCGACAAGGAGCTTGTAACCATCAGATGGGAAGTAGTTGAGGGTAAATAATCTAATTTCCACATCAAGGAGGATGGATCATTAGTGTTCAGAGGTCGACTATGCATATAGACTGACACTGACCTACGACGTGGTTTTAGATGAGGCTCACAAGTCAATGTATGGTATCCATCCTGGGAGTACCAAGATGTATCAAGACCTCAAGAAGATTTGCTAGTGGAAAGGATTAAAGAAAAAGGTTGCAGAGTATGTAGCGAAATGCCTGGTTTGTCAGCAAGTGAAAGTCGACCATTGACACCCTTCAGATCTATTACAGCCGTTACCAATCCCTGAATGGAAATGGGAGAATATATCCATGGATTTCATCCTTGGATTGTCGAAAACGCAGAAAGCATATAATGTCGTTTGGATAATCACCGATCAATTAACCACGTTCGCTCATTTCCTACCCTACAGTAGATGGTATAGAGCTAGCAAGCTCGCAGAATTGTACTTGAAAGAAATAGTCAGACTACACGACATACTTGCTAGCATTGTGTTAGACAGGGACCCTCTGTATACATCACAGTTCTGGCAATGTTTCCAAGAAGGAATGGGGTTAAAGTTAGAATTCAGCTTGACATTTCACCCCCAGACCGATGGACAAACCGAAAGGGTGAATCAGGTGATTGAGGACATGCTAAGAGCCTGTATACTAGACTTTCAAGGATCATGGGATAAATACTTGCCCTTGATACAATTCACATCCAACAACAGCTACTAAGCGAGCATCAGAATGGCTCCTTTCAAAGCACTTTATGGTTGCCGATGTAAATCTCCGATCAACTGGGAAGAAGTTGGAGAACGAGTACTGTTGGGGCTGGAACTCATCGAAAGCACGAATGAGGCCATCCAAATCATTCATGAAAGATTGAAAGTTGCTCAAAGCCGACAGAAAAGCTATACCAACCTCAAGAGAATAAACATTGAGTGTCAGGTAAACTTGACTCACATTGGTGTTTTTTATGTTTCCAATTAACTATGTATAATACTAACACCACGTTCTTTTCAGAATGGAGACCACGTCTTCATCAAAATCTCACCAACTGAGGGTGTGATGCGATTCAGGAGATGTGGGAAGTTAAGTCCATGCTACATTAGACCTTTTGAAATACTGGGCCGGGTTGGCGAAGTGGCATATTGAATCGCTTTACCTCCTCAACTGTCCAGTGTGCATAACGTGTTTCATATATCGATGTTGCAAAAATACGTGAGAGATCCGACGCACGTATTGGACTATCAACTGGCAGAAATCTAAGGCAATTTCACCCTGACCGAAGAACTGATGCAAATCTTGGATCGCAAGGAACAAATATTAAGGACCAAGCAAATTCCACTAGTGTTGGTATAATGGCAAAATCACTCTACCGCCGGAGCCACATAGGAACATGAGGCAGAAATCAGTGACCAATACCCGCATCTGTTTGATTAAGGTTAGTCACTTTCAAGAGTGCTGGTATGCCACGAATTGAACATGGCCCCGTGTATGTTTAACTAATGTCCACACTTGAAAATTTTGTAAGATTCAAATGTTAACTATGCCTATATCACATCAATGTAAATGAGCAATGGTAGATACAAATTTTGGATATCCAATGAGAAGGTACTTGAGAATAAGTGTGATGAAATTATGAGTGCAGCCAGCCGAAACACAAAACAATATAAGCCACAAACTCTGTGCAGCTCGCTGCAGTGATAGCTTCAACAGTCCAAACTCACTGCAACGAGGATTAAAAGTCGCTGCAACAACTGATGGGTTTTAAAAGGGGGTCGAAACCCTAAATTTTTGTCATTCGTGTAATTTGAAAACCACAACTTTCTCCTCTCTCGTGAAAAAAAAAGTAATATTTACCTTCAAATACGCGATTGATTCATGTTATCGTCGACAAATCATCACGAATCCGCGTGCATGCATCTCCATCAACAAGGATCCCACGATTTGTTCTTCATGTCGAGGTAAAACCATAGATCTCTCCCTGTTTCGGTTTTTGTTGTTCTTTTAAATGGTTTCAAAGAAGAAAGTCGCGTCAAAACTCCCGATTGTGAGAGAAAAAGCTTCTAAGCATACAAAAGATAGGACACCATTGATTCCTAACCCTCCACTGATTTGGGAACACCCATCGATGGAGGGTCCTTTGACTAAGATGTATTTATCGACGATGATACGACCGCATGGTCGATACATTACATTAGACAATCCCGATTGGAGGTGTTACTCACACCCTTCCACACACATTTTTACCCTTGCATTGTCAAACTATTTTTCTAAAACTTAAAAATGGGGGTAAGTGTCCAACAAATGAGCACCGAAATTGATGGCCGAACATTCCATCTCGATGTCCGCGACATTGCCAAAGCGACGCGCTATCACGCACATTTCATAGAAAACCAGGCCTCCTACCACCGCACCCCAAGGAAGTGCCATCCCATCGCATCGCAACCAAGATGACTGGTGGTGGTCATGGATCCGGCAAATTGGTAAGAAGGGCCCAACTTCCGGCCAAGATGTGCTTGTTGGATGACATTTTTTAGAAAAATCTATACCCCCTCCAACACGATCCTACAAGCCCTATTTTCCACTCATGAGGATAGGTGGTTTAACGCACCGTAAGTTATTTGGGAAGGCATCAGATATGCCCACAAATAGATACTAAACACCACACCCAAGCCATTAACCTCCATCCCATATGCCCACCTTATATCCCACCTTCTAGAGGGGCACGAGGACGACGAGAATGACGACCCCTACGTGTTACTAGCCGACGAACCAAGAAAAACTGATAACATGCAGAGTTACACCAAAAAGATGTGGCGTATGAGTTACCAAAGGTGCCAAGTCGGTGTTCAAAATTGACAACTTCGATAATTGGTAGAAGGGGTTCACCAAGAAGACCCAGAACAACCAGCACCTTGGGCTGCACCTCAAATGCCCCCAGCTCAGCAAGTGTCCGCTCAACCTCAGCAGCCACCTATCCAACAAGGAGACATCCTCACGCTGATCGAATTCAATAGGAAAATGGAGGTATTGCCCCAACAAAATTATTTGTTGCACCGGCGACTAGACTTTCAAGAGGACATACTCTTGCGCCTGATAGAGAAGGCATACCCTACCAGCTACACCCCATTCGTAGCTCATGCAAGGGAGTATACGACGGAGTATACCATGGGAGCATCTAGTTCTGGAGTAGGTGCATCTACTTTTGGGGCTAGATGCCGTGAAAAGCAGCCAGCAGAACAACCTGGTGAGCATACTGACCGATGAGCAGTGGGTGTAAAATTCTCTTTTTGGGTCATGTGCTGAAATGCATTAAACAATGGTTAACTCATGTGTATGAATGGTTAAATTCTGTTTTGATGATGATTTTAAATGCATGGTTTGAGTAATGGTGATAAACAATAAGCTTTTGGTTAAGCTGTAAATTTCGTTAAGGCACTGAGATGCCTTTAAGTTATGGAAGAATCGGAAATCGTTAACTGTTAAATTTCTTTTGATCATGGATGACTGCACATGGTTAATTTATTCATGCTTGTAAATTGTGGTTGGGAATTGCACAAATAAATTGTTTTACAATGACCTAATTGATAATTCAATACTACCAGTCAAATAGCTTAAAATTTCTAAATTGGACAATATCACCATTTAGAGGATGTGTGGTATGTGGTGATAACCATAAACTCATTACACGTGTGAACCTTGTTATTACAATGATTAGAAAGTTGATAGAAACCATATGCTTAAAACTTATTAAGATACACTGCCATCCATTAGCAGTCGATCTTACTCACTAACAATTCTTGACAAAATTGCTCTATCCTCACTTCCGAATACTTAGTAGCGGACGTGTCACCCAACTTTAGTATGAACCTTTAAATACATACCCTTGTTGTAAAACTTCATAGATAGATTTTAACGTTATGAGATAGATCATCAGTAAGGATACTGCCCGACGATATGTCTTTTGTCGCCAATAACCATTGTAAATTTTCAAGGACAAAAATTCTTTTAAGGGGGGGCGGATGTAACACCCTAGAAATTTTTAACCCGAATGCACCGAGTAAGTACACGTGTATGATACCGGGAGCGATCTGCACCTTAGACTTTCAAATCAATCATTCTATTTAATGGGTTAAAATGTGTGCCTTCAATGTAGGGTATGTGTATCAGATTGTGTAATTAGTGCACAGGCTCTAATTATGAGGTCATGGTGTCAAAGCATGTAGTGAGCACTAGACCTCATTTTTTGTTTTATTCTAAAAACTAGGGCATGTACACCGTGTTGGGTGTACCGGCTGCACACTAGAATAGGGCTCTTAATATAAATAGCATTCCCACGCATATGACTACATGCGTTTTAGGTTGAGAGAAAGGTGTGAGTTTTAAGTTGAGAGAAAGGTGTGAGTTCCTTCTCCTTCTCCCTGGTTCCTAGTTTGAACAACCATTGGATTTCTCCCCAACCAGTCACCTTCCACGAGGAAAACCTCCATGATTCTGACCATCACAATGCTATTTCGATCTTCGAATCTCTACGATCAAGCAATTGAACGGTAGGACGCTTAACCACAGATAATTACCACACCGATGATCATAAACTCCGCATGCGAAGAATCTACGAAGGTAAATGTCTTAACACGACCTTCTAAACCTATATTTTCGAATTTTAGAATCTGATTATTTCGATTCTAAATCCCATATAAGGAAATTGCGAGGAACGGACGTGTGAGAGGTATAGACGCCAATTTTCCCCGATTTCGATGATTTCGGGCATTGCATGTGTTAAGTGGTGAAAAATGTCATTTTTGACCCTTTAACCTAACCATTGATAGACCTGTGAGCACACTAATAAGCCTCTGTCAAGTGCATTTTATAGACAGCAATAAAAGAGAACACTAATGCAGAAAAACCACTCAAGAATGCCCAAAAAGGGGCTATCTCTCAGCACAGGACAAACCCAGCAACAGCACACCAAAGGGTAGCATATCACTAGACCCTTAGAGCGTGTGGCTACAACAGGGCAAGGCGAAGGAAGTGAAAACAGGCTAAAAACATCCTATCGATTGGTCACCTGAAGACTTCGATAGGAGCTGAAAGCAAAGAAAGGAAGAATTCATACAGTTGAAGAAGTTTTTGATTGGATCTGAAGGCAGAAGAAGGATGGATTCGTGTGGATTGAGGAGTTCGATAGGATCCAAGAACCTATCGAGCAGCTGAAAGGAAAGAAGAAACCATCCTATCGAAAACCTGCCTGAGGCGTCAAGGGAACCTATCGAATGGTTTCTTAAACCTATCGAGATGGAGACGCTGGAATAGAACCTATCGAAGGGAACTTGAGCCTTTCGATAGGAGTGAGAGCAACCCTATCGAAATGATGGCATGCAGAACGGAGCCTGTCGAAATGGTTCTCCAACCTGTCGAAAAGCCCCTCCAACTTGTCGAATACTCCAGGCCAAGGGCTGAGAATGCTGAAACTCTAAAAGAAGGCTCATCCTATCGGAACCTATCGAAGAGATTTGAGAACCCAGTGAAAGGATCAAAAAGCTCTATTTGAACCTGTCGAAAGCTTCCTGAACCTGTCGAAATCATGTGTAAAACTTCTCAGAAATTTAGCTGAGCACACGTTGTGATTTGGTGACCTGCTGCAAGCAACCCGAGGCACTTGGTGACCGGCATGACAGTTCCAGAAGAGGCCCTAGGAAACCCTAACCGACCCACATGCTCTAACAGAACTGTAACAAACTCTGAGGACCTTCTAGAAGGGATTTTTGGCGGGAAAAATAGAGGAGAAAGCTATATATAGAGACCCCCAATTACAATTGGGGGGGGATAGAGATCTGAGCCAAATTCTGGAGATTAGTGCTTGCAGAGCACTTCTATTTTTCCTCCTTTAGCCCAACAATGGTTGGCTAATTCCCCTGGAGTAGCGAGGAGATAGGTTAGATCTGTAATTGGGTAAGGTTAAGATTGCTATTGTGGGTTCCCAGCTACACAGACTACAGATCTGAGAGTATTTCCATTGTAGAGTGATTTTGATTGCAATGTACATGCTGATTTTAATGCTTTAATTATATCTAAAGCTCCTTTGGTTTCATTTGGTGATCGATCGGATTTGTGTAGAGGAGTCTGTAGATCAGCTCACCCACTTAACTGGTAGGCCTCTTGGATACCACCCGATCTCCCTGGATTTGATACTCCTGTGATTCCTTGAGTCTGTGACCTGGGAATTGCAGTATCTGTAGTGGTTTTAATTATTCTAATTGATGTTTTAGCTTTGGAGGAGATCCCTAGGATGGTCTGTGACCATTAAAGTGGACAAATCATAACCTTAAGATTAGTCCAAGCTCAGGCTCCAATTGGATTCGTCTGCTGTAAATCCATGGATTCGATAAAGTCTATAGGATGGTCTGTGACCATTAAAATGGACAGATCATAGCCTTAAGACCAGGTGGATCCTGTGATTTGAAGTGGAGCTTTCTACCCTGCAGCTGTGCTTATAGCCAGTTGAGGGAAATGTGTACTCTTAACCTCTATAGCATGATTAATTAAATCCGATTACAGTGAAGACCAATCTACAAGCTACTCTTCTCCGTTTTCTGTTTTCTTTACTCTTTTCCCCTGCAAGATCTAAGTTTCCAAACTCGATCCAAGCTAGTCTATGTTTAATTTTAGCTTAGTTTAAGTGACAATCCATTTTAAACCTCTCCCTTGTCTTTTAGCTAACTTAGCAATAGTTAGGGTGCCAGATCTCATACAGATCTGGAGATTTATCATATTTTTAAACCAACCTCCCTGTGGACACTCCCTTACTTACTATTCTTATAAAACTTGCTACAATCGACCCTGACTACTTGCAGGTCTGTGTGAGTATGTTCTGCCTAGTTTTATTGATAATTTTAGACCCTCATTTGAGGGAAGGCAAGCACTCCAACAGCATGCGAAAGATTTTAAGGTAAAAGTTCACAAATTGATCTTGTAGCATGAAACTAGGCTAGATTATATGCTTAGGATGGATAATTATGCAAAGAAGTAGGGTTTTTAGATGTAGAGGAAAGAGCTAAGGGGTTGCGAGTTCTGAAGAACTCGCTGCAGCAACCCTGAACCTCGCTACAGTGAGGTCCCTTCTGAGTCACTCGCTACAGCAAGTGCACCTTAAATTTTTAGGCTATTATAGCTCAAGTTAGTTTGGTGCACCTTTGGACATCTGAAGAGCTCGCTGCTGTGACTTTGGGAGCTCGCTGCAGCGAGTTGCCCTGTTCTTGAGGGGTTATGCCTTTGATCTGCAAATGCTAAGAGGACTTCGCTTCATTCCAATTCTCTTCATTGACACGTAATACATGAACATTGTATGCTCTAGGATAAATACGAGAGACCATAGATAGGACCTTCACCTCGATTCATGCAATTAATTTCACACGACTCCGACATTAAGGTAGGGAAAATCTCATTGCCCGATTCTATTTTTCCTCAAATCACGGCTACTGATTTGGTTATTAAATGAACTCATGTTTTTAGCACTGTGTCGCACATGCATATTCAAAACTCTTGAATGATTAAGAACTTGATTTTTGCACATGATCATAGCATTTTGTACTTTACATATTGATGCATTGAGTCATTAAATTCGGATTCCCGAACTCTGACCTGAACTATGATCTGTTTGATTTTGAGATCATGTGCAAAGAGGAGTGGAATCTCTAAGAGAGGGGTGGAGTCCTCGGTGTGTAAGACCCTGTTCCCACTATGGGATGCTCTGTTCCCGCTATGGGATGCTTTGACATGATACATGTACTTGACATTTTGATGTCACATTAGTGTAAAGGGGAGTGGAGTCTCCAAGAGAGGGGTGGAGTCCCGTAAAACCCCGAGGTTTGAGGCCTTGTTCCCTCTATGGGATGCTCTGTTCCCGCTACGGGATACTTACATTAATGCTTTGAATTTCAATGATACTATGTACTCTATGTGTTACCACTCTGATATATCTACTCTCCGATGTACTTGTTCCCGTGACATTTTGGTGCTCTGTTATGATTTTCTTGATCCGATGTGCATTTGTTCCGCATATCATCTGCATCATGATAGGCATGTTTTAGAACTATATTTTTAGTTAAATGCTTTGTCTATGTATGCGACATGAATATTAATTTTGAATCGTTTTCAAATCTATATATCAGTTTTATGAATTAGTGTGACAAAATGTGATTTAGCATTATTTTTCTCCCTACTGAGCTTGGACTGTAGCTCATCCCTCGACTATACGTCACAGCTGCAGGTGTAGAATCAGAAGGGGATCCAAAACTAGAAGAGGATCCGGACTATAATCCAGAAGAGGAGGAAGAGCTGCCACCTGAGAAGTTCTTCCCCTGATCAGCTCCTCTAGACATTTGTCATAGGGTGGACAGTTGAACTTTTGATACTTGGTACAATTTTTATGGATTAAATCTTTTGTATAATTTTTTATAGATTTAAACCACGGTTTAAGTGACGGTCGACCGTCCCCGATGGGTTGTATAGTTTTTCTTATTTTAGAAATAATAGAAATCTCTCATTATTATGCCATATGTTTATTACGTCATGTGCTTTACTACTTGCTTCGGCACTTACGGAGACTTATCAAATGCTTGATGACTCGATCTCTCCAATTATCTATTTAGGGGAAGATCGAGTTGTCACGAAGGTAACAAAGCATACCAATAGCAAAGAGAATTCTGAAATCAGATTGTGTCCTACGATATGACGGCACGGATTTTTAGGTAAGAAAATCTAGGCTATCATTAATCTTCTTAGATTCATAGAGTGCAAGACTTCGAATTTAAGAGTTCTTTCTATTCTGTGCGTGGTGGTACATCTCTTCATGTGATCTTCAACAGCAGTGAGCCTTAATACTATAAAATCGTAAGTACGATTTCAGTTCTTCATTCAGTACGATTCTTAGCTCTCGATCGATCTAATCGAGAAATCGAAGCATCAGACATACGCGAAGCCTTCTCGCCATATTCCTTCACAATCCCGATCATTTCAAACCACGCATGCGTGATCCAAGAAGGTAAATATCGTAGTGTGATCGTATGAATATCGATTTTTGAGATTTTGATTTCAATTAATGAGTATTTGGATTTGTGTGCAAGGAATTTGAGAATTTGGATGCACACGAGAGTAAGCACTGATAACCATCGATTTCTATCACAAAATCATGGCATGCATGAAATTTTAAGGTAAATGTCATAACAAAATTGTGATAATCTCAATTTCTGCGATTTCAGTCTCAAATTACGCACGTTTAGATCGTATGCAAAGATTTTGAAGATCGGACGCATGAGACACACGAACATCAATATTTTCGATAATCGATCCTCGAAATTATTGCATGCATGAGAATTAAAGATAGAATTACTATTTGAAGGAGGTGGAATAGGTTTAATATAGATTATGTGTGAATTAAGGCTTCGCACAAAAGATTTTAGGAATTTTTAGATTTGGGAAAGAAGAAGAAGATGAAATCTGAAGCACACTCGCTATAGCGACATTTCAACCTCACTTGAGTGAGGTTTTTTCTGAACCACTCGCTACAGTGAGTGCACCAAGAAGTTTCAGGCTAAAAAGTTTGGGTAAAACTTGCTACAGCGAGGTTCTGGTGTTATGAACAACTCGCTACAACGAACAGTAACTCGCAGCAGCGAGTTAGAGCTAGGTGACGACACAAGTTCGGTATGTCATCCCCGAACTTGAAATTACACGATGCTCGCGGCATTGGAAAGAGGACAACAAGCTCTATAATTTGTGTGAATTAGCAATTCCACAAATTCAATATTTTAAAGGTCAAAATTGAGCGGCAAGTTGGGACAAGTTTCACATGATCTGAGGTTAGTACGAACTTGTCTATTCCGCCTCAATTTTGACAAAACTTAAAGAAACTTCGACATATGTGATTCTTCAGTCATTGACATGTGTTTTACGAATGTTATGTTATGTAGATTGAGGGTGGGAAGCCGTCGATAGGACTTTGCTTTGCTTCGCACGACTTTGAGGTTAAGGTAGGGACATTTTCAATGCAAAGTTATGTTTTAATGTCGATTCATGGTCATTAATGACATTTTTACATGAGTCTGCGATTTTGAAAATCTATTGCTCTATATATTTGAATCGTTTTCAATGGCTAATGATTTTTTTCCAATTGCACATGAACATGATCATTTGTATTTCCGAGTTTTGATATGATGATTCGTCTTAAATCTTGAACTCCGATATCTATACGTTGAAAATTGCAAATTGCATCATAACTTGTGATTTAACGAATCTTTTAAACTTGAAATCTGAAATGTAGGGGAAATTTCACTACAAGATTATAATTTGATTTTGGATTCATTGATGTCATGATAATTGATGAGCCGCATTTGAACTTGTATTTGAACTTTTGAATTTGGAACTTTGAGCCATTTTGAATTTGTATTTTTGTGCCCTTTTGAGCTTTGTAATATGATAAGTCTGTCTGTATTGAACAAATTGAAATCCTTTTTAAATGTAAATTCTAAATCCGCAAATAAACTTGAACATGAATCTGAATCCTTGAATTTTGGACTCTGACGTCAGAATTTCGTTTATGCACATGAACTTGGTTTCCACATATGAAATCTATATTCTATCTTTGAATAGTATTTTAACATGACTCCTGCAACCTCATTCTAAATATGAATAGAACTGGCACGGTGGTGAAACCGTGAATCGAACTTCTAAATATGAATAGAACCGGCACAGCGGTGAAACCGTGAATCGAATCTCTGAATATGAATAAAACCGGCACAGCGGTGAACCCATGAATCGAACCGGCACGACGGTATATCTGTTAATCGATCTTAAATGTGAATTCTGAATTCTGCATGTGAACCTTGAATACAAATCCGTGAATCAAACTGGTACGAAAGTTAATCCGTGAATCAAACTGGTACGGCAGTTAATCCGTAAATCAAACTGGTACGACAGTATATCCGTGAATTGAACCGGCACAACGGTGTATTTGTATTTGAAATTCGCAATATGAACTTTAAAACCTCTGAATTCTGAAAATTTTAAACTTTGAAACCTCTGCATTCTGAAACTTTCGAACTTTGAAACCTCTGAACTCTAAAACCCCTGAAGCTTAAACTCTGAAAACGTGAACTCTGACATCCTTGAATTTGGAACTCCGACCTTTGAACTTTGAAACCGTGAACTCTGACACTTTAGACTACAACTTGTATATGAACACTAAAACTCTGACAACTAAACTGTAAATCCCGAATAAGAAAAAGAAAGAAATGACATTTGAAATCAGTTTCTGTTTGATATGAAAATGACCTTTAAAATATATTTTCGCTTGAACTCTTTTTGAAATGTAAATTCTAAATCCGCAAATAAACTTGAACATGAATCTGAATCCTTGAATTTAGACTCTGACGTCAGAATTCCGTTTCTGCACATGAACTTGGTTTCCGCATATGAAATATGTATTCTATCTTTGAATAGTATTTTGACATGACTCCTGCAACCCTGTTCTGAATATGAATAGAACTAGCACAGTGGTGAAACCGTGAATCGAACTTCTAAATATGAATAGAACCGGCACAGCGATGAAACCATGAATCGAATCTCTGAATATGAAAAGAACCGGCACGGCGGTAAACCCGTGAATCGAACCGGCACGACGGTATATCCGTGAATCGATCTTAAATATGAATTTTGAATTCTGCATGTGAACCTTGAATACAAATCCATGAATCGAACTGGTACAACAGTTAATTCGTGAATCGAACTGGTATGACAGTTAATCCGTAAATCGAACTGGTACGGTAGTATATCCGTGAGTTGAACCAGTATAATGGTGTATTTGTATTTGAAATTCGCATTCTGAACTCTGAAACTTTTGATTTCTGAAATTTTTGAATTCTGAATTCTGAAACTTCCGAACTCTGAAACCCCTGAAGCTTGAACTCTGAAAACGTAAACTCTAACATCCTTGAATTCAGAACTCCGACCTTTGAACTTTGAAATCGTGAACTTTGACACTTTGGACTGCAACTTGTATATGAACACTAAAACTCTGACAACTGAACTGTAAATCCCGAATATGAAAAAGAAAGAAATGACATCTAAAATCAGCTTCTATTTGATATGAAAAGGACCTTTAAAATATATTTTCGCTTGATAAAATTGTTTGATATGAAAATGCTTCCGTTTCAATATAAAAATGTTTTCATTTTATTATGACTCTGATTTTTGTTTTGAAATTCAGTTTTTAAATGCTCTTGAATATTGTCATTAAATCCCTGTTTCGTTATGATAAAATATGAAATTATACTGAATTTCTCCCTACTAAGCTTAGACTGTTAGCTCACCCCTCGACTATACATCACAGGTACAGGTCTTGATTTGGATCTGGAGCTTGAGGCGCATTTTCTATCATAGACTGGTGGATTTAGACTTGACATAGTTTTGGATTTGAGATTTAGGCTTGGTACATCCAATCATTTTATAGAATGGTATAATTAGATTTTGATGTACATATTTTTGTGTGTCCCTATTTAGGTGATGGTCGGTCATCACCGGTGGTTCAGTCTTAGCTTTAAGTTACACGTGATGTGTCGAATTAGAAATTTTTAGTTCTGCCAAATATTAACTACTTTGATTTCTGCATTTTATGGATGTACCAAGTAAGGTAATCTGTAGTTGAATAGTGTTTTGCGACCCGACGGTCCAGGTTTTCTCCTTGTTTGCTTAAAGTTGAAGAAAAAAAAAATGTTATCTCAGAAAATCGTGATGGGAAAATCCAGGTTGTCACAGAAGATGTCATGTCGTAACTAGTCAAATTGTTAGTCCATCTAATCCATCTCCTAAGCAAGTTTGGCATTAGTTGATATGTCATCTTCCGTGTTAATCGCACTCTGAAGAAAGATTGAAGGTGCTCTGATTGAATGACTTTGATACCAAATGTTACGATGCCGCTTAATCGTAATGCGATGATGAAGAATAAAACACTAATTACATAAAAATAAAAAATAAAGAGATTGAAAAATAAGAAATAAATAATTAAAAGATTGAATAGATCACGATCCTTTTGAGCGGATCAAACTCTTAGTGATCTTTTCGGATAAATCACTCATTTTCCTTCAACAATCCTTCTTCCCTTCTCTAATTACATTCTTCATACTTCTAGTCTACAACCCATTACAATATAACCACCCAATTAGTTACATAACCACTTGATAAGCACCGAACTACTATATTTTATCCATAAAAAGATATGGTACAGGTCAAGGGTTCAAATCTCATGTTTACCTATAAAAAAAAATATAGACATACAAACATGTATATGATCTACAACCGTAGGATCGTAACAGGTTAGCACATTCCAAATAGGGGAAACGAAAACCTTTGAAGCCGGTATGGGGCTTGAGTTTCGACTCTAGAGTTGGAGTATAAGTTGATGATATAATAATATTTCCCTAAATTTAAAAGGGACTTTGTAAAAAGGGCAAAAATATGAACTAACCTAAAAGTCTCCAATGCACTGCGTGAGTTTAAGTGTACAAACACCTGTTTTAAGTGTGCCTAAGTAAAAATAGGCGCAAAGAGGCTTTTATGTAAAACGCCCAAAAATATATGCTTATGCCTAGGGTAGGGGCCATGGTTCAAAAATTTGGCCAAAATCTTAAGATTTTGGCCAAAATACATTGGTTTCAGTGGCCCCCGAAACAAAATATACAAAATTTTGGTTTCGGTTTACCGGTAGTGTATTATCGGCCGATAATTTACCCGAAATCGAAATTTTGACTGAAATTTCAACCGATAATTTGCTTTTTCGAAGAAAAAAAATTCGGCCGAAATTTCAAATGTTCGGTAAAAATTTTGGTTTTGGGCAAGATTGAAACCAAAATGAATATCTAAATTTTGATCCTTGGTAGGGGCAAGATTTTATAATTATATATTTTGAAGTAAATCTTATTATAAATGGTTGTGCTTCTATCGTACAGTCAACAAATCTTTTACGAGAATTTACTTTTTCCCATGAAAAACTGTCATTTTTTTTCCATTTGAATGACAAAACTTTAGCATTAAGTTGAAATTTTTAAAACTACCCAATTCTTAAAAACTAAAAGTTGAGTTTTAAAGGGAAAATTTAAAAAAAAAAAAAAAAAACATGAACTGTCACCACAATATTACTAACACACCTAAACTGTTGATATTGTCAACTTAGCACCTAAATAAATTATAAGTTCATCAACTAAACCCATGTCGTTAACTCCCATTAATATGCGAACAAAAAGCATTGAGTCGACATTCAAATTAGCACACGAAGAAATCATAAGTTCACCAACTAGACCCCTGTCATCAACTCCCGTCAGTGTTTTATGTTCACATATTAACGACAGGGGTTTAGTTGATGAACTTATGATTTCTTCAAGTACTAATTTGACAATATTAATAGTTTAGGTGTGTTAGTGAAATTAGGTGAAAGTTCAAGGTTGTTTTTTAAAAAAATTCAGTTTTAAACTAGTATTAGAGCAAATTGGGAACTTCCTATTTGTGTAAAAATTTCAATCATTTTTGTAATTTATTAGGGATTATTTATATAAATCACTCTTTTGTAGCTGAATGAATTGTAGGCCTTATTTGATAACATGAAAATATAATTACATAGGTGGAAATGAAATTTAGTTTCCAATTGTTGTTGTTTGATAGCTATATAAGGAGATGGAAATGAAATTAAGTGGGCCCCGCTTGGAAATTGAACTTCTATACACCAAGTTATTTTAGAAGGAAACCATTTCATCATTTTAAGTTAGTGAAATTGAGTTTCCCTGTAACAAAATAATAATTTTTTGTCATTTCAAATATAAAATTACTTATAAAACACTTAAAAGAAAAAAAATTATCTTTTGACTTTTAAAAAGTAACTTCAATTTTTATAACCATCATATCAGCATGATCACTATGATTACCACATGATCTACATCATACATTTTTTAGCTAATATTTGATTTTGCTCAAAGTTTGAATTTTAATAAAACTTTAAAAGGATTTATAAGTTATTTAAAATTTTGAATTTTGATCAGACTTAGACTATGGAAACATGATAATAAGTTGTAAGTTAGTAATATATTACCAAATTTTTAGGGGTCAAAGGTTGACCTTTAGGTCAAACTTTGACTTTTAATTGAAATTTTACTTTTTATTAAACTTTTACTCCTATAATTTGATGGCGAAAAAAGGATACTGCCATGTTGATTAATAAAGTGATATTAGGTTTTCAATTTTATTAGTCAATAGTTTAGCCTTTGGTCATAATTAAAAATATCTACCTTTGTTTTAATTTGTCGCTTTAAAATACATTATCTCATTTTTAATTGTCAAAGTTTGACTTTTATTCAAAATTTGACTTTAGTCAAATTTTGAGAAGTGTATCTTGATAGTAAATAGTGATTATTACTGTGTTATTTGTATTTTGGTAATGTAAATTTTTATCAGTCAAAGTTTTATATTTTGTCAAATTTTGACTCTGTAACACAATTTATTTTTTTCGAACATTTGTAGCCCCAATGAGGTTATTATTTTGTTAATTTATTATTTTGTAGTACATTACCAAATTTTATTTTACTTTTTTGGACATTTTATCAAAGTTTGACCTTTTTAAAAAGTTGATATTTGGTCAACTTTTTTACTAGTGTAACCTAGCGATAGATATGTATATTGTTATGTTAATTTATAGCTTGGCAGTATATTGTCAAATTTTCTATTGATCAAAGTTTAAAATTTTAGTCAAAGTTTGACTTTTTTAAAATTTCATTTTCTTTCAACATGTAACGTTATGGTACATACTAGCATTTACTATGTAACTTTATACGTTAGTATTAAAAAAATTATTGATCAAAGTTTTACTTTGATCAAAGTTTGACTTTTATTAAAAGTAGATATTTGATCAAATTTTGACTAGTG
This sequence comes from Chloranthus sessilifolius, assembly GCA_021018995.1. Lineage (NCBI taxonomy): Eukaryota > Viridiplantae > Streptophyta > Magnoliopsida > Chloranthales > Chloranthaceae > Chloranthus > Chloranthus sessilifolius. The sequence continues at coordinate 82,765,771 of CM037586.1, read as the reverse complement.
TAACCTAACGATGTATATGAATATTATTATGTTAATTTACAGTTGGACTTTTGTAACTTGTTGGTACATTGCCAAATTTTCTTTGTCAAAGTTAAAATTTGGTCAAATTTTGACTTTTATAAAACTTTAATTTCTTTTCAACATGTAACCTTATAACAGATACTATCATTTACAACTTTTTTATTTAACTTTACATATTTTTATTAATCAAAATTTTAAGTTTGATCAAAGTTTGATTTTTTATTTGAGTTTGACTTTTCAAACTGTGACTTATGTAACTTGGTAATAAATAGCAATTACTATGGTATTAATTTCTAACGTAATAGAATATCCTTAAAAAGATTATTGATTAATATTTGACTTTGATCATGATTTTGATAAATAAATAAAAAGTCAATGTATAACTAGTACAACACAAAGTGATAAGTTAGGTATTTTTCTAAATAATTTTTTTTCTTCTTTTCTCACTAAATATTTGTTCAAATTAACTTATACTTTTATAAAAGTAGAAAATAATATATAATCCAAATTTTAGAACTCATTTTCAAATTCTTTTGCAAACATACTAATCAAATAAGAGAAATCAATTTCTAATGAAAGTCATTTCTCAAATACACTAATCAAGCAGTGAAAAATCCATTTCTAGAGGAAATCATTTCCCAGGAAATCAGCTAGAAAATTGATTTCAATTCCTCTTTGGAGTTTCCTTGCTATCAAATAGGGCCGTAGTGTCAATTTCTAAACCTCCACTGTTGAGTATGCCCACAGTAGATTGTATATCATTATGAATTTGTTTTTCTTAGTAACAGAAATATTTTGCTTTCTTGACCTGGATTTACTTTGGCAGTCATGGGACCAAAGATTGGTAGAAAGAAAACCACTAAGTGCTTGAAATAGTATGAAGATTAATTTTCCATTACATTGGTCTAAACGATTTATTTGTTCAACTTAGGGATAGACTTTTTTCCTTTGAAGATGCACTTTCATAAGCAAGGCAGCATTGTGCATTTTACTAGTGTACATATATATACATATATATATATATATATATATATATATATATATATATATATATATATATATATATATATATATATATACATCACCGGTAACAATTGTGGGCTTTTACTCTACCCATCGACATTCTTTCATTATTCTTTTAATGAAAAGTGAGTGATCATGAGTATACCATCAAATATAGTTCTGAGGTCCCTTTTATAGATGTGTGCCACATGAAATCAAAATCTAATTATCTAATGTTAGGCCTGTGATCGTAGGATCTATTATTGTGGTAGATTTGGATAAAAGCCAATCTCCATTGTCTAATTCAATGTATGAAACTCAAGCTGCAAATAAAAAATCTCTTATTGCCAATAAAGGAAGTCAATGGAAACACTTCTAGGGATACATGTTCACTAATGTGTACTAATGTGTATGTAGTAACCCATGAGTACATTGGAAGAGTATGTTTGAAATCAATTTGCCGATTGAATTCCGAGAGAATGAGAAATTTTTGTTCTTTGATGGGCTTGTATGAGAAATACTTTTCATTGGAAATTGATTTATCCTATTTCATTAGTATCTATAGAAAAAAAATATGGAAAAAGGCTTTGTCGTCCATGCTATTTCCAAAGTTATAACAGAAGGCCCAAGTTATGTAGTGATATTTCCATGCTATTTCACTAGGCCACCCACATTAAAAAAAAAAAAAAAAAAAAAGATCCACTAGAAAAAGAAGATTTAAAATTTTGATTTGAGAGACAAACAAACTGGTGGGTCAATTCATAAGGAAACCAGCCGTTTGTTATTAAATTTAGCCACACTGCCTCACTGAACAGGCAACCACCTGAGCCCACTGCTTCAATCTAGTCTTCATAACCTGGGGGTTATCACCTGTGTTCAGGAAAAAATAACTAATTAATTATACAAGATCCATTAAGTACTTGTAAAACTCTAATATTTTTAACAAACTACTTTATAATATTTAATCATGATAGAAGAAGATACATGGTCACATAGTCTTGGCTTGACAGCAAAGTGTTAGGCATGGAATTTGGATTAATTTTATCTGATCCTATTCCTGGCCAGGGCAAAGTTTAACCTATTTACTAACAAACAAAACGAAGGCCGTTCATTAACCCGCATTGGGCCTTCATACATTGCCGTTTTGTTTTTGTTCTCTTGCTATAAAAAAGTACATATGATACCTTTTATTTAGGGATGCAGATTTGGTGTACCCAACCGAAAATCGAAAAATCAGTTTTCGATTTGATACGCCCCACACCAATACTGAACTGAAACTCATTCGGTTAGGTATGTTTTTCTTTTCTTTTCTTTTCTTTTTCTCTGAAACTAACACGAAAAGCAATTCAGTTCGGTGTGAGTATTTTACCTACTTTTATTCATTTTTTAATATATTTTTTTGATTTACTCATTCTACCTCCACGGTTTTCGGTTTTGGCAACCCTAAACCGAAACCGAATCGAATTGGGGTTCGGTTCGGTTTGGGACTCTCAATTTTCAGTTCAATTTCGGTGTTAGATTCAAAGCTTGCATCCCTACTTTTATTAGATAATTTTAAAAATAAATTATAATATAAAAGAAGGATACATTTGATAAAACAAAAATATAGAAAACATATTTACTAATGTATATATAAAATACAAGTAGGGCGGATCTTGTCTTATTTTAGCTCGGCCTTAAATTTCAAGACTTCTATTTTAAAAGTCAAAGCTCCATCCTAGGGCCCTCAAAATTTGGCCTTAACTCTAATATTTAGGGTTGGGCCCGCTGGCCTTTGACAGTCCCATTTCCTGGCCAAAGCGTGGGCGACATTTGTACGTCCTTCAAGCAATTAAAAAGTGGTGACAATGTATTAATTACCATATGCCTTGGGCATTTAATCGCCCTCTTACAAGGTAGAATAATATGGGCGGTGCACCTCACCGGGCTATATATATATATATATAAAAGGTATAAGACTATCGGCGGTGCCCCTCACCAGGCTATATACAGAGGCCTAGGTTCGAACTAGTTAGGTGCCACATGCCTCATGTTTAAATTATGGATGGAAAACTTTAACGCACCATGTTTAAATTATGGATGGAAAACTTTGAGCAAGATGTTCAAGTTATATGCATAGGGAGCCAGTTCGTCTTCCAAGGTGTTATGGAGCTCCACCTGATGCCCAAAATGCTCTTTGGGTGTCATGGGGTGATAGATAAATTTAAAAAAAAAAAGCAATTAATTAAATTTATTTTTAAGGCTTCCATCAAAATTTGATTGATTTCAATGATTCAGATTTCAAGATTTAAAAAATACACAGTGGAAATGAGTTTTCGATTTTTTTAAAAATATGATCTAAACAATGCACCGGCGCTCTATATGTCATCAATTTGGTGTCCGCTGCTAATTGGAGGTTTTCCTCAATCTTGGAGGACACTTGAACATCTTCCAATGGATGACAGACACCTTTTTTCATATATATATATATATAAGGAGCTGGTTCCGTCCTCCATGTGAGGACGGTCATCGTCCTCCAAGGTCAATGTGGAGGTACATATGGCACTCAAAACACTCTTTGGCTGCCACGTGAAGCACGAGTGGATGATTTAGATCAATTTTAAAATAAAGAAATTTCGAAAAAAACTTTTTAAAAGTGTAAGTCAATGTTGATTAGTTTCAATGGTCTACATCATGGATCAAAATTTCGTCCGATACCGATACATATCAGACGATACGTATCGGTATCGGAGGTCACCGATACGGTACATTCGATGTACCGTATCGGTCATTTGTATGTAAAGTACCGAACGATGCAATGTATCGTCCGGTACTGTCCGATACCGATACGTATCATCCGATACATACCGATTTTGGGCTCGAACGATATGTACCGATTTTTTGGCATTTTGATCCATGATCTATATTTTATGACTCAAAAAACAGATGGTAGAGATGAGTTTTCAATTTTTTTTTAAAATAATCTAAAGAATGTATCCGAGGTTCATGTGGCATTTAAACAATGTCTTGGATGCCACATGGACCTCCATCTGGAACCTTGGAGGACGGTGACTGCCCTCCCCTGGAGGACAGACACCTTTTCTATATATATATATATATATATATATATATATATATATATATATATATATCTCTGTGTGTGTGTGTGTGTGTGTGTGTGTGTGTGTGTGTGTGAAAAGGAGTCCCTACGACATGGACGTAGAGACTGAACACTATGATGGTGCCTTCTGGGCTGCCATGAAACACATGTTCTCCTAGGGTTCACCCCTCCCTAATGGGGTTTAGAAAAAATAAAATGAAATTATGTGTAGGGCCTTGATTTAATGTTTTAGAAATTAATAATAACTTGATATTTCAAATTTTCATTCATTATAACAAATATTGACTATTGTGGTCAACAATGATTAGAATGATTCTTTTTAATCTGATTTTTTGGATGGTCTTGGATCAACCTTATGGACCTCCACATGGCACCTAAAAATGTATTTGGGTACCACATGGCACCCAAATACGCCAGAGTAGGGTCACGTCATATATATATATATATATATATATATATATATATATATATATATATATATAATCGTGATTAGGTCCTCCATAAAAGTACCTTCATCATGCACCAATGTTTACATAGAGGTCCACACGGTACTCAAAGCAAGTTTTGGGTGCCTCGTAGAGTTGTACGGTTAGATCATTGTCAAAAACATAAATTCAAAATAGGATAGGTCATTTTCAAAAAATAAATTCAAAATAGCATCTATGCCGTGTACATTTGGATGCTTAATATTAGAGAGGGTTTAACTAAAATAAAAAATCATCTAGTACTACATTATCATAAATTTTGCTATAGAGGCTCTACTTACTCTACTTAATTTACAATCAGATGGTGGACTTGAAAAGAATGTCTGAAATAAAATTAATGCAGTTTGCATGAAATGAAAACAAGCAAGCAAAGTATTGTGTGACCCAAGAGTTTCACTCCACTAAAGAGACATTTTTATAGGAAAGTGATTAAACTTATCATACTATATGGTGCGAAATGTTGGGCTATGACAAAACTACAAGATACATGCAGCTAGGATGTGTGTGTTTAGATGAATATTTAAAGTAACAAGGCTAAAATAAGCGGAAATTTGAGACGTTACATGCACAAGGAAGTGAGAGCAGAGTAAGGTTAATGAAGACCTGAGAAAAACAGTGAGAAGGGAAATGAAGGATTGCAAAGTTATGGAGAGCTTAGCATTGATAAAGAAATAAGTAGAAATATAAAACTCGTAAAGATGACCCCAAATAAATGAAATAAGAATGACGATAATGATCTCCTTCGAGTGATTCATATTTTATCTAAAATTTAAACCATCTAATGTAGTCAATTTTGAACTTTTGCCACAAAGATGAGTTTTCAATTATTTTGGTTTTTCTTTTGTAAGCTATTCTATTGAATGTGGTCTTACACATGACACTCAAAATCAATTTTTTTCAATGACTCAAGGTTTTTCAGTTTGCTCTTAGCCTTATGGCGTGTAGAGTCTCACCCGTGCCATTATTATCTCACAATTTAGACAAGCTCACTACAACCGATTAACAGAAGAGGAGTCTGTTAAAAAATATGAAAATTAGGAGCAAGTCCTAGCGGCCAGACCATTACGACAAACCACTGGGTGGGACCTCAATGGTCTGGTGAGATTTAAAACGTCAATGAAATCTAATATGGACAATTTTGCATATTTTCTTAATGTCGATTGCAGCACACTAGGCGGGCACCGAATACCAGCTCTTTAGTAACCTCTCCATTCCTTAGTTTCTTTATGGAGATATTTAGATTACTAGTACGCTATCTTGTATGACTGAAACACCTAACACTAACCACCTATATGATATATTATTTCAACGAATTGGTTAGGAGTAAGATGAGTTTTTATTTATTCATTTGTTATCTAGTTTTAGTAAGCTAACATGAACTTCCAACATAATTATTAACGTTAACTTATTACAAGGAACCATAGGTAGCTTAGTTGGTTAGCCAACACAAAAGTTGGCTCTAAATAGTTGAAGGTTGTAGTTTCAAGTTGCCCCACATGCACTTTTTCTTAGAGCACTTTTATACAATGAAAGTGCAATTCGCTTATGTCACCAAGATTTCGGGTGAGTATTTAAGTTCATGCAAGAAATAAAATCATGGAGGCAGTCTAGAACCGAAAAATTAATTATGACTAGGGGTGCAGCATTGGTTAACCAAACCAAAACAAAAAATTTTGTTTTCTATGTTTCTTCATAATTTCGGTATTTATTTGTCTCTTTTTTTTTTTTTTCAGTTGTCTCACCCTACTCAGACATTTTTCGGTTTTCAGATATCAAAATCGAAACTGAACCGGGCCAAATCGGTTCGGTTCAGTTTCAATTTTCAATTTTCAACCAATTTTGGTCCAATTAGGGCCGGTTCGGTTTCCAGTTTCCAGTTTCCCCTCCAAATCTGCATCCCTAATTATGACATTGCAATTCGCTTATGTCGAATTTTTTTTGGTACCTATGCTTATGGATGAGTAAAGGTAGAAGAGAGGTAAATAAAGGGACATAGGGTCACTTTGCAAAAATTAATTAAAGCCCTTTTAACATTCAGCCTCCTTTCATTCTATAAAAGTTAGTTGTCAATCTAATAATCACCCACACCCAGCGATTACTTTCACTAATGCGCATCTCCTAGAATTTGGACAACGCTCTTGATGTACGACACGTGGACCTAATGCAAATTCACTTGCTCTTAGGTTGGCTGACATGTTAAAAATCGGTTCAACTGCAAGAACCGCGGTCCCTAAACTACCGCCCTCCCTCTCTCTCTCCCTAAAGGGCTTAAACTATCGCCCTCTCTATTCTCTCTCTCCCTAAACTACCGCCCAACTCCCACGCCCTCGCTTTTTTTCAGCCTTTTTTCTCTGTAAAATCCTAAAACTCACTCTCTCTCTCTAAAAAAAACTCACACCGGCCTCTCTCTCTAAAAAATCCGGCCAGTCCGCCACCGCTCACCGGCCCACGGCCCACGCCCCACTGCACCACCCTCTGGTATGGCTCAACTCTTTCTTGCTCTGTTATTCTTCTTCTTCTTGTCTCTCTCTCTAGATTTAGGGTTTTATTTATTTTTTAATTGATTTAGGGTTAGGGTCTGTACTTTTTCTTGTCTCTTTCTCTATATTTAGGGTTTTTTTAGTTGGGCTTTCTTCAAAATTTTTCTTGTTTCTCTTAAAATATTTTCATTACCTATTTTATTCACAAAATCACAAATGCTTTATGCTTCCCAATTTGTTTCTCTGAAAAAAAAATTAATATACCAAGCCCAGGGGAATTAATGATTAATCAGTAATCACTCATTGGTAAAAATTTCTATTTTTTATATAATTTTAATAAAAATTATATTTTATAATAAAAATTAGTTTAAATTTAAATTCATTGTATAAAATTTATCTTTAATTCATTTTGCGCCCCACCTAGATAAGAATCCTGATTTCGCCACTGTTGACCGGTCAAAGGATCATGATCAACGCGGTTCGTTGACTGGCCAAATCACAGCTGAGCTCCTAAAATTGGAACGGGATCAACCTACGGCTCGGATTTCAAAACACTGGTTTTTATAGTAAACAAATAATATACATCCAAAGTTGACTTTTGTTGTTAGCCGCTTAATTTCAGTCGTTGGATGCTCAGTTTTCACACCCTAAGATGACTCGTAATGTAATTGGTCGTATTATTCATCAACATCCCTTGGCCCATCTATTTCATGTGCTACTTCTTGGAAGACGCACAACTTGTACTAACTGTACGTACACGGATTTCACTGGGGCAAAAAATACGGGCAAGTCAAGGTCATACGTGCAGGTGGATTGAGTTTGGTCCTCAGACTGACCGTACATAGCAGACACGCTTTCCAAAAACTTGACATAGCTACGGGATGGTGGCCCCACTATACCCACTACCCACTGTACTTACCGTACATGAAAGACACCAAATATTTTCCCCAGAAAGATAACCGATCTTACGAAGCGTGCACCGCCCGGACTCTTGGTCACGCGAAGATTACCATGCTCTTTAAATCCGTGAAATATTAAACATGTCATAGTACATCATCACACCGATCGCATGGCGTACGCTAATGATCGGGTCGGTCGCTGAATACCAGCTCAAAAAATAATTATTGCTTACTAAGGTATTAAGCAACGAAAGTGACCTGCCATAACATTTCAGGTGGCGCGTCTTAAAATATATTTCCAACGGCCGGCAGAAATAGACGTACACAGCCGATCTAATCGAACGGCTGGGATCATCTGGCTCACCATGTGTAATAAAAGGGAAATTTACTTCATCGACCTTGTTGGATGCATCTTTTACTTTAGAGATCCTATATTTTCGAAGCCAATTAGCTAGCTTTTAGCCGAGTCATTTTCAACTGGCACAAAAAATCATAAATATCCCTTTTTACACTTTTTTTGATTTTATATAATTTTAAATTTTAAATATTTAAAATTAATAATGTCAAAAATAGATACGAAAAAAAAGTAATATTGCCTCTTAAAAAAATAAAAAATTAAATTAAATTAAATTAAATAATCGATACCGACTCTTAACATAGTCGGTGTCGACTATTTTAACAGTCGACATCGACTGTTTACATAATTGATGGCAACTGTATATACAATCGCTATCGACTGTATAAAAAATAAAATAAAATAAATTTTATACAGTCGACATCAATTATATATACAATCGCCATCGATTGTGTAAACAGTCGATATCGACTGTAAAAAATAAATAAATAATTTTTTTTATACAGTAAAAAATAAAAAATATAAAATATAAAATATAAAATATAAAAAAATAAAAAAATAAAAATTTATACAGTCAATATCGGCTGTTAAAACAGTCGATATCGACTATTAAAACAGTCGGCACCAACTGTGTTAAGAGTCGTCATGGACTGTGTTAAGAGTTGACATCGACTGTTTAAAATTTTATTTTTTTATTTTTTTTAAGAGACGATACTTTTTATCTTTTTTTAAGAGATGATATTGCCTTTTTTTGTGTCTATCTTTAGCACTATCGATTTTATATTATGGCCTTTAAATCAGACAATATAAATCATATTTCACATCGATAAACATAGAAAAATATAAATATTTAAAATTTGAAACTATATTGAATATAGAATGAAAAAAGTATCATAATAGGTATTTCTGACCTTTTGTGCTAACTATAAATGATTTGACTAAAAGCTTGTCGGTTACAGGGCTTTCTGACATAAAAGGTATATCTTACAGGATCTGGTAAATTTTATTTCAGAAAATTTATATTTAGAGACGACGGAGATGAAGACAAAAAGAGACGATGTATAATAATAATAATAATACCTGGTCCAAAAATGGTAAGAGGGCTCCCGATGGGCGATCCGTCGGATTCAGAGACGGACGGCGATGACTTGGAGACGCTGTCGTTATACTGCTTATTCACAGCATAATAAAGATCCAAAGCAGGTAACGTATCGGAAAGCTTCCGATCCAAATCAGAGGTAGGCGAATCGAAACCGAAACCAAAACCCAGCTCGATACACCCTTTTAGCTCATCAAGATCCTCCTCGGTAACGCTCTTGCTCTTTCTCCTTCTCATGCTATTATCTTTCCTTCTCAGCCAAGCTTCTTCCCGGTACGAATCGGCTGACCAAGACCGATGCTTGTAGAGCGGAGGCGGCTTCTGTTGGGCCGACATGGTTGATCTGCTATGAAGCCCCTAACACCCCCCCTAATGGGGGCTCCTATTGGACGGACCTGATTCGGTAATGGTTTTGAGGAAAGGGAGGCTGGTGGGTTTGGTTTTTAAGTCTTTTGGAACGTCTGCTGCGCTGGTCATTGCGGAAACTTCGGTTGGTCCGCGTCAATGATGACCTGTCATTTTCGTTTTTTTTATCATTTTTCATATTTAATATTCTCCCCTCTTTGCTTTGCTTTGCTTATGGGTTTCCTTGGTGTTGTGTTTAGGTGCGTCAATCAAGCGATAAAAAGTCTCTTCGGTGCGTAATGCCTAAGCCATCTGCTCTGTCCCGTCCATTATAATTGTAACAATTGTATGGGCCCTTATAACTATGGCTGCCAAAAGGGCCGGGCTGAAACCTCCTGACCCAGCTCTTAAATCTTAGAGTTAATTAGGGTCTTGAAACAAAAAGACCCCTATCCGTTAGGTCGGCAATGTCTTAAAAGTTAAAACCCATAAAACTGGCCCGCCCCATGCATTTCCTTTAATTATATATATTCTATATATTAATAGGAAAACGTATTCGAACCTCCAAGATTAAGGAAAACCTTTAAACAAAAGCATGACACTAAATTGATTGCATACAGAGCATGGGTGCATTGTTTAGATCATATTTAGCACAAAAAAAATTAAAAATTCATCTCCATCATGTATTTTGTGAGCCTTGAAATTTGAACCATTATTAGTCAAACTTTGACAATGACTTTAAAAAGAAAATTTTTGAAATCTTTTATAGGAAAATTGATCTAAGCCGTTCTATTATGCTCCCATAGCACCCAAATAGTATTTTAGATGCTGAATTGATCTCTACGAGATCTTGGAGGACGCTTGAGCGTCCTCCCATGGAGGATGGAACCGGCTCCCATATTAATATAGGTACATAAAATTTATATTATAATATTTACATTTAAATTATTAAAAGAGTACCTTTAAGTCCACCAACCAAATCTGAGTTCACCCACTCTTTGAGTTCACCCACTTTGAAACACATTTACTGCATTGAATAACACAATGAAGATTGTTTATTGTCCCAATCTTTCACATAATGGATCTTGAGATACAGGCGTACCATTAGACAGTCGTTTTTTTATTTCACGTGGTACTGTAACGACCTGAAATTTCCAACCTGTAACACATGGAAATTCTGGATCGCTAGATCATATTCATAATCTAATTACATAATTTCTTTGATATCGATAGAAATAACTCATTGAAATTAAATCAAATGCCCAAATGTCCATAAGGAAAGCATAAAAACATATATAAAATCACCGGTGATGACCGCTCGTCACACAAACAGTGACATTTAACATCCAAAAAAAATCTTAATCATCTCATAGAAGTTCACTTAAAACTATAACAAGTCCATGTCTTCAAAATGAATCTAAGGATAAAATTGTTCAGGTGCAAGATCTACTTCGTGTTCCGGTACAAAGTCTGAATCTTCTTCCAACTCAGGATCCGGAACCACTTTTATACCTGTGACACAGTGTCTGGAGTGAGCTAACAGTCTAAATTCAGTAGGGAAAACCTCAACACAAGTCATACCTCATACAGTACAGGATAGCAAAGATTGAAGTATTATATGTACAAATTAGATTTCATGATTCAAAAGGTGTTATACACAGTAAGATTAGCTATTACTTTTAATTCATACCCGTATTCCTCTTTAGTTCTTATATGCCTTTTCTTAATTTCAAGCATGCTCTTAAATCAATAACTTAAATAATCTCTCTTGCGAATATAGCGTTCGAGCCGAAGTCAAACTGATGGGAATCCTAACTATAGTCGTTTTGAGAACAATTTTTCAAAGTGTGCAAGCCCCTGCATTGTGAGTGATACTTGTGCGATCCGAAGGGTTGTCGAAGCGGTTCGAAGGTGCCGAAGCATAGGATTCGTTCCACATGAACCTCTCTAAATTAAATGCAAAGTTCTAATACCATATATTCATAATCGTAAATAGTTCACAATTCAAAGTTTGAAGTTCAATGAGTTTGCCAAAGTTTGAAAGTAATCAATATTCAAAGGCATGCACAATGTTCAATGATTCTTAATATTTCAGAAGTTACTATTGCAGCTCGCGGATTTTATCGTAGAGTGTTGACCGAATAGTAAGGTTGGTCATTAAGGCTCCAGATTCCTTCACATCAAATGTTGTGTCAATTAAAGTCATCTTCAAGTAGACGCCATCTACATATTCTCGTGGTGAGGTATGATAATTGAGCTGATGATTTTTGGCTTAGCATGTCTGCTACTATGTTGGCCTTCCATGGATGGTATTGAATGGAGCAATCATATTCTTTAAGAAACTCCATCATCTCCTCTGTCTCAGATTTAGATCCTTCTAGGTAAACAGATACTTGAAGCTTTTGTGATCGGTGAATATTTCAAACATCTCACCGTAGAGATAGTGCCTCAAGATCTTCAAGGCAAAGATGATTGCTGCCAGCTCGAGGTCATGTGTGAGATAGTTCTTTTCATGGTCCTTCAACTACCGCGAACCATTGGCAATGACTTCATCATTCTGATTCAGTACACAACCTAGCCCACTGTGTGACGTGTCGTTGAAAACTACGAATCCTCGACTACTTAATGGTATGGCGAGTACTAGTGCGGAGGTCAACCTTCTTTTGAGCTCCTGAAAGCTCTATTCACACTACTCAGTCCACTCAAATTTGGCATTCTTTCTAGTGAGTTACGTGAGTGGTCCAACAATTTTGGAGAATCCTTCAACGAATCTCCTGTAGTATCCAGCTAATCTCAGAAAACTCTGTATTTCTGTCACTGTCTTCGGTTGCTCCCATTTCACCACGGCCTCAATCTTTGTTGGGTCTACGATTATACCGGCTTCTGAAATAACATGTCCCAGAAAACTCACTTGCTCCAGCCAAAATTCGCATTTGCTTAGTTTAGCATATAATTGGTGGTCTCGAGGCGTTTGGAGAGCTACACGCAATTGTTGTTCGTGTTCTTCTTTCGTCTTCGAATAAATAAGAATATCATCCATGAAAACCACCACACACTGATCAAGATGAGGCTTGAAAACTCTGTTCATCAGGTCCATAAAGGATGTTGGTGCATTTTCCAGCCCAAATGGAATCACTAGGAACTCATAGTGGCCATATCTCGTGTGGAAGGCTATTTTCTGAATGTCTTCAGCTTTCACCTTCAATTGGTGGTAACCAGACCTTAAGTCTATCTTAGAGAAGAATCTCGCCCTTGTAACTGATCGAAGAGGTCATCAATCCTTGTAAGTAAATATCGGTTCTTTATCATCAGTTTATTCAATTGCCGATAATCGATATAGAGGCGCATAGAACCATCCTTCTTCTTAACGAACTGAACGGGTGCTCCCCATGGAGAAACACTCGGTCTGATGAATCCCTTATCGAGAAGTTCCTGTAATTGCTCTTTAAGTTCCTTCAATTCGGCTGGTGTCATGTGATACGGAGCTTTCGACACCGATTCTGTGCTTGAAGCTAAATCTATTGCAAACTTGACTTCTCTGTCCGGCGGCAAACCCAGTAATTCTTCAGGAAACACGTTAGAAAATTCACACACTATAGGAACATTGATAAGATTGACTTTCTCTTCCTTCCGATCTTGTAAGAACGCTAAATACCCATAATATCTCTTGTTTAGTAATCATTCAGCTCGAATAGCGAATATTAAGAGTGCGACGATTAGTTGGGTGCCATAGAACTTGAACGACTTACCCTTCCTGAGGCGGAGAGTGACTATATTCCTAAGGCAATCGACGTTAGCCTGCTGGGTGGATAATCAGTCCATTTGAAGGATTACATCGAATCCTTGCATACCTAGCAAAATCAAATATGTCATTGTCTCATGATTTTCAATGGCTATGATGACTGGTCGGCACACTGTATCCGTACTCACAGAATTCCTCGTTGGAATGGACACTGCTAGGATAAAATCAAGAGGCTCAGGCATGACACTTAATTCGGCTATGAATTGCAGTGTGACAAAAGAGTGGGTAGACCCTGGATCTATCAATACTCGTGCCTTGTGAGAACATATATCACTTTTCTAGTACATGTGAATGATACCTAGGTACATACAAAAGTGTCGTGGCATTCAAAAGTAGCAAATTCAAAGACCATTTTATTTTATGCACCTTCATCTAAAACAAAAAAGACTTAGATTGACAACCCATAGGAAATCATACCTTGGATCACATCATTGCTAGTTTGGACATCCTGTGCCAAAACAGCATAAGCTCGATCTAGTACTGTAGGTCATAAGGATCACTGGTTGGTTGATGTCGTTTTAGTCTCCTTCCTTTCTTCTGGACAGTCCTTGATCAGATGCCCCATCTTGCCGCATTTGAAACAAGCTCCCATTGTTCTTCGACCTTCTTCAATTTTATGTGGCTTTCCACACTTCGCCTTGATTCTTTAGGTGCTCATGATGAAGCGACTCGGAAAGTTTGTTGTGCCTTCGACACCCCGGTCGTCGTAGGGATCGTGGGGCGAAAAGGCCTCATGGGTGTGGAAGTAAGCGGCCTCGAAGATACCGTTTGAGTAAGTTGGGAGGGTCGCGGCATCAAGAATTTCAACCTTTTGCTGGCCTGCTCCGAGTTATACGATTGGGTCCGACTTCTTCTGCTTTTATTTTGTTCTTCCCTCCTCTTATACATGTTGTCGATATCTCTTTCGGTGATGAGAGCCAATCTTATCACTTGTGTATAGGTCATTGCTTCAAACAGAGAAATTCTTTCCTTGATAATAGGCTTCATGCCGCATTCAAACTTTTGTGCCTTCATTAATTCTGTGGCCACTAATAACGGTGCGAACCTAGAGAGCCTGGTGAACTTGGCTTCATATTCGCGTACTGTCATCTGTCCTTGCTCCAGAGTTGCGAACTTGACTTCCATTTGATACCACTTAGGAGCGGGGAAGTACTTCTCATTGAATACCTCGGTGAATTCTGCCCATGTCCATGGTGTCTCTGGTGCTTGGGTCCTTTCGACGAATTTTCACCATGGATCCTCTTCTCCTTCAAGTTGGAAGGAGTCCCAACTCACTTTCTCTTCCTCTGTGCACCTGACTCTTTGGAAGATCTTTTCCATCTGGTTTAACTATTTCTCCGCTTCCAATGGATTTGTTTGACCATAGAAACTAGGAGGCCTCATCCTTATGAACTCTTGGAAACCAGACGGCTGACGTCTTTTTGCAAGTATCGCCATAGTATTCACCATGGTTTCTAGTAGTTGCTAGTCGTTCCTGGTATTGTTTCCTACTCTTGAGGTATTTGCAATAGTGTTCCCTATTCCTGAGGCATTGTTGTTGTTGTTGCCTAGAGGAGTAGTATTTGGACCAATAGTTATTCCTTTACTATCTGCCGTCCTTCGAGTACAGACAGTTCTGGGCGGTCTACCTCTCGGAGGCATGCTGACTTGTCATGATCAAGCAAAAGCTCAATTCGATTGATCGTAAGAATCTAGCATAAGGACTGATAGAAATTAATGTCATTGCTTTGAACCTAAGCCATAGCTCCGGTCTCCAAAAGACCTAAAGCGTAAAGATCTGATATCAACTATGACATAAGGTGACACAATTGACCCGCACGGATCTAGAGCCATTGCTCTGATACCACCTGTGATGGCCCGACTTTTCCCACACAAATTTTCTAGGAAAGTCGTGTCATCAGATCATAGATCATAATCTGAATACACAACACCTTTGGTATCACGATGCTTTACTACAACGGTGATAGCTCGATTTTTCCCTAATTATACATTTTAGGAAGATCAGACCATTAAGCACCAGATAATTCTATGTAAGTGCAGAAGCAAGTAGCAAAACCCCTAACATGATAAGCACATGGCATGATCACATGAGATTTCTAAAATAAGCAAAACTAAACAAATCACCGGTGACAGCCGACAGTCACCTAAACAGTGGTCTAAAGTAACACAAAACTATACGCAAGTCTAGTTGAAATACTGTACCAAGTATCAAAAGTACAAAATATCCTGTACTATGCGGAGATTCAAAGAAACAGAGCTAAGGAAAGAACCTCTCGAGTGGCAGCTCTTCCTCTTCCTCTTCTAGATTATAATTGGGATCCGCTTCTGATTCTGGATCCCTTTCTGGTTCTACACCTATAGCTGTGACATATAGTCGAGGGATGAGCTACAGTCCAAGTTCAGTAGGGAGAAAAACAATGTTAAATCACATTTTGTCACACTGATTCATAGAACAGATACATAGATTTGAAAATGATACAAAATTAATATTCATGTCAAATGCACAGGCAAGGCATTTAACTGAAAGCATAATTCTAAAACATGCTATATCATGATGCAGATGATGTGTGGAACAAATGCATATTGGATCAAGGAATCATAACAAAACACAGAATATCAAGGGAAACAAGTACATCAGAGAGTAGATATATCAGAGGGGCAAAACACACAAAGTACGTAGTATCATCGAAATTCAGAGCATTAGTACAAGTATCCCGTAGCGAAAACAGAGCATCCCGTAGCAGGAACAGGGCCTTAAACCCCGAGGACTCCACCCCTCTCTTGGAGACTCCGTTCCCCTTTACGCTAATATGGCATCAGAATGTCAAGTACAGGTATCATGTCAAAGCATCATGTAGTGGAAACAGAGCATCCCGTAGCGGGAACAAGGTCTTACACCCCGGGGACTCCACCCCTCTCTTGGAGACTTTACTCCTATTTGCACATGGTCTCGATATTAGATAGATCATAAATCAGGTCGGAATTCAAGAATTCGAATTTAACGACTCAATGCATCAATATGTTTTAGTACAAAATGCTATGATCATGTGCATAAATCAAGTTCTTAATCATTCAAGAGTTTTGAATATGCATATGCAACGCAGTGCTAAAAATATGAGTTCATTTGATAACCATATCAGTAGCCATGATTCGAGGAAAAATAAAATCGGGCAATGAGATTTTCCCTACCTTAATGTCAGAGTCGTGCAGAATTAATTGTGTGAATCGAGGCAGAGATCCTATCTATGGTCTCCCATATTTATCCTAGAGCAGACAATGTTCATATATGATATATCAGTGATGAGAATTTTGTCTGAGACGGGATCCTTTCAGCTTTAACAAGCAAAGATTTACACATTCAGGAACAGGGCATCTCACTGCAGTGAGCTCCCGAGGTTGTTGTAGGGAGCCCATCAGATTTCATGTGGCACACATAACTCACTGCAATGAGGTTCACCCGTGCAGATTTGGCTTGAATTTTCATGTAGCACTCGCTGTAGCGAGTGGTTCAGGAAGAACCTCACTACAGCGAATCACAAGGTCGCTGCAGTAAGCTTGTCAAAACACATCTTTTTGGCTTCTTCCTCTTCATCCGAAAATCCTAATTTTTTTGTATACTTTTCATCCCAAGCATATAGCCTAATCTAGTTCCATGTTATAAGATCAAATTGTGAATTTCTACCTTAAATCTTGCGCATGCAACGTCTGAAATCATCGGAGTCAGAGAAAATCGGTGACTACGCCTCTCATGCGTCTGATCCTCGAAAATTCCTTGCATGAGATCCAGAACCGAATAATCAGGTTCTAAAATATGGAAATCTTGGTTTACAAGATCGTGTTAAGACATTTACCTTCGTAGATTCTTCGCATGCGGAGTTTATGATCATCGATGTCGTAATTATCGGTGGTTAAGCGTCCTACCATTCGATTGCTCGATCGTAGAGATTCAAAGATCGAAACAACGTTGTGATGGCCAGAATGGCCGGAGTTCCTCTTGTGGAAGGTGATTGGTTGGGGAGTAATCCAATGGTTGCTCAAAATAGGAACCAGGGAGAAGGAGAAGGAACTCACACCTTCCTCTCAACTAAATCGCATGTAGTCTCATGCGTGGGAATGCTCTTTATATTAAGAGTGCAGATCTAGTGTACAGTTGGCACATCCGACTCGGTGTATGGGCTTTGCAAAATGAGGACCAAAAGAACAATGAGGTCTAATGCTCACTTCATATTTTGATACTATGACTTCTTGGTTACAACCCAAGTTCTTTACCAGGGATGCTCCCAAGGAGCTTGTGTACTAGTTACACGATTTCATATTTAAGCTTAAGTGCATATTACACATTCCCAATAAAATAATTGCTCTGGAATTTAGGGTGTGTACCTTGTACAAAATCAGATACGTGTCCATGGTCTATGATTTTAAGGCCTGAAATTTGGGATATTACACCATTAGACCCTTTGGACCCATAATTCATTGAACCCTTTTAACCCATTAGACCACTAGACCTTTCTGGACCCATGACCTTTTTTATCCATGACCCATATATGAAGTAATAGGATAAGTAAGAACCTGAATAACTAGTTAGTTGTCTCAACTCAGTTAGCTAGGATTTGTAGAAATAGGTACCTCGATGCCTCAATTATTGTTAGAGACAACCAAATTTTATTTTGTAATGACAATGATAAACATATGTCCTCTAGTAGACTTTAAACTAAGGTAACAGTTGATATAAGTGTAAGCCGATGAGATCTTACCTTAGGATCAAGTCATGGAATTTGAATTTGGTAGTGACATACTTGTACTTGAAATGAAATGAGTAACAGCTAGAGTAGTGATATACTTGTACTTGAAATGAAATGAGTAACAGCTAGAGTAGTGATATACTTGTACTTTAAATGAAATGAGTAATAGCCAGAATGGTGACATGCTTTTACTTGAAGTAAAATGAATAATAGCTAGAATAGTCACATGCGTATACTTGAAATAAAATGAAATGATTGAAAAGAAAAATAGTTAGGATAGTGGCGTGCTTGAACTTGACATCTTTAGAACTAGAACTTGAACTTGAATCAGAACTTGTATCTGAGATAGAATTGAACTTGAATTTGAACTAGTATTTGAATTAAAGCTTGAACTTGATTTAAAACTGTGCTTGAACGGGAATGCATGTTTGAACTAGAAGTCATGTTAAAACTTGTGCTTGAACTGGAATGCATGCTTGGACTAGAATTTGTACTAGAGTTCATGTTTGAAATTAGGACTTGTGCTTGAAATGTATGCTTGAACTAGAACTTGAACTTAAACTTGAATGCATGCTTGAATTAGAACTTGAAAATGAACCCATGCTTGAACTAGAACTAGAACTTGAAATTTAACATAAAGACGTACTTGAATTTGAACTCGAACTTGAATACTTGAAAAACTTGAATACTTGAAATACTTGAATACTTAAAATACTTGAATCTTGAACCCAATATGGGTACTTGAATACTTGAATCTGGAACTCGAAATGGGTACTTGAATACTTGAACTTCTAAAAAGATGTATACCTGAACCCGAATATTGAAATCTTGAATTTAACGAAGCTTGAACATTAAATACTTGATAACGAATCCGAAAATCTTGAAAGTGAAAGAGATACTATCTTGAACTTGAAAGCCTCACATAGTTGATCATTATTCTCACGAATAGGCTCATATGAGCATTCAGAACTTGAACATGATCTTGAAATGTTAGCTGAGGATCGGGTCTAGTTAGACCAACATGGTCATCAATCCTTGTCTTGATTGGCTAAACAACGGAGAGTGGCGACTTTTGTTTACGCAAATATTGACATCTTGAATCTTGAATCTTGAATCTTGGACCATGGTGGTGTTCTGGTATCGACACCGATTAATTAAAAGATACTAATAATCAAAGGATAAATTGCAATAAGAATAATCCACACATAATCAAAATAGTCAAAATTTATTCTTAATCATCTCCAAACTACTTTTTAAGAAATATGTAAATATTTCACTTGTTAATGTTACATTTGTAGGTCTTTCTGAATAATGATGTAGTAGAAATTTGTAGGTTAATATCTTTATGCTTTAGAAGTAATTTCATTAATTCCTGCTTAGATGTAAATTTCTATTCTTTAATGGATGGTTACTTCATGATTGATTAGAGTACGCTTATGATAGTTGTGCCTAGAATTTTTGTTAAAGGTTAGTTTGATCTTTCTTATTTATACTTAGTTATACTATCACAACTACTGAAAACCCCATTTGCACTTGCACCTATGGAATATTTTTATAACAATTGTACTAGAAATCTATTACAACGCTAACTAAGACTTTATTAAGCTTCATCGCTTACGGTCGTTTCATGACCCAAAAATTCCAAAGGCCAGTCAACAACCACCTAGCCAGGGTTAGAGGAGCTGAAAAGAAAGGATCTAGGAGTGACAATCGTGCTGACAGTTTAAACCTCATTTTGTCTAATAAAGCTACCAACACATGCACTTGGCTTTTGATAGGATCTTTCTTTTATTTTGGTTTTGGTTGGTTTCTGTTTAATTCCATTACTTTTGGAACAGTGGTTATAATTTTGTAATTTTACTTGGATGAACACCGACTCTTTTAAAGTTTTACTATGGAAAAAGTATTTTACAATTGTTTAAATTATATTCCTTACTTGTTGAAACCCATTATGATTAAGTCGTAAGCTTAAACATGCCCGATTAGGTTAACGAAAATGGAAAATTAAACTGATAGTGTTTAATTAAAGTTTTCGCAACTCCTTTGATAAATGAAATTCAATCATTTCCACAACTAAAGCATTTTCTGTGAGATTTAAATATATATATATATATATATATATATATATATATATATATATATATGGCAAATTACATGCAAAATAAAAATGAAGTATGAAGTTGAAATAGAAATATACGAATATGAATATGGATATGAATAAAAACGGCATGTTCCGTCGACGTCCGCTTGCATCGGCGCCGCTAATGGACCGCGAGACCGAGTGTGAGGGGCGTCTCACATGTGAGTGTTTTTGTATCAAAGCATAAGGATTATAAAACTTCTTATTGAATTTCTAAAATTGTTTTCTTAAGATTTGAGTTTTCGAAATTTCTATCGATTGACTTGAATTTGAATAGTGTCCAAGAAATTTTAAAAATCACACATGACATCCTGTTAATTCTTAGGAGTTCTTAATCCTAGTCTGACTGACACCTTTGGCTAGAACCTGTTATGGTTGAATCTGGCTGACGAACATTTTTCTGGAAGGTTTGGTGAAGCACTAAAACTTGAACTAAATTAATACACGTAATAGTATATGAGATTGATTGTTGTGTATAACTTATATAAAAAGAAAAACTAAGACACTTCTCATAGATAATTTTCTTCTTTAGGTAAGAATCTTATGTATTCTACTTATCCCTTAGGATGGTGAGCATTAGAAGAATCCAACAACTACCTTCTCCTGAACCATCAACTAAGGAGAGTAATCACGATGAGGATGCTCTTGAACCTTGGGCCAGTATGTATCGGCACATGAAACGAATGACGGCTGAGATGGCCGCAAATCAAGACCGAGGACGCTCCATGGTGGAACGATTTTAGCTAATGAAGCCATCGGCCTTTATGGGGACTTGTGAACCGATGGCAACCGATAGTTGGCTGAAGAGAGTTGAAAGATTACTGGCAGTTCTACAATGTCCTAAATCTGCGTGGTTCGAACTAGTAACTTTTCTTTTCGAAGGGGAAGCTAGGATCTGGTGGGCGACGACTATGGAGGGAATCCCGACAGATGAGTTCCCTATCTTGTTCCCGCAATTTGTGAGCTTGTTCCATCAAGCTTCCTTCACCAAAGCACAATGCCAAAAGTAAGAGACTGAATTCCTTAAACTAGAGCAAGGAGCTTTGGACGTCAGGCAGTATAGCGTCCACTTTAACTCACTCGCTCATTATGCGACCCGACTGGTCCATGACGAGGAATGGAAGGTGAGGAGATTTGAAAGAGGATTGAAACCCAGCATCCGACTTTTTGTGTCTCCTTACAAGTTAGAGACCTATGCGGCAGTGCTTGAGAAGGCTCTTATGATTAAGGCCGAGAATGTTGAGTTCCTCGCGAGCCGTGAGATGAGGAATCATAAGAACTGAAAGGTTCGAATCGGAAAAACCTTACCTAACCCCCAGGCTAGAAAGGAAGAGAAACCCAAAGAGAAAAGGTTGAAAGTTGAGGTAGTAACCCCTACCAAAAAACCAAAACTCGTAGCAGGGCCCTGCCGGCATTGTGAGAATGCCGACCATACCACAAAGACTTGTAGTATGGCATTAGGTGCTTGCTTCAGTTGTGGGCAGATGTGACACACGACTCATCAAGTGAAGCAAGAGATAACTGAAGGGAAGAAACCGGTGACTCAAGGATGAGTCTATGGCCTGACCAAAGAAGAGGCGAAAGCATCCTTTGTCGTCATTGCAGGTACGATGTTTGTTTCCTAGTAGTTAGCTCAAGTTTTGATAGACCTTGGATCGTCTCATTCATTTATATCGCCATCTTTTTCTAGTAACATAAAGATAGAACCTGTGAAATTTGTTGAAATATGGTATGTGATTACCCCTACTAGTGAACAAGTTAAGATTCAAACTATGTACCCGTCATGCACCCTAGATATTAAGGATCACTCCCTTGAAGCCGATCTCTTTTTGTTGAACATGAGAGACTTTGACGTCATCCTTCGAATGGATTGGCTTTCATTCCTTCATGTTTGTCTGAATTGTCATGATAAGACTTTGACCTTGAGAATCCCTGGTCGACCTGAAACATTCCTGTCATTGATTCAAGAACCTTCGTCGTTACAACATGTATTTGTCTTCACTTCTAATCTCATACAAAAGGAATCCGAACTCACCCTCGATAGTGTACATGAGTTAGAGAGTTTCCAAACGTGTTCCCAGAAGAGTTATTTAGCTTATCGTCATCTCGAGAAATTAAGTTCCAAATCAACTTGATACCCAGAACGAACCCCGTGTCTCAACCACCTTATCGAATGGCACCGAAGGAGATGGATGAGTTGGACAAACAACTACAAGAACTTGAAGATAAGGGGTATATTAGATAGAGTTCCTCACCCTGGGGAGCTGTAGTCTAGTTCGTCAAAAAGAAAGAGGGTACTCTATGATTATGTATAGATTATCGTAAACTGAACTAAGTAACAATAAAGAACAAATACCCATTGCCTAGGATTGACGATTTGTTTGATCAACTGCAAGCTGCTCGAGTCTTTTCCAAGATCGACTTGTGTACCGGTTATCATCAGTTACGAGTTCACAAAGAAGATAATCCAAAGACTGCATTCAAAACCCGATACGATCACTACGAGTTTACTGTTATGCCTTTTGGTCTGACGAATGGCACGACAACATCTATGGACCTGATGAATCAAATTTTCAAGCCTTACCTTGATAAGTTCATTGTGGTCTTCATCGACGACATTCTAATATACTCACCAAACCCGAAAGAACATGAGAGACACCTAAGGATTACCCTTACGACTCTTCGAGAGCATCAGTTATATGCGAAGTTCTCAAAATGCGAATTCTAGTTGACGAAAGTTGCCTTCTTAGGACATGTAGTGTCCGGAGACGGAGTTTCTGTTGATCCTACTAAGATTGAAGTCGTGATAAGTTGGAAGAGACTGACCAGTGTGACTGACGTACGTAGTTTTCTCGGACTGGCTAGATATTACCGTCGGTTCATGGAAGAGTTCTCTAAGTTGGCAAAACTGCCCACGGAACTAAGAAGAAGACAAAATTTGAATGGACCTCTGCTCGCGAACATAGTTTTCAAGAGCTGAAGAAGCGGTTGACTACTGCACCAATCTTGACTCTTACTTCAGGAAGTGATGGTTATGAAGTCTACTGTGATGTATCCCATCTGGGATTGGGTTGCGTGTTGATGCAAAAAGGAATGGTGATTGCTTATGCATCACAACAACTGAAGGACCATAAGAGGAACTATCCAATGCACGATTTAGAATTGGCTGCTATCATGTTTACCTTAAAGATATGGCGACACTACTTGTATGGTGAGAAATTGGTCATCTTTAACGACCGTAAGAGTTTGAAATACCTCTTCACTCAGAAAGAATTGAATTTACGATAGACATGCTGGCTAGAAACCCTAAAGGATTTCGATTGTGTGATTCGGTATCACGAGGGGAAAGCAAATCTAGTTGTTGATTCCCTGAGCAGGAAAGCTGAGCATGTCTCCACACTTGCTCATCTGACTCGTAGTACAACACCCCTGAATGGTACTATTTTGAAGCTTGTAGTAGCTAATTTGAAGTTGAAGCCTTTGATCAGAAACAAGGTGATCGAAGCACATCGCTCAGTCGCTCAGATCCTCAGTTGGAGACCTACAGACAGAAGGTGGCGCACTATCTGACTTTTCTATTCTTCTGACGGAGCCCTATGTTTCCGAAGGAGATTGTGTGTTCCGAATGATGTGGAGTTGAAGAAGGAAATCTTGACGGAAGCACACCATTCGAAGTATGTAACACTTACCCCTAGAACTCTGTGTTGGTCAAACTGTTGACTGGACATTGGTGAGACCTGATTGTGCTAGGTCCACCAAAATTTCTGAAGCACCCACCTTAAAATAATAGCCAAGTTGTGATACTAGTGGCACCCATAGGATACCCCATTTAATAGGATGTGTGGGTTAGAAAAATTAATGAAACACACACCACATCTTATACCCCAAAATTTACCCGGATTATTGCATGAATAAAAGTTTGACCCAAGGTTTAACTTGAAATGGGCTTGGGCCTTGGGGGTGATGACGGGATCATCGCCAACGGATCGGATTTAAGAAATTATCACGAGGTTTATAGATATACCGAGTCAATGAATGACCCATATGATAAAGGTTTGGAGATGTGCTAACACCTAAAGTTAAGTGTTAGTACTTTTCACACATGGGTGACATTTCTTGTAAATCCACTAAAAGCTCAAGGGTAAATACAATTAATTTTCCTAAAATTTAAAATTAGAAATTAAAATTATTTGAATCTCTAGTTAATCTTCACCATTGATCTCTTTGACTCAATGTTGACCCATCTTACACCACCCATTTGACCTTTAGGAAATCTAGGGTGTAAGATGCAACAACTTGCATGAACCACAAGATCTAGGAGAAAGTGGGCATTCACATACATTGGGGACATAGAAAACTATAAAAGACAAGCCAATTAGAGTTGTGTGGTGGATCAAAGGGGTCAAAGGTCAAGGGCGTGTGGGAGCTTGGAGGAGAGAGAGAGAGAGAGAGAGAGAGAGAGAGAGAGAGAGAGAGAGAGAATGGTCATTATGAGAATACATTGGAAAATTGGGAGAATACCTTGGGAAGGTGAGCTGGTCACATGGCACAAAATTGCAACTTTGTCCCCCAATCTTGATCGTCTTAAAATATGACCTTGCAAGTGCACAAGTTCGAATGTACTAGGGCAAGCACAAGAGTGCCGAACCACAGGGATTTGTTGGTTATCTCTTATTTAATTTTGTTTTACGAAGTATTTTGTAACATGAGATTCCAAAAATATATAAATAAATCTACATAGTTTTGGTAGTAAGAAAGGAGAAAGCAGACTGGAATCCCCCTTGGATTCCAGATTCGTACAATAATAAATCCTATTTCTTTTCTATCATGAATCCCTGGTACCCTCACTCCTGGCTACAAGCTCAGTCATTTCGTATATGGCTTAGGTAAATCTAATCGTGAATTAGAAAAACTTAATCGTCAAAGAACCATTGCACGAACCAACAAAACTATCCTACAAGGCCTAGACCGTCAGTGAATATCCTATCTAGGTTAACCCAATCCCTACAAGGCCACTGAATTAAGCTAAATAAGATTGTAGTGTTACTATCTCGTTTTCGATCTAGTCGGAACCTCTAACATGCAATCGTACCATCAATGGAATTCACAAATAGAAAAAGAAATAGAACTTTATTAAAAATACTTATCCATAATACAAGATATCTAGCTCGAAGCTTTAAGCGCGCATCGATTCAGAGATCTCCATCATTGCTGATTGATCAGCTTACTATGTACATCTAATTAAGTCTTAACCTATTACAAGCGCACAATGGAAATTGTAGAGTGTATCGGATCGTTCTCAAGAAGAAGTTATATCTTATATATATATATATATATATATATGTATATATATATATTTTTTAAGTTATATTTATATTTTAAGGTTTTAAACTACTTGAGATATATGAATAAAAGAATTTATTTTAATCTAAGGTGCATAAAATAAATCTAAATCCTCATTCTTCGGATTGAGGTCGTCAATCCTAATCTTCAGCTATCGGATATTTATAAATTTAAATAGTTCCGTTACACTATATCTCTAGTTTCTTAGCATTCGTCGTCAATCAAGTCTAAGATCATATCAATACATATTTAATCTAATCAACAACTTCCTAAAATCTAGGTGTCAATCAAACCTTAGAAAATTGAAGATAGAAAAGTAAAAACCGTTACACTAATATGTAAATTCCAACCTGAGTCATCAATTCAAATTAAAACTTGAAGATATTTATAAAACTATAAATTTAAACTAAAAAATAAGTAAAATATATCCTTCACCCCTCAACAATAGTCGTCAATTGCACCTAAGAAACTACAGATATTACTCTAATCTTCAGCACTCAATTACAGTCGTCAATTGCCCTTGAGAAATCTCTGATATCTAATATACTCTAACTATTTTACACTACTGATCGGAAGAAAATCCAACCTCAGTCGTCAATTGATGCTGAAATTTTTCGATAATTATTCCTACACCAAGCTCTCTTATTTATAAATCATAAGGAGTCAGTTTACAAAGACTTCTAATTCTAATAAAAGAAACTACTAAAATAAAAGATTTCTAATATAACTCTAAGTCTTAATTTTATTCTTCCTTGCTTTCAATTGTTGATGCGCTTCTTGAAAGTTCTTTAATATTCAGCAATAGAGTCCTTCGGAATAGATCTTCATCAATCTTCTCAGATCAGTGATCAGCTGAACTTCTAATTCTATTCATGACGGTGATAGCTCTCACGTAATCAGCAGCAGCAATAATAATAGTAGGAAAGCTTCTTTTCTAGATAATCGCAAATCACGATTTTCTATCTTTTTCTTCTATTTCGTAGAAAATTGTAAATTACGATTTTCTATCTTTCATAGCTTCTTATTTAGACGATTCTCTGGATTACGATTTTTATCTTTTCTCTTCTTTTGCCTCTTTTGTAGAATCGTAAATTACAATTTTCTAGCTTTTAGTAGGCGGAAAATATCTTTTTCGATCAATCGTCTTTCTTATTTCCTTTTGAGTTTATTTTGGCGAATATTAACACTTAGGCTCTCTTTTACTGTTTATCTCTTATATCTGCACATCAGTAAGTTATTACTAACAAACTAAAGCCTAGCATCAGTAAGTTAAGAGTGATAAAATGATAAATTATGCGACTGATCACTGATGCAGACTCTGATTGATGATTACATCTAGTCTCCCTCTTATTCTAGAACTATTCCTAACCTAAAACTATGGAAACTCAGGGCAGAGTCCTCTAGAAAGATTCCGGCGTGCGAGTCCCTTAAAACTAACCCATAGAGTCCTTATTTATAGACTACAAGGCCCTAGAATAGATATACACGACAAGGACTCCCTAGATCCTAAAAATCCTCCAAGGATGATGACTATAAAAGATAATCTGCACGGTTTGGAGTTATCCAGCCTATTGAAGAGATTCCCAGAGAAGATCTCGGATTTTAGAAGATATCCACAGCTGTGCGCTCCTGGTTTTTCACCCAAAAACTCTATTTGGACCGGTCGAGTTTGGAGCACCGACCGGTCGATTTTAGTTTCCTTCTCCAGGTAGGAGATGACTCGCAAAGACTTCAACTTCACTTATTCTTCTGACCGGTCGAATTAGGCTGGATGGGTCGAGTAATTCTTCTGAGGATGCTAGCATTCTGCTCTTCCAGTTTCGACCGGTTGGCTGAGTTCTGACAAGTCTCTCTTTACACTTCTGAGGCCCTTTTGGAGTTTTGACCGGTCGAAAGTGATGCTTCGACCGGTCCATTTAAGCTTGATTCTCTTTAGTTGGAAACCTCCTCTGTTGCGTTGTTTCGACTAGTCTAATTAACCTTTTAAAGCATTCCTTCAGCTACATCTCCCTAGATCCTTGCCTTTTGCTTGGGTTTCTTCATAACTTTGCACTTTTAAACTTTTTAGCAATTAATCGACTTTCGCACCTGTTGTAACACAACACGAACTAAAAGCATGTATTAGTGGTTACATGAGGTCTAACAAGGCCGAGATTTGGGAATAATTTGTACAATATTTAGGGTCTGATCACCCTGAAACCTCAACTTTGCTAGTCCTCGAGCAAAGGCAACATTAAACTATAACCCGAAAGTAAATTAGTCTACAAACTAATCTAAGAAATTAAACGAACCACTTTCGTAGGGAGCACGATTGCATTTAGCATATGCAACAAGCCTTTAAACCCCTAGGTGATCCCTAGTGGAGGAGTTGTGTCTCCTGAGAGTTTCAGTGAAGACACTCACAAACTTCCAAAACTATTTCAAAACCATTGGTAAAAGAATTTTCAAACTAATTTTCATATAATATATATATAGTTACAAATCAAAACTTGTAATCATGTCAGCATGCAAATTCTTATTCTAAATACCGATACCATGACAGTTCCACTGTTATCTATTCCAATCAGCCTAATGCTCCGATCCTTGGACCAATTTTTCCTTCATGCCCAGAGTGTTATGTGTGCAAGTTCCAATGCTAAAATCTTTCTATCTTTGGATCAATCCAAACCTGGAATCATCGAGTCCGAAGTTTCAACTCAATCCTCACTTTAGGCATACACTCTCAACAAGGTCACTTCAATGAATGGTCTAAATTTTGCTCACAAGTGGGATGGAGTTACAACATAATTTAAAGGATCCCACATGATAAAAAAAGACGATGTATCAAAGAAATCAAATAGTAACCTCATAAAAGAATGATGTTTTTTTCTTATAGATGTTATACTATGTACCATAGTTATTGCATTATCGCCCTCCACAAGGCATTTACCACCCGAGCTTGGATAAAAAAGATCTTCTTGAAGATTGTAATGGGGCTTGGGTGAAGGTTAAGATGAAAGGGGAAGTTGGGATTCAAACGTCCTGAGAAATCAAAAAAGAACTTAATTTGATTTTCTATTTTCGCTTCTTTCTTCTTTGAATTTTTCAAAATTTCTCTTTGTTTTCTTTTCTCAACTCTTTCTTCTTCTTTTTTATTTTTATTTTTTTTATTTCTTCTTGTTCTTTGGATACCACCTTATATTTCTACTCTTTTCACAAATATATATATATATATATCTCCCTTTTTCAGCTTTTAATTTTGTCATAGGCTTTTTGCAAGTATATCTCTCTATTCCCATATACTTCCTCTTTTGCTCTCATTCCTCTTTCCCAATTTATCAAAGATTGAAGGGTAAGGATTTGCATTTATAGCTCTGGTGTGGGGTATGGTTAACATGGCTCATCAAGAAACAAATAAGGGCAACAAAAAATTTCAATTCAAGCTCAAAGGGGTACAAAAGATAAATGAGTATAAGGTGGGGGATTTTGGGCACAAACGAGCCAATAGATGACCTTTGATCATTTAATTTCTCAGTGGTAACGATGCCTATTTGTTTTGGGCTCAAACACAATAAGTTCTAACATAATAATATGAACGATGCATGATCAACAAACCAAAGTAGAACATATGAGATTTGAACAATTTATCACGAATTTCAAAGGTACTCCGGATTTATTTTCATCACTCATCAAGAACGACGGACAAAGGTTCAAAAGCTCACTGGTTTTAGTCGATTATTGGAATTCTAAAATTCCAGATTCAAACTATTCCATTGACTTCCAAACCTAAACATGGCAAATGGTGTATAGAAAATTTCTAGGTATGAAATTCCGGCTGATCCTTAAATGTTCACATTGGGGACAATTGTCCTAAATAATCGTGGTTTTGTCATGTCATAGGTGTGTAAAAATTAAAATTTACTTGTATCTTTCCCTATATTTTGAAAACTTCGGCAAAATATTTTTGATGGTTTTAAAATAAGGTTTTGAGGGTATTTAAAAACAGTGGTTCAATAGGTGATGGAGGACATTTAATATCATGAACCACACAGTTGGGCACAACACTCCCAAAGCTAAGTGGTGCTATGTCCTCATTACACAAAACTAAAAATACTATACAAGCAATAAAGCAATTATAACGAGGTGTGAAGTGGTCAAGCAATAAGCACTGTAGCGTGGACAAACCGAGCCAAAATGCAACATTAAAATCATTCGACAAGTTGGGTCATAAACCCAAAAATTAAACATATGGGAAAAGAGGAACTATGTACCTCCCCCAAACTTGTTCGATAGGACCATTCACACATCCATAGAATTGTTAGCAACCATAAAATTAACAAACGAAAAAAATAAAAGAGACTATATATATTTAAATAGTGTAATTTATAGACACCATTTGGACAAAAATTTAAAACCTAGGAAAAAGCTATAGAGATTTGAACAGTGGCAACGACTCA
The DNA here is from genome assembly GCA_021018995.1 of Chloranthus sessilifolius. Classification (NCBI taxonomy): domain Eukaryota; kingdom Viridiplantae; phylum Streptophyta; class Magnoliopsida; order Chloranthales; family Chloranthaceae; genus Chloranthus; species Chloranthus sessilifolius. The sequence goes on along the minus strand of CM037586.1, from coordinate 82,735,522 downwards.
TGAGGTATAGGCACGATGGAACTGTGGTCTCCAAAAAGGAACCGCTCTCTCAAAAAGGTATTCGTCTCTAGGGTCCGAGTTACCCTCAACTTGTATCCAGAAGGGACAGATAACTAGACCCAGCAGCGGAGTCATGCCGAAGGCGGTGGTGGAGGCAGAGATGGTGCCCGACGGCGCTGAGGTTTGGGAGGGAGAAGAGGAGAAGTCGGCGAAGAAGGGGGCGCTGGATTTGAGAATTCGACATCCAAAACAAATAGGAGAATAGCCTCCCATATGTCCTTCTCGGCTTCTGGCATTGTGGTAGCCCCTCTTTGCAAATGACCAGTGATGGCCCTTCGAATTGCCGACCTGTCTAGTTCATCGGCCATGGTGAAAGAAAAAATAAAGGTTTTAGAAAAAGGGTTTTGAAAGAAAAAGATAGATGAAATGGGCGAAATTGGTGCTGGATTTATAGTGGAGAGTGGTGGAGAAGATGGAAGGTCATGTTTAATGAGGAAGTTGGAAAGGCGCGCGCCAAAAGTTCAAATGACACAAGGCTCAAAGAAGAAGAAAACTGTTTGGGGAAAACTAGGTCAAGACCGGTCAAAAATAGATTTCGATCGATTTGAAGGGCTTTAAATAGCCCAACGCTAATAAATTTGACCTTACGGTCTAAAAATTAGAGAAAATTGAATTTCTCTTACACTGCCCCGATTCTGAGGTACAGGGTGGCTATTCGACCAGTTGAAATCTACTTTCGACTGGTCTGTACATAGCAGAAACCTAGTGTTACTGTGTATCTTCCTATGTGAGCATCCTGACCAGTCGAAAACCATTTTAATGGGTCAAAACCTGTTTAAGAACTCTGTTCTCAGCCCAAATTACACTGACACATCCTAAAAGCTTAGATTAATAATTTTATAATTGCTTGGGTTGCTTCCCAAGAAGCGCTGCGGATGCGTCGGTAGCTCGACAAGGTCAAAGTGCTCATCAGAGCTTTGGCGGATCAGAGGAAAACGATGTCTCCCCAGTCATTGCTTTGCCTTTCCGAACATCAACTGGTCACGCTGGCAACTAGGCCTCCTTTTTTAAAACTACAGTTAGCTCCTCAATCTGAGTAGCCAGAACAGCTCGAGAATCTGTGAGAGCGCGAAATAAATTCTCATGGTGTTGGCTCTATTGCTGTCAGGTCCGAACTGTCAGTAGTAAAGCCTCCTCCCAAGAGTCATTCCTGCGAGGCGAATGATGTTGCTATCCCATAAATGGTGGAGCATGCATTGACCTGAAAGGCTGATTATTTCTCTGCATCCCATTGTGTTGTCGAGACAGACTTGGGTGGTTCTTCCAGGTTGGATTGTAAATATTTACCCAACCATAATTATTATCCAAATGCTGGAAGGAACATACTACAGTCAGATGATCTAGGGTTACCATGGGGGGCATAGGGGCAGCAGGATACACAGGAACCCGTTGGGCCTGGTTCTAGTTAAGACCATGAATCTCATCTCTTTTTTATGTTGGATGCAATTTATTCCCAACATGGATTGGAGTTTTATTTTCCAAAGTTTGAACTTTGGAAGAAAATTCATCCTAGATTTCAAGTTGTACAACCCTCCTCGCTTAGGAGGTGTGCTTCCTAATATCTCCACTCCAGTCCTACTAGGTGTCAGGTGTGGCATCAATTCCACACTGAGGGTCCATAAAAATTCTCATGCGTCTGTTGCCATAACTGAGAGGAACATACCCCCATAGGTATCATTGATCCATTGTCGGGTTCGATCGTTCAAATCTTCATAGAAACTGAGCACCAATTCCCAGCACGGAACCCCATGATTAGGGCAACTCAGCAGAAGCTCGTTGAAGCGATTCCAGCATTTAGCAAACGACTCTTCCGGGATTTGATAATATGCCAAAATTATTTTCCAGAATTGACTTGTCTTACAAGTTGGGAAATATTCATGAAAAAATACATACTGCAACTCCTCCCAACTAGTAATTGAGTCAATGGGCAAAGAATGGAGCCACTGCTTTTCCCTATCCCTTAGTGAAAATGGAAAAAATCTCAACCGAGTGGCCTCTTCTATTAAGTTTTTAATCTTAAATAAGGCCCAGATTTCCAGAAAGTTAATTAAATGCAAGTGGGAATCTTTGTTACCATGCCTACGAAAAATTGTAAAAGTTGAATTACATTAGGCTTGATTTCAAAGACCTCATTCCCGGTGGCTGTAGTTACTCAAATTACACGAGGGAGGGGCTAAACTTGCTAGTGTGTAATACTCCCTCAACGTTCTAGTCATATGGTCTCCTCCCACCATGATAAATCTGATTGAAAAATAGTGTGGGGGGCTAGAATGTTCACTATTCTGACGTTGTGAGATGAACAAGAGCTAGCGTGAATCTGTCGGCTCGTTCACTCAGGCTCAAGATCTGATTGCACAAGAGAGAAGAGAACGACAACCACACTATGATAGAAACAAAGAAAATCGTAATGTGTAAGTCAGTTACTGAAAATCGTAAGTACGCACCTTAGCTTCTCGCAGCGTCCCGTGAGAAGCCTTTGATACGTCTCACAACTCACGATCTTCCAAGCCTAAAACGAAAACAGAAGTTACAGTTAGTATAATGGTACAAAAATATAGTAAAATTGAATTCAAATAAGAAATAAAGCCAGAATCCTCGACAACGATGCCAAAAACTTGATCGTCTTAAAATATGACCTTGCAAGTGCACAAGTCCAAATGTACTAGGGCAAGTACAAGGGTGTCGACCCACAGGGATTTGTTGTTTATCACTTATTTAATTTTTTTTTATGAAGTATTTTATAGCATTAGATTCCTAAAATAAATAAAGAAATCTACATAGTTTTGGTAGTAATAAAGGAGAAAGCAGACTAGAATCCCTCTTGGATTCCAGATTCGTACAATAATAAATCCTATTTCTTTTCTATCATGAATCCCTAGTACCCCCGCTCCTGGCTACAAGCTCAGTCACTTCGTATATGGCTTAGGTAAATCTAATCGCGAGTTAGAAAGACCTAATCGTCAAAGAACCATTGCATGAACCAACAAAACTACCCTACAAGGCCTTGTCTGTCAATGAATATCCTATCTAGGTTAACCTAATCCCTACAAGGCCACTGAATTAAGCTAAATAAGATTGCTGCATTACTATCTCGTTCTCGATTTAGTCAAAACCTCTAACATGCAATCGTACCATCAATGGAATTCACAAATAGAAAAAGAAACAGAACTTTATTAAAAATACTTATCCCGAATACAAGAGATCCAATCCGAATCTTTAATCCAGTCTCCCTCTTATTGTTGATGTAGAGATCTCCTTCATTGTTGATGCAGACTCTGATCGATGATTGCATCCAGTCTCCCTCTTATTCCAGAACTATTCCTAACCTAAAACTACGAAAATTCACAGCAGAGTCCTCTAGAAAGATTCTGACGTGCGAGTTCCCTAAAACCTTAGGGTCCTTATTTATAGATTATAAGGCCCTAGAATAGATATACACGGCAAGGACTCCCTAGATCCTAAAAATCCTCCAAGGATGATGATTATATAAGATAATCTGCACGGTTTGGAGTTATCCAGCCTCTCGAAGAGATTCCTGGAGAAGATCTCAGAGTTTAGAAGATATCCACAGCTGTGTGCGCCTGTTTTGTTGCCCAAAAACTCTGTTTGGACCGGTCGAGTTTGGAGCATCGACCGGTTGACTTTAGTTTCCTTATCCAGGTAGGAGACGACCCACAAATGCTTCATCTTCACTTATTTTCCTGACCGGTCGAATAGGGTTGGACCGGTTGAGTAATTCTTCTGAGGATGTTAGCGTTCTGTTCTTCCAGTTTCGACTGGTCGGCTGAGTCCTGACCGGTCTCTCTTTACACTGCTGAGGCCCTTTTGGAGTTCTGACTAGTCGAAAGTGATGCTTCGACCGGTCCAACTAACCTTTTAAAGCATTCCTTCAGCTACATCTCCCTGGATCCTTGCCTTTTTCTTGGGTTTCTTCATAACTTTGCACTTTTAACCATTTTAGCAATTAATCGGCTTCCGCACCTGTTGTAACACAACACGAACTAAAAGCATATATTAGTGGTTAAGTGAGGTCTAACAAAGCCGGGATTTTGGGATAATTTGTACAATATTTGGGTCCGATCAAACTTCCCCTAGCAAATTTCCAAATTTTCAAGGGCTCCCCATTTCACTTTCAACTTCATCTTCCTCCTCTCTCCCAATATCCATTAGAGCTCCTTAGAACCCTAGTTTATAGAAAAATATCCCCCTTCAATCTAACCCTTAAACCAAAGATCTAACACCACCACTCTACTCCCCACACCCTCCACAATCCCATATAAATTTTTGAGCCCCATTCCATCCCTTTGAACTACACGATTCAAGGTACTAGCTTAGCCAAGGTAAAGTCTTAGTCTAGTTTTTATTTTGACTCCTAGCCTTGTAGTATTTGAATTTTCTTTAGTTTTAGGGTCTTTTCTTGCTTTTGGAAAGCTAAAATTTTAGAATGACCATATTCTTACATGGGACCAGCACATTATAGCCCTTGGATGTGATCTATAGGATCACTTTAAAGCCATCCAATGGTCCATGATGGCAAAATCGGCCTAGACCACTAGATCTTTGTGTTTTGATGTTTTTCTTATAGATTCCATGAGTGGATTTGATTTTTATTTCAATAGTATGAATAAATTCTGGATTAATGGGTATAACTAAGATGGGGTGACCATGCAGGTGATATTTGAGCACATGCAAGGCCATCCAATGGCGTAGATTGATCCAAATTGGGTCAAATCAAGCTATTACACGCTTTAGTGGGATATTTCTTGCATTTTTGTAAAGAAAGTTATAGGATTTTGTATATATATGTTTTATGAAATCTGGAATGAAGTTGAACCTGAGCATGGGATGACCATGCATGCGATCTTCACACACATGCAAGGCCATCCAATGGTCCCAAATGATCTAGAAAGTCAAACTATGTCATTTTGTAGCATAGCTTGAATATTTGGTATTTTTGAAAGCATAAAATGGTATTTTAATATGGATTATTTTTTAAATTCTATAATGGGACATGGACCTGAGACAAATGGTACCATGCATGTGATCTTGGTACACATGCAAGACCATCAAATGGCTTAGATTGACTACGAAGGTCAAATTTTGGAAATTAGAGTCTTTCTTTGGATTTCTTAGTATAATAAATGCTTTTAAAAATATAGAATTTCAAATTTTCTGGTCACACATGGGACCAGTGACCTGTGATGTTAATCTTGTGATCTAGGTGATCACACAAGACCATTCTATGGTCAAGATATAGTCAACTTTGACCATCATGCACTAAGGTGTAGAAAAACTTGGAATTTTTTATTTTCTTGATTATGCAATGCAATTTGGGATAAATAATTCTTGTAGATAAGTGAAATAAGCACAGTAGATTAGGTTTATGAGTTCTTGACCCTGTGATTCATCATTTATTTCATGGATTTTTAAGTCAAAGATTGGTAAAAAAAATACATCTTTTACTATGAATAGTGTAGAATTGATAAATGATGATTCTTTGCATAGTTTAATCATAAAAATTATGTTGTGATATTTGATGTATTTTTATGGATTATTAATGTGTGATTTCAGATGTTTAGTTATCATGAAATGATTTGATGATGCTTAAAATGTATGGCTATAGATCGTCTAATATTTAGAATAACTATATGCGATCTAGTGTAGAATTTTGGCCTAATTTTTATGGAATTAGGATAGGATTTTAAATATGATCTAATGGCTGGAATATAGTGACATGGTCATATCTCAGTAAAAAAAAATCATTTATTGACCATGATAAATATCTAATCGAATGGTCCCCATTAATCGGTTTAAAACTTGTTTGTTTTTGCTAGGATTTTCTTAATAGAAATCCCTAAAACTTGCTTGCTTTCAACCATAGATTCTTGATATCTTGAAAGATTATACAAGATTAGAAAATTTGGAAAAGTATACGTTTGTCCCTTGACTTTGATCATGGGCATTTCAATGGTATTAGATGCATGGACAGGAGTAAATGAATGGATAGGTCAAAATTGTAATATAAGAAAGAGGATTTAGAAATTGCTTAAATAAGGATTTTTCTACTCTATAAAGGGGCTTTTATATAAAGAGTTTCCAAAAAGGAAATGGGATTTTTAAAATATAAATCCACCTGATATGATAGGCTCGATCGGATGGCTCCTAAAGCCTAATCCGATAACATTAAGAAAATTTACATTGGAGACTAGAAAAGTTTCGGTAACCAATTAACGCTATTTAAATAGATAAGATGACCCAGAACTTGATCCCGATGGACCTGGGATTAGCTTGGGAATATCCCGGACCGATACCCGATAATGTGTGGCATTGGATAGACCACTAGGTGGACCCCACCTAAGCCTCAAATATGTGGACCTTGCAACCCACAGAAATCAGTCTCGGAACAGCAAACAGAAAAATTAGAAATAAGTTCTAAAAAAATCCTTAAAAATTATGGAACATGCTTTAATGGGTTCCCGATGCCCGGTTAAAATTTTAGACCCGAACCCCATACGGTTTGAAGGTTAAAGTACCCGGAATAAAATGCAGCAAATCTGCCCTATTGCACCTAAAAACAAAGCTGTAATAACTTTAGTTTTCGAACCCGAACACTTATCGAAAAAATCTAAGATTAATTAAACATAGCATTAACATATCCTTAAAGCCTGGGATATATTTCATGCCTCAATTCAATCAGAGCTGACAGTGAGAAGATCGGCAAATTATATCCCAGAATTTTGGTAAATGGCACACAGTTAGAAAACAGACCCAACCTTTGATCGGATGGACCTGATTATGTCCTGATCCATTGACTTTTGACTTATAAAATATCAATAAAAACGTTGGGGAATTGACAGATATTTCCAAAGAGTCGCTAAGTGCCTGATTCCCTTGTCGGAGCTAAAAGTTATGGACCCGACACCGAGGCACAATAAATCTGGCCCAGAACCCTGATAAAATAGAACAGATCTCGGTGATCTGCCTACCACAATCAACCCTGATCTTATTTTTGGGTGCCACCACTTGAGAAAGATGCTCTCATCAGTGTTCTTGCCTACAATTTTGGAATCATTCAAAAATTCAATCAAAGACAAAAATGGCGGCCGACTTACTATAAGATATTTGCCTTTCTTTTGAAAATTCGGAATATATATAGGATAAAGGCCTAATACTCAGATCTTGACCCGAGACTCGTAACTAATGTGGAAGGCCCAATCACGTCGTCAACATGAAATCAACTTATAATAAGACCCCATGTGAAAATTGGTCAACCAAGTCAGAAGCCCGACTTTGATGACCCAATAAAGCCCAAATCCTAACCCTTAGTGAATAGGATTGGTAAAGAAGATAAGAGCTTTGCTCAAGGACCAGCCCATGCATGACTCGACAAACCTAAAAAAATTCTCGATATACGAGCCCAGCCCAAGACATGTTAATTAAGGCCCATGGTGATAAAATACATAAGACCCAGACCTTGAAAAGGTCGGACCTCTAGATTTAAATCTAGTAAAGGCCCAAATCACTTAGGAGATAACCTATTGGACCCGTTGAACTTAAAATCCATTGGACCCATAATTTACCGAACCTATTGGACCCTTTGGACTTAAACTCCATTGGACCCATATTGCATTAGACCTATTGGATCCTTTGGACTGATACTCCATTGGACCCATCTTATAATGGACCTATTGAACCCTTTGAACTTATACTCCATTTGTAACACCCTGCAAATTTCCCCACACCCGAGTACACAGGGTAGGTACTGGTACTAAACACTCGAATCGATGTACCCCCGAGAATCAAGTTAACCAATCCATTAATAAGAATTGGGTATCTTTGGAGTAGGCCCCAATTATGAAGTCATGTAACTAGGATACACTCACCTTGTGAGCACCCTGGTGTGCTCTATTTTAGCTTGTGTCTTAAGGACCAGTACACTGAATGTGATGTACTGTCAATACCCACGCATAAGCACCCAGTGGTTAATCATGCCCTTTGAGTAAGACTCAGTAATGAAAGCCTTGAGCCAGACCTGTTAGTTATAAGCCCAAGAGGGATTAAGATCCAATAGTTGTGGCCTTATGATAGACCCACACACCAAGCTGTGTGAACTGGTTCCACACTGAATTAGACACCCAAGTTATAAAAGCCACTCCCACGCATAAGTTACATGGGAGTCATGATTGAAGAGTTAGAATTGGGAGAGAGTTGAGGTTTTCCTCTTGCCTTCCATTTGAGAAACCCTCCAACCAGTTGATCTCTCCAAACCATCCAATGAGAACCGGCAACCACAACGAAGAAACCATCGCTTTACTGATCATCGTAACGAACTCTCGAACCGCAAACTCTACGATCAAAGAATCGGGCGATTGATCACATGAACCACGAGAAATCTACACAATGGAGCTCGAAGACTTCTTATGCGAAGAATCCGCTACGTTAAACCGTCTATCTCTGTCTGGTAAATCATGTTTCCTAAATTTGGGATTGTTACACGCAAATTCTAGGGTCTCATGCGATGAAACTTGAGAATTGGACATGTGAAAGGCGTAAAGGCTGAATTCTTGGATTCCAATGCCTCGAAATGTGTGCATGCATGATCAAAGGGTATAGGGAGACTCGCTGTTCCTAAATCTAGACCTAATTAGTCGAGCTCTGGAAATGCATGCCTCGAAACATCGAGAATCAGACACATGAAGAGCGTAAAGACTGAATTCTCCGATTCTCGATATTTCGGATCATGACTCGTGCAATCGAAATAAGATAGAAGCCTAATTTTAACATAATCATATGTTATGTGGCCCTATTACATCTATAGGATGAGGGTTATGCAATAAAGGTAGAGTTTCGAAGTTAGAAGGAAAGAACAAAAGAGTGGCGAGCTGATCTGGCTCGCCGCGGCGACCTTAAGTCTCGCTACGACAAGAAATGACCTGAAGCACTCACCACGACAAGTGCTACCTTGAAAATTATGCCAATTCGTCTCTGGAATATCTCACCTCGGCGAGAAGGCCTTAAGTCGTGTGGCACCTATGAACCTCGCCACGACGACCTTGTAGCTCGCCGCAACGAGGTATCCCCTACTTTGTGAAGTTGGGCTTTGTGCCTTTTAATGCCTCGTGAGCCCTTACTTTGGCCATGTATGGTCCATTAACCATTGGTGATGTGTGATATGTAATTTTGGGTGAATGAGAGGACCAATTGAGAAAGAATTAGCCTTGATCCGTGTGATTTGATTCGCTAATTTTTTGGCATTAAGGTAGGGAGAACATCTTGCCTGATTGCTTGTTTTCTTAAATTCATGTTATTGATGTAAATAGTAAATACTTGATACTTTCTAGAATTTCTAAACGTAAAATCTTGACATGTTTTGAGGATTATAAATTGGATTTTCACACGTGATTTGCATGCTTTTGTACTCAGCATCTTGCTATGTTATTCTATTTGATCCAATAAGTTTCCAAGCTTCTGAATTGAATTGTATCGTTGCTATCTGCTTTGTGTACGTGTTTGCATCTTGTATCTCCGTTATGTTTATGATCAAGTGACCCACTTAATGTAGCTCAGGGGCTTGATGGTTTCAGTTCAAGTGACCCTGTTAACTTAGCTCAAGGGCTTGACGTTTCGGTTCAAGTGACCCTGTTAACGTAGCTCAGGGGCTTGATTTCTAGGTTCATGTGACCCTGCTAACGTAGCTCAGGAGCTTGACCTATCTCGGTTCAAGTGACCCTGTTAACGTAGCTCAGGGGCTTGACGTCTCGGTTCAAGTGACCCTGTTAACGTAGCTCAGGGGCTTGACATCTTGACTTGCTTTGAATTCTTGTTATACGTTCTCGTGCTTTGTTTCCTTGAATTGTTCCCAAGTTTCTTGTTGCGTTTTGCTTGATCCGATATGCATTACTTTAAGCATGATTAATTGCATTCATGATATGAATTATTTTTGACATGATAGTAAATGTCTTGGTTTCTTTAAAATATCTTTTTTTATGCATCAAAATTCATGAATGAGAATGCTAAATAGGTAATTTAGTACTATTTTTCCCTATTGAGCTTGGACTGTAGCTCATTCCCGGACTATACGTCGCAGCTACAGGAGCTGTTATTGTGAGGGACTCGGAGCAAGAGGAAGACCTAGATTACAACCCCGAGGATGAGGAAGAAGAGCCAAAAGGGTTCTTTCCTTAGCTGTGTTGGGTTGAGAGCTTGGATATATTTTGGGTTTTTGATATACGATACAATAACTTGTTAGGTGAATATGATTGTATTTTTGTTCCACTGTTTAGGTGAAGGTAGGCCTTCACCAGTGGATGTATATTTTGTGTATATGTGAGATGATGGTGATCTTTCTTTTTGGATATATGTTGCCTTTTGCTTATGGTTATAGCTTTATTTTTTGGTTTGCGCACTTTACTTCCACACCTTTGTAAGCTTACCATTGACGGATGGCCCAATCCTTCCTATTGTCACAGGTGGTATCAAAGCCCTAGGTTGTACGTCTTATGGGCGTCCAAAGCTATGACTTAGGTCAGAATCAATGGCATTAGGTTCAGCCATTAGGTTCAGAGCTAAGACTCTAGTCTTAGGATCTATCTGACTTCGCGTTTGCTTGGTCATGACAAATCAATATGCCTCCATGACGGGGAAGACCAAGGACCATAAATATTAGAGACACCACAAGTGAGGAAGGATTAGCCTCGGGATCAAACGTGATTCCTATAAACAACACTAACAATGCATCTGGGGTGGGGAACAACATTGGAAATGTCCCCAGAGACGACAATAACTAGCAGCTCCTTGAAACCATGGTGAACACCATGGCAATTCTGGCTGAGAGAAGACAACCATCTGGTTTCCAAGACTTTCGGAGGTTGAAACCTCCGAGCTTTTATGGATAGGCTGATCCCATGGAAGCTGAGAAATGGTTAAACCAAATTGAGAAGGTGCTTCAGAGAGTCTGATGTACGAAGGAAGAGAAGGTGAGTTGAGCATTGTTCCAACTAGAAGGTGAAGCGGACCCTTGGTGGAAATCTATTGAAAGGACCTGAGCACCAAGGACACATTGGACATGGGCTGCATTCACCAAGGCTTTCTATGAGAAGTACTTCCCGACACTGGAGAGACGTTAGTTAGAAATTCAATTTATGAATCTAGTACAAGGGCAAATGAGCGTGTGAGAATACGAGAAGGAATTTACTCCTCTATCATGGTTTGCACCAACGCTAGTGACCACTGAGCTGATGAAGACACAAAAGTTTGAGTATGGCCTGAAGCCGGTCATCAAAGAGAGAATATCTCTATTTGAGGCAACGACATATGAGCGAGTGGTAAGATTAGCCCTCATCGCAAAGAGAGACATTGATAGCTTGTTGAAAAGGAGAGATGAGCAAGCAAGAAGTAGAAAGAGTTAGTCCCAAGCCGTGAGCTCAGAGCAGGCCAGAAAGAGGCTGAGGTATTTGATGACATTACAGCCATCACCTATTCTTGAGCCGTCGATAAAGTCATTTAATCCGGCAGCTTTGCTGCCTCTACCTCTAAGACCTCCAAGGCTTTCAATGCATCAAACCCGACAATTATGGGTATCAAGAGCACAACCCACAACTTCTCGTACTGTCTCCTCCACACTAGTAAATGTATGTGCAAAGTATGGAAAACCACAAGATCGAGAAGTGCCGAAAGACTACGGGAGCTTGTTTAAAATGTGGGAAGATGGGGCACTGGATCAGGGAATGCCCAGAAATGAAGGAGGGTACAATGACAGCAGCCCCAACCTTTAGATCTACACGGCCTACAATGCAAGGCTAAGCATATGCAGTGTTGGCACAAGATGCCTAAGCCAACAATGAGGTGATTCAAGGTATAAATTCCTTTCGAATAGTCAATTTTATTTATTCGCATTTTAGATGAAGAAGGTGCATAAAGGAAAATAATTTTTGGAATTTTATCTTTAAATGTCATAACACGGGTATATATGCATTTAATTGAATGTTGTGCATGAAATCTAGGTACCATACACATGTATAGGAAGAGTGATTATTACTAGTACGAGGCTCGAGTGTTAATAGATCCAGGATCCACACTCGTTTATAACACCCCAGTTGGCAACAAAGTTGAAAGTCATTCCTGAACCACTAGATTTTATCTTGGCAGTGTCAGTCCCGACTGGAAGTGCTGTTAGCACAAGCACAATATATCGATTAGTTATCATTGTCATCGAAGACTACGAAGATCATGAAATAGAAATTGATCTAATCCTACTACATATGCAGGGATTTGACGTGATCTTGGCATGGATTGGTTATCCACACACCACGCCAACGTTGATTGTCATAGGAAGATTATCACCTTTCGCCTCGAAAAGAGTAGACCGTTCAGGTTCTATGGCATACAGTTAACCATCGCACCTTTTATATTAGCTATATGAGGTGAACGGTTAATGAATAGTGGCTGTTAGGGTTACCTTGCATTCTTACAAGGCCAAAAAGAAGAGGAAGTTAAAATTTTCGATATTCCTATCGTGTGTGACTTCCCTGATATATTCCCTGAAGAACTATCGAGTTTATCGCCAAATAGAGAGGTGGAATTTGCAGTGGACTTAGCTCCCGACCCAGAACCGGTATCGAAGGTGTCATACCGTATGGCACCAGCTGAATTGAAGGAGCCTAAAGAACAACTACAAGAGCTTCTAGATAAAGGGTTTATTAGGCCGAGTGTGTCTCCATGGGGAACACTTGTGCTATTTGTCAGAAAGAAGGATGGTTCTATGTGTCTGTGCATTGACTATAGACAATTGAACAAGCTGACGATAAAGAACTGCTACCCACACCTAAGAATCGATGATCTTTTCGATTAATTACAAGGAGTGAAATTCTTCTCCAAGATCAACTTGAGGTCAGGTTACCATCAGATGAAGGTGAAAGTTGAAGACATTTCGAAGACAGCTTTTTGCACGAGATATGGTCATTACGAATTCCTCGTCATGCCTTTTGGGCTAACGAATGCACCAACATCCTTCATGGACCTCATGAACTGAGTGTTCAAACCTTATCTGGATAAATGGGTAGTTGTTTTCATTGACAATATTCTCATTTACTCAGGTCGAGAGAAGAACATGAGCAACACCTACGAGTAGCACATCAAATACTGCGAGACTCCCAATTGTATGCAAAGCTCAATAAATGCGAATTCTGGTTAGAACAAGTAAGCTTCCTTGGGCATGTCATTTCAGAAGCCAGAATAGAAGTGGGCCCTACTAAAATAGAAGTTGTAGTCAAATGGGAGCTGTAAAAAATCGTAATCGAAATACGTAGTTTTCTGAGGTTAGCCTGATACTACAGAAGGTTTGTTGAAGGGTTTGCAAAACTTGCTGAACCACTCATGCATCTTACTCGAAAGAATGCTAAATTTGAGTGGACTGAGTTATGTGAACAGAGTTTTTAAGAGCTAAAAAGAAGATTAACCTCTACACCAGTACTCACCCTATCATCAGGTAGTGCGGGATTCACAGTGTTCAGTGACGCATCCCACAGTAGGTTAGGTTGCGTGTTAAATCCACATGAGAAGGTTGTTGCGTATGGTTCAAGGTAGCTGAAAGACCACGAGAAGAGCTACCTTACACATGACCTTGAACTAGCAGCGGTCATTTTTACCTTAAAGATCTGGAGACACTACCTCTATGGTAAAACATTTGAGATATTCACCGACCACAAGAGCCTCAAATACTTATTTACGCAGGGCCTGAATCTGAGGCAGAGGAAATGGATGGAATTCCTAAAAGATTACGATTGTTCCATCCAGTACCATCCAGGAAAGGCAAACGTGGTAGCTGATGCATTAAGCAGAAAATCATATGCTCATCTGTCACATCTCGTGGCCAGGATACATAGATGGCATCTACTTGAGGACATAGCCTCATGTGACACTGCATTCGAGGTGAAAATTTTGGGAGCTCTGATAGCTAATATCAAGATAAGATCAACACTCTTCAAAAGGATTAGAGAACTCCAAATGATCGATACAGAACTTATGGCTATCAGGAAAGAAGCAATCAGTGGAAATCAACCAGAGTTTTCTATTAAGGATGACGGATCCTTATTATTAAGAGGCCGATTATGTGTGCCAATCGATGTCTATTTGCGACATGAGATATTAGAGGAAGCCCACAAATCCATATACGCTATTCACTCGGGCAACACCAAGATGTATCATGACCTTAAAAAGAATTTTTGGTGGAAAGGGTTGAAAAGAGATGTTGCAGTGCACGTAGCAAAATGCTTAGTTTGCCAACAAGTTAAAGTCGACCATAGACACCCTTCTGGTCTATTACAGCCACTATGAATCCCTGAGTGAAAATGGAAAAACACATCTATGGATTTCATCCTTGGTTTGTTGAGAACTCAGAAGGGACATAATGCAATTTGGGTAGTTGTCGACCGATTAACCAAGTCAGCGCACTTTCTGCCTTACAGTACACGTTATACAGCCAGCAAGCTAGCAGAATTATATCTAAAGGAGATAGTTAGATTACATGGCATACCCTCAAGCATTGTATTAGATCAGGGCCCGCTTTATACATCTCAATTCTGGCAGCGATTCCAAGAAGGGATGGGTGATAAATTAGAATTCAGCTCGGCATTTCACCCCCAAATCGACGGACAAACTAAAGGGGTGAATCAAGTGATTGAGGATATGTTATGGGCCTGTATGGTGGACTTCGAAGGATCATGGGATAAGAACTTACCCTTGATCGAGTTCACATACAATAATAGATATCAAGCGAGCATCGGGATGGCTCCTTTCGAAGCACTTTATGGTTGCAAATGTAAATCTTCGCTCAACTGAGAAGAGGTTGGAGAGCATGTATTATTGGGCTTGGAACTTATTGAGAGCACAAATGAAACTGTCTGACTCATACGTGAATGCTTAAAGGTTGCCCAGAGCCGGCAGAAAAGTTATGCTAATCTTAAGAGATCAAACATTGAATTTCAAGTAACTTTAGTGGACAATGTTGTCTTACATTTCAATTTAATATGTATAATGTTAACAACCATATTTCCTTTAGATTGGAAACCATGTATTTGTGAAGATATCACCGACCAAGAGCGTGATGTGATTTGGCAAGAGAGGAAAGCTCAGCCCACAATATATTGGCCCTTTTGAGATTTTAGGTCATGTTAGTGAAGTGACCTATCATATTGCTTTACTGCCACGGTTGTCGAGCATCCATAATGTGTTCCATGTGTCGATGCTGAGAAAATATGTGAGAGACATGTCACACGTATTGAACTACCAGCCAATTGAAGTCCAAGAGAACTTGACACTGGTCGAAGAGCTGGAAAAGATATTAGACCGCAAGGAGCAAATTTTGAGAACTAAGCAAATTCCACTAGTCTTAGTCCAATGGCAAAACCATTCCGTCGTCGAAGTGACATGGGAGCATGAGGCTGAAATCCGCGACCGGTATCTGCTTCTGTTTCAGTAAGGTCAATCAAGTTCATGTATACTGAGAAATTGTTAATCAATCATGTCATGTGCTTGTACTTAGTGCTCACATTTTATGAATAATGTGCATTGTTCGATGATTAACAACACTTGCATAATCTCATAATTCATAGATATAATGACCACAAATTTTAGGAGATATTAGCCTTAACATACTCTGTTAAAGTCTCATACAAATCTGGAGTGCATGCCACCCAAAACACCACAGTATAGCGAGTGTTGAGAACTGGAAAATACCATTTTTCACCCCTCAACCTGAGTCTTGATAGACCTTTGAGAGAACAAAATAGGTGTTCTAAGTGCTTGTGTTTCAGCTAACAATAAAGACAGGCTTAACCATGAAAGCAGCTTAAAAGTGCCAAAAAGATGATAATCCATGTCGATCCAAAGGAAGAAAGAGAAGGGACAACCTCACTAGCTGTTAAAAGGTCTGAATTGAAGAGGCAAAGACCTGGTCTCAATCCAGAAAAGAAGTATGGAGCAATTGAGAAAAAAATGCACTCTGAGTACTTTTCAAAAGAACTGAACTGCTCGAAAAGAACTGAACTCGCGAAAAGAACTAAAACTCAGCTTAGTTTTGAAGAGCACCTGAACTCTTCGAAGAGATGATTGACCTTTTCGAAAAGAAGAAAACTCCTTTCGAACAGAACCTGAACATTGCGAAAAGAGCTTCAGGAGCTACAGCACCTTGCGAAAAGTCCCCTAAACTATGTGAAAAGGTATTCTGGAGATTCCCAGCTTTTGCAAAGGTAATTCAGTAATCTTTTTCACGCGTCCCAATGCATTTAAAAACCTAGGGACATTCCAGAAGATTCTAAGCATGAAGCGAAGGCATATTCCACCCCATGTGAGCACCCAGAGATGAAATAACTTGGCGGGAACTTCTAGAAGCTCTAACAGATTTTCAAAATGCATAACAGAATTGATGCTTATGTCGCCTGATTGGCTGAACCAGATCGAGCAATTCTGATTGGCCAGAACAGATCTGGATCCTTGTGCTCGACTACCATTGGTTGATACAGATCTGAGCACTTCTGATTGGTTGATACACATCTGAGCTGGACTTAGGGAAAACTATAAATAGACGAACCATTTGCCCAATTTGGGCATCCAGATTTTGAGTTTCATTCTTATTCCCCCATTTCCAAACCAGATAGTTTGTCTGAAATCCCTGTAATAGCCTCACTTTTACTTGCAATTGAGAGCTGTGAGATACTTCTGTAATTCAAAAGGGAGTTATATTCAAGACTACAAATCTGAGAGTCTTAAGGTCATGCTCAGAATTGTAATGGTGAATTTGAAAAGGTTGTTGTAAATCATACATTCTCAATTGGACTCATGTTAAGGGTTCCCTCTGATCTCCTTATTGCATTAGACTCCTTTAGATTTACTGTTTTTCATGCAATTTCCCTTGATTCATTAATCCTGTGAGAATTAGTGTTTGTAACCTAATCTCTCACGGCATTTATAGTGATGCTTCTTGTTCTAAATTAAGGCTTTGGATTAAAGACTATTGGATGGTCTGTGGCCATTAAAGTGGATGCACTATAGCCATAAGCCTAAATCTAATCCTTGAGTTAGATTTATTTCTCTTACATCTGTGCTTGTAGCCAGATGAAGATTGGATCATCTCTCAGTTGATCTGCAGTCATTCTCATTGGATTTCAAGGACCAAATCAAAGTTAGATATTATTTCTCCATTTTTATAAGTTTACATCAAAATTCCCCAACCCAGATCTGGATCATTTAGTTTAACTTTTACTTTTATCATTTAGTTAATGTGACAAATTCAACCTCCCATCTTATGTGCTTTCTTGATAGGATAAGAGGCCAGATCTGGTAGCTCAGATCTGGAGGTTTATCTTGCATTTTAAATAAATTCTCTGTGGACGATCTTTTACTCACTTACATTTAAAACTTGCTACAATTGGCCCTGATCTTGCAGGCTAATTCACTTCTCTCTGTGCTGATATTTCTTTACTCTTTTTAATGTTCTAGATTCACTATAACTTAGCAGTTGCAAATCTGTTTTCAAAACACAAATAAATCAAGCACACTTAGAATCCAACAACAAGTTTTTGGCGTCATTGCCGAGGAATTTGTTTTAAAATAAGTAGACCTAAGTTTTCACTTTTATTTTTATATCAGTACTAAACTATTCTATTGTTTATACCTGTGCAGTTATTCATATCCATTTTTGAAAAAGGGAAACTACTTAAAAAGAAATTCTGAAGGTTTGCTGTGAATAATCTTATTTTTTGTTCTGAGTTGTATGTTTGGTAGGAGGACTCTCAGCCCTGAGATTGTCCCACTGAATTTAGAGGTTGAAAGGCTATTACGAACCAAACAAACAACACAGAATTCTGCTACTATGGGTGAAGAACCTCGACTTTTGAGGGATTACTTCGCACCCGGTGCTTATAATTCTCCCTTTTGCATTCAATTTCCTACTGTTGAAGGAAATTATGAGATCAAATCATCGACCATCCAAATGCTTCCTTCTTTCCATGGGTTGAGTAAGGAAGATCCATACAAACATGTGGATGAATTCTTGGCTCTTTGCACCACATTCAACATAGCTGGACTTGGTCCAGAGGCAACCAAGCTTAGGCTCTTTCCTTTTTCATTAAAGGACAAAGCTAGAGCATGGTTATCTATGTTAGCACCAAATAGTATCACTTCTTGGAATGATTTGCAGTGTCAATTTTTAGCCAAATACTTCCCAATGTCTAAAACAAGCCAATTGAGACAAAGTATCATTTCCTTCTCACAAAACTCAACTGAAACTTTCCATGAAGCATGGGAAAGATTTAAGGAACTTTTAAGGCAATGTCCTCATCATCAAATTCTCATATGGCAGCTGGTTCAAAGCTTTTATCAAGGAATTGATCAAAAAGGCAAAAATATGGTGGATGCCTCCTGTGGAGGCACTTACTTGCAAAAAACAGTTGAGGAGGTTTGGGACTTATTTGAAGTAATTGGTGAAAACTTAACTCAACAGGAATCTCTGTCAAGAGATATTGAAAATCCTGCTAGGTTGAACAATCAGCCATACACCAAAGGAAAGATTTATGAGGTGAATGAGTTGGAAAGAATGATGGACAATTTAACCACAAAGTTTGATAGATTGATGGACTCACTTAAAAATCCAATGGTTGCAAGAGTAGAGGAGGCATGTCTGATATGCCAGTCCCCTACTTATTCAATTGACCAATGTCCTGCTGCACCACAGTTCCCAGATTTGGTGGTGGAACAAGCTCATGCTGCTCAATCATTTGGATAGATGCAGTCAAATGAATATCCATGGAGAGGGCACCCCAATTTGAGGTGGAGCCAAGGGAATTATCAATCACAACAGCAGCAGCAACCAAAGAACCAAATGCCTTTCAAAACTGCACAGCCTTATCGGTAATTTTTATGCCAAGCCAAATTTTCAAAGCATCCCATTCCACAACAACCATGCGACAATATCGCCCGATTCAAATCCTTCCAGTCCCTTCTTTTGAAGATCAAGTCCTAAATTCACCAATTTAGGATCTTTAACTCCTATGAACTTTCACAGAGCATAAAGAAGATTGAAGAAACATTGGGACAGCTTTCAAATACTTTAGCCAAAAGAGAGGAAGGAAAGTTACCCAGCCAACCTTTGAACAATCCCAAAGGATAGTTCATGGTTGGAGAAGCTTCTATTGCACATGAAGAAGTAAAAACTGTCACAACTTTGAGAAGTGGAAGAATTATAAATAACAAAGTGGGTACTGAAGAAGAAAAAAATGAAGAAAATGATAAAGATATGTAGCAAGAGCTGCATAATGATAGCAGTGGGGGTGCTGATGTAACTCAGAAAAATCAAACAAATGGAAAACAAAAAAATCAAAAAGATTCTGATAATGCTTCCAAAGCTGTAGATAAAGGACTAGTTCCTCATTTACCATTTCCTCATGCAATGAAATTTGTATCCCCTTTTGATAAAGGGAACACAAAAATAGATGAAATGATGGAGACTTTCAAGCAAGTCAAGATAAATCTACCTTTGCTTGAGGCAATCAAACAAATTCCAGCATATGCAAAATTTTTGAAAGATGTTTGCACTCACAAAAGACAGTCTAGGATACAGTTATCCAAGAAGGTCTTTGCTGTGGAAAGAGTTAATCAGGTGTTGTCTATTGCCACACCTCCTAAACTTCAAGATCCTGGAATCCCCACAATCCCTTGCATTATTGGGGAACATACCATTGAAAAGGTTTGATTAGATCTGGGTGCTAGTGTCAACCTACTTCCATATTCTGTATATGAGAAACTAGGTTTGGGAGAATTAAAACCCACTCATGTGGTGTTACAACTAGCAGACAGATCCGAAAGGAAGCCAGTTGGGATGATTGAAGATGTATTGGTGGGTGTAGATAAATTTTTCTATTCTGCTGATTTTCTAGTTTTGGACATGGAACCTACCAAAAGCAAAACTTCCATCCCTGTCATTTTGGGAAGACCATTCCTGGCTACAGCAAATGCTTGCATTCAATGCAGGTCTGGTATTATGGAAGTCTCTTTTGGAAACATGAAGGTAAAATTAAATGTTTATAATGCAGTCACACAACCTCAATTCAGCTCTGAGGAATATTTTCATGTTGATCTATTGGATGAACTGGTAGAAGGGACTTTACAACAGTAAGGTGAAGATTTCACCACGATGCTAAAGGTGCTTGGGGAAATTTGAGGAAGAAAGCGATTTGTACCTCAAAGTCCGAGAAGTAAATGTTGTGCAAGGAACTCATAATCAATCAAGTTTCACTTCTTGGAAACCTGCTACTCTTCCCCTTCCACAAACAGCTAAGGTACCTTTGTTACCTTCTTTTCTCAGCCCACCTGATTTAGAACTGAAGCAGCTGCCAGAAAATTTGAAATATGTGTTTTTAGGAGATCATAAATCATTGCCTGCGATTATTTCTTCCTCCCTCACAAAGGAGCAGGAGGAAGAGCTGTTGATTGTTTTGAAGGAACATAGAAGGGCAATTGGCTGGACTATTGCTGATTTGGGAGGAATCAGTCCAGCTGTTTGCATGCATAAAATCCATTTGAAAGAAGATGCAAAGCTTTCTAGGGAAATGCAAAGGAGGCTGAACCCTCATATGCAAGAAGTGGTCATGAAAGAGGTTGTTAAGTTGTTGGATGCAGGGGTCATTTACCCCATTTCAGATTCAGCTTGGGTGGCACCTACACAGGTGGTACCTAAGAAATCTGGGATCACTGTTGTAACCTCATATTCTGGTGAGCTTATGTCAACCAGACAAACAACTGGGTGGAGGGTCTGTATTGATTACAGAAAATTAAATTCAATGACCAGAAAAGACCATTTCCCTCTCCCATTCATTGATCAGATTTTGGATAAGCTAGCAGGAAAAGCTTATTACTGTTTTCTTGATGGTTACTCTGGTTACAACATTCACTGTGTACCCACAAGATCGGGAAAAGACCACATTCACTTGCCCTTTTGGCACTTTTGCCTATAGGAGAATGCCTTTTGGTCTTTGTAATGCTCCTACCTTTCAAAGATGCATGCATTCCATTTCTACGATATGATTGACCAATTTATGGAGATTTTTATGGATGATTTTTCAATCTATGAGCAGTTTTCCAGTGTTTACATCATCTCAAATTGGTGTTAAAGATGTGAAGAAACCAATCTAGTTTTGAAATTTGGGAAAAGAGCCATTTCATGGTCACCCAAGGCATTGTCATGGCCACAGAGCGAAAATTGATTTAATTGCACATTTACCACCTCCCAAAAGCATTAAACAAATCGAAGTTTTAGGACATCTGGATTTTCTGAGAAGGTTCATTAAGGACTTCAGTAAAATAACCAAGCCTCTTTGTCATTTGTTGTGCCAAGATATCCCTTTTGTTTTCAATAATGAATGCATGAAGGCATTTGAGTTTTTAAAAAACTGTTTGATTTCAGCTCCAATATTGCAGTCTCCAGATTATTCACTACCTTTTGAACTGATGTGTGATGCATCAGATTATGGTTTGGGAGCTATCCTTGGACAGAGAAAGGAAAAGCTACCTCATGTCATAGCTTATGCCAGTAGATCAATAATTGATGCACAGCTCAATTACACAACAACTGAGAAGGAGCTGCTGGCAATTGTTTTTGCTTTAGAGAAATTCAGGTCATATGTCTTGGGTTCACAAATAGTGGTGTTCACTGACCACTCTGCCCTGAAATACCTTCTGTTTAAGAAGGACACCAAACCAAGATTAATCAGGTGGATTCTCCTATTATAGGAATTTGATTTACAGATGAAAGATAAAAAGGGAGTGGAGAATGTGGTGGCTGATCACCTGTCTAGAATTTTAACTACTGAGATTGATAGGCTGCCTATCAATGAATCTTTCCCTGATGAGCAACTTTTTGCTGTTAGTGTACACACTCCTTGGTTTGCAAACATAGTCAACTTTTTGGCTACTGGAAGAATTCCTCAACATTGGAATAAAATGGATGAAGATCTCTTCTTCTCAAAGGTTAAACATTTCATCTGGGAAGATCCTTATCTGTTTAAGAGTTGTGCAGACCAAATAATAAGAAGATGTGTCCCTGACCAAGAATTTCATAGAATATTTTCTATGTGTCATGAATAGGCCTGTGGAGGTCATTTTAGTGGAAACAAAACTGCTGCAAAGGTTTTACAGTGTGGATTTTATTGGCCTACACTTTTCAAAGATGCTCTGCAAGACCAGTAAGTCTTGCAGCGCCCGGAAATTGGGCAAGATTTCCAAGAGAAACTCAATGCCTTCTGACCTATTTTGGTAGTTGAGTTGTTTGATGTTTGGGGGATAGACTTCATGGGTCCCTTTCCTCCTTCCAATGGGTGTAATTTCATTTTAGTAGCTGTGGATTATGTATCCAAATGGATTGAAGCCACAGCCACTAAAACCAATGATCACAAAGTGGTTCTTAAATTTCTAAAGGATCACATTTTTTCCAGGTTTGGTTTTCCCAGAGCTATTATCAGTGATGGGGGAAGCCATTTTTATAATAAACATTTTGAAACTTTATTGAAAAAATACTCTGTGACTCATAGAGTAGCTACTCCATACCATCCACAAACCAGTGGACAAGTGGAGATTTCCAATAGAGAAATCAAACATATACTGGAAAAGACTGTGAAGAAGGACAGAAAGGATTGGTCCTTTAAGCTGAATGATGCATTGTGGGCATATAGGACAGCCTATAAAACCCCAATTGGCATGTCCCCATTCAAAGTTGGTCTATGGCAAAACATGTCATTTACCTGGAATTAGAATATAAAGCCTTTTGGGCCATTAAAACATTGAACATGGATCTAACTCTGCTTTGGTAATCACAGGAAATTGCAACTTCTTTGAGTTGGAGGGCCGAGAATGGATGCATACACAAATTCAAGAGTTTACAAAGAGAAAGTCAAAGCCTTCCATGATAAAAATTTGTTGAGAAAAGAGTTCACAGCTGGCTCTAAGGTATGGTTATTTAACTCAAAACTTAAGTTTTTTCCTGGAAAGCTGAGATCCAGATGGGAAGGGTCATATACTGTCATTCAGGCAGCTCATCCTTAGATCTAAGTAATGGAAGAATCTTGAAAGTAAATGGTCAGAGGCTCAAACCATGCATTGAAAATACCCAGGAGCCTGTGTTGTCCATCTATCATCAAGAGCCTCCCCAAATCTGATGGTATACAACTGTACAATATATTTTTGTTTCATAGTTTTTGCTTAGTTTCTTTTTCTCTGTTTTTATTCATGTTTGTTCTCTTTTCGCATGGTTTAAATATGTGAAAAGTTAAGTCACAAAGTAAAAATTGTCTTTTCGCAAAGTTTAATTTACTTTTCGAAAAGAATGCAGATTTATGTAAGCGCTCAAAGCAAGGATTTGCTTTTGAATAGTTGTTTAGAAGCCATTTTCTTTTCGAAAAGATGTTTCTAAAGCCATTTTCTTTTCGAAAGATGTTTCTATTAGCTTTTCGAATGGATCGATGCCATTCTCGGTTGTAAAAGGTCTATTTTGGAATTTTTAAAACTTAAAAGGACTTTCTTGAAATTAACTTTGAGCATATTTAAACCCTTTCAAGTAAGGGTTTCATATTCAACTTTACGAGGCGTCACATTCCTCAGAAACCTTATTTCTTTCTTCCTTTGCGTGATTCTAGAATTCAGCCACACTTTTCTTCTCCTTTGTTCGATCATTTGAGCTTTCAGAGAAGGATTTTAGCTTCTGGTCTGGGGGATTTCAGCAAGCAAGCAACACACTCAATCAAAAACCCTAGATCTCGGTATTTTTCTGTGCATTCCCTCTATTTATCATTTGAAAATTTTGATTTTGTGCCAGCATTTGTTGTGGGCGTTTTCATACATAAATTTAGAATGGGAAAAGCGGAAAAATCATTGGCTGCCATATTCCCAAAATCCTCTGCTAAGAAAGTTAGCAAACCTACCCCAAAAGGAAAAACCAAAACTTCAGCCAAAAGAAAACTATCAATGGATAAAGCTGATAGGGTTGAGAAAGGGAAGAAAGTGAGACATGAGGAACCCATCCCTGCAGCTGCTAGTCCTGAGCCTGAGCTTCCTCCTCTGCCTATACATTTGGTACTGCCAAATCCATTCATTGAAGCTCAGAAGCTAATTCCTGAGCTGATTGTGGACGAAACTTTTTTCGTCAACAAACCGGACTGTCTGCTATCTTTAAGATACATGAGAGATGCCTCACTAAGCAATATCCTTACCCCTCTGCCAGAGAAAATTTACCCGCGAATGGTAAAGTTATGGTACCAAAACCTGGTAAAAGTCACTGAAAAAGATGTTGATGTCCCTACCCTAGTTATCTTTATTGATGATTGCGATCTAATTGTCACATATGAAGACATAGGAAATGCTTTGGATACCTTTCCAATTTGATCCTTCTGGTCCATTGGCTGTACCAGAAGCAGCCTCCTTTAGAGAAATGGCTGCACATTTAACCCAAGGGATCGTTGGCACTGGACAGTCCATAATGAGGAGAGACCTAACACTTCAATTTTTATTGATGGATTCCATTTTGAGGGCACAGCCAAGAAAGGAGAACACCAATTTTAGAGGCTCTCTTTCATTTTTCTAAGGGACAGTTTTTCAATGCCCCTATGTTAATTTTTGAAGCCATGGCTGATATTAGTGCCAAGTTGAAAAAGGAGCAGAAATTAGCTGGACTCCCATTTGGTAGATTGATCACAACCCTCCTCAGAGCTAAGTTTGATATTGATGACCAGGAGCCATTTGAAGTCATAGCTCCTCACAATTTTGGGAAAAAGGCTTAGACTACAAGCCAAGCAATGCTGAAAAGACTGAGAGAGGAAGGTGAGCACACTGCACTGCATTAGCTCTTGAACACACACTGCTAATGAATGAACGCCCTGACTTCCTTAGAACCGGCTTTGCAGATCTGAGGTGACCAGCTCTTTACGCACCCATTCTTCGAAGCTTCTGCCCGGACCTGGTGACCAGCTCTTTAGCTGCACCCATTCTTGAAGAAACTATCCTTCCCATGGTGACCAGCTCTTCAGCTGCACTAATTCTTGAGGAAGTTGGCCTTTTACCCTCCTCACCTAGTCCAGCTCCTGGCACTTCACCTATCCCAGCTGTCCCATCTCCCATACCCACCATTATCCCAATTGCAGATTCCCCCTCTACACCAACCACTCCAACCATACTCACACCACCAATTTCTCCCACCAATGCCCAAGTTTTGGCTACATATTTTATTGCCCAATCTCCTTGCACTCCTCTGCTCCAAAGCCTCTCAAGTTCACCTGCTCATTCAGCCCACACACCTGAAGTATCCCATACACCTGAATCTAAGCCTTTCACTACAGAGGCTTATTCCTCATTAATGGGATCTATTTTTGAAAACGTGGGGCTTGAACCTGTCCCTATACCTAACCCTCATCATTTCACTCACTTACCTACTTCTCCTTTTACAGCCATTTCACCCATTGCACCTCCACCATCCACTTCAGTTTTACCAGTCCCTGCTATGCATACCTCCCCCACACCTGAATCTATTAACCAAATTCTTACCTTCCTCCAATCCATCCAAGCCCAACTACAGACCAACACAGAAAACCAGTCTGTGACCAATGACCTTCTCCAAACCTTAGCCTCCACATCCCACACAACTACCATTACCCACCTCACTGATGACCATGCTACCCAAACTGAACCAGAGGTAGTATTGGTTGATCTGCCCACCCCCACCACTACTGCCCATGCTACCCAAACTGAACCTGAAGTACCTCTGGTTGAGTCCCCTTCACCACTCCTCACTTTCTCTGATCAAGCCACTCAGACCGACCCTGAAGTCATCCTTCTGGACACTTCTTCTCCCACTCCCACAGCTGGGATACCTTTGGTCCCCTACCATTCCATTCCCCTTCCCAGATTTTCCACCCTCAGAAGAGCCATGGAAGAAAATCCATATATCTGTAGAGATGTTCTCAAGGGGTTAGCTGATTTACAAGCCTACATTAGAACCCCTTATGAAAACCAGATTCGGAAATTGGAGTTATTCATGAAATTTGAGAGAGAGAAAATGAAGGACCTGCTAGGTCAAACTTTTCAGATGGTTCGGAGTGAGCAGCACAAGGTGACCATATTGCAAGCACAGCTTGACCAGGAAAAACTGAAGACCACTAGACTTGGAAAGTACATTGGCCTCACCAAAAAGATCAAATCAGAGGAATACACTGAGCTGCAAAACACAATCCAGGAGAAAGCTAAATCAAGTTCAGACTCCAATACTGATTCTAGTTCTAACTCTGACAGTGACTCCAGTTCTGATCCCATTGAACCAACCTATGATACAGATTTTGACCCCAATTATTAAAGCACTTTGTACTTATCTGTGTTATGAGTTTGTAATATAAGCTTCTGGTTTTTCTTGTGAAATTACTGTGCATTTCTGTTCTTTCTTCTTGTCATTATGATTTTTTTTCTGATTGTTCTTTTCTTTGCTTTGGACCAGTGTGGACCCTGCTCCCCTTAGGTTTGGGGGTGTGATAGAAATGTCAATAATCAATAATTGAGTTAACATCAATATAGCTCATGATCAGTGGAATTTTTGAAAATGAAGTAATTTCACACCTGCTGTTTAAAAAAAAAAATGAAGTTAAAAACTTTTTGAAATTAATTTCTAGTGTAATTCTAATACTTTCATGAAGTGAATGTCAGGAAATTTCCAAAAGAAAATTGATGTTTTAGTAAACCTAAAAAGAGGGAAAACAGTTATGATATACCTCAGGAATTTGATAAAAAACCACACCCAGTGAGGTTTGGGCCTGAAATGTATTCTTTGGAGGTATGAATTGGCAATTTTTTTCTGCTTTTGGGACTGATTGAACCTGCTTACTTTCACTAGAAGTTACACATATTCAAATTGAAATAATTTGACAGCACTCGTGATATTAAAGACATGATGTAAGGCCTCCTTTTGGACAGTTTGAACCTTACAAAGCCTCACCTTTTGAAACTGCCCTTGATACACACCATTTGAGCTTTACAAATCTAAGATTTCTTTGAAGCCTCATCAAATAACCTCATCAACTTCATTTAGCCTAACCCTCACTCTGAGAAGTCAGAAGATAAAGGGAAGGAAGCTGAAGAAAGGAGAATTGAGTAACAGTTTGACAACAAAAAAAGAATAATAATTGAAGGCAATGATGTATCAGCAGAAGAAATGTGGCATTCCAGTCAATGCTAATTTGAAAAAAAAAAAAAAAAAAAAGAGAAGAAAAAGAGAGAAGGCATTTCATTGGAAGTTTGAAAAAGAAAGAAAAGATGGCCACTTTGGCTCTGGAAATTCAAAGAAGAAGATGAAAATATGTTGAATTAAAGAAGGTTTGTTTATCACCTCCTTACCTTGACTGACTTCTCAATTTTGAACACCATTCCACCCTTTTATTCTTGATAAATTTCACCCATAAGCCACATTACAACCCAAGTAAAGTCCTTACTGATCAATGATGGATTGAGCTGTCACATGGAGATAAGAATTTGTGTAATCTATGGTGAAAATGGTGAATTAGAACAAAAAGCAATGCCTATGCTCATGCTTACGGTCTATTTGAGGGTCAGAATCGCTCTTGAGCCGTGTGAAATAGTACAACCCTCTTACTTGCATGTTGAGTGAAAATTCTGGAGAGAGTTGGGTTTGAAATCAACTCATTGGGGTAACATCAAAGCTGGATTCTTAAATAGAAGGCAAGCTATTCATTAATTTCTCTTGTAAATAACTTTTGACATAAATTGACTGAATGGTAACAAGAATTACAGCAGAATTTTAGTTTTGAACTGATGTTTTTCTTGAAAATCTTCTTAAAACATGACTGATGCAGGTTTGAATAATCAGATTGGATGAAAGTTTGCTGTAACAGAACTGCAGTGCTCTTAACTGATTTATTGAAGAAGTTTGTGGGTACCTTCACTGAAAACCCTCAGGAGACTTCACTCCTCCACTAGGGATCACCTAGGGGTTTAAAAGGCTTGTTGCATATGCTAAATGCAACTATGCTCTCTACAAAAGTGGCTTTTTACTTTGTTTTTAATTTTGTCTTTGCTCAGGGACTAGCAAAGCTTAGGTTTGGGGGTGTGTTGAGAACTGGAAAATACCATTTGTCACCCCTCAACCTGAGTCTTGATAGACCTTTGAGAGAACTAAATAGGTGTTCTAAGTGCTTGTGTTTCAGCTAACAATAAAGATAGGCTTAACCATGAAAGCTGCTTAAACGTGCCAAAAAGATGATAATCCATGTCGATCCAAAGGAAGAAAGAGAAGGGACAACCTCATTAGCTGTTAAAAGGTCTGAACTGAAGAGGCAAAGACCTGGTCTCAACCCAGAAAAGAAGTATGGAGCAATTCGAACAGAAAAATGCACTACAGAGTACTTTTCGAAAAGAACTCGAAGCTCAAAAAGAACCTGAACTCTGCGAAAAGAACTAAAAACTCCAGGCTTAGTTTTCGAAGAGCACCTGAACTCTTCGAAGAGATGATTGACCTTTTCGAAAAGAAGAAAACTCCTTTTGAACAGAACCTTAACGTTGCGAAAAGAGCTTCAGGAGTTACAACACCTTGCGAAAAGTCCCCTAAACTATGCGAAAAGGTATTCTGGAGATTCCCAGCTTTTGTAAGGGTAATTCAGTAATCTTTTTCATGCGTCCCAATGCATTTAAAAACCTAGGGACATTCCAGAAGATTCTAAGCATGAAGCGAAGACATATTTCACCCCATGTGAGCACCCAGAGATGAAATAACTTGGCGGGAACTTCTAGAAGCTCTAACAGATTTTCAAAATGCATAACAGAATTGATGCTTATGTCGCTTTGATTGGTGAACGGATCGAGCAATTCTGATTGGCCAGAACAGATCTGGATCCTTGTGCTCGACTACCATTGGTTGATACAGATCTGAGCACTTCTGATTGGTTGATACACATCTGAGCTGGACTTAGGGAAAACTATAAATAGACGAACCATTTGCCCAATTTGGGCATCCAGATTTTGAGTTTCATTCCTATTCCCCCATTTCCAAACCAGATAGTTTGTCTGAAATCCCTGTAATAGCCTCACTTTTACTTGCAATTGAGAGCTGTGAGATACTTCTGTAATTCAAAAGGGAGTTATATTCAAGACTACAAATCTGAGAGCTGTTTAAGCTGTGCTCTGTAATTGTAATGGTGAATTTGAAAAGGTTGCTGTAAACCGTACATTCTCAATTGGACTCATGTTAAGGGTTCCCTCTGATCTCCTTATTGCATTAGACTCCTTTAGATTTACTGTTTTTCATGCAATTTCCCTTGATTCATTAATCCTGTGAGAATTAGTGTTTGTAACCTAATCTCTCACGGCATTTGTAGTGATGCTTCTTGTTCTAAATTAAGGCTTTGGATTAAAGACTATTGGATGGTCTGTGGCCATTAAAGTGGACATACCATAGCCATAAGCCTAAATCTAATCCTTGAGTTAGATTTATTTCTCTTACATCTGTGCTTGTAGCCAGATGAAGATTGGATCATCTCTCAGTTGATCTGCAGTCATTCTCATTGGATTTCAAGGACCAAATCAAAGTTAGATATTATTTCTCCATTTTTATAAGTTTACATCAAAATTCCCCAACTCAGATCTGGATCATTTAGTTTAACTTTTACTTTTATTATTTAGTTAATGTGACAAATTCAACCTCCCATCTTATGTGCTTTCTACATAGGATAAGAGGCCAGATCTGGAGGTTTATCTTGCATTTTAAACAAATTCTCTGTGGACGATCTTTTACTCACATTTAAAACTTGCTACAATTGGCCCTGATCTTGCAGGCTAATTCACTTCTCTCTGTGCTGAAATTTCTTTACTCTTTTTAATGTTCTAGATTCACTATAACTTAGCAGTTGCAAATCTGTTTTCAAAACACAAATAAATCAAGCACACATAGAATCCAACAACAGCGAGCCATGCTTCCGTACACCTCGCCGCAACAAGATTAAAGCTCGATGCGGCAAGATCTTTAGATTGTGGCTCACCGCAGCGAGAACTTAAGGTCGCCGCAGCGACTGAGAAAGGATACAAATGGACCTGAGAACCCCTAAATCTGTCATTTCGAACTTTCAAGTGTGGGCCCCTTTTCTCTTCTCCTCTCCAGTGTAGAATAAATCCTTTTCCCTTTGAAAAAGGTGGATTTCTCGCACCAAATCCATCAAAGCTTCAAGGATCGACGTGCATGTAGCTCCTCCAAATCCGATTTCCTCCTATTTTAGCTACTCATTAAGGTAAAACCCTAAATCCCTCCATTTCATTCGATTTTCCTTTGTTGATGGCATCTAAAAAGAAAGTCGCGACCAAAATCCCAGTTTCCAGACCGAAACCATCTGCGAGTGCCAAGGGCAAAGCCCCGACTAGTTCTGAGCCTCCACCACAGCCCCGAGAACAGCCTATAAACTGGTGGGGCACTAAAGCTATTGAACTCGAATGTTCCTTTGACCAGGATGTTCTCACTAACGATGACACAGTTCTCTAGTCGTTAGAGTACCTTAGACGGGCCAAGTTAGAGCCAACACTCCGATCCGCACATCCACACTTTTACCCCCGTTTAGTCAAACTCTTATATCAAAACCTTAAGAAGAGTGACACCGATGGGAAATTTACTACGGAGATTGATGGATGGGCCTTTTGCATTGACCTCCGTGACATTGCCACAACCATGGGCTGTAGTGCAGAATATGATAATAGTAGGGGTCTATTGGCACCTCGCCCCAAGGAGGTGAAGTTTCATCACATCACTGCAAAGATGGCCAGTGGTCTTCATGCATTCGGCCAGTCCATAACATGGACCCAGTTACCTGATCATATGTGGTTGTTGGATGTTATATTTCGGAGCAACCTGTATCCCCTCCAGCATGAGAGAGAAAGACGAGATACATTGCTCCATTCCCTATTTGTCGTGCACAAGAATCGATGGCTCAATGCTCCTTGCATTGTTTACGAGGGCATGATTTATGCCAATGAGCAAATGCAAAGCATTATCCCTAAACCCCTAACTTCCATGCCATACAGCCGTATCATCTCCCGACTTCATGAGGACCATAAGGATGATGACAACAAGGACCCGTATGAAATACCGTCGGGCGAAGAAATTAGAACCAATAACATTCGAAGGTTTACGAAAAGTAAATGGAGCTAGATCCTAAAGAGATGTCAATTAAGTGTTAAGAATCAAAATTTTCAACAACCGGCTAGGGGTGTACAATAAGAAAACCCTAATCATCCAGCACCCGAAGCCACACATCAGATGCCTGCTCAACCCGAATAGCCGCCTATGCCGCATGGTGAGCTCCTCACTTTGGCCGAGTTCACGAGACAGATGGAGGTCCAACAGTAGCAAACCTTTAGGCAACTGGAGGTCCTTCACCAAGACAACCACCTATTGCACAAGAGGTTGGATTTACATGACGAAATCCTAACCCGGTTGATAGAGAAGGCATATCCAACAAGCTATCCTCCATTTGTGGCTCACGCATGGGAGTTTACCTCCGAGTACACAAGGAGCGCGGCTGGCCCAAGGGTTGGTCCATCTGACTCTGGAGATAGGCGTCGCCACAAGCAGCCAGCGGAGCAGCCTAGTGAGAGTTCAGATCACTGATAGACCTGCTCATTATCAGTTAATTTCAATTGATAGTTGAACGTTCATGTAATATACTGCTTACTAATTTGTAATTTGTGCATGACCCTAAGATTTTAATATAAATTCTACTTTGCATTGTAGACATAAGTAGAATTGATGAATCATACTAGTTCTTTTACTGTTTTCGAATCTAGAAGTTGAAAATCCTTGTCATGAATCCAGTCACATTAGGTAAAACTCCAAATTCTAGCATAGCTTCAAACTGATTAGAATTTAGTATGAAATTTCTGCGTAGCTAAACTATCAATTTTTCTGTCGCTTGTTGATAGATAATCTACACCTGATCATGAAACTCCTTTATTATCACCTATTTGCACATTGTTAATATAGGTGACAGTAATAAGGTTACAGCAAGAATGGAAATTTTGTCATTAGCATTAGGGTCACATTGATGACAACTTTAAATTCTAGGATAGATTAAAACTGATTAAACAACTTCTGCGATCTAGCCTCATTGAGGTCTTTTAACGACATAATACATATCAGTTTGAAGATACGGTTTCGGAAACGTCTCCCATTTCCAAATACAATCGTCAATTTTCGAGGATGAAAATTTATTTAAGGGGGGGAGAATGTAACACCCTGCAAATTTCCCCACACCCGAGTACACAGGGTAGGTACTAGTACTAAAGACTCGAATCGATGTACCCCTAATAATCAAGTTAACCAGTCCATTAATAAGAATTGGGTATCTTTGGAGTAGGCCCCAATTATGAAGTCGTGTAACTAGGATACACTCACCTTGTGAGCCCCTGGTGTGCTCTATTTTAGCTTGTGTCTTAAGGACCAGTACACTGAATGTGATGTACTGTCAATACCCAGGCATCAGAATCCAGTGGTTAATCAAGCCCTATGAGTAAGACCCAGTAATGAAAGCCTTGAGCTAGACCTGTTAGTTATCAGCCCAAGAGGGATTAAGATCCAATAGTTGTCGCCTTATGATAGACCCACACACCAAGCTGTGTGAACTGGTTCCACACTGAATTAGACACCCAAGTTATAAAAGCCACTCCCACGCATAAGTTGCATGGGAGTCGTGATTAAAGAGTTAGAATTGGGAGAGCATTGAGCTTTTCCTCTTGCCGTCCATTTCAGAAACCCTCCAACCAGTCGATCTCTCCAAACCGTCCAACAAGAACCGGCAACCGTGACGGAGAAACCATCGCTTTATCGATCGTCGTTACGAACTCTCAAGCCGCGGACTCTACGATCAAAGAATCGGGCGATTGATCACGTGAACCACGAGAAATCTACACACCGAAGCTCAGAGACTTTGCATGCAAAGAATCCGCTATGGTAAACCGTCTCTCTCCATCTCATAAATCTCTTTTCTTAAATTTAGGATCAATACACATAAATTCTACGGTCTCATGGGATGAAACTCGAGAATTGGACATGTAAAAGGCATAATAGTCAAATTCTTGGATTCTGATGCCTCAAAATGTGTGTATGAATGATCAAAGGGTATAGGGAGACTCGATGTTCCTAAATCTGACCCTAATTAGTCGAGCTCTGGGAATGCATGTCTCGAAGCGTCGAGAATCAAACGCATGAAGAGCGTAAAGACCGAATTCTCTGATTCTCGATGTTTCAGATCATGACTCGTGCAATAAAAATAAGATAGAAGCCTAATTTTAACATAAACTTATGTTATGTGGCCCTATTACATCTATAGGATCAAGGTTATGCAATAAAAGTAGAGTTTCAAAGCTAGAAGTAAAGAACAAAAGAATGGCGAGCTGATCTGGCTCGCTGCGACGACCTTGAGTCTCGCCATGGTGAGAAAGGACCTGAAGCACTCATCGCGGTGAGTGCTACCTTGAAAACCAGGCCAATTTGACTCTGGAATTTCTCACCGCAGCGAGAAGGCCTTAAGTCGTGTGGTACCTATTAACCTCGCCGCGACAAACTTGTAGCTCGCCGCAGCGAGGTATCCCCAGCTTTGTGAGGTGGGGTTTTGTGCCTTTTAACTCCTTGTGAGTCCTTGCTTTGGCCATGTATGGTTCATTAACCATTGGTGAATGTGTGGTATGTAATTTAGGGTGAATGCGAGGACCAATTGAGAAAGAATTAGCCTTGATCCGTGTGATTTGATTCGCAAATTTTCTAACATTAAGATAGGGAAGAACACCTTGCCCGATTGCTTGTTTTCTTGAATTCGTGTTATTGATGTAAATAGTAAATACTTGATACTTTCTAGAATTTCTAAACGTAAAATCTTGACATATTTTGAGGATTATAAATTGGATTTTCGCACGTGATTTGCATGCTTTTGTACTTAGCATCTTGCTATGTTATTCTATTTGATCCAATAAGTTTCCAAGCTTCTGAATTGAATTGAATCATTACTATCTGCTTTGTGTACGTGTTCGCATCTTGTATCTCCATTATGTTTATGATCAAGTGACCCGCTTAACGTAGCTCAGGGGCTTGATGGTCTCAGTTCAAGTGACCATGTTAACTTAGCTCAGGGGCTTGACGTTTAGGTTCAAGTGACCCTGTTAATGTAGCTTAGGAGCTTGATTTCTAGGTTCATGTGACCCTGTTAACGTAGCTCAGGGGCTTGATGGTCTCAATTCAAGTGACCCTATTAACTTAGCTCAGGGGCTTGACATTTCGATTCAAGTCGTAGCTCTTGATTTCTGGGTTCATGTGACCCTCTTAACGTAGCTCAGGGGCTTGACGTCTTGGTTCAAGTGACCATATTAACGTAGCTTAGGGGCTTGTCGTCTGGGTTCAAGTGACCCTGTTAACGTAGCTCAGGGGCTTCACATCTTGACTTACTTTAAATTCTTGTTATATGTTCTCGTGCTTTGTTTCCTTGAATTGTTCCCAAGTTTCTTGTTCCGTTTTGCTTAATCCGATATGCATTACTCTAAGCATGATTAATTGCATTCATGATGTGAATTATTTTTGACACGATAGTAAATGTCTTGGTTTCTTTAAAACTTCTTTATTTATGCATCAAGATTCATGAATGAGAATGCTAAATAGGTAATTTAGCACTGTTTTTCACTATTGAGCTTGAACTGTAGCTCATTCCTCGACTATACGTCGTAGCTGCAGGTGCTGATACTGTGAGGGACCCGGAGTAAGAGGAAGGCTCGGATTACAACCCCGAGGACGAGGAAGAACAGCCAGAAGGGTTCCTTCCTTAGCTATGTTGGGTTGAGAGCTTGGATATATTTTGGGTTTTTGATATACGGTACAATAACTTGTTAGGTGAATACGATTATATTTTTGTTCCACTGTTTAGGTGAAGGTCGACCTTCAGTGGTGGATGTATATATTGTGTATATTTGAGATGATGGTGATCTTTCTTTTTGAATTTATGTTGCCTTTATGCTTATGGTTATAGCTTTGTTTTTCACTTTGCGCACTTTGCTTTCGCACCTTTGTAAGCTTACCATTGACAGATGGCTAGATCCTTCCTATTGTTTAAATATGAGGAAAGATCGAGCTACCAGGAAGTGATATGCACATAGATACCAAAGCATTCACTATAATTCAGATCGTGTGTGCGATCTGACGGTACGAGTTTTGTGGTAAGGAAATCTGAGTTGTCACACCATTGGACCCATATTGTATTAGACCAAATGGACCCTTTGGATCTATAAACCATTGGACCCATAACTCGTTGGACCCATGACCCATACTCGAAATTATAAAATAAGGAAAGTGATTGACCATCGATTAAACAATCGATCAATTGGGTTTAATTTAGGTACTTGATAATACAAAATAGATAGTACATGACATGATAGGTAGATAATAGATACATAGTACATGACTATGCATGATAGACACATGATATGATAGTAATATGACATGATTTGATAGTAACATAATAGTAATATGATTTGACATGATAAGAATACTGACATGTTTGGAAATAAAATGATAGTAATATGATCTAACATAATAAGAATACTGACATGTTTGGAAATAAAAGGATAGTAATATTATCTGATATGAAAGTATATGATATGATTTGATCTGATATGATAGTATATGATATGATATGATCTGATATGATAGTATATGAATATGATAAAAAGCTAAAATGCTTGAAAAGAAATGTCTGATAATGACATGTCTAAATATAAAGATGGAATCTTGAAACTGTTTAGAATACAGTACATGAAAAGATATAAATGTATACAGAAAGATATGATAGTAATATGACATGATTTGATAGTAACATGATAGTAATATGATATGACATGATAAGAATATTGACATGTTTGGAAATGAACTGATAATAATATGATATGACATGATAAGAATACTGACATGTTTGGAAGTAAATGACAGTAATATTATCTGATATGAAAGTATATGATATGATTTGATATGACAATATATGATATGATATGATAGTATATGATATGATATGATCTGATATGACAGTATATAAGATGATATGATATGAATATGATAAAAAGTTGAAATGCTTGAAAAGAAATATCTGATAATGACATGTCTGAATATAAAGATGGAATCTTGAAATTGTTTAGAATATATTATATGAAAAAACATAAATGTATACAAAAATATGAATACAATACAAAATACAGGACCTCAAAATTAAGGTAATATGATTCAGGACCTCAGAAATGAGGTAATATGATTCAGGACCTCAGAAATGAGGTAATATGATACAGGACCTCAAAAATGACGATATATGTTACAGAACCTCAGAAATAGGGGCACATAATACAAAATATGAAAAGATAGAATTGGAAATACATGTATAGAATATGGAATCTTTAATACAGAAAGATAAATAATACAACAAAAATTGAAATTTTTGAAAGTGAAAAGACGATACCATACAGATATGTTATGGACCTCACATAGTTGATCATTGTTCTCACGAATAGGCTCGTATGTGTGCCTCATATATGAAAAGGGTATGAAAATGTCAGATAAGGATTGGGTCTAGTTAAAGCAACAGGGTCATTGATCCTTATCTTGATTGGCTAAACGGTGGAGAGTGTCAGCCTTTGTCTGCGCAATATTAGCATCTGAATTCTGAATCTGGACCATAGTTTGTGTTTGGTATCAACACTAAATTAATTAAAAGATACTAATAATTAACTGATATAATATAATAATTAACTAATCTTTAAGACAATGAGAATTATGCTTAATCATAATGGGCAAATCTTGAAGAAATTATAATTTATGCCAATGATATTATTGAAATTCTTTTCCCTTCATAATATTATTATAGGTAATCAATAGATTATAATTTTATACTTAGCTCCTTAAATCATATTGTTTCCTACTTAGTGATGAATTGATTATCATTGAATTACTATTATCTCTGCAAATATTTACATGTGTATTAAATAGCATCTGTTGTATTACATATAGTTGAAAATTATTACTTGAGAATTGGTTATATTCACAACTGTTGGAAACCCCACTTGCGCATGCTTCTATGGAATATCTGTATATTACTTGTATTAGAAGTCTATGACGATGCTAACTAAGACTTTATTGAGCTTCATCGCTTACGGTCGTTTTATGACCAAAAAATTTCAGAGGCCAGCCATCAGCCATCCAACCAGGATTTGAGAAGCTGGATGCGAAAGGATCCTGCAACGGCAACTAAGCTAATAGTTTAAAACTCCTTTTGTCTATAGAGCTACCATCACAAACACTTGGTCTTAAAAATGGATCTTTCCTCCTTGTTTTGTTTTTTTTTTAAGTCCATTACTTTTGAAATATTGGTTATACTTTGTAGTTGGGTTTGCATGGACACCATAACTCTTTAAGGTTTTATTTAGGTGAAAAATATTTTGTAAAGATGTCTTAGCAATTATTATGTTTCTTTATTCATTAGAAACCTATTACGATTAAGTCGTAATCTCGAGCATGCCCGCCAAGTTAACGAAATTTAGAGGTTAAACCAATAATGTTTAACTCAAGTTTTCGTAAATACTTTGATAAATGAGCAACTACTTAATAAATGAAAATAACTCGTTCCGCACCTAAAGTAATTTCCCCGAGATATTTAAAAAATAAAAATTAAAAATTATGATAATTTACATAAAAAGGGAAATGACTTTAAAATTTGAAATGCTCGAACTTGAATATGAATATGAAAGTATAAGAGCATAGGCGTGGCGTGCGCTCACGTCGCTACTCGGCTCCACCAACGGACTAGGAGGCGTGGGGGTGTGACAAAGTATGCCATTCACCCAAGAGGTACGAAGATGTAACTTGAAACGAAACTACTGGTGGTCCGGAATGAAAAAGGACGTTGCTAAAATCATTCATCGATGCTTGGTGTGTCAGCGAGTGAAGGCATAACATCAGAGACCTGCAGGACCTTTACAACCATTAGATATTCCCCTGTGAAAATGGGAGCACATCACTATGGACTTTGTGTTAGGACTCCCTAAAACTAGTAAAGGCTACAACAAGATCTGGGTAATCGTGGATCGCCTGACAAAATCAGTACATTTCTTGGCAACAAAGCAGACTACTCCACTTGAGCAATTAGCCAGATTGTACGTTTCTGAAATCGTACGACTCTATGGCGTACCCTTGTCCATTGTATCGGATCGAGATTCCCATTTTACCTCAGAATTCTGGTGATTATTTCAAAAAGCCCTGGGAACTAGGATTAAGAAGAGTAT
Source organism: Chloranthus sessilifolius (assembly GCA_021018995.1). Lineage (NCBI taxonomy): Eukaryota > Viridiplantae > Streptophyta > Magnoliopsida > Chloranthales > Chloranthaceae > Chloranthus > Chloranthus sessilifolius. The sequence continues at coordinate 82,697,083 of CM037586.1, read as the reverse complement.
AGCTTACCATCCCCAGACTGATAGACAATTCGAACAAATGACTGATCAGTCACATAATATACCAATTTATCACCCTTAACTTAGTAATGTTAGGACTTAGTTTGTTACTACTAAGTTAATGATGTGCAGATATTAAAGATAATCAGTAAAAGAGAGCCATAATGATAATATTCGTCAAAATGAACTCAAAAGAGCAGTTAAAGACGATTATGCGTAAAAGGACGATTCGCTATATACTGGAAGCTAGAAAATTATAAAAAGATGATTGAGCGTTGTTATTAAAGAAGAATAAAAGAAATCATGATTTACAATTCTTCAGAAGAAGTTCAAGAAGCTAAAGCGATGCAGAAGAAAAAAAAAATGAACAATCATAATTTAGAGAATCGTCCAAAGAGAAAGCTATGAAAGATAGAAAATTGTGATTTACGATTTTTCATAAAGAGAAGAAAAAAGACAATCATAATTTATGATTGTATTAATAGAAGCTTTCCTATTACTACTGCTGTTGTTGATCACGTGAGAATGAACACCGCCATGCACAAAATTAGAAGAACTCTTGAATTAGAAGTTTGGCTGATCACGGATCTTGGAGATTGACGAAGAAGAATCTTAAGGGGACTCTACTACTGAATAAAAAGAAATGATCCAGAAGCGCATCAACTAAAGAAAGCAAGGAGGAATAGAGTTAGAATTAGAGTTATAATAGAAATCTTTTATTTCTTTTATTAGAATTAACACTTGTAAACTGACTCCTTATGATCTGTAAATAAGAGAGCCCGATGTAGGAATAAACCATCAAAGAATATCACAGCATCAATTGACAACTGAGGTCTATGTTTTCTTCTGATCAAAATAGTTTAGGATTTACAAAGTAATATCGTCCACAGTTATCTAAGGTCTTGCATGACAACCAAGGCTAAAGAAACTAAAAGATCAACCCTTTGGATGGTTCTACTTTTGCTTTCTAGTTTAGATTTTATTTTCTTTTATTTTCTGCTTTGTAAACATCTTCAAATTTTAATTTGAATTGATGACTCAGATTGAGGTTTGCAGATTAGTGTAACGGTTTTTACTTTTCTATCTTCAGTTTTCTAGAATTTGGTTGACGCCCAAGTTTTAGAAGATTGCTGATTAGCATAAATCTATATTGAATGCAGCTAGTTTTTTATTGACACCCAAATTCTAGAAGAGTGAGATATAGTGTAATGGTATTTTAAATTTGTAAACATCCGATAGCTGAAGATTGTGATTGACGACCATAATCTGAAGTTTGAAGATTTAGATTTTCTGCAATTAGATATAGAAATAATTCTTTATTCATATTTTTCCAGTAGTTTAAGATTTTAAAAATAAGTATAAGTTTTCAGATAAATTAAATTAATATAATATAACCTATCTCTGTGGGAATGATCCTTTCCTAGTACTATAATTTCCATTGTGCTCTTGCAATAGGTGAAGACTTAATTAGATGACATAAACAAGCCGCTAGCAATTATTCAAATCTTAGAAGATATGCTGCAAGCTAGTGTTCTCGACTTTCAAGGAAGTTGGGACCAATACTTGCCTTTATGCGAGTTTGCCTACAACAACAGCTATTAGAGCAGCATTAAAATGACACCGTATGAAGCCCTATATGGAAGACCTTGTCGATCTCCACTCTGCTGGAGTGAAGTTGGAGAGAGACAGATACTTGGCCCTGAATTGGTCCATATTAGTGTCGAGAAGATTAAACTGATTCGATCCCAGTTGATAGTCACACAGGATCGACATAAGAGTTTTGCCAATAAAAAGAGGCAAATATTAGAGTTTGAAGTTAGAGAGAAGGCTTTTATTAGAGTATCCCTGACGAAAGGTGTGATTCGGTTCGGTAAGTGAGGCAAGTTGAAGCCCTGTTATATTGGACCTTATCTGATAAATTAAATGATTGAAACTGTAGTGTACCGGCTATAACTCTCTGAAGAAATGGCACGAGTACATATTGTATTCCATGCATCTACCTTGCAAAGATATATTCCTGATCCGAGTCACTTGTTTCCAGAAGAGGTTGTCCAGCTTCAAGAAAACCTGACATACATGGAGCGACCAGTGCAAATACTAGATCTGAAAGAACAATAGTTGTGTTCTAAAACTATCCCCTTAGTAAAAGTACTTTGGAGGAACCAGGACGTTGAAAGCGCTACCTGGGAATTAGAATCCAAAATGCGAATGAACTACCCTCATCTATTTGAAGGTACTTGAATTACTTGAAATTCTAGTTATGAAATTTTGACTGCTTGAATAGGACTTTGAATGCTTGAATAGGTAGATAGTCTGAGTATGGCTTGCTTGCTTGAATATACGTCTTCACTTATGCATATGATTATCCAAATATGCCTTTGATTCTCTAGATATGATTGCTCGAATGTGCTCCCGATTGCTTGATTTTGACTCCGAATTCGTGTTGAATATGAACTTGGTTATATGTTATGAATTTGATCACATGATTTCCTAATAAGTATTTGGCACTATCTGCTTGCTTGATAGAGATTGGACCTTGATACAGTACATCCCATATCACTTGGCTTTGATAGATTGATATAGTTATAATCCTTTCTTATGATACTTCTCCTGATACAACATTATTTTCTAGACAAGATATGATTGTGATTTTGTCATTGTTTTTATTTATACTGTATATGCTTAATAGGTGTGATTAGATTGTTTGATATCACCATAATCAGTGATATAGATTGATTGATTGACATTGACCGCTTTGAGTCGATTTGACGTAATAAATAAAAGTCACTGATCAATCACATACTCGAGAGGTTTCAATTAATAAGATTTTCTTGACTAATTGATAAACGAAAACATCGCCTATCGACAAACAAATATTACCCTGAGTAAAAATCTTTAGGGTCTAGGCTGTAGGCGATAACTGTCAAGGTCAGTCAACCAATGTACCCTCCTACAAAACTTGAAAAGGAGACCGATCGACCCTTAATATTTGATCAGTCAACAACATGAACTTGATCCTAACCTTTAACTAATCTAATGAAAACTTTTAGATAACCATGCTGGATGAAGTGAAAAAGAGATGTGTAGCCCAGAAACCCGAGAGAAGAGAGTTAGAGTCTGATCTTTTTTATAGAAACTCATCCCTAGAACGACAAACTGATATGAGGGCCCAATATAAGCGTATCCAGTGGGACTACGATGATAACACCAGTGGTGATGACTGAGCAAGCACCATGCACGGCCTAAAGGACAACAACAAAAGAATTAGGATGCTGAAAACTTTGATCTGGCATATTGTAATAACCCTAAAATTTTGGAACTCGTGTAAGTAAATGTCAGCAAGTATTGATGTGGTGCACTGTACGATTACAACGTCTAATTGGGTCAGTGTGCATGTGTAACGACCCTGGATTTGGTGTGTGTCAAATTAGGTGAAGGAGTTTTCACATGTACACACCAATAGGTGTATGTGCCTAACATAGAGAAAGTGGATAAGAGTACCACACCATATGTATGTATGTGCACCACAAGGAAATAAAGTGCTTGTTTGGATAAGTGAGGGGTAACTCACTTGCAAGACCTTTGTGATTATTTTGTTAGCTTTGAGAGAGAGAAAGGGAAGAAGGGTGTACAGAGATGAGATTCACTTAAATCCGTGTGTTTTTAGCCGCTAGATCGTTGTGTAATTTTTACAACTCACGAGTAAAAGATTTCCATCCGATTGTGACGACGTCATGGCGATTGAGGAGCTTCGAGAGACCGAAAGGGGTTTTGAAACCCATTTACTTGCAAGAGGAGAAGATGCACCAATCCTCGATTAAAGAGATATTTACAGGTAAGAAATTGACAACCATGTGTGTACAAATTGTAGAATAGGATGTGTAAGAAGTGTGGAAGTGATTGGCAAAGAGACCGCAAAAAGATGGAGTTGAGAAAAACTCGGATCTTAAGTATTTTTGGTTCTCGTGCGCCCGAGATTCTAGGCTCGCTCGCACGAGGAGGCTTCAGAAAGACAGCATTGGGCCTCGCTCGACCGAGAATAGAGACTCCAGTGAGCCTCTGATATTCGCACGTGAGGGTATAAGTGATCTATGAGCTCACTTGCGCGAGCTATATTTTTCACTTGCGCGAGAGTCTTGCGTGCCCGTGGTGGCTGGTGAAATTTAGCTTTGGTAAGCTAAATTTCAATCGTGCACGAGATTTCTGAGCTTGCCCACACGAGCTTTAGGACTCGCTCACGCGAGAAATAGAGTCAGGCTTATTTTGAGTCTTTTCGTGTGAATACTTCGGAAATGTTTATCTTTAGTTTTCTTAAGCATTCCTAGGGGCTCTTTGCATTCTTAAGGACTCTTTGGATGTAGGATAAAGTGTTAAGGCCTACGCATGAGTCTTCAAAAGGTTTATGTATGGATTATACTAAATATACTTTTAGGTAGGGAAAACTTATGATCATTTAATTTGAATGTGCTCTGTATAAGTTAAGTAATGTGATGTGATAAGATATGATAAGTTTTGTGAAAATAAGCATGTGAATCTTTAACCTTTCAAACAAGTTTTGAAAACTATAAATGAGATGTGATATGAGATATGTGATGTGAAAAATGTATTCATGTGAATTCAGAATCGTGAATGAATATTAGTTTTTCCAAAATAAGTATATTATAATAACTTTACACGGTGTGAAAACTATAAGTTACATTTTGCACTATGATTTAAGGTTCAGTAAAATGAATCCAAAAATGTGCTTCGGTACGGCGGGATATCCATTCATTGTGCTTCGGTACGGCAGGATATTTGTTCATTCTCTTATTTGTCAACGGTAATACTTCGTTTGGCACATGTATCCCTCCTAACGTAGGGGCTTGGGCATTATGTGTAAATGATTCATTGAACGATAATAGTTGGGATTCCTATTGATAAAAAAATATGTGGCTCCCCATGCTATATTGCTTGGGGTGGTAATTTAAGTTGATGTCTTAAGTTATATCAAGGGTTTTAAAGCAAAGCATGTGATTCAAGAGTGTGTGTGTGTATATGATACTATGATAAGTTCCGGCATATGGAAATTTAAATGTGAAAAATGTGAAATGTGCATATGAAAATCGGCTATGAAACTACATACTTGACATGTAAGATTTAAATACAACTAATATTTTCCCCCTATTGAGCTTAGATGTTAGCTCACCCTTAGACTATACGCTACAGGTAAAGATTTTGAGAGGGAGTTGGATCCTGAGAGCAATCCAGAGTATAAACCAAAAGAGAAAGTTGAGCCCCTGTCAGAGGAGTTCTTTCCTAAGTGAACTTATGTTAAGGGTGGAGAGTTGTTGTGTGTAAGGCTTGGTACGTCCAGCTATTTTGAGTAAGATATTCAATTGTGTAATAATTATTTTTGGGATATTATTTTGTGAACCATTATTGGGTGATGGATGTCCATCACCAGTGGTTCGTTTCGGTTCTTTCTCCATGGGATAGGCATGGGATAAAAACCGTTATTTTGATCAGTTCTTGAGTTATAGAAAATGGAATTTTCTTTTGCTGCTTATGATGAATCCATTTGCCTTATTAGAGATATCACCTTTGTTTTCTGCTATATGTGGATGTACCAAGTGTTCAGTGATTTGGGGATCGCCTTAACCGGTGATCCGATGGCACGAGTTTCATGGTTAGGAAATTCGGGCTATCACAGTTGGTATAAAAGCTTTAACTTTAGAAATTTTTGAAAGATCTTAGATTTATGATATGTGTTTGAGATTTTGTCAGAGTATAGGGACCCTCTATTAGTGAAACTTTTGTTTCATGTTAACAGAACAGTATGCCTCCTAAGGGTAGAGGTCGACTAAGAGGTGGTCGACCCGAACCACAAGGAGTGGTGAAAGGTTTGACACTGGTGTGGAAAATGTGAGGATGGGTGACAATGTGGCTATAGGATCAAATAGAGATCCTATTAGAGAAGGAAATCCTCTTGAACAAGGAGATCGAGATCAAGAAAAAGTGGGAATAAAAAGAATGGCACAATCCATGGAGACTGTGGCTACTGCCATGGAGCAGCAAACTAAACTGATAGTTGCCAATAATGCTAGTAACCATCAAATTCCACCTCAACCACCAGTTCAGCCACTACCTCAACCTTCTGCATTCGTAGAATTAAGAAGAACGCGTCCACCAAATTTCTTAGGACAAGCTGAGCCAGTTGAGGCAGAGAATTAGATTGATGAAATGGAGAAGATATTTAGTGTGCTTCCATGTACTGAGGATGAGAAGGTCAGATGGGATGCATTTAAACTAGATGGGGAAGCAGGCCCATGGTGGAAGTCCATATTGAGAACAAGGGAGCAAGATGCACCAGGAGTGTTATGGACATGAGAAGAGTTCCTTGAGGAATTCAACAAAGAATATTTTCCCTAACATGTGAGGGATCAGACGAAAGTAAGATATATAAACCTTGATCATGGAAAGATGACTGTACGAGAATACGGAGTTGAGTTTACAAGATTGTTTAGGTTTGCATTGGAACATGTAGCCTCAGATAGGATGAAAGAAAAGAAGTTTCAACGTGGATTAAAGCCAAATATCCGTGATTGAGTTTTAATGTTTTAGTTGGGAACATATAGAGAAGTAATGAGTAAAGCTCTGGTGGCAGAGGGAGACATCGATGAGATGTACAAAAGAAGAGACCAATAGAGCAAGGAAAAATCAAGCCAAGGAAGGTTTGGAAGTTATGAAATAGTGAATAAAAGGCCAAGGTACACAACAACTCAGAAACCATTTATCCAAACTAATCATGTGATGATATTTCAGCCTACCCCAGTTAAGTTGTTTCGCCCTTTTGGCTCTACTACTACCACTGGAGGGTCAGTTGCCTAGGGACTGTCAAGAGCAGCATCTACGACTCCACAAGAAACTTATGCGTGTTGTGGTAAATCACATAAGACCATGGATTGCAGAAGAGGCACTGGGGCATGTTTTAAATATGGAAAGATGGGACATGTAATCAGGGATTGCCCGATTTTGAGAACTGAAGGAAAAGTAATGGTTGCAGTACCACGTAGATCTACATGACAACTACGACCCACTGTGCAAGGTCGTGCATATGTTGTGACTGCTAAGGATGCCAATACTAGTAATGATATCATCCAAGGTACAAATTATTTATGTAATTTCATTTAATTTCTTATTTAAATTTTAGATAGAGAAGGTGCATAGGTATAAAAGAAACTCTTAGAACTTCTATGTGACATGCTATGTTTTGGGAGTATGTCTAATTGCTTAGTATGAATATAACGTAGGTACGTTACAAATGTATAGAAAATGTGACTATCTTTGCTAGGAGGCACGAGTTCTAATAGACATAGGGTCCACACACTCATTTGTGACATCTCAGTTTGCAGAAAGGGTGAAGGTCGTTTCAGAGCCCTTAGACTTTATTTTGGATGTGTCAGTTCCAACAGGGAATTTAGTAAAGACTGACACAGTATGTTGAGCAGTGATGGTATCCATCAGGGGATATGAAGATCATGAATTGATGGCCGACTTGAACCTGTTGGATATGCAAGGATTCGATGTAATCCTTGGCATGGACTGGTTATCTACGCATAATGCAAATGCCGATTTCCGGAGAAAGACAGCTACATTTCGCCTAAATGTGGGTAGATCATTCAAGTTTCTCAGCATACGATCGACCTTTGTACCGTTCATCTCTGCGATTCGTACAGAACAGATGATGAGAAACAGGTGTAGTGGATATTTAGCATTTCTACAAGAAGAGAAGGAAGAGAAAAATGTGATAATAGAAATTTCGATGGCTTGTGAGTTTCAAGATATTTTTTCTGAAGAGTTGCCAGGATTACCGCCTGATAGAGAGGTTGAGTTTGCCATAGACTTAGCCCTAGGTACCGAGCCAGTGTCTAGAGCGCCGTATAGACTAGCTCCAATTGAGTTGAAGGAGTTGAAGGACCAGTTGCAAGAACTTTTAGATAAATGTTTTATAAGACCAAGTGTGTCTCCTTGGGGAGCACCAGTCTTATTTGTCAAGAAGAAGGATGGGTCGATGAGGTTGTGCATCGACTATCGTCAGTTGAACAAATTGACTATCAAGGACCGATATCCTTTACCCAGAGTCAATGATCTTGTTTATCAATTGAAAGGAGCAAAGTTCTTTTCCAAAATAGACTTAAGATTTGATTATCATCAGTTGAAAGTAAAAGTCGAGGACATTCAGAAGACGACATTTCGAACTAGATATGGGCATTACGAGTTTCTTGTGATGCCTTTCGGTTTAATAAATGCACCAACATCTTTTATGGATCTTATGAATCGGGTATTCAAAGCGCATTTGGATACATGTGTAGTTGTGTTCGTGGACGACATAATATTCAAAGTCCATGGAAGAACACAAGCAACATCTAAAGATAGCTATGCAAATATTATGTGAACATCAATTGTATGTAAAACTCAGTAAGTGTGAGTTTTGGCTTGAGGAAGTGAGCTTTTTGGGACACGTGGTCTTAGAAGCAGGTGTTACTATAGATCCAACGAAGATCGAGGCAGTAATAGAATGGGAGTGACCAAAGACTATGACGGAAATTCACAGTTTCCTTGGTCTGGCTAGATACTACAGGAGGTTCATGGAAGGATTCTCGAAGATTTTGGGGCCACTCACGAAACTTACAAGGAAAGATGTCAAATTTGAGTGGACTGATGAATGTGAAAAGAGCTTCCAAGAACTCAAGAAGAGATTGACGTCAGCACCTGTGTTAGACATTCCCTCAGGGAGTGGAGGTTTTGCTATGCATAGTGATGTGTCACACAGCGGCTTGGATTGTGTGCTTAACAAAAACAGAATAGTTATCGCCTACGGGTCAAGACTGCTTAAAGATAATGAAAAGAATTATCCTACGCATGATCTTATGCTAGCAGCAGTGATATTTGTGTTGAAGATATGGAGACATTACTTATATAGAGAAACTTTTGAAATCTTTACGGACTATAAAAGTCTTAAATACATGTTTGCATAGAAGGACCTGAATATGAGACAGAGGCGTTGTATGGAGTTTCTTAAAGATTATGATTGTTCCATTCAATACCATCCAGGTAAGGCAAATGTGGTTGCAGATGCCTTGAGTTGGAAGACTTCAGCTCAATTATCAAGTCTTATTTTGAGACTCCGTCGGTGGAAACTATTGGAGGATATAGCGTTGCATGATACAAGGATCAAGGTGAAAGCTTCAGGAGATTTCTTAGCGAATGTTACGATTAGACTAGCGATCTTTGATTGAATCTATGAGCTTCAGATGAAAGGTGTAGAATTGTTGAAAATTCGGCAAGGAGTAATAGATGGTATTGGTCCAGATTTTTCTATCAAGAGCGATGGGTCGCTTTTGTACAGTGGATGGTTGTGTATACCAACCGATGCCGACCTACGACAAACTATTTGGATGAGGCTCATAAGTCAAAGTATGCTATCCACCCAGGTGGTACTAAGATGTATCAAAATCTGAAAAGAGTTTCCGGTGAAGAGGTCTGAAGAAAGACGTAGCCAAGTATGTCTCAAAGTGCTTGGTATATCAGTAAGTGAAAGTGGATCACAAACATCCATCTGGGTTATTACAATCGTTGTCGATACTAGAGTGGAAGTGGAAATCTATTTTTATGAACTTTATCTTAGGATTGCCATGGGCAGTGAAGAAGCATAATGCTATTTGGATGGTCGTTGACAGATTAACTAAATCAGCCCATTTCTTGCCTTATAATACAACGTATACTGCAAGTAGACTGGTGGACATGTATATGAGGGAGACAGTTCGATTACACGGTATTCCAATTAGCATAGTCTCTGATCGAGATCCATTATATACTTCTCAATTTTGGAAGAAATTTTAAGAAGGGATGGGTACTAGACTGGATTTTAGTTCAGTGTGTCATCCACAGACAGATGGTCAAACTGAACGAACAAATCAGATTATAGAAGATATGCTATGAGCTTGTATGCTTGATTTTCAGGGATCGTGGGATCAACATTTACCAATGATCAAGTTTGCATATAACAATAACCATATGAGGCTCTATACGGATGATGGTGTAAATCTCCAATCAATTAGGAGGAGACAGGAGAGAAGTTTGTGTTGGGGCCGAAGATTCTTGAGAGTACCACTGAAGCGGTACATATGATTAGAGAAAGATTAAGGGTCGCACAAAGCCGACAAAAGAGCTACACGAACCTTAAAAGGACAAGGGTTGAGTTTCAAGTAAACTTAATGTTTTGTTGTGCTGGAATACGTATATAAGTGTGCATATATATATATATATATATATATATATATCAATGATAATACAATATGTTTCTTTCAGATGGGAGACAATGTCTTCATCAAGATTTCGCCGACTAAGGGCATAATGCGTTTTGGAAAACATGGCAAGCTGAGTCCACGTTATGTGGGACCTTTTGAAGTTTTGGGAGGTGTAGGAGAGGTTGCTTATAGAGTTGCACTACCACCGCAACTCTCAAGCATGCATGACGTGTTTCATGTATCGATTTTGAGACGATATGTGGAAGATCCAACTCACGTATTGAATTACCAACCAATCGAAATTCAAGAGGACTTGACGATTACGAAAGAGCCAGTATAAATATTTGATCGCAAAGAACAAGTACTGGGCACCAAGAGGATTCCATTAGTGTTTGCTAGATGGCGGAACCATTCGCCGGAGGGAGATACTTGGGAACGTGAGGCGGATGTACGCGACGCGTATTCGGAATTGTTTGAGTGAATCATGTGTCAATTTGACATCTTGTAATACAAAATTACTATTTTGAATTCAACTTTTTGTGGAATAGTTTTGATTGATAATGAATCACGATAGATAAGAAGTAGTTTAGTTAGTGTATGTGCGTGGTAAGCACAAAGATGAGTGCCAAGAATGATCTCAACTTCGTGGAGTCAATGATAAAATTGAAAATCGCGAGAAAAACAACTCAAAAATGATGTGCTTGTGTTCTCGCGCGGCCGAGTTTTAGTGCTCGCTCGCGCGAGGCACTCAGGAAGCAAAATAGAGAAGGGAATTCGATTCCCTGAAGACACACTGATACTTGCTCATGTGAAGTTTAAAGCTCGCTAGTACGAGGCACTCAGAAAAAAAGAAAAGTATATATATAACAAAGGAAGTCAAGTTCCAGTGACTGACTGATGCTCGTGCGCCCAAGCTGACTTAAGTTGCGCGTGCGAGAATCAAACTCTATAAGGGTTTTACCCTTTCCATGAGCATTTCAAACGAAATTTCAAAAGGGGGAGTTTGACAGTTTTATCTTCTTCCTCGTGAGGAGCCTTCCAACATGATTTTCCTTGGATCACTTCGCATTTATACTTGGATTTGTTGCAATTAAGGTAATCCTTACCCTAATTTCAAATTGCATTTCATTTACTTTGGATTAAAAAACCCTAGCATGACTTCTAGGTCCCTAAACCCTAAACCTAGGAAGAAAATGGCGATGAGGTCGTCTAGCTCTAGGCGTGAGAAAGGGGTTCCTCCACCTAGACCACAGGTTCAACCTGCTCCATTTTGGGAGGCGAAAACATTTGAGATTGAATGGGCTATCCATAGGGATTTGTTTAAGGACCAACCCGAAACCGTGTGGACCAAAGATTACTTGATGTCGACCGAGATGCTATCATTTCTCTGCCCATTCTATGATAGTTATTACCCGTGTCTTATAAAGTTATTTTATCAAACTTTGAGACTAGATCCCACGGGGAATATGTTGATCGTGACGATAAAACCTTAACTTTTGACTACACCGACATTGGGAGAGCAATGAATTGCTCTTGGACATATGAACGACATGAAGGAGGTGCGACACCTCTTATTCAAGAAACTGTTAGTTTTCATCACATTAAGACTGAGATGACCAATGGTCAGGGTGGGACCGGGAAGTTGGTTACGCGGGCCTTACCTGAGCGAATGTGGCTGTTAGATGTAATCATGAGGAAGAATATATACCCAGTGGGGCATGAGCAAGAACAGTGAGATTTGTTTCTTCAGGCTCTATACGCTGCTTTTGAGGGAAGATGGTTCAATGCCCTTGTGTTAGTACGTGAAGGGATTAAGCATGCCCATGAGCGTGCTAAACCAGGAGTCGTCCCAACAATTATACCTCGATTGGCCTATGCCCGATTAATTTCCAGAATGATAGCCCAATATCAACCTTCTTCCGATGATGATCGTTATGTCATTTCTAAGAATGATCCCATCGCCACTGACAACTACAAAATGTACCAAGTGCATGTTGGAACCTAAGCTATAACAGTTTAATCGGGAGTGTTAGAGGGAAAAGAAAAAGTGAAATTGCGCAAAGGGCGCAAGACCAAGAATAACAACCATCTCCACAGCAACCCCCTCAACCCGAAGCAATGCCAAATCAACCAGCCCAGCCCAGTATGCCACCTCTGACCCAACCACAAACCCAGATAGAACAGCCCACAGATTGGGCACGGAGATTGGATAGCCAAGATGAGATGCTCAGGGCACTACTCCAACAGAATCGTGAAATGAGGTAGCAACAACAATTTCAAGAGGCTATTGTCATCGATTTGATGCGTCATGCATATCCGCATACGTTCAGGCAACGCCTCTGGTTACTCTGGTCAGCTACTTTTGGTACTTCCAGCTCTTGTGCGGCGGCTGACGCAGGCGGGGAGTCCAATGACGATTCGGGTTTTGGTGAGGATGACTCGGGAGAGGAGTCTGATCAAGGTGGCGATGCTGACAGTTAGTTGCCGTTGGTGACTATAGGGACTATTTTGGAAAAAATTTGATTTCTTTTTAAAATGTAAATGGATAAATTCATTGTAACTTTTGATGGGTAAGTTCTAAAACTATTGTGACATGTGTTGGCCAGCTTACCTTGTGCTAAAAAGGGGTTTAAAATCAAACAATTATAGAATCTATCGATTACACACACACCAAGGCAAACAAACTTACATACCTGCAAGTATTCAGGGCTATTGCAGCAAGTTTTAAAAAGGGAAAGTAAGGGTATGTCCACAAGGAAATGTGGTCTAACTTTTAGTAAATCTCCAGATCCAGAGTGGATCTGGCACTCTATTCTAATCTAAGAAAGAGGAGAGGTTTTGGAGTTTTGTCACTTTAACTATAAACTAGAGAATTAAGTGCTACTGATCCAGATCTAATTCAACACAAAGATCAGTGGAGATATAGAAGGGATGAAAAATCAAAGGATGAGAACAGTAGCTAGGGGTATTGGTCTCTCACTGAAAATCAAAGGAATCAATGGCAATGCAAAGATCTAATTTGCTACAATCCTCTTTTCTGGCTCCCAGCTTCCCAGGTTACCTTGACAGAGGTGAGGTATAAGAATCTAATCTCAATCAGAGAATTGAAGCAATCCTAAGGCTATGATCTGCCCACTTTAATGGTCATAGACCATCCTAGAGATTGTTTCGCTTCAAAGATCTTGAATAGAACGGGAAAACCATTGCAAATGTTATAGATGCCAGGATATGAGAACCTCATAGGCTAACATCTTCAAGAATATCCAACTCAGGGAAAACAAATATGAAAAAGTGAAATATAGATCAGAATCACCTTTAAAATACACAATTATATTGTAAAACTACAACACAATTGTGCTCAGATCTGCAATCTGTGCATCTTACAGTTCCTTACAATACCTTTGAATCTCTCAATTTACAGCTTAAGACCTCACCCTAACTACTGAGAAGAGCTTAGCCACTCATGATTGGCTAAAGAGAGAAGAGAGAGAGGAGGAAGAAGGAAGAATTTTGGGAAAATGGATCTTTCCCTAAGCTCTGATTTTCTTAATTTTTGGATTGTTTCTTTTGTATTGTTTCCAAGCTTTTATACTCTCCTCCTCTATCCTCAGATCCATTTCAGCCAATCAGAACGCAAGGGAATAATTTTGTTATGCTGATGTGGCCGATTTCTCTTCTAGAACCTCCTCTCATTGGTTCTCATCTGACAAGTACATGTGATACCATTAGGATTTCCGCGCGTGGCCCATTGTGTACCAAAAATACCCCCAAGGGTCGCTGACGTGCTTTGGAACATGTGCACAGGCTTCTGGCGTGGGCAGCTGCTGAAGATAGAACTGAAAAGTTCCCTAAATCAAGTGTCGAGAGGTTTTGAGATCTTCTCAATAGGTTCTGTTTGGCTCTGAATGCAAATCGACAGGTTTGTAGACCTATCGATAGGATTGATGATGCTTGTCGATAGGATTGACAATAGTCTCGTTCATCTCCTCGACAGGTTCTGGTCGACTCATCGATTGGTTGTTGCAGATCCTGTCAACAGCTTCTTTTCATCCTCTCGACGGCTACGCCTAGCAGTTGTCGACAGGATTGGGTGTATTGCATGACGAGTTCTTGATAGGTTCATTCATCCTCTCGACATGTAAATCAATCCTCTCGGCAGCTTGAGAGAACCTCTCGATGGCTTCTAATGTGCTGTCTTTCATCTTGACATGTAAATCGATCTTCTTGGCTGGCACGCACTTCTAATGTGTTGTCTTTCATCTGTCTCGCCCCCAGCCACCTCTGGGTGGATTCAATCTTCATCCCTTGGAATTGTACTTGGTCTCAGGTGCACCCAGTTGGGTTCATGGCTTTCAATGAGTTTTTCAGGCTTTGTGGATTGTTGGAGTTTGAGCACAGGTTGAGGCTGCAGATTGCTTATCTGCCCTTTTTGTTGGTTGTCTGTGCTAAGGTTGTAGTTTATTGCTTATTTACAAAACATACTTAAAACACATTATTAGACACCTCAAGGGTCTTCCAAAGGTCAGGTTAGGAGGTGAAAAATGATATTTTTCACTGCTTAACACACCCTCAAACCTAAGCTTTGCTAGTCCCTGAGCAAAGGAGAAAGTGAAAACAATTATTGAAAATGAAAAATACCACTTTTGTAGGGAGCACAGATGCATTTAACATATGCATCAAGCCTTTTAAACCCCTAGGTGATCCCTAGTGAAGGAGTGAAGTCTCCTAAGAGTTTACAGTGAAGTTACCCACAAACTTCTCCAACAAGGTCAGTTAATAGTAATGCAAAATTTTGAAGCAAGCAACAAGCAATCATAAAGTTCAATCCACACCTTTGTCCAATCAGTTTTTAGAGGATTCTCAGCAAAAATGCAGCAGTTTAAACCAAGGTACTGTTGTGGCTCCTTCATAGGCACTCAGCTCATGTCCAAGTAATTTGTGTGAAAAATAGTGCAAAGTTTACCATTAAATTGAGAATCGTGTGCTAATTATGCCCCCAACAAACTTGACTTCAAACCCAAATCTCACTGGGCATTCACTCGTAATCAAAAATAGAATGGTGTATCAATTCACACAGCTCAAGAATAGTTATAGCCCTCAAATAGGGCTACAAGCATGTGCATAGGCATTGCTCTAATTTATGAAATTCTCTAACTCTTTTTACCATAGATTAAACAATTCCTCATCTCCATATAATAGCTCAATTAATTTCATATCAGTAAGGTCTTTTTATTGGGTTGTAATGTGGCTGATGGGTGAAATTTGTAAAAGAAAAAAGGGGTAAAAAAAAAGAAAAAAAATTCAAATTGAGAAATCAGTAAAGGTAAGGAGGTGGTCTAGACAACACCTTCTTCATTTCAACACAAATCCATCTACTTCTTGAATTTTTAGATTTGAAGTGGTCAATTTCTAATCATCTTTTCAGTCTTTCAATGAAATGACTTCCCTTTCTCATTCCTTTTGTTTTTTTTTTTTTTATGTGGATTGGAATGCCACAACTATATATCACACTAGCCTTCAAATGTACTTTCTACCAAACATCGAAGCTTGCACCTCTAACCTCACTTTTCCTTCTATTTCCTAGCTTCTCAGATTAAGGGTGAACTGAAATAGGTTGAGAGGTTTTTGGGTTCAAATTTTCTAATTTTTACTCAATGAAAATTGGGAATTTAAAAGCTCAAAAGGTGTGTGTCAAGGGCGGTTTCAAAGGTGGGGCATTTTAAGCTCAAACTGTCCAAGGGGTGGCCTTACTTCATGTCCTCAATGTCATGAGTGCTGTCAAGCTATTTCAACTTGGAATTGGCTAACTTCTAGTGATCAGAGCTAGGTCTAATCGGTCCTTGGAGCAAAAGGAAATATTGTCAAGACACTCTTCAAAGAAAAAGCATTTCAGGCCCAAATCTCACTGGGTGCGGTCTTCTATCAGATTTCTAGGGTATAACCTCACAATTTTCTCTCTTTTTCAAGTTCACAAAGCACTAATTTTCACAAATTTCTTGATATTTGCTTCCTGCCCATGTTGGAACTCCAACACCTTTAGTTGAAAAAGTTTTTCATTTCCTCTTATAAAGAAAAAATTGGTGGGAATTTTCCTTTCATTTTTCACAGATGTTTGTTCAATTTTGGCTGCACTAACATTAACTATCCTATTGGCAAGGCATACTTTACCACTCCCCCAAACCTATGAGGAGCAGTGTCCTCACTGTTCAGAGAGAAGGGTGTAGTGCAGCATGGTAACAACAGAAGTACAGGAAGCAGGCAATCCAAGAAATGCAGTATATCAATCCAAGAATTACAAAGTAAAAGAAAATAGAAAATCTATTATATAAAGCAGTAAAAGAAAAAATGTGTACAATGACAGAAAAAAAAGGAAAAATCGAAGAGAGGAAAAGAAAGAAAAAAAAAATCTAGACACAAGGTATCAAAATGACCCGTAGCCTCCTCTGGGATAACCTCAACTTACTGCTCCTGGAAGAGGAACTGCAAGACAGAGGGGGGGAAAGGTTTTAAGGGGGAGGAGGCTGGGTAGGGGGTGGAGAGAGTGAGGTGGAAGGGGGAGAGGATGCCGGTGGTCCTCACTTTTGTTTTTTCTTCTTTCTCTTATTCTTTTGCTTCTCTTCCTTGGCCAAAATCCGTTGCACTTCGTCATATTCGTCCCATAAAAATTGTAATGGATCAGGCTCGACTGGTGGTGGCGGTGGTGGCCAGACGGGGTAGAATTTGGTTGGAAGATCGTTGGGTTTGTCGTCGGCCATGATCGGGATAATGGAAGGAATGGAGAGGTAGGAGGGAATGGATGTGAAAGAGGTGGACGAGTCTGATATTTAAAATGCATGGGCGGTGGAATATGAATCAGTAAAATAAATCGTTCACATTCTTCCAAGCTTAATTGCTAAAAAAGAAGGCGGGAATAAATGGTAAGGCGGTTGCTATATGCGGTGTTGTGCGAATTAATATGGGGAATGGAAATGCAGACTGCATGTTGGGCTATTTTTAGCAATGGTGGTTAAGTCAAGGAAGTATGCGCAATTAATGCTCAGACACCGGCTTGGGAACAAGGATGAAAACGAGCTCCGACAGGATTGGGGATACAATTTCGACAGGTTGGTGCAACCTGTCGAGCAATTAAAAACTATTGAACCTTTCGAGAGGTTCACTCCATCGTGTCGACGGGGTTTGTCTTTAGACAAAATCATGTCGAGAGGTTCTCAGAATTCAGGTACGTTCACGACCTATCGGCAGGTTCTCTTTTCAACAGACATCATCTCGAGAGGTTTGTAAAACCTCTCGACCAGTACTCAGAACCCGTCGAACGTACCACTCATTATTAGAACTTATCGACAATTGTTTCATTTTTAATTTTTTTTATAATCCTGTCGACAATTGCTTCATACCTCTCAATAGGTTCCAGATCTTGTTGAAATGAACACTTAAAGCCTTCAGAACCTGTCAAACTGTACTCCACTCCTCTCGACAAGCTATAGTATAGTGTAAACAGTTACAATGAATCCTATTAACAAAGCTAAATATTGACAAGCTATCAACACGACAGTAGCAACACTAACAACTACAGTAACTATGATACATAGTGTACATGATTGAGAATCAGTCAGGTAAGGGCGGTTCTTGAAAGAAGATGGTCATCGTAGGTTCCACTAGGTTGCCAACCACATGTTTGAGCCTTTGACCATTTACTTTCAGGATCCTACCATCTTTAGGATCCCTGATTTCAATAGCTCCCGATGGGGATATATGCTCAACTAGGTACGGCCCCTCCCATCTGGATTTCAATTTTCCTGGGAACAACTTCAACCTCAAGTTGAAAAGCCATACCTTTTCGCCAACACAAAACACTTTTTTCAACAGCTGCTTGTCAAAGAAGGCTTTGGTCTTCTCCTTGTAAATCCGTGCACTGGAATAGGCCTCTAACCTCAACTCATCCAGCTCAGACAGCTAGAGTTTCCTGTGAATGCCCGCAGCAGTTAAGTCAGTGTTCAATGCTTTAATCGCCCAATATGCCCTGTGCTCTAATTCTACAAGTAAGTGACATGCTTATCCATAAACCAACTTGAAGGGAGACATGCCTATTGGGGTCTTATAGGCTGTCCTATAGGCCCACAAGGCGTCTGGAAGTCTCATGGACCAATCCCTCCTGTCTTATCTCACAGTCTTCTCCAAAATATGTTTGATTTCCCTGTTGGAGATCTCCACTTGCCCACTGGTTTGTGGGTGATAGGGAGTAGCAACTCTGTGTGTAACAGAGTATCTTTCCAACAGTTTGTCAAATTGTTTGTTGCAAAAATGGGCTCCCCCATCACTGATGATGGCTCTGGGGGTGCCAAATCTGGAGAAGATGTTGTCCCTTAAGAATTTAAGGACAACTTTGTGATCATTTTTCCTTATAGCTATGGCCTCTACCCACTTGGACACATAGTCCACAGCTACTAGGATGAAATTATGGCTATCGGAGGGAGGGAAAGGTCCCATAAAATCTATTCCCCAAACATCAAACAGTTCAACAACCAGTATTGGTTGCAAAGGCATTGAGTTTCTTCTCGAGACACTTCCCATTTGCTGACATCTTGAGCATTCTCTACAATGTTGCCAGGCATCCTTGAAAAAAGTGGGCCATTAGAAACCATTTTTGCAACACTTTTGCAGCAGTTTTCTTGCCACTGAAATGGCCCCCATAGGCTTGTTCATGGCACATGGTTAGGATGTTTGTAAATGCAGTCTTTGGCACACATCTCCTTACTACTTGATCTGCACAAATCTTAAAGAGGTGAGGATCATCCCATATGTAATGTTTGATCTTTAAGAAAAATAGACTTTTATCATTCATGTTCCAATGAGGAGGTATCCTCCTCACAGCCAAGTAGTTGACTATATTTGCAAACCAAGGGTCACTCATCGCAACAGAAAACAACTGTTCATCTGGGAAGGAGTCATTGATTGGCAAGCTGTCTTATACAATAGCTGGGATCCTGGATAGGTGGTCTGCTACCACGTTCTCAACCCCCTTCTTGTCCTTAATTTTTAGATAAAACTCCTGCAAAAGTAAAACCCATCTTATAAGTCTAGCTTTAGCATCTTTTTTAGACAAGAGATATTTTAAGGCCGAGTGGTCAGTGAACACAATGATCTTAGATCCCAGTGCATAAGATTTGAATTTCTCCAAAGCAAATACAATGGCCAACAACTCCTTCTTAGTTGTTGTGTAATTCAGTTGGGCGTCAGCCATTGATTTACTTGCATAAACCACTACACTTGGTGCTTTGTCTCTTCTTTGTCCCAAGACTGCACCAATGGCAAAGTCTGATGCATCACATATCAGCTCAAATGGTAGGGAGAAATCAGGGGCTTGTAGAATGGGTGCAGTGGTCAAGCATATCTTCAGTAGTTCAAATGCAGCCAGGTATTCATCATTGAATTCAAAAGGAACCTCTTGGCACAACAAGTGGCAAAGAGGTTTAGAGATTTTGCTGAAATCTTTGATGAACCTCCGATAGAAGCCAGCATGTCCCAAAAATGTCCTGACTTGCTTGACAGTTTTGGGTGGGGGGAGATGTGTAATTAAGTCTATTTTAGCTTGATCAACCTCTATCCCTTTGTGGGAGACAACATGTCCTAAGACAGTCCCTTGAGTCACCATGAAGTGACTCTTCTCCCAACTCAAGACTAGGTTGGTTTCTTCACATCTTTGCAATACCAAACTAAGGTGCTGTAAGCACTGGCTAAAATCATTCTCATAAATGGAAAAGTCATCCATAAAAATCTCCAAGAACTGATCAATCATGTCAGAGAAAATAGCATACATACATCTTTGAAAGGTGGCAGGTGCATTACATAGTTCGAATGGCATCCTTCTGTATGCAAAGGTTCCAAAGGGACATGTAAAGATAGTTTTCTCTTGATCTTGTGGGTATACAAGGATCTGGTTATACCCTGAATAACCATCAAGAAAATAGTAAAAAGCTTTGCCTACCAGCTTGTCTAAGATCTGATCAATGAAGGGCAATGGAAAGTGACATTTACTGGTTTTCTCATTGAGCTTCCTGTAATCTATGCACACCCTCCAACTAGTGGTTTTCCTGGTTGGAATCAGCTCTCTTGAGGCTGCTTGAACTACAGTGATCTTAGACTTCTTGGGCACCACCTGGGTGGGTGCCACCCATTTAGAATCCGAGATGGGGTAAATGACTCTAGCATCTAACATCTTGACAATTTCTTTCATGACAACCTCCTGCATGTGTGGGTTCAATTTCCTTTGCATCTCTTTAGAGGGTTTAGAGCCCTCTTCAAGATGAATCTTGTGCATGCACATAGCAGGATTTATCCCTCCAAGATTCGCAATAGTCCACCTTATTACTCTCTTACGCTTCCTTAGCACACAAAACAGCTCTTCCTCTTGCACAAGAGTGAGGGAGGAAGAAATTATGACTGGCAGTTTCTTGTTTACTGCTAGGAAGGCACACTTTAATGATTTTGGGAGCTGCTTTAACTCCACATTTGGGGGACTGATGAGGGACGACAATAGGGGTTCTTTAGAGGGTGGTGGGAGAGAAAGTAAAGCAGGTTTCCATGGATGTTGCTCTGGCGGTTCCCCTTTTTCATTGACAGTTTTCACTTGCTCAAACTCGAGTGTGGGGACCATTTCTTCCACTGTTTCCTCCCCAGTTTCTTCAAGATCACCAAATAAATCATTACCCTGTAGTAGTTTAGGAAGCGTTTCTTCAATAAGCTTATCCAGCACATCAATGGAAAAATAGTCCTCATTCTCCAAATGAGGGTTAGGAGCTGCACTATAGACATTCAACCTGACTTTCATGTTACCAAAAGTCACTTCCATGACCCCTGATCTGCATTTATGCATGCATTTGTAGTGGCCAAAATGGTCTGCTTAGGATCACAGGGATAGAAGTAGCACATTTTCTCGGCTCCATATCTAGCATTAGAAAATCAGCAGGATAAAAGAATTTGTCATCCCCAACCAAAACATCTTCTATGATCCCCACAGGTTTCCTCTCAGATCTGTTAGCTAGTTGTAAGACTATATGTGTGGACTTCAATTCTCCTAAGCCCAACTTCTCATATACTGAATAAGGAAGAAAATTTACACTAACTCCCAGATCTAACAAAGCTTTTTCAATGGTATGATCCCCAATGATGCAGGGGATAGTGGGAACTCCAGGGTCTTAGAGCTTTGTTGGGGTTGCAATATTCAGTATCTGCTTCACTTTATCTGCTGAAAAGACTTTCTTGGAAAGATGTATCCTTGATTGTCTTTTGTGGGTGCAAAGGTCTTTTAAAAACTTGGCATAGGCTAGAACTTGCTTGATTGCATCAAGTAAAGGCAAATTGATATTTACTTGTTTAAAGGTTCCTATCATTTCCTCAACTTTGCCATGCCCTTTATCAAAAGGGGAGGGTGCATGCATTGCCCTAGGAAATGGCAAATGTGGGATTGCTCTCCCATTTACAGCCTTAGCCAACTCATCATCTGTCTTTCTATTTTTCTGTTTTTGTTAAGGATCATCATCATCCTCTTTATTCAACATGAGTTGCTCTTGCTGTCCATTCTCTGTAGTTGCTTCTTTTTCTTTTTCTGAAATTCTCACAGGCCCACAACCTACTTGATTGTCCACCAGCCTTCCACTTCTTAATGTGGTGACCGATTTGGCTTCCTCATGAGAAGAAGAGACCTCCCCTACTGCATATTGCCTCCTTGGGTTTTCCATGGGTTGGCTAGGTAGCCTTCCTTCCTCTCTTGGTCAAAGCATTAGACAATTGGCCAAGATGGTCTTCTATCTTTTTAATGCTTTGGCTATGAGAGTCCACAGTTTGAGACAAGGGTCCTAAATTCAGCAATGAGGCCAGAACTTATTCCTCAAAAGAAAGTGATCTAAGCAGTTGGAGGGGGTGCAGTTTGTTGTACAGGCTGAGCCATGGGCTCCTGGTAATGGGGCCTTGGAAAGTAATTCTGTTGGTAGGGCTGAGCATTTTTATAAGGCATGGACTATGGTGGCTGTTGTTGTTGGTTTGGAAAAGTATCTTGTCTCTACCTCAGATTAGGGTGGTTTCCCCATTGGTAACTAGCAGTAGGCTATTGTCCAAAAGACTGAGTAGCAGCCACATGTTCCATCACAAGATCAAGAAATTGAACAGATGAAGGGCATTCCTCAAGGGAGTGAGTGGAGGACTGGCATATAACACATGTCTCCTCTACTTTAGTAGTCATGGGTGACTGCATTGCTCCCATGAGCTTATCAAATTTTTGGGTTAAGCTGTCCACTTTTCTCTCCAACATTATGTCCACTCACCTCATACATTTTTTCTCTCGTGGTATTGTCTCTCACCATTCTAGGGGTTTCACAATCCCTGGCCAATGTCTCTTTTTACATAGAGTTCTCACTGATGATATCAAACAGTTCCCAAGCCTCCTCAGCAGTTTTATGGAGATAGGTACCACCATAGGAGGCATCTACCATATCTCTGCTTTTAGAGTCAATTCCCTAATAGAAACTTTGAACAAGTTATCATTCAGGGATTTGATGATGAGGGCATTGCTTCAAGAGCTCCTTGAATCTCTCCCATGCTTGGTGAAAGTCCCCAATTGGGGCTTGAGCAAATGAAATAATACCCTTCCTCAACTAGCTTGTCTTGGACATGTAGAAAAACTTGGCCAAGAACTGACATTGAAGGTCACTCCAGGACTGAATACTGTTGGTTGGGAGCATTGACAACCAAGTTCTGGCTCTATCCTTTAGTGAAAAAGGAAAGAGTCTCATCCTGGTTGCTTCCTCCCCCAAACCTGCAATATTGAATGTGGTACATAGTCCTAGAAATTCATCAATATGCTTGTATGGGTCTTCTTTGCTCAGGCCATGGAATGAGGGTAGCATTTGGATAATGGATGACTTGATCTCGTAGTTCCCTTGAATAGCAGGGAATTGAATGCAGAAGGGAGAATTGTAAACCCCAGGTGCATTGTATTCCTTCAAGGTCCTAGGTTGTTCACCCATTGCAGAATTATCAGAATCAAGAATAGAAGTGTGTAAGGGGTGCTTAGGTCTGAGAAGTCTTTCAATCTCAGGATCCAAGGGAGCAATCTCAGGATTAAGAGATCTCCCAAGCATACACACCTCACGGGTCAAGAATAACACAAGAAAACACAACAAATCAATCACAAAACAGACAACTACACAACTACTGATATACTAAGTTATAGATCTAGAAATAGAAACAGAGTTAAGAGATGCAAACTTAAGCACTAAATGCTTTTCCAAGTGATACAGATCTCCTCTTAGCTCCACAGATCCAGATCTGAAACAGAGTTAAACTATAGCAAAAACTAAAGCAACAATTAATCAAACACTTGTCAAACAATTAAAAATGTTAACCAAAAATGAGAAAAACTTAGATCTGCCAAGTTAGAAACACAGATCCCCGGTAGTGGCGCCAAAAACTTGTTGGCCAGCTTACCTTGTGCTAAAAAGGGGTTTAAAATCAAACAATTATAGAATCTATGGATTGCACACACATCAAGGCAAACAGATTCACAGACCTGCAAGTATTCAGCGCTATTGTAGCAAGTTTTAAAAAGGATAAGTAAGGGTATGTCCAAAGGGAAATATAGTCTAACTTTTAGTAAATCTCCAGATCCAGAGTGGATCTGGCACTCTATTCTAATCTAAGAAAGAGGAGAGGTTTTGGGGTTTTGTCACTTTAACTACAAACTACATAATTAAGTGCTATTGATCCAGATCTAATTCAACACAGAGATCAGGGGAGATATAGAAGGGATGAAAAATCAAACGATGAGAATAGTAGCTAGGGGTATTGGTCTCTCACTAAAAATCAAAGGAATCAATGGCAATGCAAAGATCTGATTTGCTACAATCCTCTTTTCTGGCTCCCAGCTTCCCAGGTTACCCTGACAGAGGTGGGGTATAAGAATCTAATCTCAATCAGAGAATTGAAGCAACCCTAAGGCTATGATCTGTCAGCTTTAATGGTCACAGACCATCCTAGAGATTGTTCTGATTCAAAGATCTTGAGTAGAACAAGAAAACCATTGCAAATGCTGTAGATGTCAGGATATGAGACTCTCATAGGCTAACATCTACAGGAATATCCAACCCAGGGAAAACAAATACAAAAAAGTAAAATATAGATCAGAAATACCTTTAAAATCCACAATTATATTGCAAAACTACAACACAATTGTACTCAAATATGCAATCTGTGCATCTTACAGTTCCTTACAATACCTTTGAATCTCTCAATTTATAGCTTAAGACCTCACCCTAACTACTGAGAAGAGCTTAGCCACTCATGATTGGCTAAAGAGATAAGGGAGAGAGGAGGAAGAAGAAGGAAGAATTTTGGAAAAATGGATCTTGCCCTAAGCTCTGATTTTCTCAATTTCTAGATTGTTTTTTCTGCATTTTTTCTAAGCTTTTATACTCTCCTCCTCTGTCCACAGATCAGTTTCAGCCAATTAGAACGCAAGGGAATAATTATGTTATGCTGATGTGACCGATTTCTCTTCTAGAAGCTCTTCTCTCATTGGTTCTCATCTGACAAGTACATGTGATACCGTTAGGGTTTCCATGCACAACCCATTGTGTGCCAAAAATACCCCCAGGGGTTGCTAACATGCTTTGGAACACGTGCACAGGCTTCTGGCGTGGACACCTGCTGAAGACAGAACTGAAAAGTTCCCTAAATCGAATGTCGAGAGGTTTTAGGATCTTCTCGACAGGATCTGTTGGCTCTGAATGCAAATCGACAGGTTTGTAGACCTATCGATAGGATTGACGATGCTTGTCGATAGGATTGACGATTGTCTCGTTCATCTCCTCGACAGGTTCTGGTCGACTCGTTGATTGGTTGTCGCAGATCCTGTCGACAGCTTCTTTTCATCCTCTCGACGGCTATGCCTAGCAGTTGTCAGCTGGATTGGGTGTACTACATGATGGGTTCTCGATAGGTTCATTCATCCTCTCGACATGTAAATCGATCCTCTCGACAACTTAAGAGAACCTCTTGACGGCTTTATTTCTATGCTTCCTTGGCTGGCACGCACTTCTAATGTGTTATCTTTCATCTGTCTCGCCCTCAGCCACCTCTAGGTGGATTCAATCTTCATCCCTTGGCATTGTACTTGGTCTCAGGTGCACCCAATTGGGTTCATGGCCTTCAATGAGTTTCTAGGGCTTTGTGGATTGTTAGAGTTTGAGCACAAGTTGAGGCTGTAGATTGCTTATCTGCCCTTTTTGTTGGTTGTATGTGCTAAGGTTGTAATCTATTGCTTACCTACAAAACATACTTAAAACACATTATTAGACACCTCAAGGGTCTTCCAAAGGTCAGGTTTGGTGGTAAAAAATAGTATTTTTCACTGCTTAACAGCATGGTTGTCACTTTTACATGTTAAATTTTGATATAAATAGTTTTGTGTTATTGTGAATAGTTTAAAGTGAATGTAAATGAGTTTCAATTCAAGTTCTTATTAAAATCGCCTCTTTGTGTGGTGGAAGTATCCATGAATGTTTTGGATAATCAGCGTGTGATTCGATGTAATATTTTGAATTAGAATAGGTTCATGTATATTCAATAGTGTCATGCAGGTTCCAAGGTGTGGCATTATGTGTATTTCGTAAATAATTTTGTTTTGGATTAATGTGTGGATTCTACATTTACATGTATTGGAAAATGACTAATTTTGATTCACATTGTGGTGTGGACATATATACCGGTTGGAAAAAAAAATCAGGTATAAATGTATGGTCAACTTGATTAAGTAACCATTGGATGTATACTTCACACATATCATGTTGATTTCAGGATGAATGATTTTTGATCGAGTTGGCATAAGCATTTTTGAATTTTGTGTGATGGTCGTGGTAGACAAATTTGGTGTCAGTATGGAACTTTTGCAAGTATGACTGAGTTTATGTTCGATGTCGTGTGTGTACGTAAACTCTGAGTTGTGACTCTATGGGTATGCGTATGTGAGTTCCGTTAGTGTGGGTGGTTGCCTCTCATTACTTTGGTCAATTTTCGAGGATGAAAATTTTATAAGGTGGGGAGAATGTAATAACCCCAAAATTTTGAAACTCATGTAAGTAAATGTCAGCAAGTATTGATGTGGTGCACTGTACGATTACAATGTCTAATTGGGTCAATGTGCATGTGTAATGACCCAGGATTTGGTGTGTGTCGGATTAGGTGAAGGAGTTTTCACGTGTACACACTAATAGGTGTATGTGCCTAACGTAGAGAGAGTAAGTGGATAAGAGTACCACACCATATGTATGTATGTGCTTCACAAGGAGACAAAGTGCTTGTTTGGATAAGTGAGAGGTAACTCACTTGCAAGACCTTTGTGATTATTTTGTTAGCTTTGAGAGAGAGAAAGGGAAGAAGGGTGTGAAGAGATTGGATTCACTTGAATCCTTGTGTTTTTAGCCACTAGATCATTGTGTAATTTTCACAACTCACGAGTAAAAGATTACCATCCGATTGTGACGACGTTGGGGCGATTAAGGAGATTAGAGAGACCGAAATGGGTTTTGAAACCCAATTACTTGCAAGAGGAGAAGATACTCCAATCCTTGAGTAAAGCAATGGTTAAACGAAAGAAATTGACAACCATGTGTGTACAAATTATAGAATAGGATGTGTAAGAAGTGTGGAAGTGATTGGCAAAGAGACCGCGAAAAGATCAAGTTGAGAAATTTTCAGATTTTAAGTGTTTCTGGTTCTCGAGCGCCCGAGCTTTAAGGCTCGCTCTCACGAGGAGGCTTCAGAAAGACAGCATTGGGCCTTGCTCGATCGAGAATAGAGACTCCAGTGAGCCTCTGATATTCACGTGTGCGAGGGTATAAGTGATCTATGAGCTCGCTCGCGCGAGAGTCTCGCGTACCCGTGGTGGTTGGTGAAATTCAGCTTCAGTAAGCTGAATTTCAGTCGCGCACCTGAGATTTGTGAGCTTGCGCGCACGAGCTTTAGGGCTCGCTCGTGCGAGAAATAGAGTCAGGCTTATTTTGACTCTTTTCGTGTGAATACGTCAGAAATATTTATCTTTAGTTTTCTTAAGCATTCCTAGGGACTCTTTGCATTCCTAAGGACTCTTTGGATGTTTTGAATGTAGGATAAAGTGTTAAGGCCTATGCGTGAGTCCTCAAAAGGTTTATGTATGGATTATGCTAAGCGTGCTTTGAGGTAGGAGAAAACTTATGATCGTTTAATTTGAATGTGTTCTGTATAAGTTAAATAATGTAATGTGATAAGACATGATAAGTTTTGTGAAAATAAGTATGTGAATCTTTAACCTTTTAAATAAGTTTTGAAGAGTATAAATGTGATGTGAATAATGTGTTCATGTGAATTCAGAAACTGTGAATGAATATTAGTTTTTCCAAAATAAGTATATTATAATCACTTTACACGGTGTGAAAACTATAAGTTACATTTTGCACTATGATTTAAGATTTAGTAAAATGAATAACAAATTGTGCTCCGGTACAGCGGGATATCCATTCATTGTGGTCCGGTACGACGGGATATTCGTTCATTCTCTTATCGGCCAACAGTAATACTTTGTTTGGCACAAGTATCCCTCTTAACATAAGGGCTTGGGCATTATGTGTAAATGGTTCATTGAATGACAATAGTTGGGATTTCTATCGGTAAAAAAATATGTGGCTCCCAATGCTACATTTGCTTGGGGTGATAATTTACGTTGATGTCTTAAGTTATATCAAGGGTTTTAAAACAAAGCATGTGATTCAAGAGTGTGTGTGTGTGTGTATGATAAGTTCCAGCATATGGAAATTCAAATATGAAAGGCGTGCAATTTGCTTATGAAAATCAGTTATGAAACTTCGTACTTGACATGTAAGATTTAAATGCGACTAATATTTTCCCCCTATTGAGCTTAGATGTTAGCTCACCCTTTGACTATACGTCACAGGTGTAGATTTGAAGAGGGAGTTGGATCATGAGAGCGATCCAGAGTGCGAACCAGAAGAGGAAGTTGAGCCCCTACCAGAGGAGTTCTTTCCTAAGTGAACTTGTGTTAAGGGTGGACAATTTTTTTTGTGTAAGGCTTGGTACGTCCAGTCATTTTGAGTAAGATATTCAGTTGTGTAATAATTATTTTTGGGATATTATTTTGTGAACCATTATTGGGTGATAGAAGCCCATCACCGGTGGTTCGTTTCAATTCTTTCTCCATGGGATAGGCATGGGATAAGAACCATTATTTTGATCAGTTCTTGAGTTATAGAAAATGGAATTTTATTTTGCTGCTTATGATGACTCTATCTGCTTTATTAGATATATCAGCTTTGTTTTCTGCTATATGTGAATGTACCAAGTGTTCTATGATTTGGGGATCGCCTTAACGGGTGATCCGACGGCACGGGTTTTGTGGTTAGGAAATCTGGGCTGTCACACACATTGAGCGCAAGATAGCCATGATCAATGATAGATTACTGAGCATCAAAAACTATTTGAAAAGAATGACTGGCGGAAAATGATTTTTGGGAAATACAAAACTTTTCTTTTTGGAATTTTATGGTATTTTGTGATATGCCTTGCCATATGTTTTATGGCAAAGGCAATTATTTTGGAAAATTGGAAATATTGTGTTGGTATTTTATTTTGGTCTTGTTTAAAAAACTTGAGTACTTTTCTTTGTAGTTTTGAAAGGCAAATGTAAACATTGTGAGAAAATTGTGAAAATGTTGTGAATGAATGTTTTGGGTATTTTGAGTAAAATATCTTTTGAAGCTTGTTCATCCTCATTTTCTCATATGATTGAGCATAGCATCTTATTTTTGTATTTATCATCCACATGTCTACCTTGATTTGGTCAGGGATTTACAAAAAAAGAAAATAGAAAATTTGAAAATATTGTACACATTTTTTTTACTCAAATTCTTACTAAAGAAACTTGACCTTATTTCAGATGAACCCAGTATACGGAACCCTTTACACCATGGAAGCGAATGAGGAGACATTATTAGAACAATTTACTTCCCTAAAGAGCTCGCTTGAACATAATCGAGAGATCCTGCGTGAAAATATACTCGAAGACTGCTGGATGCGGACTACCACTCAAGAGTTGTTGAGTGTACTTCGAGCAGATAGGGAGAGGAGCGCTCAACTCCAGGCAGAGTTGAGGCGCATAGAAGTAAATTTTAAGGAAGATGTGAAGCATTTGAAAACCCTCGAAAAGAGCCTTAAGAATCCGACAACAGACATAGAGTGGCTACAGGCTGAGACTTATACCCCTGGGCCATAGAAGTAGATTTTAAAATTTCCCGATATGGTCGCTTTATCTTGATGCATGGTCATTGGAGCAGAAAGACTTGTAGAACTTTGATTTTAACTTTTGAATGAAATTTTTGAAATAGTGATTAAAATTTTGTTATACATGACTATCTCGTAGATGAAGGTTATCTTACAATAAGTCAAAAGAAAGCCCCGATTATCATTGAATATAGATCTCTTACAGATGGATGCATACACTCAAATTCTCGAAACGCTACCCGAAATCCAACAAGGGAGAAAGATGCTACATAGGTATGAACAAATGTACTTACAACAAATAAAAGACCACAAAAGAAGAAAAAGGATATCATAAGAATGGAAATGTACACCGTAGAGCATTTAGTCACGACGCCTGTTGCTTGCACTGAAGAACCCATGCCAAAGTAACTTATTGATAAGTCTAGAAACCCGTCGCGAATGGGAAGGTTACTTCCAGTTCATGGAAGAAAAAGCCTATGACCAAACCCGATCTTACCTACGCTGAACAAAACAATTAATTCACTCATATGAACAAGTTAAAAGTGAAAAGAAGAAAGGTAAGAATTGTCATCAGTCTTGATTGAACTAGAATGATTAGTGCATCTTGATTACTTGTAATTTGTAAGAGCTCTCGAAATTTAACTATTTCCTATGCCAAGTCAATATTATTCTTATCTGATTGAAAATCACTAAAACAAACCTACCTCTGAAAAATAGCCTTGATGATTTCACAGATTGGAAGAACAATGACTCCTTTAGAAACGATGACGGAACTAATGCGTAAAAAGAAGATACTAGAACAGGAAGAGCTTCTCTTCTTCCACCAGTGTGCCTTGCACAGATCATCGATCCAATACCTTGAGACCCACATTGACAACTTGACTAGTCAAAATATATTTTGGCAATCCGCATTCCTCTTCTTAGAGGAAATCCACCGGGTAAACGTGAAACCGTCCGACACATGAACAATATAAAACGAAGACTCTGAAACTGTAAGTGGCACCTCATTGAAGAAGTAGCTGAACTTGGTCAAAGTGAGGGATTTTGACCACGATTCGAGATGAGATCAATAGGCTCGACGCCGTTATAGCTGCAACTGAGACTCTGATGGAAATCACAGGTATTTTTGAAATATTTCTAATAGTCTCGATTCTGAGGACAGAATCCTTTTTAAGGAGGGGAGGATGTAACACCTACCCCTAGATCTCTGGGTTGGTCAAATAGTTGATTGGACACTGGTGTGACCTGACTGTGCCAGGTGACTGCCTAAGGTCAGGTCTACCAAAAATCTTCAAGCACTCACCTTAAATAAATAGGAAAATGACTATTGCTAGTGGCACCCATAAGACACCCCATTTAATTGGATTAGAGTGTTAGAAAAATTAATGAGACACACTACATCTCATACCCCAAAATTAACCCGGATTATTACACTGACAAATTTTTGACCCAAGGTTTGACTCGAATTGGGCCTGACCCTCGGTGGTGATGAGAGGATCATCGCCAATAGATCGGATTTTAGAAATCTGAACAAGATTTTTAGATGTATCGAGTCAAATTTTGACCCACAAAATAAAAGAGTTGATGGCTACATAGACCTAGACGACTAGATTTTGTATTTATAAGGATTGTCTTATAGATTTCAATGATTGGATTGAATTTTTCTTTAATGTCATGGATAAATTCTGGAATGACAATTGGACCTGAGATAAGGGTGACCATGCATGTGATATTTACATCCATGCAAGGCCATCCAATGGTCCCAATTGACCTAATAGGTCAAACTATGTCATTTTTGTAACATAGCTTGAAAATTTTATATTTTTGCTAGTATAAAATGAAATTTTGATATGGAACTTTCAGACATTCTGTAATGAGACATAGACTTGAGCAATAAGATTCCATGCATGTGATCTTGGTACACATGCAAGGTCATCTAGTGGCTTAGATTGACCAAGAAGGTTAACTCTTGGAAAATTAGAATATTTTTGGATTTTCTTGATCATCCTAAGCATTTTGAAATAAATAATTCTTATAGATGGATGATATAAGCACAGTAGATTAGATTTATGATTTTTTAATCTCTGTGATCCCTGATTATATTCATGAATTTCTAGGTCAAATAGTGGTCAAAGATGCATCAATACACTATGTAAAGTATAGTATTGAAATGTGTTTTTCTTGCATAGATTAATCATAGAAGTTATGATTTAATATTTGATGCATTTTGATAGAATATCCATGTGAGATATCAAATTTTTATTCATCATGAATTTATTTGATCATACTTAATATGTGTGATCCTAAATCGTTTAAATTTTAGAATAAGTTATGTGATCTAGTATAAAATATTGCCTTATTCTTATGGGATTAAAATAGGTTTTTAGTATGATTTTGTGGCTGGAAATATATTGAGAGCCACATGGTAATACCCTAGAAAATTTTAGTTCATCATGATAAATATCCAATTTTTTTTTTATTTTTTTTTTTGAGAAAATAAATATCCAATTGGATGGTCCTGATTGATTGTTTGAAAAAGCTTGCTTGATTGGTTAGGATTTCTTGATAAAGATGCTTAGAATTCGTTTGATTTAATCATAAGATCAAGATTTCTTGATGAACTTAAATAAGTTTTAAAATTCTGAAAAATATCATGTTTGACGATCGACCTCTAAAATGGTATAATTTATACCCAAATTTCAGCCTTGTTAGCCCTCACTTAACCACTAATGGATGCTTGTAGTTCATGTTGCGCTTCAACAGGTTCAAAGGCCGAATAAATGAAAAATGAGTCAAAAGAGTAAAGTTAGAAGAAACTCGAAGCTTTGACAAGAATCCAAGAGGAAACCAGCTGAAGAATGCTCAGAGAGCTCATTTTGACCAGTCGAGACTGTAAACTCGATCGGTCAGGATCGCACAGTAGAGAGTTGTTTAGGAGGAAAAAAAGAAGAATAAATAAAGGACATAAATAGACCAGTCAAAATAACTATTTCGATCGGTCAGCTCTCTCAGGAGCTTCAGAAATAGAAAGTCGACCAATCAAACCTAGTTCGACCGGTGAAGAGAACTGAAGCCCCACAAAGCACTCGTGACCTGAAGAATTAATTTGAAGTCTAATCGGTCGACAATCCAGTTCAACCGGCCACAACAGAGTTTCTGCGTGAAAAATCAGCCTCCCAGCTAGATTTTCTTTGGCGTATCAAATCCCTTCCGGATTCTTCTTCCTCCAATTGATTTTTAGGGATCTTGGAGAGAAAATTGCCGTGTATAATTATTCTAGGGCCTTATACTCTATAAATAAGAACCCTAGGGTTAGGTTTTAGGGAATTTCCACTGTAGACTTTTTTAGAGAGTTTCTAGCGTTAGTATTCATAGTTTAGGTTAGATATAGTTCTGAGATAGAGGGAGATTGACTGTAATCATCGATCAAAGACTGATTCAGCAATGATGAAGGTCTCTGGATCGATGCGAGGCTAAACGTGCTCAGACTGGGATCTCTTGTAAATTTTAGATAAGTACATAATAAAGTTTATTTTTGTTTTTATTTTGAATTTTGTTTTAATGGTACAATTACATGTTGGAGGTTCCAAGAGTCATCGAGAACGTGCGACTGTAAGGGTTTAATTCTATTGAATTTAATTCTAGTGGCCTTGTAGGGATTGGGGTTAGAATAAATAGGATATTCGCCGACGGGCTAGGCCTTGTAGGGTAGTTTTAGTTGGTTACGTGCAACGATGCTTAGATGTTTAAATTCGTCTAATTCATATACGATGCGACAGAGCTTGTAGCCTGGAGCGGGGGTACCTGGGATACATAAATAGAAAATAATAGGGCTTATTCTATATGTGTCTAAAGTCTAAGAGAGATTCCAGACTGCCTTCTCCTCTCTTATTTCAAAACTATTTTAGGTTTCTTTTTATTTTAGTTTATTTAGGGAACTTAATTTTATATACCTTTATATAAATAAAATAGAAATTGAATCTAAAAAAATGACAGGTCTCTATTGTTCAACACCCTTGTATTTTCCCTAGTACATTCGAACTTGTACACTTGAAAGGTTTATATTTTAAGACGATCAAGTTTTTGACGCCGTTGCCAGAAACTTCGACTTTATCTTATTTTGATTTATGTTTTACTTTGTATGTTTGTATCATACACTAACCTGAGTTTTCTTTGATCTTTGTTTTAGGGAGATCGAAGGCTCGAACACACCAAAGCTTTTCACGGGATGCTGTGAGAGGCCAAGGTACGTGTTTTCGGTTTCCATCCATTAGGTTTAGTATTTTTCTTTTATTCCTAGTTTTCTGTTTATGCCAAGGTTGAGGTCACAATTCCCTTCTCTAGAGCGACTAGACCTTGAGCTTGAGAGAACATGTCGGCATATTCACACTAGCTCTCGTTCCTCTCAAAATGTCGTCAGTCTTGAACGTTCTAGCCGCCCCGCCCTCCCCCCGATTCAATTCACAATGGCGGGAGAAAAACAACAAATGGCTAAAACGTTGAGGGAATATTACACACCGTCCACTCTACAACTCCCTTATGTATACGATTACCCGCAACAGTCAGTAATGGGACCTTCGAAATTAAGCCCAATCTGATTCAAATGCTTCCTAGTTTCTATAGACTTAATAATGAAAACCCCTATGATCATCTCACGGCATTTTCAGAAGTCTTTACCATATTTAAAATAAATACGCTATCGGAAGAAGCTACTCACATGAGGCTCTTCCCATTCTGACTAAAGGACAAGGCAAAGAGATGGTTGAACTCTTTGCCTCATGATTTGATTACCAGTTGGGAAGAGTTACAAACAAAGTTCCTCATCAAGTACTTTCTAATTGGTAAGATGAATACTATCTGGAAGACCATAACGTCTTTTCGCCAGAGACTGGATGAGTCCTTTCACGAGAGTTAGGAGTGCCTAAACTAATTGCTATGCAAGTGTCCCAATCACGGGTTCCAAATTGGCAAATTGTGCAAGGCTTCTACGAAGGTCTAAATGAGCAAAACCGACAAATGATAGATGCCTCTTGTGGGGATACGTTCCTCACAAAGACTACAGATGACACTTTGGAACTCTTTGAGAACTTAAGTGAGAATTGGTGCAATAAGCTGCATCGAGTAGGATCGATCCTGAGGTTTCATGGACCAAACCTCCTAAGTGAGGAGGTATGTACGAACTAAAACTTATGACGGATATTTTTACCAAGGTGGAGGCCTTGGAGAAGAAATTCAAATCCATGGTGAGTGCGAAGTCGCACTCAATAGCTCAAGTGATATTTGTGGCATATGCCAAAGCCCAACTCATTCCATTCCCAATTGTCCGACTACACCATTATACCCCGAGGCATTACAAGAGAACATAAATGTTGCAAATTCCTTCCAGAGGTTGGATCAAAATAATTTTGAAAATACATATAACTGGAGGAATCACCCGAATCTGGCCTAGAAAAACACTGCGGATCAGGGTACTATTCAGCCTTTTAGACCCACATATAACTCTTAACCCCCACAATTCCAAGGCTAGTAGCAATATAAACCTCGTTGGAGTAACAATAATGTTTGAGGAAACTATGTTGCAAGCAGCCCAAAGTAGGCAGCAACAATCTCAATAGCAGACGTAGTTACTCCACTCCCATACACAGTCGATTGCCAAGCTAGAAACCTAACTTGGGCAACTAGCGATTGCTTGGAACAAATGGGACGAGGGTCGATTTCCATCTCAACCGGTAAATAATCTAAAAGGTCAAGTTATGACTGGGCAGACTTCGTCTTCCCCTGATCCACCAGTGCCTTGATGAGCACTTTGACCTTGTTGAGCTGCCGACATACCCATAGCGCTTCTTGGGAGGCAACCTGAGTTCATTGTAAATTTTTAATCTAGGATTTATTTTGCTTTTATTAGATTTGATGTGTTTGTGTGTGTGCAGGTATTAGGCATAGGAAATAAAAAGTTAAAAAGTAAAAGAAAATAAAAAGATAGTTAAGTTTGGTGAAATCTAGATAGAGAACCAAGTTCTCTACCAGACTTCTATCAATCAAAATAGATTTTCGACCAGCCAACTTGCTCTGAAAGGAAGAAAACAGCAAAAGTTTGACTGGTCGAGCTGAGTTGACAGTCAAACAATTATACATTATAACATAAACTAGTGTTTCTATGTTTTCTGCTGCATTTCGATCTGTCAAAATGGATTTCGACCGATCGAAAACTAGGGATTTAGCTTCAGAACTGAAGCACTTCTGGAGAAATTGACTTTCTTCCAATTTGTGACCAGTCGAGTTCTATAGTGTAGATACCCCTTTTTCACCCTCTCGGAGTATTACCCGTTCGATCAACCTTTGACCATGCCCATAACTCTCAGAAAAGGACTAACCCTTTCTGAAAGTAATGGGGACCATATACTAAGCACGTAGTATATGGTTGAGATATGGGCTGAAACATCAACCTAGAAGCTCGGACCCAATAAGGCTCGGAATCCCCCAAATTACGCGCATGGCATTATGCGCTTAATTTAATTGCCCGCAGAACTACCTACGTGCAATTAGTCCAGCTTGGACTCGACACACACTTCGATGCACCACCTGAAGTTCCAAAATTCGCTCTTCCATCGCTACATGGAATTCGATTACACGCAACCTTGGAAGCGTGAAATTGGTCTAGACATGGACTGGAACTCTAAAACCCCAAACCATCCGAACTCCTTGATTACGCTCATGATGTCTTGCGTGTAATTGAATTTCACGCATGAATCCATGCATGGAATTAGTTCCAGGCATAATGGAACTAGGACTCCCCAGCTAAACCGATCAGCTGGTCACTCTCGAGTCCATGACCGACTCAAACTGAATTTCATGCATAGAACCACGCGCGGAATTCAATCCCACACAGTGCCCTATGCTCGTAATTGGCCAATTGCGCACGTGCCTACACCCGTCGAATTAGCCCGATACCTATAAAATGACCCCCTTACCTCCCCAATTCCAACACCAATTTTCATAGAGATCTCTCTGCTCTCAAGACTAGGCCTCTTAGGGATTTTGAGTTTCCTTCTCTGTGGTGCCAGAAGGAGAATCGGGGAGGAAGAAGCGCTCAGCTTCAGGTAATCGCTCCCCTAGTTCTAGTTCTTAGTTTTTAGTTCTTAATCTTTAGTTTCTAGTTCTAGTTCCCAGTTTCTAATTCTTAATTTGTAGTTTACTAGTTCTTAATTCTTAAGTTTTTAGTTCCTAAATCCTAAGTTTTTAATTCTTATTTCTTAGTTCTTAATTTTCAGTTCTTAAATCTTAATTCTTAGTTCTTAATCTCTTCGTCCTTTGTTCTTAACCCTCCCTTAATTCTTAGTTCCTAGCCCTTAATTCTTTAAAATCACCCTTAGTCAACCGATTTTCCCAAGGGAGCTTACGGAGGGTACTCGGGAATGGGGCCGATCCTCCTTAGCATAGCGGGCCACAACCCCTTTTTTAATCAGAGCGGCAGTAAGAAACTAAATTAGTTAAGGTTGGAGTAGTACTAGGAGACCTACAGCCAGTTAGATTTAGAGTAGGATAAGAAGATAAAATCAATTAGACTTATAGTAGGATTAGGAAGTTAGACTAGATAGACCATAGGCTATTTTTAGTCGCTGGAGTCAGTCCGCATCTCCCCGCACGTGATCAGTGACATTTTGCAGCGTCGATAAACATCTACAGCTGGTGATTGCATCACCCAAGTAGTTTCCATTTAGAATTCACCGCTTTAATTTCAACAATTTAATATTTCCTAGTTTTATTATTCCATCACCCTTAGCCAGAGTCCACACAGACTGAATTGAGCCAATTCTTTTGGGGACCGAAAGGAATCTAGAAAAAGTGCGTACCAACAGATTGGTGATCGCGATGGGACTCTTTCTGCTAAAGTAGTTTATGCCTAATTTAACTTTATTTTCTTATTTTATTTCCTTGTTTTACTTAGTTTAGTTTTATTTCTCGCTCTATCCCATTGTTGCATGCACTCACCCTCTCGAGAGCTCCCTGAGAATCTATGAGCATCTATCAAAGGTTAGAAATGTCAGGGATACGTAAAATAAACTTGGCCAGTAGCGGTAATCCACCGCTATGGGGGTACCACGATAACCCCATATATGATGTTGAATTGTCCTATGATTCGCCCCCATATCACCCCGAAATTAACATGGCCGACAGCGAAGGAAACCCCTTCACTCCCCCAAGCACAAGTAATCATGATGGCCAGGGAGAAAGTGACATCGGACAGAACGTCACGGCCTGACAACTCATGGAACTTAGTATCCAAAAGCTACAAAAGGGAGGAGACAAAGCTGAAGAACTACTCTGAAGGCCGCGTACGAGACCGTCAAAGATCAATAAGAGCAGGAGGAGCAACACTGAAAGTAAGAGGAGGATCCGCTTCTGACTCCAAACACCATGTCTCATCGTATGACTCTGCCAAGGCAGGCTGCACACAACTTCGTTAGCAATAGCCGACAAGGTAGACTCCATCTTCAGACCACTAGGAAAGGCACTACCGTAAGAGTAGAGGATCTCCCCAAGATTCTCGACGATTACATGGCTAAGAGAGGGCATCCCGAATTCTTATTCAGATTCGACAAATTCTGTTGGGATCTCGAGTTTAATTGGCCCGCAGGTTTCAAGCCACCAAAGTTCAGCAAGTATAACGACACCAGGAATTCAAATCACTGATCATTCACATAATATACCAATTTATCACCCTTAACTTAGTGATACTAGGAGTTAGTTTGCTACTAATAAGTTATTGATGTGCAGATATTAAAGGTAAATAACAAAAGAGAACCAAAATGTTAATATTCATCAAAATGAACTCATTAAGCAATAAAAAGACGATTACACCAAAAGACGAATCTTCACCTACTGAAAAAAATGAAAATTTGTGTTTTACAATTTTGCGAAGTGTTGTAAAATAAAGAAATAAGAAATTGTAATTTATGATTCTTCAATGGAAGCCGCTCAAGAGTAAAGTACGATACAAGAGGAGCGACGAATCGTAAAAGAAGAATTGTTCATTAGGAAGTTGTATAAAGAGAGTAAGGAATAGAAAATCATGATTTACGATTGTCCATAAAAGAAGCTTTCTAGAGTTGCTGATCACGTGAGGTTAAAACTACCATGAATAAAATTAGAAGAATTCTTAACCTAAAAGTCTGGCTGATCACGGATCTGGGAGATTAACGAAAAGGACTCTGCTGCTGAAATTAAGAAAGAAATCCGGAAGTACATCAACTATCGAAAGTAAGGAAAGATAAAATTAGAAGTAGAGTTATATTAGGATAGTTTTGTTTCTTTTATTAGAATTAGAAGTTTTATAAACCGACTCTTTATGATCTATAAATAAGAGGGCCTGGTATAGGAATAACTATTGAAGAAATTCTCAGCATCAATTGACGACTGAGGTTGGGTTTTCTTCAGATAAACTTAAAGTAGATTTTTATTACTTTATAGATTAGATATCCAAGGTTTCTCAAGAGAAATTGACGACTGCAATTGGGAGTTGAAGATTAGTGTAGATATCTGTGGTTTCTCAAAAGCAATTGACGACTGCAGCTGAGGGGTGAAAGATATAATTATATTGCTTTCTAGTTTAGATTTATTTTTATTGTAATTTCCTACTTTGTAAACATCTTCAAATTTTAATTTGAATTGACGACTCAGGTTGAAGTTTGCAGATTAGTGTAATGGTTTTACTTTTCCATCTTCAATTTTCTAGAGTTTGATTAACGCCCAAGTTTTAGGAGATTATTGATTAAATTAAATCTGTATTTCTAGGATTCTAGTTTTGATTGACGACCATCACTAGGATACTTGAGATATAGTGTAATAGAATTTTAAATTTGTAAATAATCGATAGCTGAAGATTATGATTGACGACCATAATCTGAAGTAGGAGGATTTAGGATTTATTTTCTGCAATTTAGATTATGAAACAATTCTTTATTCATATTTTTCCAATAGTTTAGGAACTTAAAAGATAAGTATAAGTTTTCAAAAAAATTAAATTAATATATAGATAAACATGTCTCTATGGGAATGGTCCTTTGCTAGTATTATAATTTCTATAGTGCTCTTGCAATAGGTTAACACTTAATTAAATGACACATACAAGCCGTTAACAAGTTTTTGGCGTTATTGTCGGGGATAGCATTTTAACATATTAATTTAAGAAAGCAAGTATTTATCTTTCTATTTTTATATTTCTTTATATTTTTTATTTTCTTTGATCACTTCTTAAATCTTTTGCAGGTTTTTTCAGAGCGACGAATCAAGGTTTCAACTTCCCCTGATCAGAGAAGCTCGAGGCTTAAATTTGTTCTCTCTCCCTACTTTCTAGAATAAAAATTAAATAAAGTTAAAAATATCAAAAATATAGTTTTTCTTTTTATATGCATCACACCCGATCTCGAAGTTTAAATTTCTTTGAGTGTGATCTAGAAATTGAAAGGACTCTCCAGTGTAATTTGGCAGCAAACCGAATTTCCACAATAGAATCCTTAACCATGGCTGAGGATTTGTCAATCCAGACACATTTCAGCCCCATAGCCATGACCGAGCCCTCTTGTATAGTTATACCAGAGGTTCCTGCGGGTCAAAATTATGAAATTAAGCTCATTACACTTCAATCTATACTGACCTTTTATGGGCTTGATCTAGAAGATCCCTACCAGCATCTAAGGGACTTCATAGAGCTTTGCACAATGTTACAACTATCAGCAGCCAACAAATAGGCCATAAAATTATGTTTGTTCTCATTTTCTCTCAAAGATAGGGCGAAGGCATGGTTAATATCATTACCTGCCAGAAGTATTACTACATGGGAGGAACTGCAGCCCAAATACCTGACAGAAGTATTACTACATGGGAGGAACTGCAGTCCAAGTTTTTGGGCGAGTACTTCCCAATTGGTAAAACTAACCAAATTCGTCAGACAATTCAAGACTTCAAGCAAAAGTCAGGAGAACTATTTCATGAGAGCTGAGAACGGATGAAGGATCTGTTACGGAAGTGTCCTCATCACAAGGTACCAAATTGGTTGATAGCACAAAGTTTCTACCAAGGGTTGACTGAGACTAACCCGTCTACAGTCGATTCCATAAGTGGAGGAGCCTTTATAGCTCAGAATGGCCAGCAACTGGAACTTATTCGAGAAACCGACCAATAACTCAAAGCAGAAATAAGGTCTTCTTAGATCTGATCCAAATGTCACTTGCCACACCCCTCTCGTGAGGGGTGGACTTTACGATATCAGCCAAGACAAAGTAAAGAAGGAGGATGGCATGAGTGTGAAAATTTTGGCTCTTGAATATCAAATTGCAACATTAATGGCAACCAAACCTAGCATTCTAGACAGCTCCTTAGCAAGCTATTCTAATTGTCAGACTCAAAATTTTACTGAAAACCTAGCTACGCCACCATACCAGGAGGTAGTGGAAAATGAACAATTAATGGCTTTTCAGACGGGAGATTATGGAAACACCTCTAACCCGTCATAGAGGAACCACCCTGGATTCAATTATGGTTCCACAGGAGGAGCACAGCTTGCACCAACAACTGTGCAGCCCAGATTTCCCTAGACTCAGTTTTCCATCAAAGACCTCAATTGCCTGCTACGCAGCCCCAATTTGGACCACAGATCAATGAACCTGATGCCACAGTTGTTCAAATCCTTCAAGATTTGTATCAACAGTCGCATCAGCACTCGAGAGACTTACATCAGCTTACTCAATTCTCTCAAGTACTCAATTCACACACGCAATCCATTTCGAAGCTGAAAACCCAGATAGGCCAGCTAGCTTCTCAAGTGGCCAAAAGAGAGAGTGGCCAACTGCCTATGCAGCCAGTCAATAATCCTAGAGGACAAGTGTTCTTAGGGAAAACATCGGCTCCCCCAAATCAAATATAAAAACCTCTTGGATCGTCGAGCTACCGACTCATCCATAGCACCAATTGTAAATTATCTAAACTATGTCTTTTTCTTTTAAGTTTAGGTATTATACTACGACCCAAATCATTGAAAAATGATGTATCGTAATGTAACCCCTACTGTACATTATATCGAACAATCGTATGGATTTACGATTGATCGTCGTTATGTCTATCAGTGAAAGCGCAGCGATTACGATTCACTTATTACTGAAGAGCTAGAATCAACAGACAATTCTAGGTCAAAACCTAAGTGACGACTGGTTCAGCAAGTCGTCACTAAAAATAGGGCCTATACATTCGTAAAAAGGATACATCGGTCCCATTTTTAAACTCTCTAGTTTTCCCCTCCTACCTTCCCTCTCTTTTTAAAAAGTCCTTAATCCTAACAGTTCTTCTATTCAATCCAACCGTGTACTTTCCTATAAACCCCTTGCTTCCTCTGTTCTATTTCGGGAACCCTACGTGCGTTCCATCTCACATCTACAAATTAGGGTTTCAATTGTCAAGAGGTAGGGTGACGATTTTAACGATTGAATGGAAGAGTTTTTACAAGAAATTTTTATTCAATACATGAAATTCAAGGTTAATTAATGGTGTTTTTAACTCTTGCAGGAAAAGAGTTGTAGCATGGCAAACGAGACAGGTAAGCGACAAAGGGAAGAGGAAGAATAAGAGGGAGGTAATAGTTCTGATAATACCCCAATCATTAATCGTATCGCACGGTCTGCTACCCTCAAGGCTAAACTAAAAGTAGTAGACCCACCGAAGAAGAAATCCAAATCTTCTGGGGTAGTTATCAGAGAACTTTCTAAAGACACACATGAGACCGACTCTGTGTCTGCCCCCCAAAAGGACATAAAATTAGATAAAGGTAAAAATTCAGCGTCTTCGACGGCAGATCGGTTCCCTACCTCAATGAAACACCATATTGTGGGAGCAGAAATCGTGGTAGACGCTGAATTTTTGGAAAATTTAGAAATTAGTGGAGAACCCATCAATTATTTCAAGGATGTCAGGCTGCATTATTTCTTAGAACCAGGAGTCACACAAGTCTATCCCAGATTGGTGAGACAATTTTATAAAAATATGACTACAAGTAGTCAGGAACCATCTCCAATCCTCTCCACCAGTATCGATAGATTACCGATCCAAATTACAAAGGAAATGATCACCAAGGTAATGTATGCCCCTTTGGAAATACCACAAGTA
Organism: Chloranthus sessilifolius; assembly: GCA_021018995.1. Taxonomy (NCBI): domain Eukaryota; kingdom Viridiplantae; phylum Streptophyta; class Magnoliopsida; order Chloranthales; family Chloranthaceae; genus Chloranthus; species Chloranthus sessilifolius. Next base: position 82,654,316 of record CM037586.1, on the reverse strand, counting down.
TCCCAGGATAACCGAGAGGCTAACATTTTGAGGAGGCCATCAGATATCCTCCCTGACTTTATCCAAATGGCAACATAACTATTAGGAAAACCTCCACGAGATAGGTCATTTTTCCTTCGAAAAGACCTAAAAGCAAGGAGCTTATCACTTCACTTCTTCGACGTTCTAATTCATAAGACTATTCACCCCATGGGTTATAGAACACAGAGAATGACACTTTTTGTAAGAGCATTATACTTAATGGCAAATCGCTATTGGTTCAATGTGCCCCCCTACCTTTTTAAAGTAATCACCACTGTGAGGGATAAATTGGGTCAAGAAAATACCAAACGAAGAAGTTGACTTGACCCTTTGGAGGTCTTATTACAAATTTGCTAATGAATGTGGGATATAACATAGATCCCAAAGAAAGACTCTTTCGAGAACAGAGGAGAGCCTTACTGCTGTGACCTATAGGACAACTCTGAGTGCTGCAAACAAACAGAAAGTTCCTATTTCAGCACGCACAGTGAGTGCCCCCTCTAGGCCTAAGGACCGAGAAGAGCCTATTAGGGAGCAGCCAGCGGAGATTGCAGCAGCAGAAGAAGTAGTTATGGAAGAGGGAGTGAGTACTTCTACTCCACCTCATGAGAGAACAGAGATTAGCTCTCCATCCAGAGAGAATAACTAAGTTAGGAGCCCCAATTACAGACCAAGCCAGTCTGTATGACCCTACTTTGGACTCACCAGTAGGGCCTGCTATGCCCCCTTCAACTGAGGCAGCCATACTGCCAACTATTACTGAAGCAGACCCTGTGAGCCCAAACATTGAAATAACAAAAGAAATTCCTTCACCAATAGACCAACAGATTATTGAAATTGCTACTTCTAGCCATACCCCTACACTAATAGAGCCTGTTGCTCAGCCTACCATTTCAGCAACTACAGAGCAAACTCTCATCGTTCAAGCCGTTGAAGCAAGACCAAGCTCTGAATTACAAAGAGAGGGTTTCACAAAATTATTAAATAGAGAAGAAATACCCCCCATTGATCCTCCAATCACCACCATAATCCCCGAATTAGAAAGGAGATTGAGGGCAGTGGAACAATGGCAACTTACACATGAACCAAATCTAATGTCATTCCAAGAGGTAGTAAGCAAATTGAGGGAAGTAGAGCAATGGCTAAATACATTTGCCCCAAATTTGGCACCACTACCAAGTGTGGTAAAGAAATGGATGGTGGAGTTTAACAAACTGAAAAAAAAAAAAGAGTCTTTGATACTACACTAATGTCCCAAGAGCGCGCAAAGATAATAGAAATTTGAAGCAAAAGGCTGCAAAAGAATACCTTGCACAATGGAAAGCAAAGAATACCTTACACAATGGAAAGCAGAAACAGTAAGGAAAGTGCAAGAAGCCACTTCAACCCTTCAAGCACAAATCACACAACTGCGAGAAGAGAATAGAATGATGAGCGACAATCAACAATTGTGAGAAGAAGGGAAGAAGGTGTATGAAGAAAAAATCGCAAACACGCTTGAACAGTTTGGAAGTTTGATGGTAGTCCCAAATGATGTAGAAACTGCAAGGGAAAAATCCCTTAAAGACTACCGGCAAATACTCCATCAACAGCTGAGTGAGAAGGATCACCTATTGACTGTAGTTGAAGGGAAAATTCTACAACTACAAGAAGATAAAGATTCCCTACGTTCAATCAATACTGAGCAAAAGCAGATCATTGATTCATTAAAAAAGAAATGTTGAGCCGCAATTACAAAAGAGAAAAATAAAACAGAAAAGCTGAGAATGGTAATTCAAATAAAAGTTGTTGTGATTAAGAAGTTGACTGCGGATCTCAAAGATAAAGAATAGGTTGATAAGGAGCAATAGTGTCTGGAAGGAAGTTTTTGCCGAATGATTGATTAGAAGGAAAACACAGATGAGGCTGAACTTGAAACACATGGAGATTCACCTTCAAAAAAAGAACCAAGATGGTTATTCTATAGCTGAGGTGTCTGACATGAAAGATGACCCTACTACTTCTAACCTTGTACCATACCCTACATCACCAAGTGAGTAAAACTAATACAGAACATCACAGGCTTCACAGGTATGATCTCTCTAGATTTTTCCTAGGTTTATACTTTTATGTAATTAATTTTTTTAATATTTTAGTTCTTTAGATTTTTCTTTTTCTTGATCATTGTAAATATTTAGTTAATATATGAAATTTTCTTTTGACTAACTTTTTTTTACTAACTGTGTAATTGTTACTAACTTGTCTTTTTGTTATTGACATCTCGGAGAATAAAACAAGATGTGTTTTTCCTCAAGTTTAGGGGAACATTTTTTACAGAAATTTTCTCACATCCAATAAATAATCAGTCATATCAGTAATTTTTAGGAAAATAATTTTTAGTGTCCCATGTTTTTGTGCCAATGAGGGCATTGTCCGACTTAAGGTTGGGGGGGTACACAATTTCTATGTACAGTATTAGTTAATTAGTACAGTAGTAGTTTTATTTACTTTACTTTTAGTTTATTTTTGTAAAAAAAAAGTTTAGTTAATCATTACATAGGAATTATAATAGAAAAATTGCAAATCTTGAAAACTCACGATTCATTATAGTAGAAGTTTAATAATCAGAATATAGAACAGTTACAATTCATACGTAGCTTGTTGAACACTATATTAGATGGATGTTTGAAACAATAGATTGATCTAAACTGTATTATTTTATACTATAGTTTCAAAATTATAAACCAGTGAGCATTAGAGCTAAATTTTCCTTTCTTTGAGAGAGAAACTGTTTCTATTCAAGTCAAAAATTTCTTTAAACTTCTATACTATTATGAAATCTCATATTACTGAATTTAGAATCAAAATATTTTATGAATATGATAACCTGATTTGTTTGTCTAGAACTATCCATTAGAAATATCAAAGCAATAAGGCATCTAAGCTAGTAAATCGTAAAGATGATTAAAGGCCATCTTTTGTTTAAATCAGAGCCAAAAAGCTAAAATCTCAAACAATATCTTATCCTTTGAACCCATATTAGAAGTCTAAAATGAATTTCTTTGTATCAAAAATTCTGAAAAACCTTTAACCATATGTACTACCCAAACCTTTCAACCTTTAACCCTTACAATTTCTGAGAATCTATAATGAAAAAGAATGGAAGAAGAGGGAGTGAAAGGAGTAAAAGTAAAAATAGATAAGGGGAATGCAGAAAGAGGGTACAGCTGAAGAAATAAAATGAAGAATATGGGAAAGGAGTGAAAAATCGTAAAAATAAGTGATTTGAAAAGAAGATTACAATTTTAAGCAAAACGCTTTGAAGAAAAAAAAAATCGTAAAATATAATTTTACAACTGAAGAACTAGGATGTATACAAATTTAAAAAATGGGAAGAAGCTATCCAATTCATGGAAACTTACTGAAGTAGAATAGAAGAAGAAGAAAAGATAGGAGAAAAAGAAGAGCTAAATTCTCAGAAAAACTTTAAATCCTTTTCTACATTTATTTGATATCTTCTAAAATCTAAAGCCCCATTACAAGCCGAAGAAAAATACCTTTCTGATTTATAATTTGCAAAAGCATAAGCCTAGTACAGATAGGAATACTAGATACTATAGCTTGCATATGAATTCATATGAATAGAATAAATTATCTTTTCTATGAGATTGACAATCTTTTTACAATTACCTTTGACTTAACTTTTTTGAAAAATGTACTGAGAGAACCCAAAAGTTTTGATATCTTTTTGAGAGTATGTCGATAGTGAGTTTTTGAATGAAAATATTTTCTAAATCTGTAGTTTAGAAAATTTTATGAAGAATAAACTGTTCATTGATGCATACACTTCCTGCTTACTATGAATTGAATTTGTTGAAGTTCTAATCAAGGATAATTGTTATAATGAAAAGTAAGGATAAAAGATTGGTAATTTTAGAAAGTCGTAACAAACTATGTGTTGACCAACTTGACAACTTGACCACTTAGTTAACTTAGTTAATTTAGTTAGTGTACAAAATTAGTTTAGATTTTAAATTTTTAAGTTTTAAAAAATCCAAAAATATTTGAAGTTTATAAGTACCTTTACTGAAAACCTTCAGGAGACTAACTTCTGCACTAGGGATCACTTAGGGATTTAAAGGCTTGTTATATATGCTAAATGCAATCATGCTCCCTACGAAAGTGGCATTTAAGTTCTTAGTTTATATTTCCTTGTTTCCTACGGACTAACAAAATGTAAGTTTGGGGGTGTGATCATTTACATAATATATCAATTTATCACCCTTAACTAAGTGATGCTAGGACTTAGTTTGCTACTAATAAGTTATTGATGTGCAGATATTAAAGGTAAACAGTAAAAGAGAACCAAAATATTAATATTCATCAAAATGAACTCATTAAGTAATAAAAAGACGATTATACCAAAAGACGAATCTTTGCCTACTAAAAAGAATGAAAAATCATGTCTTAGGATTTTGCGAAGCGCTGTAAAAGAAAGAAATAAGAAATCATAATTTACGATTCTTCAATGGAAGCCGCTCAAGAGTAAAGTACAATACAAGAGGAGCGATGAATCGTAAAAGAAGAATCGTTCATTAGGAAGTTGTATAAAGAGAGTAAGGAATAGAAAATCGTGATTTACGATTTTCCATAAAAGAAGCTTTCTAGAGTTGCTGATCATGTGAGGTAAACACTGCCATGAATAAAATTAGAAGAATTCTTAACTTAAACGTCTGGCTGATCACGGATCTGAGAGATTGACAAAAAGGACTCTGCTGCTGAAATAAAGAAAGAAATCCGAAAGTACATCAACTATCGAAAGTAAGGAAAGATAAAATTAGAAGTAGAGTTATATTAGGATAGTTTTATTTCTTTTATTAAAATTATGAGTTTTATAAACCAACCCCTTATGATCTATAAATAAGAGGGCCTGGTATAGGAATAACTATCGAAGAAATTATCAGCATCAATTGACGACTGAGGTTGGGGTTTTCTTTTGTTCAACTTAGAGTAGATTTTTATTACTTTGTATATTAGATATCCAAGGATTCTCAAGAGCAATTGACGACTGCAATTGGGAGCTGAAGATTAGTGTAGATATATGTAGTTTCGTAGAAGCAATTGACGACTGCAACTGAGGGGTGAAAGATATAATTTTATTGCTTTCTAGTTTAGATTTATTTTTATTACAATTTCCTGCTTTGTAAACATTTTCGACTTTTAATTTGAATTGATGACTCAGGTTAAAGTTTGCAGATCAGTGTAACGATTTTACTTTTCCATCTTTAATTTTCTAGAGTTTGATTGACGCCCAAGTTTTAAGAGATTATTGATTAGATTAAATCTGTATTGATAAGATTCTAGTTTTGATTGACGACTATCACTAGGATACTTGAGATATAGTATAACGATATTTTAAATTTATAAACATCCAATAGCTGAAGATTGTGATTGACGACCATAATCTGAAGTAGGAGGATTTAGGATTTATTTTCTGTAATTTAGATTAAGAAATAATTATTTATTCATATTTCTCCAATAGTTTAGAAACTTAAAAGATAAGTATAAGTTTTCATAAAAAATTAATTAATATATAGATAAACCTCTCTCTGTGGGAACGATCCTTTGCTAATACTATAATTTCCATTGTGCACTTACAATAGGTTAAGACTTAATTAGATGACACATACAAACCGCTAACAATCACCACCTGACATTATTCTGCAACGACTGTCGGCCCATTCGCTATAACCAAGGGCTCCTGATCCACTATTTCCAGAGATCATTAGAAGGAGAAGCCCTCGATTAGTTTCTCGAACTACCACTTCACAAGATCGACATGTTCGATGACCTCGCCAGTCAATACTTGGACTAGTACAAACACTTGATACAAGAAGTAGTCAGTCTCAGTGATCTAATGATGATGAAGCAAGAGCCTGAGGAAGACTTCGCAGACTTCATGGCACATTAGAGGAAACTCGCCGCCCGTGCTGAAATCCAGATGAAGGAGAAGGATGTGATCGATATAATCATAGATAACGTCAAAGAACCCCTTTAAAGCGCTCTTATTATAAGCGATTGCCCTGACTTCGCTACCCTTCACTTGCGCACTAACCGCATCCAATGACATACCAAGGGAGGAGACCTTGCCTTTTCGATAATAGCATCAAAATTTGCCTCTTCTAATGAATCGAAGCTAAAAAATAATAAGAAAACCTTCGACTTTGAGGAAGTCAATGCGGTTGTCAACCAGGGACAAAACTCTAGAAACGGAAACTATCAACCAAAGGAATTTTGGGCAGAACCAATACCAGAATCAAAATCAACAACGATATCCGAATCAAAATCAAAACCAGAATCAATATTAGAATCAGAATCAATACCCTAACTAGAACACCTACCAAAATCAGAACCAGAATACAACCCAAAATTGGCCAGCTAACCCTCAAAATTACAACAGCGTGCCCTAGCCCCAAAACTTGAATCAGCAAACAGGGACCCTTACCAACCAAAGCAAAAATATTACCCTCCACTTCTGGACACCATCTCTAACATCTTCCGCATCCTTAGTAACCAAAACCTCATCCGATTCCCACTAGAACAACCACGACCCTGACCAGCACACCTAGAATATAGTAAATTCTGCGCATTCCATCGATTCGCAAGACATAACTTGGAAGATTGCTGGGTCTTGCGAGATGTAATCTATGACATGAACGATCGAAACTAGATTGACTGGGAATCCGTCTGAAACTCCAACCAAAGTAACAATCCACCCTTGCAAAATCTGGGGATTATCAACAATCCCACACAAAACCATATCCAAGGGCCAGTATCCCACATCACTATAGTGGACCTCCCAAGCCGACTCGCCGTTCATCCTTCGACTCTAATCACCTGCATCAATCCTCCCGATACCCCAGTTGGTCCAATCGAACCTCCGAGACCTTCGACCGTTCGGCCACATCCCTCAACTTTGATCACTCAAATTTGTAAAGACCCGTATTTTGAACCCGAGTTAGACTGACCCTGTGTGTGTATTCGGCTCGGCAACCGACGTCACCATTTATTTTGGATTTTTATCTAGATGTGATTGTGCGGACAGATTTTAATTTAGAGCCCATTTGGACCCTCGTGTGAAAGTTGTGCACCGACCTCGGTGTGGCCGCTCAACACCGGACTTGAGTTTTAAAATTAGAAGTGTATAATACATAAGATGTGTGTGTGTGTTTAACTTTGTGAGCAATCCTATTATAAGAAGGAATTGCATTCCCGTATTATACTAGGTTTTGTTAAGAGAGGAAGAGACGTGAGTGTCGTGAAGAACCGTAGTCGTTTGATAGTTACCCAACCGTGTGAAACTCCGTCTTCTCTCTTCTTCAATCATCGTAGGAGATCGGTTTAGAAAACCTCCTTCTCTAGAACCCTCTTTATTGAAAACACTTAAACCTTAGAAAGAACTTGAATCAACCTTGGATTCGTAGTTGGCTATTGGGAGAGGTTGAGATCATTGGGGGCGTGTTGGAGTTGTCTCTGTGAACTCGTGGGATCGATCGCGGCGCGAATCGTTGAGGAAACCCGTCGATTTCGTTTCGAAGCTCCATTCGCGTGACTCATTTCTAATCTAGGAATCCTTAGATTAAAGGTACGTTTAATTAAAATTTTTGATTAAATCATTAGGTTAGCCATGGGTATTGCTTTGGGATGTATGGGTTTCGATTCGGGTGAAAACCAGCGAAATCGCGTCGCTGTAGCTCACTCGAGCGAGCTATTATCATCGCTCGAGGGAGGTATCACCGAACTCCGACATTGCCTTAGTATTTTAGTCATAACGTTTTATCCCGAACTCCGATTAAGACGATTCTTTTTACGTCAGAATGCTAATAGAAAAATCTACAACTTTCATGTTTTGACCAACTCATGGATCAATCGTCTTGATGGTCAAAAATATATGAGAATGTTACATCAAATCGCTCGAGCGAGCTATTATCATCGCTCGAGCGAGGTATTGCCGAACTTCGACATTACCTTGGTATTTTAGTTATAACTTTTTGTCCTGAACTCAGATTGAGACGATTCTTTTTGCGTTGGAAAGCTAATAGAAAAATCTACAACTTTTATGTTTTGACTAACTCATGGATCAATCGTCTTGATAGTCAAAAATATATGAGAATGTTACGTCAAATTCTAGGATTGGCGCAACTTGCCTGTTTTGACTTGTTTTTGAGGAAACGCTTAAATAGGTCTATATTATTAGTAATTAGAGTTTATCTTAATGCATGAACGTATATTGTGATGTAGATTGAGGATGAGAGGCCATCAATAGGACTTTGCTTGACTTCGCATTACTCCAAGTTTTGGTAGGAGAATCTCATCTTTACAGTATTTTATTTTAATTCGCATGGATATTTTGAATTAAAATCTTTAAACTTGCATATGCCATTGAAATCACATCTGTAAACTGAAATTGATATGAATGACTGAAAATCTAAATCTACCTGAATCCTGAAACCTGAATCTGCTTAAGCTCTGAAAATCTGAAATCAAGAACCTGAACTATGTATAAGAGACTTGCATCTGATTTATATTAGTATCTACATTTGTTTTATGATTGACCTGAATGACCCCTCAAAAATTCCTGAACAATTTCCTGGCACAAGTTTCCCTCATTACGCAGGGGCTTGTTGCATCCTGAAAAAGGGTTCATGAACGACGATGGTAGGTAGGGGTTCCCATCGGCTATATTCCTGCTCTCGAGATATAGTTTACTCGGGAGGTATTTTAAGTTGAGGATTAAGTCATGAATTACTGAACTTTGCATATAGAAGTTAGAGAAACTAAGACACTGAAACACTGCATCTGTTCTTGAAACTGTTTTCACACATTTAGAAATAAATCTTACATATGACTTTCGCACCTAAATTCAGTTTATTATCTGCTTATATGTTTGACAAGCTATATTCCGATATTTGTTTTGAAACCATGTTAGTTAAAGTAAAATGTCGTAGATGTCTTTCTTCTACTGAGCTTTGTTGGTTAGCTCACTCCGACTATACATCACAGGTTCAGGTACTGACGTGGCTATTCAGGGCTGTGAGACTGATCCTGACTACGTGCCTGAGGAAGAGCTTGAGGTTCCTCCTGAGGAGTTTTTCCCAGTATAGAACTTACTGATTTTCTTATTTGTGGTGAGAGTTAGACTTGAATTTATGGGCCCATTTTAGTTGGATATCATAGTTTTATACTTGACGTTGATTTCTGTTATGAGCCATGTTTCGATGATGGTCGGCCATCATCGGTGGTTCTTTACTTTTAATTGCTTCCGCATTTATTTTAGCTATGGATTTTTATTACGCTTTACTCTGATATGTGCCCTGTTTGTCCGGCTTATCGTTTATTCGATAGGTTGGCGAATCGGCCTTTCCTATACCTGAGGGATTGGAAAAGTTGGGTCGTCACAGTTGGTATCAGAGCTATGGTTTTTAGATTCTCTAAGGACCCATGAGAACCAACCGTGACCTACCGATCGAGTCATGTCGTTAGGTCCAGTATCACTAGTACTGTTTGTGATTGTCTTTACAATCAATGTTGACTGATGTTGTGGTGTTCACAATGACAGATCAGTATGGCCCCAAGATTTAGAGACAGAGGCGAGGTAGGTATCGGTGCCTTTAGAGGACATTCTGAAGGTGTCGGTACATCAAGGGAGTTGCCTTCAGATCCGGTTCTAATGCGTCCCTATAGGAGCGAAGTTGATAGAGGTCAGGTGAAAGAATGGAACAAGTGTTGGAAAGTCCGCCACCAACATTGCTCAAGAAACCGCATCTATGGCTCAAGAGATCACGCAATCGCCAAATAAGGAGCTGATTTCTACCGGACAACAACAACAATCATCGATTTGCGAATTCGTGGAGGATGAGACCTCCAAATTTTTCTAGACAGCATCAATTCGATGGAAGTCAAGGTTGGTTGGATGAGATGGAAAAGATCTTGAGGTGCTTGATTGCACCGATGTCGAGAAGGTTAGATGGGCAACCTTCAAACCGGATGGACAGTGGACCATGGTGGAAGTCCGGCTGACACCGGAGCGGTGGAGTTTCCCAATACTCCTTGGACATGGGCTGAGTTTATCGAGGTCGTTCAACGATCGATACTTTCCCAAGATCGTTAGGGCATCGGATGGAAGTTCACCATCGAAATGGGCGAGGACAATGTCAGTGCGTGAGTATGGAGATGAGTTCACGCGACTTTCAAGGTTTGCACCTCAACATGTGGCCACCGATATGATGAAGGCCAGAAAATTTCAGCTGGGTCTTAGGCCGAGTATACAGGAGAGCGTGGCTATGTGGGAAATGGAAACATATGGAGGAGTACTGTCAAAGGCCCTCATAGCAGAGGAAGAAATCTAAAAGCGGTTTTTGAGAAGCAGTCAGCCGAACAAGGACAGGGTTGTACAAGGGCAGTCAGGTACTTATGAAAATAAGAGGGCCAAGTTTACAATGCCGCCAGTGAACCTTATTCAACCTGCATTTTCTAGACCAACATTTTCTTCTGGACCGACCCCTTATCAGAGATTGGCAGCATCATCACCTGTGCAATCCGTACGACCAGCGGGTTCTACGGCTAGTGGAGCTTCAGTGGCACAAGGATCCTCTCGTGCACCATCTTTTGTTTCGGTCACTATGTGCCTAAGGTGCGGGAAACCACACAAGACCGAGGATTGTAGGAGGAACACTGGAGCGTGTTTTCGGTGTGGCACAATCAGACACATGGTTAAGGATTGTCCTCAAGAGGACAAGGGAAGAACTAGTTCGGCTTCTACTCAGAGATCGACCCGACCTACTGTTCAAGGTCGAGCTTATGCCGTAATGGCTCAAGAAGCCGAAACATCGAACAACGTGATCCAAGGTATTATTAAAAGTTGAGATGTCTTCTTATTTTATGTGTTATATATAATTGCTTGATATTTAATAAATTTTGTTAATAAGTTATGGATGAACACACATGCTTAGAAACTTTTAATTGAAACGCTTGTCTAAACTAAGGTACCCTTTTTATGCATCGGGGGAGCGATGTAAGCAAAACCGAAGCGCGAGTGTTGATAGACCCTGGGTCTACACATTCTTTTGTTACTCCATTGTTCGCTGAGAAGTTGGGAATCATTCCCAAGGCCCTTGATTTCAATTCCTACGCAACTCAAAGGAGCACCGATACCATGTGTCAATCAGTGATTGTGATGATCGAAGACCACGAGACAGTGGCTGATTTGATCATTTTGAGCATGGAAGGGTTCGACGTGATACTAGGGATGGATTGGTTATCTACTTACCATGCGAGCGTGGATTGTCTTCGAAAGATTGTAACATTCCGCCCGCCGAAGAGAAAATCTTTTCAATTTTCCAGAGTCAAATCTTGTGTGATACCGTTTATCTCTGCCATTCGAAAGGCACCGTATGATGAGGAACGGTGTTGTGGTTATCCGCCTACTTGCAAGATCATAAGGAGGAGAAGAAAATATTGCAGATATTACGATTGCTTATGCAGTATTCGATGTTTTTCTCAAGATCTACCTAGATTACCACCGACAGATGTGGAGATTGAGTTTACATTGAGTTAGTGCTCTGCATCGAACCAAAGATCAAAAACTCCGTGATCGAATGGCGCTCGCAGAATTGAAAGAGTTGAAGGAGCACAGAACGCTAGATAAGGGCTTTATTAGACCGAGTGTCACCGGGAGCACCGATTCTATTTGTAAAGAAGAAAGATGGTTCAATGCGGCTTTGCATCGACACGCCACTAAATAAGTTGACAATTAAGAACCGTTATCCACTTCCAAGAATTGATAATCTGCTCGATCGCCATAAGGAGCAAGGTTCTTCTCAAGATCGACTTGAGGTTAGGCTACCATCGCTTGAAAGTTAAGTCCAAGACATTCAAGACAGGCTCGTAACCCGATATGGGCACTACGAAGTTCTTGGTCATGCCATTTGGGTTGACAAACGCACTGGCCATTTATGGACTTGATGAACCGGATATTCAAGTCACATTTGGACAAGTCTCAGTAGTAGTTTTTGTAGATGACATCCTCATCTATTCAAAGACGCGAGAAGAACATGAGCAACATCCGGAAAGTGGCTCTACAAACCCTTAGAGACCATCTATGCAAAACTTAGTAAGTGTGAGTTTTGGCTTGAGTGTGCCGGGCTTCTAGGCCATGTTATCTCCGAGACCGTAGACATTACAATGACCCAAAGAAAGATTGAGTCGTTGATGAATTGGGAACAGCCAAAGACCGTTACGGAGGTTCGTAGTTTCTGGTTAAGGTGATACTACATGGTTTGTGGAGGGCTTCCAAGATATCGTGTCCTCTTACACAACTTACGTAAGAAGAATACTAAATTTGATTAGACAGAGCAGCAGAGCAAAGTTTTCAGAACTCAAGAAACGATTGACTATCGGCCAAGATTGCTATACCATCGTGCAGGGAGGCTTTGATACAAAGGATGCATCATCATATGGGGGTTTAGGTTGTGTGCTTAACCAGAATGAGAGAGTCATTGCTTATCGGTCTAGACAGCTAAAAGACCATGAGAAGAATTACGGCGCATGATCTTGAGTTGGTGATGATTTTGCTCTAAAGATCTGGAGGCATTACCTTTATGGGGAGACCTTCGATATATTTACCGATCATAAGAGTCTCAAGTATCTCTTCTCACAAAAGGAGTTGAATATGAGACAGCGTCAATGGATGGAGTTCTTGAAAGATTATGATTGTACCATCGGTACCACCGGGAAAGCAAGCGTAGTGGCGATCGTTAAGTCGGAAGTTCTCCGCTTTCAGTTATCACATCTCACCGCAAGGGTGCGAAGATGGCATCTATTGGAAGATATGGCTCTAAGTAGCATGAGATTTGGCGTAAAAGGTTCTGCGTTAATGGCTACTCGGTGATTCGTTCCACCTCTATGAGAACATTCGCAGACTTGGATGACGATGATGAACTTATGGCTATCGACGGGATGTGATTGGGGAAGCAAAATAGATTTTTCTATCAAAGATGATGACACTTTGTTGTTTAGAAACCGGTATGCGTATCAACTAGTCTTGAGCTTGGGACACTATTTTGGAAGAGGCTCATAAGTCTATGTCGCTATTCACCTGGCGATCAAGATGTACCAGACTTAAAGAAAAGCTTACGGTGGAGAGGTTTAAAGAAAGATGTCAGTGTATGTCTCGAGATGTCTTGTGTGTCGGCAAAGTAAAGGTGGATCATCGAAATCCGGCGGATTTGCAACCACTACCGATACCTGAGTGGAAATGGGAGGCCATTTCGATGGACTTTATTTTGGGATTGCCAAGAACATTAAGAAAATACAATGCCATCTGGGTCATTGTGGATCGATTGACTAAATCCGCACACTTCCTTCCTTATAATACGTCGTATACCGCCAACAAGCTTCATGAATTATACATCAAGGAGATAGTTAGCATGGTATACCGTCGATGATCGTATCCGATAGAGACCCGATGTACACATCTCAGTTTTGGCAATGATTTCAAGAAGGAATGGGCTCTAGGCTCGATTACAGTACAACATTCCATCCTCAGACCGATGGGGGGGAGAGGTGAATCGATTATAGAAGATATATTACGTGCTTGCATGTTGGATTTTCGAGTCATGGGACCAACATTTACCGCTGATCGAGTTCGCCTACAATAACAGTTACCAGGCTAGCATCGGCATGGCACCCTACGAAGCTTTGTATGGACGACGGTGCAGGTCTCCGCTTAATTGGGAAGAAGTTGGTGAGAAACTCATTTTAGGTCCCGAGATCGTGGAGAATACAACCGAGATAGTTCGATTAATCCGTGAGAGACTACGCATTGCTCAAAGTCGTCAGAAGAGCTACGCCGATCTGAAAAGAAACCATGTTGAGTTTAAGGTGGGAGATAACGTATTTGTCAAAATCTCTCCTACAAAAGGCGTGATGCGTTTTGGGAAGCTGAGTCCGCGCTATGTTGGACCTTTCGAGGTATTGGGCCGAGTTGGCGAGGTTGCCTATCGAGTAGCCTTGCCACCGCAGCTATCGGAAATGCACAACGTGTTTCATGTGTCCATGTTACGAAGATATGTTAAAGACCCGACTCACATATTGGACTACCAGCCCATTGAGCTCCAAGAAGACCTATCCTTGGTTGAGGAACCGATACGAATCTTGGATCGTAAAGAACAAATCTTACGGACAAAGAGCATTCCCTTAGTACTCGTGAAGTGGCGGAACCATTCTTCAGAGGAAGCCACATGGGAGCGTGAAGCGGAGATTCGCGAGCAATTTCCACAACTTTTCGAGTGAAGGTATATTGTAAACTATAGTTATGTAAGAAAATCATACGTACCTTTAAATTCTTGAATTTGCTTCTTAAAAAAAAAAAAAAAAAAAAAAGGGAGAATTTCTTCAAAATCTTCAATGTTAAATTGGTTCATAACATCGATGTTTACATATATATCTATAACGATCACACAATAAAATCTTAAATGTTATATTTATTCATTCTCGGTTAGAACCGTATGTCTGTTGGAACCCGTGTTATCAGTTAGAACATGTTACTAGGCATGTGATCATGCTTCTGAATAAGTATTCGATTCTGACATCTGAAATTTCTGCTCAAATAATTACCAAAAGGGTGAGGTAGGTGTGTGTGCTAGTTTTGTGTCATGGTGAAGTATGTTTCCAGGCACGTGACACTTGGGAAGGTATGCATCCATGGATGCAATCCTCTATGGCGATGGGATGCCACACGCGACATCTAGGTTACTACGGATCCCACCCTTGAAGGCGTTCTTAGTGAAGCCTACCGCATCGCAACCAAAGTTCTTTGACTTTAGACTGTTTCGATTTTGCTTTATACTGGTGTTAGGATAAGGACTTACCGCAGTTCGGTTTAGCTATCCGTACATTTTCGAGGACGAAAATTCCTAAGGAGGGTAGAATGTAAAGACCCGTATTTTGAACCCGAGTTAGACCACTGTGTGTATTCAAAACCGACATCACCACCATTTGTTTTGGATTTTTATCTAGATGTGATTGTGCAGACAGATTTTAATTTAGAGCCCATTTGGACCCTCGTGCGAAAGTTGTGCACCGACCTCGGTGTGGCCGCTCAACACCGGACTTGAGTTTTAAAATTAGAAGTGTATAATACATAAGATGTGTGTGTGTGTTTAACTTTGTGAGCAATCCTATTATAAGAAGGAATTGCATTCCCGTATTATACTAGGTTTTGTTAAGAGAGGAAGAGACGTGAGTGCCGTGAAGAACCGTAGTCGTTTGATAGTTACCCAACCGTGTGAAACTCCGTCTTCTCTCTTCTTCAATCATCGTAGGAGATCGGTTTAGAAAACCTCCTTCTCTAGAACCCTCTTTGTTGAAAACACTTAAACCTTAGAAAGAACTTGAATCAACCTTAGATTCGTAGTTGGCTATTGGGAGAGGTTGAGATCATTGGGGGCGTGTTGGAGTTGTCTCTGTGAACTCGTGGGATCGATCGCGGCGCGAATCGTTGAGGAAACCCGTCGGTTTCGTTCCGAAGCTCCATTCGCGTGACTCATTTCTAATCTAGGAATCCTTAGATTAAAGGTACGTTTAATTAAACTTTTTGATTAAATCATTAGATTAGCCATGGGTTTTTCTTTGGGATGTATGGGTTTCGATTCGGGTGAAAACCAGCGAAATCGCGTCACTGTAGCTCGCTCGAGGGAGCTATTATCATCGCTCGAGCGAGGTATCATTGAACTCCGATATTGCCTTAGTATGTTAGTCATAACATTTTATCCCGAACTCCGATTAAGACGATTCTTTTTGCATTGGAAAGCTAATAGAACAATCTACAACTTTCATGTTTTGACCAACTCATGGATCAATCGTCTTGATGGTCAAACATATATGAGAATGTTAAATCAAATCGCTCGAGCGAGGTATTGCCGAACTTCGATATTGCCTTGGTATTTTAGTCATAACTTTTTGTCCTGAACTCCGATTGAGACAATTTTTTTGTGTTGGAAAGCTAATAGAAAAATCTACAACTTTTATGTTTTGACCAACTCATGGATCAATCGTCTTGATAGTTAAACATATATTAGAATGTTATGTCAAATTCTAGGATTGGCACAACTTGCCTGTTTTGACTTGTTTTTGAGGAAACGCTTAAATAGGTCTATATTATTAGTAATTAGAGTTTATCTTAATGGATGAATGTATATTGTGATGTAGATTGAGGGTGAGAGGCCATCAATAGGACTTTGCTTGACTTCGCATTACTCCGAGTTTTGGTAGGAGAATCTCATCTTTACAATATTTTATTTTAATTCGCATGGATATTTTGAATTAAAATCTTTAAACTTGCATATGCCATTGAAATCACATCTGTAAACTGAAATTGATATGAATGACTGAAAATCTAAATCTACCTGAATCCTGAAACACGAATACGCTTAAGCTCAAAATCTAAAATCAAGAACACGAACTATGTATAAGAGACTTGCATCGATTTATATTAGTATCTCGCATTTGTTTTATGATTGACTGAACGACCCTCAAAATTCCTGAACAATTTCCTGGCACAATTTTCCCTCATTACGCAGGGGCTTGTTACATCCTGAAAAAGGGTTCATGAACGACGATGGTAGGTAGGGGTTCCCATCGGCTATATTCCTGCTCTCGAGATATAGTTTACTCGGGAGGTATTTTAAGTTGAGGATTAAGTCATGAATTACTGAACTTTGCATATAGGAGTTAGAGAAACTAAGACACTGAAACATCATACATTGTTTTGAAATCACACATTTAGAAATAAATCTTACATATGACTTTCGCACCTAAATTAGGTTTATTATACGCTTATATGTTTGACAAGCTATATTCGATATTTGTTTTGAAACCATGTTAGTTAAAGTAAAATGCGTAGATGTCTTTCTTCTCGAGCTTTGTTGGTTAGCTCACTCGACTATATGTCAGGTTAGAATCGGCGTGGCTATTCAAGGTCAGACTGATCCTGACTACGTGCCTGAGGAAGAGCTTGAGGTTCCTCCTGAGGAGTTTTTCCCAGTATAGAACTTACTGATTTTCTTATTTGTGGTGAGAGTTAGACTTGAATTTGTGGGCCCATTTTAGTTGGATATCATAGTTTTATACTTGACGTTGATTTCTGTTATGAGCCATGTTTCGATGATGGTCGGCCATCATCGGTGGTTCTTTACTTTTAATTGCTTCCGCATTTATTTTAGCTATGGATTTTTTATTACGCTTTACTCTGATATGTGCCCTGTTTGTCCGGCTTATCGTTTATTCGATAGGTTGGCGAACCGGCCTTTCCTATACCTGAGGGATTGGAAAAGTCGGGTCGTCACAAAATCGCACCTCCAAGTCCCCCCACCATATCCAAATTTCACTCGAATGCGAGTTAAGTCATTCAAGGCCCAAAGACCCAACCTCCAGAGATCGCCCCTAGAACCATTGACTCCCCCGAACCCAGAACCCACTCTGTCAACATTACCCCTCAGGTCGGCGACACGTCCAACCCAGGACCTGAAGCAATACCTTAATGCGAGCTAGCCACCGAAGCAGATCAATAGGACAAAGAGCTAACCAAGAAAGAAGAGCTGATCTCCACATCTCTGGAAGAAGAGGACTACACACAATATATCCCCCATGGAATGACATAGCTCTAGTACGTATCCCTACTTCCAACTTTACCTCGTTTGCAATAAGCATTTCAGAGAGTTCATCAGGACAACCACATGGCTCAAGGATCGACATTCGACATGCCTCATCATCAAGTCAGGGACTAACTATCCATCGCCACCGTTCCCCCTGGGAAGTCGAATGTGAGTATACAGCCATCAGAAAGGATAACAAGAGAAAGGGAAGTAAACTTGCCTCCCCTGCCTCATGTAATTCCTTCGCCTCCAACTTCGGCACCGAAACCTCAACCACCTCAGCCGAACATGAACAAAGACCATAGGCCTGACAAAGAGCCAGCATTAGAAACAGGCTAGGAGTACGATCTCCTACAGCACCTTGGAAAAGTTCCAGCAGAGATATCGATACTTGAACTCATCAAGATATCGCCGGAGCATCACCGACTACTAATGAAGGCGCTCGATGAGACACGAGTGGATGAAGACACTACCTTGGTCGAGTTGCACGAAATCACTTCAGTTATGACGTGATCAGTCACATAATTTACCATTTTATCACCCTTAACTTAGTGGTGCTTGGACTTAGTTTGCTACTAACAAGTTGATGATGTGCAGATATTAAATATAACCTATAACCAGTAAAAGAGCCAAAATGTGAATCTTTGTGCAAAATAGGGGACACACAGGAAAAATAGTACCTTACTTTACTGCTATGTTAGTGACCGGGTTTATAATCTATAAAAAGAATCAAAATTCTTCCCCCAAAGTTAGGAGAAAATTACTAGCGGTGTTATATAAAAAAAATGTTAGATGTTAGTAGCACTGTTAGTAAATTAGTCAAAAACATCAAAGAAAGAAATACTATATATTTATATATATATGAACTAATTACAAAAATATGGAAAGAAAACTAATTACATCAAATAAATCCTAGGAAAAATCTAGACACACACTAGACTTAAGACACTGGCAGCAACGTCCGAAAAGAACTCTTCAATGAAGATCGGTCCTCCGGCTTTTAGCTACTTTAAATCGCAGACTCTCATTCCTTCCTACCAAAGGCATATCCACGCCTTTGCAGAGGTCGCTTCCCCAAAAGCTGTAGAACACTTCCTTTCACCCCCAAAAAGGAGCATCTCGCATCCCTTCTGATTCATCAACTGCACCCTCAGTGTAGTTGAGTGAAGAAGTTTGAGGAGATGGAAGATGACAACTCTTCATCCCTCTATAATGGGATAGGGGTACCTATCATTCCTTCCGCTGAAGAAATGCAATCCCACTGTGGAAGTCCTTTGAAGAGTGGGAAGTGAACACCTCTGATTCATCTTTTGCCTATACTGCTCTCTTGCGAAAACCATGTGAAGGGAATGTAGCGCAAGCGAAGGGAGAAGATAAGCAATGGAGAGAGGTGGCGAGGGTCAGCTTAACCTACTATCATCGTATGGGAGTTTGCATTCGGGGTGGGTTGTGATAGTGTAAAGGTTAGGAAGTGAGGGAAAATGGGTTCCTGGTATATGGTTTCTGATTTGGGTTAGGTTTAGGGTCAAGGGTAGTTTCAGTGGACGATTCAGTATCTCGAGTAGGTCGCTGGTGCTTTAGATCTTCTACTTTCTATTGTGCAGCCAATAGCTCAGACTTGTGTATATCGAGGATTTTATTAAGTTACTTACTGAAATTACTCTGGTTATGCTCTTCTGTCATGGGGTTTTGGATATGAAAGGTGGAAGACGGAAGAGATGAGTTGGTTTATGGATGGGTATGGATTTATAGGAAAAGAGGCTCTGTTTTGAACCGTCACTTCGAGTAAATGTCTATGTATAGGTTTCTAGGCTAGGGTCATTGGGAACTGGTGGTCTTGAATGCAGAAGTTGTTTGTTTCCCATATGAATTAAATGGGTTTGAATTCTAATGTAACTGATAAGACAGACCACTAGAATTGCTTGTTCCCTAGAATTGTTGTTTACAATTCTAGCTATTAGTGAACCGTAGAAAAGACTCTTTAGTTGAATCGTATTCTCTACGATTCAGCATTGCTCGTTAATCCATATGTTCAAACACGATTATAAACAAAAGAGAGATATTCATACATTTGGGTGTATTTTACGCATTGTGAATCGTATGAAATTCTTCAAAAAGGAAAGAAAAATAATAATAATACATATGTTACATAATTTTACTACGGGTGAGTCAGTAGCTTGACGGGTTCTAGAGGGACCTATTTAAAAGCAGAGGGAGTTGATGTGCCTCCCATAGATATACATCCTCTAGCCGTACCAACTGTTTATGAAGGTGATACATTACCCTCTCCGCCCATAAGATTTCGCTGTTAAATTTGAGTCTCCATCCTTACAATAGATTGTCGCATGTGATTGAGTAACTTTGTCTGGATGTGGCTATGTTGCACCCAGCTGTCCGCTATTTACAATAGGGCATCCTCATTAGCAGTATGGTATTGGGCTCTTGTGGGGCAAGGAGGAACAGTTGAGGATTGGGTGACCAAGTGAGTTGGGACATGGTTAGGATCACAGGCTTCTCCTTGTTGAGGTGTTGGTTGCGATCTTTTACCGACTAGAGATTGAATTTTTGTTTTCCAAAACTACAGTTCCAGAAAACTTTTCATTATTGACTTTAGTTTATATATTCT
This sequence comes from Chloranthus sessilifolius, assembly GCA_021018995.1. Lineage (NCBI taxonomy): Eukaryota > Viridiplantae > Streptophyta > Magnoliopsida > Chloranthales > Chloranthaceae > Chloranthus > Chloranthus sessilifolius. Next base: position 82,633,976 of record CM037586.1, on the reverse strand, counting down.
TCCTTGCATAGAAAGTACATTTGTTAAATTCTCCGAATCAATCTCACTCGATGCATGATTTTGCACCGGTTCCTTGCTAAGGGTCTTAAAGAATTCTCAAGCTTCTTCTACTGTTAAGTTACGAAACATACCACCACAAGCAACATTAATCATATGCCTAGTTTGGTCATTTAATCCTTCATAAAAAGTGAGCACCATTTTTCATTTCACGACCCCATGATGGGGGCACATATAGAGAAGATCCTTGAGGCGACTCCAACTCTCTTGAAGAGGTTCATCCGAAAATTGATGGAACGCTAAAATAAGATGCCAGATTCCATTCATTTTGCACCTTGGAAAGTACTTCATAATAAATTTGCGTTTCAATCCCTCCCAATCAATAATCGAATCTCGGGGTAAAGAGTGTAACCACTGTTTTGCCTCGTCTCTAAGAGAATATGAGAATAGCCATAAACGAGCGGATACTCCTGTCAGTCCTTTGATTCGAATAATGTTACACATTTCAATAAAATTATTCAAATGCCATTGGGTCTTCCTCAATCAGCCCGCGAAAAGTAGGAAGTATTTGAAGCGCATTTGGTGTGATTTTGAAAGCCTCATAACTAGCAATAGGGGAGCGAATACATGGGGGCAGTGTAAGAGGTGTCAATGAATAGTATCCCCCCATTGTTTTAGTTGTACTCTGATTTACTCCAGCCGGATTCATATTGATTTAGAATTGAGGCAGGTTGGCTAGAATGCAGTATATCTAGTTTTAGTTCAGGTTTATATGATTTTTATTCTAGAAAGTAGGGAAAGAAACAAATTTGAGTTTCTAAATTCTGTGGCCAGCAGAAGTTGGAAACTTTTGATTCGTTGTTCTGAATAAACCTGCAAAAGATTAAGAAGTGATCAAAGAAAAATAAAAATATAAAGAAATATGAAAAGATAAAGATAAATATTAGTTTCTAAAAGAATAAATATATTAGATAAAAATAGAAGTAAATATAAATTCTGCTTCCCCGATAGCGGCGTCAAAAACTTGATCGTTGCTTATGATGTATTATATTATTATATTAAATTCATGTCTTAACCTATTGCAAGCGCACAATGGAAATTATAGTACTAGCATAGGATCGTTCCCACGAGGAATTTTATTTATGTAATTACTTTTTATTTATATCTTCTACTTAAATTCTTATCTTAAAAACTTTTATTTATCTTTAAGATCTAATATACTTGAGAAATATGAATAAAAGAATAGTTTATTAATCTAAAATACATAAAATAAATCTAAATCCTCCTTCCTCTGCTTGAGGTCATCAATCCCAATCTTCAGCTATCAGATATCTATAAATTTAAACAGTACCGTTACACTATATTTCTAGTTTCTTAGCATTGGTCGTCAATCAAGTCTAAAATCCTATCAATACAGATTTAATCTAATCAACAACTTCCTAAAATCTGGACGTCAATCAAACCTTAGAAAATTGAAGATGGAAAAGTAAAAACTGTTACACTAATCTACAGATTCTAACCTAAGTCGTCAATTCAAATTAAAGCTTGAAGATATTTACAAAGCTATAAATAAAAGAAAAGAAAATCTAATCTAGAAAGCAAATAAATATATCTTTCACCCCTTAGCTGCAGTCGTCAATTGCTTCTGAGAAACTAGGATATCTACACTAATCTTCAGCACCTAATTGCAGTCATCAATTGCTCTTGAGAAACCTCTAATATCTAATATACTCTAACTATTTTACACTACTTTGACCGGAAGAAAATTCAACCTCAGGCGTCAATTGATGCTGAAATTCTTCGATGTTTATTTCTACACCAAGCTCTCTTATTTATAAATCATAAGGAGTCAGTTTACAAAGTCTTCTAATTATAATAAAAGAAACTACTAAAAATAAAAGATTTCTAATATAACTCTAATTCCTAATTTTATCTTTTCTTGATTTAGATGGTAGATGTGCTTTTGGATTGCTCTCCTTTAGTTCAACAATAGAGTCCTTCGGAATAGATCTTCATCAATCTTCTCATACCTGTGGTTCACCAGACTCCTAGAGATCTTCTAATTTGGTTCATGACAGGGATACTCTTCATTCATGTGATCAGCAATAGCAGTGAATTAAGCTTTCTGTAAAAGCGTTGATATTGATTCTCTATCTCTTTTCTTTGGTGTAAAATCATAAATTACAATTTTCTACTTTCAGTATGGTTCATAGAGGGAAAATCGTAAAAGATGATTCTTCAATTTTTTCGTTTTGTTGCAAAATCGTAAATGACGATTTTATATCTTCATACTGCTCACTCTTATGACTTAGCAGAGTTGACGGACGATTCTCTGGAAAATATGATTATTTACCTTTCTCCTTTGAGTGGCTTCTTTTGGAGAATCGTAAATTACGATTCTTTGGCTTTCATAGTCTTTCACTCCTGGAAAACCGTAAAATAGCTATTTTTCATTTTGTTCAATATGCAGGGCTTCATCTTTCAGTTAAGTTGTCATTCTTTACTGCTTTTTAAGCTCCTTTTGATGAATATTAACACTTAGGCTCTATTTTACTATTTATCTCTAATATCTGCACATCAGTAAGTTATTAGTAGCAAACTAAAGGCTAGCATCACTAAGTTAAGGGTGATAAAATTGTAAATTATGTGACTGATCAGTATGCATAGTCAGCCTCTGAACAACAATGATTTGTCCTCCTTGATGGAGAAATCAGGCCGATTTCCATTAACTACTTCTCGCCTAATGGCTACAAGTTCTTCATCGGTCAATTATAGCTCACAAATTTTATCGAAGAGTGTTGATCGAATAGTAATGTTGGCCATCAAGGCTCGAGAATCATTCACATCAAATTTTGTGTTAAGGCCATATCCTCAAGTAGAAGTCATCTATGTATTCTCGTGATGAGGTGTGATAACTGGGCAGATGACTTTCGACTCAGTACATCTGCCACCACATTTACCTTTCCTGGGTGGTACTGAATGGAGAAATCGTAATCGTTTAGAAACTCCATCCATCTCCTTTGTCTCATATTCAAATCTTTATGGGCGAATAAATACTTAAGGCTTTTGTGATCGGTGAATACTTCAAATGTCTCACCATAGAGGTAGTGCCTCCAAATTTTCAAGGAAAAAATTATTGTTGCTAGCTCGAGGTCATGGGAGGGATAGTTCTTCTCGAAACCGTAGGCAATGACTTTATCATTCTGATTAAGCACACACCCCAATCCACTGTGTGACGCATCGTTGAACACTATAAATCCTCCACTACCTGAATGTATGGCAAGTACTGGTGCGAAGGTTAACATTCTTTTAAGTTCTTGAAAGCTCTGTTCACACGATTTGGTCCACTCAAACTTGGTATTCTTCCTAGTGAGCTGAGTGAACGATTCAAAAATTTTGGAGAACCCTTTCATGAATCTCCTGTAGTAGCCAACTAATCTCAGAAAGATTTGTATCTCTGTCACTGTCTTCGATTGCTCCCATTTCACCACGGTCTCAATCTTAGTTGGGTCTATGGTTATACCCGCCTCTGAAATTACATGCCCCAGAAAGCTTACTTGCTCCAACATAAATTCCCATTTGCTTAGCTTCGCATAGAACTGGTGGTCTCGAAGTGTCTGTAGGGCTATACATAAATGCTACTCGTGCTCTTCTCTCGTCTTTGAATAGAAGAGGATATCATCCATGAAGACAACCGCATATTGAATAGGGTAAGGCTTGATCACTCTGTTCATAAGGTCCATAACAAATGCAAGTGCATTTGTCAACCTGAATGATATCACTAAGAACTCATAGTGTCCATATCTCGTGTGGAAGGCAGTCTTCGAAATATTTTCTGCCTTCGACCTTCAACTAGTGATATCCTAATCTCATATCTATCTTTGAAAAGAATCTCGCTCCCTATAGCTAATCGAAGGGATCATCAATCCGTGGAAGTTGATAGCGGTTCTTTATCGTCAACTTATTTAGCTGGCGATAGTCAATACAAAGCTGCATGGAGCCATCCTTCTTCTTGATGAACAGGACGGGTGCTCCCCATGGAGAAACGCTCGATCGAACGAATAGGACGAGTGCTCCTTTAGTTCTTTTAGTTTAGTCGGTGTCATACGATATGGGGCTTTTGACACCGGTTCTATGCCTAACGTTAAATCTATTGCGAACTCGACTTCTCTGTCTGGCAGTAAACTCGGTAACTCTTTAGGAAATACGCTGGGAAACTTGCATGCGATAGGAATATCGGTAATATTAATTTTTTCTCCCTTTTGACTCTGTATGAACACGAGATACCCATGACAACCATCTTTCATCAAGCTCTCTGCTCAAATAGCGGATATAAAAGGTGAGATCGTTGGCTAAATGCCATAGAATCTGAATGATATACCCTTCTTAGGGTGAATAGTGACTATCTTCCTATGGCAGTCAATAGTAGCATGATGGATAGATAACCAGTCCACACCAAGGATTACATCAAATCCTTGCATGTCTAACAAAATCAAGTCAGCCACTGATAACTGATCGACACACTGTATCCGTACTCACAGAGTTCCTTGTTAGAATCGACACTTATAGGATAAAATCCAAAGGCTCAAGAGTGATACTCAATTCTGCCATGAATTGAGAGGTTAGAAAAGAGTGAGTGAACCTCGGGTCTATCAACACTCGTACCTTGTGATAACAGATGTCACATCTCTGATACATGTTACTAGTACCTAGATTTTATATCGATAATGTCGTTAGGTGTACAAATAATGGTGTCGTAGCATTCAAAAGTCAAATTTAAGTGCTATTATTTTAAAGACATTCTTCAACCAAAATGAAGCTAGATTTGATAGTTATTAGGAAGTCATACATTGGATCACTTCGTTGTTTGTTTCAGCATCTTGTGTCTAAATCGCATAAGCTCGACCTTGTACAGTAGGTCATGAGGGTTTATGAGTTGGTGCCACTGCTATCGTCTCTTTCTTTGCCTCGAGACATTTCCTGATCCTATGTCCCATCTTGCTGCATCTGAAACACGCTCCTGTTGTCCTCCTACACTCCTCAATCTTATGTAATTTCTCGCATCTCATACATGATCCTATCGATGCTGATGAAGCGGCTCGAGAAGTTTGCTGAGCCTTCGACACCCCGGTCTTTGTGGGATTTGTGGGGCGAAAAGGCCTCATGTAACGATGGTGGCATCAAGAACTTCGACCTCTTGTTAGCCTGCTTGGAGGCATACGACCGTGCTCGGCCTCGTCCACTCTGGTTTTGTTCTTCCCTTCTCTTGTACATATTTTCAATGTCTTTTTCTACAATAAGGGCCAACTCCATGATCTCAGCATAGGTCGTTGCCCTAAACAAGGAGATCCTTTCTTTAATGATGTGCTTCAGGCCTCGTTCAAACTTATGGGTCTTCATTAATTCTGTAGCTATGTGTAACGGTGCAAAATGAGATAGCCTAGTGAACTCGACCTCATATTCTCGCACCATCATATAACCCTGCTCTAATGATGCAAATTTGACCTCCATCTGATATCTCACTTGTCTGGGAAAATATTGATCATTGAACACTTCCTTGAATTCAGCCCACGCCCATGGTGCATTTGGTGTCTCTTGCACTCTAGTCCTCTCAACGGATTTCTACCACGGATCCACCTGAAGCCCAACTCACTTTTCCTCTTCAGTGCAAGGAATTCTCCAGATTATCTTTTCTATTTGATTTAACCATTTTTTCACTTCAAGAGGATCAGTCTGACCATAAAAACTAGGAGATCTCATCCTCCTGAACTCTTGAAAACCCGACGGCTAGCGTCTCTCTACAAGCAGCGGCGTCCGTTTGGCCATGGTTTTCACCATAGTCTCAAATAGTTGTCTATCATTTTTATTGCCATTCCCTGCTACTGAGGAGGTGTTGTTGCCCAAGGGAATCATATTTGCACCAGTGGCAATTCCTTCACCACTTGTCGTGCTTCTGGTTCTCACGGTCCTTGGTCTTCCTCTTGGGGGCATACTGACCTATCACGATCAAGCACCAAGTTTATTTAACATGATCATGGCAATCCTGCCCCAAGGTCTGACAGAAATCAATTGCCCTAGCGCTGAACCTAAGCCATAGCTCTAGATCCCCATGAGACTTACAGCCTAGGCTCTAATGCCAACTGTGACAACCCCGAATTTCCACCCGTGGAAGGACAAAACATGGAAACTCTGAGCCGTCAGATCATTGGACACAATCTGAATTACAGAATCATCTTTGGTATCGGGATGCTCTGATACCCACTGTGACGACCCGATTTTCCCTCTCATTAGACATCTGGGAAGACCATCAATCACTCAATGAACTCATATATGTGTGGAAGCAAGGCAGATAAAACATAAGGCAAAATGAACAAAAGATTTCCATCATTCCCAACATGAACAAAATTGTACAAACCACCGGTGACGGCCGACCGTCACCTAAACAATGGTAAAAACATACTAAAGATACATAAGTCTAGTATAGAGAATGTACCAACTACAAAACACAAAATAGATCCACACTATGTGGATCCTTGAAAAAGTCCTCGGGTGGCAGATCTTTGTCTGCCCCTGGAGTGTAGTCAGGATCCTCCTCAACTTCCGGATCCTGCCCTATGTCTTCACCTGTACCTGGGACATATAGTCAGGGATGAGCTACAGTCCAAGCTCAGTAGGGAGAAAATCATTGCCAAATTACATTTATCATTCTAATTCAAGGACTTGATGAACAACTTTAATTTCTCATATTAATTATAGAAAAATAAAATACTAAGTTCGAAAGCAAGAATCTAAAACATGTCATGTAACAATGCAAAGCATATGCGAAACCAGTACATGTCAGAGCGAGGAAGCATACCAAGTACAGAATATACTAGGGAGTAAGTATATCAGAGAACAAGTATATCAGAGAACAAGTACATCAAAGAACAAGTATATCAGAAAACAATATATCAGAGAACAAGTATATCAGGGAATAAGTAGATCAGGGAATAAGTAGATCAGAGAACCAATATATCAAAGGACAATTCATGCCATCAGAACTTAAAACATTAGGTCAAAGCATCCCATTGCGGGAACAGAGTATCCCGTAGTGAAAACAAGGTCTGAAAACCCCGGGGACTCCACCCCTCTCTTGGAGCCTCCACTCCTTTTCGCAACTAATGTGAGATCAGAATATCTAGCAGAAGTATCATGTCAGAGCATCCCGTAGTGGGAACAGAGCATTCCGTAGCGAAACAAGGTTTGAAAACCCTGATGACTCCACCCCTCTCTTGGAGCCTCCACTCCTCTTTACACATGAATTCAAAGTCAGACAGTTCGTAGATCAGGTCGGAGTTCGAGAATTTGGAAATTTAATGGTTCAAAGTGTATCAACATGCTACAATACAAATTGCAAAGATAATGTGCGAAAGAAATTTAAGCCATTAGCCATTCCAAGAGTTTCAAATATGTGTATGTAGTACAGTTCTGAATCATAAATTCAATTTATAATAACATCAGTAACCATGATTCGCGGAAAAATATAATCGTGCAATGAAGTTTTCCCTACCTTAGTTTCAAGGTTGTGTGGAATAATTTTGTAAATCAAACCAAAGCTCTATCAATGGTTTCCCCCATTCCACCTAGAACATAACGGTTCATAAACCATGTGTTAATGATGGAGAATTTGCATAACTCAAATCTTCACAGCCTTTCAAGAGGAAAAGCTGAGACAGTCCAAAGATAGGGGAATTCGCTCAAGCGAGTTCCAAGGTCGCTCAAGCGAGTTCACATGGCACACCAAAACTTGCTCAAGCGAGTTTTACCAGACCTGTTTTAGCTTGAATTTTCTCAGTGCATTCGCTCGAGAGAATGCTTCAGAATGAATTTTGCTTGAGCGAGTTGCAATTCACTAAAGCGAGTTGCACAAAACTCTCTCTTTGCTTTAGCTTGAGGGGCTCTCGCTCGAGCGGATTGCCAATCTCGCTTGAGCGAGTCTGTGTGATTTAAAACCTCTTGGGCTTCTTCTTCTTAATCCAAAAATTCAATTTTTCCTACATGCAATCCCATCCTACCATCTAATCAAATCTCCATTCGTGCTACAAGGCTAAATCATGAATCCCACCTTTGAATCTTGCGCATGCAACATCTGCAATAATTAGGATCGAAGAAAATCAGCATCTATGTCTCTCACGAGTTCGATCCTCAAAACCCTGGCATGCGATCCCAAACAGGTCAATCAATCTAATCTTCCAAAAATTGAAATGCATGTGATCACATTACGATACTTACCCTTTTTTGATCACGCATGTGGAATTACAATCGTCAAAAGCGAAGAATAATGGCATGAAAACTTTGCGCCCGTCCGATGGTTTGGTTCCTTGCTTTCTCCGATCTTGATGGGGACGAAATCGATACTCAACTGTAATGGAACTACAGTGGTTTTCTTGCAGGGGAAGAAGTTTGGGAATGATTGAACGGCTGAAGTTCCCAAGACTTCTTCAATCGGCTCCTCCCTTCTCAGTTCTTTCTCTCAATCAGTAATTCACGTTGGTTTACCCATTTGCATGAGACGGTTGGTTTTATATTAGTGGGGGCCATCTAGGTGTGATGCTGGTACACATAACCAGGTGTATAAGCCTTTTAACAAAAATAAAAAATGGGCCTTTCGGCCTTAGACCTCTCATTCATCAACTAAGTTCCTAACCGAAAGTGCTCTCACGGAACCTATGTAATTAGTTACACCATTAAACACATAAGTCTTCGTATCCATGCACACATTTCTTAATTAGTTTAATAATTGTGTTCAAACTAAGGTGTACACTATTTATGGTATCGAACAAGAGTATTCGATCAGCGTATACGGGTTTGGAAATTTTAGGATATTACACTACCCGCTACGTTTCTATTGTTTCAGGATAAAGAACAAAGCATGTCGAGATCCAAAATAGCAAGGAAAAAGGATGAAGAAGAAGATGAAGGTAACGATTTTGATCATTCTCCACCCCAGAAGCATAAAACATGGGCTATTGCAGCTGCCCCATCGAATAAGAAATCTAAGATTTCTGGGGTTGTTATCAAAGAACCATCAAAAGGCCAGCATCCACTGGGAGATTGCTTGATCAGTCCTCAACCACAATAAAACATCATATTGTGGGGTCCAAGGTAGTCGTGGATGTCGCCTTTTGGGAAAATATGAATATCAATAGAGCTGCTATTAAATACTTCAAGGATGCAGAGCTCAGGTATTTCCTAGAGCTGGGAACGACACCAGTCTATCCTAGATTGATGAAATTGTTTTATAAAAAGATGACCAATAGCAGCAAGGATCAAACTCTGAGGCTCTCCACAATTGTAGATGGACTCACTATTCAGTTAACAAAGAGGATGATTGCTAGTGTCCTCAGTGCCCCTCTATAGTGACCAGAAATTCCCTTGATAATCCAGGATCTAATATGTTAAGATTACCACCTCTTAACCTATTGGATTTTGTTCAGATGGCCATAGAACTACTCTCAGGAGGATAAGTTAAAATTTATGCAAAAAGACTTGGAGGAGCACAACTTGTTCCTTCATTTCATTGATGCCTTGATCTACATGACCATCCACCCAACCTACCATGGCACAGAAACAAGACTTCTCTTTGTTAAGGCCCTATATAAAATGACCAATCATATCTGGTTTGATGTACCCTCTTACCTCATGGATGTAATGGATGTTGTACAAAAGAAATTGAACAAACCCAAATATGAGAAGTATAAGCTGCAGCTCCCTTTGGAGGTCAAATCACCAACATTCTTATAAATTTGAGATACCAATTGGAAATGAATGAAAAAGTCCTTAAAAAGAGGGATGAAGACATAACTGCTATGGTCTACAAAAGGATTTTGAACTCCTCAAACAAGAAGAAGATACCTATAAGTAGTACATCTTCTAACCCACTGCCAATTGCTCAAGTTATCCCTAAAGCCAGTGAAGAGCCTCTTGCTGAAATTGTTGTTAAAACCCAGGGAGAACCTGATATTGAAATAATAACAGAGGCTACTGCTCCTCTGGAGCTAGTGGTGAATGAGGGAGTTAGTACTTCTACTCCTCCCCGAGAGGGACTGGAGCACAACTCCCCAATATGTCTCCAATCTATTGGGCCTGAAACAGTGGCTGAGTTATCACCTATACAAGAGAAAATCTATCTTTATGACTCAGCCCTAAACTCACCTACAGGACTTGTCATGCCTTCTTCACCTGTGGCAGAAACACTACCAATTATTTCTGATGTAGAACCTGTGGACCTAATGGTATCTGAAGCAGAGGAAATTCTCCCTCTACCTGTCCAACAACATTTCCCTGAGGTGGCTACTTCTAGTCCTACTACTTTTCTTGCTGAGTCTACTCCTCCACCCATGACCACATTAACTACAGAGTAGACTCCTACTGTTCCTACCATAGAAGTAGGACCTAGTTTTGAAATTCCAAGAGGGGGCTTCATAGAACTGTTGAATGAAGAAACATCTCCTCACATCACTGCCACATCAGTCCCCACATCCTCAGGAACACAGACTGGATGGGAAAGGGGATTGCTAGAAGTGGAAAAATGGTAACTTACACATGCTTCACAATTAATGCCCACATCAGAGCTGGTCAAAAGAATGATCGGAGAAATTAACAAAGTGAATAATAGAGACTTCGATGTCCTACCTACAGTCAGGGAAAGGGCAAAAATAGGAGACAATCTAAAACAAAGGGTCGTAAGGGAACACCTAGCACATTGGAAGGTCGAGACAACAAAGAAGGTCTAAGAAGCCATTGTATCCCTTCAGGATCAAATTGCACAGCAGCAACAACATAACAGTGTGTTGAAGGAAAAGCAGTAGACATGGACGCAAGAGAAGAAGAAGTATGAGGAGGTGACAGCACATCTAACAAATAAGATTAGATCTTTACTCGCATACCCTAATGAGAGGGAAATTGCTCACCATGAATATTAGCATATGCTCAACGTCCAACTGGATGAAAAGACTTATCAGCTAACATTAGCAGAAGGGAAGTTATTGAAGCTCCAAGAGGATAAAAACTCCTTAGTTCAAATCTGTGAAGGTCAAAAGAAACAGATACAATCCATCACTGACAACAGCATCATCACAACAAACAGATTAAAAGTGGAAGCAAAAAAGTTGTGGAATGAGGGTAAATAAAAGTTTACTATTATTTGTAAACTGAAGGATGATTTGAAAGAAAAAGAAAAAGTTGAAGAGGTGCTGAAGGCTCTGACTGAAAGGTATAATGCATTGAAGGCCGAGAAAGAGAGTGATGATGCTCTCTATAACGAAGTTAGACCTGAGCTATATGATGACCTTGCTCCTAAAGAAGAAAGAACCGACACAAGCTCTACAGACATTGTGTCTGACTCTAAGGAGGAATTTCTAACCAGCCCTTCTCCATTGCTAGCCTTACCAGCACCAGAACCATCTCCATCATTGGCAATTGTGCCATGCCCTTCATCACCTAGTGAGTGAAGGTAAATTTTCATATATTAAAGCCTCACAAGTATGTTTTACAATTTTGTAAATTTTGGTATCCCCTATTTCTGAGAACAATGAGGACATTGTCCTATTTAAGTTTGGGGGTACACACACGTAGTGTATGTATTTAATTTTCTAAAAAAAAATAAAACAAATTTTTTTTTTTACGCTTTCTGTGTAGATTTAATTTATTTTAATTCTGTTTTTGAGTTAGTTTTACATTTTTAGGTTAATTTTGTTTTAAACTTTTATCTTTCCTGTTAACCATTATATGAGAGCTAAGATTAAATAGAATACGATTTCAAAAGCTTTACCATCATCCTAGTAGAAGTTCAACCATCAAATACTAGAGCAGTTAATATTCATGTTTAGCCCACTTGTACACTGTATTATAACTGAATGTTTGAAATTATATTTTACTTTAAACTGCAATATTTAGACTATAGTTTCAAACTCGTATAACCAGTGAGCATTTGGACTTATTTCCTTTCTTTGAGAGAGAGACTGTTATTCTATTCGAATTCAAATTTTTTTGAACTTCTTGACTATGCTCTAATGAAATCTCATTATTGTTTATATTTAAATCAAATATTCTACTATTATGTTTGTAGACACCCAAATTTGGCCCAAGGCCCAATCAAAACATACTTTGAGAGAGGCGCACCCCCTGAGCTTCCGATAGCATTTCCCATACCCTTAGGAACCTTCCCAAACCCTTACAAACTTGCCTAAACCCTTAGGAATCCCCCCCCCCCCAACCTCTCCAGATCAATAGTTAACCCTCTCGAGCAATGGTTAATGAGAGATAGATCAGAGCTAACAGGAGCCTCTACTAATACTAAGGCTTATATCATTGAAAAGTAGAGGATCCTAGCTTTCCAACAAGCCAAGAATCACCTCAATCCGAGCTGTACTTCAAAAGTTACAGCAATCCGAAAAATGATTAAAGACTGCATCGGCTAAGGTATGCATGGCGTGTGTGTTACACACACCAAGCCATTTTTTTCCAAAAATGGCTTGGTGTGTATATTGCAGATGCCAAGCATAGGTGGGCCCCCTTTACAGGCTCTGAACTTCCAGGACACTGTAGCTATGCTTGGCGTGGATAATACACACGCCAAGCTTAGCTACAGTAACCTCTGGTTTTTACTCGAATTTCACTTTTGGGGTTTGACTTGCTGACCATCCCAATGTTTAGGGTGGGTTTCATTAGGACTGTTGCACCCATGTTTACCCTATTTGCAACTCTAGTCATTTGAAACCTCACCCTATCATCTACCATTAAACCCATTCTCACACATATCCACAACCTTAAGATCCTAGGAAACCTTAGATGTTAGGATTACCTAATTGCTAAGCCTAATTAACTCTTAAGTACCCCCCTAACCCTCTCTTTTTCTATAAATAGAGAGGCACCTCCCCTTACAAATGGCTTAAAATTTTTTCAAGAGAGAAAGAGATTAAGAAATCCCCTCCTCCCCTTTGGTGCACCAAATAACCATACAAGTTCCAGAATTCTAAACCACCTTAGAAACCCTATCTTTCATAAAAAAAACCCTTGAGTTTATGAGAGAACTACCCCTAGCTTTCTTCCTCTACCCTTAGCTATCAAGCCTTAGAGGTTAGAACCCATTCTTCAACAACTCAAGCTACCGGAAGTTGGTCAAGTGCACCTATGCGAAGGTCCATAGCTGTGCTACAAGGGCTCGAGAGCTCTGACCTCCCCTCTGCTCCTCTACCTTCTTAGCTTTTCCTTTATCCTCAAATTTGTGTTGTTACGCCACTGAAATCTCAGTAATTGCGGAGGGGCACAAATAGGATCAACGTGCCTTCGGGAAAGAGGAAGTGCTCTTTTTATTTTTATTTTTTCTTTATTTTGGCCACAAGTAGAGACAGTGTTTGAGCGGGTTGATCGGATGCCTAACACCTTTCCGATCAATAACCGAAGCCCCTACCCAAGAGCCTTTGGCTTAGACCGGTGAATCAAAGTCATATTTGGCACTTCAGTGTATTTAATATTGATCTTAGGTTTCCCGAGACACCAAAAGCTCCAGGTGGCGACTCTATATTTTTCACAAGTACGCATCGTCGCGACGAGTTCGTCAAAAATCCGCGGTTACACAGATGGCGACTCTGCTAGGGAGTAGCTAGTAGAGCTTCCCCTTGAAAGTTGGCTTTTTCTTTATTTTTACTAACAGTTGACTGTTTTCTCTTGGTTTCACTCACCCCTACGATTCTGTTTATTTTTACTTATTCCTATTTTTTGTCATTTACGTGCCTTAGCCGATTGGCGGGCCTACTTATGCATCGTCTTTACTTTCCTTTACTTTCTCATCATTTACATGTCTTAGCCGATTGGCACGCTTACTTGCGCATTTATACGCCTTAGTTGTTTGGCGGGCCTATATGAGATTTTAATTTCTGCAATCATATCCTAACAGTGAACGCCGGCCCGTAGAGGCGGCACGGGACCATCACCCCCAGTTTTTGAACATTAAGCAAACTCCCTTAAAATTAATATTAAAATTGAACTAAGAGGGGGACTTAATTGAATTTTTACGTTGGGTAGATTTTATAAAATGATGGGAATTTAGGTAAAGATACAAACATCTCGGTTCTTATTACGGTGGCAGCCCCTAGTGAAGATGATCCAGAAAAGAACCACCCCATCCAGTATCTGAGAAGGCGCATGCGCTGGAGGTATATCGGGTGGGTGACCGAGCCGGTTACAAAGCTTAAAACCCTGAGGGAGTGCGTTTAGTTGCCCCGAATCAACCTTGTATCCCTAGGATCGGAGAGGAGGGACCCATTATAACAAGGAAATCAGTCCTCAGAAGCATCGCTTCCAGAAAACTAGAAAAATAGGAACAATTTCGGGCTTGCTGTTCTGCTGTTTATATAGTTATATACTCTGTTTATACCTGGCGTGTGTAAAATACATGCCAAGCTTAATTTTCCCAAAATTGCACTGGCATGTATATTACACACGCCAAGCCAAAACTGACCAGAGTTAGCCTAGCGTGTATAATACACACGCCAAGCCATATTATCCAGAATTTGGCCTGGCGCATATAATGCACACTCCAAGCTTGTCCTGGGTTAGGCAGCCCGAGTCTGAGGCCCATTATCACCTTTTCGAGTCCCCCGCTTAGTGGTTTAGCACCTCTGATAGGTCCCGCACTATTTGACACCCAATACGCCCCCGCCGGTCAAAAGAGGGTAACTTCTTATTGACTCGGTCCGGGGGATCGGGTTGTTTGCATTGATTCCCATGCCTTCAATAGATCAAAGGGTTTCCCTTTGACTCTTCCGAAGCACATTGGGATCCCGTCGCGAAAGTTATTTAGGGTATAAATACCACCCGAAATAGGAATTCAAGGGCCCCAGAATTCTTCATCATAAAAATCCACTTACCAATTTTCAAAAAAAATAGAAGAAAATTAAAATAATAAATAAACCAAAAAATGAAAAAAAAAAAAAATGAAAAAAATTCTGGTGTCGGCACAACGGCATCGCCTTACCCACCGTCGTCCCACAGAGGGAGAAGGAGAAAACTTTACGGACCCCATCCGAGGAACCCGTACCCAACCCGCCATGTCGTGGGCAGTGGATCCAGCATACGCCGATCCCGATTCATCCCCACCGCATTCCCCAACCCACTCGCATTCGGAAGAGATTTTTACCTCCATCCCACTCGCCCAACCACCATTTACCGTCACCGGACCATTCGGTGCACCCATATTCCCATCCACACCCGTCCAAAAGTTATCCCTCTCCCCGCCCACATCCACTCAAGACCCATCCACACCACATATGCCCTGTTTTCTACCCCATTTCCCCTCAAATCCAAACAATCCTAATTTCCCCCCTTCCACCATCACCCAAAATCCACCCTATGTTTCATCATACTCTTTCCCCACCTCAACCCCAAATTCACCCCATCTTCTTGCCACATCTAACATACCCCCATCATCCCCATTTAATCCAAACATGCCACATTCCTCCACATACACCCAAGCCATGTATAATCCTCCCATATCCACTCCACATCCTTCCCCCAATCCCAATCCATCATACATCCCCCCATCCACCCAGGTCATGCCCAATTTTACCCGGGTCATCTCCAATATTTCCCATATACCAACCCCATCCATGCCCCATGCTCCCACTCCATCATATGTGCCCTTTTCATCCATCCCACCACCCAATCTGATGGCCATGATGGATGAGATGTGGAAGGCCTACACTATATGGAAGGCCTCACAAGATAGCCTCCCTCATCCACCCCTCACAAACCCATCTCATACTCTCTCAAATCTCCATGCCCCTTTTTTCTAAAACTCTCATCAACCCCCCATTGTCCATACCACCCAAGACCCTCACCAACTATGGGGTCATTGGAGCGAGCCTCAGGGCCCAATAGGTCAGACCCACCAAGGCCCAATGGGCTAGACCCATCAAGGCCCAACGGGCCAAACCCATCAAATACCCATGATCCCAACCCATCCGGATCCTATGGTCCAAACCCATTCAAGCGCCTTATGCTATACTCAAGCCCAGCAAGGCCCAAACCTTAGAACCTCATACCTACACCCTCCACAATTCCCTCAAAATCCCATTCACTCATCATACCCAACCCAATACGGGAACCTATCTCACACCGTTCATCAACCCCAACTCACCCATCCTCCTGTAGCTCAAGGCTTTCCCCAAATGTCCCTCCAAGCACAATGGCCTCATCAGGCCCCGACCAATCTCCACTCACCCATCATCTCACCAAATTTTCCCCATGTACAGTGGTCCCATCCAACACCCCTTTAGACTACCCAACACCAATGAGAAAATCTCACCCTTCCCCCATTCTATGAAGACCCACAGTATGAGGAAGATGAGATAAGAAACAGTGGGGCTTATATGGGGGCTCACACAAGTACCAGTCCTCCACCGCCTGTAATCACCAACCTGCCTACAACACAAAATGAATGTAGATCAATTGTCGAAAGAACTGCACCCCAGTCCAAAGAATCCGACCAGTTGAAAGAACAACTAGACAAGATCCATAAACAATTGATGAAAATGAGTGGAACTAAGATCCACACCACGGACTTTTTCGATTTATGCCTGTTCTCTGAAGTCCTCTTACCCCTGAAATTCAAAGTGCCAGTCTTCGATAAATATAAAGGCACGGGTAACCCCATTGCACATCTCAAGTCGTAGTGTGAGAACATATGCCAGTACGGAGGGGATGAGCGCTTACTCATAAAGGTCTTCCAAAAGAGCCTTACGGGCCCAACCTTGAGGTGGTTCACTTCGCTGGAACCTTCCATGATCAAAACTTGGAAGGATCTGACACACTTGTTTCAAGAATAATATGTCTATAACATCGACATAGAACCGCGCAAGTCTAATTTAGCCTAGTTGAAACAAAAACCTGACGAAGCATTTAGTGATTATCTTGGGCAATGGAGGGCACTGGTATCTCAGGTCCGAAACAGAATACCTAATAATGAGCATATTGAAATGATATCAAAGAACACCCTGCCAGTCATCTCGGACTTCTTAGCATACCAACAAAGAATCCGACTTTTCGATTTGGTAAGGCGCCAATGTGAGAGGCGCGATAAGAGAGGCGGTTGAATAAAACATGAGCAAAAGTGCAGAGGTTCACCGATCAAAGAAATGAAAGAAGAATCGGGGCAGAGGTGCAAATAATTGGCAACATGCGACCCAATACCAGCACAACCCCATTCCAATTTAGGGCAGCCCAGCCAATCCTAACCAGGAACCAGCCAATGCAAAGAATCGAAAAAGGGCAAGGGGCACAGATGACCCCAAAGCAGAAAAAGGCTAGTTTTGATTGAGTCTTCACACCCTTGGGACAGTCCCTAAACATTTTGCTGCCTTTGCTAATTGAAAAAGGTTTGGTCATAGCACTCTAGCCACAACCCCTGCCGAATCTAATACCGAGGAACTATGATCCCAACAGCCATTGTAACTTCCATCACGGGCCGGGCCACCCAACAGATTGTTGCTTCCCTTTGAAGCACGAAATACATGACTTAATAGAGGCTAGTAAGATTATCCCTTCGGCACTTCCCCAAGCCAACCAGCACGCCAATATACATCAGGAACCGCTACCCTCGCACCCACCAGGAGGGGCAGGTCCGAGACCAACTGTCAGCATAGTAGAAGAGGATGACGAGGAGTTTGACCCGTATGAGTATATCTGCACCCAGGAAGAGTTTGAAGCACCACGGCAATGAGACCGGGAGGACAAAAGCATTCGGGTGATTGAACCTTTAAATCTGGTTGATTATTTTCCAAACCCCACACCACAAGCAGACCCTTAAATCTTAGGATATATTTTCCATTGTCAACTCCTGTCAACTATGTCCAAATCAATTCCTACCAACCATACACCACCACCCCGACCAACTACCCAATGGCCGATTACGTCCCCCATCCCCATCCATCACCAGTCAATTATCAATGGCCCACCCCTATCAAGTCCGATATAGGTTAGGTTATATGCCCATAGAAGAAGTCCGAGAAGCTAAAGAAAAAGTCTGAACCATTGCTGCAGCAAGAGCCAGAGGAATAAACCTAGAGGAGGAGCCCCGTCCTAAGCCTCACATCCGGAACACCTTCATAAGCGCAGGAATTGTGAAGATTGATTAGAATGGGGCAACACAGTTAATGCCACACAAACCAGCCACCCCTGTCCACCCCACCAATCCCCAAATTATCTCCTCCAACCTGAAAATAGACCTAGCTGCTCTATCCCTTTTTTATGAAGAGTCCTCCATACCTGCACAATCCCCTCCTGTGGTAAACCACCACAGGACCTTGCTGACATTTGAGGACAAAGTCCCCGACGAACCCAGGATCAACATGCTAGAAGCTGACCATGAAGAGCCACATCAATCAACCTCCTCCATCTAAACAGGTAAAGGGGCAGTGTTGGTATGTACTTTTTCTGGGTTCCTTTCGATCCCTGAAATCAGTAGCCCAATTCGGTCTAAGTGGACTCTGGCAAAGGCGATGATGGAGTAATAAATTAGGAAATATTAAATGTTAAAATTAAAGAGGGGAATATTAAATAGAGAATACCTTAGAAGATGTGATCGCCAGCTGCAGATATTTATCGACACGGCAACACGTCACTGATCACACTTTAAGGGGGAGCGGGAGCTTGCAGGTCGAACTCCTTTACTGAATCGTCCGTCGGCGAATGTCAGCAGCTGTGGGTTGCCTTTAGTCTAACTAGTTTGGTTTTCTTATTCCTGCTGAGATTTTATTTAACTTGGTCTCCTAATCCTACTGGGAGTCTGATTACTTAAAAGATCCTAATTTTAATTAAAAATTAAATTAATTTAAAAAAAAAAAGGTTTTGGGCCCGCTATGCTAAGGAGGATTGGTCTCGTTCCCAAGTACCCTCCCTAAGCTCCCTTGGGCAAATCGGGTGCCTGAAATTGAGAGAGACTGAATTTAAATTGTAAAGTAGTATTTTTTTTGTGAAAGATTAATGATTGGTATTTAAGGGTTAAAATTTTAGGGCAAAAAAAGAATTAAGAACTGAAACTATAAAGCAAATTTAAGGATTTAGAATTATGAGAAATTAAGACTAAAACTAAAATCTAAGGACCAAAATCGAGATCGAAATTAGGAAAATTTGGATCGTGAGATTAATGACCAATTCTAGAACCTAAGAACTAGGGCCTAAAAATTAAAAGACTGGTTCTAGAACCTAAATAATAGAATCAAAAAATTAGAAATTTAGATTAAAACCTAAGATCTAGAATTTAAGAACTAGAGGGCTAGAACCTAAATCTAGAACTAGAATATAAAAAAGGGAATTGGTTCTAGAACCAGAAAATTAAGGACTAAGGAATTACCTGAAAAATTATCTAAATCGTGCAGAGGGAAATTGTATATAGGAAAATTGTGTAGAGGGAAATTGTATAGGGGAAAATTGTGTAGGGGGAATTGTGTAGGGGGAATTATGTAGAGGAAAATTGTATAGAGGGAATTGTGTAGAGGAAAATTGTATAGAGAAAAATTGTATAGAGGGGTAAAGGCATAGTGACAAATTTCGTTTTCGGTAATTTTTCGGTGGGAGGTCCTTTCGGTACATTTCAGATTAATTTCGATACATTTCGGAAAAATTTTGGGAAAGTTTCGAGGATTAAAAATATAAAAAAAATACATTTAATATTTTTTTTTTAAATTAACAATTGATCTAAGTGGCCAAGCACTGACGCTGAGCTGAGCTCAAGCATAGAACTATAGAAGACAAATTGACAAAGGGTACCATTATACTCACCCCACCTTCTTCATTCGGCATGCATTGACTGCCTTTGAATTAGATGGTGGAGGTCATTTTTCGTCCCCATCTTCTGCACAATGGATCTATGGATCATGGGCGTACCATTAGACGGCTAGTTTTTTATTACACATGGTACACGTCTCAAAAAGTGACCCTAAACTCATATGACCTCCATCATGCTCAAACATGATTTTAGTGTCACATTTTGAAATGTGTGCTGTGTAATAAAAAATCGACTATCTGATGGTATGCCTACGATCCATAGATCCAATGTGCAAAAGATGGATACAAAAAATGACCTCCACCATCTAATTCAAACGTGATCAATACATACCAAGTGAAAGAAGTGGGGTGAAAAAGCAGCTTTTTAGGGTGCATAAAGGATAGCCATTGACAAGATGCAGCCGTTTTCACCACGTATAGTCCCACATCGATGAGAAAAAACAAAAAGAACACTCTCAGCCCCTATAAAATAGTGGATTCCTCTCTCATCAGGTTTTCAATGCCACCACCTCCACGCCAAAAGTGGATATCGCTGGCTTGTAAAAAGTCAAAATTAAACAAGTTTCACTTGTGAAACGCATATGGCTTAAATAGATATTTGCTATATTTTAAAAAAAATAAACATTAAAAAGAAAATTCCAAAATTTACCGAAATTTGTGAATTTTCATCGAAAAATAACGAAATTTCGAAAATAACGAAAAGTATCGAAATTTCGACGAAATTTTCGTTTCACCCTCATTTCGGCGAATTTCATGAAATTTCGCTAAATTTCGGCGAAATTTGTCACTATGGGTAAAGGTCTTATTTATAGGCTTTTACCATAAATCCTATTTTCTAAAATAATATAATAAAGATACTAATCCTAATTCAACTAGGAGTTTTGAAAAACGTCACTTTTTGTGCAACGGCCGAAAACTGACCATAACTTCTTCGTTACTTGTCAAAATTATGCATTTCTTGGCTCGTTGGAAAGCTACTTCGATAAGCTTTCCAACGTGACAAATTTTGCCTCAATCCAACTTTGTTTGATACCTCAAAATAAGTCAAATGTAAAAGTAATGGGATTGACAATTGAGAAAAGGTTGGGGAAACCTAGTTGGCTCTAGACTAAGGATTTAGGCAGGGATTTCCTAAGGGCTGAATTCTAAAACTTAAGAATTAAGAATTAGAATCTAAATATTAGAACTATAAGAAATTAGAAATTAAAGCTAAAGGCTAAAAACAATCTAAGGACTGAATTCGAGACCGAAATCTAAAAATCAGACCGTATGATTAAAGACTAGTTCTAGAAACTAAGAACTAGAACCAGAGATTAATAATAGGACTAAAGATTGAGATTTCAGAACAAAATTAAGGTTTAGAGTTGGGGACTAGGAGTCTGATTAAGGACTGATCCTAGATTCTGAGAACTGAAACCAAATATTAAAAATTACGGTCTAAAAAAAAAGGGGTTCTACGGTCTAAGATTAAAAATTTAATACTAATAGTTAAAATAGAAAAGTTAAAATCTAAGAATTAAAACTAGGATTGAAAACTAAAAGCTAAAAGGAAAATTTTACCTAGGACCAAGGCTGCGGAGAGGAATCTCGAAATTCGAAGCTTGGAGATAGAACTCGAAACTCGAATCTCAAAGTTGTAGGGGCCAGAGTTTGGGTCATAATGGAAAGGTCTTTTTATAGGTATTTTACTAATTACGCGCCCTATGGGGTGCACTTAATTTTCAATTACACGTCCTGCTTCAGGCATTTAATCAAATTGCGCGCCGGTTCCCCGGTGCTTAATCGCTTTGAGTCGGTCACCGACTCAGTGAGTGATCGACTGACTTGCTCAACGAGTTTCATAGTTCTAACAATGTTAGGACTAATTACACGCCTGGTGTGGAGTGCACAATCTGATTAAGCATCTAGTTCTAAGCGCTTAATTGAGAAAGCTTAGGGGCACTCAATCTGATCTCGCATGCCTATGGTGGGGCACTCAATCTGATCTCGCATGCCATGTGGCATGCGTAATCGAGTCTTGAGGTGGTCTGGGAAAAGGGAGTCTGGTATGAAAGTGGGCTGATTATGCGTGTGATTTGGTGTGCAATTGAATTACGCGTGTGGTTTTAGGCGCCTAATTCGAGGCTGTCCAGGTCCGGGTTGGGTCTGAAATGCCAGACTATTATTTCAGTCTGCATTTCAACTATATACTATTGTTTCAGTATATAGTCTCCCTACGTCGGGATCTGAGCCACAGAGCTATTATTTCAGTCTGTGTTCAGCCATGTACTATTATTTCAGTGCATGGTCCCCGCGTTAGGCTTATGGGGCTTGAGCCACAGAGCTATTATTTCAGCCTGTGTCCAGCCATATACTATTATTTTAGTATATAGTCCCACATTAGGGTTAGGGGTCTGAAATGCGAGACTATTGTTTCCATCTGCATTCCGACTATATACTATTGTTTCAGTATATAGCCTCTCTACATTAGGACCTGAGCCACAGAGCTATTGTTTCAGCCTGTGTTCAGCCATGTACTATTGTTTTAGTGCATGGTTCCCACGTTCGGGTCATGGGGCCTGAGCCACAGAGCTATTATTTCAGCCAATGTCCAGTCATATACTATTATTTCAATATATGGTCCCACATTAGGGTTAGGGGTCTGAAATATGAGACTATTGTTTCAGTTTGTATTCCGACTATATACTATTATTTTAGTATATAGTCTCCCTACATCGGGGTCTGAGTCACAGAGTTATTGTTTCAGCCTGTGTTCAGTCATGTACTATTGTTTCAGTGCATGGTCCCTATGTTAGGGTCATGGGGCCTAAGCCACAGAGCTATTGTTTTAGCCTGTGTTCAGCCATATATTATTATTTCAGTATATGGTCCCACGTTAGGGTTGTGACACTTTCAAAGAAGGTAAGTCCTTTCCTAAAAGTCACGGGCAAGGTCAAATGTTGACCAAACAAATTTATATATTTAGAGAGGGTAAAATGGGGGTGTCTACAGGTAGTAGAAGAGGTACAAAATTGGGTGTCTGTGCCCCAAACTCTGAAAGCGAGGAGTGGCCTGAAATTCGGCACCCACTTCCAAAAAAAATATAACCTATAAAAAGTAAGGTTAGCCCTTAGTAGGCAACCCCATGTATTTGTAGAGACCCGCCCTGTCGAGGGATGATCCCTAAAGAAAAAGAAAAAACTAAAAAAATAGAAAAAGAAAAAGTCAAAAACATGAAAAAAGAAAAAAAAAATCCAAAAATATCGTCTTTCAAAATTTCCAAGAAAATCAAAGAAAATGATGCCTTAATCGAAAATCCTGCCCCACGTGAAGTCGACCCCTTTCTTGTAGAGATATAAGAAGAGGTAGGAATCATGAGTTTGGACGAGAAAATCCCTACTGAGGAGCTCCCCAATGAACTCCTTGAACGGTTTGCCGATTTTGAGAATGGCCCTACCCCGATTGTTGAAGAAATAGAAGATGTCAACCTGGGTACAAAGGAGGTTCCTAGAATCACCAAGATCGGAACGTCGCTATCTCCCGAGGAAAGAAAAAGCATGATTAATTTCCTTCGGTCATACTAAGATGTCTTCGCATGGTTGTATGAGGATATGCCTGGTTTGGATACCGATTTGGTCGAGCATGAGTTACCATTATATCCAGATGTTAAGCCGATCAAGCAGAAGTTGAGATGTCTCAGGTCAAAATAGATGTTGAAAGTAAAGGACGAGGTCTTCAAGTAGTACGATGCAGGATTTCTCATTGTCTCTAAATACCGCAGTAGCTAGCCAGCATTGTCCCAGTACCGAAGAAGGATGGAAAGGTTCGCATGTGTATTGATTTCAGAAATCTCAACAAGGCGAGCCTAAAGGATGACTTCCCGTTGCCACACATCGACATCTTGGTCGATAACACTGCTGGGCATGGGATGCTCTCATTTATGGACAAATTCTTTGAGTATAATCAAATCAAGATGGCAGAAGTAGACTATGAGAAAACAGCATTCATCACTCCATGGGAAACTTTCTGCTATCGAGTCATGCCTTTCGAACTGAAAAATGTTAAGGCAACATATCATAGAGCGATGACAGCACTCTTCCACGACATGATGCACCGAGAAATTGAGGTGTACGTTGACGACATGATCGCCAAATCACCGAAAAGATGTGACCATCTGGTGAACCTCCAAAAATTGTTTGAGAGGCTAAGAAAATATAAGCTCCGCCTGAACTCTCAGAAGTGTGCATTCAGTGCCATGTCAGGAAAACTACTAGGCTTCATTATTAGCAGAAGAGGCATCGAGGTTGACCTGATCAAGGTAAAAACCATCGTCGAAATGCCACCACCATCTATCGAGAAGGAAGTCAGAGGCTTATTAGGCAGAATACAGTATATCAGTTGATTCATTTTACAGGTAACTCCTATTTACACGTCGATCTTCAAGTTACTAAGGAAAGATTCGCCAGTCAAATGGAATGATGACTGTCAGGCAGCATTTGATAAAATTAAAGGTTACCTCCTCAACCCACCAGTTTTGGTGCCGCTCGAACCAGGGAGACCACTCTTAATGTATCTCTCCACGACGGACGTTTTAATGGGATGTGTCCTAGGGCAACATGATGAAATAGGAAGAAGAGAGCAGGCTATTTATTACTTGAGCAAGAAATTTACTTATTACGAGACACGCTATTCTCATCTGGAGAAAGCATGCCTAGCTCTCGTATGGGCTACCCAGAGGCTCCGCCACTACTTGCTATCTCAGGTTGTTCTACTCCTAGCGCGAATGGATCCATTAAAGTATCTATTCAAAAAGTCGGCTCTCACTGGCCAAATTGCACGCTAGCAACTTCTCCTATCTGAATTTGACATCACATATGTCACACAGAAGTTTATCAAGGGGCAAGCACTTGCTGATCATCTTGCCGAGAATCCTTTACCTGACTACGAGCCTTTGAGAACTAAATTCCCAGATGAGGACTATAACATCCCCGAAATTTAGGCTTTGAACAGTGTCCTCGGGATGCATGCTAGACTGGTCGTAAGTTGGACCGCATGAAAGTCAACTTAATGACTTAGATTAAATTAAGTTTGATGTGAATGTGTTTGTGAGAGTGGTTTTAGAATGCATTGTGAAAGGTCACATACACCTGTTACGGGTGTATGTGTTTTACATTAAAAACATGAACTAAGTTAAATAGCTAAAGAGCTAAAGAGAAGTAATTGCTCTTTAAGGTTGGTATAGAAAGAGTTATGAAGAGAGAGAGAGAGAGAGAGAGAGTAAATGTTAGGGAGCCTTATGGAATTGTGCATTGATGGAGCACGAGAATCTTAAATTATGACGATAAAGCGTGGGTGAACTCGTTGGAGTCGGAGCTAAGAGCCCTAGCCATTGGCCCAAGCCATTGAATCAATCAAGAGATTGATTTGAGGTGAGTCTTATTAGATTTTAATGCATATGTTGTTGTGCATTAGTTCTATGATTAATTGGCTAAATGTTGAAATAAAGATGTAGAAAAGAAAGGAAAATAGAGAGAGATGAAAGCTGGAAGAAATGTCCGAAAAGAGCTGGCTTTCTGACAAAATCGATTAATCGATTTTGAAAATCGATCAATCAATTTTGTCTTAAAAGTAAGCCTGGGCACAAATGCCCAAAGCCGATTGATCGATTTAAAATCAATCAATCGATTTTTGGATTTGGATTAATCGATTTGAAATCGATTAATCATCTGAGCACTCCCAGTGGCTGGAAAATGAGGAGCTTGGGAAAACCGATTGATCGATTTGTAAATCGATCAATCGATTTTGGATTTTCAATTAATCGATTTGGGATCGATTAATCAATTTTGGAAATTTGATTAATCAATTTTGGAGATCGATTAATCGATTTTGATAGTTTCTATTGACTTTTATTTTTGGACCTTGGGGTTCTCTGAGGGTCTTGTACATTCTTTTATGCATCGTTCTTGATGCTTTGCTTATGCTATGATGTAACTTAGGCTATGCAAGCGAGTGCAAACATGGGGAATCGCAATGGACCGTAACGCTTGAGAATTTATACACATGAGATAGGAAACGCTTTGAACATGTACTTTCATTGCAAGAGCATGTATGTAGTGATATAGAAATGAATAATTATGCATTGAAATGAGAAACTTAAGTGTGTGTGTGTAAATACTGAGTAAGGAAATGAGTATGTTATGAGTATGTGACGTCCCCAGGAGATGTGAATGTTGTATGGGCATCTGAGTGATGCATATGAGCTAGTTACATCCCAGGGATGTATGTAAAAGTATGAAGTAAAGTAAATGAAAATTGATCAAGCCTAATATACTATAATTGGCACAATCACACGGTAAATAACTATATGTAGTGCACATTTGATTTAAGGTTTGGATAATACCCCACCGACGCAGCGGGATACCCGCGATTGACTCAACAGGATATCCATAACCGGTACGGCGGTCAATCCATACACCAGTTGGACATCCTAGGGATGTATGTGAGATTTATACCCCGTCGCCTATGAGGAAGGGACCTAGGTAGTATTAAATGAATGAAAAAGGAAATGAAAATAGTTTGATTAGACGACAATGGAGGGTATTCCATCGGGGCTCAAGGCTATAGTAAATCGAGGATTATTTAAGTTACGATTTAAGTTTTTAGGCCAATCATTATTTTTTGTGAGCTAGTTGAGAACAAGTAAACCCATGTAAAATAACAGTTACATTTAGTTCATCTTTTCAGTCATTTAAATTATTTTCCAGCTATTTCATTGATAAATCATGCTTCTACATGTCATGAAATATATGTGAGAGATTAATTTATATGTGCATTCAGTTGTTTCCCTATTGAGCTATGATGTAGCTTACCCTTTACACTATACGTCGCAGGTCCGGTGCTTGTAACTGCTACTGCTTCAGGAGGCGTAGATCCGGAGGATTTGGATTACGTGCCTGAGGAGGATTCAGAGCCCCCTCCTGAGGACTTCTTCTAGAGGACCCATGCGTACTTTGATTGAGTTTTGAGAGAGTATTGTAGGGCTTGATATGTCAATCCTTATTTTTTGTTGAGAAATGTAATATATATTGAGATATTCTTTTGGCGAACCATCCAGGGTGACTGTTATGTCGTCACTGATGGTTCGGGTGGGTTCTTTTACTCATGCAGTGGCATGAGATCTGAACCATCTTTTAGGCTATGTATTTTGACTTTACTTTATAGAACTGGAGATTTAGTTCATTATCGTTCTTATGCTTTTATTTTGTTTTATTGTTGCTTGGGTATATCAATGTTCCGTATAGGCTTATGGGGCACGACCTCGAGGGTTATGTCGGTGGCACGGGTTTCAGGGTGTCAAAATCTGGGCTGTCACAGTTGGTATCAAAGTAATTTCTTTTAAAATTTCTGACAAGTCTTAGTTTTGTCAGAGCATAGGACCTTCTGCTAATGAAACTATGGTTTCATGTGTAGAGCGTTATGTCTTCTAGAGGAAGAGGATGGCCTTAGGGTGACCATGAGAGAAACTTGCGGAGCAGGGGCGATTTTGTCTCTGCTACGAATAGAGTACCAATGGGGAATAGAGAGGCCCCAAGGAGTAGTGACCAAGAGAACCGAGACCAGGCAGAGAATCAGGATAGAAATCGTCAGGATAGAGATCAGCGAGAATAGGAAAGAGTAAAGAAAAGAAACGAAGAGAGAGAAGAGCGTCAGAGGATGATACACACGATGGAAAACCATGGCAAATGCCATGGCTCAGCAACCAGCGTCCTTGGTGACTCATAACGCCAATGACTAGCATCAGCCACCTACACCTACACCTCCAGTAGGTCCTACATAGGCTTTGCCCTCTGCATTCATAGAGTTTAGGAGGATGCGTCCTCCAAGCTTTTTAGGGTAAGCGGAGCCAATAGATACAGAAAATTGGTTGAGTGAAATGGAGAAGGTATTTAGCGTGCTTACATGCACGAAAGATGAAAGTGTCCGTTGGGCAGCGTATATGCTTGATGGGAAGGCAGGCTCATGGTGGAAGTCTGTCTCTAGGGCTAGGGCTCAGGAGACCCCAAGATTGCCCTGGACATAGGAAGAGTTTGTGGAAGAATTTAACAAGCAGTACTTCCCTGAAGTAGTACGCAATCAGATGAAAGTAAAATTTCTACAACTTGAGCAGGGAAGGATGTCAGTGAGAGAGTATGGCATAGAATTCATGAGGCTTGCTGGCTTTGCTCCTGATTTTGTAGTCATGGATTTGATGAAAGCGAAAGACTGCAACGTGGTTTGAGGACGAACATCAGGGGAAAAGTAGTAGCATTTGAGTTGAAGACTTATGGAGAGGTTATGAGTAAAGCCTTAGTAATAGAAGAGGACACCGAAGATAGATACAGAAGAAGAGATCAGCAAGGGAGAGGAAGAACGGATCAGAGTAAGGTTGGGAACTACGAGCCGGTGAACAAAAAGCTGAGATTCGTAGCACCTATTCAGAGGCAACCGTTCCAAACCGGTTATATTAGGCCAGTGCAGCAGACAAACTATCAGAGATTACCTGTGCTTGCGTCGGGGAGGCCAATCAGATATGAGAACCCTGCTACCAGTACTGGAGTAGCAGTTATCCAGGGTTTCTCGTGGGCAGCGTCTACTAGAGTGGAGACTTGTGCCAAGTGTAGAAAGTCTCATAAAACAACGGAGTGTAGAAGGGGTACTCAGGGTTGCTACAAATGTGGAAAGGTGGGCCACATAATCTGAGATTGCCCTGATATGAGTAATGAAAGGATGGCTTCTGCTTCAATACCGTGACCGATACAAGCAAGAAAATCGGTCGTGCAAGAAAGAGCCTACGTTGTTACTGCCCAAGAAGCACAGAATACCAACGACGTGATCCAAGGTGAGACTTTCTTTTAAATAAATAAATTCAATTTCTTAAAATTTTTTGAAAGGAAAGGTGCATTCATGTAAGAAGTGGAGTAAACTAATTCTTATCCATAAAATTTTGATGTGTATGGTCTGCTATGTATATATATATATATATATATATATATATATATATATATATATATGTATGATATAGGTACCTTATAATTATACGGAAGGGGAAGTGATATAGCTTATGAGGCTAGAGTGTTGATAGACCCGGAGTCTACCCACACATTTATTACTCCTCGCTTTGTGAAGAAAATGAAGGTCAACTCGGAGACGTTGGACTTTATTTTAGCAGTATCTATCCCGACTGGGGAATTGGTCGATACGAAAAGGGTTTGTAAATCGGTGATAGCGACCATTAAAGATAGAGACATTTTTGAACTATCGGCAAATTTAGTTCTATTGGACATGCAAGGATTCAACGTGATCCTTGGCATGAACTTGTTGTCACAACATTGTGCAACAGTGAATTGCAAGAATAAAGTCGTCATCTTCAGACCTAATACAAGGAGATCGTTCCGATTTTGAGGAATGAGATTGACATTTATGCCACTTATCTCTGCAATCAGGGCCAAGCGCTTGATCAGAAAGGGGTGCAATGGTTACTTGACATTCTTGAAGGAAGATAAGGAAGGGAAGAATGTTATTTCAGAGATCGCGGTTGTACGTGAATTTGAAGATGTGTTTCCAAAGGAATTACTAGGATTACCTTCTGATAGAGATGTAAAATTTGTTATCGATTTAGCACCTGTAACAGAGGTTATTTCTAAAGCACCATATAGGATGGCTCCTGCTAAGTTGAAAGAGTAATTACAAGAGCTCATGGATAAGGGGTTTGTAAGACCCAATGTGTCTCCATGGGGAGCATCGGTCTTATTTGTAAAGAATGATGGGTCAATGCGACTATGCATTGACTATCGCCAGTTAAACAAACTAACCATCAAGAATCGATATCCATTGCCTAGGATTGACAATTTATTTGATTAGCTGCAAGGAGCGAGGTATTTTCTCAAGATTAATCTGAGATCTGGATACCATCAGCTGAGAGTAAAGGCAGAGGACATTCAGAAGACAACATTCAGGATACGGTACGGACACTATGAATTCTTAGTGATGCCGTTTGGTTTGACAAATGCACCGACGTCATTTATGGATTTGATGAATCGGGTGTTTAAACCAGACCTGGACTCGTGCGTCATAGTATTTATTGACGACATCCTGATATATTCTAAGTCAAAGAGGGAGCACGAAGAACACTTGAGAGTTACTCTACAAACTCTACGTGAATACCAATTATACGCCAAATTCAGTGTGAGTTTTGGTTGGAGAAAGTTAGCTTTTTGGGATATGTCATCTCAAAGGATGGTGTCATAGTTGATCCGGCTAAGATCGAAGCAGTGGTGAAATGAGAACAACCAAAGACGATAACAGACGTCCGTAGTTTTCTTGGTCTAGCTAGCTACTATCAAAATCTTAAAAAGAGACTCACTTCAGCTCTAGTGCTAACAATTCCTTCAGGCAGTGGAGGGTTTGCGGTATATAGTGATGCTTCACATAATGATTTGGGTTGCGTGCTCAACTAACACAAGAAGGTGATTGTTTACGAGTCGAGAAAGCTGAAGGATCATGAGAAGAACTATCCGACACATAACCTAAAATTAGCAGCAGTCATATTTGCGTTGAAGATATGGAGACATTATTTATACGGTGAGACCTTTGAGATCTTCACCGACCATAAGAGCCTGAGGTACCTGTTTACACAGAAAGAGTTAAAAATGAGGCTGCGCAGATGGATGGAGTCTCTCAAGGACTATGATTGCTCCTACTAAAACAAAATATTCATAATATAACTAAAACTTCTAATCCTAGTTCTTCCTTACTTTGAATGGTAGATGCGCATAGGACTTTCCTCCTTACTTCAGTAGTAGAGATTTTCTGGAGTCTTCTCTTATATCTTCTTTAATATTCTCAAATCTGTGGGTTGCTAGACTTCTAATTTAAGTGGTCTTTTAATTCTGTACATGGCGGTATAATTTGCACGTGATCAGCACCAGTAGGAGCTTTATCTTTTATACAATCGTAATTACGATTATTCTCTTTTTCACAGTATGATTTCTCAATTCGATCGATCATATTCTTTACTTCGTGTCCTCCAGTCTTCAACGTCTTCGGAGGAATCGTAAATAAGATTTCTCTTCTTTCGACTCCTTTCGCTCCATCGAGATTACGATTGGTCATACAACATATCATAATTTTTCTTTCTTTCGGCTTACGGACTGGGGTTAGATTGCATCTGCGTACAATCGTGTTTCTTACTGCTTTTTGAGTTTATTTTGATGAAGATTAGCATTTTGGTTCTATTCTGTTATATGTTCTTAATATCTGCACATTATTATATCATTAGTAGCAAACTGGAGTCTATCATTACTAAGTAAGGGTGGTAAAATGGTAAATTATGTGACTAATCAATATCTACTAGAGGCATTAGTCATAATCTAATCATAGGATTGGTTGTGGCTTTTCTATCGTACCAAGTCGATCTAACTTTGACTGCTGATATTGAGACTGTCTTATAGCAAAATTTCGCATATTAGTAGTCAAAATCAATCAGCTCGACGTGATCTATCCAACCATATCAAAATTATATATTTTTTGTATCATTTATAAAAACTCTAGAATTGACCTAAAGATTGCTCACATATACAATATATAGAACATGAATTTAATATATTACTATTTTATTGACATAGTAACGTGATTGCTCATCTTGTTTGCCTTGCACAAAGAAATCATATATAAATAATCTCATTGAACTATCACTGAATTATTAATATACATAGGGGCACTACATGTATCTAAGCATAATAGGATTTATATTGGAATCGTCTTTTATGTAGCTATTAATGTGACATGATTGATGATGCATAGTTTATTCTTATATCTACTAATTTATGATAATATAATTAATTTTATTGATTTGACATGAGATTTATTTACTGTTACAACTATGCGTTGTATCATCTACCATGTATTAAGATTTAATTTGTTTGACATGGAAGAAATAATCTAAGAAAAGTTTACCTATATACCCATGTTGTAGTTACCATCACAAGATGCCACGAGACTCGACTTGTGTCATCTAATCCTCAAGTTTCCCCTTCACACCACGAGATGTGAGAATTGCTTTCATGTGAAAGGATGTGATAGTTGGGTCGAGTGACATATCTTATGATCCTGATTGCATTATGGGTCTCTCATTGAGATAGAATGATTGCTTTTATTTTATATTTTGTATATTATCCGTCCTTATAGGTTTCACATGTTTATGTGCATCACATAGAAACCTATTAAGGCATCCTGAGTCTGACACGTAACATATAACTGTTATGCATGCCTTTACTTGACTATGATTTCAATTGTGATGACATCAAAATGACCACAATGAGTCTATCACATGCCTGACAACACATGGTGGTATGGGACACCATGTTGAGTAAGTGTGAGTGTGATTCCTTCATCACGTCGATTGAGGTGTGATTAATGATTCTCAATTACATTTGGATTCTTATAAACACTAAAAAGATTATCTGCATGTCATATTCCTGAAAACCTGTAAATTCTATAACTCTGTAAAATCTTGTAACTGAAAACACTGTTGTGAAGGCTAGCTATATCTGAAATATCTAAATCTGAATCTATACGTGTCATGGCTTACGCCTAGTTCTCTTAAGGACTCAACACCTATAGCCGAGGTGCGGTCCTCGTACCTGTGGGGGACATTCTTTTCCTATTCCTATTAGGTACCCTTTCCCAATAGGCTGCTTGGGGAAATGAAATTATTGTCTCGATGAGTTTATAGCACTGCATTGAGAAGTGGTTGATAATCTAACACGGTCTTATCACGTATTGGGCTCGACCAATGACTCTGGCACGAGTCAAAAATCTGAATCCTGTTAAGGGGACACATGGAAACCATTAATAATAAAGGTTAATCCTGTAAAATTTTGCTTGTACATTTGAGTATTATGATTTAGACTTCTGATTAGGTATGTAGTTGCATTGATGACACTATGCATGCATGATCATGATATATGCTAGATAGACTTGCCTGCATACTATCTTAATTTTATTATATTTATATTATATTGATATCTTGCTTAGATAATCTTATCACTCACAAATCACCTACTGAGCACCCAGAGAGTTTGGGGATGATTGGTTGTGTCAATCACTGGGTGACGAGTTATTTCATTACTTAGCCCTTTCGTGGCATTGTTGCTTTTAGGTTACTAGGAGGATGCGCTTGACAAGAGAGCGTACATAGATGATGATTATGCTTATGATGACCAAATCCTTGATGAGGGCGTGGCTCCGAAGGATGGGATAGACCCTGATGATGTGCATGACTATTGAGCTCATGTGATTTTATTTGATCGGACTTTAGATTTATTTATTTAGATTGTCTGGGATAGATTTTTATAGGTTTACTTTTCTTGGTATTTTATATTTCAGCATGGATTGATTATTAGACTACGTTTTGGAAATTTATTTAGAGTTGTCACTCAATATTTCATTTGATTGTTGTTAGCTTGGATGATGTCTTGATGAGTTGAGATGAGATGAGATGAGATGAATGATAATGCTGAGATCTTACATTAAATTTAAGATCATAGTTTACATGGAGCAACTCAAACATAGATGACCATATATGTTATCACGAGTTGTTCAATGTGTCGGTGAATGATTTAATGATGATTATGTCATGTTAAGCTAAATTAATAATTGAAGCAATCAACCAGCCTCACTAATTGTAAATGGATAATAAAAAAATATATATGGCTCATAATTTAAGGACTTGTATTAAAACTTTGGTTAAGTTATGTTTGTCCGCTTATCGCATTCACGTGCGTGTGGGCCATGACACGAAATTCTAGGCCTTTGAGATAAGGTTAGTGTTTTGGGTCGTGACAAAAAAAAGAGCATTGAACATTTGATAGATTTGATTTGGTGTTCATTAGTCGAATGATACCATTGTGATCCTCACTCGAATAGTGCAAATATAGATAGAACTTGTACTAAAATCGAACCCTTTAACTACTAATGAGAGTCTAAAAAGGGTATTAAACAATTGATAGAACTGATTGAACTTGATAATTGATTGAACTTATATTTGAAATTGAACTTGCTAATTGATTGAACTTAGTAATTTATTGAACTCATATTTGATATTGAACTTAATAATTGATTAAACTCATGCTTTGATACCGAACTTGGTAATTGATTGAATTGAACATGACAATTGATTGAATTCATTTTTGATTTTGAACTTAAATTGATTTTGAACTCAATGATTAGTGAGTTGATATTTGAAATCTGAAATTGATATAGATGGAACATGTATTTGAATTTGATATAGGTAGAATTTGTATTGGAATTTGAATCTGACACAGATAGAATTTGCATGAGAACCAGGCCTTGATATAGATAAAACTGGCATTATAACTTGAATTGGACATATATTAAAATAGTATTGGTTTCGAACTTGATTATGGACTGAAATTGAATTGACTAATGTTATGAATTGTTATCATAAGAGTAGTAAGAATTTGATTGGTTATTGACATTGATTACTTGATATTAAATAGTAAATTGATTGATTAGCTGCTATCCTAAAATCCCTTACCTACTTAGAATTATTGTTGAAGCATGATAGTACAAACTACTATATTAGATTGTCTCTATTTGAAATTGTTATAGAATTCGCATGGTTAAGATATTTGGATGCAAATTAGAAAATAGATACATGAACTGTAAAATTTTGAATTGAAACTGTGTTTAGACCTATGTTTGAACTTTATTAAGCTTCACCACTTACAATCCTTTCATGATCCAAAAATCCTAAGATAAAGACAAAATCACCTAGCCAGTGTTAGACAAAGAAGGCTTTGCCAAAACCCATATGTTTTACAAGGAGTTGATAGTGATTAGACTGTTTGCTTAGAAGTTACCAGTACACATGTGGAATGACCACGTAGATGTTCAAACTGGATTTTAATTCTTAACAGATTTTGAAATTTGGTGATTGAAAAAATTGTTTTAAATGGTAAATGATTTTGGAAATTGTAAATATGTCAAGTACCTCTTTAAATAGTTTATGACAGTTAGAAAGAAATTGAAATAAGACATTCAAATAAATAAAATGTTGATAAGAAGAGGGAAAAAGTCCTACAAAGAGATTAGAAGTGGGGGAAAGAGTGAAATTACAATCTCTTATGGAATGGAAGACCTCCCATTCACTGACTACAAGACTGCAGCCTAACACCCAAGTTAGCTCGACGGTTAGCTAAATGAGTCGCTTCCCTCTTCACATGATCTGAATTTGAACTAAACTAATGAGGAGAAATGTTTTCTTAGGATAAAGCATAGGCGCCAAGTTTCTTGATCATTACCATTGGCCCATCTAATCATGTTAAGAGAACCCTATGTATGTGCTATGTTGACTTGAAAAGAATAAATAGTTTGGACAAAACTATGGCCATGCAAAGTTTTACTTCATTTCATAATAGTGAACAAAACCTTTGCTTTTCCGCTCCAATTGCTCATCTTCCTCCGAGATGCTTTGTACGAAGTTCATGGATTTAAAACTCCTGCCCACAAAAACTTGTTGCTCTACATGCTCAAAATCTTCGTTTTTTCCTGGGGCATCGTATGAGAAGTGTTGAGAAAGCACTTGCTCTTCGTAGTGCTCTCACTTATCAGTCGCTTCTTACTTTCATTCCATTTTGCTTTTCCTCTCTACTTGAGCATAGCGGGCTCCGCGCCCTGGCTTCTAATGAAACCTCCTATTATTGGATTGATTCCTCTCTTGGCTGAACATAAGGTTAGATGAGATGACTTCTTTGTTCTGTTATAAACTCATCTACTGCTCATTCGGTTCTCAAATGATTGAATAAGACTATATTCAACAGCTCTTGGCCGAGCTCGCACTGTTTAAGTGCTAGCCCAACCCTTTTCAAAATTCCCATAAAGTTTGGAGCCACTACCCCCGGATTTGATAATCAATGGAGTCTCTAATCATAGCGCTTAGTCATTGAGTCATAGTGCTTCTATCTTTTCGTCACCCTAGCTTGTTCTTCGATTTTGAGATCTATGGATTCATAGAACAGAAGAAGAGTGCGCACGTTAGCAGCAAGAGAATGGTTGCGCTAACACGCAACGGCTTTCACGCTAGCGCACTCAGCCCTTGCTTGTTGCCTGTTGGAAAACAAAATTACGTAATCGTACACTTACTATAGCTAGCTTTTGCCTGACAGATCCGATCTTGCTGCAGGTTTGACCGTAGGCAAGACACACATCCGACAGTGGGACACCAATAGAGTTAAGTAAGTCACATATTACTATAATGCCTATAGCCATCATGCACGGGATGGAGAGAGTTCGCCTATACCGCCCCACCGTGAAGGGAACACCAACCCAATGTGCAGACCGAAGGAGAAAGAAGGAAGATCCCGATTGGTAAGACTGCAAGGTAAGGTAAGGAAAGTCTAGTATATCGTCAAAA
Organism: Chloranthus sessilifolius; assembly: GCA_021018995.1. Classification (NCBI taxonomy): domain Eukaryota; kingdom Viridiplantae; phylum Streptophyta; class Magnoliopsida; order Chloranthales; family Chloranthaceae; genus Chloranthus; species Chloranthus sessilifolius. The sequence continues at coordinate 82,597,699 of CM037586.1, read as the reverse complement.
AATGCATCCCAAAACTACCGCCTTAAAATAGTCCAACAAGGAAGATCTACAAGGAAGATTGTGCACCAAACGATCTAATAAGTCCTTAGAAACACCATCCACAATGAGTGACCGAAGGGGGCCCAGAAAAACGCATATTCAAAATGTTAAGAACATCTTCCAATTCACTCCAACAACACCAATTTTCGTCGAGCTTCGACCAACAAGTAAGGAGCAAGAAAATGGTTGTGCTAACGTGCAACGACTTTCGCGCTCAACTTTGCTTGTTCGTTTTCTTGCTCGTTTTGTCTGTCCCTACATTCTCTGCACATGGGGAAGCTTTTCTCACTCAAGCTCAACCCTCTCAATCATCATGGTGAGGACGAGGTCGGCACCAAAATGGTCGCGGAGGACGAGGCCGTGGGCAATCATGGTCTTCTCACACCAATTCTCGTCAATCTAGAAGTATCTTAGGGCAGCTTGGGAAAGAGCCCTCAACTCACTTGTCAAGTTTGTGGCAAAAAGGGGCATAAAGCACTGAAGTGCTATCATCGTTTAAACACGAGAACCAGGAAGACGTTCTGTCGCACCAGGTAGCTGCCATGTCTCTCGCTTCTCCGTCAGACCATCGCTGGTATCATGACAGTGGGGCTTCCAATCATGTAGCCAATAGCCCTGAGCAGTTTCAGAACCTAGTTCCCTATAAAGGTAATTACAAGTTGTATACAGGTGATGGTTCACCCCTTCCTATTACTCATGTCGGCACTGTTTCTCTATCATCACCAATAGGAAACATCAAAGTCAAAAATGTTTTCCTAGTGAAAAAGTTATCAGTACTATTTAATCAATTTACGAGGGATTGACAGTGCTAATTTGAATTCACCCCTGATGCATTTGTGGTGATGGACCACAGGGGAAACTTATGAGTATGAGGGGGCAGGGAGCATAGGGGGCTGTATGCTTTTGAATTTCTGTGATAGAGTTTTCTCATTTATTAAAAAGAGTAAAACTGATCTGAGCACTAATATGTATTTTCTCAGACATTTTAACAATTGAAATCGAAATTGTGGCTAGGCTCGTGCGCATTTTAACAATAGAAATTGAAATTGTGGCTAGTCTCGTGTGCACCGGACATTTGAAATTGGGACACTCGAGCACAAGAGATGTGCGGGTGTACAAAGTCGGGGCAGGGCCATGACACATGACACATTTGATGAAATAGTCACATGTTGAAAATCAAAATTAAGAAGGGTAACCAAACTCTATACAAAATCTTGTGGCAATGGCATAACTGATCATCATAATACGTTTACTCATACCTATTGGGTAGTAGCATAACGACAACCCTAGTAGACGCTAGTCATTGAGGCTCACTTGGCCATTTTTTTAAAACCTTAAATTTTGTGTTTTTTAGGTAAGCACGGGAATCTTAAACTAGAAGTTTCCTTGGAGCGGGCCCAACAGTTAGAAGAAAGACCTTTTTCAGCTATGCGTATGATCCCATACCAACAAGGAAAAGGCATCTTATACAATCCTCCATGAAATATATATTTTAAGATGGTCAACCTCTCAGAGGGATATGCGTAGATTTCATATGGCACACATCCCCAAAAGTGATTGTGATCATCACATATCATGAGAAGTGGCTCTTGGATCACTTTTGGCAATTAGTTCCACGTGGATCAATATCCGACTCTCTGATAGGTGGACCATGGTTTTAAGATCTATTATGTGAAAGATTGGGATGAAAAATGATCTCCATCATTCATTTCAAGGCCATCAACAAATTTAATGATGGAAACCCTAGGCTGCAAATCTTTGGTTGCAACAATCAATACCCTTTATCTTATAAATTATAAAATTCCTACCTTCCCCTAGGTTGTCAATGGGTTGGGTCAACTTGACCTGACCCTACCTGATAGTATTTCAAGTCGGACATAAACTTGATCCGGTGGGTCGGTTCGAGCATGAGACATTTGACCCGACCTTTAGGTCTGGTTGACAAACCCGACCCACTATACTATATGTAAAATGTTTTTAAATAGGAGTTTATTGGCTATTGAGTTTTGAGGTCGGTGCTAAGTCGAGTTATATTTTCGAGTCAGGAGCATCAGAGGGTTGGGCATTTTCCTTTTTCAATAGGCAGCCAAAATTTTGACGTGACCCAACGACTCTCATCGCCAACCCAAACTTGAATCTTTGAGTTGTCGACAAGTTCCATAAAACTTATCAAACACCGAACATTTATGCCCATATAACACAAGAGTACCTTTAAATTCATTCACCGAAACTTTGAGTTCACCCACGTTGAAACACATTAATTGTGTTTAATTAGAAGATGGAGATTGTATATCCTCCGAATCTTTCATACAATGGATCTTGAGCTTATAGGCATACCATTATAAGGTCGGTGTTTTATTTCAGGAGTACACATTTAAGAAAAGTGACCTTAACATTATATACATGTTCAAAATTGATTTTAAAGTTACTTTTTTTTTGGCATTTTTCAAAAAAAAAAAAAACACACATTTTTCAGCATGCACTACATGAAATTAAAAATAAACCGTCTTAAGGCTCGCGGATGATTCAATGTAGTCAATGAGTTGGGTGAACTCAAAGATTTGGCAGGTGGATTTAAAGTTACTTGTAACACAAAGACAATCGAAGGGGCCTTGGCAAAGATCAAAATTTTAGCGGAAAACTGAAAATTTGGCTTAATTTTCAGCCAAAATTTTCGTTCCCATTGGGTTTAAATTATCGTTTTGGTGGGGATCGATACTGATAATTTCGGCTGACATTTCGGCCGAAAGTTAGATCCTCGCACTCCAGCACGCTCCCTCTTTGTCTCTCACAGATACACGGGCACTCGTCTATAATATTATATATATATATATTTTTTTTTTCTCTCTATCTCTAGGATAAAACCCTCCCACCCTTTCCCTCCACGGCGCAACCAAGCAGTGGCTTGTCTCTCTTTATATCTCTCAAAACAACAAGCAGAACAACATTAACATCCCTTCCGCCTCTCTCTCTCTCTCTCGCTGTCTCCCTCTATAATCTATAGATATCTTTTAGTTCTCTTTTATATTCTCTCAGACGTTTTGTATTCCTCTGAAAAACAAACGCAGTCTCTTGGTCTCTCTCTGTCTTTGGCACCCGCACGCGTACGCATACGGCATAACTGTCGTAGAGACTTGACAGAAATCGAAGGATTAGGGTTTCTGCGCACGGATCCTGTGATACCTACTACCTCTTTTGACCTATGCGAGCAATCTTCCTAATTAGCGTTTAGGTTTGGGCGGTCTCCTTTAGGCAGGGTATGTGACTTGGGGTTTTCTTTTACTTCTCTTCTCTGTTATTTTTTTTTCTTCTAGGGTTTGGTGCGGTGTTCCCTTCCCTTGACGACTTTGGATTTTGCAACGATGAGCGTGGTTCCGCTCTCATTGTTTTCGGATGGTTAGGCTTTTTTTTAGGGTTTCGTAGATAATTTAGGTTTTGGGAAAGATGAGGGTCTTTTAAGTGTGTTTATCGAACTCTGCAAATCCATCTGGAAGATGGATGCGTAGTAGATTTGGGAGTTTTTTTTCTTTTTTCCCCTTCTTCTTCTTCTTCATTGTTATTAGGATTTCTTGATTTGACAAATCGTTCGTAAATATTCCCCACTTCAATCCCAGAGTGCATGCCAATATAGTAGCGGGCAGAGCATTCTCTCTCTTTCTCCCTCTCTCTCTCTCTCTCTCTCTCTCTCTCTGTTTTTTGTATAGAGCGGCCGGCCGTATTGGAGGAGTGAGTAACTGGCACGCTAGGGGTGAAAATACCCTCCGGATTCTTTTATCTCAGTTAGGGTTTGGAAACTTCTTTCCTTGAATTTAAGTCTACATAAATCAGCATTCTTTAGGGGAACTAGCTAGGGTTATTAATTTGTACAGAAAAATAAGAATTTATTGAGGGGACTTCTGAGGATATTATATACTACATAATAGGTAGATTAAAAAAAATATCCCAAGGCACATTCTATATACATATATTCTAATTTGAATTGATAATGTTGGATAATCATTATGGAAAGAAGTGAGCCTACATTAGTTCCAGAATGGTTGAAGGGTACAGCCGGAAGCATAACTGTGGGTGCCCATCATTCTTCTGCATCTTCCTTGCAATCAGGTACTTTCTACATTATATTTACTACTACTGTTTTATTTTTATTCTATTTAAATTTTACTATGTGGATTTTTGGGTCTGTTTAATTATAGAAGACCCTTCCTTTGGTCACACTCCTCCCCATGAGAAACAGATCTTCTGGTCTTGGTGATCACAACATTCCTCGTTCTTCTGCTTTTACAGATAGAACCTCCACATCTTCTTACTTCCGTAGGAGTTTGAGCAGTAATGGATCTATGAACCATGACAAGGACCACTCTGCATACTCTTCACGGCCTTACAGTAGTTTTGGTAGGAACCATCGCAATAGGGATCGGGACAAGGACCTTGATGTTCGTGATAAAGAGAAGTCATCATCCCTTTTTGGAGGAGACCATCATAGAGTATATGACTATTCAGATTCTTTGACTGACATTTTGACTAGTAGAATTGAGAAAGATAGTTTAAGGCACTCACAATCCATGGTATCGGGAAAAAGAGGGGAAGTGTGGCCAAGGAGAGCAGGGAAGGACACAAATAATGGGCCGCCTATTGGGAAGAAAATTGTTAGCAGTGTCCACAAAGCTTCATTTGAAAGAGACTTTCCTTCACTTGGAACTGAAGAGAAACAAGGAGGAGTCCCTGATATAGGCAGAGTCTCGTCTCCTGTTTTGAGTAGCACTGCCACACAAGGTTTGTCTATGGCTACTTCCCCTGTTGTAATTGGTGGCAATGGTTGGACCTCAGCCTTGGCAGAAGTACCAGTCATTATTTCTAATAATCACACACTTGCTTCAACCGTTCAACAACCTGCTTCTTCAAGTTCTGCATCTATGTTGTTAAGCACGGCAACTGGACTTAATATGGCTGAAACGTTGGCTCAGTCCCCTTTCCGGGCTCGTTCTGTTCCCCAGGTAACCAAGATGCATCAATCATTTGTCTTTTTTTTTTTTTGTAGTTGCCCTCTTGCTTGATTATTATTATTTTTTAATTTCTTGGATGCAGTTATCTGTTGACACTCAGAGGCTTGAGGAATTGGCCATCAAACAATCTAGGCAATTAATACCCATGACACCTTCAATTCCTAAAACCTCGGTAGGCCATGGTGCATCTCCTCTTTAATTTCATTTTAGCTTTTCATCCAAATTTCTACATTTTTTCCCTGGTTCACAAGCTCAATTGGTAGCTATGATAAATATTAATGGATAATGATTTATTTGCTTATTAGCATCTGCTTCCCAGTAAAAGGAATTTACAGTTTTTTTGAGTGGGTGGTTAGATATTAAGTCACATTTTTTTTTAAGGCATGATCAACTGGATGATGCTATCTTCTTTTTGGTTGCTTCTATACATAAAGATGTGAAAAATTTGAGTCTTCAGTTTTATGCATTGATAAGATTTATGATTACGTATTAGTTGTGAATATACTTAACAAAAGAACATTCTGAAAAATTAGAAACTTTTATATATTGAGCCACTAGCTAAGATAACTTTGAATAAAATAGTTTGAAATGATTGGCGTCAAATTATATTAGTGGGTGTCAATTTTCTCATTTTCCATTAACTTCAAATATCTCTAATGTTGGTTGATGCCTCTAAATATTTCTTATATCAAGGCATATATTATTCGTACTTTTCAACAGTTATTATACCTATACTCCCAAATGTTATGGATTTGTATTTCTTTTGTATATTCACTAAAAGATGTCTCATATTTTGATGACCTAACCCCATGGCTAAATGCTTGTAGAGCAGTCTTTCCACTACGACAAGAGACGTGCTACTTGTGAGTTTCTTCATTGCTTAGGAATTCAATTATTATTGTTTTCTTGCACAACAGTTCTTCGCGTGTGGATTTGGCTTATGAACATAACAAAGGAGCATTCAGAGAGAAAGAGGAATGATAAGCTATTAGAATTTTCTACTCATCATTTATATAAGCTGTGAAAGAATAAACTATAACACCATATAAGGAGCAACAACACTTATAGAATTTTGTGGTATCGATGGTCAATATATTAACTTTCGTCTCCTCCCTCCCTCCCTCCCTCTCTCTCTTCTAAGTTTTACATTAAATCATAAAGCACCTATTCAACCTTTGTAATTTTTCATGAATGCGGAAGGTTCTTCACGTTGACCGGAGGTGTTTCTAGACTTGCGGTGGCCATTCTGACGTGTGATTGGGTTTGTGTGTGTTGCGAGAATGTTAATTTCTCTTGGCACAATCAATGTCATCATTGGGGGTGTTTTGCTTCCCATTCTAAGGGAAGGATTATCAAGAGTGAGAATGGCCGCAAAACATCGTGGTAAGCCAGTTTTGTTTAAACAACAAGTGAATGATTTGTGGGATGGGTGGTCGATCTCTGGGAAATGCTTCAAGGAGGTGGTGGGGTCAGATCAACAAGTGGGTAGGGGACCACCACCATGCCTGCTTTGAGTTTCGAGCATAACGTTGCCTCTGAATAGGCGAGGGCCTCCATCCACGAGTTTAGCCTTCGTTTGGAGTTCAGGGTTCTTAACCCATTAATGGGTCTACTCCACCGGGGCCATTCGAGGTTTCTAGAGGGTTTCTAATGCTTGTGCTTCTGTGGAATTTTGGGATAACAAATATGCTGACAATCAAATATATTTACTAAAAATTTGACATTCGCCATCTTTTCTATTTTTTTTTTGATCAGTAAAAGAGAGTTCATTTCATAAGAAAACCAACGGGGAGCTGGATAAGAAACGACAAGAAGGACCAACCAAAACAAAAACCAACCACAACAGCAAAAAAACAAAAAAACCAAAACTATCTAGGAGCAAACCCACCCCAAAACAAGGAGGGGAGGGGCTCAACATCACAGCTCTCCTGAAACCTGCCCCCCGAATTTGTCCAGCAAAATCCAACGCCATCTTTTCTATTGAAGTCCCTCATATCTCATATTTTTACAAAGGGATACAAGATGAGTGTTGGTTTGGCATCACGAGAATCTTGGTTCTGGACAACAAAATAGCTTTGCTTCATGTGCAAGAAGAGGAGACTGCTAATATGTTAGTAAAAAAGGGGGCTAGCTTGGGGAAGCATTGTTTTTACAAGGTGGAAATGGAGACATGGAGAGTGCTATTTCCAAAAAGTTGACGATAGATATTGGATGTGGATTTACAAGCACTGTCTACATGCTTGGACTTTCAAGGTCCTTAGCAGGATTGGGTGGAGATGCATTTGTTTCGGAGGGTTGATCGGAGATCCATTGATTTGGTTGACACTAGCTTTGTTGGAATTCTTATGTTGGTGGGCCATTGGGGTCTTTTTCAGCGATGGGGGAAGTTGCAATCAATGAGGTCAGGTTTCGCTTTGTAATCGAAGTTGCGGGTCCATTGGAAAGGGATTTTTCATTTGACCTTAGGCTGGTTTCGATTGAAATGGTGGACACCGTCGACCATATAATCTTCCGTGAGAAAGACGACCATACCTAGATTCATGATGCCGACTTTGATAATCTTCGCTTGCGGAAAGTCTAAGGTCTGGGGATGGGGAAGGAGAAGTGATGCAGCTGGAAGATGAGTCTGGGGATGATAAGGTAAGCCTGCGGGGAAGTGAGGGAGGCCGACTGAGAGAGTGGTGGACCTTCACGGATTTTCTAGGATCTTCCTTTGCGGTCAGATGGAGTCATTGTTGACTTTCAACGGAGGGATGTAGGTTGTACGAATCCAAGTTTGAATCTGTATTTGAATGAGTGAAAATGGCTTCAGACAATGGCAGGCGGAAACTAAGATCACTCCTATGCAATCTCGACGGTTGGGATTGGTGGAGTTGTCGCCTGAGAGGGATGCCCTAAATGGAAAAGCTCATGCTCTAGAGACGGAGGTGGAGGTGTCTTGGACAACAGAGATGTTGGGTTTAGCGTGAGGACATTTATATGAGAAAGGAAGCCACACATGGAAGGGCGATGTAAAAGGAATGATTGAGATGTTGGTGAGGTGCATTTATTCTCGTTAGGGCCCTCCGTCTGGTGGAATCATTGATGTTTCACAATGGGAGGGGTGCCCCAAACCAAAACGGACTCGATCATGTGCGATACATGTGTGGAGGGTGTTTTTTATTCTAAAATTGTGGCACGAGAATCTTTGAGCCTTTGTGAGGGTTGCAAGTCAGTTACATGATCTGGTTTCATGCAATGACCTCCATCTTTGGGCGCATGTCTAGGTTCCAAGTATATGTTGGAGGCTTTTACTGGTGGCTAATCAATTCCAAACAACCCCATCCATTTGTTATATTTTCTGAGCCAACTTTCGAATAAGAATGCTGCTGTTTCGATGTAGTGGATGCTATGTGATTGGAGCTTGAAAGGGCCGTTGATCAGATTGAATGGAGGAGCTCCATGGGGGTCCTTATGGAGAGTCATCATGCGTTTGGTAAGGATCCCCTGACCTCCAACCTGGTAAGAATTGACGGGATGTTCAATGAAGGGTGCTATCTTGCGTGTTCTCTTTACTGTGTGAAGATGGGTACATTTATCACGGGGAACCTCTCTTGTTTTAGTTGGTTCTATTCTTTGTTAATTATGGAGATTTCTTGTTCTTTTCCTCTTTCTAATAATTGTACTGGGTCAACCTTTATGAGTTCTAACATGATTCACATTGAGTGTATTAGTTCTGGAACTGCAGGTAGTCCCATCTCCCTGGATTTAGCTGAAGGCTTGCTTATAGGTTGCAATGCACTAGGAGGTGTCAGATTGCTAGATAAAGCCTATACTAGATCGCTAGAAAGTCATAAAGGCTTTGGGTATACAGGAGTGTGTAGCTTAAGTCCTGGGATGACACCTATGTTGAATGTAGAAAAATCGTATGTTGTTGATTTGGAGGGGGGGGGGGGGATTTGGAGTTTGTTGCCAATACGCCTATGATTGGATGTTTGCAGGAGGTAATAGGATGGTTAATTATGCTTCTAGTGAAGCAGACTCTTTGCACATCGTTAGGGATAAAAGTCCTAACATATGATCTTAATCAGGGTGCTTTGGGTGTGGGGGAGAAAGATTTTAGGGGAAGAATAAGAGAGCAAGAGGAGAATGAGCAAATGAGAGAGTGAAGAGTGACAAAACCCGAAAATGAGCCAAATGAGAGAGTGAAGAGTGACAAAACCCGAAAATGAGCCAAATGAGAGAGTGAAAAGTGACAAAAACCAATTCTCGGGTAACTAAAAGGTTTTGAAGTGGCACTGCCATATTATCAAACAAATTTTCAAATTATTGTCTGATAATTTGGTATATTAAAGTTATTGTTTGATATGAACGTAAATTTGGCCGATACTAAGGTGGTTGATACATTGTAATGAATTGACCAGGTCTAGTCTGAAGCCGATACGCGTCTGATGATACATATCAGTTTCGAATGATATTTTGAACCATGGTTACGGGTATGAATGGTTTTGGGAATTTGGTTCAATTGACTAGGCGATTTTGGGAGGGGGGAGAAGGTTTATTGGTCTAACTAGCAAGACTCCCCAATTTTGACTAGGCTTGAACATTTTGTATTCAATCAAGCCCGGGGAGATATGTTCCCCATTGCTCTTGTGGAAGCTTTGCCTAGACCTATCTTTGATCGTACTCCCATTCTGTTGTAACTTAAATCGATGGGGAGAGGTCCGACCCCTTTTAGTTTTGATAATATGTGGCTCAAAGATGAGTGTTTTTGAAAAATGGTGGCTTCTAAGTGGAATTTGTGGGGTGGGAGTGTGGAGTATCAACTGACTAAGATAAAGAAATTAGAGGAGGCTATTAAGGAATGAAATGTGGAAGTTTTTGCCTTGGTGAGGAAAGTTAAAGTGGATCTACTTGGTAAAATTCAAGAATTGGATACGTTGAAGGAGGACAGAAACCTTAGTGAGGAGGAATTAAAGGCTAGGGAGAACCTTAAGTACATATATAGAATGAAATGCTTAGAGGAGGAAGGTTTCTGGAAGCAGAAAGCTCGCATGAAATGGGTTACAGTGGAAGACAAGATTACAATATTCTTTCAAGTTATATATAACAGTCGAAGACAAATTAAACGCCATCCAACACATGATGGTTGATTGTAAGAGAATGGAGGGTAGAGAAGAAATTGGGAGGGCAGAGAAGAAATTGGGAGGGCAGGTGTGCATTTTTATGAGGAGATATATAGGGATGAGGGGTTGGAGTCGCCAAGTCTAGATGGGATGGATTTCAATGCCTTGTCGAAGGGGGAGGTCGGGGAGGAGGCCTTTCATGAAGATGAGATCAAGCGTGCTGTTTTCATTTTGAGTAAAAATAATGCCCCAGGTCTGGACAGTTTCATTATAAAAATTTTCACATGTTTTTGGGACATTCTCAAGAAGGACGCTATGGATTTATTTCACGAGATTTTTTTGTTTTTTTTTTGTTTGCGAATGGTCATATTGGGGGAGTCCTTGACTCTACGTACATTACTTTTATTCCCTGAAAGGAAGGGGCAGAAAGGGTTGCTGATTTTCGCCTACTAACTTGTATAAAATCATCTTCAAGGTGCTCGCTAAAAGGTTGAGGCCTGTCGTGGGATCGATGGTGTCTGAATCTCAAGGAGCTGTGGTTATTGCTCCTGAAGCGCTATATTCTAGATATACACGAGGTGAATTTAAGCTTTTTGAATTACATGCTTCTTAGAATAGGGTTTGGTGGAAAATGGTGGGGCTGGATGGTGGGCTTACTATTCCATGACCTGGTTTTCATCATGGTTAACGGATCTCCATGCAATTACTTCAAAAGCTACAGAGGTTTGAGGCTGGTGGACCCGTTGTCCCCTTTCATATTTAATATAGTTGGAGAAGCTTTGAGTAGATTTATTATTGTAGATGAAGAGTCTTTCTACATTAAGAGTTTTAAGTGGCAAGGGAGGGACCGAATATCTCTCATCAGTAGTATGCTGATGACACCATGATTTTGTTTGGGGCTAGTATGGATGGGGTGCAGTATGTCAAGGCCACCCTTAGATCCTATGGGGCAGTCTCGGGGCAGAAAGTGAATATGAGAAAAATGACCCTTTGGGAAGTCAGAGTAGAGGAGATACGGAGCTTAAGGAGGTTGCGGAGTTTACTGGCTGTGGCTGGGATAGGCCTTCAATTTATTTGGAGGTACCGTTTTGTGTTGGACCCCCAACTAGTTTGGATCTGGTAGTCAGAAGCTTTGAGAAGAGGTTAGGAAAGGGAATTTGTTGTTCATTGGAAGGAGGTTGACACTTGTCAAAGCTAGTTAATCAAACCTTCGGGTTTTCGTTATGTCCTTGTTCAAATGTCCGATAGCCGTTATTGAAAAGTTATAACAAATTTTAAGAGACTTCCTTTGGGAGGGAAGGGCCGAAGGGGTGACAACCACAAATTTCATTTACTAGACTGGAAAGTCCGCTCGCTTCCTAGGGAAGAAGTAGAGATCTTAGTTACACGAATCAGGTGCTTTTGGGCAAAATGGCTATGGAGGATTGGGATTGAAAGGGAGGCCCTGTGTGGGTTAAGGTGCTTTCGACAAAATATGGGGGGAGGGAGAATGGTTGGCAGATCCATTAGGGGGGGGGCAGTGGTAAAAGCTCGGCTTGGTGGTGTGGGGTGTGTGTGTTCAGTTGGGTAGATTTTCATGCTACACACCAGGCTGGAGTAGGGTGATGGTAGGAGAATTCTGTTTTGGCAAGATTTTTGGTTGGGAAATGGTGCTTTGGCGGAGATGTTCGGAGGCCTATACAGTTTGGTGGTAGATAAAGGGGTCTCAGTTATGGAAGTTCATAATATTTCCAAAGACGTTCGATGATGGGATGTGAGGTTTAGAAGGAACTTGAGGGAGGATGTGGAGGAGGCTATTCTTCTTTTTGCTCGGGTCTCCTAACAATAAGGGTGTTGATAGAATTCTTTGGACCGTTGATGAGGAGGGGGTGTTTCTGGTTAAGTCCTAGTATGTGCTGTGGGGTAGCCAGGTGTAGGATGAGTTTTGAAGGCTGCAGTGCCTCCTAGGATTTTCTTCTTCAGTTGGATAATGGCTTGGGAGAGGGTGCTTTCAATGGACCAGTTGAATAGGAGAGGTATGAGATTGAGGAATATATATATATATATATATATATATATATATATATATATATATATATATATATATATATATATATATATTGTGCATAATAGAGAAGTGGAAAAGGCTAGCCATCTGTGTATCCATTGCACGTTCGTTGGAGGTGTCTGGGCCTGGTTCCTGCAGGTTTTTTGTATCATTTGGTTCGTATCTGACACCTGTAAAATGTTGATGAATAGCTGGAGGGGGTTAACTGCGTGGGGCTGCCTAAAAGTTACTGGGAAGCTGGCATCCTTGCTGTCATGTGGGCTGTTTTAGTAGGAGAGAAATGGAAGAATTTTCTATAACAATTGCAGCGATCATAACCAGGTTGTCAAATTTGCTGCTGATTGAATGGTGGACTGGATTGAGGCAGGGGGTGCTTTGCACTGGCCAGGGACTACTGAGAGGAGATGCTTTCTGGCTAGTTGTTTTCCTTGAGCTTGTCTTTGGCTGGGCGTGGTTGGGTGGGCTGCCTGCTCCCAGTGGTCCTGCTTGACGACAGGTTTGTCCGTCTTTGCTCCTCTTTTGGGGGTTGGGGTCTACATTTGTGTCATTTAGCCTCTCGCTGTACATAGATATGTACCCTTTCTCTTTCCTTTATTTTGATATGTTTCTTGCTTATTAACGATGATAGGAGCCTCCTTTGCAGTTTGAGTCCTTTTGGATCATAGTGACAAAATACGGATACAGGTTTAATATGACGAGTGAAAAGTCGGAAAAAGGGCAATATATGGAACAAAAAAGGGGAAAAAATGAGATATATTAAAATATTTAAAAATTATTAGAAATTATTAAAGAGAGGGGATTTAGGGTCTTAGTTGGGTTTCATTTTACCGCTCACAGGCCCCGTGTTTCAAGGCTCGTGGGGTCCATGCTCTTAAGTTTTATTGTATTTATTTTTTAAAAGTTCAAAGTGATTTACTTAAAATACTGTAACATGCGGGAATAAAATGTTTAATACGTGAAAAAAGGCATTTAATACGCAAAATAATGTATTGTACCATAATACACGTTTTATTAAAAAAAATGAGTATTGTAAGGGTTTAGTACATTGTTGCCAAAAATGTGTATTTTTTTTTAAAGCCATATATTATCACTATGTTCTGGATGTTAAATTGCTATTTGTCATTTCAATAAGATATAACTTTATTGGATTGTCATCACAATGTTTACTCTTTACTTGGATGCTCTAATTGTGGAAAGGGATTCCCTTAATGTGATCTAACAAGCATGAAAACGTGATAGCGAGTACTTGATTTATTCATTGGAAGAAAGTTGAGATATCTAATTTAGTTTGGTTTTAGTTGAGTCAATTGTGGAACTTTTGTTTTCTAATATTTTTTGATCGATATTATGTAATTTCATTAAAAGGAAAGAAACAACCTAATTTTGTACTTCTTTGTTTCTACCGGGTGTTTACTTTGTACATGCTTATTTGCTAGGCTGTTTTCTAATTTTGTATATTTTGTTCCATTTCAATAAACGGGTTGGAGACAAGTACAACCCCTTTTCTTATCGAGCAAAAAGAAAATAATTAAAAAAACGAAGTATGCAGACAAAAAGGACAAACGAGACATCCATGACCTAGGAGGTATTTTTGGTTAGATTGCCTCAATAATTGTCAATTGCTCAACACCATTGCTTGAGGTCATATGAAACTATTTACCTATCATTGCCCACCAAATGAGAAGGTTGCTACTCTTCTTCACTATACTTGTATCATGAAACACCCACCCTTCTTTTAGATGACCCACATAATTGCAGGAAGGCATTCAGTGTTACCTAGGTACACGACACGGGTGCCGAGTGCCAAGGTTTCCTTAAAGTGTCAGCACGACAACTACTAAAAATCCCAGTATGGTGGCACAGGCGTACAAAAAATATTTAAAATATTCAAGAAATTAAAATATAGCTATATTTATGAATAAACTCTTCATTTCTCAAAATGGTCAATAAATAAGCATCAATTCTATGATTTCACTACTTATCATCATCTAATCAAAATATTCATCATGTACATGAAATGGAAAATTTAAAGTTTAAATATAAATGCAAAGATAAACTTTCAAAGTACTTCAAAAAGTTGTTAAACACTCTTAATGGTTTTGAAAAATTATATAATCACTCATTCCCGACTATATTTTTGCAAATTATAATGTTCGACTTCTTGACTCCCAATTAGCATCGTTGCCTTGGTTTTCTTCATTTTGATGGAATGAGCCTCAACAACCTCATCGGAACGAAATGCGTCGTCTCTAGTACCGGGTCATCAAGGGATAAATTTGCAAATTCAAATTCAAATTCCGTTGGCCCTTCTAAACTGAAATCATCTCCAACTGCATCCCAATATTTGCTAGGGCCTTCGACATATTGTTTTTTTTTTTTTTATAAGAGACGCAAATTTGAGTGCACATAGACAAGGGCTTCCGCGCGTTGTGATGTCAATCTATTTCTTTTGACACTTGATATCATTCCAAACGTGCTCCAATTTCTTTCACAACATGAAGAACTTGGTTGTCCCAATACCCCACATGTTTTAACATATATATTAGATCAGGGTTTTGAAATAAAGATAAAATTTACATATGTAGCTTTTAAAAATTCATAACCAAAATTATTTACCTGAATGCATTAGCAAGTGTGGGTGCATTGGATCCATGATTGTCCCACCACGCCAAGGGATCTACGAAGTATCGCTCACTAAGAGCCTCCCATCGTCCAAAATTCCTAGTAGATGTAAATTTTCCATATTCATCTCGGACCTTTCGGAGTATTGCTACACTTGGAAATAATTTCTCAAGGCATGCATTTCTTCCTTCCGAAATCTTATCATCAAGGTTTGGTGGAGCTCGACTAATCACTCATCGTTGTAGTATTTGGGATTTTGAGTGTGCCAAACAATGAAGTGGTGTGCTACTCTTGTTCCACCTTTGAATTAGGACCTCATGCTTTTCATATAAAATTTGCTTTCATTGGTCAACATATTTTATTTTTCATGCTTAATTATCCTTTTTCGAACTTCTTCAATCATCGAGTCCCACTTATCATACACTAAGTGAAGCATAGGAGCATTTGCATCTATGACTCGAAGCATGGAAACAATTGGTTCAGTAACTCTCATTTATCACCATACGCTGCAAAGCGGATTTTACTTGGAAAATTCTCTTCGCTAAAATTAGTATAGAAGCAAATCTTGTCTTGGTCACTCCAAGAAGCTTTAACTTAGAATGTTTGCTGTGAATTGTACTTGCGGAACTATGAATTACAACAAAATTCCTAATCAACTTCACTTCGCTAGCAATCTATCCAATCCATTTAAGTTGTTCATATTTTTCTGACATCTACCTCGGGAGTACAAATGTTCTTCAATGCCAAGTTTAATGTGTACGGAGTCCAAAGACTTGATGGGTTCTTTGCTTCCACTTTTAACCTTGACTGTCCTACATACTGCGACAATTTCAGTGATTACTTGAACGACATTTGCATGTCCAACTTCTTTAACAACTTTCAAAAATAACTTCCCAATATATTCTGTAGACTTAACGTCCTCTGTTGCATCTATGGCTTTATAAAAAAAAGGGCCATTCTCTGATGCTGTTAGCTAGAAAACCTTGTTGCACAAGGACTATTAGAATAAAACTCCATTGCATATTAAAGGTTTAACTGGGACCACCAAATACAAAAGTTGGAATTTTGAGAGAAAGCTCTTTGCCAATTCTCGTTGAATCTTCCGTTGCTAGAAGATACCGAAAGAGCCGAAAGAGAACAGTGACCCTAGCTAAAGTTGCTTTTATTTTTTCACTACAAGATTGCAAGGTACCATTTTTATTTGTTTTCCTATTTTATTTTATACAAACAATACCGTTTATAGTTTTTTTTTGCTTTTCTTTTTTTTCCTATTTTTAGTAAATGCTTTTTTAGTTTTGTTTTTCCTTTTTGTTCAAACGACACAACATTTGAAAGTGTCACCTGCTGGCACCTTGAAGCTGTGATGTCATCATGGCACGACAATGGTACGTGCCATGCCATATCGTGTCATGCCGGAGTGCCTGTACGGCAAAATCTTGGAAAATAGCTGTGCCTAAGTAACACAAAAGGCATTGTTCCCATAGAGCGAGCATCTTGGCATATGCACATGGTCTCGACATACACGATCTCACCTCATTAAAGATAAAACTGCACTCCAAATTATGAATGTGGCCTCAAATTGGATATGATCCTTGCCTCCTCCCTCCCTTCCCATAAAAATTCCATTCGTTATATTCTAACTTGTTGATGACATTCATCATAGAGCTAAACAATAACATTTGGTAAACCAGGAGGTTTGAGAAAATGGCGTTTATAAGCGTGAGATGAGCCCCAATGGCCAACAAGTTGCCCTTCGAAAGAGCAAGCTTCCTCCCAGACCTTTCGACGATGGGACCCCGTAGCCTTTTCCTAGTCTTTCCCAACACGCAACAGTATCCCTTGAGAAAATGGCGTTACTGTTGCGTCTTTCCCAACACGCAACAGTAATAAGAAGGTAAGGTGTTCGATTGACACATAGTATTAGTAAAATAAGACTCACTAGCAAGCACATTGTTCTCCAACTCTAGCACCAAAATTATCTTACTGATAATCATTCTTTGCTCCGATAACTCATAGCAATGGATAATTCCTTTTGAGATCCTCATGAATCAATATTGCCATGGAAAATCTTGATGTCATTTGTAAATGATCCTCATGAGCCAATCCATGGAAAATCTTGGTGTCATCTGCATATTGCAAGTGGGGGATGGCTGCCGCTCCATTAGAAGCCACACGGAAGTCATGAAGTAAACGCTCATTCACACTTTTTTTGCAGCAACGTACTAAGTGCCTCTACAACCATGTTGAACAGAAAGGAAGAGAGTAGATTGCCTTGCTACAGGCTTCTCGTACTCTTAAAAGTACCCCCAAGGGAGTCGTTGATCATAATTGAGAACCATGCCCTAGTATAACAAGCCCTCATCCATTTTTCTGCTCGGCCACAAAGCCCAATCCCTCGAGCATATAATCCATAAACTCCCAGCTCACCATATCATATGCTTTTTCCATACCTAGAGCTTTGGATGCATACAGTGTGTCTAATACCTCATAGACGAGAACGAGAGCATCAAGGATTTGTAACCCTTGGGCAAAAGCACCATGCGATTGTGAATTGATTTGTTCCATAAGATACCAAAATCTTCCAGCAAGCACTTTTGCCAAAATTTTGTACAAGCTCCTAAGTAGGTTTAATTGGTGGATAATCACTCAACTCTTCCATCTGCTCCTTGGTGATGAGGGTGAGGAAAATGGAATTAAGGGGGTTGGGCTTATCCAAAAGTTGACAATATGGCAGCTTGAGTCCTTAAGTTCAGTCCCCTTACTATAAAAAAGAGCAAAGAATATGGAACTGAAGTTCTAATCCACATGATCCCTCTCGTAGAATTCCTTGAAAACTCTTACTTCCTGTTTCCATGAAAATTCTTTGAAAACTCTTAGTTATTGAGTGGAAGAAGTGTGTTCTTATAACCCACTTTTAACCATCTAACTCTTACTCCCTGTTTCCCTGAAATTTCTTCCTCCAAGCATTTTTATTTTAACCTTTTTGTCAAGGGAGCACAATTTTCCAATAATGCTAAAAGTTTCTTCTCCTCCCATTGATCAGAGGTTTGCATCTCATAAAGTAGATCCGTCTTTGCTTACCCACCATTCCAAACAGCTGTGTATTCCACCCTTTTTTTTTTTTTTTTTTTTTTTTTTTTCTCTTTTCAACTTATGCAGTAAACCTTCATTCTCTAGCGACATATTTCAAATGGAAAGGGAGACAGTCCCTTACCTCAATTGGAGCATAATGGGAGAATGGTCCGATACCAGCCTAGGCAAACTTATCAAACAAAAGATTGGGAAAATTTTCTAGTTGGGTGCAAAGAAACATATCCAATTGACACATGATAGAGTTATCTTAAAGATTGGACCAAGTAAACGAACCTTGCCTTATAGAATTTCACAGATCAACCTGGTCCTATTACATTTTGTTTCTTGTAGGGTCACAATCAATGACTTTTCATGTAAGATTAGTTGTTTAACAAAAGCCCTTTTCTCAATGCCCCCCATTCCATGGACATTCGAATAGAGGAAACACACTGAACAACATTATGACTGCAGTACCACCAATAACCCAAATAAGCATCCTATGGAGCACACCTTTCTTACTGCCCTGCCCTCCACCATCATAATTTTTTTTAATTCATCTCTTCAAATTTCACATTTCTATCAGACCTTTTTTCTTTGAGTTCCCATACAATACCTGTTCTGCCATCCATGTGATGTTCTAATGCCCAAAATAGGTCCCATAGAATCTTCTGTATCGTATACTCGCTTTCCATGTTCCTTTTTCATCCATTGGAATTGTGCCCAATGGTGTAACGATGTCGCCACTGGTAATACTCTATAGCTGATTCTTTCTCTATTGCATATCCAACATCTTCATCATTACCTCATTGATAATCTCCCATATCCACCGGTAAAGAAATGGAGACATTCTCTTAGAGTGCAAAGTATCCTTTACTAGACCTGAGACTTCATGCCAAGTATTTGATCCCGTCTCTCCAAAACCAGCATCCTCAGATATATGACCATTGCAGCCATGGAAAATCACCTTTTGGACAAAAACTTATTTCTAATTGGGTGAGAAGTTGAACCGAATGCTTCGTAGCTATTGGTGGGTCTCACAAGGGGCACACTATGTACAACAAACCATTGCAGACTAGCATACTCGACGTAGAGATGTTAGACACAATATGATCATTAAATAAAGGGGAAACATTACTAAAAAGAACCCAATGAAATCATGACATGCAGAATATGATAGACCTATGAAGCCACTTGCAGATATGAGTTGGAGCATTTGCTCCATGTCTGACCTTAAAAGGATAGCCTGCTAACCTAGCAAAGTGTCTGCTACAAACTCTGCAGTAGACCAGGGCTCACGAGAAATTGGCGAGACGATATAGTGTCTATTCCACCAGCTGCTCGATAAGATCACCTTTATCCTGATGTGGAGTAGTCAAACTACCTCCGGGGAGTTTACTTGAAAAATCTGAGACTCTCGATGGTACAATATTAGCTGTATTGATAAGACATCCTGAGGAATCTCCGCTGTGTCATTGACCATGTGGGAGTCAGTCTGGTTGGCACGCCTCTCTACATCTTTTCTAGCAGATTCATTGTGACATGCTAGCTTGCAATTGGCCCCTAGTCCCTTCAAAGTACTACAGGCAAACCTCAAGGGGTTAGGCGAGCTGGCCAGGTACCCGCCTCGGAGACCCGAGTTTGAATCCCCCCTTGAGGCCACCCTAGGTATTTATATCCTGCTGACCCGACATGTGCTAACTTGGGGTGCGCATGTGCCCCTTGGATTAGGTGGGTGGATACCCAAGTTATAAAAAAAAAGTAATACAAGATGCAGGCGATGCGGGCATTGTTGTCTGGGAGGATAACACCCAGAGATTTAGACATTGTTGCCTTGGATAGGACACCTGTCGTAGGCATAATGATTCTTTGAGATGACATGGAAAGCCCATACCCCGGATAACTTGGAAGCTGCCACATGTTATATCCTTGAAATACACGGCTCGAGCATTATCGAGACCTGCCTTCCCCTCCTTATGGCACCTCATCTAGCGGCCTTGACACTTCACCCTATCGACCTGTCTCCTGTCCGCCATCCAACAACTCCCCACCCATTCTCAATCCTTATCCGTGCCAACTGTCGTCTCTCCAGCCATTCCATTATCCATGTATGTGTACTTCTTTAAATCTGAGTTGTGGTAGACTCTCTCCATAGATTCAGTTTACATCCTTTCCGACTGCTGGACAACATTGTCCCCAATAATCTTCAGGGAGGTCCTCCCGCCAATAGTAATAGAAAAGGCACTACTACCACATATGGATTGGATTTCCATTCCACCGTTCTTAGGACTTCATTTGTCCAACCATGGAGCAGAAGATCCTGAAGTCTTAACCCAAAAGCTACCTTTCATTTCGATTGTTCGCGGCCGTTTTCCATGTTTGCTGGGTACTAATAATTCTATGTTTCTTCCAACTTAAGGATATCTAGGGAATTTTTTTTTGATGTTTGCTTCCGTTTTATATGAGAAAATCTATAGGGTGAAAAGTTGCTTTGTATTATGATCTGTTTGTTTATAAATCTATCAGTAAATTCTAATATTTGACCAATGATGGAGCTTTTTGAACAAAATTACATCTATGACATTTTGAATGTAATCAACATGTCCAATCCCGATCGTAAAATAAGTGGGCCAATGCTAGCATAAACCATAAATATATGTTGAAAGATGAAATTAATAAATAAAGAGATCAACATGCCTATATAGAGCTGTTCATAAAAAGGAATGGTGTCGTCATTTATCCCTTGCTCCCCTCTTTGATTAAAACGACTAGAGGATAATAGTATTGTAGAATTCCATCTCCTTACGACACAAGCCAACTTGAATAAGATAGAAGACCAAGAGGTTGGGTGTTATGTTAATGACTTGCGCTTATGAGCTCTAGATCAAATTGCCATGCACAATGTATGGAGGGTCAACGATGCTTATCGCTGTCCACTGAAGGAGGAAGAGATAATCGAGAACCAGGTCGTAAGTGTGATGCTATAGAGGCCCCAATTTCGAACATAGATGAACCAAACCTTAATAAGGGGGAGGTATACGTGACCGATTGACTACGCCTTAAAGGACAACTCAAGTGAAGCAAGGAGAATTTAAATGCTTGCAATGTAAGGTAGCAGAGGCTATTGATCAAGTCGTTTAGGTATCTCCATCACTAGTAGATAAAGACCCAGACGCAGGAAAGGCAAAGGGAAGCAGCAGCTCCGTTTTTTCATAGCAAATTATTTCTAATGGTTAGATACGCACAATTATCGTTTGATGGTGGGAGCAAGGGGGACCTCATTTCACAAAAGATGGTTGACACGTAGAGATTGACAGAAGAGAACCATCCGAATCCTTTTAAGGTTCAATGAAATCCATGTTACTACTTACTACTTAATGTTTGATCTTTCTCTTTTGGAAAGGAGTACCAAGACGATGTGTGGTGTGATGTTGTTCTTGTGGATGGATGCCATATTTATTATGAAGGCAGTGAGAATTTGATAATGATATAGTGACAACGGGAAGAGGAATACCTACTCATTAATCAAGGACGACAAGAAGATCACTTTCCAACCAGCTAAAGATGGCTCTCAACTCAAGTCCAACAAGTGGGAGAGTAAGATCCTTTGAACATCATACAACATCGAGAATCCGACGTCAAGGGTCGAGTACCAAAGACCTAAAGCTAGCAAGTGCGGAAGCAGGACAAAGAGTATGCCATACTGTATGTGGTAGTCAACTTGACGTAGTCGGGTCTTCTCCAACCAGGGGAGGATGATGGAATGCATGATGAAGGAAGAGTGGGGAACTGTTTTGAAGGCCAAAATAGGGGTTGAAAGGGGGCAAAACAAGCCCAGAAAACAGTAAGTTAATGGGCAGAAATTGGGGGCTAAAACTGGGCACCGTTTAAAGACCCACTGGGCCCCAACAAAGGTGACCAAATGGGTCCTAAGATTGGCCTGGACTAAGGCCCACGTGACACTTTAAGCGGTGACGTGACCCAAAGATAGGGGGTTTCGTGTTGGAGGGGTCACGTGATCACTTAAAATGACCATGCGGCTTGGGGGTCTTGAGAATTCCATTGTATTGGATTTTTTCTTTTTACAATTGTAGGTCCTAAAAGATAGGGGGTCTCAGTGATTGAAACTTGTATGGATTTTTTATTTTTTATTATGAGAAATTCTCGAGTTGTACAAAACAGGGGATAATAATTAGTAGGTTTTTTCTGTTTCTATTTTAATTATTTAGAATTCTAGTTTAATTAGGAGTCTAAAGTTAGAAGTTTAGGTTTGTTTTTATTATAAATATGGGACTGGTCGAGATTTCTGGAGATTCTGAGATTTATTTTTAATAAAAAGAATGAGAGTTTGAGAAAGAAAAAGAGATCGAGATCTCTAAGATTTTCTGCTGCTATTTCTCGAGATTTTTGATCCTCTACCGACTGCTGTGAATAGTCTTATTAGACTATTTGATTGCCTCTGTTATCTAGAAATTACATCTGAGATTGATTGGAGTATTGTGGGTTCAGGTTTGTGATGCTGTGGTTGACTTCATGAATATACTTAACTGCTGCTATCTAATTCATATATTGCTGTTGCAGAGGTTATGTTTCCTGCTCTTTTGGTTGTTGAATACTCATCTAGAAAACGGTTTATACTCAGATATTCATACTCTCCTATTTAATTGATCCAACGTAAGGATCTTTCCCCATCCCACTCTCCATCCCTAAAACTTAATCTAGATGGAACTTGAATTTCCCAAATCTTATGCCAACTAGGACGATAAGACACATATCTAGTGAGAAAATTAGAGGACTTCACCGAAAACATCCCTTTAGTACTTGGGCTCCACAACCGAAGGTCTCTAAGCGTTGAATTCCTGCTTGTAGCATTAAAAATCTGCAATAAAGACTCCATAGAACTCTCTTCCTCTTCCTTCAAATTCCTTCAAAGCCTTATATCCCAAACCACCACACCATTAACCACTTCAAACATCTCAGCAATATAAGTTGTTGGAAGGACCTCAATTCGGTATATTTCCTGAAACTTGCCCTTCATCCCTATATCACAGCATCAAACATCGTTCCAAAATTTAATCTTACCCCCTCTTTCCCAACTAAATTTGATACCCTCCAAAAACTGCACATACACTGAACAAATACTCTTCCACCAACCCGATCCTCTACCATGCATCTTCGCAAATTCTGAATATCAACAAATCACCATATTCTTCCTTAACTACTTGCCGCAGAGATGGTGCTCCTCATGACAATCACCAAGCCTCCATAACCACTTTCCTAGGAGCGCGTTAGTAGCGTCTGCCAATTTCCGAATACCCAACCAACCATCTTTCTTATCCAAACTAGTCTCCCATGTAATCAAATGAAACTTCTTCTCTTCTTTTCCCCCTTCCCATTGAAAATCCCTGATAATCTTATCCATTTTGTTCACAATAGCAACCGACGCTTTGAACATAGACATATAAAACAGGCAAAATAGGGGAATGAGGGTCAATCTTCCCCCATAACTCAGCAGTCTACTCTTCCATATAGCATCTCTTCTCAAGCCTTGACCGGCTCCTAAAGGTTCTTTTTCTGAATTCCATATAGCATCTCTTCAATCTGGCACCCAATACTCTCGGCAAACATCTGAATATTATGCTGATTAGCTTTGATACCATAAATCTTAGACTTATGCAGATTTACCTTCTGACCAGAAACCGCTTCATTAATAGTTGGAATATCCTTTACCTATCTCCACACCTGCTCCCACCCTTTGTGTGCATCTCCTCTCAGTATGCTGCACCAAAAATGGATCCTCTCCGCGTGCAAGTTTGCACAGGCACTACATTTGGGCTGTTTATGCCGTATTGCATCCTAAAAAAAAAGAATATCCTTTACCCTCCTGAAGATCCTCATAACCATCTTGGCAAAAACCTATCATATCAACTGCATATTGCACATGAGTAATCGTAGGCCTAGTTCTAGTAACCATAAAGCTTTTCATTCGATTTAACTCCACAACTTTCATGAACAATCCATTCAGAGCTTCAACAACTATGTTAAACAGCATAGGCAAGAGGTCGACAACTATGTTAAACAACATAGGCGGGAGGAGGTCCCCTTGCCTTCATCCCCTTGAACTCTTAAAATGCCCTTTAGGAACACCATTAATGAGAATCGAGAACCACACAAAAGAGATACATCCATGAATCCAACCTGAAGCGCCAAGAAGCGTGTAGTAGGTTGAAAGCGGGAGCGTCATTAAAAGCTTAAAATTGAATAGTTTTATGGTCAGAAGCAGGTGCGAGATTCCGAAGCGGGAGCGGCACACTAAGAGAAGGTTCCTGCTACTAGGAATCCACCCTCTTTGTCTTTCTCCAAAATCCATTCTTTCCTTCATATAAGGAACCTCAATGATTATCATATAACTTCTCCATATCTATCTTCCACACTATATCCGAGTTATTGCTTTTGCTAATCGAGTCCACAACCTCATGCTGTATTAACCACATCAAGCAACTGTCTACCTTCAATGAATGCCCCTTGCGGTTTGAATTTGACAAAGTTCATCACCTTATGAGGTCTATTGGGGACCACCTTCGTAAGTATCTTATACACGTTGCCCAGTGAACTAATCGGCCTGAAGTTGCTTATCTATTCCTATTCCACGTTTTTGACTTTTGGGATCTGAGGTCACAAAAGTTCAATTCACAATTAGATACATCCTCCCCTGATCATAGAACTTTGTAAACATCTCCACCATCTCACCTTTGATATCCTCCCACATACATTAGAAAAATTCTATAGTAAAGCCATCTGAATCCGAAGATTTATTATTCCCACTTTTCATAATCACATTCTTTAGAGGCTTTGGAAATTTTTTCTTCTAATCCCTTGATCAGTTCTCTTCATTAACCTCTTAAAGTTAATCCCATCTAACACCGGTCTATTTCCTTTCTTTTCCTCATAAGATCATTATAGAATCTAATTATCTCATCACTGATCTCCCCCACATTCGTTACCCATCTCTCTCCCCCCCCCCCCCCCCCCCACTTTGGGGCTCGAGATGTAGTTTCTCTTATTTCTGGCATTCGTCATCGTATGAAAAAATTGTGTTCTTATCCCCCTCCCTAATCCAATGCAACTGGGATGTTTGTTTCCAAAGAACTTCCTCTTCCAAGCATTTCTATCTTCAAAGCAATTCAGACCTATAATTCTTCCTGATAGAGCTCTTGATTCCTCCAGCTCATCAAGAACCTTAACCTCCTTAAGAATGAGCTCTTTCACGTTCCCCACATTCCCAAATTTCTCCCTGTTCCATTGCTTTATTTTATCCTTGCACTGTTTGAGTTTGCACGCAATTTTTGACACTGGATTCCCCTATGTCTGAATTTCTTTTCACCACCCTCTTAATTTATCTTTGAGCTCATCTTCCATGAGCCAATCACATTTTCAAATCTAAAGGGCTAGGACCTCCATCCCTAACAGGACAGTTGAGAATGATAGGGATGTGATCTGAAGTAGGTCAGGGTAGCCCTTCCAGGACAACATCTGGGTACATGTCCCATCCAATCACTGGAACAAGAACAAGAAACCTGTCTAACCTACTCAGCGAAAGCACATCTTGTAGACTAGACCAGGTATATAATGCCCCCTGCATATCAAATTCCATTAGACCACACATATTGATGAAACTCCCAAACTCTGTCATACCCACTCTTTTCCTTCCAAGCCTTTCATGATTGAATCTGACAACATTAAAACCACCCCCACTCACTCCTCTACACACCCACACCCCTGTGTGCATCCCACCTAGACGCCATACCACCCATTTCAATTCGACAATTCTCTTTGTGTTCCTCCTCCACTGGTCCATAAACCCTCATGAAAGCCTATGCCATTCCATCCCTTCCATTTTTGAGAACTGAAATCGAGAAATTCCCCACCCCTGTTTCCTTACCATCCAATACTGAGCATCCCAGGGTACAAGGATACCTCCCGGAGCTCCTACTGAGTCGAAACTGACCCATCCCCATCTATTTCCACAAAAAAATTGATCAAGCCTTTCGAACATCAGTATTCCTCCACTCCGTCTCTTGAAGTGTCACCGAGACCAGTTTATTACTCTTTATCACCTGTTTCACAATTTTTCTTCAGATGGCACAAGCCCCTCACATTCCAAGACAAAATCTACATATCAACAACAACCCAAACAACTCCCAGAAAATAAAACCCTCTATTTTCCTTGTATCTTATCCTTTTTCATTGGATAAGCCCCATTCAAGATTCTGTAGTTCCTTCCTACCTTTGCCTTTACTTGCCGAGGGTTTTGTTTTTCTTTGTTTATCAATTGCCACAAACACTGATCAACCTCTGACCCTTTATACGTCATTCCATGTTCCTTTCCAATATTGATAATCCTTTCAGTTGCTTTCTGCTTATTTTTTTTCAGTTTCACTATTCTGATCTCCTTACAATTCCTCTTCCAATCTATCCACGAACTTCTTAACCATTTCTCCAAAGGCACTGTAATTCGATTCCTCCTCTCCCTGCAAAGTATAGATCTATTCAAAGGGATTGGACTACAATTTAAAGACTCATTATAGTTCTCACTCCACATATTACAATACAAAAAACCCAATTTCTCTAATTCAGTAGATTCAAAACAATCTTACCTAGTTTAACAGAATCTAAACTAACAAGACCTTGCCCAAAAGTATCATGTGTAAATAGTACCTGTTGGCCGAAGGCCGAAGCCAAATTACCTGAAAAATTGCAGGTACCCATCCTCAAATGAAGAGAACATGCAGGCTGAGACTTTGCACCTGGTGTGTGAGAAGACATGGGACATCTCACGGTTTTCAGAACCTTCACTTCCACCCAGTTTCTCAGAAGCACAACCCCTATCCGCATGTAAGTTGTCGATTAATCCATAGATGGGCTTGTCACCTCTACTCTCATGGGCTGACTTGACCCGACATCACCACAGAGGATCTGGTCACGTCCCGTCGGTGTGGAGTTGCCATGAAGCCCAACCACCGTATCTTCAGCCAAAGATCCCTTTGCAATAGAGTTCTTAACACGTGCCACCGATTCAATGCGCTCCTTTTCATCCAAAAGAACTCCTGATGACCCCTAGCCTCATGTGCCTTGGATTCCGTTCTAGTCATAATGGCATGGGATCCGCTATTATCAGAAGACATTGATTTTTCCTCCTCTCTCTGATTCACCTCCCCACGTTTCAATACACCTCATTCGACCTGCCCCTCTGTGTCAGCGTCCTCTTTACTACCGTCTCCTCAGCTCTTGGATTCTCGAACCCTCCAGATTCTTTACCAAATCTGAGAAAAAAGATTTGATTTGTATCCAACAAGGAAGATCCTCCACGTGTCGTTTCAAAGAGCATTGAGTCAAATTGCTTGCCCTTCTAAGGGCTATAAAAGGAAAATAGCTGTTTATACCCCAATTCAAAAATTTAACCAGACCGCTTCTTTCCAGATTTCTCTCCCATAATCTCGTCGTTGACATTGCCCTCTCCTGTAGTGATGCCGTTATCGAGCATTTTCAACGCCTGAAAATTTGCTTGTGATTTCTCCTCCTCTCCTTTGCCAGAGCCACAATGCCGCCATGCTGTGGAGGAGGCTTTCGTCCTCGTCGCCGTCTCCTGTTTGATCCTGTCACTGGGATGACTGACCCCATCATCGATGAAATTCTCAGCCCCCGTCTCCCGATTAACTAGGAGGTCATCTGCAGGCAGTACTTTGCTTGCTGCTGTGTATTTACGACAACAAACGAGTTTTCAACCTGATTACTGACCAAAATCCCTTCCTCCCCCGTCTTGAGTTTAATGAAAATCTGGTGCCACAGCCCATTGATCCCCACGTCTCCACATCTCGGGATGTTGCTCCAGTGCTCCCCTCGGACCAAATTCGTGCAAACCTTGTCTTAGTTAAGGCACAGGTCCCTCTAACAATCCTGATGAACATCCCACAGCAGCAGCCAATCCTACTGAACACTTCGGTGGTCCAGGCATAGAGAAGGGGGGGGGGGATCACCCTTAGCCACACCCCGTGGCCATCCTTTTGAAGCCCGCGCCCTCCTTCGTCAATACTTCAATGAAAGCACTCAACCTCCTGCTACCCCCCCAATAGAAAATTCTTCTTTTTGCAAGCTTCATCGAAAAGGAGAAACTCTCCCTCCGTGAAAGAGAGAAGAATTTTTTGTTTTGAAAGTTAAAGATACTTGGGTTTTTTTTTCGCCCCATGTTTTATGTAAGAACTCATGTATTTATGTTGATGAAGGGTAGTTGCTTTTAAATCTCACAATGAGTCCAAGATTCTCTTTACTTTTACCATATCACTTCCCTGTAATGTCTACACAATATAAAGAATCTTGCTTCATCGTGTCGTTCTTTCTGGTGGCCTCAGGAAAAGTAGGTCCCTGGTGTTCCTTCGATACCGGTGGTGGCCCTCTAGATGATCCCCCCCTCTGATAAAATTATGATTGTTGGCCACAGGCCAAGGGCCACTCCCGTTATCTCTGACAATCTTAGCCTGATGAACATGATTTCCAGCCTCTTTTTCTCATTCTCCACATTCTTTCATGATACTTTTACCTTTGAAATTAATCTTAGCTCGATGAACATTATTTCCAGCTTCTTTTTCTCTATCTCCACATTCTCTCATGATACTCTTACCTTTGAAATTCTTCCCCACTATCTGTCAACCATTCTGCAAATCCTGATACTGCTGATAGAGGAGTTTGTCCTCTCTCCTTGATCCCATTGACCTTTTTTTTCCATCTTCCTTCACCAGTTTGCCATTCTCCTTATGTTCCCGCAAATCGAATGACGACAGATTATTCTCCAACCAAAGTTTAGATTATAACGCCGATAACACAACCAATATCTAGTCTGTATGACGATCGAAGAAGGAACTCTAACCTTTCCAGACTCAAAAGCCCCACGTCTCTCATTACTCCACTCACCTCTCGTCATCGTCCTCTCACGAACCATTGTTACTGATGCAAATCAGAATTCAAATAAGACAATTGAGAAGAAAAATATATGTGCCCACAGACTAAACATCAGGAAAATTTTCCTATTAAATGAAAAATATATTGTATTTGTTCTGCTTCATTTTATAAGAAAATTGTTGCCCAAATAATATTCAACCACACATCAAGGAAACATAAGAGGATAATTTGAATAAAAAGAATTACTGGCAGTCAAGTTCACGGAGGCAACCTTTTACCGGATTGGAGATCCTTTTCAAGCTCATGAAATCCAAATTCTATCTATATCTTTTTCACGAGGTGTCAGGTTGGTAGTGGGCGAGGTTTCTTGGGGAAGCCCATTATTATTAGATATTTCTAATGTGTCCAAATACCTTAAATTTTCATCCCATTATTTTGAATTTTGAATTAGGAAAAGATATCGTGAAAATCAGGCTAATGGATAAGATCGAGATTAATGGCAGTTATTACTTCAGACCACCTTTGGATGGTGATCCAATGTTGATTCCTTGTTGGATATGTTTCCCGAAGCTTCTGATGTGTCGTTTCGAAGAAGCTAACTTGAAAGCCATAGCCAGAGCAATAGGTGGTGTCTTAGTGATTGATCCTAATATTAAGAATTTTATCAAGTTCTGGGAGGCTGGGTGAGAATATGGATTGGGAAGGGGAAATATGGGTTTTGGCAAAAAATCTTTTATGAATATGTCCATGTGCATTGCTCTGGTTGTAAGAAACAGGCTCATGAATTGTCGAAAGGTAAGTTTAAACAAGAAATCTGAGGGTTGATGATGATGTTGTACCTGAACCAGAAATTAATGTTCTTAAACGGAATGGGAAGGTTCAAAAATGGTTTGGCGGAAGAAACAACAGGTGGATGAGGTCACCAAAGAAACAACGGTGGTTGATATTCCAAATTGGACTTGGATCCTACTAAGGAAAATGCCAAATTTTCATGAAATCTTATGGCTTTTCCCGAACAGAAAGAACCTGAGAAAATTTTCTACGTTCACGTTCTTGTAAGATTAATGATGCTGTGCAATTGACTCCCTTCAGTGGCTAGGCTTTTAAAAATATTGAATAACGAAATTTAGTGGCTTCGTATGCTTTTCGGTCTCATTCTTGAGTTCCTGAAACTCTTCCAGACTGTATTAACTATGAAGGAGATAATGAGGATCAAATTGGAGATAAGGAGCAGTTAGCTGCTACTGACAATGACTTGAGAAGTTTCTAATGATGATGTTGATAAGAAGAAAACTAAAAGGAAGAGGAGGGGAAGGGAAGCATCATTCTTTTATTCACCGTGGCCTCCATGCACGGCAAGATTGAAATACCGCTTAAAAACTCTTCTGTTAATGGTTAGTGCAATTGTGTGGAAAGTGAGAGGAATCATGAGTTGTCATCTTATAGCAATGAAACAACGTTAAATCTTATGTTCATCGTCTGTTGGGACCTACGGGTAGAAAACGTCACAATATAATTACATTATCTAGGTATCTTCATTCTAAGAAGTTTTTATGAATATCTCGTATGGGGTTTTCAGTACAATTTGTTTATTTTTGTTGGGTTTGGAGATGAGAATCGGGTTTTACTTCTTTTATCTAATCCTCCAAACCTTACTAATGTTATTCTCAATGGATTGCTTTTCAACTTTACTTTGTTAGACCGGAATATTCTATTGATCTATGCCAATTATTATGGATAGAGATAGAATCCTCCACATCATCAAATGATTATTTAATGGTTGTGGGAGATTTTTAATGTCGTATTATCTAATTTTAGAGATAATATGGATGCTATGGCCCTTATAGATCTTGGTTCAGTGGAAATACATTTACTAGGTGCAATAATAGCTCTGGCCGGAAAAGAATTTCAGCTAGGTCGGATGGTTGTTTGGTTTCAACTTCTTGGATAAATTCTCTTGGTATGCCTGTTGTTAATCATCTCCTTCGTATTTCATCAGCTTATTGCCCATTGTCTATTAATAATATTCCAGATACTAGTTAGCATGCAGAAGCCTTTTAGATTTTGGAACATTTGGACTAAAAGTTGTGAGTTTCTTAAGTTGTTCACAACTCATGGAAGGAAAGAGCGGACGGCTCTCCTATATGTTGAGTCTTTGCCAAGTTTAGCTCTTCTAAATGCTGAGTCTGTGTGAAGCTTAAACGACTGAATTCAGATTTAAAGAAATCGAGCCACAAGGGTGTCACATATTACCATTTTAATTTTCATATAGTTAATGTATTGTTTTTGTTTTTTCTCTTTAATAAAATGGACGCTTATTACCTTTACTGGGGGAGGTTTTTTTTTTTTTTTTTTGTATTATAAAGACCACAATGTATGTATTTTACTTTTAAGACCTTTTTATATTATTCCCATATAGTTTCCAATTTTTTAAGACTTTTTTTTGTATTTAAAAAAAAAAAAATTCAAAATTCAATATGCCATTGCATATACGAGTATGCGAATTGCATATGCCATGGCATATTCAAATCGCATATGCCATTTGACAGCAATGATACATATTCAATCGCATATGATATATATATATATATATATATATATATATATATATATATATATATATATATATATATATATATATATATATATATATACACACACACACACACACACACTCTTTCCAAAAATGATTATGCAAAGCCCTCTTACTGGCGCTCGAAACTATGTTTATTGTTTTTTTGTTTGTTTTTTTTTTCTCTTTTTAAATTCTCTTTTCCTAACCATTATTATGGATTATTTTATTGATTGCATTTGTGGTAGGTCTATCCTGTTGCGCTTGATTGCAATAGGCATACGATTAGTTTGTCCGGAACCTTTCCCTATGTTGGCAACTTTAGTCTCTTTTCCCTGTTGTCAAGCTTTTCATGAGATACTAAAAAAAAAAACAAGCCTAAAAGTACCAACCTGAAAGCTGTATGTCCCAGATTGACTTAGCTTCTTTTGGCTTAATGACAGAATACTGTGAGAATTACCTAATTATCAAGTTTGCTTCCCATTCTAGAGTTCGAACTATCTTCCATTTTTTATATAGAAACAGAAGTATATGACTCCTTTGTTTATTTGTTTTTCAGGTTCTCAACTCTACAGAGAAACCAAAACCCAAAACAGCACGAACTGGTGAATTGAGTGCCGTGACTAAGGTTGGGCAGCAATGCCCATCTTCTCAGGTTGTCAACCACCCTCTCCGTGGACCTACCGCTAGATCTGACACCGCAAAGACATCTCAAGCCGGGAAGCTTCTTGTCCTCAAAGCGGTCCGAGAGAAGAATGGTGTCTCTACTACCTCTCCTACTGCCAAAGATGGTTTGAGCCCTACAAATTCTAGCGGAGTTGTGAATAACCGGCTTGGTGGTGCAGCCCCTTCTGCTGCATATACTGGTTTCAGGGGCCACAAGAATCCCAAGCTTCCTGCTGACCACAAGCCTGCTGCTGCTTCTTCAGTGATACAGATGTGCATGGATAAAAAACCGCTGTCCCAGGCTCAAAACCGGAGCGATTTCTTTAATTCTTTGAGGAAGAAAACTTCTGTAAACCATTCTTCGACTGCTACAATTCCAGAATTAAGCCCACCTGTTGTGAACAAGTCTGGCGAACAACAGATAGAGGTTGCTTCTGTCAGCCACGAGAATGATGTGTCTCCAACATCAGATTCTGGTTTGGAGAATGCGAGCAGTATGGCTGGCAGTGTTGAAGAGCCGGAGAGAATTCTGAATGAAGGAGAAGACAAGTGTTCGAGTTCGGATGAAGTTGTTGATCCGGATGAGGAAGAGGCAGCATTTCTGCGGTCACTGGGATGGGAAGAAAATGCTGCTGAAGAAGAAGAAGCCCTGACAGAGGAGGAGATCAATGCATTCTATAAGGAGGTATAGTTATCCTATCACAATTGAGTTTTAGCTACCGGCCGTGTTTCAACTTTTTAAAATCAGGAAACAAAGATATCCCATCAGATATGATGGGACCAATTCTATGTTCAGTTTTACTGCCAATGGGGCATCCCAATTGGTGTTCGAATAATAAAGTAGCCCAGGGGCAGTTCTGTAATGTTTGCCATATGAAGAAATTAGTTTATTCTCTCTCTCTCTCTCTCTCTCTCTCTCTCTATTTCTCTCTTTTTGTTGGATGGGTAAGGTGGGATCGAACCTGAGACCTTCAGGTTGAATCCCAGTTTATCCATCAGAAAGGGCAGGAGTTTTAGGTAACTGTTACTACCACACTCACACATGTTACAGCCACATCAATTAACTGAAATTATTTGTAACACGCCCTCTACCTACACACTTATTAATAAAACAACACCATCTCTGCTCTTCTTTATCTTCTCTTTCCTCCTGTGAGAAAAAGGCCCAGCTACCGTACCTTCTCTTCTCGCCTGAAAAAGAGGGAAGTTTCAATGAAGTTGAACGGTTCTTTATCCATTCAATAATCCTAGTTTTTTTTTTCCATCTTTCTTCTTCCTCAGCTCTGAAGATGGAGTTCCCTTTCACTACAATCCACCTTCTCTTCATCTTTTTCTTCACTACCACCATTTCCGCTCTCGACGTCATCTTCAACTCATTCAAAGCCACTGATCTCAACCTCATTGGCAACACCCAAATCAAATCATACGACTAGCCGACGATTTCCAACAAGTTCTCAGTCTCTGCGCATGATTCCTCACCACGATCCACTTGACCCAAAACAGCGGCACCACATCTGTCATCACACAGATTGGGAGTGCTTTGGACATGAGTAATGGCCAAAATGTCTGTGTCTGGTTCAAATCTGATGGTGCCCAGATTCAGATCAACGTCATGGTCACATCCACAACAATTTCATTTGGAAATCCGGTAGGATGGCTGATGGAGGCTACTGGTTGAAGAAGATGGCTTGGTTAGTGTGTAATTAAAAAGGAGAAAAAAAATGGTGTGAATAAGATACGAAAAATGGGGTGAATTTTCTGTTAAGTGAGGTGGGTATAACATAAGTTGGTGTGTTAGCATGTCCCTATTATAATCTTTTTTGACCACTCCTCTGAACAGAAGCAGCATATATTTTCAAATGAAAAACCTCTCTTGCACTGGATGGTGTTATAATCAGGAATGGTGTGGGCATTTCTTGTTGAGGTACATTTTGGTTCCTTGGCCACCTATTGAATGTGTCCATGAAATAAATAAATAATCGACTAGGAGCCAAACTGACTACTATTAAATTGCTTTGGCAATTCATGTCTTCTATAAAGAAGCATGCATCAAGAGTACTTACATTCATTCTCTCATTTATAGGGCTAGTTTTTTAAGTTCGACTGAGCCGACTGTTGAAGAGTGCTTTCTTTCTGTATGAAACCTTTTTTTTTTTTAAATTTAATGTTGGATGTTTTCTTGCAGTACATGAAATTGAGGCCGTCTTCTAAACTCGGCCAAGGGTTGCAACAAGTGAAGATCGCCCCGCTGGAATCACATATAGGCAGCTTGGTTGCGGCCGCCTCTGGGTTAAGCTCAATTGATGCAGAAGAATCTGAAGCAGCATGATTACCAAATTTTTATCTTACTGACTTAGAGAGAGGTTTTTTGTTTACTCCTGATGATATAGAGAGTTAAAAGTCAAGAGTAGTGAGTGGGGAGGGGGTGTTGGGTGGAGAAGAGAGCGGAAGGCTTCATTGTTCCCTTTTTTTTGGCCAAAATGAAATGTGCAATAAGTTTACACCTTTCAGTCGGCTTGGCGATATGTTCTGCCTTCTATCTTAACTACAGGGGTTTTCAAGGAGAGTATTTTGGTAAATAGGGTTTTTTTTTTTTTTTTTTTCAGCTGTCCGAAAAAAGATTTATGGCATTTTTATTCATATAAGGAGAAAAAAAGGTCCTTTAGTTGATAATGATTTTGTTTTTTTAATGGGTTTTTCATTAAGCATAAATTGTTTCCCCCAAGTGGTCATTGGACAGGAAGAATCTTGCAAAAGCTATGGCCCAAAAAAGCCAAAATAGAAAAATAAAATGTAGTAGATATTTGTTTTGCTAGTCTACGCAATTAACTGATGTTTTAAACCTACCCAATCCATCCTATATTGATAGGTTAAAAAAAAAACAAAAAAACCACTGTACCTTGCCACCATCTAATAATTGTACATGCCCATGCATCCAAGCAGTTGAATTGATGAGTGACTGCTTACCTTGGATCATAGAGGAGAGAGACCAATATGAAGACCAACGGACAATTGTGCACTGATGCCCATGCTCAAACCTTCATTGATCATCTAAGAGGGGACTGATCGGATGTTTATGAACATCCGATGACTGCTATGTTTGGGCTGTACATCAATCAATGGTGACTCATTATACATGTTTGTAGGCATCATAAACATTGTTTATCCTCGTCCCATCTATTTTGGGTTTGTCTTTGTGAGGCTAATTTTACACCTTTGTTTTATATCAAACTTTGCAATCCTTAATGTCACTTCCCATTGCTTTCATCTTGGTATTCACTTGCTTCATCTTCTCCTACTTTTGCTTGTAGGGACTCAACCTTTCGTACAAGAATTGCTTATTACCTACTTTCAACAAAAATGTTCAAATCACACTCCTAAGTAATATTTTGTAATTTTTTTTCTTCTTTGTGTTGTCACTCTCAAATGTTTTCTTATTCATTTCTAATTTTATCCATCTTATTATTTTACACACCCTTAACATCCACTTCTTAAACCCATGTACTACTTTGTCATTTTTGCACAATTCAACATTTTGTAAGATATAGTACAACAACTCTTCGATGGTATAATACTTGCTTTTTTTTTTTAATTTCCATCCTATTTGCATTAATTTTATTTGAGATGTCCTCCAATCGACTATTTGATTGTTAAGTATAGTCTTAATATTGAAAACTAAGGTAATGTGGCACTACATGGTTATTCATCTTAGCTAAATCTTCCTTGGAGATTATCATGTTCACTAAAATTATTCCTTGCGGATGTCTGAGTTAACATTTGATTCGAAAAGGCCCGTATTAGTACATAGGAATCAAAATGGCCAAGTAAGTGGACTTACCCTAATAAGCACCTAATCCTCCCAACTTATAGTCACGGATGGATAAATTTGACTTGGACTTGGGAGAACTCCTAACTCTGACATACCCGAACCTCTGGGATACTGAATCCGTATGAAGTTTGACCGAGCCACTCAGTTTAGTAAGTAACTGGAAATTAGAATCTAGATGAGGAGTGACATTCCATGACTTAGCTCTGAAAGCTTGAAATTTGATATTTGCCTAAAAATTTGCTTTGAATCTAAACCATCAAGAGTTAGATGGTGTAATGACCTGGATTTTTTTGCCAAGGTTTAATCGTTGACTTTAAGGAGAATACGGCTATGATGAGTAACCAACCTTGGACTCCTGTTACGTGGCCTCGGGCCCACCCTTTTAGATAGGCCTATGTATCGAAAATATTAAATTCAAAATTCGAACCCAAGGACCTAATTAGGCCTTTTTAAAGTAAATAAATAAATGAATAATTTATATGTATATAAATTTTTGTAAGTGTATTAGTGGTGCTAGATGTACCCATATATTTTGTGTGGTAGCCACCAACAAGAGAAAAATCCCTTTTTAACAACAATAATAATATTAATAATAATAATGAATTTCGGATTTGAGATTGGAGTGCACTAGCTAGCACTCGAATCGTGGTGCAAATGAGTTGCTTAGGCAACTTCCTATTCTACCACTCCAATCCATACCCATAGATGGATAAAAATTTGGGTGTGATGACACCAAATCTGGAGCCACCTCACAACCACCCCTATCTTTAGAAGTTTTAGAGCCCATAGGACTCTTGCCTAATTGGGCAAGAGTCCTTTTCTCTCAATCCGTGCTTCCTTTTCTCTCAATGTCAAATCTCCTTCCCTCCTTAAGTTCACAACGATCTAGAGCAGCCACCTCCATTCTCTATCTGCTTCTTGTCCTTCTCCTAAGCTAGTCACCGAATCCACCATTCATATCTCATCCTTCTCCTAAGCTAGTCACCGAATCCACCATTCACATCTCATCCTTGCCCATGTCGTCGCCCCAACACCCTACTTTATTGCCTGTTAACCCTTAATACATGAGCACAAGTTGATGCACAAGAAGCCCATATGTAGCAAAGCCACAAATCACCACTTATCAGCTCCTTCTTCAAACAGCCATTAAACCATTTTCCTTCACCAAAATAATAGCTCACAACACTTCTGTGCCATACATCCACGAACCCCCAAGCACACCAATTTTTTCTTATTGCACAACTGCCATAAAGCAGCCCACATATCAACCACGTTCTCGCCCATCTCCACCCCGAAATATCGGCAACAAGGGGGTCCACTAACATCAGATCGCCATCACCACTTCTTTCTCTCACCATCAATGTAGAATCCTCGGATCGTTGCTTCACTTTGTTTCCTGTATAACACCGAACCATAAAAACTCTTCGCTTTTCCTCAAATATTATCTTCTTAGTGCAGCCATTGAACCGATTGTATACCTTCATCTTTCACCATCGATCTTGCACCATCGGTTCACAGCCCAAATGAGCAGTGCTGCCATTATAACAGCCACCAAATGACCACTTTGCCTCCTCTGTTGAAGCCGCACCATCGGAAGTGCGCCCCAAGCACCACCACTACCACCACACGAACTACGAACACCACTTGCAGTGTTTAAACAAGCTTCAACAACTAAGTGTTATATACGGAGGCGATTTGATCTGGTCGAAGAATACGAGTCGCCACGGCACGTTGAAAATCTGAACTACGCCATCGATCCTTCATCAACGGATCGCAGCCCAAATGAGCAGTGCTGCCATTATAACAGTCAAGAAACGACCACTTTGCCTCCTTGGTTGAAGCCCCACCATCGGAGCTGCACCCCGAGCACCACCACCACCACACCAACTACGAACACCTCTCGCGGTGTTTAAACAAGCTTCAACAACTAAGTGTTGCAGCATACACGGAGGCAATTTGATCCGGTCGAAGAATCCGAGTTACTGCGGTGTCGAAAATCCAAACTACTCCAACTTGAACCGCCGCAAAACCAACCATTTACGCTTTAACATGTGGGTGCCCTTTTATCTTTCTTCAATCTATTCACTTTTAAAACATGATTGACTTAGTCATAATTATTGAAACTCGATACAAAAACTCAAAAATTCATGTGTTTGCACCCTTTTTATAGATCATCGCGTATACACTTATGCCTGTGTGTGTAGCCGTTGGCCATCACTTTGACAGAATGCATCTCAAATCTATTCTGTAGGTATATTATATATTCTTAATATATTATATATAATATGTGTATGTTGTGTATATCTATATATAAATTTTCACAAATAGATCAATAAGGTGTACACAATTGTGCAACTCATGTCCCAAATTTGAACCCGATGAACCTCCTTCTCTTTTTTCTATCTCGTGAAGATTATAATTAAAGGTCTTTTAATTATATAAATATGTGTGTGTATATCTATATATATGGACATGAATATTCTATTAGTGACTAACACTCAAAACCTCAAATCACTAATTTCTTTTTATACAAACCTAATCTCAACAGTACAAGTATGGTAAAAATGCCCACCTCTTTGATAGCTTCCCTTCTTAAAACATGTCCTATAATTTAGAGAATCTCTTTGGCCTTAGGATTATAGTATCACAAATCTTAATAGAAGACCGTCATTTATTACATTTGATTGGAAACATCTTAGTCTTTTATTTGAATCCTTAAAGAGCGCCCATGGTCCTCTTTACCTTTGACTCAATCCATGATCTTTTGAATGTAGAAAAATAGGCCTAAGGCCCTCAGTTAGGAAGCTCACAGGTCCATGACCCTAACCTTCATGCAAGAGCCTAAGGCCCTTTAGTAAATTTAGTGAGGACCCTTCAAGTGAAAGTATCAAGCATGAGGCTTTTTAATACAGTGTACTAGATCTTAGGCCTCATATTGATTACAAACCTGATTCACTGTCAATGCCCTTTGATCAAATGGTGTGAGACCCGCGAAACCAAATACGGGAGTGACCCAGGACTCTTAGTTTGAGTCATCAATTACTAATATGGTTAAAATAAACTCTTAAAAGTTGATGGGTCTATTCATGTGGGCCTTTTTCTATTCATGGACCCTTAATGGGCCTAGATACTCCAAGTAACTAAACGAGCATTTTGAGAAACTGCAGACCAAACTTTAAGGATGGGCTTAACCCGCCTTCTAAATTCAATTGATGCATCATTTTTCCATGCTATGAGGCATGTGGTACACTGATGATCATACGATGAGATGATCTTGATCATGAATTGATGATTGTTCAGTTAATAGTTTAAATGATCAAACCAATAGTGGAAATCATGGAAGACCCAAACACCCATTACACTGGTGACATCGGTAGGATTACATTATTTAAAACTCACATTCATGTTAAAATACATGTATCGAATATTCGATGGTTTATAAGTGATTCAATCATACAAAGACTAAATCTTATCAGAATCACGTAAATGACTAGTCTGCTTTCATCAAATCGAGAAAATCGATCTAAAGTAAATAGTCTATCATCATGTTGTGACACACATCATAGGGTTAATATCGATTTACACGTGACCTCTTTATCTCTCTCCTTTCGCGATAAGTAGAGTTCCCTAAGAAACTCTAAACCACTTTCTTGTCAGGATAAGACCTTGGGTCTCTATCCAACATCACGAGTCAAAGTTTGACTTAGGTCCAAACTACTGACTTTTGATCAGTTCATTAACCCTTTTCTTCGTATACGTTACTTGTTGACTTTTACACGACTTATTAATAGTATAAGTTTCTTTTATGATTAGGCTCCAATTGTCGAAATATGTTGTTGGAGTTATATAAGATGTATGTATTATTAAGTGTTTTCATCGGCACTATATTATATCTATATTATAAAAATACGATAGGGCATATATGTGATATGATAAAATAATAAGATACGATACTCGACTTTTAAGCCTTCTTCATGGTAGGGTTCCTTTCATGGTCATGTAAAACTTAGAATGTAGGCATTCATGTATGGATGCAACACTTCTATGTGAGTATGAGCTGCCACAAGAAGAACATCCTGATTACTACGGAACCCGCCTCTTGAAAAGTGTGGTTTAATGAAGTTTATCACACCATGGCCCACTTTAAATTTAAGTTGTCTGCAGATGATAAGAAAATACAAATATGATAAGATATAAATATGATAAGATACAGATATGATAAGATACACTATGAAGGCTAGTTGTTAACGCCCCCAGCCCCCAGCCCCTGGCCTCGCATGCCCGATGGCT
This sequence comes from Chloranthus sessilifolius, assembly GCA_021018995.1. Taxonomy (NCBI): domain Eukaryota; kingdom Viridiplantae; phylum Streptophyta; class Magnoliopsida; order Chloranthales; family Chloranthaceae; genus Chloranthus; species Chloranthus sessilifolius. Next base: position 82,557,501 of record CM037586.1, on the reverse strand, counting down.
CTTGCACCCCGCACGTTCTGATCCACGAGTCGGATTAAAGCGACACACCTTGATTTTCGGTATTCAATATAAAAAATTTTCTCCCAAAATCGGAGGAAAAATATAAAGTTTATTTATTAAAAAAAATTCTATTTTCTTAATCTAATCAATTTTCAAATTCCATCATTCACTTATTAGGGAAACACGAGTTCCTTTGAAAATTTCTACTTGTTGCGGAAAGACAAGTTAAAACAAAAGTGTGCACTGTTTCAGTTAAAATAAATTCAATGTCCAATAATTACAATAAGACTAATGGTTTATAAATTGATAAACCAAATTAGTCTTAAACAAAAGTAAATCAACTGTAGAAAGTCAAAATCCAGTGTGTCATGTGGTTCGATCACGTATGTGCTGGGTCCTTCTAAATCTTTATCCGTCTGCTCCGTCTAGCTTTAATTGGGTGAAGTCCATCCTATCTCTGAATATTTTTTTTTCATGAAATGACGTAAGCGGTGAAGCTTTACAAAGTATTAGCTAGATTTATCATTTCAATTCTAGTAAGAGTTTATAATTCAATCAAGATTTTTGGTCAGATTTCATCAATTATCTATCAGATCAATATCACATATCCTTATATCTCAATTCTAAATCTACCTATCTATTTAATAATGACTCATTAGACACTAATGAGACAATGACGATAATGTCCAAGGATTCATTTGATATAAAGTGATAATTCAATTTCTCATTTTCAAGGCATGATCAATCAAGAGTTCTAATTATCAACAATACTATAGCCATATCAAGTTCGATTTCAATCACCTATTCTATCAGTACAAATTCTACAAATATCAATAGAATCATATCATTCAGTTACCAATTTATCATTCAAACAATGTCATCAAGAAGTATCTGGTTGATTCATTGCAATTTAATCATGATTTATTCATTTAAATAATTATTTAGATATGTTATCACAAAATTAATATTATTAGGTAATTAATTTAATGCAGTTGATTTATGATTTATTAATGTCTTTTAAATTATTTCGGTGCGATACCAGACACTAACCATGGTCTAAGATTTAAGATTCAGATGTCAATGTTGCACAGACAAAGGCTATCCCTCTCTGCCATTTAGTCAATCAAGACAAGGATCAATAACCTTGTTGGTCTAACGAGACCCAAGCTTCAGGTGACATTTCAAACTCGTCTGCATATGAGTCACTCATAACATTCATTTGCAAGAATAGTGGTAAGCTGTGCAAGGTTTTCAAGTTCAAGATAGTATCATCTTTCCACTTTCAAAGTTTCAGGATTCGTTATCAAATAGTTAGTGTTCAAAAGTTGATATTCAGAAACTTCATAGTCAAAGTTCAATATTAAAGTATACTTCTTTTAGAAGTCCAATAATAAGATAGCAGATCAAAATCTCGTTTGTAGGTTTAAGATTCAAGTATACTTCTTCTCAGAAGTTTAGGCTCAAAATCTCATTGTGGGTTCAAGATTTAAAGTTCAAATTTGATATTTCATGTTTAATATTCAACATTCAATATTCAAATAACCCATATAGAAGGGTTCATATTCAAAGTTCACTTTACATCAAATATTTAATGATTCAATCAATCTTCGAATTCAATCTCAATCTATATCAAAAATCAATAATTCAATCGGTGTCGAGTTCAAATCCGAGTTCCATCAAACATCAGTTTCAAATCAAATACAAGTTTCAATCAATATCAGGTTTAGATTCAAATACGAGTTCCATCAAACATCGGTTTCAAATCAAATATTGGATTCAGATCAAATACTAGTCTCATCAAATATTGGTTTCAAATCAAATATCGGTTTCCAATCAAATACGAGTTTTGTCAAATATCAGTTTCAAATCAAATATGGGTTTCGTCAAATATTGGTTTCAAATCAAATATGAGTTCCGTCAAATATCGGTTTCAAATAAATCAGATACGGGTTTCGTCAAATATCGGTTCCAAATCAAATACGGGTTTTCTCAAATATCGGTTTCAAATCAGATACTGGTTTCAAATACTACAATTCAGCAATTCAGTCAAGTTCCAGGTCCAATTCAATTAGTCAGAATCCTCAAATCTATCACATTAATTTCGGTAGATATTTTGATCCCATATATACTCATGATGGGATCACTAGGCATACTGATTTCCTGAATCAATTTACATTATCCTTAGCGTTGCCGTAAATCAGAGTCCATTGGGGACTTGTATTTCATAAATAATTCAGTAGAATTATGGAAGAGGTTTATCTCTCCAATTGTTCCAAACAAAATCATCAGGGCATAATCAATGTCGATCACTGGTTGCACACAGATAGTGTGTAAACTATGTCTTCCACCAATATGGGTTGTTGGTGGTCTATTTAGGGTCATCTATCTTAGAATTGGTCAAACTTTGATCGGGACCTTAATATTACAAAATTTATTTTCTTATCTCATATCTAATACTTTCCCTTAATTTCTCAAATTAAGGTACAAATTCAGGTGGGTCTCCATTTCAATTTTGACTGGGTGTCATTAGTTGGGTCACACAAGTTTAATAATCAAGGGCACTAAGCCCCAATAGTTCATTACTTATATTGGGTCCCTTGTTGGGTCCAATGGTCTTGTCAATTTGAATCCTAACCAGTTTAGGTCTTTAAGAATGCTTCACATTCTCAATGTGGGTGCTTTTGGTCTTTAGTGGGTGCCATTAGCAATGGCCCACAATGCTTTTTTTTTTTTTAATAAGCTGGGTATCCGGGCCTCTTAGAGCACCAACCTAATCCCAGGGGCACATGCACACCCCAAATTCAGCACATGCCGCATACAGGATATAAATCCCTAGGGTGGCCACAAAGGGGGAGGGGATTCGAACTCAGGTCTCCTGCTTTTGGAAGCAGGTACTTGGCCAACTCGCCTAACCCCTTGAGGTCCCACAACATTTTCAAATAGGGACATTAGGTCCCAACAATTTATCCATTGCTTTAGACCCCATATGTTGGGTCACTTCGGGTCCTAAATCGAAAGGGTCTGGTTCCTAACGAAATTCATATTTTAACCGTAGGTGCTTCCAAAATTTGAGGGGTGGCAATAACAGTGGCCCACTCAACTCCTAAATAAGGACACCAGGTCCTATAAACTATCTTAGACTATTTATTTAGGCCTGTGGGTAGGATCGTATCGGGTTTCTAGACCCCAATGTGTCAAATTTCAAGAATTCGGGCTTTTGGGCCGCTACGGGTCGCACCTTGATTGGTCAAACATGTGGTCAACCATTTGAGATTTTAATCAAGGATCATCAGTGATTACTGAAACCAAATAGTGATCATCAGTGATCTATGTGCTCCAGAATTCGAGGGAAGGTCAAGATTTTGACTCACACGATTCATTTTACCAATTTTCAAATAAGGGTATCGGACCCTTGCCAGTAATCAGGCTGCTATTTTCAATTCTGATTGAATTTCAGAGTGATTCTAAAACTCAGTGGAATATGACTGATAGGCTCATCTTTCCCTAGTGATGGCACTCAAAATTTTGATCAGACTTGATCAGGGCCATTGATTTACAGTACATGTTTTTAATCCGACTGGTCATCAGACCGGATTTTAAGGCCTCAGAAAATTGGCCATACCTTTTATTGCCAATGTACAAATTGGGTGGGTGAGAGCTTGTTGGAAAGATCTCAAAGTCCCTTACGATGTTTCTATATATCAAAAATAGTTATTTGATTGAGATTATGATGGAAATAGGGCCATCAGATCGATTGTCCGATAGTGGTCACTAGGTGCGTCACATAGAACGAATTTCTGCATTTTCGGACTTCGGAATTTCTATAGGTCAAACGACATTGAATAAGGATCTAAAATTTAATATAGTGGTGATACACTGATAAAACTTCATCATAGAATTTTTATAGAATTTTTAGGACAATTTACATCAAGGGATTCACAAGCTCAATTTCAGCCATATTTCTGGTATACTATACCAGATAGATTTGCACGGTTTCACCTCAGAAATTGTGCCGAACAAACCATGATGAATCAAAGGCTCAAATTTTCCAAATTTGATCTACACTCTTGTATGCATGTCCATAAAGCTTTTGAGAATTTTTCTAAGCCTAAACAGTGGTCAAATTGTGACCACAAAATTAGTCAAAACATAGATTATATATACATATATATATATATATATATATATATATATATATATATATATAACAGTAATCAATCCATCAAAATTTTTTCTAGATCACACACCATTCAAATTAATCATGAAAAGATCATCAAAATTCTATGATTTATAGACTTTAATCAACACCTAATTGACCAGTCACATAATTTATCATTTTATCACCCTTAACTTCGTGATGCTAGATTCTAGTTTGCTACTAATGAGATGTTGATGTGCAGATATTTAGAACAGTAAGAAAGACGATTACATGAAACTACGTTCCCAATCGTAGTAGAGTCACTAGTCCGTAAACCAAAAGAAGATATATGATCCAAATCATAATCTCGAGAAGTCAAAGCCAACGAAAGAAAGAGAGAATTGTATTTACGATTCCATAGAAGAAAACTCAGGACTGGAGAGAACATGCTGAATTATGATCGATCATAAATAAGGAATTGTACTGAAGAGAAAAATGAAATCATAATTACGATTTTGTATTATAAAGCTGGTACTGTGGCTGAAGATCACATGAAGAGTTGCACCGCCATGCACAAAATAGAAAGAACTTTTAAATAATAAGACTTGCATTCTATGAATTTGAAAAGATTGACAAAGAAGAATCCTGAAGATCTCTGCTATTGAAATTAAGGAAGAGATATGCACGCATCTACTATTTGAAGCAAGGAAGATTAGGATTAGGAAGTTTATAATTTTAGCAAACTTTTGTTTTAGTAGTTTACTTTTATTAGAATTCGAATTATATAAACCGACCCCTTATGAAGCTTTAAATAAGAGGGCTTAGTATCGAGAATAATCATCTAAGGTCTCTCAGCCACAATTGACAACTGAGGTTGGGAAACCGAAGATTAAAAGTAGAGTAGAGTATCAGAAGTTTCTCAAGAGCAATTGGGAGATGGAAGATCAACTTTAGAATATATTTTACTTGCTTTCTAGTTTAGATTTATTTTACTGCATTTTCCTTCTTTGTAAACATTTGAAAGTTCTAGACTTTATGTTACGACCCGATTTTTCCCTACACGAAAGTCTAGGAAAAATCGGATTGTCTTCGAATCCAATGCTCGATGCTCACACTGAATTCTCTGATACCAAGCTGTGGCGACCTAGATTTTCTTACCCCAAAATCCGTGCCATCAGATCATAGGACATAATCTGATTACAAAATTCTCTTTGATATCAGGATACCTTGTTACCATTGTGACAGCTCGATCTTCCCCCAGATAGCTAATTGGGAAGATCGGGTCTTCAAGCTTTCGGTACGTCTAAGTAAGTGCGGAAGTAAAGCGGTAAAATAAACATATGGCATCATACAAAACGAATTTCCATCATTATGAAATATAACAAAATTATACAAACCACCAGTGATGACCGACCGTCACCTAAACAGTGGTTTAAAACTATGTCAAATATCCGTAAATCAAATACATAGAACGTAATGAGTACAAACACACAAAATGAACCATACTATACTGAATGTGGAAGTGCGGATCAGGGGAAAAACTCGTCAGGTGACAGATCCTCTTCTTCTTTCGAAATATAATCTAGATCATTTGCCAACTCCGGATCCAACTCTGGATCTACACCTAGATCTACTCCTGCAACTGTGACGTATAGTCGAGGGATGAGCTACAGTCTAAGCTCAAAAGGGAATAATGAAAAATCATATTTATCATTCTATTTCATAGACATGAGTCAAGATTGAAAATAATTTGAGTATAATTTCACGTCAAAAGCCTGGGCAAAGCATTCAATTTGAAAACATAAATCTAAGCATGTCATGTCATGATGCAGTGTATGTGCGAAATAGATACAAATCAAAGAAAGGAAATCGAATCAGGCACAAAATACTTGATGAAGTGTATCAGACAAAAGGGCATGTCAAGGAGCAATTACATATCTGAGAAAATCATATCATCAAAATTAAGAGAGTTAGTGCAAAGTATCTCGTAGCGGGAACAGAGTAGTCCTAGCGGACACAAGGTTTGAAAACCCCGGGGACTCCACTCCCCTTTACAACTAACTTAGAACCAAAACATCAAGCCAAAGTATTCCGTAGCGAGAACAGAGCAGTCAGTAGCTGACATAAGGTTTTCCCAGGGATTCCACCCCTCTCTTGGAGACTCCACTCCCCTTTGGAACTTAATTTCTGGGTCAGATCAACCCAGGTCGAATTTCAGAGGTCAAGAACCAATGATTCGAACAAATTAACGTATAAGGATTCAAGATGCAAATGATCATGTTCATGTGCGAAAGAAATAAGTTTATCAACATATGCAAGCGTACTAAAACCACAAGTTCATGCAAAGACATCACCAGTGACCATGAATCGAAGTAAACATAACTTGCATTGGAAACCTTTCCCTACCTTAATGTTGAGTTGTATGGAATGCAAATGCATAATTCAAGGCGAAGCTCCCCTCAATGGTCTCCCGCATTTATCCTAGATCATAACATATTCATATACTAGTGTCAGTGAAGAGGATTTTGTATGAAGCAAGGTCCTATCAACCTTTGTAGCTAAAATTATGCACCTTAAAAAATAGGGCAACTTGCTGTAGCGATCTCCCATAGTCGCTACAGCAAGCTCATCAGGTGTCCCAATGGTGCACCAAACTAGCTACAACTAGTTTACCTGAGCCGATTTGGCCCAAAATTCCATGGTTCACTCGTTGTAGCGAGTGACTAAGAAGGAACCTCGCTGTAGTGAGTTCTTCAAAACTCGCAGCCCCTTGGTTCTTTCTTCTACATCCGAAAAACCTAATTCTCTGCATAATTGTCCATCCCAAGTATATAATCTAATCTAGTTTCATGCCACATGATCAAATTGTGAATTTCTACCATAAACTCTTGCCCATGCAACATTCGAAATCCTTGGAATTGGAGAAGATCGACGTCTACGTTTCTCACACATCTCACACATTATAAAATTCCATTCTCACGCATAAGCCATGCAAGAGATTAAGAATTTCCAACTCGTTGAGAGGAAGAAACGAGAAAAGACCCCCTCTTCCTTTCTCCTTTGATTTCTTTCCCGTAAGATCACAACCATTAGATCTCTCCCAGAAATCCTCTTTCCACTTCGAGATGAACTCCGTCTGCTACGATCGCAGGGGACCTCGATCTCGACGTCATCGCGATCGAAGGAAAGAAAGATAGAATGATCAGACATAAGAACGCTTAAACGTCGAGTAAGTTTGATACCGATGATCGTAGAACTTCGCATGCGAAGAATCTAAGAAGGTAAATGTCTTAACACAATCTTATAAAGCTAGATTTATGAAATTTAGAACCTAATTGTCCAGTTTTGGGATCTCATGCAAGGAATTTTGATGATCGATTTGCACTTCTCACACGTTCGATCTTCAAATTCGCGCATGAATCTAGACGAGATCTAATGGTTGTGATCTTACGAGAAAGAAATCAAAGGAGAAAGGAAGAGGGGGTCTTTTCTCGTTTCTTCCTCTCAATGAGTTGGATGTTGTATTGTATTATAAATTAAAATAGAAATAAGGAATAAAAGTAAGGGCTAAGGTACTTGATAGGCTTTGATACCAATACCTTATGTCTACATCCTTAGCTCTTTACCAGTGGTGCTCTTAAGGAGCCTATGTCATTACTTACGCAATTTAATATATACACCTTGCTACAAGGGCACACTTTGCATTTTAATATCATGATCGGTTGCAATCAAAGGCGTCGATCGCTCTAGGTCATTTGACATGTGTATATTCTCAGCGCAATAACTGAGATCGAATTCTTCTACGGTGTTGCATCCTCCCCCCCTTAATAAAATTTTGTCCTCAAAAATTGATGATGGTGTTGTTGTTCTCAGAGTGTTGTCTTGTTATTGGTGAGAAAATAGTAGTGAAGAACTATAAATAAAAAAATGAACAAATAAAAATTGGTTAAAACAGCAAGTCTGAAATACATAGCCTACAAGATACATGGCTATTATAGTAAGTTTTGAGTAAGTAAGAGTTTGTCCCACAGAGAAATTGATCTAGAACCTAAAATAGGTTATGTTAGTAGGCCTCCAAATCTGGCTATAGATCTGATAATCCTAGAGAAAGGGAGTTGGGTGTCACAACTACACTAAATTATCACTAAAATAAGATAAATAAAGTACAGTCCTATCCTAAAGAAAAGGTTATGAAGAAGGTGGTGATAGTGTGTGTTAAAATAAAGATAAAATGATGGGAAGTAGGCAATTAAGCTAAGGTTAATATAGTTATGTAACTCAGATTTAGGGTTGTCTCTGCAACAGTCCTTCAGATGGCTACAAGCACATCTGTAAGGAAGAAGTATCTAACTTAACTCTTATGGTTTGACCTGGTCTCTTAAGGCTATAACTTGTCAACTTCAATGGTCACAGGCTATCCAATAGGGAGGATCAAACCACATGAATTAAAGTAGAAAACTAATCTAATTTAATGGAATAGACTGATCTTAAGGCTATAACCTATCCACTTAAATGGTCATAGATTATCCAATAGATGTCCTCCACCCAATGAGTCAAATCAGATCATGAAAATCATTGCAGACACCATATTTGTTAGGCTACAAGATCGAGCATCCATGGGAGCAAATAGTTCTTAAAAAACTAGTGGAAACCATAGTAGTTCAAAAGCTATTTGGGGACTTAAATGCAGCTAGTCATTGCTACAAAAGGCTTGCAATGACTCAGCTCACAAGTCTGCAATCCCTATAGAGAAATCAGATCTAACATCTGATCTTGGTCAAGTACAATAGAGGGGAGCTTGTTCCTGCAATAACCTCTCACAAAGCCACAACCTCAAGTGCAGAGGAAAAAAATCCTTCTCAGATATATGGCTTGGAATTACCCTAGGGCTATAGTCTATCCACTTAAATGGTCACAGGCTATCCACAGAGGTTATCCACACCACAGAGGGCTGAGATAGAACATGTAAATTACTACTGCTACCATGGTCCCAGGGCTACAAGCTCAAGCTCCCATGGGCATTTCAATTCAGCTCAAATCCTAAATGTATGGCATAGATTGAACAAAACTATGGACATATAGGAAAATAACCAATTGAATAAACATTAAAATAGACATTCATTGATTAAACCAATACTTACAATGAGATGTCCTCAAGGCAGCAGCCTTGTGCATAACAACTCTCACAAAATCCCAAAGGTTACAAGATCCATTACAAAAGCTAAGTAAAACTAAACCCAATTGCTTACAGAGGATATGTCCAGCAAGTGCCAGGCTAAGAGAGAAGAAAAAATAGAAACAGAGGTGATCAAACCCTAACCCTAATCTGCTCGAGCTTACAGCTGACTGAAGTTGAAGGAGAGATATTTTTCTAAGTTACATTTACAGCTTATATACTTAGTCCATAATGCCTTGGCCAAAAGAAGATTAAACCCTAATTTTCCAGTAGATGTAGCTTTGTTATAACCCTTGGATGCCTTGGGATATGTGCATCAAGATCAGGGCCTCAGGATGTGTGCCCTGGACCTGGGGGAATCCCCTAAAGGTCCATGGATATATAATGAGAAGTGGGGAGCCCGAGCTTCACAGGGCTGACCCTGGTTCATTAATTCAGTCGCATAGATAGCAGAGTGTTTGCGAGGCCAGACTTGGCTTGAAAGGTTTATCACTTGCGCTGAAGGCCTTTAATTGGTCGCACAGCTGCTTTGGCTTTTAATGCACTCGTGAGGAAGAGTTTGCATTGCTTTGGCTTTGCTCACGTAGTAGAGCTTCAGGTACTTTCGGTCACGAGGGTTTCACGTGGAAGAGTTTCAATCTCGCTCGGCTCCTTGTGAATTGGGTAGCACAGGTCGCGTAGAAGGCTTTAGGCTTTTATGCGCGCGAGAGCTACGTGAGGGAATTTCTGGAGCTCTCTCTCCTCTTGAACCACTTGAGAATTACGCGAGCTTTCTTGAATTCTTTAATGCAAATTGATCTCATGTGACTGCGCACGGCTATGTGGGGCTTGATCCTCGTGAAGGCATTGCGAGTTAGATTTCTGAAGGTTGTAGTGCGCAAGAACTTCACGAAGATTTTGAGTGTTGAGAGCATAAGAAGTGCGTGACTGCTGCGTGAAGTAACTCACTGAGACCACTCCTTCATTGAGTGCACGAGTTCCTCGTGAGTTCCTTTATGCTGCATGTATCACCTGTGCGAGGAGACTTTGTTCTGAGACTTAAGATGAGGCACACTTGTGTTGCATGAGATAACACTTACCTTCTTTCTTTGCATCATTGCTACTCTGTGCACTTCTCCACTCACATCCATGCTTTTCTCATCTGCTAGACTTCTTTGGTCCACCTTGCCATGCAAAATAGTCACCATGGTGTGTACCACCATAGTATTCCATCATTCTTTGGCTCAGCAGCCACCCTTGACTTGAATTCTCTCTTTTTGGCACCAAAAGCATGGACTTTGTATTAAGTTGCACAAATTATTATGAACTACAAATAAGCTAAACAAAGAGTTATTAGTCAGCTTCAAGGTATAGTAAAGGCTACATTAAGAGGTAAAAAGTGATATTTTTTAGTGAATAATACACCCCCAGACCTAATCTTTGCTAGTCCTTGAGCAAAGCAAAATTTAAACAACTGTTCTAGGAATATAAATGCCATTTTCTTAGGGAGCACGGATGCATTTAGCTTATGCATTAAGCCTTTTAAACCCCTAGGTGATCCCTAGTGATGGAGTGAAGTCTCCTGAGGGTTTTTAGTGAAGGTACCCATAAACTTCTCAATGAAAACAGTTAACAAAAGTGCAACATTCATCAAATCAGCTTTCAATAAACAGAGCATCAGTCCACCTTTGATTCTTTTTAAAATGTGAGGAATTTAAACAAATGAAATGCACAGACCATTTAGCATGCAAAACTCTTACATGTATGCACATCATTTCTAATCAGCTTACACAAAGAAAAACAATAAGTATATGTCAGTACTGAGCTCATCATCAATTCAAAAATTAGGTTTAGGCAATGCCCAATACATGCAATGTCAGACCCAATGCTTACTAGGGCAGTCACTCATAAATAAATTTGAGGGTTTTCATTTTCACACAAGCTCAAGAGCAGTTACAAACCCCAAATGGATCTGCAAGCATGAGCATGGGCAAAGACTTCTAAATTCTGGCATCATTGACTATTTCTCACCATAGACTGGACAACTCCTTATCTCCACATAACAGCTCATTTAACTTAGGATCACAAAGTCTTATGACTGGGTTGTAATGTGGCTTATGGGTGTAGGTTACAAAGAATGGAATGGTGAAAAGGATGTAAAATTGAGAAATCAGTAGGTGAGGGAGGTAATTTATGACTTCACCTTCTTTTAATTTCAGCATATTTCATCTTCTTTGATATTTTTCAAACTTGAAGTGGCTTGCTTCTCCTATTATTTTTACTTTTTCCACTGAAATTCCCTCTTGATTCCTCTTTATTCCTTTTCATTATATATTTTTTCTTTTGGATACATTTTTCTTTTCTTTTTATTTTTATTTTTCTGAAATGCCACCCTCTTTCCAACGGCTACAATGCTGTCATCCTTTATGTATTTTTTCTCCATTCACCAAATGTTAACCCTAGCTTGTCCATCTTCAATTCCTTCTACTTTACCTTCTGAATTCTCAGAGTGGGGGTAGGTTTGAATCAGGTCCACAGGTTTAGGTGCAAATACTCAGGTGTATTTTGAAGAAAACTAGAAATTAAGGCTCAAAAGGTATATGCACAAGGGTAGTTTAAAGGGTTTAGTATCTTTGAGCTCAAACTGTCCAAGAGAAGGCCTTGATCCTTTCCTAAATATCAACTTGGAGATGCCTAACTTCTAGTAAGAAAATAGACTCATCCAGTCTTTAGAGTAAAAAGAATTGCCTAAGACACTCCTCAAAGAGAAATTTTTGTAGGTCCAAATCTCACTAGGTATGGGCTTTCATTAAACTCATAGGCATGTCCTTACCTTTTTCTCTCTTTGATGGTTCGCTAAGTGCTGATACAAATGAGTTTCCTTAATTTTCACCTCATGGAAATGTTAAAATTTAAAAGCTTTTAATGCCTATAGGTTTGCAGAATTTTAACATCCCTCATTTTCAAAGTTTTATAGGTGACTCAGCTCTATTTCTGTCTTACTCACTTGATTCTATTGTACTTAGGTTAACTCTATCATTGGCATACCTTGTCACACCCCCAAACCTATGAGGAATAGTGTCCTCACTGATTTAAAGATAAAGAACATGTGCAACAGGGTATTTTGGTAAAAAGAAGACAACAAACAAGGTAAGTAAAAGTAGCAAACCTCACTCACACAAACAAGTAAAATAAACAAACAAACAAATAACAGAAATAAAGTAGACCAAATAAATTTCACATAAAAGCTACCAAAGAGAATTTTCATTTATAACACAGGAATTTGTATAATGCAAGTGAAAATAACTATAAATCTAAGATTCTATAAAAACATTGTAACTAACTACATGTACAAATATAATCATATGAATTTTTTGCTACATCAGCCTTGTCTTGGACACCTTTTCCTTTTGCTTTCTTGAGAGCAGCAACAGTGGACTGGGATCTCTTTGAAGTAGTCCACCTTTGCTTGGTGATGCTCCTCTTCTTAGGAGTTGGCTATGGCTTTGAAGCAGGCTCCTTTATGTTGATGCCAGGCTTGATCTTTCTTGGCTCTTTTGGTTTTGGGGATGTGGCCAAGGGAGGTACTGCAGTAGTGAAGAGTTTGGCAGCTACTTCTGTTAAATCTCTGTCACCAATATTAGATAAGGTATGCTGCAATGCTGCAGCAGTCCTAGTATAATCATTGGCCTTCTCCACCAATCTCAGGGCCACCTACAGATTCTTGATCATATCCTCCATCCCATCAGCTCTATTTTTCTCTTCATTGTACTTGAGCAAGGTCTCCCTCCATCCATGCTTAAGTCTCTTTTTCTCCATCTTATGAGTGAGTTCTAAAAACTTGATTTGATCTAGGAGGGGCTGCCTCACTGTGATTCTGAGGTCTGCCATGCCTCTAACCACATCCCTTTTGATGTATGTATTTCTTTCATTGCTCTTAGGAGGGTGGAGTACGGAGGCTTGGGGTTGAAAAAGGCAGGTAGTATGGTGTCATCAGCTGTGGAAGGAGGGTTAGCTAGCAATTGGGTTGTGTGGATGAAGATGAAGGGATGGATGATGGTATGGGTAGGGTGAAAGTAGAGGGTATAGGCTAGGGGACTTCAAATTCAGGTAGGGTGAAGTCTATTATCTCTGACTCTGTTTGGGACGCTTTTGAGGAGGTAGGGATTAGGTTTTCAACATTTGTGACAGCATCACATGCGGCTACTGCAGGTGGGGTTGCAGGTTGGGGTTGTGGGAAAATGAGTTCCAAAGGTGGGGCCATAATGGGTGGCTGGATAGGGTCAGGTTGTGGTTTAGGTTCAGGTTTAGGGTCAGTTTGTGTGGAGGCCATGGTAAATATAATTGGAGGAATTTCTGGAATAGTTTCAATGGGTGTAACAGCAACAGGTGTGCCTGCTATGGTTAAGGGTTGGGGAGATGGGGGTGGTGTAGGTATATGGATAGGTCAAGCGATAAATGGCTCTTGGGAAGGTTGGGTTAAGGTGGATAAGGTTGATTGGATGGCTTGTAAACTGATGTGAATGGAGGCCTAGTTTTAGAGGGTGGAGTTCATGGGTTGAAGGGTGGCCTCAATGGATGTTTGGGAGTGTGTGTTGGCCATCACTTGGGTTTGAAGGGAGAGGAGGAGGTTAAGGATTTGGGGTAGGGGATCAAGTATGATAGGGGCTATCGGTTGGGTGGTTAGAACTGGTTGAAATGAGGAAGTGGGTGCATGGTGGAAGTTAGTAGGCTGTGGTGAAGTAGGTGTAGGGGTAAAATGAGGAGGGTGAGGTGAATCTGGAAGAGGGATAAACTCATAATTGATGTCACCTATGATAGAGGTCATCATAGCTGAGTACCCCTCTGCTGAAAAGGGGTCTTGGTCATGGGTAGGGGAATAAGGAATGGATTGCTCAAAGGTTCAAGTGTATCAGGTTCAATTGTGGTAGAGGGTTCAATGGGCTGAGGTGAGGCTAGTGGGGAGCTCTGTGTAATGTCAGGAATTTGGGGCTCACTCTCAACATGGGGTACTGAAGAGGCTTGGGCTGGTGAGGGTGGTTGTATGTCAATGGTTGGGTCTGGAATGGCTGTCGTTTTAGGGATAGGTAGAGGTTGGGATATATATGTAGGTTGGGGTTCAGTGGCGGCTTTGGCTTGTTTCCTCTTTTTGTATATGACTTTAGTAGGTAGGCTGAGATGGGCAATGGAGGGTGGTAATACTAAAGTCACAACAGGTATGGTGTGGGTTGTTGAGGTTGTGGTGGCTGTGGTAATAATGGGAAAAATTGGCTCAACTGTGGAGGGTTGTGGGATTGGTGTGGTGGTGGATAAGGTAGTGCTGGCTGGCACAATAGCTGGAATGGAAATGGAAGTGAGTGTGGAAGGTGTTTGTGCAGCTGATGATGGTGGAATGGGTTGAGATGGTAATGGGGTTTCTGTTGCAGAGGTAATGGGTGTATGGATGGTTGGTACAATGGCTAGGAAGGGAATGGAGGTGGGGATAGCTGGCACACTTGAGGTGGCTGCTTGAGAGTCAACAGAAGAGGCAACAACAACTGCTTCTTGAATTGTTGGGGCTGCCTGCGCTAGTAGCTCCTCTTTCTTCTTCTTCTTCTTCTTCTTTTCAATCAAGGTACCACTGATCTCCCACTGCTTCTTGCCACACTTGCTGGGGGCCAAACTAAGAGTTTCCTCATTCATATTGAAGTGGTAGCCTCCCAGCTACAGTAGGGCTGTAATGAGCCTACATTAGGGCAAGGAATGGAGTTTCTGCTACCTTAGCAATCTTATCCGTTTTTTTCTTTTTTTTTTTTTAATTTTTCTGTTGGGGTTCATCAACACTCCCCTTATTTCTCATATGTTGCCCCTGCTGTATATCATCATGGGCTGTATTCACTTTTTTTGCACTCCCAACAGGCTCAACACCAACCTTGTTGTCAACTAACCTCCCACTTCTCAAAGTGGTGACAGATTTAGCTTCTTCATGTGATGAAGAAACCTCACCCATCATATACTGCCCTTTTAGATTGTTCATAGGCTAACTAGGCAGTCTTCCCTATTCTCTCCTAGTCAAAGTGTTGGATAGCTGACCAAGGGTGTCCTCTATCTTCTTAATACTTTGGCTATGGGAGCTCACTGTTTGAGAAGTCAGAACCTACTCTTCAAATGAGGGAGTTCTAGAGGGTGTTGGGGCTAGTGCATTTTGATGCACAGGTTGTGCCATTGGCTGGGCCATAGGCTGCTGATATTGAGGCTTTGGGAAGAAATTCTGCTGATAAGGCTGAGCATTTTTATAGGGCATTGGCTGCTGTTGTTGCTGGTGGTGGTGGTTTTGGTTTTGGAAATTATCTTGCCTCCACCTAAGGTTGGGGTGGTTTCTCCAAGGATAACCAGCAGCTGGTTATTGTCCAATGGACAGAACAGTATTAGCATGCTCCATAATCAAATCTGGGAATTGTGCAGCAGAGGGACATTCTTCAAGGGTGTGACTGGGAGACTAGCATATTAGACATGCCTCTTCCACATTGGCAGTCATTGGAGATTGCATTGCTCCCATGAGCTTATCAAACTTTTGAGTTAAGCTACCTACCTTTCTCTCTAAATCATTGTAACCAGTAACCTCATACATTTTTCCTCTTGTTGTGTTCTCTCTTATCAATTTAGCTGGAGACTCAATGTCCCTAAACAAGGTCTCCTGCTGCATTGAATTCTCTCCAATAACCTCAAATAATTCTCATTCTTCATCAGCTATTTTATGAAGGTATATACCTCCACAAGAGACATCCACCATATTTATGCATTTTGAATCAATTCCTTAATAGAAACTTTATACAAGTTTCCATTAAGGAATTTGATGATGGGGGCATTGCCTTAATAGCTCTTTGAATATTTTCCAAGCCTCATGGATGCTTTCAGTTGAGAATTGAGAAAATGATATGATGCTTTTTCTCAACCGACTTGTTCTAGTCATGGGAAATAACTTAGCTAGGAATTGACATTGCAGGTCATTCCAAGAGTTAATACTATTGGTTGGGAGCATAGATAACTAGACCCTGGCTTTATCCTTTAATGAAAAAGGAAATAGCCTAAGCTTGGTGGCTTCTAGCCCCAAACTAGTAATATTCAAAGTAGTACACAAAGCAAAAAATTTATCAACATGTTTATATGGGTCTTGTTTACTCAACCCATGGAAAGAAGGTAACATTTGAATTATTGAAGACTTGATTTCATAATTTCCCTCCACAGCAGGAAATTGTATACAAAAAGGAGAATTATATGCACCAGGTGCAAAATATTCTCTCTACAATCTAGGCTGCTCACCCATTTCAGTAGTCTCAGATTCAGCAGGTGTATGTGTAGCTTGTCTAGACCTAAGAATCCTCTCAACTTCAAGATTTAATGGTAAAATCTTAGGGTTGAGAGTTCTTCCTCCAAACATACACTACACATAAACACAAAGTACAATACATAAAATTATAACACAAATTTCAACAAACAAACACAAACACACAAAAACTATTTCTACAGATCTAAACATTCATAGATCTAAAAATATAAAGGGTAAGGAAATGCAAACTCAAGCACAACGTGCTCCTCCTTTTTGCAAAATTGCTCCTCTTAGCCACAACTCCAAATCTGTAAAAATTCATAAAACTATAAAAACCTACAGAAGCAATTAGTCAAACATTAAACAGACAATTACAAATCTAAAATCGAAAATAAGAAAAACTTAGATCTACCAATTCAAAAAACATAGATCCCCGGCAGCAGCGTCAAAAACTTGTTGTATTGCCTATCTTGTTATTATTAAGAGTTTAAAAATAGCACACTAACAAAAAATTTACAACAAAAGATACAAAGGTAAGGCAACCGGGCCTTCAAGAACCAGGGTTGTTGCAGCAAGCTTTAAAGAGGTAAGAAGGGGTATGCCCACAGGAAAATGTGTTTCAAAATATAGTAAATCTCCAGATCTAGAACAGATCAGGCACTCTATCCTATCCTAATTTAAAATAAAGCAAGAAAGGAAAGAGGGAAGGTTTTAAGGGGTTGTCACTTTACTAAAACTATAGAAAATTAAATGCTAATGATCCAGAGTAGAAAACCGATTTGAAAGAGTAGAGAAAAGGTTTTGGGGAATAAAATCAAAGGTGGAGAATAGCAGCTTGGGATTTTGGTCTCACTGAAAATTAATTGGTTAGACAACAATGCAGAGGATTGATTTGCAGCAATCCTTCATCTGGCTACAAGCACATATGCAAGGTAGAGAAATCTAATCTACACCAGAGAATTAATTGATCTTAAGGCTATGATCTATCCACTTCAATGGTCATAGATCATCCTAAGGATTTCCTTCAATCTAAAGGCCTCAATTAGAACAATAGAATCACTACAGATGCTATGGATGTAAGGCTACAAGCTCAGGCATCCACAGGGATTTAGGGAAATCAGATGGCCAGCAAGATTTATAGATTTAAAAGAACTCTAAAACTAACAATTTATTGATTCAAATAACTTATAATACATTATTCTTAGATCTGTAGTCTGTGCATCATCTAATCCTCATACAAATGCTCTCAGACTTTTCAACTAACAGAGCTACCTCACCCTAGTTGCTACAAGTATTTAGCCAACCATGGTTGGGCTAAAGAGGGAATGGGGAAGAAGGATAAATTTTTGAAGGGAAAAGGAATTCGAATTTGGTCTCTGAGCTCTCAATTTCTGCATCCCTCTTCTGTAATGCTTCTCTTCCCTTTATACTCTTCCCCTCTGCCTCAGATTTGTTTCAGCCAATCAGAGCTCAAGGAAATTAGTCTATTATTCTGAGCTACTGATGTGGCTAATTTTGCTTATAGAATCACCCACCAATTGGTTCGAATTACATAAGTCCATGTGGGGGCATTAGGGAGCTTCTCATTCGTGTGCATTTGTATTTTAAAAATGCCCTCAAATCAACTAAATAACCTTGGGATGCGTGCAGTAGAGCACTGACTTGATGTGCTTCTCAGTTGGAACTGAGAAGTTCCAAATCTGTGCTTCGAGAGGTTCAGAGATCCTCTCGATAGGTTCTAAGAGTGTTTGATGCTCTGTTCGACATGTTGAAAGTAGCCTTCAATAGGTTCTTTTGACTGCTCGATAGGATGATGTAACCTCATGAGGTTCATTATAGCTCTCGGTATGTGTTCGATAGGATCTTTCCCTTTGTTCAACAAGTTGAAGGCAACCTCGCGAGATTCAAAGCAGCTTCAGGTATGTCTTTGACAGGTTGGCTTTGACTGTTCGATAGGTGCTGGGAGCTTCTCGACATGTTCATTTTCAACCTTCTGCACTTCTCAAGGATGGTTACTTCAGGTGACCTCTCGACAGGATCTTCTGCACTATTCGATCGGATCCTCTTCAACAGTTTCATTTGACAAGTGATGTAATCCTCTCGACAACTTCATTTCTCTTTTACAGAACCTCTCGATAGGTTGTAATTCAGCTTCAGGTCCTCTCGACAGGATGCTTTCTTCAGATTCAACTCCTCCACAGGTTCTGGGAACCTCTCCATAGCTTCATAAACTGCATCAAACCTCTTTATAGGTTGATTTAACCCCTTTGGGGTGTTGTCTTTCATCTGTCCAGTACTCAGTCCCCTTTTGAGGAGTTCATTCTTCATTAAATACAACTGCTAGTTTGCTCCCATGTGTACACAGTTGAACACATGCTAATGCCATAGAATTTTAAGGCTCAGTGGATTTGCTTGATGGCTGATTGCTTGGGCTGCCTATGCACATGTTGAAGCAGCAAGTCTCTTCTTGGCATTTTTAGATGGATTTCTATACTACGATTGCAATTTATTGCTAACTACAAAACACACTTAAGACACATGATTAGTCAACTCAAAGGTCCATCAAAGGTCAGGTTAGGAGGTGAAAAATGATATTTTTCACTGATTAACAAGACCTCCTAGCTTTTATGGTCAAGCTGATCGGTTTGAAGCGAAAAAATGGTTGAACCAGATCGAGAAGATTCCTCAGCGTATGAGTTGCACTAAAAAATAGAAGGTTAGTTGGGCCTCCTTTTAGTTGGAAGACGAGGCCAATCCATGGTGGAAGTCCATTGAGAGAACTTGGGCTCAGAGATAATACCAAATACCCCATGGACTTGGGCTGAATTCGTTGGAGAGTTCAACGAGGAATATTTTCCCAATGCAGTGAGAGACAAATGGGAAGTCCAGTTCATTTCATTAGAGCAAGGACAAATGTCCGTACGTGAGTACGGAACTGAGTTCATGAGACTTTCAAGGTTTGCTCCTAATCACGTGGCTAATGAAAGGATGAAGGCTAAGAAGTTCTTACGTGGCCTAAGGCCTAATATCCGAGAGAGATTTACTGTGAGTAAACCAGGAACATATGCTGAGGTTATGGATCTTGCACTCATCATAGAGCAAGATGTCGAGGACATGTATAAGAGGAGGGACCAACATAAAAAAAATAAGGCAAGTCAAGTACGATCAAACACATATGAACCAATGAGCAAGAGGCCGAGATTCTTTACACCGGCAACGCGACAACCTACTCAAGTTGTCAGCTCAAGACTACCTATACTTATGCCTAATAGATCCTTCCATCTGTCAGGCCCTACTATGATCGGGGCATCTGTAGTACAACTACCTTCAAGAGTCACATCTTTCACTTCGGTTGAAACATGTGCTAGGTGTGAGAAGCCACACAAGACGGAAGTATGTCGACGGACCACAGGTGCAAGTTTTAGATGTGGAAAGATGGGGACACTTGATCAAGGATTGTCCCGAGGCAAGGAAGGAGAGGACGACGTCAGCATCGTTCAAAGTCCTTCTTGACCTACCATTCAAGGTAGTGCTTATGCAGTCACGATGCGCAAGCATCGAACGACGTGATCCAAGGTATAATTAAAATTTGAATGTTAATTCCAACTTTAGTTTCAATTGACAAAATGTTATTACAAATTACTTACGATTGTGACATGCATGAACACCACACCTTGTGTACACTTAACTGAACTACATGTATGAACTTAGGTACCTTGTGCATGTACCAGTGTAACGATATCTGTCAGCACGAAGTACAAGTATTGATAGACCCTAGTTCTATGCACTCCTTCGTGACCTTGCAATTCACGAGTGAATTGAATATTCCTCCTGAACCCTTGGATTTCATCTTAGAAGTGTCAGTTCCCACTGGAAATTCAGCAAACACGAATACGATTTGTCGATCAGTTGTCATTCCAGTTGAAGATCACAAAACAATGACATATCTCATTCTATTAGACATGCAAGGATTCGATGTGATCCTTGGCATGGATTGGCTATCCGCTTACCATGAAAGCGTCGATTGCTTATGAAAGGTAGTTACCTTTCGTCCTCTAAAAGGAAAGTCAATTTGATTTCATGATGTCAAGTCTAGAATCACACCATTCATCTCTTCTATTCAATCCAAACATCTGATGAGGAATGGATGCAGTGGATACCTCGCCTTCTTACATAAGCAATAGGAGGAGAAGAACAACATTGCCAAAATCCTAGTTGCATGTAAGTTTCTGGATGTATTTCCTAAAGAACTGCTAGGGTTACTGTCTGATAGAGATATTGAGTTCGCGAAGGAATTGGCCCCAGGCACGGAACTGATATCGAAGGCATCGTATCACATGGCACCAGTAGAACTAAAGGAATTGAAGGAATAGTTACAGGAACTCTTGGACAAAGGGTTCATAAGACCAAGTGTTTCTCCTTGGGGAGCACCGGTCCTACTTGTTAAAAAGGATGGGTCAATGAGACTATGCATCGACTATCATCAATTGAACAAGTTAACAATAAAGAACCGTTATCCACTTCCAAGGATCGATGATCTTTTCGACTAGCTACAAGGAGCTAGGTTCTTTTCAAAGATCGATTTGAGATTTGCCTACCATAAGTTGAAAGTTAAAGCTGAAGCTATTCAGAAGACTGCTTTCCAAACTAGATACGGGCATTACGAGTTCTTAGTGATGCCTTTTGGCTTAACCAATGTGCCGGCATCTTTTATGGACCTAATGTATAGAGTGTTCAAACCGCACCTTGATAAATGTGTGGTTGTCTTTGTAGAAGACATTCTCATTTACTCGAAATCCAAGGAAGAGAATGAGCAGCATCTATGAGTTGCTCTTCAGACACTCATGAACACCGACTTTATGCAAAGCTGAACAAATGTGACTTCTGGCTAAAACAAGTAGGCTTCTTGGGACATGTTATCTCAGAAGTAGGTGTTACTGTCGATCCAACAAAGATCGAAGCTATTGTGAAATGGGAACAACCAAAAATTATGACAGAGATTCGTAGTTTTCTCGGTCTAGCTTGGTATTATAGGAGATCTGTAGAAGGGTTCTCCAAGATTTTCAGACCGCTCATGCAACTCACAAGGAAGAGTGTAAGGTTTGAGAGGACTGAGTCGTGTGAGAAAAGCTTCCAAGAACTCAAGAGAAAACTGACCTCCGCACCAGTACTTGTTATTCCATCAGGTAGTGGAGGTTTTGTAGTTTTCAGTGATAGGTCACACAGTACGTTAAGCTGTGTTCTTAACTAGAAGGAAAGAGTTATTGCTTACGGTTCGAGACAACTCAAAGATCATGAATTACCCAACTCATTATCTCGAACTAGCAGCGATGATATTTACATTAAAAATATGAAGGCATTAACTTTACAGGGAGACCTTTGAGATATTTACAGACCACAAGAGCCTTAAGTACTTATTCACTCAGAAGGACCTGGATATGAGGCAAATAAGGTGGATGGAATTTCTCAAGGACTACGACTGCACCATCCAATACCACCCGGATAAAGCAAATGTAGTAGAAGACACATTGAGTCGGAAGATATAAGCTCAATTGGCAAGTCTCATCATGAGAATGCATAGATGGAAGCTATTCGAAGACATATCCTTATATAACACGAGAATCGAGGTGAAATATTTGAGAGCCATGGTGGCAAATATCACTATTAGACCAATGATCTTCGATAACATCTATGAGCTTCAGATAAAAGATGAAGAATTCTTGGGAATCAGACAAGGTGTAATCGATGGCACTAAACCAGATTTCTCCGTCAAAGAGGATGTCGCAATTGTTTAGAGGACATCGATGCATACCAACTAATGCCGATCTTCAGCATACTATTCTAGAAGAAGCCATAAATTAAAGTATGCTATCATCCCAGTGGTACCAAGATGTACCAAGATCTAAAGACGAACTTCTAGTGGAGAGGTTTGAAAAAAGACATCGTCAAGTACATGTTTAAATGTTTAGTGTGCCAACAGGTGAAGGTGGATCACCAAAACCCCTCTGGTTTGTTATAACCTTTTCCGATACCCGAGTGGAAATGGGAAGCAATATCCATGGATTTTATCTGTGGATTACCAAGAACGGTGAAGGGGCACAATGCCATCTGGGTAGTCATCGATAGACTAACTAAGTCAACTCATTTCCTATCATACAATACAAAATATATAGTGAGTAGGCTTGCAGAGATGTATCTCAAGGAAATCGTATGATTATATGGTATCCCTGCAAGCATTGTTTCAGATAGAGACCCGTTGTACACATCGCAGTTTTGACAATGATTCCAAGAAAGAATGGCTTCAAGGTTAGATTTCAGTTATGCATTTCACCCACAAACAGATGGATAAACTGAAAGAATCAATAAAATTATCAAGGACATGCTCCGAGTGTGTATGATTGATTTTCAAGGATCATGGGATCAACATCTACTCCTGATCGAATTTGCATATAATAATAGTTATCAGACGAGTGTTGGTATGGCTCCTTACGAAGCACTATACGGGCAAAGATGTAGATCATTGCTCAAGTGGGAAGAAACCGAAGAGAAATTCGTATTGGGCCCAAAAATCATTGAGAGTACCACCGAAGCAATACGTGTGATTTGTGAAAGATTAAAGGTTGCACAGAACCGACAGAAAAGCTACACCGACCTGAAGAGAATGAGCGTCGAGTTTCAAAACGGAGATAATGTATCCATAAAGATTTCACCTACCAAAGGTGTAATGCACTTCGGAAGACGTGGAAAGTTCGACTCATGTTACATAGGACCATTTAAAATTTTGGGACGAGTTGGTGAAGTTGCGTATCGGATTGCTCTACCCCCGCAATTATCGAGCATGCACAATGTGTTTCACGTATCGATGCTAAGGAAATACATGAAATATCCAACTCACTTCTTGGACTACCAACCCATCGAGATTCAAGAAGATATGAACATTAGAGAAGAGCCAACTCAAATTCTCGATCGAAAAGAGCAAGTGTTGCGCACCAAACGCATTCTCTTGGTACTCGTGAGGTGGTGCAACCATTCATTGAAAGAAGCTACTTGGGAACGCGAGTCGGACATAAGTGACGCGTGTCCGCAGCTCTTCGAGTGAAGCACAAAATTTTGGGAAGAGGGTGTTTGTTATATATTATGAGGGTTGAAATCCTTAAAAATTTAGGGTTCTTTTATTTTGTGAAATGTAATTAAAAGAAATGTGATTTATGGAACCATTGTGGAGAATCACAAGGAACTTTTATCATTTTCTTTTTTTTTTTCTCCAACCGAAAATTTTGTTCATTTTTATATGCAAAATTTTGAGGGACCATGCAAAGGTTTAGGAATTTTTGGGTTATAGTGAGAAGAATTCTTTAAGATTGTCATAGATTAGCGATTGGAAATACAAACTTTTGATCCAATATGGTAAAATAATATGTGTGAATGACACGTAAGGTTTTTGAGTGCGGGTGAAGGAAAAAGGAATAGATTTGAAAATAGGAAACAACTCAAGAAGAAATCAGCAGAGAACAAAGAATCTGGAGAAATTGCACGCGCAAGTTTCAAGTTGCTTGCGCAATTCCTTCAGAATCCCAGCACAAAATTTTCTAGGGATTTTGCGCACGCGACATGCACTTATCAATTGCATGACATTTTGAGCGGCTCTTTGTAAATTGCAACTCGCGCACGTGACTTTGCTTATTGCGCGGGCGACTTTCACAATTTAAATGGGTTTCAAGCCCATTCTTTCCCCTTCCACGCGAAAAACTTGAAGAGGGGCTAGGGTTTTTCTCCCCATTCTGAGAGAGGTTGTTGATTTCCTCTGGGTTCGCTTACGTCTTTCATCCCAAGGACGTTGAATTCGATTTTCCTTCACTCCCCCAAAGTAAGTTTTAATTTTAGTTTGAATTTCCTTTGAACATTTCAAACTCTAGAACATGGGACCTAGGCAACATGCGTCCAAACCTTCGGCTTAGAGAGCCAAGCCCAAGACCCCCACTTCTAAACGACCCAAGGTGGACCCTCCACCGATTATCCGAGAGCAACCATCCGAGTGGTGGGGTGCTAAGAAATTCAAAACCGAATGGTCGTTTGACAACGACCTATTTGAGGATCAAGACGCTACTCAATGAACCTTGCAATACCTAAATGCGGTTGGAATGAAATCGCTCCTTAGGCCTTTTCACCACCATTATCACCCTAAGTTGGTGAAATAGTTTTACCAAAATTTGACGATGAATGAAAATGAATCGAAGTTGTGCACCAAAATAGATGGCCTAAAATTTGAATTCGACCTAATGAACATCGACAAGGCAATGGGGTGCTATGCAGAATTTGAGGATGATGGAGGTTTAAAACCCCCAAACCATGGAATAATACCTTTCCACGAGATTATGACCGACATGACCAAAGGGGAAATCGTGACTGGAAAGCTTATCAGAAGGGCCCAGTTACCAGACCACATGTGGCCCTTGGACATAATCTTTAAGAAGAACCTTTTTCCCTTACGGCATGAACAGGAGAGGTGTGATATCTTCCTCCAAGCCCTATATGTGGCTTATCAGGAAAGATGGTTTAGTGCTCCTGCTGTTGTCTGGCAAGGGATTGTATATGCCTGAAATCATGCGAGAGAAGGTATTCACAGGAAACCTCTGCAGAAACTACCGTATGCTCGATTGATCACACATATGATCAAGCAATATGAGGACAATGAAGAAGATGAGGAATATGAGATTCATCAAGATGAACCCCAGTACACCAATAACACTATGAGGTATGGAGTCGATGATATGAAATTGAGCTTTGTGGGTCTAAACGCGAGTGTGCAACACCGCCAGCACCAGGAAATTGCATGGCATGCACAAGAAGAAGAACAACAGTAATAACCACACCCCGAGCCTGAACATGTGGCTTAGCCTAATATGCCCCCTCCACAGCATGCTCCAGCCCAACCCGACCAACGTGTCAGTGTAAACCTCCAATCAGAACTCGAGAGGAGGATGGATCTACAGGACGATATGCTCAGGGAAATATTACGGCAAAATGGAGAGATGAAGCGACAAATGAACTATCATGAGGCCCTGCTTGTCGACGCTATGCACTATATGTACCCGCCTGACTACTCAGAATGCATGGCGATGGCACAAACTATGACAGCCCGGATTTCCTTACCACAAAACCCATGCCATCAGATCACACACACAATCTGAATCATAGTGATGCTATGGTATCGAAGTGCATAGATCACTTCCTAATAGCTCGATGGTAAGCTTACAAAAGTGCGGAAGCAAAGTGTGCAAAGCAGAACACAGAGCTATAACCATAAGTAAAAGGTAACATAAATCCAAAAAGAAAGATCACCATCATCTCACATATACACAAAATATACATCCACCGGTGAAGGTCGACCTTCACCTAAATAGTGGAACAAAAATACAATCATATTCACTTAACAACTTATTGTACCATATATAAAAAACTCAAAATATATCCAAGCTCTCAACCCAACGCAGCTAAGGAAAGAACCCTTATGGTTGTTCTTCCTCATCCTCGGGGTTGTAATTCGGATCTTACTCTTGCTCTGGGTTCCTCTCAAGATCAGTTCATGCAGCTGCGACGTATAGTCAGGGAGTGAGTGACAATCCAAGCTCAACAAGGAAAAACAGTGCTAAATTACCTATTTAGCATTCTCATTCATGAATCTTGATGCATAAATAAAGTAATTTTAAAGAAACCAAGACATTTACTATCGTGTCAAAAATAATTCATATCATGAATGCAATTAATCATTCTTAAAGTAATGCATATCGGATCAAGCAAAACGTAACAAGAAACATGGGAACAATACAAGGAAACAAAGCATGCGAACGTATGGCAAGAATTAAAAGCAAGTCAAGATGTCAAGCCCCTGAGCTACGTTAACAGGGTCACTGATCAGTCACATAATATACCATTTTATCACCCTTAACTTAGTGATGCTAGGACTTAGTTTGCTACTAATAAGTTAATAATATGTAGATATTAAAATAGATAGTAAAAGAGAGCCATAATGATAATCTTCATCAAAATGAACTCAAAAGAGCAGTAAAAGATGATTAAGCGTAAAAAGATAATTTACCGCCTATAGAAGAATGGAAATTCGTGTTTTACGATTTTGCGGAATGATTTTGCATTGTTAGTAAAGAATAGAATAAGAAATCATAATTTACGATTCTTCAGAGAAAGAGTATGACATGGAAGAAATAGTGATGAATAGTAATTCAAAGAATCGTCAATTATGAGAAATTATGAAAGATAGAAAATCGTGATTTACGATTTTCTAAGAAAGAAAAAAAATAAAACAATTGTGATTTACGATTATTATAACAGAAGCTTTCCCACTATTACTGATCACGTGAGAATGAACACCGCTATGAACAAAATTAGAAGAACTCTTGAATTAGAAGTTTGGTTGATCACAGATCTGGGAGATTGACGAAGAAGATTCTCAAAAGGACTCTGCTACTGAATAAAAAGGAACAATCTATAAGTGCATCAACTAAAGAAAGCAAGGAAGAGTAAAATTAGAATTAAAGTTATATTAGAAATCTTTTATTTCTTTAGAATTAGAACTTGTAAACCGACTGCTTATGATCTATAAATAAAAGAGCCCAGTGTAGGAATAAATCATCGAAGAAATTCTTAGCATCAATTGACTACTGAGGTTGGGTTTTCTTCCGATCAACTTAGAGTAGATTTTTATTGTTTTGTAGGTTAGATATCCAAGGTTTCTTGACGACTGCTATTGGGAATTGAAGATTAGTGTAGATATATGTAGTTTCTCAGTAGCAATTGACGACTGTGGCTAAGGGGGGAAGGATATATTTTATTACTTTCTAGTTTAGATTTTATTTTCTTTTATTTCCTATTTTGTAAACATCTTCAAATTTGAATTGGAATTGACGACTCAGGTTGAAGTTTGCAGATTAGTGTAATGGTACTATTTAATTTCATAAATATCTGATAGCAAAAGATTGTGATTGACGACCATAATTTGAAGTTTAAAGATTAGGATTTATTTTCTGTAATTTAGATTAATAAACAATTCTTTTTTCATATTTCTCCAGTAGTTTAGGATCTTAAAAGATAAGTATAAGTTTTCAAAAAATTGAATTAATATATATAAACCTGTCTCTGTGGAAACGATCCTGTGCTAGCATTATAATTTTCATTGTGCACTTGCAATAGGTTAAGACTTAATTAGATACACATATAAGTAAGAAGTCAAGTTTTTGGCGCCGTTGTCGGGGATAGCGCTTTAGTATATTAATTCAAGAAAATAAGTATTCATTTTTCTCTTTTTATATTTCTTTATATTTTAAATTTTCTTTGATCACTTCTTAAATCTTTCGCAGGTTTATTCAGAGCAACGACTCAGAGTCTCAACTTTCCCTGATCAGAGAAGCTTGAGACATAGATTTGTTCTCTCTCCCTGGCTTCTAGAATAAAAATTAGATAAAATTAAAATTAAAATAGTTGGTTGCAATAACTGTTTTAGCCATCTAGCTCTGATTTCATTATGGCAGGAAGGAACCAATACACGGCTAAGACTATGGGGGAATATTATGCATTAACACCTCTTACACCTCCCCCATATATTCAAATAGACCCTATAGCCGGTAATAGGACCTTTGAAATTACACCCAATGTACTCCAAATACTTCCAACTTTTCATGGGCTAATGGACGAAGACCCCTATTTGCATCTAAATAAGTTCGTGAAAATATACACTATCATTCGAATCAAGAACTTAACAGAAGCATCCACTAGGTTGAGACTATTCGCATATTCCCTTAGAGATGTAGCAAAGCAGTGGATAAAATCTTTGCCTCATAATTCGATTGCTAATTGGGAAGGACTGAAACATATGTTTCTTATAAAATTCTTTTCAATCTGCGGGTCGAATAGAATCCGGGACCTTATCATAACATTCTATCAATTTCCAGATGAATCTCTTTAAGGACCGTCTCAAGGATCTTCTGCACAAGTGCCCTCACCCTGGGATTGCGCACTGGCAACTAGTGCTCACTTTCTATGAAGGCCTTGAATATGCGAACTGGCATAGGATTGATGTGGCCTGTGGTGATATATTTTATGAAATGACAGCAGAAGAAGCTTGAGAACTCTTTGAGACCCTTAGCGAGAAACCGGTGTAATACTATGAACCGGGTGAGGTTGACTTAGAGACTTTAATGAATATGCTCCCTAAGCAAGGAAAACTTTCTAAATTAAAGTCAATGATGAAAGGTTTTTCGAGACTAAGGTTTTAGAAAATAAAAGTTCAACCTCTGGTGGGTATAAAATAGTACCCAATATCTCAAAAAGAAGAAGCCTGTGGTCCTAATCATGGCCCAACTCAAATACTCTCCCAACTTTCATCTATTCCTCCTTACCCCACAAAGGCCCAATACCATACTGCTATTGAGGATACCTTGTTGCAAATAGCTTACAGCTTGATGCAACAGAGCCGTATCTGGACACAATTACTTAACCACATTCAGCAATCTGTCGAAAAATTAGAAACTCAAATTGAGCAACTAATCCTTTTTTATAGAGATAGTAACGTACTACCTTCACATGCAGTTGGTACATCTAGAGGACATATATCTATGGGAAGCACATCAACTCCCTCTGTTTTAATTGAATCCCTCTAGAACTTGTCGAGCTACCGACTCACCCGTAACAAACACCTGTAATATATATATATATATATATATATATATATATATATATAATTTTAAAGAGTATTCTATGATTTACAGTATGTAAAAATATTGACAATCGTAAAAGCCTCTTTTGTCATGTTACAATCATTTAAAGCGTATAGATCTACGATTTCTGGTGATTTGTAGAGTTAAATTATAGTGAGTACGATTTGAAGAATCAATGAGTCTCACTTTTGTTCTATAGAATTGCAAATGACAATTCTAGGGAATAGGCAGTTCTAGTGATAGATCTTATTTGTTACATTGGAATTCAGACCCATTTAATTCATAGAAGAAGCAGACACGCATCGCATTTAATATTGCCACTTGCCAACCACCCAAGCCTATAAGCCTATACCGTGACACATGAACTCTCCCCTTCCCTATAAAACTAGACCCTTACCTTTCCCAACAACTCATCTCTTTCATCTTTCTTTCATACCTTAACCCTAATGGTGAAAGAACTCAGCCAAAGCAATTTCAGTGAGCAACTTGATAGAATCCTTGAAATACATAAGGCTGAGCTCCTGACGGTAGAAAAGAAAGTAGAAGATCTGAAGCGCCAACGACCTATTCAAAATGCTGAATTGTCTTTTGAAACTATCATTCATAACCAAACCCAAATCCGACATCACATTCCAAGAGCCCATTTTTACCCACTTCCTAACCTTTATACCATCACAACCCACCCCGAATGCGAGCTCTTATATGATGATGGTGGGTTGAGCCGTCCCTCGCCACCCTTCTCCATTGCTCATACTTTTCCCTACCTGCGTTACATTCTCTTCACATAGTCTTTGCAAAGGAGTAGTATGGGTGGAGGGTGATCAGGAGATGTGTTCACTTCCTCACCCTTCGAAACACTCCCGCTATGGCATTTGCGTTCCTTCCATAAAAGAAATGTGAGGTGCTCTGTTTGGGAGAGATAAAGAAGAGCACAGATAAGTATTTCGACGACTCTTGGAGTAGCGACCCTGCCAAGGTGTGGATACTTCTTTGGTAGGAAGGGATATGAGACTTGAATCAACGGTGGTTAGAAGCCGAGGACCGATCTTTATTGAAGACTTCATCTCGGACGTTGCTGCCAGTGTCATGTATAAATTAGTGTGTCTAGATTTTTTCTAGGTTTATACTCTTTTATGTAATTAGTTTTTATAGTAGTACTTTAGTGTTTATTTTTTCTGTAAATATTCAGTAATATATGAAGTTTTCTTTTGACTAATTGACTAACTTTTTACTAACAGTGTGATTGCTACTAACCTTTCTTTTATTTTTATTACTGATATCTTTGAAAAGTAAATAGATGTGCTTTCCTTCAAGTTTGGGGGAACATTCCTTACAAATTTTTTTTACATCTGGTAATGATCAGTTATATCAATAATTTTAGAAAATAATTTTAAGTGTCCCCTATTTTTTGTGCCAATGGGGGCATTGTCCGATTTAAGTTTGGGGGGATACACAATTTCTGTGTATAATAGTAGTTTTAGTATAATTAGTAATTAGTTTAGCAGTTTATTTTTTTTAAGTTGTTTAGTACATAGGAATTATGATAGAAAAAAAATTACAAATCTTTCAAACTTACGATTCATTATAGTAGAAGTTTTAATAATTAGAATAAAGAACAATTATAATTCATGCTTAGCTCATTGAACACTGTATTAGAATGAATGTTTGAAATAATAGATTAATCTAAACTGCAAAAATTTATACTATAGTTTCAAAATTATAAACCAGTGAGCTTTAGAGCCATATTTCCTCTTTTATTTAGAGAGAGACTATTTCTATTCAATCAAAATTTCTTTGAACTTCTACACTACTTTGAAATCTCATATTGCTGAATTTAAAATCAAAATATTCTATGAATATGATAACCTGATTTTTTGTTTAGAACCATCTAGTAGAAATATCAAAGCAATAAGGCATCTATTCTAATAAATTGTAAAGATGATTTAAGGCCATATTTTATTTAAATCAGAGTCAAAAAGCTAAAATCCTTGAAAATTTTATCTTTTAAACTAATATTAGAAGCCTAAACTGAACTTCTTTGTACCAAAAATTTGAAAAACCTTTAACCATATGTACTACCCGAAGCTTTCTACCTTTAACCCTTACAATTTATGAGAGTTTAGAATATAAAAGAAGGGAAGAAAAGGGAGTGGAAGGAGTAAAAGCAAAAATAGAGAAAGGGAATGTAGAAACGAGGTACAGTTGAAGTCTAAAAAAAAAAAAAGGAATATGGGAAAGGAAAGAAAAATTGTAAATAAATAATTTTTGAAAATGGAAATTACAATTTAGAAGGCTTTAAAAAATAAATCTTAAAATACGATTTTGCAACTGAAGAACTGGGATATATATGTATAAAGAAAGAAATGCGAAGAAATCCAAATCTTGGATACTTACTGAAGTAGAATAAAGAAGTCAAAAGAAGATAGGAAAGAGAAGAGCTAAATTCTCAGAGAAACTTTGAATCCTTTTCTACCATTTCTTTGATACCTTTTAAAACCCAATGCCCCATTTCAAGCCTAGTAGAGATATAGATATTAGATATTATGAATTGTACAGGGAATCATATGAATATAATAGATTATCTTTTCCATGACATTCATTAATTTTTGTAAGTATCTTTGACTGAATTTTTCTGAAAAAAAAAATATATTGAGAGAACCAAAAAATTTCGATCTCTTTTTGAGAGTATGTCAATAGTGTGTTTTTGACTGAAAATATTTTCTAAACCTGCAGTTTAGAAAATTTTATGAAGAATAAACTATTCACTAATGCATATGCACTCTCTACTTATTATGAATTGAAATTGTTAGAGTTCTAATCAAAGATAACTGTTATAATGGAAAGTAAGGACAAAGGATTGGTAATTTTGAAAAATTGTAATAAACTTATGTCTTGACAATTTGACCACTTAATTAGTGTAATAGAATTAGTTTAGATTTTTAACTTTTCTTTTAATTTTAATTTAAAAAAATATTTGGAAAAAAAAATCTAAAAATATTTGAAGTCTGTAGGTAACTTCACTGAAAACCTTCAGGAGACTACAACTCCTCCATTAGGGATCACCTAGGGGTTTAAAGGCTTCTTGCATCTGCTAAATGCAATCGTGCTCCCAACGAAAGTGAGATTTAAATTCTTAGTTTAGGAAGTTTTATATTTCCTTGTTTGCTAGGAACTAGCAAAACGTAAGTTTCGGGGTATAATCAATCACATTATATACCATTTTATAACCCTTAACTTAGTGATACTAGGACTTAGTTTGATACTAATAAGTCAATGATGTGCAAATATTAAAAATAGATAGTAAAAGAGAGCCATAATGATAATCTTCGTCAAAATGAACTTAAAGGAGTAGTGAAAGACGATTAAGCATAAAAAGACAATTCTCCGCCTACAGAAAAATGGAAAATCATGTTTTACAATTTTGCATAACGATTTTGTGTTATTACTAAAGAATAGAAAAGAAATTATAATTTACGATTCTTCAGAGGAAGAGTATGATATAAAAGAAACAACGATGAATTGTAATTCAGAGAATCGTCAATTAT
Organism: Chloranthus sessilifolius; assembly: GCA_021018995.1. Taxonomy (NCBI): domain Eukaryota; kingdom Viridiplantae; phylum Streptophyta; class Magnoliopsida; order Chloranthales; family Chloranthaceae; genus Chloranthus; species Chloranthus sessilifolius. Next base: position 82,524,623 of record CM037586.1, on the reverse strand, counting down.
GAGAAAGCTAAGAAAGATAGAAAATCGTGATTTATGATTTTCTAAGAAGGAAAAAAAGAAAAAAATCGTGATTTATGATTATGATAATAGAAGTTTTCCCACTGCTGCTGCTGCTACTGATCACGTGAGAATGAACACTGCCATGAACAAAATTAGAAGAATTCTTGAATTAGAAGTTTGGTCGATCACAGATCTGGGAGATTGACAAAGAAGAATCTCAAAAAGACTCTGCTACTAAATAAAAATGAACAATCCATAAATGCATCAACTAAAGAAAGCAAGGAAGAGTAAAATTAGAATTAAAGTTATAATAGGAATCTTTATTTTTTTAGAATTAGAACTTGTAAACCGACTCCTTATGATCTAAAAATAAGAGAGCCCAGTGTAGGAATAAACCATTGAAGAAGTTCTCAACATCAATTGATTACTGAGGTTGGGTTTTCTTCTGATCAACTTAGAGTAGATTTTTATTGCTTTGTAAATTAGATATCCAAGGTTTCTCAAGAGCAATTGATGACTGCTATTGGGAACTGAAAATTAGTGTAGATATCTGTAGTTTCTCAGAAGCAATTGACGATTGCGGCTGAGGGGTGAAGGATATATTTTATTGCTTTCTAGTTTAGATTTTATTTTCTTTTATTTCTTGCTTTGTAAACATCTTCAAATTTTAATTTGAATTGACGACTTAGGTTGAAGTTTGCAGATTAGTGTAACGGTACTATTTAATTTCATAAATATTTGATAGCAAAAGATTGTGATTGACGACCATAATCTGAAGTTTGAAGATTAGGATTTATTTTCTACAATTTAGATTAATAAATAATTCTTTATTCATATTTCTCTAATAGTTTTGGATCTTAAAAGATAAGTATAAGTTTTCAAAAAAATTGAATTAATATATATAAACCTGTATCTGTGGGAACGATCCTTTGTATGTACTGTAATTTCTATTGTGCACTTGCAATAGGTTAAGAATTAATTAGATACACATATAAGTAACAAGTCAGTCACTTGGACCAAGACGTCAAGACCCTGAGCAACGTTAACATGGTCACTTGAACCGAGATAGGTCAAGCCCTTGAGCTACGTTAACATGGTCACTTGAACCGAAATATCAAACCTCGAGCTAAGTTAATAGGGTCACTTGAACTGAGACCATCAAGCCCCTGAGATACGTTAACATGGTCACTTGATCAGAAACATAACAAAGATACAAGATGCGAACACGTACACGTGGCAGATAGCAATAATGCAATTAAATTTAGAAGCTTGGAAACTTATTGGATCAAATAGAATAACATAGCAAGATGCTGAGTACAAAAACATGCAAATCACGTGCAGAAATTCAATTTATAATCTTCAAATATGTCAAGATTATACATTTAGCAATTCTAGAAAGTATCAAGTATTTACTATTTGCATCAATAACACGAATTCAAGAAAATAAGCAATCGGGCAAGATGTTCTTCTTTACCTCAAAGTCAGAACTTCACGAGCAAAATCACATAGATCTAGGTTAATATCCTCTCAAATGGTCCTGGCATTCACCCTAAATTACATATCGCATGTAAACCAATGGTTAATGAATCGTACATGGCCTAAGCAAGAACTCACAATGCATTAAAAGGCACAAAACCCAACTTCACAAAGCATGGGATACCTCGCTGCGGCGAACTACAGGGTCGTCGTGGCGAGGTTCATAGGTGCAACAAGACTTAAGGCCTTCTCACTGTGGTGAGAAATTCCAATGCCAAAATGGTCTGAATTTCAAGGTAGCACTCGCCGCGGCGAGTGCTTAAGGTCCTTTGTCGCTGCGGCGAGACTCAAGGTCACCGTGGCAAGCTAGATCAGCTTGCCATTCTTCTGTTCTTTCCTTCTAGCTTCGAAACTCTACTTTTATTGCATAACCCACATCCTATAGATGTAATAAGGCCACATATCATATGATTATGTTAAAATTAGACTTCTATCTTATTTTGATTGCACAAGTCATGATCCGAAACATCGGGAATTGGAGAATTCGGCCTTTACGCTCTTCATGCGTCCGATTCTCGACGTTTCGAGGCATGCATTTCCAAAACTTGACTGAATAGGGCCAAATTTAGGAGAATCGAGTCACCCTATACTCATTTGATCATGCATGCTCACATTTCGAGACATCAGAATTCAAGAATCCGGCTATTACGCCTTTCGCATGTTTGATTCTCGAGTTTCATTGCATGAGACCCTAGAATTTGTGTGTATCGGTCCTAAATCTAGGAAACAAGGTTTACAAGACAGAGTTAGACTGATTACCATAGTGGATTCTTCACATGTGAAGTCTCCGATCCCCGTGGTCGTTTGATTACTTGATCGTAGGGGTTCGCTGTTTGAGAGTTTGTTCCGACAATCAGTAAAGCGATGATTTCTCCACTACAATTGTCAATTCTTGTTGACAGATTTGGAGAGATCGACTGGTTTGGAGGGCTTCTCAAAATGGAATATAAGAAGAAAGGAGAGGCTCTCCCATTTTTCAATTTCTAATTCTCGATCCCATGCACAGCTTATGCATGGGAGATAATTTTTATAACTTAAGTGTAATCAAGTGTGCCATTGGCACACCCAACTCTGTGTATAGGTCTATCACAAGGCCCCAATTGATGGTCTTAAATCATGGGCCTTCTTTACTACTGGGTTCTCAGGCTGTTAACTAATAGGTCTGTCTTAAGGCCTTCATTAATGGATGTTACTCATAAGGCCTGATTAACCACTGGTTTCTGATGCTTGGGTATTGACAGTACATCACATTCATTGTACTGGTCCTTAAGACACAATCTAAAATAAAGCACACCAGGGTGCTCTCAAGGTCATCGTACACTCGTTACACGACTGAGTAAATTGGGTCCTATTCCAAAGATACATAGTTCTTATTAATGACCTGACTAACCTTGTTTATCAGGTGTATATCGATCCGGGTCATTAGTACCAGTACGTACCCTGTGCACTCGGGTGTGGGAAATTTTCAGGGCATTATATCCTCCCCCCCTTAAATATATTTTTGTCCTTGAAAATTGACGATAATATTGGAATTATGGATGACGCTTCTGGACTGCCTTTAGTAACGATGTACTTCATGTCGTTAGTAGACATCGACGAAAGTGGGTCGCTGCGTGGCTATGGAAAATTTAACACTAATTTCTAATAAGTTCAAAGTTATGCTAATAATTTGGAGTTATCCTTGTGGTCATCCATTCTACTTATGTCTACAATGCAGAGTAGAATTTGTATTGAAATCTTACGGACATGCACAAATTACAAATCAGTGAGTAGTATATTACATGAACGTTCAACTATCAATAGAAATTAACTGATAATGAGCAGGTCTATCAGTGATTCAAACTCTCACTAGTTTGCTCAGCTGGCTGCTTGTCTCAACACCTATCTTCAGAGTCAGATGGACCAGCCGCGTTCCTTGTATATTCGGAGGTAAACTCCTGTGCGTGAGCCACAAATGGAGGGTAGCTTGTTAGATATGCCTTTTCTATCGAGCGGGTTAGGATTTCGTCATGGAAATCCAACCTTTTATGCTGTAGGTGGTTGTCTTGGTGCAGGATTTCTAGCTGTTGCAGGATTTCTAGCTCCCTAAAGGTCTATTGTTGTTGTACCTCCATCTGGCTGGTGAACTTGGCCAAAGTGGGGAGTTCACCATGCGGCATATGTGGCTGTTGGGGTTGAGCATGCATTTGTGGTGCAGCTCTGGGTGCTGGCTGATCAGGGGTTCCTTGTTGTGCACCCCCAGCTAGCTGTTGTAGGTTTCGATTCTTAACACTCAACTGACATCTCTTTAGGATCAAGCACCATTTATTTTTCGTAAACCTCTGAATGTTATCGGTCTTAATTTCTTCGCCCGACGGTATATCATATGGGTCCTCGTTGTCATCATCCTCATGGCCCTCAAGAAGTTGTGGAAGTTAGGGGTTTAGAGATGGTGCTCTGCATTTTCTCATTGGCATAAATCATGCCCTCATAAACAATGCAAGGAGCATTGAGCCATCGATTCTCGTGCATGGTAAATAGAGCCTGGAGAAAGGTATCCTATCTTTCTCTCTCATGCTGGAGGGGATAGAGGTTGCTCCAAAATATAACATCCAAAAACCACATATGATTGGGTAACTGTGTCCGGGTTATGGACTGGCCGGACGCATGAAGACCACTGGTCATCTTAGCAGTGATGTGATGAAACTTCACCTCCTTGGGGCAAGGTGCCAATAGACCCCTACTGTTATCATATTTTGCACTACAACCCATGGTTGCGACAATGTCATGGAGGTCGACGCAAAGGGTCCATCCATCAATCTCCATAATAAATTTCTCATCGGTGTCGCTCTTCTCAGGTTTTGATAGAAGAGTTTGACCAAACGAGGGTAAAAGTGTGGATGTGTGGGTTGGAGTATTGGCTCTAACTTGGCCCGTCTAAGGTACTCTAATGACCAGACAACCATGTCATTGTTAGCGAGAACATCCTGGTCAAAGGACCATTCGGGTTCAATAGCTTTAGTGCCCCACCAGTTTATAGGCTATTCTCGGGTCTGTGGTGGAGGATCGAAACTAGCCGGGGCTTTGCCCTTGGCATTCACAAAGGGTTTCGGTCTGAAAATCAGGATTTTTGTCATGACTTTCTTTTTAGATGCCACGCACAAAGGAAAATCGAACGAAATGGAGGGATTCAGGGTTTTACCTCAATGAGTATCTAAAATCAGAGGAAATCGAATTTGGCAGAGGTACATGCACGTCGATCCTCAAAGGTTTGAGGGATTTGGTGTAAGAAATCACCCTTTGTCAAAGGGAAAAGGATTTGTTCTATGCAAGAGAGGAGAAGAGAAAAGGGCCCCACACTCGAAAGTTTGAAAATGACAGATTTAGGGGTTCTCGGGTCCATTTGTATCCTTTCTCAGTCACTGCGCAACCGTAAGTTCTCACCATAGCAAGCCACAATCTGAAGATCTTGTCGCGGCAAGCTTTAATCTCATTACGGCGAGGTGTACAAAAGTAGGACTCGCTATATTGTGGTGTTTTGGGTGGCCTGCACTCCAAATTTGTATGAGACTTTAATAGTGTATGTTAAGGCCAATATCTCCTAAAATTTGTGGTCATTAATGTGCAACCGTGGGCTCTCGTGAGTCCATCACGATGATGCGCACTCTTCACTAAAAATTTAGAGTCGCCACCCAAAGCTTTTGGTGTCTCGGGAAACCTCAAATCAATATTTAATGCACCAAAGTGTCAAATATGACTCTGATTTACCGATTCACGTCAAAGGCTCTTGGGTAAGGGCTTCAGTTATTGATCGGGAAAGTGTTAGGCACCCGATCAACCCGCTCAAATGCGATCTCTACTTATGGCCAAAATAAAAAAAAGAACATAAAAATAAAAAAGCAGCACCTCTTCTTGCCCGAAAGCACTTCGATCCTATTTACGCCCCCCGCGATCACCAAGATTTCGACGACGTAACGGCGTAAATTCAAGGATAGAGGAAAAGCAAAGAAATTAGAGGAATAGTGGGGAGAGCCGGAGCTCTCAGGTCCTTATAGCACAACTGTGGACCTTTGCGTAGGTGCACTCGGTGAGCCTCTAATAGCTTGAGTAACTGGAATGTGAGTTTTAACCTCTACGATTTGGTGGCTAAGAGGTAGGAGGAGAGCACTAAGGGACAGTTCTCACCTAAACTAAAGGATATTTGAAGGAAGATGGGGTCTAAAGGGAGTTTTGAAGTTCCAGAATTTTTATGGGATTGGTGCACCAAAGGGGGAAAGGACTCTCTTAATCTTCTCTCTTTTGGAAAAAAATCAAGCCATTTACAAGGGGGGGTGCTTCTCTATTTATAGAAAAGGAGAGGGTTAAGGGGTACTTAAATGCTAATGGGATTAGCAATTAGGTAATCCTAATATATAAGGATTCCTAGGGTTTTTGGAGCTTAGATATATGGAAAAGGGGTTTAATGGTAGATGATAGGTTGGGGGTTTAAATGACTAGAGGGTTGCAAAAAGGGTAAATGAGGATGCAATAGTCCTAATGAAACCCACCCTAGACATTGGGATGGTCAACAAGTCAAACCCCAAAAGCCAATTTTGGGCAAAAACTAAAATTTACTATAGTTAAGCCTGGCGTGTGTATTACACACGCCAGGCATATGTACTGTGCCAGAGAAGTCCAGAGCCCGCTGGGGGGCCCATCTATGCTTAGCGTGCGTATTATACATGCTAAGCCACTTATATGAAAAAATGGCCTAGCGTGTATAATATACATGCTAGGCAACATTTCTCCATAAATGGCTTAAACTTCGGATTGCCCTAACTTTTAGGCCCTAAACTTCTGATTGTCCTAACTTTTGATGTATGACTCGGATCGGGGTAATTCTTGGCTTGTTGGAAATCTAAGAATTTCTACTTTTCAATGGTATAAGATTCAATTTTAGTAGAGGTCTCTACAAGTCTTGGCACACCTCTCTCTAACCATTCCCCTGGAAGGTCAGAGAGGTTTGGGGTAGTTCCTAAGGGTTTAGGCAAGTTTCTAAGGGTTTGGTAAGGTTCCTAAGGGTATGGGAGATACTATCGAAAGCTCAGGGGTGCACTTTTTTTGAAGTATGTTTCGATCGGGCCTTGGGCTAAAGTTGGGTGTCTACAGATGCCCCTCTTGGTATCCGATCACTAATGATCGAGTGGCAAAAATAGACACATCCGAAGAGGCCCAAGGCAACACTGATGGGTCCACTGTATTCAAAACAAACCTCAAACATCAGGTGGTAACATGGTGAGTAAACGGAAGCCCTATATGTCGGGAAAAATGTCTGTTCCTCAAGGTTATCGGTCCCCAAGCTCTTAGCGACATTACTGGGCATAACCGAGATGGTGTGAGTTGTGAAAGCCCAATATGTTGGGAAAAACGTCTACTTCTCAAGATGATTGAAGATGTTTGATGTTCAAGTTTCATTCTGAATAAAACAACTCTGTGAGTGAGAGGGTGTTCGACCCATATTTAAAGATAGGCGCGAAACAAGTACGTGAAGATCCACAGCTTGTGTCCAATCATACGAGGCCACGGGTGCCCCTGCATGAAGCAGGGTTAGAGGCCTTCGGGCGAGCCCATTGATCCCGAAGTTAATTTAGCACGACTACCCGAGCGAAGTGAATTGATGTCGCAACGCTTTTTGGGAGTATGTGCCGCCTTTTTGAAAGTCACATATATATATATATATATATTCATTTTTTGGTTATTTTATGTACTATTTTTTGTTATTTTTTGTATTTTTTTATTATTTTATGTATATATCTTTTGTTATTTTATGTATATTTTTTTGTTATTTTATGTATATATATATATTTATTTTATATATTTTTTTGTTATTTTATATATATTTTTTATTATTTTATGTATGTTTTTTTTTATAATATTTTATGTATGTTCGTTCGGGATTTTTGAGCATGCTTATTGATCCTGAACCACTTATTTTAGCACAGCCTCCCAAGCATATCAAATGGAAGTTGACGTGCTTCACGGGGGCGTGTGCACCTTCTTGGGCCTAAGGGGGATTAAGCTTAGCGTGTATAATATAAATGCTAAGCCAAATCTGGCCAGAACAAGCCTAGCGTGTATATTATACAGGCTAGGCCAAATCTGGCCAAAACACACCTAGCGTGTATATTATACAAGCTAAGCCAGACATGGGGGGTTTTTAAAATAGTCGGGCCCGAGCAAAAAAAGTGCATTTTTCAAAAAATTCTTCCCCCCCCTCTAAACAAGACTGGGACCACCCCTTCCTAGGGTTTCCTTAAATCGATTTGAACCCCATCATTGTGTCGGCGTCCACTCTCGCCGATCAACGTACATTCCATGCCGGATCAAGGGTTTATTTATTCTTTTAATGTAATCATCTTTTAACCCTATTTCTTTTGATTTTTCTTGAATGCGGTTAGGATTCTTTCATTTTTAGATGATAAATGAATGATTTCCCTTGTAAGTGTGATTGTCTATGATCCATTTGATTTATTTTATTTCCATTGGCCTCGATTTTGAGTGAAAACATGGTTAAATGGTGCCTTATTCCTCTTTTTCTCCCTTTTTAATTGGATTTTTTTGGACTATTTTGTTGGTATGACCAGGGCCCTCTCTTTTTTTGGATCTAGATGATTTTCTACACATGATTTTTTTTTAAAAACTGATTTGTGTATTTATTATATATATACATATATATATATATATATATATATTGGATTTTTGTTGGAAAAGAAAGGCTTTTGACATACCCGATCTCCCTCCCTACCCGTGTGGTTAGGGTTTTGGTATAAAATCACGGAAAGAGACTGGTGGTGTGCTTTTCTCTCTCCTTTTTGTGAAATTATCCCTACCCATAGTCCATATATGTATCGGGGATTTTGACCAAAATTTTGTAAAATTGAGAATGAGTTCTTTTTGTTTTTGTTTTCTATACATATATATCTTTTGAAATGTGGGGGGGGACTCTGGGCTCGCCCTTTTTTTATTTTTATTTTTTACAGCAATGATGATGATGATGATTGATGGCATATGAACGGAGCATACTTACCTTCTTTTGGCTTGTACCAAATGGTTTCTCTATACTGACATTCTCCTGATATTCATTACTTGTGTCCTTCTCAGAATATCGAGTGAAGAGGGTCGGGGCCATGAGAGTGAACCCGAGGTGATTTACGGTAGTCGGGCTGAGCAACTAATTCAAGTGCAGCGTTCCTCCCGGCTTTGGTATGAGAGGCAGGGTGAGGCAGCCTGTAGTGGGCTACTCCATCAACAATACACCCACATTTCTAATTTTGGGATCGCTGGCAGGGTAAGAAATGACTTTTTGTGGCTTCCTTTTGCGCTCACCTTATTACTTTTTTTTTAACACCTTTATTTTATTGCAATCTTTTGCCCTCGATCCATTTTCCTGGAGGTTGGTTCGACCTCCAATGCCTCTACTGCTTCCTTCCTCAAGTTGTGAAGTTCCTCTTCGCTCAGGCCGGCTTTGGAGACTTTCTTTCATGCCCTACCATGAGGGGCAATTTGGCCTATGTGAAGGCCCTGATAGAACGCTTTCGGCCAGAGACCATAACTTTTCATATGTCTGTGGCCGAGATGACCATCACCCCTGTTGACTGGTCGATGATCACAGGGATCGGAAAAGGGGGCACACCGGTGGTCGACCTTTGTGTACCTGGTCAGGATGAGGTGGTTTAGTTGATCAGGGATTACCCCTCTTCCCAGGATATGAGCGGCTCCGACATTAAGCTATCTTGGTTGGCCGATCTGTATGGTGAAAATGAACTTGTAGATCCAGCCCATCTGGAGGTGGATGTCCCTATTGAGCCTGAGGGCGCTTTGATGCTGGCTCGCATCTCACTCCTTTTTCTCCTGGGCAAGACTCTTTTTGCCAATACTAGCGGTGGTCGGGTCTCATTGTCCCTGCTTAGTCTTATGGGAAATTAGGACAATGTGCACCGTTATGATTGGGGTGGTGCCGGGTACGCTGTACTGATTTCTAGCTTGGCTCGAGCCTTGGTCGGGGATTTGGGTTCCTTTGTTGGTTTCTGGCCCGCAATAGAGGTAACCTTGACCCTTCTACTTCTCTTAGTTGATTATGCATCGTTCATCTTTCCTTTGACCCATCTTTTATGTTTGTTCCTCCTTTCAGGTTTGGGGATACTTGCATTTTCAGCCGCCCCCCCCTCTTCTCAGATGTGTACACGTATCCCCTTATGAGAAGTTGGCATTAGCCTCACCGAAGGGGCCTGGGAATGAAACATTTAGAGTTGGGCCTAAGGTACAAATTTGATTTGCTAATCCTGGACTAGGTATGGACACCTCCCTCTTCTTTTTCTCAGAGTTTTGATGATGTTTGTATGACTGATAGGATTCTCTTTATCTGGGCAGATCATCTTTTACCCCCTACGTTGGTTCTCCCTTCTGGGATCAAGGTGTTGTGGGTCAGTCATGACTTTTTATTGATTGCCATATCATCTTCTTTTATGGTGCCTGGGTTAGAGCGTACTACCTAGGGGAGAGAGTGGTACATCAGTACCGAGATTGTTTTGCCATGCCGCGAGGTCCTCCCGAGGATGTCATGTCTCTTGAGGGTACTGTTGAGGAGCTTTCAATCGGACTCCTTCATCACGGGGTCCCGGTTGATGATCTTCTTGTGCCTAGGGGATACCGGATGTGGTACGAGTCCTTTCCCTACCGGTCTCTTCTTCTGCACTTTATACTTGGTGCTAACTTTTTGGCCTACGGTGGTCTACAATCTCAGGTAATTCTTCACTTTCTTTATGCATGTTTCTGGTGGTTTTGATTCAATTTTGCTTTGACTACTGATCCCTTGCTTCTTTCCACAGCTTTATGGGGGAAATGATTCCAATGATGATGATGTAGCAACAGGTCCTGATGAGGCTCCAGGTGTCGGACATTCCCACCCTTTTGGTGCAGGGGCTTCTGGCAGTTCGACCGTAGAGACCTAGGGGATTTTTAGACACCTTGACGATGCTTTCCTCTCGAGTTTGTGTGTAGATGTAGATGAGCGGGCCTATCTATCTGTCGAAGCGATCCGGGTCCCTCCTCCTGAATTGGTTCTCGGGGTAAGTTTTCCGTTCTGTTTGTTTCCTCAGAGATATGTTTGCTTTTGCATTATGGCTCTTGCATCCGACCTCTCTTTCTCCTCTCTTGCAGGATAACGATTCGACGGTCAATCAGGCGGAATACTATCGTCATATTGTTGGCCTTCTAAATGTGGAAGTGATAAGTGTTACCCTGACTGGTTCTGATCATTGCCTTGCCATCCTTACCTTTTGACTGACCTTGTTTGATGATGATTTTTTTTTGGTATGACCTACAGCGTGCTCGCAAAAAGGAGTCACACTCACTGCTTAGTCAACTGTCTCAGGCGTGGTCCTGAGTAGGGGACGTGCGAACCTACCAGAGCACCTTGCGTCGACGAAAGAAGAAGGCCAAAGGGACCAACAAGGATTAGCATTTTCCCTTTCTTAATGAATGTTGAGACTTTTTTGGGATATTTTTCTTTTGGGAAAATGTAATGGATAACATGAGACTGCACTTTGGATGGTTTTATTTTCAGAATGAACATTAGTGCTTTCTTTTCCATTGCTTGCACTATCCTTTTCTTGTTGTGGTATACTTGATTGTTTGCAGGGCGGGCTTAGGTTTTTTAAAAAATGGCCTTTGGGGCTATGTACTTGGTTAATACTAGCCAAACCTTGTACTTTCGTGTGGATGATTCCTGAAAGGAAAATTGTATAAAATTTAGATGACAATTTTAATATCCCAGCACATGATATGGGGTGCTTTTGAAAATAACCGAAAGTGCAGGTGGGCTGGCTAGGGGACCAGTAAAATAATCCCCTTAATTTTCCTTCTCCTTTTCTCCTTTGGTGGCATTCTTGGACTGGCGTGTGTAATACACACGCTAAGCAAATCTGGGGGAAGAATGGCCTAGCGTGTATATTACACACGCTAAGCATGCCATGGGAATAAGTGGCTTAGCGTGTGTAATATACACGCTAAGCAAAATCTGGGAAATTTTGCTTTGGCGTGTGTATTACACATGATAGGTGTTTTCAGGGGGGTGTGGGGCATTTTTAAGCCCGAGAATGCATTCATTTCTCTTTCTTTTGAGTTGAACTTTATATCTTTGTTGCCCTTTTTCCTTTTGCTTTCCCAAGGGTGGGTCCATCATCCTACATTGAATTGTATCTTTAAAACATCTTTGTATGACCATGGACCCACTTTCTGACCCTGCCTCGCATGGGGAGTCCACTTCCCTCTTTAGGTATGGGGCCCAGTTTTCTCAAGAAATGGCTTGAAAGTTTGAACGAGAGAGAGCTTGAGAGTTTGAATCAGCTTGGATTGACCCATCTCTCGTCTTTCCTCGAAGTTCCTCTACTTTGGGATTTCATTTATGTGGCGGCCTCATCTTGGGAAGTTGATACCCACGTCTTCCGTTTTGGGAACTGTGAGTTAACTCCCACTCTCGAGGAGCTCTCCAACATAACAAGTTTGAAGTTGCATGGAGGCCTTGCCAGAGTACTGCCGAAAACTGGGTTATGCTAAGGCCGTCCAACTTACCTTGGGCTTGAAGAAAGCTGATTATGAGAAAAGCCTCGTTGGCGAGCCCACCAGGTATTCGGTGAAATTCCTAAGAGAACTTTTTAGGGATGAAAGCTTGCAAAGACTGCCGGTAAAAAATTCTCATAATGTGAAGGCCTTTGCCCTTTGCATTATCTCCGATATTCTTTTCTGTATCGGGGGAGAGAGCTTCTCTCTTGTGCTTTGCGATGTTCTAGCGAAACTTAAGGGAGGTTGTTCTGTGATGCATATGGTGCTGGCAGAGCTTTATCGTTGTCTTGATGCTTTCACTCTAGGCAAGGTGGAGTGCCTCCGGGGTTGTCCCGTCTTACTCCAGATTTGGCTTGGGGAGCATCTTTCTATTTTTGGACCTGTGCCTTGCTTTATGTTGTTCGTGGTGAGGCGACGCATTGCTTCTTGGATCAATGTGACAAGTTACCACGGGGGAGTATACAAGAGCTGAAGCTTTGGTTGGCTGAGGCCGAACTGGTGTGGAGGCTTCCTTGGTTAGACAGGGCTTTTCCAGTAGTTCGATCTAGAGACTACGAGGGCATTACTCTTCTTGGTTTGACTGGCAGCACCTATTACTTTCCATTTTGGGTGTTGCATCAGTTTGGTTGCTCTCAGCAGGTGCCCTGTGCGACGAAACCACCCTTATGTGATTTGATTTTCTCTTAGGGTCCTCTGGGACCTGGATAGGGTAGCCGATCTCTGAGAAATGTGTCAGTCGACACATATGTGCGATTTGGAGCAGGGGAATCTGATTTTGACCTCTCCTGAGTACGAGGCTTGGCTGTTATCTGAGAGACCCTTTGCTTGTCATGTGGACCAGGCACAGTGTAGTGACGTAGGGGGAGCTTGGCCGAAGGAGTCAATGCTTCGAACCCGAATTGAGCTGTTGATGGATGAGAAGTGAGTCCTGCATGAGTGTTTAGAGAAACAACAGGTTAGAGCAGAGGTGGGAGAAGCGAGAGCCGGTGTAGCTGAGTGTGAGGTCCTTCGTCTGGAAGGAGCCCTGAGTGAAACTCTAGGTGCCACTGATGCTTCTGGAAAGCGGTATAAGAGCCTGGATGGCCATTGGAAGACAAATCAAGATGTTTTGGAGGATGCTTTATGTGCCGAGATTGATGCTTTGAAGCACGAGCTGCGTCGTTGACCTAGGCCTGCACATACTTTTTGCATCGATCAGATTACCACACGAAGGGGCATAAGAACCCCTACTACATATTTTTTGGGTATATATATTTTCTTTATGTTTTTTTATTATTTTTGCATTTTATAAAAAGAAGGATATGCAAGGCATCACACAGGTTATTTTTTGAGATGTGGTGTGAGCAGAGTGTAGATATGTAAATGGAAAAGGGAAATCTATTATCTTGCATAATTTTTATCTTTTTTTCTATTTTTGTAAAGGGGGAAACTGGGTACTATGCTGATCATTCCTTTGGAGATATGGTGCACACAGTGCCGACCCGAAAATGGGAAAGGAAAATCTATTATCTTTTACAAATGTGGTCTTTCCGGCCATAAAACCAATCATCCCGGAGTGGGGTGTGCATAGTGTTGGCCCGAAAATGGGAAAGGGAAATCTATTATCTTTTGCAAATGTGGTCTTTCTGATCATCAAACCAATCATCTCGGACTGTGGTGTGCATTGTGCTGGCCTGAAAATGGGAAAGGAAAATCTGTTATCTTTTTTAATATTTTTCTTTGATGCCTTAAGCATGAGGGGAAGTAACAGGTCCCAATTTGAGCATAGTCGAAATCGTCCATAGTCGGACTTGGGTGAGGTTCAGCGTCTTTATCACGGTCAGAACGTCCATCCCTTTAGATTGAATTAACCCTTTTTATCCTTACCTTGGGTCATGCATTTGACGATGCGGCCGTGATGATATGCTTGACGAAGACCCGATTTGAGAAAACATGAGCGGCCAAGGAGGTTCAGATGGATCAGGTTGTAACCAAGGGAGTAACAGATGACTTTCTTGCTTTTTTTTTTTTTTTTCTTTTCTTTACATCCTTTTTGCTCACAGTACCCAAGATAGGTTTTCACCATGCCTGTCATTTTCCTCTTTTTTACCCATAGCACCCTTTCAGGTTTTCACTACGTCCACGGGTATGCATTTTTACCCCAGGCGCCTTTTCAGGTTTTCACCTGATCCGCACAAGCTCGCTCTTTTACCCAAAGCGCCCTTTCGGGTTTTCACTATTTCCATTTTGCTTTGAGCTTGTATATTTTTATTTTCATTTTCTTTTCTTATTTTTTTTCTTTCAAGGATCACAACATGGACGTCCATTCCGTCATAGCCGGCTGGATGGAATTCTTTACGTTGTCTCCTAGCTTGGCTTGTGCTAACTCAATGGATATTGTGACTGCTTGTGGACCTTAGAAGGGATTTCTTCAGGAATGTATCTTGGCCATGGGATAGGTTAGGAATTTACAAGGTATTATCAGGTTTCAAAAGGTCTCACTTCTTCCTTAGGAATTTTGACTGTACATGCCCCACTTTTTCTTTTCTATATTTTTTGTTCTTTTTCTTTTCAGACAATCTCTTTTTAGCCATTTCATTTTTCTAATTTTTTTAGGATTTGATGGTAACTCTTTTTCTCCTTTTCTTCTTTTTTTGTTTGATATTTACACTTTTTCCGTCCTTTTTCTGGGGAGGGGTTTATGAAAGAAAGGCCAATGGCTCAACGGGTGTAGCAAAGGATATGAACATTCAAGGGCACTTTTTGGCTACTTGGCTTTGAAATGATGGCCTCTTTTTTTAAAGTATCCTTAAGCAGCCACACATCTATTTTTATCAGTACTTACCTTGATGTGAGAGATTTAGGAATAGAATCGTCGGACGTATCCAGCGTTGATTGGCTCAGGAAAGTGATCAACGTCCATGGTAGCGAGGCGGAGCACGATCTAGGGAGTACTTCTCGGATGATGAAGGGCCCTTCCCAATTGGGCTTAAATTTCCCTCTTGGATCAGCATGGAGAGAAAGGAAGATTTTCTTGAGCACGGTGTCTCCCACTTTCAAATCTCGACTGTGAACACATTTGTTGTATGCCCACGTGATTCGACCTTGATAAACTTAGGTGTGACACAAAGCTAGGAACCTTTTACAGTCCAGTAGGTTAAGCTGCTCAAAGCGGGACCTCTCTTTTTTAGCTTCGGATAGGTCTGATTCGATGAGGATACGGAGTGAAGGTACTTCAACCTCGATTAGCAAGACGGCCTCAGTTCCATACACAAGGGAGAATGGTGTTGCCCCTGTAGTGGTACGGATCGACATTCGATAGGCCCATAGTGCGAAAGGTAGCACCTTGCTCCAGTCTCGATAGGTGACAACTATTTTCTCAAGGATGTGGATGAGTGTCTTGTTCGCAGCTTCTACGACACCGTTTGTTTATGGTCGATATGGTGACGAGCGGTGATGTTTGATCTTATACTGCTCGCATAAGGCCCTGATGTGTTTGTTTGTAAAGTTGGTGTCGTCGTCCGTGATGATGTCCTT
Organism: Chloranthus sessilifolius; assembly: GCA_021018995.1. Classification (NCBI taxonomy): domain Eukaryota; kingdom Viridiplantae; phylum Streptophyta; class Magnoliopsida; order Chloranthales; family Chloranthaceae; genus Chloranthus; species Chloranthus sessilifolius. The sequence goes on along the minus strand of CM037586.1, from coordinate 82,508,990 downwards.
GGGTACCCCGAATCGACAAACAATATTGTTCTTGATGAACTTCTCGACATGACTGGCCGTGATTGTCTCTACCCATTTAGTGAAGTACTCGATGGTGATGAGGATGAATTGGTGCTCATTAGATGCTTTTGGGTTGACCTTTTCGACGATGTCGAGGCCCCATGTAGTGAATGGCTAGGGCGTGGTCATGCTGTATAGATCAATGGCAGGAGCATGCATTAGACTGGAGTGTTCTTAGCATTTGTAGCACTTCTGTATGTGCTTGCAATAGTCAGTTTCCATGGTAGTCCAAAAATATCCTTGCCGTAGGATCTTCTTAGCGAGCATGCGCCCATTAACGTGGGCCCTGTATATTCCCTCATGGATCTCTTTCATGATGTTGGTGGCCTCACCCTTAGTCAGGCATCTAAGTAGCATGTTGTTATATGATCGCTTGTAGAGGCACTCGCCACATATGACATAATTAGCCGCTAAAAGTTGGATAGTCAGCCTGCCCATTTTAGAAGTGCCCTCAGGGAAAGCTCGAGTTTTGAGGGAATTCTTGATATCTGAGAACCATGGAGGCTCATCATCTACCTTTTCAGATCCCTTAATCTAGAGGCAGAAGGCCGGCTCATTCCTCTGTTCAATTATGATTGGCTTCATTTCGACACCATAGGGAACTTCGACCATCGATGCCAACGTTCCATGTTTATTGGCAAAGCGATTTCTTGCTCATGGGACATAGGAGAAGGTAACATCATCGAAGCATGCTATCAGATTTTTGAGGTGCTCATGGTATGGGATCAACTTCTCATCTTTTGTCTTTCAATCTCCATTTATATGGCATATAATCAACTGTGAGTCACCAAACACCCTAAGATGAGTTACGTTCAAGTCCAAGGCTGCTTGTAAGCCAGCTACGCATGCCTCGTATTCAGCCATGTTGTTGGTACACAGGAATGTAAGTTTGATGGAGACTGGTACGTGAGACCCTTTCGGTGAAATTAGAATAGCACCGACTCCTTGACCTTTGGCATTCGATGCCCCATCAAAGTGCATCACCCAGGATTCCTTTGTCCCCGCCGTCTCATCCTCTGTCATGAACAAGATGTCATCATCTGGGAATTCAGTTCTCAAAGACTCGTAGTCAGGTAAGGGGTTCTCAGCAAGATGATCAGCGAGTGCTTGTCCCTTGGTCGACTTCTGAGTGATATATGTGATGTCAAATTCAAAAAACAGAAGCTGCCAGCATGCAGTCCACCCAGTGAGGGCTGGCTTCTCAAACAAGTACTTCAACAGATCCATCCGTGCCAGAAGGAGAACTGCCTGAGATATCAAGTAGTCGTAGAGCCTCTGTGTGGCCCATACGAGAGTCAGGCATGCTTTCTCCAGGTGAGAATAGTGTGTCTTATCAGTGAATTTTTTACTGAGATAGTAGATGTCTTGCTCTCTTCCTTTTATATCATGCTGCCCTAGGACACATCCCATCGAAACTTTTGTTGTAGAGAGATATATTAAGAGCAGTCTCCCTGGTACTGGCGGTACCAAAACTAGAGGATTGAGAAGGTAACTCTTGATTTTATCGAATGTTGCTTGACAGCCCTCGTTCCATTCAACGGGCGAATCTTTTCTTAGTAGCTTGAAGATCGGCGTACAGATAGGAGTTAGCTGTGTAATGAATCAACTGATGTACTGTATTCTACCCAAGAAGCCTCTGAATTCTTTCTCAGTAGATGATGGTGGCATTTCGATAATGGCCTTTACCTTGATTGGGTCAACCTCTATGCATCTTCTACTGACAATGAAGCCCAGTAGTTTTCCTGACATGGCACCGAATGCACACTTCTGAGGGTTCAGACGGAGCCTATATTTCCTCAATCTTTCGAACAGCTTCTAGAGGTTCACTAGATGGGCACCTCTTTCCGGTGATTTGGTGATCATGTCTTCAACATATACCTCAATTTCTCGATGCATCATGTCATGGAAGAGTGCTATCATCGCTCTCTGAAGTCGATGCACATGCAAACCTTTCCATCTTTCTTTGGTACCGGAACAATATTGGCTAGCTACTGAGGCTACTTAGAGACCATGAGAAACCCTACATTGTACTGCTTGATGACTTCATCCTTTACTTTCAACATCCACTCTGGCCTGAGGTGTCTTAACTTCTGCTTGACCAGCCTAACATCCGCGTACAGCGGCATGCTCGACCAAATCGGTATCCAGACCAGGCATATCCTCATATGACCATGTGAAGATGTCTTAGTATGACTGAATGAAATCAATCATGCTTTTTCTTTCCTCAGGAGATAGCGACGTTTTGATCTTAGTGACTCTAAGAACCTCATCGGTACCCAGATTGACATCCTCAGTCTCTTCGATGATCGGGGTAGGGCCATGCTCAAAGTCGGTGTACCATTCAAGGAGCTCATTGGGAAGCTCCTTAGCAGGGATTTCCTCATCCAGACTCATGATTTCTACCTCTTCTTATATTTCTACAAGAAAGGGGTCGACTTCACGTGGGACAGGTTTCTCAATTAAGACATCTTTTTTCTTGAATTTATCAAGAATTTTGAAAGATAATATTTTTCGATTTCATATTTTTTCTTCGAAAATTGTCCCCTGGCAACGTGGGTCTTTGTATATACATGGTATTGCCTTCCAAGGGCTAATCTCACTTTTTACAAGTTATTTCTTTTGGGAAGCCGGTGTCGTACTTACACCCACACGATGCTTTCAGAGTTAATTGATGCCCAATTCCTTACCTGTGATGCCGCCCCTTTACTTGTTCGGATGGAGGAGGATGATTGAGATGGCTTTTGGTAGTCAGCTTCCATCATGTTTATTCTGGGTTCGTACGGGGGCCTGTCCTCGAATAATAACATCGTTCGGTGGTGGTTTATTATAGGGGGGAACTGTGCAGGTATGGGAAACTCCTCCTCAAAAAGGGACAAGGAGGCCATGTCTACTTCAAAATTGGGAGGGATAATTTGGGCATTGGTAGGGTGGATCGCAATTGACCCCACACATTTGTGTGGGGTCAATTGCGTTGCCCCATTCTGATCGATCTTTATAACTCCTGCACTTATAAAGCTATCCCGAATGTGAGGTCTAGGGCGAGGCTCACTCTCCAAGTCTATTCCCTGAGTTTTTGTAGCGGCAATGGTTCGGGCCTTTTCCTTGGCCTCCTGGACCTCTTCCTCGGTAGGCCTGTAGCCTAGGCCGAATTTGACCCGCTGTCCTCCTTTGGCTCTGACTGGGTCCTTCCGTCCTTGCAACTGTGGTCCCAACCCCTTACCTTTCTGATAGCCCCATTTCTGGAGCATGGCCACAGCTGTGACCATTCCACCATCGGTTTTCATAGTAATCCTTTCAAGGGGCTCCGGGATCACCGCCGACACATCGTACTCAAAGTTATGGAGATTTGTGCCTTCAATCGTGTGTGGTACATCCAACACTTTAGGTTTCTCAATGCTGTGGGTAACTTTCTCTCTTTCATCCCGCCCCTCGCCCGTAATGGTGATGATTTTCTACTTTGACACAAATTAAAGTTTTTGGTGCAAAGTTGAAGGTATTGCCTCGACCTCATGTAGCCATGGGTGCCCTAAGAGCAGATTAAATATGGATTTGATGTCCATTACCTAGAATGGTATGGAAAAGGTCATTGGCCCAATTATGAGCTCAAGTTCTACTTCCCCAATTATTTCTCTTCTCGTATTATCAAATCCTCTGGCGCTTGTCCTCACTGGGCTTAACATGGAAGGGTCCACCCCTATTTTGGTAATAATTCTCAAGGGGCATACGTTTAAGGCAGATCCATTGTTGATCAATACCAAGGGAATCACCAAATTTCTGGTTTCTACAGTGATGCTGAGGGGTTTGGAATGACTATTTCCTTCTTCTGGTAGGTCGACATCTGAAAAATAAATGGCATTGGGAGCCAACACCTACCCAATTATTTGTGTCACTTCGTCTAGGCTTAGATAGATACGTGTGCATTTTTTAATGCTCCCATTAAAGCTTAAAAATGAAGAGGGGGTGTCATCAACAGATCCCATACTGTGATATGGGTCGGCATTCTCTTCAGTTGAGTTGCCAATATATGTTCTCGGCTCATTTTATCGAATGGGTTCACTGCGATAGCTTCCTTCTTCCCTTCCAGCTGGACTGGTGCTGGCATTTCTAGTTGTTTGGAGATTTTTCCCAGCCGGGTGACAAAATCTACCAACCCCTCTTTGTTGTTGCTTGCGTTGACATCTGTCTGCTCGTAACTGAGGGGAACTTGATGGGGATTGTAGGTTAGCCCCGAAATTTGAAACGGGGTGGACAGGGGCCCCAAAGGTGCTTGAATTGGTAGATTGGGGTGGTGGATAGCACTTGGTTTACCTCTGTGGGATAAGTCAGTGGAGTGGCGAAAGTTGGCCATGCAGGGTTAGTGGGGATCGTGAAGGGTTGTACTGGGGGTGGTGCGATGGGGGTAGGCCATTGATAGTTAACTGGTGTCGGAGAGGGGTATAGGGCAAAATCAGCCATCTGATAACTGGTGGAGGCTACTATTGTGTATGGTTGATACTGGTTGTTTTAGACATAACTGACGGGAGCTGGTGATGGAAAATATACCCTTAGATCTAAGGGTTCTATTGGTGGTACAAGATTAGGGAAGTAATCAGCCAGATTCAGGGGCTCAATCACTCCAATGCTTCTATCCTCTCGATCTCTCTACTTTTGTGTTACAAACTCTTCCTGGGGGCGGATGTAATCTGTCGGGTTAAACTCCTCGTCATCCTCCTCTATCATGCTAACGGTCAGCCTTTGGCTCGCTCCACCAGATAGATGTGGCGGTAATGGTACTTGGTGTATGTTGGCATGCTGATTGGCCTGGGGAGTGCTGGATGGATGATCTTGTTGGCCTCTATTAAGTCTTGTATCGCATGCTTTAAAGGGAATCAATGATCGATTGGGTGGCCTGGTCCTTGATGGAAATTACAATGGGTATTTGGGTCATAATTCCTTGGAATAGGATTCGGCAGAGGTTGCGGCTGGAGTGCAGTGACTAAACCTTTCTCCAGTAACAAGGGCAACAAGATGTTCAAATATTATCCTAAAGGGGTGAAGACCCGATCGAAACGACCCCTTCTCTATTACGGGGTCATCTGTGCCCTTGCCCATTTTTGATTCTTTGCATCGGCTCGCTTCTGATTGGAGCTGGATGTGCTGCCTTAAATTGGAATGGGGTTATACTGGTATTAGGTCAAGTATTTATGACCGTCTGTACATTTTCCCCACTTCTTCTATCATTCCCCTACTCAGTGAACCTCGAACTCCACTGGCTCCCCCGGACACGTTCCTGCTTAAACGGCCTTCTCTGATTGCATCTTCGCAACAGTTGGTATTTCTTACCAAATCAGTAAAGTTGGACTGATGTTGGTATAGTAGGAAATTCGAGATGACCGGGAGGGTGTTTTTCAAGATCATTTCAATCTGCTCATCATTGGGTATCTTGTTTCTTACTTGAGTTTCCAATGCCCTCCACCGCCCTAGGTAGTCATTGAATGCTTCGTCTGGCTTCTGCTTTAGCCGGGCTAGATCTGACTTAGGAGGTTCAATGTCTATGTTATAGACACATTTCTCTTGAAATAAATTAGTCAGATATTTTAACTTTTTGATCATAGAAGGTTCCAACGAAGTGAACCACCTTAAAGCGGGGCCCATGAGGCTCTTTTGAAAGACCTTTATGAGCAAATGCTCATCCCCTCTGTATTGGCACATGTTCCCATAATAGGATTTGAGGTGTGCAATGGGGTTACCCATGCCATTGTATTTATCAAAAATTGGCACTTTGAATTTTGGGGGTAGAGGGACTCTGAAAATAGGCGCAGGTCGGAAAAGTCTGTGGCGTGGATTTCAGCTCCACCCATCTTCATCAGCTATTTTTGGATCTTATCCATTTTTTCTTTCAACAACTCTGATTCTTTGGATGGTGGGGCTGTCTTCTCAGTAAGCGGCCTCCATTTACTCTGGGCTGTCGGTGGGTTGGTGACCCGGACAGTGGGGGGTTGAAGCTGGTGAATGCCCCTGCATATGCCCTGCTGTTTCTGATTTCGTCTTCCTCATATTGGGGGTCTATGTATGGTGGAGGGAGGGTGAGATTATCCTGTGTTGAGGGGATGGGTACTTGGTGATACCACTGAATGTGGGAGAATCCTTGGGGATGAATTTGAGAGGTATGCTAGTGAGGGTGGCTATATTGAACAGGGTATGAGGGTTGTGGATGAGTGATGATCATGCTATGTTGGGAGACTGGCTGATGTGGGTGCATCATCTGGGTGGAATGGGGGCCGATTGGGTGTATGTGGGGTATTGGGGGATTGAGGGAGGATGGGAGAATGGGGCTCCCAGGTGTGGGACTTGATGGGCTTTGGGGATGGGCCCCTGGTGGGCTTGGATGGGATTTGGACATTGGGCTTTGGTGGGCTTGAGCCATTAGGCCTTGGTGGGTTTGGGGCATCGAGCCTTGGTGGGATTGGGTCATTGGGCCTTGAAGGGCTTGGGCCATTGGGCCTTGGTGAGCTTGGACCATCAGGCCTTAGTGGGCTTGGGCCATTGAGCCTTGGCGGGCTTGGGCCATTAGATCTTGGTGGGTTTGGGCCATTGGGCCTTGGTGGGTTTAGGCCATGGGAACCTGAGGCCCGTTCAAATGACCCCATGGTTGATGAGGGTCTTGGGTGGTATGGATAATGGGGGATTGATGAGAGCTTTGGAGAAATGGGGCATGGATATTTGGAAGTGTGTGAGATGGGTTTGTGGGGGGTGGATAAGGGAGGCTGCTTTGAGAATCCTTCCAGGTAATATAGGCCCTGACCATCTCATCCATTATGGTCATTGGATTAGGTGAGGGGGTAGGTGGAAAGGGGTGCATCCGACAGAGGGGGAACATGGGGTACGGATTGGGTGGGTGCATGGGAAAAATTGGGCATGATCTAGGTATATGGGGGGATATTGTGTATGGTTTGTGAGGATGGGGGATAGTTGGTCATTGCTTGGGGGGATTGGGGAAAATATAGGGTAAAGGTGGAGGATTGGATTGCATTTTGGGGAGGTGTGGATGGGATATGCGGTGGGTTTGGAAGGGTGTATGTGGAAAAATGTGGCATGCTTGAATTGGACGAGGGCGAAGGAGGTATATGGGGTGAATTTTGGGTTGAGATGGGGAAAGAATAGGGTGAAACATAGGATGGATTTTGGGTAAAGATGGGGGGAAAATTGAGGGAATTTGGAGTGGATGTGGATGGATCTTGAGCGGATGTGGGCGTGGAGGGGTAAATTTTGAATGGGTGCGGATGGGAATATGGGTTCACCTAAGGGTCCGGTGACAGTGAATGGTGGTTGGGTGAGCGGAATAGAGGTGAAGATTTCCTCCGTATGGGAATGAGTTGGGGAATGTGACGGGGATGAATCGGGATCAGCATATGCCGAATCAACTGCCCACGACATGGCTTGGCGACGTGTGGGGTATGGGTGCCTCGGGTAGGGCTCGTGAAGTTTTATTCTCCTCCCCCTACGGGATGATGGAGGGTAAGGCGATGTCGTTGTGCCGACACCATGAGTTCCTTTTTTTTGGTTTTTTAATTTTTTCTTGATTTTTTGTTTTTGGATAAAGCAAATGAACCTGATGAGTTTCGTGGCCTTGGAATTCCTATTTCCGGCGGTGTTCATGCCCCAAATATTTCCCACAGCGGGACCCCGATACACTTCGAAAGAATCAAAGGGGAAACCATTGATCTAGGTGAAGGCACGGGAATCCACGCGATAGCCCGATCCCTTAGAAAAAAGTCAATAAGAGGGTGACTCTTTTGACTGACAAGGGCGTATTGGGTGCCGACGGGTGTGAGATTTATCGGAGACACTAAACCGTTGATTGGGGGATTCAGGGGAAGTGGGAAAGGCCTCAGATTCGGGCTGCCCAGCCCAGAATAGGCATGGCGTGTGTGTTACACACGCTAGGCTAAATCTGGAGAAGGTTGGCTTAGCGTGTGTATTATACACGCTAGAGCAAATCTGGGAAAAGTTGGCTTAGCGTGTATATTACACACACTAGGCAAAATAGGGTATATATTTACACACACCAGGCAAAATCTGGGAAAAGTTGACTTAGCGTGTATATATTACACACACCAGGGAAAATAGGGTACAGCAAACAGCAAGCTCGAGATTGGTTTCTTTTTTGGGTTTTCTAGAAGCGATGCTTCTGAGGACTGATTTTCTTTGTTATTCCAGATCCCTCCATTCCGAACCTAGGGATACAAGGCTGATTCAGGGCTATAAAATGCACTCCCTCAGGGTTTTAAGCTTTTTAACTAGATTGGTTACCCACCCTATATACCTTCGGCGCAAGCGCCTTCTCATATACTAGATGGGGTGATACTTTTTCGGATCATCACCACTAGGGGCTGCCACCATACTAAGAACCGGGATGTTTGTATCACTGCCTAAATTCCTAACCCTTGTAAAATCTACCCCCACAAAAAAATTAAATTAAGCCCCCTTTTGGTTTAATTTTAAATTCAATTTTAAGGGAGTTTGCTTAATATTCAAAATCGGGTGGTGATAGTCTCGTGCCGCCTCTACGGGCTGGCATCCACTGTTAGAATATGATTGTGAAAAATAAAAACTCACGTAGGCCCACCAAATGGCTAAGGCGGCTAAGGAATTTAAATGATGAAAAGTAAATGAATTATAAAGATGATGCTCAAGTAGGCCCACCAATCGGCTAAGGCACGTAAACGACGGAAAAGTAGGGGTAAGTAAAAATAAACCGAAACGTAGGGGTGAGAAAATTTGATAGAATCGTAGGGATGAGTAATAATAAAAGAAACAACCAAATGTCAGTAAAAATATGAAAAGGCTAAATTTCAAGGCGAACCTCTACTAGCTACTCCCCGGCAGAGTTGCCATTTGTGCAACCGTGGGCTCTCTCGTGAGTCCATCACGACAATGCGCACTCTTCACTACAAATTTAGAGTTGCCATCGGGAGCTTTTGGTATCTTGAAAAACTTCAAATCAATATTTAATGCACCAAAGTGCCAAATATGACTCTGATTTACCGATTCACGCCAAAGGCTCTCGGGTAGGGGCTTCGGTTATCGATCGGGAAGGTGTTAAGCACCCGATCAGCCCACTCAAATGCGGTCTCTACTTATGACCAAAATAAAAAATAAAAGAAAATAAAAATAAAAAAGGAGCACCTCCTCTTGCCCAAAGGCACTTTGATCCTATTTACACCCCCCGCAATCACTGAGATTTCGGCAGCGTAACGACACAAATTCAAGGATAGAGGAAAAGAAAAGAAGGTAGAAGAATAGAGGGGAGAGTCGGAGCTCTCGGGCCCTCGTAGCACAGCTGTGGACCTTCGTGTAGGTGCACTCGGTGAGTCTTTGATAGCTTGAGTAACTGGAATATGAGTTCTAACCTCTAAGGTTTGGTGGCTAAGAGGTAGGAGGAGAGAGCTAAGGGATAGTTATCACCTAAACTAATGGATATTTGAAGGAAAATGGGGTCTAAAGGGAGTTTTAAAGTTTTGGAATTTGTATGGGATTGGTGCACCAAAGGAGGAAAAGGACTCTCTTAATCTTTTCTCCCTTTTCGAAAAAATTCAAGCCATTTGCAAGGGCAGTGCCTCTCTATTTATAGAAAAGGAGAGGGTTAAGGGGTACTTAAATGCTAATGGGATTAGCAATTTGGTAACCCTAATATCTAAGGATTCCTAGGGTTTTGGGAGCTTAGATATATGGAAAAGGGGTTCAATGGTAGTGTGCAATCGTGGAATTTTTGATGATCCCGTCTCGACGATGCGCTCCCTAATGAAATATTTAGAGTCGCCACCCGTAGCTTTTGGTGTCCCAGGAAGCCTAGATCAATTTTATAAGCACCGAAGTACCACAAATATGACTCTGAATTCTGTCTACGCCAAAGTCTCTTGGGTAGGGGCTTCGGTTACTGATTGGGAAGGTATTAGGCACCCAATCAACCCGCTTAATGGGGTCTCTATTTATGGCCAAAAATAAAATAATATAAAAGAAAAGAAAAAGGCTTCCTCTTGCCTAAAGGGGTCTTAAAATCCTATTTGTGTCCCTCCGTTCCTACCAAAAATTTAGTAACAGAATGACATAAATAAGAGGATAGAGGAATAACCGAGAAGGTAGAGGAATAGAGGGGAGAACCGGAGCTCTCGGGCACTACTGTAGAGCCTTATGTTCGCTTGCTTCGGTGAGCTTTTGAAGGCTTGTATGATGATAAATAGGGTTCTAACTCCTAAGGCTTGATAGTTAAGAGGTAGAGATGGAAGGCTAGGGGTAACACACACCTAACTTAGAGCTTTTTGGTGAAATGCTAAGGTTTAAAGGAGTTTTGGAAGTTCTAGAATTTGTATGGGAATGGTGCACTAAAGGAGAGAGAGAGAGAAGGGATTCCTTAATCTCTTAAATGTAAATTTTTTCATGCCTTTGTAAAGGGAGGGGTGCCTCTCTATTTATAGGAAAAAGAGAGGTTAGGAGGGTGCTTAGAGGCTAATTGGGATTAGCAATTAGGTAATGGGCAATCTATGGTTTCCTAAGGTTTTTAGAGCCTTAAAAAATGTGAAGAGTTGCTCCAATGGTGGATGATAGGGTGGGGCTTTAAACCACTTAAGAGGTTGCACATAGATAGTAAATAGGTGCAACAGAACTAGCAAAATACAATCCAAAGGTCAAGATGGTCAATAAGTCAAACCCTAATCTCAAAATTCAAGGCAAAAACCTACAGTTACTGTTCATATGCCTGGCGCAATTATTAGTTACGCCAAGCATATGTACAATAAAATAATAATGCACAGTGGCTTTGGGAAGTTGACTGCCTGTGGGGGACCCACCTTAATGTTGGCGCAACTATTAGTTACGCCAAATCCCTTGGGGGTCTCCACACTATTTACCATTTTGCCCTTGCTCTTCGAAATGCGATATCTTCTGGTATACAACTCTGATTGGGGTGATTCGTGGCCCGTTGGAAAGCTGAGTTCTTTTACTTTTAAATGGTATGAGATTTGATTATAGTAGAAGGTCATAGCTACTCCTAATGCACCACTCTTTATCGATTACTCGGGAAAGCTAGGTTTAGGTCCAGAATGGGTTCTAGGGGTCGGGATGGGTTTCTAAGGGTTCAGGAAGGTTCCTAAGGGATCTAGGGTGATTCTTAAGGGTTCCATACATGCCATCAAAAGCTCAAAGATGCGCCTCTCTCGAAATGTCTTTCGATCGGGCATTGGGCCAAATTTGGGTGTCCATAGATGCCCCTCTTTGATATCCAATCACTAATGATCGAATGCCAAAGAAAAGAGACATCCAAAGAGGCCCAAGGCATTACTGACAGGTTCACTGCATTTAGAATGAACTTCAAACATCAGATGAGTAACATGGTGAGAGAAGGAAAGCCCTATATGTAAGAAAAAATGGTCGTTTCTCAAGGTAATCGGTCCCTAAGCGCTTAACGACATTGTTGGACATAACCGAGGTGGAAAATGAGTTGCGAAAGCCCAATAGCTAGGAAATATGGTTGCTTCATGAGATTTTTTGAAGGAATTTGATGTTCAAGATTCATTCTGAATACAACAGCTTCGTAAGTAAGGAGGGTGATCGACCCACATTCAAAGATAGGCACGAAACAATACGCAAGGCTCCACAGTTTGTGTCCAATCATATGAGGCATTGACCACCTCATCTGACTGGTCACGAGTGCCCCTGCTTGGAGCAGGGCTCGAGGTCTTTGTGTGAACCCATTAATCTTGAAGTTTATTTAGCATAACTACCCGAGCGGAGTGAATAGATGTCGCAATGCTTTTTGGGAGTATGTGTTGCTTTTCCAATGTGCCCCAGATCATCGTGACCCAGAGTATCCAACCTCAAATGACACAAAACAGATTTGGCTAAAAATTGGGTGCCCACCGAAGGGGGACATCCAATCCTAGTCTTTGTCGATAATGATCTTACAAATCACTTAACTATGCATAAACATGCACCCATTAGGGGCGATAAGCAATAAAGGCGATGGAAGTCTCAACCCAGATCCCATTCAGGTATAATTTATGAGAGTAAACGACCTCGAGCAGAGATATCATGCTAATACAGGTTACCGTGCCAATACAGGTTTATAGGGATACCGTGCCAATACAGGTCAACATGGCGTACACTTTACAGGGATACCGTGCCAAAACAGGTTTTAAGCCTGCAGAAATAAGGGATATGAACCCTTCTGCATGCATGTTTACACTTAGTTTTATTGATATGTAGTTTCATTTTCAACAGGTTGGTTTCAACTAACGATTGAACTTTTTCATAACGGAGTTACCCAGACCTCAAACCCCGTAGGGTGCATGCTCGGACAGTGCAGACCAGGAGTCCACACCTCTAAAATAGCTTGTGATGAATCTCAAGTTAGACACTCACATTCCTATGAATTCAAAGACAGGGCATTTTAGCTTGAAGATTTAGCAGTGGAGTCGAAATGATTGAAACATTGACCGCTTGATTGGGATTAACACCATTGCTCCTACTTTGAAGTAGGATCCAAAAATTCAAGGCGAACCTTAGACTTAGGATGTTCATATAGCACAGTTGCATTGCCAATAAAATATTGACATTTTACCGCATCGGAACACACATGTGCATCCAATCATATGAGGCATAGACCGTCTCATTTAACTGGGCACCGGTGTCTCTGCTTGAAGCAGGGTTTGAGGTTATCGGGCGAACCCATTGATCCCGAGGTTAATTTAACCCGATCACCCGAGCAGAGCGAATAGATGTCGCAACGCTTTTTGGGAGTAAGTGCTATTTTTCCAAAATACATGTATTTTTTGTTATTTTATATGAGAATTTTTTGACTTTTTATGTTTATCATTTTATGTGATTTTTCTTAGATTTTGAGTTATCATTTTATGTGATTTTTTAGATTTTAAATTATTATTTTATGTGATTTTATTACTTTATTATTTTTATTTATGTTAGTTATTTTTTGGATTTTCTTCATATATTTTTTTTTTATGAATTTTTAGATTTTTAAGTTATCATTTTATGGGATTTTTGAAAACTATTATTTTATGGGAATTACTCTATCATTTTATGGGAATTATTTTTGGCTTTTTCTGTGGGATTTTTTCATCATATTTTTAGAATTTTTCACATTCTGTGTAGGATCAGGATGCCTATTGATCTCGATCCATTTTATTCTATCACGGCTTCCCAGGCGAGTCAAAAAAGGATCGACATATCATTTGGGAGTACGTGCATCTACCGAGAGTAAACAAAACGAAAAGAGGGGGGTACCGGGTTATGCATCTTACTCGTACCAGGCCCAAAACTCGGCCTGTTAGTGGCTGGAGTGACTATTAGTTGTGCCAAGCCAAAAGAAGGCTTGAAATAGCCTGGCGTAACTAATAGTTGCGCCAAGCCTGGCTGGGTTTTGAATTCAAAACGTCTGAGTTCAGGCAGCAAGGGCATGTCTTCTAAAATATTTTCTCCCCCTCTCTTCAAACGGAAAATTGGCCTCCTCTAGGGTTCCTTTACATCGCCTCTACGTGTGCCTCATTGCCGGCATTTGCTTGCGCAGATTGATTGTCCGCACCGCACTAGATCAAAGACCCTGAGTATCCATCTTCAAATAAAACTGAACAGATCCAACCAAAATTGGGTGCCTACCGAAGGAGGCACTCAATCTTGGTCTCCATCAACGATGATCTTATTATCGAATAATTATGCAAAAACATGCACTCATCAGGGGTAGATAAAATAAAGGGGAATGGAAGTCCCGACCCAGAACCCGTCTAGATATAATTTACGAGAACAAACGACCATCCAACGGATACCCAGATGTAAGGCATACACTTTACAAGGATACCGTACAAATACAGGTTTTAAGCCTGCACCCTAAAATGAGCCCTTCAGAATGCATATTTGAACATAGTCATTTGATAGGTAATTTCCTTTTTGACAGGTTGGTTTTAACCAACAATTGACCTTCCTCTGAGGAATCTGAAGCTTAAGATACTTAAGTTCACATGAATCCAAAAATAGAGCGCTTATCGCAAAGATTTAGCAGTGGAGTCGACCCGATCGAAACATTGATCGTTTGACCAGGATTGGCACCATTGCTCCTACTTTAAAGTAGGATCCAAAGATCCAAGGCGATCCTTAGACTCAGGACGTTAATGTAGCACAGCTGTATTGTCGATAAAATATTGACATTTTATCGCATTGGAGCACACATGTGCGTAGCTATGTGTGGGGAAAGTACCACAAAAATATGGCTATCCATTTTTTTCTTTTTTTAAAAATAAGTTTATTCTCCTCCTTTTTGAATATACTGGACATCGGTGGTGAGATGCTTCATCTAATATGTTCATCGCTGAGAGGTTGCTTACTTCGAGGCCTCAGACCTTTTGATGTTCCTGCACATCTCGAGAAAACGTCAGTCCCTTTTTTGTTTATATATAAAAAAATGCATCCTAATCAATAGAAGGAGAATCAAACTTTTACCTCTATTATTATTTTTTCAATTTTCAAGATCTACATATATATTCATAGTTTTTGGATTTTTTTATTTTCAGAGATTTTTTTTTTCTTTTTCTTGAGATAGAAGTATGATGTTGTGCAACAATTTTTTTTTATTTAGACTTTTCTTGATTTTTTTGTTCTTTTTTGGCTTTCTTCCTTCTTTTTTTTTTGATGCCTTATCAGTGAGGCGAAGTAACGGGTCCCTTTTGAGACAGAATGTGTATAGTCTTGGGTATAACAATGGGAAAGGAAAGTCTATTATCTTTAGCAAAAAGTGGTCTTTCCGCCCTGGTGTATAATGTGTGGGCATGAAAAATGGAAAAGGAAAATCATTATCTGTGACAAAAGGGGGCTTTCTCGCCCAGGTACAGAAGGTGTGGGCATGAAAGTGGAAAAGGAAAATTATTATCTTTGACAAAAGGGGCTTTCCGCCCTCCCCTTTATTCTTTTTTTTTTTTTTGATGCCTCAATCACAGGGTGAGATCTCGGATCCCCTTTTGAGCATGGTCGAACCCCTTTTAAGTGGTCAGATTTGGGTGAGTTTTAGCAGCTTTACCAAGGCTGGAACGTCAATCCCTTTGGATTGAGTCAAACCTTTCTCCTTACCTTGAGTCATACGTTTGACAAAGCAGTTTCACTAAGACAATTCTGGTCGGGGCCCGATTTGAACTAACATGAGCAGCCCAGTCGGAAAAGGGGTTTTAGGGAGAGTAACAAAAAGGGCTTCTCAAACATCAATTTTATCAATCAATTCCAACCTTTCTTTTTCAAGAAATTTTTTTTCTTTCCTTTCTTTTACTCACAATGCCCAAGGTGGGTTCGTCGTGCCCGTTTTGCCCTTTCTTTTTACCCGCGGTACCCTTTCGGGTTTTCACCACGTCCATGGGTTTAGCTCTCTTACCTCAAGCGCCCTTTCGAGTTTTCACCTGGACCGCACAAGCTCACTGTTTTTACTCGTAGTGCCCTCTCAAGTTTTCACTACGTCCTTCTTGCTTTGAGATTGTATTTTTATTTTTTATTTTTACCTTTTTATTTCTTTCATTTTTTTTTTAAAGGCACGATATGGGCGTCGATTCCATCATAGTAGGCTAGATGAGGTTCTGGTGTCATCTCTCAACTCGGCTCGTGATGACTTAACAGATACTATGACTACTTGTGAACCTACAAAGAGGGCTTTCTTCAGGGTGTAGCTTGGCCATGGGTTAGGTTTAGGATTTGAAGGTATGCTGGGCTAAAAAGGTTTGTTTTATATGATTTCAATTTTTTCACAACATACTTTCTTCCTTGGGGGATCTTAGTGTACATGTCCCATATATTTTTTCTTTTTGCTTTTAATTTATTTCAGGCAATCTCTTTTTGATGTTTTGCTTTTCTGGTTTTTTTAAATTTTTTGATAGTAATTCAACATCCTCTCTTTTTTTAGTATATGTACACGCTTTTTCTTTCTCAGGGAAGGGGATTTATTGAAAGCAAGGCCTAGGCTCAAAATGGGATAGCAAAGGATATCCGTATTTTTTAGGGATTCTTTTTGGCTACTGTGCTTGGAATGATGGCCTCTTTTGGGCGGTTCTTAAGCAGTCACGTATCTGTTTCACCAATACTTACCTTATCATGATAGACTAAGTGTAGAACCATCGGATGTATCCAGCATTGATGGGCTCAGGAAGATGATCTCCGTCCATGGTGGCGAGGCGGATGGCGCATCCCGGCAGCACTTCTTGGACGACATAAGGTCTCTCCCAGTTCGGCTTGAATTTCCCTCTCGGATCAGCATGGAGGGATGGGACAATCTTCTTCGGCACAGTGTCTCCTATCTTCAGATCTCGATCTCTGACACGTTTATTATAAGCACGTCCAATAAGTTCAATTGTTCAAAGCGGGATCTCTCTCTCTCCACTTCGGGTAAGCCTGACTCTATGAGGATTCGAAGCGAGGGTACTTCAACCTCTACCGGTAGGACGGCCTCGGTTCCATACGCAAGGGAGAATGGTGTTGCCCCTATAGCAATACGGATCAACATTCTATAGGCCCATAAAGAAAATGATAATATTTCGCTCAAATCTTGATAAGTGACGACCATTTTCTCGAGGATGCGGACAACCGTCTTGTTCGCAGCTTCCACGGCTCCATTAGTTTAAGGCCGATAAGGAGACGAGCGATGAAGCTTTATTTTTTATTGCTCACAAAAGGCCCGGATGCACTTATTCATAAAGTTTGTGTCGTTGTCCGAGATGATATCCTTGGGTAGTCCAAATCGGCACATAATATTACTCTTGAGAAACTTTTTGACGTGCCTGGCCGTGATGTTGGCATATGATGCTGCTTCTACCCACTTGGTAAAGTATTCAATGGCGACGAGGATGAACCGATGTCCATTTGATGTTTTTGGATTAATCATTTCGACGATGTCAAGGCCCCAGGTGGAAAATGGCCAAGGAGAGGTCATGCAGTATAGATCGATGGCAGGAGCGTGTATCAGACTAGAGTGTTCCCAACACTTGTAGCATTTTTGAATATATTTATAGTAATCCAATTCCATGGTGGTCCAAAAGTATCCCTACCACAAAATTTTCTTGGCGAGCATGTGACCGCTAACGTGGGCACCACATACTCCCTTGTGGATCTCCTTTGTAATATTGATCGCTTCACTTTCTGTAAGACACCTGAACAAGATGTTATTGTAGGATCACTTGTAAAGGCATTCCCCATAAATGACGTAGCCTGTCGTTAAACGTTGAATGGTTTGCCAGTTCGTCTTGGACGTATCCTCAGGGAAAGTTAGTGTCTCAAGGAAATTCTTGATATCTGAAAACCAAGGTGGCTCATCATCAGGCTTTTTAGGTTCCTCAATCTATAGGCAGACAGTCGGCTCATTTCTCTACTCGATCATGATTGGCTTCATCTCAATACCATACAAGATTTCTATCATTGATGCCAACGTTGCTAGTGCATCGGCGAAGTGATTCCTTATCTGCGAGACATATGAGAATGTCACATCTTCGAAATAAACTATCAGATCCTCGAGGTGCTCATGGTAAGGGATCAATTTCTCATCTTTCATCTTCCAATCTCCATTCATTTGACATATGATCAACTGCGAATCGCCAAATACTCAGAGGTGAGTTATATTTAGATCGAGAGCTGCCTGTAAACCAGCGGTACAAGCTTCATACTCGGCCATGTTGTTAGTGCAAGGGAAGTTGAGTTTGATAGAGACTGATACGTGAGATCCTTTTGGTAAAATCAGAATGGCGCCAACTCCCTGACCCTTGGCATTTACTGCTCCGTTGAAGTGCATTACCCATGATTCTTCTGCTTCTTCTGTATCGTCTTCCGTCATGAACATGATGTCCTCATCGGGAATCTCAGTTCTCAAAGGTTCATAATCTAGCAAAGGATTGTCGGCAAGATGATCGGCGAGTGCTTACCCCTTGATCAACTTTTGAGTGACGTACGTGATGTCAAACTCAGATAATAGGAGCTGCTAGCGTGCAGTCTGTCCAGTGAGTGCTGGCTTCTCAAAAAGGTACTTCAGCAGGTCCATTCAAGCCAGGAGTAGAACGGCTTGGGATAGCAAGTAATGGTGGAGCCTCTGAGTAGCCCATACAAGAGCCAGGCATGCTTTCTCCAAATGAGAATAGTGCATATCATAATCAGTAAACTTCTTACTCAAATAGTAGATGGGGTGCTCTCTTTTTCCCGTCTCATCATGTTGCCCTACGACACATCCCATCGAAACTTCCGTCGTGGAGAGATATATCAACAGTGGTCTCCCCAGCTCAGGTGGTACTAAAACATGTGGGTTAAGGAGGTAGCTTTTGATTTTATCAAATGCTGCCTAACAATCATCATTCCATTCAATGGGCAAGTTCTTCCTTAGTAGCTTGAAGATCGGCGTGCAAATAGGCATTAGCTGCGCAATGAACTGACTGATATATTATATTATGCCCAAGAATCCTCTAACTTCTTTCTTAGTAGGTGGTGGCAGCATTTCTGTGATAGCTTTGACTTTGACTAGGTCGACCTCGATCCCTCTCCTGCTGACGATGAATCCCAACAGTTTTCCTTACATGGCACCAAATGCACACTTCTGTGGATTCAGACGTAACCTATACTTTCTTAGTCTTTTAAACAAATTCTAAAGGTTTACCAAGTGATCGCTTCGCTCTGGTGACTTGGCTATCATATCATTGACATACACTTCAATTTCTCGGTGCATCATGTCATGAAACAGCACAGTCATAGCTCTCTGGTATGTTACACCGACATTCTTTAGCCTAAACGACATGACTCTGTAGCCAAAGGTTCCCCAAGGAGTGATAAATGCCATCTTCTCTTGATCTGCCTCTGCCATCTTAATCTGATTAGATCTTAAAAATCCGTCAATAAAGGAAAGCATCCCTTGCTTAGCAGTGTTATCAACCAAGATGTCGACGTGTGGCAATGGGAAGTCATCCTTCCGGCTTGCCCTGTTCAAATTTCTAAAGTACAGGCACAATATTGGCTAGCCACTGCGGGTATTTGGATACCGTGAGAAACCCCACGTCATACTGCTTAATGACCTCATCATTGACTTTCAGCATCCACTCGAGTTGAAGACGTCTTAGCTTCTGCTTAACTGGCTTCATATCAGGGTAGAGAGGTAACTAATGCTCAACCAAATTGGTGTCAAGACCAGGCATGTCCTTGTACGATTGAGCAAAAATGTCTTGGTGTGACCGATTGAAGTCGATCATGCTTTTTCTTTCTTTGAGAGATAGTGACATTCTGATTTTGGTAATTCAGGGAATCTCCTCAGTCCCTAGATTAATGTCCTTAATTTCTTCGATAATGGGAGTAGGGCTATGCTCAAATTCAGCAAATCGGTCAAGGAGCTTATTGGGGAGCTCCTCTGAAGGGATATCCTCGTCAGACTTGTAATACCTACCTCTTCTTGTATTTCTACAAGAAAGGGGTCAATTTTACATGAGACGGGTATTTCAATTAAAGCATCTTTTTATGGGATTTTATTTGGAATATTAACTGACAATATATTTGGACTTTATATTTTTTTAATATTTTTGGGATTTTTATTTTCTTCGGAGACGGACCCTTGGCAGCAAGAGTCTGTGCATATACAAGGTATTGCCTGCCAAGGGCTTATCTCACTTTTTATAGGTTATTTTTTTAAGGAAATGGGTGGAAAATGTTAGGCCACTCTCCACTTTCAGGGTTTAGGCCAAAGATGCCCAGTTGCGTAACTGAGAGGCCGCTCCTTTACCTGTTTGGATGGAGGGTTCTGACTGATACGGTTCTTCAGAGTCAGCCTCCGTCATGTTGATCCCCATTTCGTCTGAGATGATATCCTCAAACATTAACATGGTTTTGTGGTGAATTACCACAGGGGGAGTTTATTCAGGTACGGGCCATCGTTCCTCAAAGAGGGATAAAGCAGCCAAGTCTATCTCAAGGCTGGGAAGGGTGATGTAGGGATCGGTGGGGTGAACTGGTGTTATAGGCTTATGTGGGGTTAATTGGGTTACCCCATTCTTGTCAATCTTCACAACCTCAGCACTCACAAATGAATTTTTGATATGAGGCCTGGGATGGGGCTTCTCCTCTATGTGGATCTCCCTAGCTTTTGTGGCTGCCGTAGCGCTGGCCTTTTCTTTAGCCTCTCACACATCTTCCTCCGTGGGCTTGTAACCTAGCCTGAATATGACTTTTTGGCCCCCCTTAGCTGTGATGGGCTCCTTCCTACCTTGCAGTCTTGGCCCAAATCCTCTTCCTTTTTTATAGCCCCACTTTTGGAGCATGGCTACTGCTGCTACCAACCCACCTCTGGTTCTTGGAATGATGCCTTTGATGGGCTTCGAGAGTATTGCCGACACCTCATATTCGAAACTGTTGAGGTCAATGTCCTTAGCGCTGTGTGGCACATCCAACACTTTAGATTTTTCGACGCTGTTGGTGGCTTTTTCTTTCTCACAGTGCCCTTCACCGATGATTGTGATGATCTTATGCCCGAACGCAAATTTGAGCTTTTGGTGCAGTGTGGAGGGGATCGCTCCAACTTCGTGCAGCCACGGGCAACCTAATAGCAGATTGAACGAGGATTTGATGTCCACCACTTAAAATAATATGGAGAAGGTCATTGGCCCGATTAACAACTTAAGGTCAACTTCTCCCATGATCTCTCTTCGTGTTTTATCGAAACCTTTAGCACTAGTCCTTGTGGGTCTCAGCATGCACGGATCTACCCCAATAATGGTGGCGGTTCTCAGTGGGCATATGTTTAATACAGACCCGTTATCGATCAAAACCAAGGGAATTATTATATTTTCAGACTCAACAGTAATGTTAAGGGATTTGGAATGGCTACTCCCTTCATTCGGTAAATCGGCATCTAAAATTGAAATGGCATTTGGAGCCATCACTTGACCAATTATTTGCCTGACTTCATTTGGGCTAACTTGGAGTGACACATGCGCATTTTTTAACGCTCCCATTAATGCTTGAAAATGGAGTGGGGACGTCATTAGTAGATCCCATATAGTAATATGGCAGACATTCTTTTCAGGTGAGTCTCTAGTATATGTTCTCGACTCATTTTTTCGAAAGGATTCACAACGCTATCTTTCTTTCCCTCTGGTTGGGCTTGTGCTACTGCTGGTGCTTCAGGCTGCTTTGAGATCTTCCTAGATTGGGTAACAAAGTCCACTACCCCTTTGTTGACAAGTGAAAAATACCATTTTTCACCCCTAAACTTAAGTCTTGATAGACCTTTGAGAGAACTAAATAAGTGTTTTAAGTGCCTATGTTGCAGCTAACAATAAAGACAGGCCTAACCATAAAAGCAGCTTAAAAGTGCCAAAAAGATGACAATCCATGTCAGTCCAAAGAAAGGAAGTGAAGAAACAACCTCATCAGCTGTTGAAAGGTCTAAAGTGAAGAGGCAAAGACCTGTAAGAGAAGCAGGGAACAATTCGAACAGAGAAATGCACTACAAAGTTCTTTTCGCAAAGAACCTGCACTTTTCGTAAAGAACCTTGAACTCTGCGAAAAGGACTAAAACTCCAGGCTTAGCTTTTGAAGAGCATCTGAACTCCTCGAAGAGAAGATTGAACTTTGCGAAAAGGAGAAAACACAGTTCGAAGAGAAGATTGAACTGTGCGAAAAGGAGAAAACACAATTCGAAGAGAAGATTGAACATTGCGAAAAGAGCTTCAGAAGTCACAGCACTCTGCGAAAAGGTATTCTGGAGATTCACAGCTTTAACAAGGGCAATTCAGTAATCTGTTGCACGCGTCCCAATGAATTTTAAAACCTAGGGACATTCCAGAGGGTTCTAAGCATGAAGCGAAGGAATATTCCACCCCACGTGAGCACCTAGAGAGTGAATAACTTGGCGGGAACTTCTAGAAACTCTAAACAAACTTTCAAAATGCATAACAGAATTGATGCCTTTTTCACCTGATTGGTTGAACCAGATCGAGGAATTCTAATTGGCCAGAACAGATCTGGATCCCCGTGCTCGACTACCATTGGTCAATACAGATCTGAGAACCTCTGATTGGTTGATACACATCTGAGCTGGACCTAGGGAAAGTTATAAATAGACGAAGCATTTGCCCAATTAGGGCATCCAGATTTTGAGTTTCATTTCTAATCCCCCATTTCCCAGCTAGACAGCTTGTCTGTAATCCTTTTAATAGCCTACTTTGTACTTGCATTTGAGAGTCATGAGATCTCTTTGTAACTCAAAGGAGAGTTTGCATCCAAGCGCAAATCAGAAAACCTAAGATTATAAGGATGAATTTTAAAAGGTTGTCAGAACTATGCATTCTCCATTGGACTCATGTCAAGGGTTCCTCTCGATCTCCTTAGTACATTAGAATCCTTTAGATTCATTGTTTTGCATGCAATTTCCTTGATTCATTAATCACCTGTAAGAATTAGTGTTAGTAACCTAGTCTCTTCTGATTTGTAGTGATGTTTCTTGTTCTGAATTGAGGATTTGGATTAAAGACTATTGGATGGTTTGTGGCCATTAAAGTGGACAGACCATAGCCATAAGTGTAAGCCTAATCCTTGAATTAGATTTATCTCTCTTACATCTGTGCTGGTAGCCAGATGAAGATTGGATCATCTCTGTTGAGCTGCAGTTAGTCTCATTAGATTTCAAAGACCAAATCAGATTTAGATATTACTTCTCCATCTTTGTTTCAATCCCCCAACTCGGATCTGGATCATTTAGTTTAAATTTTTCTTTATTTTTAGTTAGTTAAACGTGACAAATTCAAACCTCTCATCTTATCAATTTTCTAGATAGGATAAGAAGCGGTAGTAGCTCAGATCTGGAGGTTTATCTTACATTTTAGACAAATTCTCTGTGGACGATCTTTCACTCACTTACTTTTAAAACTTGCTACAATTGGCCCTGATCTTGCAGGCTAATTCTCTTCTAACTGTGCTGATATTTCTTTATTTGTTTATATAGTCTAGAGCCACTGTAATTTAGCAGCTATAAATCTATTTTCAAAACTCACATAAATCAAGCACACTAAGAAGTAACAACAAGTTTTTGGCGTCGTTGCCGGGGAATTTATCTAAAATAGATAGACCTAAGTTTTCATTTTAATTTTTATCAGTACTAAACTATTCTATTGTTTATACTTGTGCAGTTATTCATATTCAGATTTTTGAAGAAGGGAAACTACTTAAAGGAATTCTGAAGGTTTGCTGTAAATAATCAGATTTTTTTATTCTGAGTTGTATGTTTGGTAGGAGGACTCTTAGCCCTGAGATTCTCCCATTGAATTTAGAAGTTGAAAGGCTACTACGAACCAAACAAACAACACAGAATTCTGCTACTATGGGTGAAGAACCTCGACTTTTGAGGGATTACTTTGCACCTGGTGCTTATAATTCCCCCTTTTGCATTCAATTTCCTACTGTTGAAGGAAATTACGAGATCAAGTCATCAACTATCCAAATGCTTCCTTCCTTCCATGGGTTGAGTAAGGAAGACCCATACAAACATGTGGATGAATTCTTGGCTCTTTGCACCACATTCAACATAGCTGGACTTGGTCCGTATAACCAAGCTTAGGCTCTTTCCTTTTTCATTAAAGGATAAAGCTAGAGCATGGTTATCTATGTTAGCACCAAATAGTATCACTTCTTGGAATGATTTGCAATGTCAATTTTTAGCCAAATATTTCCCAATGTCTAAAACAAGCCAATTGAGACAAAGTATCATTTCCTTCTCCCAAAACTCAACTGAAACTTTCCATGAAGCATGGGAAAGATTCAAGGAACTTTTAAGGCAATGTCCTCATCATCAAATTCCTAGATGGCAGCTAGTTCAAAGCTTCTATCAAGGAATTGATCAAAAAGGCAAAAATATGGTGGATGCCTCCTGTGGAGGCACTTACTTGCAAAAAATAGTTGAAGAGGTTTGGGACTTATTTGAAGTGATTGGTGAAAACTCAACTCAGCAGGAATCTCTGTCAAGAGAAATTGAAAATCCTGCTAGGTTGAACAATCATCAATCCACCAAAGGGAAGATCTATGAGGTGAATGAGTTGGAAAGAAAGATGGACAATCTAACCACAAAGTTTGATAGATTGATGGACTCACTTAAAAATCCAAATGTTTCAAGAGTAGAGGAGGCATATACGATATGCGGTCCCTACTCATTCACTTGACCAATGTCCTGCTTGCATCAGTTCCCAGATTTAATGGTGGAACAAGCTCATGTTTGCTCAATCATTTGGACAGATGCACAAATGAATATCCATGGAGAGCACACCCCAATTTGAGGTGGAACCAAGGAATTACCAATCCCAACAACGAAGAACAACCAAAAAATCAAATGCCTTTCAAAACTACCTTATCGAGAATTTTTATGTCAAACCAAACTTTCGTGACCCATTCCACAACAACACATGCGTGATGCCGATTCAAACCCCTCCAGGTCCCTTTCTTTTGAAGATCAAGTCCTAAATTCACTCCAAAATTTAGGATCTTTAACTCAAACTGTGAATTTTCACAGCCAGAGCATAAAGAAGATTGAAGAAACATTGGGACAACTTTCAAATACTTTGGCAAAAAGAGAGGAAGGAAAGTTACCCAGCCAACCTTTGAACAATCCCAAAGGATAGTTCATGGTTGGAGAAGCTTCTAATTCACATGAAGAAGTAAAAACTGTTACCACTTTGAGAAGTGGAAAAATGATAGACAACAAAGTGGGTACTGAAGAAGAAAGCAATGAGGAAGAGGATAAAGATATGTAGCAAGAGCGACATAGTGATAGCGATTAGAAGGTTCTTGATGTACCTAAAAACCAAACAAATGAAAAGCAGAAAATTCAAAAATTTTCAAAATACTTCTAAAGTCAGATGAAAGATTAGTTTCTCATTTACCATTTCCTCATGCAATGAAATCTGTATCCCCTTTTAATAAAGGGAACACAAAAATAGATGACATGATGGAGACTTTCAAGCAAGTCAAGATAAATTTACCTTTGCTTGAAGCAATCAAACAAATTTCAGCATATGCAAAATTTTTGAAAGATGTTTGCACTCACAAAAGACAGTCTAGGATATAGTTGTCCAAGAAGGTCTTTGCTGTGGAAAGAATTAACCAGGTGTTATCCATTGCTACACCTCCTAAACTTCAAGATTCTGGAATCCCCACAATCCCTTGCATTATTGGGGAACACACCATTGAAAAGGCTTTATTAGATCTGGGTGCTAGTGTCAACCTACTTCCATATTCTGTATATGAGAAACTAGGTTTGGGAGAATTAAAACCCACTCATGTGGTGTTACAACTAGCGCATGATCCAAAGAAAGCCGATGAGGATGATTGAAGATGTATTGGTGGGAGTAGATAAATTCTTCTATCCTGCTGATTTTCTAGTTTTGGATATGGTACCAACCAAAGCAAAACTTCCATCCACATCATTTTGGGAAGACCATTCACAGCTCTGACAAATGCTTGCATTCAATGCGTTTGGTATTATGGAAGTCTCATTTGGAAACATGAAGGTAAAATTAAATGTTTATAATGCGGTCCACACTCAATTCACTCGAAGAATGTTTTCATGTTGATCTATTGGATGAACTTGTGGAAGGGACTTTACAATAATTTCTGCAGGGTGAAGACTTCACCACAGATGTTAAAGATGCTTGGGGATATGCTGAAAATGAAGCAAGTTGTATCTCAAATTCTGAGGAAATAAATGTTGTGTAAGGAACTCTTAATCAATCAGCAAGTTTCTCTTCTTGGAAACCTGCTACTCTCCCCCTTCCACAAACGTCTAAGGTACCTTTGTTACCTTCTTTTCTCAGCCCACCTGATTTAGAACTAAAGCAGCTGCCAAAAAATTTGAAGTATGTGTTCTTAGGTAATAAAAAATCATTGCCTGCCATTATTTCTTCCTCTCTCACAAAGGAGCAAGAGGAAGAGCTTTTGATAGTCTTGAAAGAACATAAAAGGGCAATTGGTTGGACTATTGCTGATTTAGGAGGAATCAGTCCAGCTGTTTGCATGCACAAAATCCACTTGGAAGAAGATGCAAAGCCTTCTAGGGAAATGCAAAGGAGGTTGAACCCTCATATGCAAGAAGTGGTCATGAAAGAGGTTGTTAAGTTGCTGGATGCAGGGGTCATCTACCCCATTTCAGATTCAGCTTGGGTGGCACCTACACAGGTGGTACCTAAGAAATCTGGAATCACTGTTGTAACCTCGAGTTACGGTGAGCTCATGTCAACCCAGGACAAACAAGCTGGATGGAGAGTCATATTGATTACGTAAAATTAAATGCAATGACCGTAAAAGAGCATTTCCCCCTCCCATTCATTGATCAGATCTTAGATAAGCTAGCAGGAAAAGCTTATTTCTTTTTTCTTGATGGTTACTCTGGTTACAACCAGATTCCTGTGTACCCACAAGATCAGGAAAAGACCACATTCACTTGCCCTTTTGGCACTTTTGCCTATAGGAGAATGCCTTTTGGTCTTTGTAATGCTTCTGCTACCTTCCAAAGATGCATGTATGCCATTTTTTCTGATATGATTGACCAATTTATGGAAATTTTTATGGATGATTTTTCAATTTATGGCGACAGTTTTTCCCAGTGTTTACACCATCTCAAATTGGTACTACAAAGATGTAAAGAAACCAATCTGGTTTTGAGCTGGTAAAAGAGCCATTTCATGGTCACCCAGGGCATTGTCCTTGGCCATGTTGTTTCCCACAAAGGCATTGAGGTGGACAAAGCAAAAATTGAGTTAATTGCACATTTACCACATCCCAGAACTGTTAAATAAATCAGAAGTTTTTTAGGACATGCTGGATTTTACAGAAGGTTCATCAAGGACTTCAGTAAAATAACCAAACCTCTTTGTCATCTGCTGTGCCAAGATGCCCCTTTTGTTTTCAATAATGAATGCATGAAGGCTTTTGAATTCCTAAAACACTGTCTGATTTCAGCTCCAATATTGTAGTCTCCAGATTATTCATTACCTTTTGAACTGATGTGTGATGCATCAGATTATGCTTTGGGAGCTGTCCTTGGGCGGAAAAGATAAGCGACCTCATGTCATAGCTTATGCCGGAGATCAATGATTGATGCAGCTCAATTACACAACAAGCGAGAAGGAGCTGGCAATTGTTTTTGCTTTAGAAAAATTCAGGTCATATGTCTTGGGTTCACAAATAGTGGTGTTCACTGACCACTCTGCCTTGAAATACCTTCTGTCTAAGAAGGACACCAAACCAAGATTAATCAGGTGGATTCTCCTATTATAGGAATTTGATCTACAGATTAAAGATAAAAAGGGGGTGGAAAATGTGGTGGCTGATCACCTCTCCAGAATTTTAACAGCTGAGATTGATAGGTTGCCTATCAATGAATCTTTTCCTGATGAGCAACTTTTTGCCATTAGTATACACACTCCTTGGTTTGCAAACATAGTCAACTTTTTGGCTACTGGAAGAATTCCTCAACATTGGAATAGAATGGATAAAGATCTTTTCTTCTCAAAGGTTAAACACTTCATCTGGGAGGATCCTTATCTGTTTAAGAGTTGTGCAGATCAAATAATAAGGAAATGTATCCTTGACCAAGAATTTCATAGAATACTTTCTATGTGTCATGAACAGGCCTGTGGAGGTCATTTTAGTGGGAACAAAACGGCTGCAAAAGTTTTGCAGTGTGGATTTTATTGGCCTACACTTTTCAAGGATGCCCTGCAGCATTGTAAGTCCTGCCAAAATAGGAACTCAATGCCTTTACAACCTATTTTGGTAGTCGAGTTGTTTGATGTTTGGGGGATAGATTTCATGGGTCCCTTTCCTCCTTCCAATGGGAATAACTTCATTCTAGTAGCTGTGGATTATGTATCCAAATGGATTGAAGCCACAGCTACTAAAACAAATGATCACAAAGTGGTTTTGAAATTTCTTAAGGATCACATTTTTTCCAGGTTTGGTTTTCCCAGAGCCATTATCAGTGATGGGGGAAACCATTTTTGTAATAGACATTTTGAAACTTTGTTGAAGAAATACTCAGTGACTCATAGAGTAGCCACTCCATATCATCCACAAACCAGTGGACAAGTGGAGATTTCCAATAGAGAAATAAAACATATTTTAGAAAAAACTGTGAAGAAGGATAGAAAGGATTGGTCCTTTAAGTTGAATGATGCATTGTGGGCATATAAGACAACCTATAAAACCCCAATTGGTATGTCCCCATTTAGGTTGGTCTATGGCAAAGCATGCCATTTACCAGTAGAGTTAGAATATACAGCTTTTTAGGCCATTAAAACATTGAACATGGATCTAACTACTGCTGGTAATCACAGGAAACTGCAACTTGCTGAGTTAGAAGAGCTACGAATGGATGCATACACAAATTCAAGATTGTATAAAGAGAAAATCAAATCACAAAGTGGTTTTGAAATTTCTTAAGGATCACATTTTTTCCAGGTTTGGTTTTCCCAGAGCCATTATCAGTGATGGGGGAAACCATTTTTGTAATAGACATTTTGAAACTTTGTTGAAGAAATACTCAGTGACTCATAGAGTAGCCACTCCATATCATCCACAAACCAGTGGACAAGTGGAGATTTCCAATAGAGAAATAAAACATATTTTAGAAAAAACTGTGAAGAAGGATAGAAAGGATTGGTCCTTTAAGTTGAATGATGCATTGTGGGCATATAGGACAGCCTATAAAACCCCAATTGGTATGTCCCCATTTAGGTTGGTCTATGGCAAAGCATGCCATTTACCAGTAGAGTTAGAATATACAGCTTTTTAGGCCATTAAAACATTGAACATGGATCTAACTACTGCTGGTAATTACAGGAAACTGCAACTTGCTGAGTTAGAAGAGCTACGAATGGATGCATACACAAATTCAAGATTGTATAAAGAGAAAATCAAAACTTTTCATGATAAAAATTTATTGAGAAAAGAGTTCATAGCTGGTTCTAAGGTATGGCTATTTAACTCAAAGCTCAAGTTTTTCCCAGGAAAACTGAGATCCAGATAAGAAGGGCCATACACTGTTATTAAGGCAGCCCCTTCAGGAGCTGTTGACATCATTGATCCAAGTAATGGAAGAATCATAAAGGTAAATGGTCAGAGGCTCAAACCATATATTGAAACTACCCAGGAGCCTGTGCTGCCCATCTATCATCACGAATCTCCAAAAATCTGATGGTAGAAAACTGTACATTATGTTTGTATATCATAGTTTGTGCTTATTTTCTCTTTTTTTGCTTTTATCTCTTTTCGCATAGTTTAAACATGCTTAAAGTTCAGTCGCAAAGTAATAATTCACTTTTCGCAAAGTCCAATTTTCTTTTCGAATAGACTATGGAGCTGTAATGAACTGCTCGAAAGCAAATATGTGCTTTTCGAATAGTTGTTTCTGGAAACATTTTCTTTTCGAAAAGAGAGTTCTGAAGCTAATTCCTTTGCGAAATAATGTTTTTGAAGCTGTTAACTTGTCGAATGGTACTGATGCCATTCACAATTGTAAAAAGGTCTCTTTTGGAACTTTTCAAAAACTTAAAGGCGCTTGAGTATATTTAACCCCTTCGGTTGGGGTTTCATTTCAAACTCTTTCTACAGAGCGACTCTTCACTGCTACCCTACTTCGCTCTCTCCTTGCGCGAGTTAACAAGTTTACTATCCTTTTATGGCGATTGTGTAGATCATTTGCATTTTAGAGAAGGATTTGACTTGTAACTGGGGATTTCTGCAAAGCAAACAACTCGTTCAAACATAAACCCTAGATCTCGGTATTTCTCTACCCATTCTCTCTGGTTATCATTTAGTAATTTAATTCTGTGTCAGCATCTATTTTGGGCATTTTTATACATCAAAAGCAAAAGGAAAAGCCAAAACTACAGCTAAACAGAAACTTTCAATGGATAAGGCATACAGGGTGGAGAAAGGAAAGAAAATTAGACATGAGGAACCCACCCCTGCTGCTGCTAGCCCTGAGCCTGAGCTTACTCCTCTGCCCATTCATTTGGTCCTACGAAATCCCTTCATTGAAGCTCAGAAGCTAATACCCAAGCTGATGGTAGACGAAACTTTTTTCGTCACCAAACCAGAGTGTTTGCCATCCTTAAGATACCTTAGAGAGGCTTCACTAAGCAATATCCTTACCCCCTTGCCAGAGAAAATTTACCCAAGAATGGTGAAGTTATGGTACCAAAACCTAGTCAAGGTCACTGAAAAAGATGCTGATGTCCCTACCCTTGTCATTTTTATTGATGATTGCGATCTTACTGTGACATTTGAAGACATAGGGAATGCTTTAGGGATACCATTCCAATTTGATCCCTTTGGTCCTTTGGTTGTCCCAGAAACAACCTCTTTTAGAGAGATGGCTGCCCATTTAACCCAAGGTATTGTGGGCACTGGGCAGTCCATCATGAGAAGAGACCTTGCCCCCCAATTTCTATTGATGGATTCCATTTTAAGGCGGTTTTATGTCATCCTTGAGCACGACCAGAGAGGAGAACACCAATTTTAGAGGCCCTTTTTCATTTCTCCAAGGGGCAGTTTTTCAATGCCCCTATGTTAATTTTTGAAGCTATGGCCGATGTCAGTACCAAGCTGAAGAAAGAGCAAAAGATAGCTGGCCTACCATTTGGCAGATTGATCACAGCCCTCCTCAGAGCCAAATTCAACATTGATAGTGAGGAGCCATTTGAAGTCATTACCCCTCACAATTTTGGGAAAAAGGCTTGGACTACAAGCGAGCTATCTTGAGAAGGATGAGAGAGGCGGGTGAACTGCACATGCCCCTTCTTGCCTGAACTGCAGTTGTGAGTGAGCAGAACCCACCTGAGATGAGCACTGAAGCCACCTACTGACTGAATTTGAGCCTACAACTGAGCCTGCCCCTGCCATGTTGCCAGATCCAAATTTGTCAGAATCAACTTTGCCCGATCCAGTTCTACCAACTCCTGTGGTGACCAGCTCTTTAGCTGCACCACGTCTTGAACCAACTCTGCCAGTTCCTGTGGTGACCAGCTCTTTAGCTGCACCCATTTTAGATGACACTTCCCTCCCTTTGGTGACCAGCTCTTCAGCTGCACATACTCTGGAGGAAGCTGACCTTGCACCCTACTCCCCTACTCAAGCCCCTGCACTTTCACCTATCCCAGCTGTCCCATCTCCCACACCTTCCATCATTCCAATTGTGGATTCCCCCTCTACACCAACCATACTCACACCACCAATTTCTCCCACCAATGCCCAGGTTTTAGAGGAATTAGCTACAGATTTTATTGCCCCATCTTCCTGCACTCCTCTGCTCCAAAGCCCCTCACATTCCCCTACTAATTCAGCCCACACACCTGAGGTTTCCCATACACCTGAACCTGAGCCCTTCACTACAGAAGCCTACTCTTCTTTATTGGGTTCTATTTTTGAAACCATGGAACTGGACCCCACCCCTATACCTGCTCCTCCCCCCTTCACCCACTTTCCAACCTCTCCCTTTATAGCCATTGCACCTCCACCCTCCACCTCAGTTGTCCCCGTCTCTACTATGCCCACCTCTCCCACACCTGCATCCATTTCCCAAATCCTTACCTACCTCCAATCCATCCAAGCCCAACTTCAAATCAACACAGACAATCGACAGAACCATGGAACTGCTCCATACCTTAGCTTCCACATCGCAAACCACCACCATTACCCCTGTACCTATTTTTTCTTCCCAGGCCACCTAAACGGATCCAGAGGTAATATTGGTTGATCCGCCCACCCCCACCACTACTACCTATGCAGCACATACTCAAACTGAAGTCCCTTTAGTTCCATCCCCTCCACCACTCCCCATTTTCTCTAAGCAAGCCACTCAGACAGACCCTGCTGTCCCCCTTCTAGCCACTTCTCCCCCTCCTCCCACAGCTGGGCCACCTTTAGTCCCCTACCATTCCATTCCCCTCCCCCGATATGCCACCCTCATCAAAGCCATGGAAAATAACCCTTATATCCGCAGAGATGTTCAAAAGGGGCTAGCTGATTTGCAAGCTTACATCCGCACCCCCTATGAAAACCAAATCCGGAAGTTAGAGATCTTTATGCAATTTGAAAGAAATAAAATGAGGGACCTGCTGGGTCAAACATTTCAGTTGGTGAGGACTGAGCAACACAAGGTGTCCATGTTGCAAGCCCAACTGGATCAAGAAAAATTGAAGACCACTAGCCTCAGCAAACACCTTGGCCTCACCAAAAAGATCAAATCTGAGGAGTATACTGAGCTACAAAACACCATTCCGGAGAAAGCTCAATCTAGTTCGGACTCCAACACTGACTCTAGCTCGATTCGATTAAGCGGTGACTCCAGTTCGGAGCCACCTGAACCAACCTATGATACAGATTTTGACCCCAGTTAGTAGCTCTCATTGTACTTTTTGTGTTATAAAGTTGTAATAGAAAATTCGGTTTTGTGTATACTACTGTGCATTTCTGTCTGTCTTCTTGCCATCATTACTTTTGTTGTTTTTTTTTTTTTTTTTTTTTCTTGCATATATTTCTCCTCTGTTTTGGACCAGTGTGGACCCTGCTCCCCTTTGGTTTGGGGGTATGGCAGGTATGCCAATAAAATAAGTAAGT
The DNA here is from genome assembly GCA_021018995.1 of Chloranthus sessilifolius. Lineage (NCBI taxonomy): Eukaryota > Viridiplantae > Streptophyta > Magnoliopsida > Chloranthales > Chloranthaceae > Chloranthus > Chloranthus sessilifolius. The sequence continues at coordinate 82,476,284 of CM037586.1, read as the reverse complement.
TAATGCTTCTTTATGACTTATGATCGAGAACTTTTGAAAATGAAGTCATTTCACACTGTTGTTTTGAAAATGAGGAAGTTAAAACTTTTAAAATAAATTTCTCTGTAATTCTAAAGACTTTCATGAAGTAAATGTCGAAATTTCCAAAAGAAAATTGATGTTTTAGTAAACCTAAAATGAAGGAAAAGAAGATATACCTCAAGAAGTTGATATAAAACCACACCCAGTGAGGTTTGGGCCCTAATGTATTCTTTGGAGGTATGCTTTGGCAATCTTTTTTTGGGACTATGTGAATCGCTTACTTACACTAGAAGTTACACATATCCAAATCGAAATAATTTGATAGCACTCATGATATTAAAGACATGATGTAAGGCCTCCTTTTGGACGAGTTTGAACCTTACAAAGCCCCACCTTTTGAAACGCCTTGATACACCATTTGTGCTAAATAAATCTATGATTCCTTTGAAATCTCCCCCAATAAACCTCATCAACCTCATTTAGCCTAACCCTACCCCGAGAAGGCAGAAGATAAAGGGAAGGAAGCTGAGGAAGGAGAATTGAGTAACAATTTAATAGCAAAAGAAGGGTAAAAGTTGAAGACAATGATGAAACGAGAGGAATGTGGCATGCAATGCTAATTCGAAAAAGAAAAGAAAAATATTTGAACAAAACAAAAGAAAGAAGGCATTTTCATTGGAAGTTTGAAAAAGAAAGAGAAAAAGATGGCCACTTTGGCTCTAGAAATTCAAAAGAAGAAGATGAAACTATGCTGAAGAAGAGTGGGTTTGTATATAACCTCTTGACCTTGACTGACTTCTCAAATATGAACACCATTCCAACCCTTTTGAGAAATTTCACCCATAAGCCGCAATAAAACCCAAGTAAAAGTCCTTACTGATCAATGATGGATTGAGCTATCACATGAAAATAAGAATTTGTGTAATCTATGGTGAAAGGAGTAGTGAATTTATAACTAAAAGCAATGCCTATGCTCCTGCTTACAGTCCTATTTGAGGACTGTAACTGCTCTTGAGCTGTGTGAAATAGTACAACCCTCTCATTTGCTTATTGAGTGAAAATCCTGGTGAGAATTGGGTTTAAAATCAACTGATTAGGGCAACATCGAAGCTGGATTCCTAAATCAAAGGCTAGTTGTTCGTTAATTTTCCCTGTAAATGGCCTCTGACATAAATCGACTGAGTAGTAACAAGAATTACTGCAGAATTTTAGTTTTAAACTGATATCTTTTTTGAAAAACCTTCTTACAAAATAACTGATGCAGGTGCGAATAATCAATTGAGGAAAGTGGCTGTAACAAAACTGCAGTGATCTTAACTAACTTATTGAAGAATTTTGTGGGTACCTTCACTGAAAACCCTCAGGAGACTTCACTCCTCCACTAGGGATCACCTAGGGGTTTAAAAGGCTTGTTGCATATGCTAAATGCAACTGTGCTCCCTACAAAAGTGGCTCTTTACTTTGTTCTTTTTATTATTCTTTTCTTTGCTCAGGGACTAGCAAAGCTTAGGTTTGGGGGTGTGTTGACAAGTGAAAAATACCATTTTTCACCCCTAAACTTAAGTTTTGATAGACCTTTGAGAGAACTAAATAAGTGTTTTAAGTGCCTATGTTGCAGCTAACAATAAAGACAGGCTTAACCATAAAAGCAGCTGTTGAAAGGTCTAAAGTGAAGAGGCAAAGACCTGTAAGAGAAGCAGGGAACAATTCGAACAGAGAAATGCACTACAGAGTTCTTTTTCGAAAGAACGCACTTTTAAAAAGAACCTTGAACTCTGCGAAAAGGACTAAAACTCCAGGCTTAGCTTTCAAAGAGCATCTGAACTCCTCGAAGAGAAGATTGAACTTTGCGAAAAGGAGAAAACACAATTCGAAGAGAAGATTGAACTGTGCGAAAAGGAGAAAACACAATTCGAAGAGAAGATTGAACATTGCGAAAAGAGCTTCAGAAGTCACAGCACTCTGCGAAAAGGTATTATGGAGATTCACAGCTTTAACAAGGGCAATTCAGTAATCTGTTGCACGCGTCCCAATGCATTTTAAAACCTAGGGACATTCCAGAGGGTTCTAAGCATGAAGCGAAGGAATATTCCACCCCACGTGAGCACCTAGAGAGGGAATAACTTGGCGGGAACTTCTAGAAACTCTAAACAAACTTTCAAAATGCATAACAGAATTGATGCCTTTTCACCGATTGGTGAACGGATCGAGGAATTCTAATTGGCCAGAACAGATCTGGATCCCCGTGCTCGACTACCATTGGTCAATACAGATCTGAGAACCTCTGATTGGTTGATACACATCTGAAATTTGGACACAGAAAGCTATAAATTGAAGCATTTGCCCAATTAGGGCATCCAGTTTTGAGTTTCATTTCTAATCCCCATTTCCCGGCCCAGACTTGTTGCAATCCTGTAATAGCCTACTTTGTACTTGCATTTGAGAGCTATGAGATCTGCGTAACTCAAAGGAGAGTTTGCATCCAAGGCGCAAATCCAGAGTCATTAAGCGTATCAGAAATTGTAAGGATGAATTTTAAAAGGTTCTAAACTATGCATTCTCCATTGGACTCATGTCAAGGGTTCCCTCTAATCTCCTCAGTACATTAGACTCCTTTAGATTCATTGTTTTGCATGCAATTTCCCTTGATTCATTAATCCTGTAAGAATTAGTGTTGGTAACCTAGTCTCTTACAGCATTTGTAGTGATGTTTCTTGTTCTGAATTGAGGATTTGGATTAAAGACTATTGGATAGTTTGTGGCCATTAAAGTGGACAGACAATAGCCATAAGTGTAAGCCTAATCCTTGAATTAGATTTATCTCTCTTACATCATCTTTGGTAGCGGATGAAGATTGAATCATCTCTGTTGAGAGTCTCATTAGATTTCAAAGACCAAATCAGATTTAGATATTACTTCTCCATCTTTGTTTCAATCACTCCCCCAACTCGGATCTGGATCATTTAGTTTAAATTTTTCTTTATTTTTAGTTAGTTAAACGTGACAAATTCAAACCTCTCATCTTATCAGTTTTCTAGATAGGATAAGAAGCCAGATCTGGTAGCTCAGATCTGGAGGTTTATCTTACATTTTAGATAAATTCTCTGTGGACGATCTTTCACTCACTTACTTTTAAAACTTGCTACAATTGGCCCTGATCTTGCAGGCTAATTCTCTTCTAACTGTGCTGATATTTCTTTATTTGTTTATATAGTCTAGAGCCACTGTAATTTAGCAGCTATAAATCTGTTTTCAAAACTCACATAAATCAAGCACACTAAGAAGTAACAACACCCTTCTCTGTTGCTGCCAGCATTGATATCTATTTATTCATAACTCAGCGGGACTTGATGAGGATCATAGGTTGGTCCCAAAATCTGAAATGATATGGCTGCCGGTATCGAACACTCTTGCACTACGGGTTTCGGGGGTGTAGGTAACACTTGATTCACTTCGGTGATAGCTGGTTGGGTGGAAAAATTGGGCCAGATGGGAGTGGTGAAGCTTGAGGGTGGTGGCACTAGGGGAAAAAGGGGTAAGAGTAGGTCATTGGTAGCTAATAGGTGATGGCGGGGGATTGGGGGTATGATGGGCTATCGGGTAATTGACGGGGGTGGTGGTGTATGGTTGATATGCATTTATATGTACATAATTGACAGGTGTGGGTGACAGAAAATAAGCCCTAAGATCTAAGGGTTCAATTCGTGGTGTCGAGTTGGGAAAATAATCTAATAAAATCAGGGGTTCAATCACCCCAATATTCCTTTCTTCACAATTTCTTGGCAACGGTGCTACATAGCTCTCCTGATCACTGATGTAATCAGACAGATCAAATTTAAATTCCTCCTCACATTCCTCTACCATCTCGATGGTGGGTCTGGGACCTGCTCCTCCGATAGGATGTGGGAGTAATGGCACCTGACGAATATTCATGTGCTGGTTTACTTGAGAAGGTGCAGGTGGGATGATTTTTCCGGTATCGATAAAATCTTAGATCACATACTTCAATGGGAAGCAATGATCTGTCGGGTGACCCGAGCCCTAATGACAATTGCAGTGGCTATTAGGGTCATAATTCTTCGGGATCAGGTGAGGAGGTTGCGGTTGACGAACATTAACTAATCCCTTTTCTATTAGTAAAGGCAAAAGTACACTCAGAGATTACCCTAGGGGTATAAACACTTGGTCATAGCGGGCTCTCCTCTGCTCCGGAGTCATCTGCATTCCTTGTCCATTCCTTGCTCTCTACATCTACTTAGTTCTAACTGATGCTGGTTGGGTCGCTTGAAATTAGAACGGGGTTATATTATTATTAGGCCTGGTATTGGCAATGTTTTAGATATCGGCCCCTATTCTTTTCTCGTTCCTCTATTTTGAAAACCTTCTAACCCCACTGGCTCCACTTGGTACATTCTTATTCAGGCGACTCTCCCAAATGGCATCTTCACAATGATTGGCGTTCCTTACCAGATCAGTAAAGATGGAATGCTGCTGGTACACTAAAAAGTTTGAGATCACTGGCAGAGTATTTTTGAAAATTATTTCTATTTCTTCATCATCAGGTATCCTATTTCTAACTTGAGCTGTCAGTTCTCTCCAATGCCCTAAATAATTGCTAAAGGTCTCATTCGGGTTCTTCTTTAAACAGGTCAAGTCTGACTTACGCGATTTAATGTCGATATTATAGACATATTATTCTTGAAATAGGTGCGTCAAGTCCTTCCAAGTTTTCATCATAGATGGTTCTAAAGATGTAAACCATCTCAAGGCTGAACCGGCCAAACTCTTCTGAAATACCTTTATCAATAGTCTTTCGTCCCCTCCATACTGACACATGTCCCCATAATAAGACTTGAGGTGTGCTATGGGATTGCTGGCGTCGTTGTATTTATCAAAAGCCGGTATTTTAAATTTTGGAGCAAAGGGACCTCAGTGAGCAAACACAAATCTGTGAAGTCTGTGGCGTGGATTTCAGCACCACCCATTTTCAGCAACTGCTTCTGAATTTTGTTCAACTATTCTTTCAACTATTTCGATTCCTTGGATATGGAGGCCACTCTCTCAGCAGTCGGTTGGACTTCACTTTTGTCTACCAAGGGGTGGGCAATTATAGGTGGGGGATTAAGGCTGGTCAATGCCCCAACATAGGCTTCACTGTTTTTAATCTCGTCCTCTTCATACTACTGGTCTACACAAGGTGCAGTGAGGGAGGGATTCTCATGCTAATGTTGCATGGATTGGATGGGGATGGCATAAATGGGGGTTGGGTGAGTCCATTGGGGATGAGGGAAGGTTTTTTGGATGATGGGATGAGTGGAAGTCAAATTTTGGAGATGGGCCTGATGAGGCCATTGGGCTTAGGGAAAGGCTTGAAACTGACTTTGGAATGTTGGGATATGGGTGAATTGGGGTTGATGTAAGACATGGGTTTGAGCTGGGTATGAGAGGTATGAGTGGGTGAAATTTTAGAGGAATTGTGAAGGATATGGGTGTGAGGCTCCAAGGTTTTGCTGGGCTTGGGTTTGGGCTATGAAGCCTTGGGAGGGTTGGGCTATGAAGGTTTGGCCCATGAGTCCTTGGGAAGCTTGGGCCATAAAGCCTTGGTCATGATGGGTTTTGGCCATGGGCCATTGATGGGTTTGAGCCATGGGCCCTTGATGGGTTTGGGCCATGGGCCTCTGGTGGGTCTGACCCATTGGGCTTTGATGGGTCTGGGCCATGGGCCCTTGATGGGTCTGAATCATGGGCCCTTGGTAGGTCTGGACTATTGGGCCTTGGTGGGTCTGGGCCATGGGCCCTTGATGGGTTTGGACCATTAGGCCTTGATGGGTTTGGCCTATTGGGCCTTGGTGGGTATGGTCCATTGGCCCTTGAGGCATGTGGGAAATGGGTGTTTGGGCCATTGGGCCTTGGGGTATGTGAGAAATGGGGGGTTTGGGCCATTGGGCCTTGGAGCATGTGGGAAATGGGGGGTTGATGGGGGTCATGGGGGAATGAGGCATGGAGGCTTGATAGGGAACATCTCCTCCATCATGGCCATAGAAGGGGGATTGAATGGAGATGAGTTATTTGATGGTTAGAGGGGTATGGATGGGGTGTGTAAAGAGGAAAAATTGGGCATGGCCCTGGTAAAATCGGGCATGACCTGGGTAAGTGGCGGGATATGAGAGGGGTTAAAGGAATGAGGTGGGGCATTGGTGGATGGAATGGACATATATGAGGAAGATGTATGGGGCACAGAGGTGGAGAATGAGAGGGGAAAATTGGCCATGGTTTCGGGAAAAATGGGCATGGCTTGGGTAAATGGAGGGATGTGTGGGGGATTAGATATGGTATGGATGGATGTGGGTGGATCAGGTTGGGTGGATGAGAAATATGGTATGTTGGTTAAGGTAGAGGATGGGTTTTGAACGGGTGTGGAAGGAAGGTGAGAGGGGTAGGAGATGGCCATGGATGAAGGCATGGCTTGGGAGAAAGATGGGAAATTTAGATTTTGGGTATTTTGGGGAGTGATGGAAGGGAAGATAGGGGCACTGAACGGGCCAGTTATGGTGAGGGTTGATTGGGCAAGGGGGGTGGAGGTAAAGGCTTCTTCGGTATGGGAATGGGTTGGAGAATGTGGCAGGGATGAGTCGGGATCGACATAAGCCGGGTCCATGGCCCACGACATATCTCGGTATCGGGTCGGGTACGGGTGCCTCGGATGGGGCCCGTAAAGCTTCCTCCTTCCCCTACGGGATGACGGAGGGTATGATGATGTCGTTGTGTCGGCACCAATCAGGACTCTATTTTTAATTTTTATTTTTAAAATTTTAAAATTTTTATAAGTGAAAAGAAATGAGGATTCTAGGGCCTTTTGAATTCCCTTCTCGGGTGGCTCTCATATCCTAAATAAGTCCCGCGACAACGGTTCTGAAGCACTTCAGAAGAATCAAAGGGGAACCCCTTGATCTATTGAAGGCATGAAAACCAATGCAAATAGCCTGATCCCTCGAAACAAATAAAAAAGAAGTCACCTTCTTTTGATTTGCGAGGGCGTATTGGGTATCGAAAATTGTGGGGCCTAAACAGAGGCACTAAACACACTAATCGGGGAGTTTGGGGGGTGAAATAGGTCACAGATCCGAATTGAAGCTGCTAAGAACCAACCTAGCGCAACTAATAGTGGTATTAGAGCAAAAAGTCCTAGATTAAAGCTGGCGAAACTAATAGTTGCGCCAGTGTACTTTTGGGATATTTTGCATTGGCGCAACTAATAGTGGCACCAGAGCAAAATGGTTCCGTAGTTTGTTTGACAGCAGCTAGCTTAGTCCGAAATGGGTCTCCAAACTGGCTGTTTGTGGAAGCTAGGCTTCCGGGGATTGATTGTTTATATGATTCGCTCTCTTCCTCACCGAACCTAAGGGTTTAGAGGCCAAATTGGGTTCACGATCGCTCTCTTTTTCCCGGGTTTTAAGCTTGGTAATGAGAATGTTATCCACCTGATATGCCTCAAGTGCAAGCACTTTTCTTAGGTACTAGGTGGGCTAGGACTTTTTCGGATCATCACCACTAGGGGCTGCCACTGTACTAAGACCCGGGTGGTTGTATGTGTGTCTAAATAACCCAACCCTTGAAAATCTACCTTGCAAAAATCAATTTAAATCCCCTTTGTTGGTTCAATTTTATTTTTCACTTTTAAGGGAATTTTCTTAAGTTCAAAGACTGGAGGTGATGATCTTGTGCCGCTTCTACGGGCCGGCGTTCACTAGCGGAATATGATTGCGAAATTAAAAGCGCAAGTAGGCCTGCCAAACTGCGAAGGCACTTGAAATGACAAAAATGTAAGGAGTTTAAATGATAATGCACAAGTAGACCCACCGATCGGCTATGGTGCTTGAAATGACGGAAATGTAAAAAAATTTAAATGACACTGCGCAAGTAGGCCAGCCAAACGACTAAGGCTCGTAAATGACGTAAAAGTCGGGGTAAGTAAAATGATGTAATCAGAGGGGTGAGTAATAAATAAATAAATAACAGCAATAAAGCTTAGTAAAAATAAAAAATAAAAGGCCAAATTCAAGGAGAAGCACTACTAGCTACTCCCTAGCAGAGTCGCCATCTGTGCAACCGTGGGATTTTTGACGATCCCGTTGTGACGATGCGCTTCCTAATGAAATATTTAGAGTCGCTATCCAGAGCTTTTTGTGTCCTGAGAAACCTAGATCAATTTTATAAGCACTGAAGTGCCACAAATATGACTCTGAATCCAGTCTACGCCAAAGGCTCTTGGGTAGGGGTTTCGGTTATCTATTGGGAAGGTGTTAGACATCCAATAAACCCGCTTAATGCAGTCTCTATTTATGGCCAAAAACAAAATAATATAAAAGAAAAAAAAGGCTTCCTCTTGCCCAAAGGGGTCTTAAAATCCTTATTTGTGCCCCTCCATTCCTACCAAAAATTCGGCGGCGTAACGGCACAAATGGAAGGATAGAGGAATAACCAAGAAGGTAGTGGAATAGAGGGGAGAGCCGGAGCTCTCGAGCCCTTATTACACCACTGTGGAGCCTTGCATTGGCTTGCTTCGGTGAGCTTTTGAAGGCTTGTATGATGAGAAATGGGGTTCTAACTCCTAAGGCTTGAAAGTTAAGAGGTAGAGAGGGAAGGCTAGGGGGTAACACACACCTAACCTAGAGATTTTTAGTGAAATGCTAAGGTCTAAAGGAGTTTTTGAAGTTCTGGAATTTGTATCGGATTGGTGCACTAGAGGAGCGAGAGAGAAGAGATTCCTTAATCTCTTAAATAAATTTTTTTTCAAGCCTTTGTAAAGGGAGGGGTGCCTCTCTATTTATAGGAAAAAGAGAGGTTAGGAGGGTGTTTAGAGGCTAATTAGAATTAGCAATTAGGTAATGGGCAATCTAAGGTTTCCTAAGATTTTTGGAGGGGCTTTAAACCACTTAAGAGGTTGCACATAGATAGTAAATGGGTGCAATAGAACTAGCAAAACACACCCCAAAGGTCAAGATGGTAAACAAGTTAAACCCCAATCTCGAAATTCGAGGTAAAAACCCATAGTTACTATTCATATGCCTGGTGCAAAAGCATTAGTACAGTAAAATAGTATTATACAGTGGCTTTAGGAAGTCGACTACCCACGGGAGACCCACCTTAATGCTGGCGCAACTATTAGTTGTGCCAAATCCCTAGGGGGTCTCCACACTATTTACCATTTTGCCCTTACTCTTCAGAATGCGATATCTTCTTGTGTACAACTCCGATTGGGGTGATTCTTGGCCCGTTTGAAAGCTGAGAACTTTTACTTTTCAATGGTATGAGATTTGATCATAGTAGAAGGTCATAGCTAGTATCAGTGCACCACTCTTCATCCATTGCTCGGGAAAGCTAGGTTTAGGCCCGAAATGGATTCTAAGGGTCGGGATGGATTTCTAAGGGTTTGGGAAGGTTCCTAAGAGATCTAGGGTGATTCCTAAGGGTTCCATATATGCCATCAAAAGCTTGGAAATGTGCCTCTCTCAAAATGGGTTTCGATCGGGCCTTGAGTCAAATTTGGGTGTTTATAAGTAGATGATAGGGTGAGGGTTTAAATGACTAGAGGTTGCAAATAGGGTAAATGAGAGTGCAACAATCCTAATGAAACCCACCCTAAACATTGGGATGGTCAATAAGTCAAACCCTAAAAGTCAATTTTTAGAAAAAGCCAAAATTTACTGTAGCTAAGCCTAGTGTGTGTACAGTGCCTGAGAAGTCCAGAGCCCGTTGGGAGGGGGGGGCATCTATGCTTAGAGTGTGTATTATACACGCTAAGCCACTTCTATGAAAAAATGGCCTAGTGTGTATAATATACATGCTAGGCAACATTTCTCCAGAAGTGGCTTAGCGTGTGTATTATACACGCTAAGCATGCCCACCTCCTCGAGAGGTTCAGCCAGATGCAGTTTTTAGGCCCGAAACTTCGGATTTCCCTAACTTTTGATTTATGACTCGGATCGAGGTGATTCTTAGCTTGTTGGAAAGTTAGGAATCTCTACTTTTCAATGGTATAAGATTCAGTTTTAGTAGAGGTCCCCACAAGTCTTGGCACACCTCTCTCTAACCATTCCCCGAGAAGGTTAACTAAGGGTTCGAAGAGGTTGGGGGTAATTCCTAAGGGTTTAGGCAAGTTTCTAAGGGTTTGGTAAGGTTCCTAAGGGTATGGGAGATGCTATCGGAACTCAAGGGTGCGCTTTTCTCGAAGTATGTTTCGATCGGGCCTTGCTCCAAATTTGGATGTCTACATTATATCTATGAATTATGAAATTATGCAAGTGTTGTTAATCTTTGAACAATGCACATTATTCCCAAAATGTGAGCACTAAGTAGAAGCTCAGGACGTGGTCGATTGACAGCTGCTTAGTATGCATGAACTTGACTGACCTTACTGAAGCAGAAGCGGATACTGGTCACGGATTTTGGCCTCACTCTCCCATGTCACTTCGGCGGTGGAGTGATTGTGCCATTGGACTAAGACCAGTGGGATTCACTTGGTTCTCAAAATTTGTTCCTTGTGGTCTAATATTTTTATTGGCTACTCGACCAGAGTGTTAAGTCCTCTTGGACTTCAATTGGTTAGTAGTCGAATACGTGTGATGCATCTCTCACATACTTTCTCAGTATTGACACATGAAACACATTGTCGATGCTTGACAATTGCGGTGGTAAGGCAATGTGATAAGCTACTTCGCCAACATGACCCAAAATCTCAAAAGGGCTAATATAACGAGGGTTAAGCTTTCCTCGCTTGCCAAATCACATCACGCCCTTGGTCAGTGAGATCTTCACAAATACATGGTCTCCAATCTGAAGAGAACATGGTCGTTAGTATTATTCGTATTAAATTGAAACGTAAGACAGCACTGTACACTAAGGTTACCTGAAATTCAACGTTTGATCTCTTAAGATCAGCATAACTCTTCAGTCGGCTTTGGACAACCTTTAATCATTCACGTATGAGTCAGAAGGTCACATTTATGCTTTCGATGAGTTTCGGGCTAATAATACACGCTCTCCAACCTCTTCCCTGTTGAGCGGAGATTTACATCGGTGGCCATAAAGTGCTTTAAAAGGAGTCATCCTGATGCTTGCTTGGTAGCTATTATTATACATAAACTCGACCAAGGGTAAGTGCTTATCCCATGATCCTTGGAAGTCTAACATACAGGCCCGTAACATATCCTCAATCATCTAATTCACCCTTTCAGTTAGTTCATCGGTTTGGGGGTGAAATGTCAAGCTGAATTCTAATTCGAATTGAGATGTATAAAGTGGGTCCTAATCTGATACAATGCTCGCGGGTATGCCATGTAATCTAACTATCTCCTTCAGATACAATTCTGATACCTTGCTGGCTGTATAACATGTACTGTAAGGCAGAAAGTGCACTGACTTGGTTAATCAGTCGACAACTATCCAAATTGCATTATGTCCCTTCTGAGTTCTGGCTAAACCAAGGATGAAATCCATAGAAATGTTCTTCCATTTTCACTCGGGGATTAGTAGTGGCTAAAATAGACCAGAAGGGTGTCTATGGTCGACTTTAACCTGTTGGCAAATCAAGCACTTTGCTACGTGCTCTGTGACATCTTTTTTCAACCCTTTCCACCAAAAATTCTTCTTAAGGTCATGATACATCTTAGTGCTACCTGGATGGATAGCGTATATGGATTTTATGCTTCCTCTAATATCTCATGTCGCAAGTCGACATCGGTCGGCACACATAATCAGCCTTTGAATAATAAGGATCTGTCATCCTTAATAGAAAACTTTGGCTGATTTCTACTGAGTACACTCAGTTATGTATATCAGTCATTTGGAGTTCTCTGATCCTATCAAAGAGTGTTGATCTTTTCATGATATTAGCTATCAGTGCTCCCAAAAATTTCACCTCGAATGCAGTGTCATATGAGGCTATGTCCTCAACTAGACGCCAACTGTGTATCCTAGCCACGAGATGTGGCAGCTGAGCATATGATTTTTAGCTTAATGCATTAGCTACCAAGTTTGCCTTACTTGGATGATACTGGATGGAACAATCATAATCCTTCAGAACTTCCATCCATCTCTGCCTCAGATTCAAGTCCTTCTGGGTAAATAAGTACTTGAGGCTCTTGTGGTCGGTTAATATCTCAAATGTTTCACCGTAGAGGTAGTGTCTCTAGATCTTTAAGGCAAAAATGACCACTGCTAGTTCAAGGTCATGTGTAGGGTAGTTCTTCTCGTGGTCTTTTAGCTGCCTTGAATCATATGCAACAACCTTCTCATGTTGATTTAACACGCAACCTAACCCACTATGGGATGCGTCACTAAACACTGTGCATCCCCCACTACCTGATGGTAGGGTGAGTACTGGTGTAGAGGTCAATCTTCTTTTCAGCTCTTGGAAGCTTTGTTCACACGACTCGATCAACTTAAATTTAGCAGTCTTTCTAGTGAGACGCGTGAGTGGTTTAGCAAGCTTTGCAAACCCTTCAACAAACCTTCTGTAGTATCCAGCTAACCCCAAAAAATTACATATTTTGGTTACGGTTCTTGGCTGCTCCCATTTGACTACAGCTTCTATCTTAGAAGGGTCTACTTTTATATCGGCCTCTGGGATGACGTGCCCAAGGAAGCTTACTTGTTCTAGCCAGAATTCACACTTACTAAGCTTTACATACAATTGGGAGTCTCGAAGGGTTTGAAGTGCTAGCCATAGGTGCTGCTCATGCTCTTCTCTCGACCTTGAGTAAATGAGGATGTCATCTATGAAAACAATTGCCCATTTATCTAGATAAGGTTTGAACACTCGGTTCATGAGGTCCATGAAAGACACGGGCGCATTGGTTAGCCCAAATGGCATGACGAGAAATTCATAATGACCATATCTCGTGCGGAAAGTTGTTTTTAAAATGTCTTTAGCTTTCACCTTCATCTGATGATAACCTGACCTTAGGTCGATCTTGGAGAAGAATCTCGCTCCTTATAATTGATCGAACAGATCATCAAATCTTGGGAGCGGGTAGCGGTTCTTTATCGTCAGCTTGTTCAACTATCTATATTCAATGCACAGACGCATAGAACCATCCTTCTTTATGGCAAATAGCACAGGTGCTCCCCATAGAGACACACTCGGCCTAATAAACCCCATGTCTAGAAGCTCTTGCAGTTGTTCTTTAAGCACCTTCAATTTGGCTGGTGCCATACGGTACGACACCTTCGATATCGGTTCTGTGTTGGGAGCTAAGCTCATTGCAAATTCCACCTCTCTATCTGGCGGTAAACCTGGTAGTTCTTCAAGGAATACATTAGGGAAGTCTCACACGATAGAAATATAAAAAATTTTAACTTCCTCTTCTTTTTGGCCTTATAAAAATGCAAGGTAACCCTGACAACCACTTTTCATTAGATGTTCGGCTCATATAGCTGATATAAAAGGCGCGATGGTTAATTGTAGGCCATAGAACCTGAACGGTCTACTCTTTTTGCTTTGAAAAGTGATGATCTTCCTACGACAATTGACGTTGGCATGGTGTGTGGATAATCAATCCATGCCAAGGATCATGTCGAATCCCTGCATATGTAGTAGGATTAGATCAATTTTTTTTTTCATGATCTTTGTAGTCTTCGATGGCAACTATCAATGATCAATACACTGTGTCTGTGCTAACAACACTTTTCAGTCGAGACTGATACTGCCAAGAAAAAATCTAGTGGCTCAGAAATAACTTTCAACTTTGCTGCAAACTGAGGTGTTATAAATGAGTGTGTGGATCTTGGATCTATTAACACTCAAGCCTCGTAACAGTAATAATCACTCTTCTTATACGTGGGTACGGTACCTAGGTTTCATGCATAACATTCAAATAGATGTATATATACTCGTGTTATGACATTTAAAGATAGAATTTCAAAAGCTATTTTTCTTTATGCACCTTTTTCATCTAAAATATGAAGCAATTAAATTGACTAATATGAAGGAATTTATACCTTGAATCACTTCATTGTTGGCTTGGGAATCTTGTGCTGAAACTGCATATGCTCGGCCTTGCATCGTAGGCCGTGTGGATCTCAAGGTTGGGACTGCTGTGGTTGCACCCTCCTTCATTTCTGGGAATTCTCTGATCTGATGCCCCATCTTCCAACATTTGAAACAAGCTTTCGTAGTCTTATGACACTCCTTGGTCTCGTGTGGTTTTCCACACTTCGCACATACATTTACTGGTGTGGAGGAGGCAGTACGAGAAGCTATGGGTTGTGCTCCTGATACACCCATAATTATCGGGCTTGATGCATTGAAAGGACTTGGAGGTCTTGTAGGTAGAAGTGGCAAGGCTGCTGGATTAAATGACTTTATTGACACCTCAGGAACAGGTTATGGCTGTAATGCCATCAAATACCTTAGCCTCTTACTGACCTGCTTTGAGCTAACTGCTTAAGACTGGCTCTTTCTACTTCTTGCTTGTTCATCTCCCCTTTTTAACATGCTATTAGTGTCTCTCTCTGCGATGAGGGCTAATCTTACCACTTGCTCGTATGTCACCGCCTCAAATAGAGATATTCTCTCTTTGATGATCGGCTTCAGGCCATACTCAAATTTCTGCATCTTCATCAGCTCAGTGGCCACTAGGGCTGGTGCGAACCGTGATAAACGAGTGAATTCAGCCTCATATTCTCGCACGCTCATTTGCCCTTGTACTAAGTTTGCAAACTGGATTTCCAATTGGTGCCTCTCCGGTGTCGAGAAGTACTTCTCATAAAAAGTGTCAGTGAATTCGGTCCATGTCCAAGGTGTCCCTAGCACTCGGGTCCTTTCAAAAAATTTCCACCAATGGTCCGCTTCACCTTCTAGTTGGAACGATGCCCAACTCACCTTCTCTTCCTCTGTAAAATGGACTCTCTGAAGCACCTTCTCAATTTGGTTTAACCATTTCTTAGCTTCCATCGGATCGGCCTACCCATAAAAGCTCGGAGGCCTCAATCTCCAAAAGTCTTGGAAACCAGATGGCTGCCTTCACTCTGCTAATATCACCATGGTTTCGAGGAGCTATTGGTTATTGTCGTCTCTGGGAACATTTCCAATATTGTTCCTCGCTCCAGATGCATTGTTGTTGTTGTTTACAGGGATCGCATTTGATCCCGAGGCTAATCCTTCACCATTTGTGGTGTCTCTAATATTTATTGTCCTCGGTCTTCCCCATCGCGGAGGCATATTGACTTGTCATGACCAAGCAAACGTTAAGTCAGATCTATCCTAAGACTAGAGTCTTAGCTCTGAACCTAATGGCTAAACTTAATGCCATTGCTTCTATCCTAAGTCATAGCTTTGAATGCCCATAAGACGTACAGCCTAGGGCTTTGATACCACCTATAACAAAACCCGTGTCGTCAGATCACACACGCAATTTGAATCATAGTGATGCTATGGTATGGAAGTGCATAGATCACTTCCTGACAGCTTGATCTTTCCTCACATTTAAATAATAGGAAGGATCTAGCCATTTGTCAATGGTAAGCTTACAAAGGTGTGGAAGAAAAGTGCGCAAAGCAAAAAATAAAGCTATAATCATTAGCAAAAGGCAACATAAATTCAAAAAGAAAGATCACCATCATCTCACATATACACAAAATATACATCTACCAGTGATGTGACAACCCGACGTTTCCCTTCTTTAAAATATTGGAACCGTTGCGTCGTCGGATCACCTAACATGATCCTTTCATATAAGGAGTCATTTCATGTACAAAGTGATGCAATTGCGGAAGCACTGTACTTACTCTGACAGTTCATAATATGGCATGATAATCTGACTAAGCAGAAACTAGCAAACACTATATACAATGATAACTAATCAAATGTATAGCTTTCCACCGATGACGACCACCCGTCATCTATACAATGGAAAGAAAACCTATACATCCCAACACAAAGTATCTCAAAATACCATACTTAATTTATACAATTGTATCAAATCTCTACACACTCTCTCTCTCTCTAACAACAAACCTATTTTGGGAAGAAGTCTTCCGCAAAATCGTCTTCCTTGTCTTCGTCGTCGTCTTCTCCTTCCTCCTTGTCAGGTACGTACGTAGGGTCCGCTGCGTGCTCAGGATCCGGCTCTGCAGCTAAGACATTTAAGGTGAAGAATGAGCTATCATCAAAGCTCAGTAAAGAATATTACATTGCTAGCATATATTGTTGATTTACCACATTCTCATAGAGCAACATAAAATATACGAAAGAACATTCTTTTATTATTATGCGAATAATATAATATGTGGACAAACTTAATTAATTCCTGATGCAATCCTGATGCAATAGGTATGAGAATCAAGTTGAAACAACATACATGTGCAGGCCGAAACAGAAGAAGCAAGCTCCCGAGTTAGCGGGATCACTTGTCAAGCTCCCGAGTTAGCGGGATGACTTGTCAAGCTCCCGAGTTAGCGGGATCGCTTGGACCAGGACAAATCCAGCTCCCGAGTTAGCGGGAGCACTTGTCAAGCTCCCGAGTTAGCAGGATCACTTGAATCGAAAAACTCAAGCTCCCCAGTTAGCGGGATCACTTGACTCAAGACGGAGTAACAACGTATAAAGGATACCACAGATGACAGGATCTGAATAATGAACAATGTATAAATTCAAAGAATGTGCATTCCATGTATGTTTTTATAATGCATTGTACCAAAACTATTTATAAAACTGACATTTAGAACACTGCTATGCACAACGTATATTCATTTCTATCTAACTGATATTTAGAACTAGTATGTGTTGCTAGAAAATTGATTTACAAAACTGATCTATAGTTATATAATGGTAATATCAAATTTTATGACTATGTGGTCAAAGCTAGTATGTGATCATAGGTGATATATGTCTCTCATCAAATCAATTGATAATCAAGTTCACGTATTTCACATCTATTCAGGTTTATTACTTCAAATCAAAATCAGGTTACTCCTAGTATGTGTATTAGTGAATTTTCATTCTATATGATTGTTTATCGAATCATACATGATAATATAATGGACACTCTATATGAGAAGAAGAAAAACAACTATAGAATAACAACATATATTCCCTACCTGATCACATACACTTCTTTGAATCTGATTCGATGTGAGCTCATGAGCCAAAGACCATCTCTCGTCTAAATTGCGCAAAGCTAGTTATATGCACCATGTTGCACCTATCATATATATATTAATATACATGTTTAACGGTTAATATATTAGATGGGCTCATGGGTTACCTGAGACCCAAGGTCATATGGGCCATTAATGGACCCAAGGTATATTATGCAAAGAGCACAGCAAAAAACAACAGCCAATAGAGGTTGCCGCGGCAAGCATCCTAGCTTGCCGCAGCAAGCAGCCCTACTGAAGCTCTTACCGTGGCAACCTTGTAAGGTTGCCGCAGCAAGCCTTGCTTGCCGTGGTTGCTTCTTGGTGTTCTCCCTCTGGTTCACTTGCTTCTGTCTCTATATATATATACTTATATATCTCATATATATTTTCCCTTCCATTATGCCAGAATTTCAGCATGGTATTTCTTAAGTTGGTGTGGAGATTCGGAATGTCTTGATATGCATGACTCTGAAATCAGTGCACCAATCTGTACTCAAACGTCATGTATTCAAGGTGAGAGTTAAATTTGAGTTAAAACTGCGTATGAATGACTCTACTATTATTGTAATTAAATGAATGACATACCTTGTTGGTGAATGCGAGATGACGATGATACCAAATCGGTATCAATGGTGTCAAGCTCGAAGAATGAGAACCAGCGGTTTACGTTATGATCTTATACCCATTAACTAGCTTTGGTTTCTCTAGCTATCATAGGTGCAGAGTCGGCTTGTGAGGAAATTGCTTAGTGTTTTAGCAGAAACTGGGAAGATGAAGAAGGTTCCTCTTCCTTTATATGCATCGAGTTGCACCTTGCGTGCATGGTGTTAACAAATGACTCACGAAGAAGTCGTGTAGTCCAACGAGATGCATAGCAGCTTATTCATGAAATAAGCTATGTTCCCATGCAAATCAGTACTTGGTAAAGGGTGCACCCCATATCAAACAAATCCAAGTTTTCTTGGATGTTTCATTTCTGTCTTCTATTGATGGATAAGCTCTTTTTAGGCTAGGATTTCATGCCAGTCTACTACTTGTTGACTGTATGTATCTCCACTAAAAACAAGCAGGTTTGTTTGCCATTTGTAAATTTAAGAGTTTATATTCTGCTGGGTTGGTTTCTTATGTACTGCCCATATGGGCTTTTCTTTGTATAGTCCTATAAACCATAATAAGGGTATTTTAATTTCAAGGTTGTGTGCCTGATTCACAAAATTCGGTGTACATTCCTAAATCCAAATATGCCTGACTTTGGAATTGGCTTTAGTGTGAAGCACCATACACACTCCTACATAC
The DNA here is from genome assembly GCA_021018995.1 of Chloranthus sessilifolius. NCBI lineage: Eukaryota > Viridiplantae > Streptophyta > Magnoliopsida > Chloranthales > Chloranthaceae > Chloranthus > Chloranthus sessilifolius. The sequence goes on along the minus strand of CM037586.1, from coordinate 82,457,825 downwards.
TTGGGTTTCCTAATGTAAAACTACTATTGGTACTTGCTTGATTTAATTGAGTATTTTCACTACCCTACTTTACGGTGTATGACTAACCGATTTAACTAAACAAGATGTGCTTCACATTAACGTATCAAGGCCCTTTGTGCCACGTTTTTGGCATATGTCTAACCGGACCCGTGCCCTCACTAGTGTGGTTAAAGTGGTATTTAACAGGGCATCCGTTATAGGTGAAGGCCGACCTTCACCTAAACAGTAGAACAAAAATACAATTGTATTCACTTAACAAGTTATTATACCTTAAATAAAAAACCCAAAATATATCCAAGCTCTCAACCCAACACAGCTAAGGAAAGACGCCTTCTGACTGTTCTTCCTCATCCTCAGGGTTGTAATCCAGATCTTCCTCTTGCTCCGGGTCCCTCTCAAGATCAGCTCATACAGCTGTGACGTATAGTCGGGGAGTGAGCTATAGTCCAAGCTCAATAGGGAAAAACAGTGCTAAATTACCTATTTAGCATTCTCATTCATGAATCTTGATGCATAAATAAAATAATTTTAAAGAAACCAAGACATTTATTATCGTGTCAAAAATAATTCATATCATGAATGCAATTAATCATGCTTAAACTAATGCATATCGGATCAAGAAAAACATAACAAAAAACTTGGGAACAATAGAAGAAAACAAAGCATGAGAACGTATAATAAGAATTCAAAGCAAGTCAAGATGTCAAGCCCCTGAGCTACGTTAACAGGCTCACTTGGACCGAGACGTCAAGCCCCTGAGCTACGTTAACAAGGTCACTTGAACCGAGATAGGTCAAGCCCCTGAGCTATGTTAACAGGGTCACTTGAGCCCAAAAATCAAGCCCCTGGGCTACGTTAACAGGCTCACTTGATCAGAAACATGACGGAGATACAAGATGCGAACATGTACACATAGCAGATAGCAACGATACAATTCACTTTAGAAGCTTAGAAACTTATTGGATCAAATAGAATAACATAGCAAGATGCTGAGTACAAAAGCATGCAAATCACATGTGAAAATCTAATTTATAATCTTCAAAACATGTCAAGATTTTATGTTTAGCAATTCTAGAAAGTATTAAGTATTTACTACTTGCATCAATAACACGAACTGAAGAAAATAAATAATTGGGCAAGATGTTCTTCCCTACGTTAAAGTCAGAACTTCACGAGAAAAATCACATAGATCTAGGTTAATTCCCTCTCAAATGGTCCTCGCATTCACCCTAAATTACATATCGCATATATACCAATGGTTAATGAATCATACGTGGCCTAAGCAAGGACTCACAAGGTGTTAAAAGGCATAAAACCCAACTTCTCAAAGTAGATGATACCTAGCTGCAGTGAGCTACAGGGTTGTCGTGGCAAGGTTCATAGGTTCCATAAGACTTAAGGCCTTCTCATGCCGCGGCGAGAAATTCCAGAGCCAAAAATGACCTGAATTTCAAGGTAGCACTCGCCGCTTCAAGTCGCGGTGACCCTCATCCTATAGATGTAATAGGGCCACATATGATAAGATTATATTAAAATTAGACTTCTATCTTATTTTGTTTGCACGAGTCATGATCCAAAACATCGAGAATAAGAGAATTCGGTCGTTACTCTCTTCATGCGTCCGATCCTCGATGTTTCGAGGCATGCATTTCCAGAACTTGACTGAATAGGGCCAGATTTAGGAGAATTGAGTCTCCCCGTACTCATTTGATCACTCATGCTCACATTTCGAGACATTAGAATTCAAGAATCTGGCTATTACGCCTTTCGCATGTCCGATTTTTGAGTTTCATCGCATGAGTCCCTAGAATTTGTGTGTATCGATCCCAAATCTAGGAAACAAGGTTTACATGACAGAGTTAGAAAGATTACGGTAGCGGATTCTTCGCATGCAAAGTTTTCAATCTCCGTGGTCATTTGATTACTTGATCGTAGGGGTTCACAGTTTGAGAGTTTGTTACGATGATCGGTAAAGCGATGATTTCTCCTTTACGATTGTCGATTCTCGTTGATAGATTTGGAGAGATCGACTGGTTTGGAGGGCTTCTCAAAATGGAATACAAGAAGAAAGGAGAGGCTCTCCCACTCTCTCAATTTCTAATTCTCGATCCTATGCACAGCTTATGTGTGGGAGATAATTTTTATAACTTAAGTGTCTAATCAGGTGTGTCATTGCCACACCCAGCTCGGTGTATAGGTTTATCACAAGGCCCCAATTGATGGTCTTAAATCATGGGTCTGCTTAACTATTGGCACCGGATTCTCAGGTTGTTAACTAACAGGTCTGTCTCAAGGCCTTCATTAATGGATCTTACTCATAGGGCCTGATTAACCACTGGTTTCTGATGACTGGGTATTGACAGTACATCACATTCATTGTACTGGTCCTTAAGACACAATCTAAAATAAAGCACACCAGGGTGCTCTCAAGGTCAGCATACACTAGTTACACAACTGGGTAAATTGTGTCCTATTCCAAAGATACTCAGTTCTTATTAGTGACCTGAATAACCTTGTTTATCGAGTGTATATCTATCCGAGTCATTAGTACCAATAAGTACTCTGTGTACTCGGGTGTGGGAAATTTGTAGGGCGTTACACGAACTTACACACCGGGTGCTTCCAGTTCTCGGCCCGGTGATGCAGGAGGCAACGCAAGAGGGACTGGCGCTAATGAGGATTAGCAGGATATTTCATGGTTTGGATTTTGTTAATGGAGGAGATTTTAAATTAATTTTGGAAAAAGAACGTGGGATAAATTTGGAACTTTAAAACACCAGTTTAATTACTTTGGTGTAGTTATTTGTAAATTCTTGGTATTTTGGAAATTTACTTACGGTCGAATGGTGGCATGGCTGCCATGTCTAAATGGTTATGTGTGTGAATGCTTTTAATGGTGGTAATCATGATTAAGCTAGTTGTAGATTGATTGTTATAGGTATAATTATTAAACTAGTTGTGGCTAATTTTTAAGTTAGCTACGGGTTTTTAGTTTGTAATGATAGCTCGTTATCATGAGATTGTATGGTTCTCCTGTGGACATTGTGCAAGGATGATCGTCGATAATTCATGATTAATATAGTTGTGGATGAATTGTTGACAATGTAATCGTGGGTGAATGATTATGGAATGTGGGATGGATACCCTGCTTGATGTGTTTTTGTTATTTTGCAGGGTGGATGAATTTGATCAATCATTGTTGATGATTGATAATTTAGTTGTGGATAGTTTCGTGCAGGTACAAGAGTTATAATTAGCCATGGCTAATTACTCCCTTAGTTGTGAGTAAATTATAATTTTGTTCTGGCCTATGTGTTGATAGTATAGTTGTGGATAAATTTGCATAGGTACTATTGTGAAATTAGCAGGGACTAATCGAACTAAACAAGGATATAAATGCGTCATGCATAATGTGTAGTGTCATGGCTAATACGTAGATTAATTATGGGTGATCGTAGTTGTGGATGACTGATGAGTATCATGACCTTGAATTATGGATTCGTGTGTGGTGCTATTATGAAAATCGTTCTATGAAATTATGGTTAGTTGTGGCTACGATGATTAAAAATGCTCGTGAATGGTTTGTGAAATTTATTGTGGCTATACAGTTATCGATGTGTTCTCCTCTGCAGGATAAAAGAAATTAGAAAAATAATGACAGACATCTTGTCGTTATGTAGTCAATTTTCGAGGACAAAAATTCTTGTGAGGGGAGGATGCAATATCCCTATTTTTCCGAATCCGTACCCACTAGTTAGGTGTACGTGTCAGTTGCGGCACATAATACCGTTATGAATTTTTCGGAGAAATTATTTTGGATTTGTTTTAGGGTTCATTTGAACTTTTGAACAAAGCATTAATACACCGTTACGGTGTAATAACTTAACACCAAATCTAGTTGATAAATGGTTTTTGGTGTGCTAGCTCCACACCGTACCAAACCGCCTTTGAGTAAGAGCTAGTACCTAAATTAGGGTGTATACATTTTACACCAAGCCAAAACCCTTGGATAAGGACTAACACACAAGTTGAGTGTGCTTGCTTCAACAAGGAAGCAAGGCTTTTGGTTAAATAGAGGAACCTTCTCACGTAAGCCACTCTCTTTGCATTTTTGCATGAAAATTTTGGAGAGAAGGAAGAGAGAACGTGAGAGAAGAACTCCAACCATCGTGCCCTTCGGAACTCCAAATCTTTGTTGATCTCTCTTAGACTTTCCTTTGCTTTGATCATTTCATGAGAGAGCAACACTTTGACGCTGTAGCGATCCTCGAGCGTGAGAAAGAGAGAGCTCTGGCTCTACAAACCCTCTTTGTTGAGAACTTCGTCAGAAATTTTCCCTTTACATGAGTTAGGTTCATCAAGTGTTTGATCCTTGAGATCGTCTCCGTTAGCAACCGTGAGAAGGTGGTTTCAAACCCTTGGTGTGTGCGGCACAATCGTCATTATTTCTTCAATCATCGTTCATCGTACGCGATCTTTGCTCAAGTTTGAGAAGATATCATGCCATGGGTTAATTATGGTTAGATTAAGGTTTTAATTCCATTTAAGATGTGCAAAGAATCAAGAAAATATGTGTGATGGAAATACAAAAAGAGAAAAATCTAAAAATCAGGCAAATGTGCAGAGAATTGCAAATTCGCTTGTGTGAATTAGCATTCGCGCGCGCGACTTGCCTTCAGGCATGAAGGTCGCACGTGCGAAATGTGCACCAATTTTTAGGCCAAAAAATGAACTAATTTTTCCCGTCAGCACGACTTGTTGTGTGCCAGGTGAAGTCGCTCGCACGACTTCCTCAGTTTTGGCAGTTTTGGATTTTATTTGGAAAATCTTTCGAGACTCCGATGTCTGTGATTCTTTGATCATTAATGAGTGGTTTTTGAATGTCATACGATAAGGATTGAGGGTTGGAATCATCCATTAAGATCTTCATGACCTTTTTGCATGTCTCGTAACTGAGGTAGGAGAAAACTCAACACCAATTTCATTTTGACTTGAATTGCATGAATTTTATGACATGATGAATGTAATAAGATGAAATTTGACTATATTGATATTGTATTTGAACTCTCTAAAATTTACGTTCATCTTCGCTTTTGAACACAATATGTGAATTCTGAATTTGAATCCAAACTGCTTTGATATCTGAATTTTAAAATTCAAACTCTAAAACTTTGAATTTAGCCTTAAAAATAACACGTTGCACTATGTTGAAATATGTATTAAAATCTGCACATTTATTTGAGGTTCATCAGGATGAATCCCCCAGCTCTTTGAACCGGTACAACGGTTATCCGTACACTCTCTGAACAGACACGGCTCCATCTTAATTTCTGGTCCGCCATGAACAACCGACAAGTGTTCATTGAACGATGATGGTTAGGGGGGATTGCCATGAGTAAAACTCTAGCTCCCAATGCTATATATGCTTGGGAGAATTATTTAAGTTATGATTTAAGTTAAGCACTCAGATAAGAAATTGCATATGAATCATGAACTATTTGAGTTCGATTTGCGCTTTGTCTTGCATCCCTATTTTGATACGAAAATGCGTAAGAATGTATCATTGAAATTTTGTATTCACTGAATAATTGTTTTGATACTATTTTTACCCTATTATCGAATTTATGCACTGACATGATAAAAATGTGAATTGTTTGATTGACCTTCACTAAGCTTAGACTGTTAGCTCACCCCGACTATATGTCACAGGTGTAGACACAAAAAAGGATCCGGAACCTGAAAGTGACCGGAATTACATCTCTGAGGAAGAGACCGAGCTCCCTCCAGAGGAGTACTTTCCTTAGAGGACTTTGAGTAGCTTGGATTTTGAGAAATAGGTTTGGTATGTCCAATCATTTTATTTGTAGAACTTTGGATTCATGTAATGTTGTAAAGATATCTTGTATACCACTGTTTAGGTGATGGTCGGCCATCACCGATAGTTTATTTTATCTTTTGTTCATCTATTCTATTTAGAAATGGAGGTTTTTTTTTGCCATGATGATATTGCTTATTAAGTAATGATCTACTTTGAATTCCACTTAAGAGTGGATGTACCAAATATTCTGTATTCGGGTTGTGACCTAGGACCTGACGGCATGGATTTTGGAGTAGAAAATTTCGGGCTGTCACACCTTTCCACCACAGAAATTTGATCAAACCAGCAAGGGATAGCTTGGAGATCAATGTAAAGTATTAGTTTAGAATTGTTTTTGCAAATCCTAGTGAATTTTTGGCAAACAATCCTATTTTTTTATTTCTATTTCAAGATTCTTTTGAAATATTATGAGTAAATATTTTACATCGGTTAGATATTATTTAAAATTTGTAAATCACAGTGTATTTGATGTTCTTTTTATGATTGATTTGAATGGTGATAGATGTCATATGATGAAAGATATATATTGGTTTACTAACCCTATTAAGTTGATTTATTGGATCTTGATGGTTAAGATGTTTTGATGGAAATAATAATAATATATGGTACTTGTGCATTTCATATAAATCAACTATTTAATGTTTTGATAATCAGAAAAATGAATGGTGTGTGATTGATAAGCAATTTTTTTATGAATATAGTAACTATTTTAAATATACAAAATCTGAAATTTTAACTTATCTAATGGTCATGATTTCACCACTGTCTAGGTTTAAACAAATTCTATAAAAATTCATGGACATGCATACGTGAGTGTAGATCATCATTGAAAAATTTAAGCCATTGATTCACTATGGTTGATCGGTACAAATTCCGAGGTGGAACTGTGTAGATCTGCCTGGTATGTGTACTAGAAGTCTGGTTGAGAATGAGCCTGTGAAATATTTGATATAAAATTTCCTAAAAATTCTATAAAATATTGAGGATGGATATTTATCAGTGTATCAACACTGTATAAAATTTTAGATCTTGATTCAGTTTAGTTTAACTAGTAGAAAATCCGGAATTCAAGGACGCATAAATCCGTTCCATGTGGCACAAATATTAACTACCAAGAGACAGTTGATCAGATGGCTCTGTTTCCATCATGATACAAATATTTTCAGTATTACCAATACATAGAAGCATCGTAGAGAACTTTGAAAGTTTTCCAATAAGCTCTCATTTGTCTGATTCTGATATCGGCAATAAAAGTTGTGGTATCCGGGGCCTTAAAATCTGGTATGTTGACCAATTAAGTTAAAAATACATTCTGTAAATAAATAGCCCTGAGCAATCATGATCAAAATTTTGAGTACCATCACCTATCAAAGATGCGGCTATCCGTCATCTTTAACTAGATTTTGGAATCACTTCGAAATTCAATCAGGATTGAAAATGGCAGCCCAATTATCGGCAAGGGTCTGATACTCTTACCTGAAATTTATAAAGTGAACGGATTAAGTCAAATTATTGACTTTATCCTTAAATCCCATGATAATTGTGACTATTAAAGATCATAAAGAAGGTTTTATGGTCACTGATGACCTGTTATCAAGATGGTTGACCTTAGTTGACAGAGTCAAAGATTTATTCTTAGAAGGCCCAAAGGCCGAGATGGTAGAAAAATGGCCCAGTTTAGATGTAACACCCTGAAAATTCCAAACCTGAATACGTCGACTAAATGTACAAGTTTGATACCGAATGCAATGCGTGCCTCAAATTTAAAAATAATTATTTCAAAATATGTACCTTTGTTGGGTAAATGGTTACACAAGCTCTGTGAGAGCACCAATGGTAAGAGAACTTGGTTTGTAAGTGAGAAGTCCAAGAATCAAAACTTGTGGAGTGAGCTTGGACTTTGTTTTGAACCTTTTTATAAGGACCTGTACACCTGTGTTTTGTGTATCGGCTTCACACCTGGTGAATTCACATGAGTTAAAAGAAAACCCCACATACAAAATTTATCATTTGCAAAACTGTGAGTTATGTTGAGAGAGGAGAACTGAAAAAAGAAAGAGCTCCTTCTTCTCATTCTCATTTCCCTTTTGTGAGATCCTAACCGTCGATCTCCATCTCTGCCCAACCTTCATTCTATTCTGCATCCCAAGAAAGCACAGATCATTTACATCGTTACGATCGGAGGGAGGACATTAAATCCTTCGAGGAATGAGAAGGTTCGATGCCGAATTCCATCGATACTGACCATTGAAAGTGCTGCATGCGCGGTGTGTGAAGATGAAGATCATTGCACACGAGAATTGAGTATTGTTTCTATATCGATCACCGTAAGACCCGCATGCGCGGTGCCGATACTCCCTTTGATTGTGATTATCGTGGACTTCGCATGTTCAGCATCGATATCTTTTTATTGTAACTATCATAGACTCCACATGCACGCATTTAGAAGGTAAGATTTATAGTTTAAAAGTATGGAAATTTGTTTTGAACTTAGTCTGTTGTTATGTGGATTGAATTCGAGGGATTCTGGGCAATTCGGTTTAAGGAAGAAGAAGCCCAAGAGTTGCAGAATCGCTCGAGCGAGTTGGAATTCGCTCGAGCAAGATCCCTTCAGAAACAAAGGAAAAGGCCATGATAAAATTTTCTCGAGCGAATATTCCTCAGAAAATAGGCCATGATAAAATTCGCTCGAGCGAGTTTGAGTGTGCCACAGAGAATCTGCCAAAATCGCTCGAGCGAATTGCCCTATTTCAAGCTATCTTAATCTTTCTTTGGAGAAGCTTGAGAAACTTTGAACAGTTTGATTCCTTTGTCATTGACACTTAGTTTATGAATTGAATGTGATCTAGATTGAGAATGGGAGACCGTATATAAAGGTCTTTGCATTGCTTTCGAACGGCACCGAACCTAAGGTAGGGGAAACTCAATGCTCAATTGCCTTTTTCAAATTGATTCATTGACTCTATGATATGATCGATTTTGACTTTTGAACACGAAATTTTGAATGCAAACTTGAATCCTTCTGAACTCCGAATTTAGAACTTGGAAAAATGACTAAGAACTTCGAATCCGAATTCTGATATTTGAACATTGAAATTGAATTTGAACTCTGAACATGACATGAATGAGAATGTGAATTATGAATAATTGAATATGAATTCGAATATGAACTTTGCATATGTCATTGACTTCGAACTTTGATTGTGAACTTCGAACTTCATACTCTGAATTTAGAATGTGAACTCTGAATATGTGCACTTCAAACTCCGTTTCGTTTAGCTATATATTATGAATAATTACACCAACTATGTATTAAAATAGTATGCTGATTTAAGGTTCATATGAAGAAATCGCCCAACTTTAGACCGATACGGCGGGTTATACCATACAAATTTTGGACCAGCACGGCGGGTTAGACCGTGCATTTGAAAACTATTCAATTGAATGACGATGGTCTGGGGGGATTCCCATTGGAGATTCGGCTCAACAAGCGCTATATTCGCTTGGAGTTTCTTAAGTTAAAAGTTTAAGTCATTCAATAAGTAAGAAGTTGCATGTAAATGGGAAACAAATCAGTGAATCTGAACCTTGTGAAATTTGAACTAGAAATTGAACACTGACTTTGAATTCAAGCTCTTATGAATTCTGCTTTTGATAGGAGAACCGTTTCTGGATTTGGCTTCAGTTTTCTATATGATAATACCTCAATTCTATTTTGAAAATGTTTTCTGAACTATTGTCATTGAATCTATGCATTGATCAATGAAATGTAATTGGCATTGATCTTTCTTCTACTGAGCTTAGACTTTTCCCCGACACTATGTGTCACAAGTGTAGATCTAGTTCAGGACCCCGAGCTTGAGGTCGATCCTGACTACATACTAGAGGCAGAAGAAGATCTACCGCCTGAGGATTTTTTTTCGTAGTTCTTGGATTCTGACTAGGTATATGGTTTGTATATTTGGACTCGAACCACTATTTAGGTGACGGTCGGCCGTCACCGGTGGTCATTTTGGATTTTTGGATTTATGTTCTGTATATATAGGAATTCTGTTTAAATGCCATATGATATTTGTTCATTCTAATTTTTTATTGTGCATATGATATCTACTCTAATTTCCGCATTGCGCATATGGGTATACGACGTCTGATATGATTTTTGATCATCGTATGATGGACCGGTTTTCTCAGAAACCTATGCAAGAAAATCAAGTTGTTACAGTTAGTATCAGAGAGTCCGTGTTGAGAAAATTGGGCTTTCACAGGTGGTATCAGAGCCATGGTACTAGATTACATATATGATATCAAAGCGGGTCAACTATGACACCAAGTGTCACGGTTGATATCAAAACTACAGCATTAGTTCCTACAGAACATATGGGCTAAATTTTCATGATCAGTTTTGACTAAGTCGTCTGCTTGATCGTGACAGATGGTTAGGGCCCCACGTAGAAGACCGCAAACTCTCCACAGTAGAAGCACACCAAGTAGTGAGGGTATGTCGAGTGCCGTAGGTGTTGGTACACATTTTTTTTAGGTTCCTTTCGATCCTCGGAAGAAGTGGCTGAATTCGGTCCATGTGGACACTGGCGGAGGGCGATAGAATGATATACTAAGAGATATTAAATGTTGAAAGGTGAATATTAAATGGAGAACACCTGGGTTGATGCGATCTCCATCTCCAGATATTTATCAATGCTATAACACGTCACTGATCACACGTGGGGAGATGCGGGCTGACTCCTTTACTGAATGTCGGTCGGTCGACTCCAGCAGCTAAAAATAGCCTAAGGTCTATCTAGTCTATCTTCCTAATCCTACTAATCCTACTTTTAAAGGGGGTGGTGGCCCTTTATGCTTGGGAGGATCGACCATGTTCCCGGGTACCCTCCATAAGCTCCCTTGGCAAATCGGGTGGCTAGGGTTGAGAAAACAATGGAAGATTAGGGACCTAATAGGCTCTAGGTTAAGAATTTGGGTAGGGGTTTTCTAAGGGCTATCTAAGGCTAAGGGCGCTTATCCATCCTGTACTCCTTTGAGAATCAGGGCTAGCTAAACAGTGTTGCTAGCCTGACTACCTGGAGATCCTAGAGAAGAGTTTGCAGTTCTAGAAGTCGAAAAATGTAGCTCAACTCCTTTCTTTGGGAGCCCCAGAGAGAACTTCAAAATTTCTAAGAAGAAGAAGCTCAGAAGAGAGGAGAGATTGCTATAAGAGTTGTGTAGAATGGTTGTTGGGTAGGGGTCTTTTTATAGGTATCAGGATAGCCCTGGCACCAGTACGTAATTACTGGATTGATTTCAATTGTGTGCCCTATCCGGGGTATGTAATTGGATTTCACGCCTTGTCTGAGGCGCTTAATCGAGTTTGAGTCGGTCACGGACTCAGTGAATGACCGGCTGACTGACTCAGCCAGGGAGTTCAAGTTCCAACTTGCTTAGAATTAATTGTGCGCCCTGTGGGTGGCCCGCAATAGGGGAATACGGGTAGTCTAAGGATTTAGAGGATTGGTCCAATTGGGACCAATTGCATGCTGGTGATGGAGCATGCAATCGATTACGCGACCTATTACAAGTACGTAATCGAGTCATCAAGTGGTTTACGGAAGGTGGAAACCTGATCCAAGGGGGACCAATTGCGTGCCATAAGTGTTGTGCGCAATTGAATTACGCAACCTGTCTCAGGCGGGGAATTCAAGTCTTAGGGCAGTCCGCGAGGAGAGCAAACCTGGTCCAAGTGGGACCAATTGCATGCATGTGTCCATGAGTACAATCGAATTGTGTGCCATGGTTTAGGTGCTTAATTCAGGATCTTCTCGGGTCGGGTCAGGTCTAAGTCACAGAACTATTATTTATGCCTGAGATTCAACCATATACTATTATTTCAGTATATGTCCTCGTATTTAGGGTTTTAAGGCTTCAGGAGAGGGTCGGTCCTTTTTCCAGAGTTGTGGGAAAGGTTAAAGGTTGACTAAATAGGTTTGTATACTCTAAGAGGGTGAAAATGGGGTGTCTACAGATGCCCCTCTTCGGTGCATTCATGTTGAACAAGGATGTGTCGAAGAAGTGGACACCCCCTTCCAGAGTGCCTTCTCGTTTCTTCGAGAGATCACAAGTGTGAACTGTGGGGCTAACATAAAATGCTTGGCTTTCTTATCTATCAGTGCAAGCTAAAGGAGCATTCACGGGTTAGAGTGTAGTTGTCGAATGGTGTATCCTCAACCGCAATGCAAGTGAAATCCCGTCGCATATTGTGACCTACTGCATATCACAGTCAAACGGAGGGAAATTGACACAATCGAGGTACGGGGTGGTGTTATATGAATGTCTAGAGACAAGGTCAAGTGATCAGATAATATGATGGGAAAGTCTTTCACAAATCATGTTAGGTCAGACGCGCCATTGCTCACACTGGTCCCTTTCCAGTGGACATTTGTGATTTCACAAAGTTGATGATACTCAATGTTCAATTTCTTAGGGGAAAGAACAAATTAGGGTGATGAGAGAGAGAAAGTTTTGATAGATGGAGATTTTTGAAAATTTGAGTTTTTAACTTAAGATCAATTCGATAAAAATGGCTGAAAATGTGGCTTCCGAGACATCGCTAAACAGATTCATCGATACGAGATTTGTCGACCCAGCCTTTGTTTAGTTGTCAAGACAACATTCAGTATATCGGATGCTCCGTTTAACCTTCTCATGAATACTGATGATTATCTCTTATGGGAGGACTACAGTGATTCGCGGATTGGGAGAGACGGGCTTTAAAAGTTTGACTTAATATTAGCTAACTATATCTCTTATGAGAATATCGAGTGGTAAGGGGATGATACATACCTGATTCATTACTGGCGGGAGACCTTTTGTGATGGGAAGTGATGATTATCATGATGGGACATTTGGGGGGTTCGGGTTTACTATCAGCTTCTTCACAATGGGACATTGGTGAACCTCCCCTTTTGATCGCGTGCTGTGATAGTTAGTGATGGGATGGCGCTTACCTAATTTATCGTCGAAAGGCCCTTGTATTACTCGCGATGACAAGATGCGAGAGTCTTTCTCTCCTCTTCCATTTCTGTGGTGGTGGGGTTCGATGGTTGTTGGCGTGATGGGCCTCTGGGAGATCCGGGCTTGTTGCCTGCTTCTTTGTAGTGAGACATTGGTGGCCTTCTCTTCTGGTTGCATGTTTGAGTAAGTCTTCGATGAGGCTTGTCGATTGTGCAATGGGACATTCGAGGAGGTGTGATTTGCAATGGGACATTAATGGTCCTCTCCTCTGGTTGCGTGTAGTGATGGCTTGTTTCGTTTTTGGTGTTAGTGATGGAACAATGGGGGTTTATCTCTTCTTTGGTAGATCTTGGGTTATATGATGGGGTGAGTTTTGTGATTGTGTTGCGATGGGGTTGTGTAGGATGGTTCGTTGGAAGTGGGCTGTCTTCGTTGTGTAATCTGTTACTTGGGATGTTGTTGTGATTTTTTGTGTTTTCGTCGCGATGGGACTTTTATTGTTTTATTTTTATTTCATTGCTTTTTGGGGTTCTTGTGGGCTGATGTTCGTTGTAATTCCTAGAACTTATGACGGTATCGCGAGATGCCCTGAATTTTTGTTTTGTGTTATCATGATGGGATTATGGGCTTGATAGATTTGGAGTTTAGGGGTCAAGGTGAAGGTGATTGTGTGAGAATTGTCATGGTGGGGCATGTTCTTTGTGCGATGGGACTTTGGCAGTCCTTTCTCCGGTCGGTGTGTAGGGTTATGCGATGGGACAAGGGGGGAGACCGGATGGGGTAGAGGGTTTTATTTGGTTCTACAAAGCATGCGATATCACACAGCCACTCACATCAGTTGACTTCGTCGGTCATGCTTCTTGTTCAAAATTTTCCACATGAACTCCAAGCCTTCTTGTTGGTGTTTATGCGTTGTCAGGGTGGTATCTCGGGTTGTCCTCTTGGTGTCTCCCTTCCTCAGGGTATCACGAGGGGCAGTGGGGAGACAGTTCGCTTTCTGGTCGCGGTGCAACGGGTAGTCATATATGTCTGAGTGTGCGATGGGTATTTTTGTTAGTATTTTTTTTTAGTTTTTCGGGGTTCTAAAGGTCTGATTTTGTTCTTTTGCTGTTAGAATGGGGAGAGTGGTGGTCGTTAGGGAGTGATTTTTGAATTTTTGAGTCGCGATGGGAGTGCGGGGAGATAGTTTCTCCTTCTGATTTTATCATTCTCGTTATTGTTTATTATTTTCGTATTTTATTGTGTTTTTATTTGGTATTTATTATTTTTTTAATTTTCATCATTTTTTTCTTAATGTTGTTTTATTTTTATTTATCCTATTTGTTTCATTTATTGATTTTGCTCTTTCATATGGGCCAGATGGGTTGGGATTGTACTTCGTCATTATTAGTGAACTTTTATGGTAAGAAGGGAATTTTGTTTATTTGTTTTGTTTAAGTTATAGTTTTTTGTTTTGGTCTTATGTTTAGTTTGGAGTGACACTTATTAGAAATGTGTGAATTTGGGTTTGAATTAGATGGGGTGTTAGATTTTTTAATCCTTGTGGTTTATCTATTTTGTCATGGATTTGTGTTTCTTAAGGGGTAAGTGTCTTTTGACTATTGGTTTATCTATATTTGTCATGGATTGTGGTTCTTTTCCAAGGGGTATGTCTAGATACCCCCATTTTGCCTTTTCGGAGTATACAAACTTGTTCGGTCAACCTTTGACCCTTTTATTCCTGATATGAGACCATGCAATAGTACATGACTGAACACAGGCTGAAACAATAGCTTTGTGGCTTAGATCTCGAAATGGGTAAGCTCTATGCTAAGCAATAGTATATAGCTAGAATGCTGACTGAAATAATAGTCTTGCATTTCATTCTAGAGACCATACCCGGACAACCTCGAATTATGCGCTAGAAACCCAGCACACAATTTGATCACGCGTAAAACCACATGCACGCGATCAGTCCACCTTTTAGACCAAACTTCATTTTCCAGACCGATTCGAGACTCGATTACGTGCCTGAAATAGAATGCGTGATTGGATTGAGCGCTTCACCACCTGCACGTAATTGGCTTACGCTCGACCTAGTCTTACTACCCTTGATCCCTACATTTCCTTGATTAAATGTTTTAGGTTAAACACTTAATCAGATTGAGCGCATAATAACATGGGCGCAATTAGTCCTAATTTGTTAGGACTAGGAGACTCACTGAGCAAGTCAGCCGGTCGCTCATTGAGTCGGTGACCGACTCAAAGCGATTAAGCGCCGGAACCCAGGCGCGCAATTCAGTTAAAGGCCCATAAACAGGCGTGTAATTGAAGGAAAACCTATAAAAGATTTTTTTCTTAATTCGCCCGAGCGGTTGGACGAAAAAAGGTTTGAATTTTCGAGAGAGGGCGAGTTCCGAAACCAGAGCACCCTGAGAATCAACCCATAGAGCATCTTCATCATGGTTTCAAGATTCAAGCTCCTTATTTTTTAGATTTCTGTCCGCAGCCCCGACCCCTAGGTAAGGATTCAATCTTTTAACCCGTAGTCGTAACTTCTAATTTCTAGACCTAGGAACTCAATTAATCTTTTTTATTTTTAGTCTTAGACCGTAGCCCCCTTTTCGGACCGAAATTCTATATATCTGATTCTAGTTCTCTATTTCTAGAACCAGTCATTAATTCATCGATCTGATATACCGATCCTAGACTTTAATTCAATTCCAAAATTTTGATCTACAGTCCTATCATTATTTTCTGATTCTAATCCTTTGATTCAGAACCAGTCCTTAATCATACGGCCTGATTTCTCGATTTGAGACTCGAATTCAGTCTTTAAAAAAAAGTCAGTCTTAATTTTAGTTTCTTATTTCAATACTTTCAAAATTCTAAATATTAATCCTAGTCTTATAATTCTAGTCTACCATTCAATTCACAATTATTATTTTGAAATTAACCCTGAAAAGCCTAAAAATATTACTTTATCATCCAAAATTCAAATTTTCCTTTTTAAACTTAGCCACCCGATTTGCCCAAGGGAGCTTACGGAGGGTACTTAGGAATGAGGCCAATCCTCCTTAGCATAGTGAGCCAAAACCCTTTTTTTTAGAAATTTTTAGAATTAATAAATTACTTTAATTAGTTTATATCTAGACATAATTGATTATTTGCATTAGTTAGGCCTTGATACGATTATTAGAATGAAATCAAAATTTTCTCTTCATAAGTTAATTTGATCGATTATTCTAAATCCGAACTCTAGGAAATATAGTTTATTCATGATTAGTTATATTTTGCCATCATTAATCTGTCAATAATTAGGGTCGTAGAAAAATCAATCTTTTTGTTTTGCTGATATTTGAATAGAAAAATTAATTTTGTTGCAATAATTAGGGTCGTAGAGAAATCAGTCTTTCTGTTTTATTGATATTCGAATAAGAAAAATTAAGAAAAATTAAATTTGTTGCTTTAATTAGGCCCGTAGAAAAAATCAGTCTTTTTATTTTAATTATAATTATAGTAGAACTGTCATGAGTATTTTAGTCAAAATTATAGTAGAATTGCTGCAATTGCTTTAATTAGTTTGCCTAATTTTAGTGGAATATTATTGGAATTGGTACATGTGCACTCCTAGTATCAATAGGAGGTTGAGATTGACTGGACTCTTAGTAATTCCAGAACATTGATGCTCATTGGACTCTTGATAGCATCAGGACACTAAAATAACTCACCTTAATAAGCTCACACAATTAGAGCATAATAATAAAAATTGGCGAACTTAAACTGACCGAAATTCTAATTATAAAGGGAAATAAGAAGAGAAATTAAACTAAGCTAAGGAAAAGCACTGCTGCTAATGTTCGCAGGTGAATGATTCAGTATAGAAGTAACCTACACCTGCTTCACGGTGAGATCACTGATGTGTTGCAGCATCGTTAAATATCTGCAGTTGGCGACCGCAATCAAACTAGGAACCTTCCTAGAAAAATCCCCTTTTTATTCTCTTGTCATTCCAAACATCGCATCGCTAGAGTCCACCTGGACAGAATTGGAGCCACTGATTCAACGGGAACTAAGAGGAATGTAGAAAAAGCGTGCACCAACAGACTGGCGATCGCGATAGGACCCTTTTGCAAAGTGTTCGTAAATAGTTAGTTTTATTTTATTTCCTTTCCCGTCGTGTCGTTTAGATTCCTTTTTAGACATGAGTCTTCGTCAAAGACTTGAGATGTCTGGTATACGTAGAGTAAGTTTAGGAGACCCTCCGTTGTGGGGATTTCATGACAACCCTGCATACGAGGAAGAACCACCTTATACTTTTAGCCCACGGCAACCTGAAGTCAACATGGCTGGTGAACAAGAGAATCCCTTTTCTACACCGCACGCCGGTAATAGCCATAACGATAGAAATAATAGCTCTGGACAAAATCTCACCACTCAACAAATTGTAGAACTTAGCATCCAAAGCATACAAAGAGGAGGCGATGATTCTAAAGAGTTGTTTTGAGGATTGGCTGTTGCATATGAAACCATTAAGGGACAATAAAATTTGGAAGAGCAAGAGCGGCAAGAAAGACCACCGCCTACCTCGAGTACGGTGTCAGCTCACGCTGCGTCATTGATGCAGCATGCTCACACTTTCTTTAATGACGACGCATTGGATAGCGCTAGCTTGCGGCTAGCGCCAAAGGACAATACCATTAAGATCGAGGACCTCCCTAAAATGCTTGACGAGTCCATGGCCAAGAGGGAGCGCCTTGGTCATTCATTCGAGTTTGATAAACTTTGTAGGGATGTCAAATTTAACCTGCCTATAAGATTCAAACCGCCAAAATTTACCAGATATAATGGCACGGGAAATCCGAACCATCACTTAACACTCTTTTGCAATGACTATCAGCTTATGCGCGAAAACCAAGGACTTCTCATTCACTACTTCCAACACTCATTAGAAGGGGAAGCACTAGACTGGTTCGCGGGACTCCCGCTCTATAAGATCGAAACCTTCGATGATTTAGTCAGTCAGTTCTTAGACTAATACAAACACTTGATTCAAGAGACAGTTAGCCTCAGCAACCTAATGACTGCTAAGCAAGGACCTGATGAAGAGTTTGTTGACTTCGTTGCTCGATGGAGAAAACTTGCTACGAGGACTGGCACTTTAATGAAAGAAAAGGACTCGGTCGACATGATCATCAATAATACTAGGAAACTGCTAAAGAGCGCGCTTATCATAAGAGATTACCTCGACTTCACTGCACTTCACTCTCGGGCACCCCGACTAGCACGACATATTAAAGGCGGAGACCTTGCCTTATCTATCGTTACGTCCAAAATAGGCTCCTCTAGCAAATCAAAGTCAAAAAATAATAAGAAAGCCTTAGGAACTGAATAGGTCAACACCGTTGTCAACCAGGGACAAAATTCTAATAACGGTAGCTTCCAACTGTGTAACTTCAAACAAAATTAAAATCAACAACGGTATACTAATTAGAATTAGGGTGCTAATCAATCCAGATATGCGAAACAGAACCAAAGTCAAAACCAGGGTCAAGGCCAATACCAAAATAGAAATCAATACATCAACACCTATCAGAACCAAAACACAACACAGAACCGACCAGCCCACGCTCCGAACTATAATAATGTCCCCCACCGCAAAACTTTAATCCAACTAAAGGTCCCCACCAACTGAGGTGGGAACATTATCCCCCTCTGCTTGATACAATCTCCAATTACTTCCGATTTCTTAACACTCAAAACCTCCTTCGATTCCTGGCAGAAAAATCTCGCCCATGGCTTGCAAGTCTAGATTACAGTAAATACTGTGCCTTCCATCGGTATGCGGGACACGATTTAGAAGATTGTTGGGTCCCTAGGGACATGATTTATGATATAAATGACCGAAGTCAAATCGATTGGGGAGTGCTTAGAAATTTCAACCCTAATACTAACCAACCCCAACAAAACTTGGGGATCATAAACAACCCCATGCCTAATCACAACCAAGCAAAACCTGCCCAGGTCACTACTGTGGATCTCTCCAGTCAACCCTCTTTCCAACCCTCTACTTTAATCACTCGCATCCAACACTCCCACGTTCCTGCTACCACCGTTAAAGTCTTTTCACCCCCACATCCCTCGACTTTGATCACTCACATTGCCCCGCCAAACCCGCCACCTTATCCAAAATTCACCTCGACACGAGTCCACTCCTTTAGGGCCAAGAGGCCATTCCTCCATCGTCACCCACCAGAACCTTCAACCACTTCAAATCCTGAACCAACACCCCTACCACCCCCTTCATCCGATTCTAAATCCGAGTGCGGAGAGCATGTTCCCCAAACTACAGCCCAAATTGCTGAACACATAGAAAGTGTCACCCAAAAGGCCCCAAGCCGAGAGAGTGAAACAAAGGCTGAGTGTTTACTGAACATAGGAGAAAGCAAGCAAGAGGAACACCCTGACCCGGGTGAGACACTGATCTCTGCTTTCATAAAAGAGGAGGATTACAAATAGTACCTCCCGCCTTGGAATGGTGCCGTGTAGGCCCACGCTCTGACCTCTAATTTTACTCGCTTCATAAATACGTCGACTTCGAGCCACGCTAGGTTCACTCAACAGCCGACTTGCCCAATTCTCAAATCCGAAACCAATTATCCACCTCCTCCTTTCCCTTGAAACAAGAATTTCACGAACGCACCGCAATTAGACGGGAGCACAAGAGAAAGAGAGGTTCACTTGCCGCCCCCACCTCACATCACTCCTCTGCCAATTCCCGCACCTCAACCACTTCAACCACCCACACCTAAGGCTCATCATCCATGCAAAGAGATTACGCTCGAGCTGGGGCAAGAAAATGACCTGCTACGACACCTTCAAAAGATCTCAGATTAGATATCTATATTAGAGCTCATCAAGAAATCTCCTGATCATCACTGATTGTTGGTAAGGACACTTGAGGACACCTAGGTAGATGAGGACACGACCCTAGATGAGGTTCATCAAATTGCTTCGATCATGATGCAACCTCCAGCACTCACGTTCACCGATGCAGACATGCCTAAGGAGTCACTCCGTGGGAGTGCTGGTCCTATATATCTCACGGTCATCATTAGAGGATTCTCCGTACCTCATGTGTTAGTGGATACTGGAGCAGGACTCAATATTTGCCTGCTCACAATGTTAAAGACTCTCGAATACATGGAACAAGACATAAGGCCCTCCGCCCTGTCACTCATAGCTTATAACAGCTCACATCATTTTGTTAAAGGGACTATTAAATTCCAGGTTCGCCTCGAACCTATGACCAAGGACGTCACCTTCCATATTTCTGATTCTGCTAGCACCTACAATCTCATCCTAAGAAGAAAATAGTTGGAATCAATGAAGGTCATCGCATCCACGTATCATCAATGCGTCAAGTTCCCATATGAGGACTCCATCATCCGTATATACGCTGATCCACCCCTCCAGAAGATAGACATTGATTACACGGCAAGCATACAAATGGCTCATGATTATATTTTGAACACAGGTCATATTCAAAGGACTTGAATCCTAGAAGAGACAACCGTAGGAAAAGTTCGCCCCCCTACCCATCCTAGTTCTCCCCTGATGTGTCGACGAGAATTGATAAGGAGAGAGGTTTGTCCAGACCTCGCCAAGCTTTATGATATCAACCCCATTGCAACGAAGGGATGGGATCTTATGTACCAACATGGATGTATTCCTCACACTGGACTTGGAAAGAATAAGCAAGGTCGTGTAGGACCTGTCTTCCCAATAAAAACACACAAGCATATAAGGCTAGGTTATCAATTGGGCAGCTCACAAGCCGACTTGTTCCCTACCTCACCAAAATGGTCTGTATATGATCACTTCATCTACGGGACCACTGAGAAAGCCAATGTACCTAAGCAGAAGGAGGTATCCTTCACTAAGCCCCAAGAAGTGGAAATTGAGCAAATGGCTAAAGCATTTAGCGATTTGACAAACCTAAAAGACGACATTGATAAACTCCTTAAAGGAGTCAAACCCTTGTTTGATCTCGAGGAGGAGAGGAAGGAAGAACCTCCCGAGCCTGACCCAGAAGTAAAAGATTGGGAATCTACTGATGACGAGGACTTCCACATAGCTACCTTGCAAGGAGATAAAGAACATTTATACCCACCGTGGGAAGAAGATGACGCCTCACAAGTAGAGTTTAACTCGTTTAGCATCAACCTTCACCTTGGCCTTAGGGGATGGGAATGCCCGTGAGACTCACCTTGTATCTCTCACCCATATCAACCTCGTTGCGAGGCATGCACTCACATATTAGAGCAATTCACTAGTGCGATCCGGTTTTCTGCGATGATGGAAGTGAACAATTTCAACCTTGTAATGATGAAAACATGCAACAACTCACTCGCTCCGCTATCGACGCAAGAAGAAGAAAATTCTGATGGCTAGTTGACTGACCCGGGAGGAAATATCCACAACACACTCTTGGGGTTTGAAGAGGAGTTCGAATTAGACTCTCCTTCATCCCCAGATACACTGCAACTCCAAATATTTTGGAAATCGCTCGAGGAAGAGTGGCGACCTCTGCCAAGTGATGATGAGGACTACTGAATAGACCTCCCCGCACTCGAATTAGCAGAACAAGCCAACCTAGGACTTCAAGACTTATCAGATCAAGAGAGTGAATTTGATAGTATCATCGATTCTAAATTTGAAGGATGGGAATGCCCATGGGAATCTCCTTGCATGTCTTATCATTACCAGCCTCGTTGTCGAGCGTGTGTATTCATCCCAACGTATTATGAAGATCAAGAGAAATAACTCCTTCCCCCTGGGGATCCTTTAGGAGATTCCCCTTCACGAGAAGAACAACCATATCATATATTTGAGGATGATAGTTCAATTGATTACGATCTCCAGAGATTCTTTAAAGAAGAGACAATCAATGTGATAGGGGAAGCCCAAACTATGATACCCGTGTCGATCACGTTATTTATTCGAAAGATCTCATTAGATGAGGACTCAAAAAAATGCCAATTTCAGAACAAATCCACGCCTCCCAAAGAATCACTCGAAAGGCTCCAACGGCCGTCATGCTCCCTCAATTAGACGAAGCAGCTCTCCCGGCACCTCTTGAGGCGACCAACCCTCTACCATATTTACTATCAAAAATCAAAAAAATAGAAAAAGTATAAAACCCAAAAAAATAAAAAATACAAAACCCAAAAAAAATAAAAAAACCTCAGAAAAGAAAGGCAACCCTTCATCCCCAATCCATCGTTCGATCAACAAGGAGACTTTTCTCCTGAGACTATTATCCCCTCTCCCGCACTAGGACGTGAAGCATCCCAACTAAACAACAATCCCGTGAGCATACCTGACGAGATACTCTACGACTTTGAGAGGAGGATCGGTAGCCTTGACCTTCACCTTACCAAAGATCCCTCGAGCTTAAGTTGCGTCAATGAAGGGTTACCTCTCGGCAAATCGAATCCCCAGTGTAGTGATTTTGTAGTATACGAATTTACCGATGAGGAAGGACCACCAGTCGCCGAGGGGACACAAGACTTCCAAAGGGTTATCAAGCATTTCGACGAGCAAACTCAAGCTGCCGTGGAACCGACAGAAGAAATTAACTTTGGCACTTAAGAGAAACCTAAGAAATTGCTAGTCAGTGCAGCGCTTAACTCTAAAGAACGTCAACATATTGTGCAAGTTTTGCAAGAGCACCTTGACTCTTTTGCATGGTCCTATGAAGATATGCCTGGTCTAGACCCCAGTTTGGTAGAACACCGGCTCGTCTTGGAATCCGACGCGAAACCCGTAAAGTAAAAACTTTGTAGGATGCACCCACAAATAGCCTTGCAAGTCAAAGAGGAAGTTGACAAGTTACACAAAGCCAAATTTATCCATGTCATCCTCTACCCTAAATGGGTCACCAACATCGTACCTGTCACTAAGAAGGATGGCTGAGTATGGGTTTTTATCGATTTTCGAAACTCAACCAGGCATGCCCAAAAGATGACTTCTCACTCCCACATATTGACGCTCTAGTCGATAGCACTACTGGACATGAGATGCTATCCTTTATGGACGGTTTCTCAGGATATAATCAAATCAAATTAGTTGAGTCTGACTAAGAGAAGACTTCTTTCACCACACCCTGGGGAACTTATTGTTACGTCATCATGCCTTTTGGGCTCAAGAACACAGGAGCTATGTATCAACATGCCATGATGGCTATTTTTCACGACATGATGCATAAATGCGTAGAAGTCTACGTCGATGACATATTAGTAAAGTCCCAAACACGGGCAGGGCATGTTGAAGTACTTCGACTGGTACTACAAAGAGCTAAGAAATATCAGCTGAAAATAAACCCAAAGAAATGTGTCTTCAGAGTCACTTCCGAAAAGTTACTCGATTATATAGTTAGCAAGCGAGGGATTGAAGTCGACCCTGCTAAAGTTAGAGCCATCCTTGAGATGCCACCTCCCCGTGATATCAAAGTATTACAAAGCCTGATAGAAATATTGCAATTCATCAGGAGATTCATTTTCCAGCATTCAGACAGATGCGATCCTTTCTATAGACTACTTAAAAGAGGAACCGAGTATAAATGGGATGACCACTGCCAGCAGGCCTTTGATAACATTAATAGGTACCTCCTCAACCCGCCAATACTATCGCCCCCAGTTCCTAGAAGACCCCTAATCCTTTCTCTCCGCAAATGACAAAGCAATGGGAGACAATATGAAGAAAATGGCAAGAAAGAGAAGGCTATCTACTACCTTAGTAGGACGATGGTCGAATCTGAATGAAAGTACACTCCCATGGAAAAGACCTGCCTCACACTAGTATGGGCTTCGACTAAGTTGGGACACATCTTCGGAGCACATAAGATATTAGTACTAGCTCGGATGGACCCTCTGAAGTACGTACTTGAAAAGCCCGTAACATTAGGAAAGATTGCTCGTTGGCACATGTTATTACAAGAATTCGACATCACTTATGTCATGTAAAAATCGATCAAAGGGTAGGCAATTGCCGATTACCTCGCAGACCTCCCACTCCCGAATGACGAACCTATACACGCAGACTTCCCCGACGAAGACCTACTTACAATCCACAACGAAGAGCCCAATAAGACTTCATGGACTCTTTATTTTGATGATGCTCTAAATCACAAAGGAAAGGGCATCGGGATAGTCCTCCTGAGCTCGGAAGGAGTTGTCATACCTAAAGCTTTTCAATTATATTTCCTTGTTACTAACAATGTCACAGAATACGAAGCTTTCATAGATGGACTACGAGCATCACTACAATTAGGCGTTAGACAATTGAAAACCATCAGTGATTCAAAGCAAGTAATCTCACAAGTCATAGGAGAAGGAAAAACCAAGGAAAGGAGACTAATGGCCTATTTAGAAACCGCTTAATATCTACTCAACAAATTTGAAAGAATCTATTTTACGCACATCCCTAGATTAGAAAATGAGCTTGCAGACTCCCTAGCTATGCTTGCCTCAGTCATTCAGATACCCTTTGGAAAAAATACCAAAACCTTCATCATAGAAAAATTAACAGTACCCGCCCACGAGGTGGCATGGACCGTCAAGAGAGAGTTACCAATCCTTCCCACTAGCACGACATCAAAGGAAATGATCATCCCGAAAAAACATGACAAGACGGAAATCGAAGTCGCTATGTTTAGGTTTGAAAAGTCACCAATCGACGATGGACAGCCATGGTACTTCGATATCTGGAACTTCTTAAAACATTAGTATATTCCTCCCTATGCTATAAAGATCGAACGGAAGACTTTAAGGAACCGATGCGCCAGATTCTACATACTTGGCAAAACACTATACAAGGAAGACTTCACTAAAGGAGTACTGCTACGATGCATTACAACCGCCGAAGGACAATACCTCATTTGAGAAGCACACGCTAGCACCTGTGGTGCCCATGTCGGTAGACAAAGACTCGTCGATCAAATTGCACGACAAGGTTACTTATAGCCGATAATGATAAGAGACTACCACCTCTACGTTCAATTCTGTAAGCAATGCCAATAACATGCCGCACTCATCAAAGCTCCATCAGTTGTATAGAATACTATGACCTCGCTATGGCAGTTTTCGATGTGGGCCTTCTATGTCATCGGACCTTTCAAAGACACAGTTGGGAACACTCACAAGAACGTGTTTATACTTACAACAACCAAATACTATACTAAATGGGTAGAAGTTGAATCATACATCAGAATTATTGCTTCCACGCTCGTAAGGTTCATCATGTACAATATCATCACCAGATTTGGAGTACCCAGGATGTTTCTCACCGACAACGGACCACAGTTCATCGCAGAGAAGACAAAGAAGTTATGCAAGAAGTTCAGTATCGATCCACGCCACTCCTCATTGTTCTACCCTCAAGAAAATGGACAAGCAGAAGCCACCAACAAAACCCTGATTCGAATTCTGAAATGCACAGTAGAAACAAGTAATGGAGTCGACTAGCCTGAACGACTATCAGAAGCACTTTGGGCCTATCAGACTTCTATTCGTACGGCAACTGGCCAAACTCCCTACCTCCTTACCTACGGGATGGAGGCCATCCTACCATATGAGATACAAGTACCATCATTACGAATTCAACTCGATGATGAGCTATCCTTAGATGAGAGGAGGATTGCCCTACTCACGAAACTAGAGCAGGTCGATGAAGCACGTCTAAGGGCAGCCGATCACACTCAGGTATATAAGGGGAGAGTGGTCAGGGCTTACGACAAGAAAGTCCTTGAACGAGCCTTCAATATTGGAGAATTAGTCTTGAAGAAAGTCATACCTTCTAAACATGCTCATCCGAAATGAAAACTGAAATCAAACTGGGAAGGCCCTTACGTCATAATGGCCACATACCCCGGAAATGCTTACAAACTGACAAACCAAGATGGGGAAGAAATCCCTAGTCCTTGGAACGCCATGTACCTTAGAAAATATTATTCTTAGCCCAGTTATTGTCACATCCCATGGTTAAATGCTTATAGTTATCACCCCCGTGGTCGTCACGACCCATTCATGGGTCGTACGCCTTCAATCCCCAGAATATTCTTGAGACCTCCCACTTATCGCCCACCTTCGTATTCGGGCAATTTGACCAAAGGACTAGTGACCTACCAAATCTCTTTCAAAAGTATAAGTAACACCAAATCCTTGTTCCTCTTACCCTGCCATTGGAGGAGACGTTAGAGAAAAGAAAAATGAAGATGTTAGGTTCAATCAAAACTCATTATTCTTGCGCTAGCAGGATGCTTTCAAAATATATCTACACATCAAAATTGAGCGAGAGCATTACGACGAATGAACAAGTCAATGAGCTCAGGGAAGCATAAGCAGGTCGTGAGGACATCTCTGATAATTTCACTAGAAGTGTATAAGCAAGTTGCGAGGGCACCCCTGATATCCCTATACTACCAGATGTCGACATAAGGTGGCGGGAGGAGGACAAACTCCTGCTAACCATAGAATATGAGATTTTGATTGTACCGAAACATGACAGAGAGCTCAATCATGGCACCCCGCATTCCCTCGAAAGGAAGACTATTGCTCATCTCTTTTGCAGAGTATTAAGTACAAGCTACTCCCCACGTCATTGAGCCTTATCCTTCTTCTACTTTTTTATTTTGGACGATAAGTTGGAAGCCTCGCATGATATTCCAAGGAATGAAACCGAAAACTTATGAATGACGACTGATGCAATCACCCTCTATACTTACCATACTTTTCCCTAATAACCATAGGATAGGATGGCGACTATCCTAAGACAGATCCCTATGTAATTGACCTAATCCAAAGAGACCTCCCCCAGTTTGATGATAGTATTGATGAATGCTCTCTTCAAGACTAACCAACCTAGTACCCACGACTTCACATAGACCCACAGTGCCCATCAAAAGCCCAGAGAAGCTCCATTGCATCTACACGCTGGGGCATATTTTTTTTTGGATCAAAAGGAGAATCATGTCAAAATTGCCGATTCATCCACCAGAAGATGAAGGACGTCAAAGTTACTATGCAAAGAAAGCTACCGAAGACATTGTACTGCCGATACAATCACGCCCCTACACTGGGGCATTTTATTTTTATTTTTATTTTTAGTTCTTGTTGCTACGATAGTTATTTGCTTTCCCTGTTGCATTACTTTCAAAAGAAAAGAGAGAAAGAAAAAAAAGAAAAAAAGAAAAAAAAAGAGCATATATCTACCTTCGTTACAAGGCTCCGGTCTGAGATACTTACTCCCTTGACAACTAGCAAGGGGGAGAACAAAAATTACTGATGTCGTTACCTTTACATGTGCAGATACAAAGTGACCTTCAACCACCACAGGGCCAGCTCACAAAGCATCCAAGTCCCGATGATGATTGACGGCACCAGGAACAAAAGCAAAAGTAGACGTAAGAGGTAACTAAAAGAAAAGCAGCTGATCAGGTACATCAAAACCTAAAATCTCAATATATATATATGTCAAAATTTTCTTTCCTGTTCTTTCTTTACAATCGTCACCGGGGGCATCCCCCCTGTATATACAATGCGCACTCATAATGGATAAAACATACACATGCACATACCTACTCCCTACGCTACCGCTGGGACAGTTGAGCACCACTGTCACTAGTATCATCAGCTCGAAGGTCCGTAGGCTGATCCTCTGAAAAAACAATCCCAGAGTCCAGAGGCAACGGAACCTCTAAGCGACGAGATCCCACTATAGAGCCCCCCTCACTCACCTTACTGACAGTTGTTAAGCACTGATTTTTGCCACTTTTTACACCTTTAAACTTGGCTTTTGCTAAGCCTTAGAGCTATTTATAATCACTTTTAGCTTGTTTTGTAGTTTAAGGAAGAAATTACAGCATAGTGCAGAAATCCAGTTAATAAGTGTCACAAAGATCAGAAATAGAGCCATTCATTGGGGCTGAAACAGGTGAAGCCCATTATTTGAAAGAGAGCTGCTATTGTTGGAGTAAACAACATAACAAAGAACCCAAGTCCTGACACTTTTAAGTTCCAAACTATCAAGGATAAAAGAGCTTCGGCCTGGTGAACATTGAGCAAAATAGTTTCAGCATGGGCACATTAATGCAATCATGTGGTTTACCATTATCAGCAGTAGCTGCTCCCATGAAAGCTTCAATAAGCTTTATCTGTTGCAAACTCGAGCAGCTGTGATGAAGAGGAGCTTCGAACTTAACCTGTCATGCAACTCAGCAAATTAGAGATTAAGCTGCAGCAATCCACAAAAGCTTCAGGTGTCTCCAGCAGCTCAAGCTCGAGTAGTTGCTCGTGAGATTGAAATGCAGCCTTCATTCTCTCGGAGAGCTCTTTGGAGGTTTAAACCTATCGAATGGTGTAAATGTGCAATATACAAGCTGCTGAAACCAACTCCACGAATGGAACAATAAACCTGTCGAATGGTATTGCATTACTGAAGCTGAACCTGTCGAGCTCTACCCTTCAACCTATCGAGCAGTAGCTTTCAACATCATAAATTCACTTCAGTAGTCTTTAAAACCTGTTGAATGGTTCTTTAGCAACACCACCAACCTATCGAGCTGAAGCAAGCCACATTCAACTTGTCGAGCAGTGCTGCTATTTTAAAACCAGATGTGTACCTATCGAGTTCTCTATTCAGCAACCTATCGAATGGTGTTTAAGTTAAAGCAGCAGCAGCCTCCTAGCTTCCCATGACCAGATGCTCAACCTCCCATTGCAGCCTATCGAATTGTTAGTTGGAGCATGTAAGCATCCTCTCGAGAAGCAGCAAATCCATTGCAGCAACCACACATCCTGTCGAAAGGTGTTTTGCCGAGCTATCAAATCTGTCGAAGCATTCCTCAAAGGCAGCAATGATGAACCCATCGAATGGTTCATGTGGTTGCAACTTATCCTCTTAAGCTTCAACTGTAATTCACACCATAGAACCTGTTGACCACTCACATATCTACATCTATCGAGATGCCCAACCTGCAGCTCTCCTCTACCCTCTCGATGCGCGTTCAAGATCCTATCCAACCATCCTGACCAGCAGAACCCCAAGCTGTAGCTCATCTTCAACCTCAAGGCATGCACCCTGCACCAACCAAACTGTTGACTTACAATTCATGCAGCCTTCAAACCTGTTGAAGTGAAGCTCCCCAGCCTTCCTTCCTATCGAATAGTGCAGCCAAAACCCCATTAAACCTATCGATAGGATCTTCATGGCAACACCACCAACCTGTCGACTTTATCTAACCTGTCGACCACTTGGAGAATAAAGCTGCAGCAATGCAGTTGCCATCCTATCGAACTGCTGAAAACAAGCTGTCGATTGGTTCATGCATGTTGCACCTTCCAACCTATCGAAAGGATCCTTCACAACCTCGGCAACCTATCGAATGGTTCAATTTAGAGCAGCAGCAGCCTCCTAGCTCCCACAACCTATCAACTTTCTCAGCAGCCCTGCACTTCAATTCATTCAACAACTTCCATGCAAAGCTCCAACTGCAAGCCAGTCCATAGCACCTATTGACCACTTAAATATCCAAACTTGTCAAGATGCCCAACCTCCAACCTTCTTCTAACCCGCCGACGTGCATTCAAGATCCCATCCAACCCGCGGCTCAGCTGAAGCAGCTCGAAAACTCCCTTGAACCTGTCGGGGAGTCCCTTGCATGCACCAACCTCTTTATTTCAGCAAGCTGCCATTTTCTAGACGATAGACCTGAAGTTGCTGCCTATCATTTTCATCTTGGCAAGGTATTCACACATGCACCCAAGTTCATCTTCTTCACGATTAAAGCTGCAGTTTGTTAGATGCCATGAATGGCCGAGGCTGCCCCAAACTATCAAGTTATTCCTCTGCCACAGTTTGGACTTCACCAAGGCCTCAAATATTTTCAGCACAATGTGAGGATTATTTTGGTAATAAATAATTTTGGGATTTCAGCAGTAAAATATTGAGTGGCAAGGACATTAATGGGAATTCCAAGGCATGGAAGAGGGCTGCACACGGGCAGCTTATCTGCAGAAATTGGTGAATGGTGCAGCTGGGTATTTCTGGTAAGCAAGGGCAGATTTGGGAATACCAAAGAGGTCTGTACATGGGTAAGAGAGTTGCAGGAATTAGTGAAGGTTTTAGTAGAAAATATATTTGGCCGGTAGGGGCATTTTTGAGAGATGCAAAAACACATCAGCTGGGCATAAATTTCTGCACATGGGACAGCAGTCCACATGTGATTTTCCTTGGGCAAAATGAAGACACCTCAGCTGTGCATAATAGAACTGAGTCCTCTGCTTTCTAATTGGCTGAAACTCAACGCACATAGATCACTGCATACCTATAAATACCCATTTATTTTGCTATTTTTCTTCAGCATGGAAAGTAGGAACAAAGGAATAGCCTGAGTTCTCCTTAGCTTATTTAGGTTTAGTTTTAGGTTTTATTTCCCTTTTCTCTTCCCCCTTCTCTCTCTAATCCAGCCTGTTGGATTAGATCTAGATAGTAGCTCAGATCTGTTTTGTAATTATAATTTTGGCATGAAGAAATATGGATCGATGCACAGACTACAGATCTGGGAACAATGTTATTGTAAGTTGTTTTTGATTAAAGCAATAAATTGTTGATTTTAAAGCTTAATTAAATCTAAAGATCTTGTGGTCCCATTAGATCCTCGATCAGATTTGTATAGATGGGACTAGCCCACCCACTTAACTGGTAGATCTCTTGATGACCATCTGATTTCCCTGGGTTTGATATGCTTGTGGGTGCCTGTGCCCGTGTCCTTGCATCCACAACATCTGTAGTGATTATCTTGTTCTGATTGAAGCCATTGGAATGGAGGAAATCTATTGGATGATCTGTGACCATTTAAGTGGACAGATCATAGCCTGAAGATCAATCCAAACCACCAGTCTAAATCAGATTCTTATACCTTACATTTGTGCTTGCAGCCAAATGAAGGATGGCTGCATATCCTCAGATCTTCATCTGTTTTGCAATGAAAATCAGGCCCTAGCTGGCTATTTCTCCCAATTTAATATTTTATTTTACCATCCATCTTCCTCCATCTCTTAGTTTAGTTTTATTTCAGTTTTGTAGATTAATTAGATCTAGTGACACCCGAAAAGCTCTCTTTCTTCTTAGAATTGCCAGATCTGTAGCCAGATCTGGAGGTCTACTATACACCTTCTAGGTTTAGATAACTACTCCCTGTGGGACAAACTCTTACTTATTAAAACTTGCTACAAAGGACCCTGTATCTTGCAGGTCTAGGATATTTTAGATGTGCTGAATCCATCCTCTGTTTTACTTTATTTTTATTTTGCTTTTATCATTACACAATAACCATCACACTAAAATCCCCCAACAATAGTCCACCTCGATCGAGAATGAGAAGGATACCCACCTGGATACCCACAAATGACAGAATCCTCGTGAGTATCACTCCTGACACGATCACGCAACGTGTTTCGAGACTGCCCGGATGAAGGCCTCGTAGCCCTTGACTCTGACCTCGCAGGCCGACTAGCTGATCTACACGCCCCTCGCTCCCTCATAAGAAGATATTGCATCTGACCCTGGGCCACCTGCATTTTCGCCTGCATCGACCAACGCGCAGCCTCCAATGCCTCGGCATGAGTCTTCTGTGTGGCCATCATCTCGACCATCAGATCCTCATGACTCTCCACCTCTCCGAGGACCCGTCTCGCCTCTGGAGTGGCGCGTGCTTACGTCATCTCTAGTCGCGCCTCCTCAAGCTGACAAGCCTGCATAATCATACCAAGTTAGAGAGAAATAACTTATACATATTTGAAAGAAAAAAAAAACTTTCAATAAGAAAAGACCATACTAGATCCGCCCTCTCCCTCAGAAGGCGCTCGACCGTCTCCACGATCACGGGATCGACAGGCGGCACGGAAGGGATGGCCAAACTAGACGTCAGCAACTAGAACAAACAAATGCGTTAGACAACTCCGCAATGTAAATGAATCAACTAAAACATACCTGAATAGGAATAGGAATGGATCCCTGACGAGGAGCCTCGGGAGCGAAATCTAGAGCAGCCTGCATGAAAAACCCAGCAAACCAACGCAAAATATGTCAGAAACAAACACAACAAAACAATCTAAATAGAATCACATCAAGAATCATAAATTATACCTGACTCTCTGTGAATAAAGAGGGAGCAGTCGCCTCCCTCGACCGGAGGTCCTCAACAACCTTGCGCTAAGACACCAACGCGACATTAGCAAATTATTAAGAAAACCCAACAATAACACTTGACAAACTGCCATGATGATGCAAGTAAACTGAAAGAGTGAGGGAACTTACCCAATGCACCAGCTCAGACCGAAGTTGAGCCATCGCCGGATCCTCTCGACTAGAGGAAGCAACTGAAGATGGATCAAATGCCGGAGCAGGACCTCCCACAGCCAGCTCGGCTCTCTATAAATAGCAATAAATATATCAATCGACGAGCCCACAATACTAACAATTAAGCAAAACCATACTTGAGAAAACACTTACCAATTGGTCAATCTCTGATCGTAGACTGGCCGCTCTCTCCCAGTCAGATTGTTGCCGACGGCATTAAACATCCAGCAAGGCCACCTGACGAGCAACCTTAGACTCTCTCGTAGACTGTCCACAATAAAATAAAACAACCATATCAAAACAACCATCAATAGAATAAATCAATATAAATACACGAATAAATTAAACCAATAAACTAACTCACTAGGAGCTCTCGGGTCTTCGCTAGCCGAGCCCCCAACTCATCCTTCGCCGCCCTGGCCCTAGCGACCGAGTCGGTCAAAGAGTGAAACATCTCCTCATCAGGACGAGGAGCATGCCCCATCTGCTCCATCTCCCTATGAAGAGCATCCAATGCCCCCCGCACACTCGTCGTCAGATGGCCCTCCTCCAATGCGGCCAATCTCTCCCTCAATGCCGACACTGACTCCAACCCACCATGAAAGAGCCGCTGCCATGAAAAGGACGTGTGAAGAGGTGCCCACAACCCAACGTGCTAAACGACCTCCTATACTCTCGTACATCCGCCTCGTCATGCGCTCCCATGACCCTGGTCCCCCCAGCTCTAAAATCGACTATCTGGAGTGCCATCTGCTCTGCAAAATTCTAGCCTGGAGGGCCAGTCATCCTCTTCGCCACTCTGTGGCTAATCTCTGGAGGGACTCCCTGAGCGAGCCCCAACTACCGTGCCGCTCGAGAGGTGTGTTTCCTCTCTACCCTCTCACAACAATGGACCCATATGTCCACATTGAAGAAGGGCCAGCCAGACTCACTCGCCACCTCACCTGCGTCCTCCTCATCATCGTAGGGCCTCCAGATCACCTATCCAAATGAAATCGACCCATTAACAAAACTTAAGAATCTTAAAACAAAGCAAAGCCAAACAAAAACATAACGATATATACCTACCCCCCATGCATATCCTCGAAGAGGCCTCGCGCGGTCTGAAGATCAGTAGACCTGTGATGACCTTAGCGCCTCCCTCCACACATGCATCTGTGGAAACGTGAACTCAACCCCCACCGGAACCCCCGGACGAAGAAAAGTGAAATGATCATACGCCCAAAACTAAAAAAAAGGGAAACAACAATGACAAAAAAAAAACAACATTAATAATCACTATGAACGAAAATTAATGAAACTGAAATTACTGTGATACCAATTAACTAAAACTCACCTGGAGGAATGGAAGGAAACCTCTGATCGACGCGATGCCCTGTCCCCGAAGGTAGAACTGCTTATAGAGATGCGCTAGCGCTGCCGCACCCCACACATAAGTAGGGACTCAATCAAGATCCCTGAGAACCATAAAAAACAACCCAGTGATGCATCCCCGAGTTAAAGATGAAACGAGTACTGCACCCAAGAAGTGTATCAGAAACACTCGAAGCACCCTATCTACAGCAAACCATGGCTCGGTCACGGGCTCCCGACCCACCACTACCGCACACCATGCCTCATAGGGCGCCATCACCTCTGAATGACGCCTCAGAGGGACGAAGCCACTCATAAACATATCGAAGAACCAAGTGACCCGAACCACACCTAACCTCGATCCACTCCACCTATAAGGGACTCTTAAAATCTCCTCACACACCTCCAAATATTGTCCCTCCATCCGCCCCGTGATCGGCTCGCCCTTAAAAAGAAGATCGGTGATGCGAACCCAGTCCTCTGGAGTCGGCAGCAACATATCAACTGGGAAGAGAAGTGCCTGATGCCTCTCGCTCCACCTCTCTAGGATCGCCGCGATCAGGCCTCAGTTGACCTGAAAGGGATCCAACTCTAAATTCATCCCAAAACTAAAAGACACCAACTGCTCTCGCTGAAACTCCGGCATAGCACGGTACCAAGCATAAGACTCACCCCATGCCGAGCTGATAGCCAGCTGCGGAGGCTCCTATCGACCACAACGACAAAAAAGAATGACAATGACAATAAGATTAACATATACTTATGACGAAAGATAAAATGAATTAAGGAGTTAAAAATGAATAAAATATGTCTCAAATGCTATGACAACTTACAACAGGCACACAAAATGTGATGGGAATATTGAGCATAGACATGACCTATCCCTACATGCGAGCATAATGCATAAGTGAGCATGCGACAAATAATCAATGTAAGTTCAACGTAAATTAGAATGGTTTACAGATCCTAATAAGCCTACGTCATAATCTGAATGCCTAGGAAAATCAAGGAACTCTTGCTTACGGGAACCTACCTGCCCCCTAGCAAAGAAATCCCCCAGCGGATAGTGCTTGCGATCCCGAGGCTCAACTCCCTGCTCACCCTCATCTCTCTCACCTGCCTCCTCGGCTACCCCTGGCTCGACCTCGGGTACCTCCTCCCTGACCACCTTCTGGTCACCCTCAGGGACCTCCTCCATGATCATCTCCTCAATATCCCCCTCCATGGCGACAGCGCCAGTCTGATCCTCAGAAGTCTCACCCACATCCGTCATCAACATCCTCTCCAACTCAGAAACAGTGACCAGCCTAACATCACCCTCACCCTCCATGTCAGAATAAAGAACTCAAAAAATTGGAGTAAATGGAAGAAACGACATTTCAAAGGGATGACCAGGTCACAAGATATCGCGAAAACATGAAAACCCAAGCACAAGAAAACCAGGAAACTAGAGAATCAAAGACTAAAATGGATAACGCGATGAAAAATGAAAAGTCTGAATTATTTATAGAAATTTCTTGAATCGTACGCTTAAATCTACGCGCTCAATTGAATCACTCGCCATAAACTTCGCGCATAATCCGGATCAAACGCTCGATCTTGGGCGCATAATATAATCGTCGCCTCCTCACTGTATCCCGACCACTTGGTTGTGCATTTCCCAGTAGGCGTGCAATCACATTTAGCACCCACAAAGTAGCGCACGAATGCCAATGGTTAGCCGATCTTACGCATCAAACCAAGCGCTTAATTCATTTAAGCGCGACTGAACCAACGCTTAATAACCTCCTGCATCTTTGAATGCGCGTTCACGCCCGAGCACGCAATTCATTCAAACTCCCAGACTGAAACACGTAATTTCTCAGAAAATGAAAATTTTCACATGCCCAGAAGAGTAAACTCAAACCTGAAATAAAGACATACTGATGTTCACTACTAACCTAAATTATGCCATTGATCAGACCACCCCAAAACACTTTTGAGTCAAGAAAATTTACACCCCGAATATCGAAAAGAAAATGCCCTACAATTAAACAAAATTAAAAAAAAAATGCCCTTTCCTTCACTTTTCTCAACCAAAAAAAAATGCCTCCACCCTTCACGTATCTTCAATACGAACAAATACTCGCATCCCTCCTATAATACTCAAAACTAAACAAAAAAAAACTATCCTGAACATGCCCCCAGAGCTAAAATAAATAATCAAATTAAAACAAAAGCATCACACCTATGATAAGACGAACACATTAGGAATTAAATTGAACCAAGAAAATTCATGAATAACCACAAATGGAATTAAAATATAATCGCTTCATAGATCAATAAAAGTTCTTACAACACACACCGAGGGCATACCCTCTGAATTTACAACTTAAGAATAAGAATGCTAAAATCCGTACATTCTGGTAATGCCCGAATTCGAACTTGTTCGAGAGACTAGAGATCTAGGAGAGACCCAGAGGAGGAACGTATCCTGAGCAAATCCTAACCGTGATGACCTCTTCCCCTCGCCCTGGACCAGCAAAAAGGAAGAGTGGCTTACAGAAAGCCACCTAGGAGCTGTTGGACCCACTGTTAAGAGCTCCCCTTGGACACATTAAAAAATGGGGAGCAACTAATACTGAATCCGCAGAGCCTATCGAGGGAAAATAGGCGTCGGTCACGAGAACTCTGACCCTGCCTTATCCATGGGTTTCCTCTCTACCACCCTTTTCTCCTCAACCTCTTCTCCCGATGGGGTGGTACTTCGAGTTGGATTGATAGCACCAACCCTAGTATCACCCCGAATTCCCAATCCCGTCCATTCTCATGATCCACTTAATAAACACAAGTCCTCGGGTTCCCGGGAAATGAAATATAGAGGAATAAAAGACATTAATAAACAAAAAATGCCCAAATTTACAAACACAAGATATCCCCCAAAACTTTTTATCTTTAAACTTATAATGAAAGTCCAAAATAAACAACAAAAAAACCAAAGCCTAGATTCATACATTTATAAACCATGCCCCATAAACAAATGTCACACATCTTGAACCCCCTTCCAATTTAATTGAATCCAAGACTATACACATACCCCCCCTGTTAAAAAAAAAGAAGAAGAAAAAAACACATAATGCATGGCAAACTAGATAAGCCAATAGTCATACAACACTTGCTCCTCTGAAAAGCACAAATCCCCCAAATTCAGGTAGACCAATAGGATTAAAACCCCCAATCACTATCTAGAACCCATGAAAATTCACACAAATGGTATCCCAAACCACAACTAAAAGACCAAAAAAAAAAAACCTTAAACCAAACAAAAAACTCAAATAAGACAAAATCTAACTTGTTTAAGATAAAAAAAATGCCCCAGCGAACCCTCCAAATAAGGTGAACTGATCTAAAAAATAAACCCTGAATAAATCCAAAACTATAAAACTAAACTAAATCAAATCCTAAAACTACGACAAAACAAAACTAGTAAGTTCAATTAATCCACTAATGAAATTTAAACCAACCAATAATATACAACAATAATAAAATAATAAAAAATTCCCCTTTATTCATAATTCAAAATTTTATACAATATCGCCGGAGGCATACCTCCTGAATTACAACCCAAAATGAAAACCTAAAATCTAACATACAACCCAAAACGAAAACAAAAACTATAATGAGCCAAAACAAGGAGCAGAACGTCTAATCGGAGGCTTCAGAAATGTTGCCACCAGACTTGGAGGACTCAAACGAGCCACCGACAGAAGAGACAGAAAATGGGTTAGGGAGCACATCCCTCCATTTACAGCACCTTCTCATCCGCCATCTTCACCTCCTCCGCCGCCGCCTCCTCAACGCTGCCTTCACTGCTCCCTAAAAAGGAACGGTGTGAAGACAGGCACCCTCATTCCCAATACCGCCCATTCCTAAGAGAATGTCACCCCCGAGCATCACCTCAGGGTGAAGATCACACAAAATAATTAATATAGGAAAAAACCCCATCCCAATCTGATGGTTAGATCGCTCAATATTGCTAAAACATGAATCTCAGAATATCAGAACACTCAAAAAAGTCAATACTCGAGACTAAACCAGAGAGTGAGAAGCAAATGAAGCCTCCCACGCTTATATAGAGTACAGCCCCAATCGCACACTTAACTACGCACACTTAATCCGATCACATGCCACGCATATCACACTTAATCTAAAACCCGTGCTAAGATTCAAGCGCGCAATGAAACTGTCGCCCACGCAGATGGCGCGACCTTCCAATCCCGTGTTTTTAAATAGTTGTGCAATCTAATCAAACGACCTATTCAAGCCGTGCAATATGAAAGGTCACCAGTACACTGACAGGGTGACGCTCGGATTTCGTGCTAGGGAAATGTCGCTCAATCTAATTAAACGACCTCCCTGTGCCACGAAATATGAAAGGTCATTCGTGCAGTGACCTGGTGACCCTTCAATCGCGCGCAGATACTTAAGAGTGCAATACAATCACACGCCCATATCCACACGCATAATTAGCCCCTTAGACCCTGAATCACACGCCTGAAAATAGGCTCGCAATCGGATCACGCGACTAGAGACAGGTGCATAATTCCTGATTTTTACATAAAGTTTAGTTCCGATTCGAGGAGAATTCCCTTTGTCCCATCATGGAGCCTTATAAGCTATCCACATCGAAGAAGGAACAACTGCTCACTCTACTCCCATCATGTAACCCTACCAAAAACCCCTGGTCTTATTACAGACAAGATATGCATGCCTCGCATGACATCGTCATCCCTAACCTGACCACATTCGAAACTCTTTTGTCCCATCGTGCAGCCACCCAAGCACAGCCCACCAAAAAAAAAACACACACATGCATGATGCGACCCCAATATCCGATCCCGTTGCAAAAAACAAATTGTAACCACGCCCCATGGTCCATAAAAAATTATGAGAACGCAAATACCTCAAAAAACCAACACAACGCAACCACAAGGTGAGCTCACCTGACCCAAGATCTACTAATTAAATAAAGAGATCAATGTCCCAGCGCGAAAACATCCTACCAGTGTCCCACCGCTAACTATGCTACACTTCCTATTGTGGATACCACTACCCGAAAAGCTCGAACAACACGCTTATTGCGCCAAAAAGAAAAGGGAGAAGGCTCAATCAGGTCCCATCGCTAAAAAAAACAACCTTCCTCCCAAATTGCTTGATACAAATGGTCACCAAATACCACAACAAACGAAAGCGAAAAAGAAGAGAAACTTGGGACTCCTCCCATGTCCCATCGCATCCCACTAATGTCAAGCTTCAGCAAGAACATACTGTCGAAAACTATCCAAGTCCTATCGCGGTATCACCACAACACCACTTGTCTCATCGTGACATCACCTTCCCCAAGACGCTACATCACGTTGGCAATCGCCGATCACCGTAGCAGACATAGCAAAAGGAAAAAAGAAAGAAAAGACAACTTCAAAGCCCCATCGCAACAGCACCCTATTACAATCTCACAAGTCCCATCGCACATCCCAGGTAAGGATTACTCATTTTTCAATTATTCGATATTTCTTATAAATATAGTTATCTATGATTAAGTCAAAATATTTTCAAAACCCATCTCTCTTGATTCGCAAGTTACTATAGTCCTCCCATAAGAGACAATCATCAGTATTCTTCGAGAAGGTTAGATGGAGTATCCGGCATGCCAAGTGTCATCTTGACAACCGCATAAACGGTCGGGTCCACAAATCTTGTACCGGTGGATCTGCTCAGCAACGTCTCGGTAGCCACATTTTCTGTCATTTTACCACTGAATTGATCTTAAGTTAAAATCCCTAGAATTTCAAAATCTCGAGACCCTCTTACTTGCTTCAAAAAAAAATCTTTTACTAAAAAAAAAAAAAAATAAAAAGAATAAAAAACAATACTATCAAAAAAACAAAAAAAAATAAAGAAAAAAAAGCAACAAAGTAAATAGACCTAATTCACCCTTCTCCAAATATAAAAAAAATGATTAAGTGCCTCATTACACATATACCATAAAGCTAACTTGTAACTCCTAAGACCCCCTGAACTCGACATGACTTGTTAAAGCCTTCGATATTATATTGCACTCTCTCTTTTTGTATTACCAGTCCTTGGACCTTATGGACATTTGTATGACGCCCCCCGATACCTCGATCGCGCCATATCCCTTTGTTAGCTCGTGTTATGTGACGGGATGCGCCATGCACCCACAGATCCGGAAAGTGCCTTTCGACAGCTACCACTGGGCCCCCAAATGCTCCATTTTTTTTAGCTTGCGCTGATAGATAAGAAAGCCAAGTATGTCATGTCAGCATCCCCAATTCACATTTGTGAATTCGTAAGTGAAACGAAAAAGTACCTCGAATGAGGGGTGTCTACTTCTTCGACGCGTTCTTACTTCGCAAGAGAGCGTCGAAGAGGGGCATCTGTAGACACCCCCATTTTGCCTTTTCAGAATATACAAACTTGTTCAGTCAACCTTTGACCCTTTAAACCTTGATATGGGACCATGTAATAGTATATGGCTGAACACAGGCTGAAATAATAGCTTTGTGGCTCAGATCTCGAAATGGGTAAGCTATATGCTAAGCAATAGTATATAGCAGAAATACAGACTGAA
This sequence comes from Chloranthus sessilifolius, assembly GCA_021018995.1. Classification (NCBI taxonomy): domain Eukaryota; kingdom Viridiplantae; phylum Streptophyta; class Magnoliopsida; order Chloranthales; family Chloranthaceae; genus Chloranthus; species Chloranthus sessilifolius. The sequence goes on along the minus strand of CM037586.1, from coordinate 82,417,536 downwards.
ATAATAGTCTTGCATTTCATTTTAGAGACCATACCCGGACAACCCTGAATTACGTGCTAGAAACCCAGCGCGCAATTTGATCGCGCATGAAACCACAAACGCGCGATATGTCCACCTTTCAGACCAAACTTCCTTTCCTTGATTGATTCGAGACTCGATTATGTGCTTGAAATAGAATGTGTGATCGTATTGAGCGATTCACCACCTGCACATAATTGGCCTACGCCTGACCTAGTCTTACTACCCTTGACCCCTACGTTTTCTTGATTAAACGTTTCAGGTTAAACGCTTAATCAGATTGAGCACATGATAACATGCACGCAATTAGTCCTAATTTGTTAGGACTAGGAGACTCGCTGAGCAAGTCAGCCGGTCGCTCATTGAGTCGGTGACCGACTCAAAGCGATTAAGCGCCGGAACCTAGGCGCGCAATTTAGTTAAACGCCCATAAATAGGCACCTAATTGAAGGAAAACCTATAAAATATTTTTTTATTAATTTTCCTGGGAGGTTGGACGAAAAAAGGTTAGAATTTTCGAGAGAGGAGGAGTTCTGAAACCAGAGCACCCCGAGAATCAACCCATAGAGCATCTTCATCATGGTTTCGAGATTCAAGCTCCTTATTATCGAGATTTCTCTCCGCAGCCCCGATCCTTAGGTAAGGATTTAATCTTTCAACCCGTAGTCGTAGCTTCTAATTTCTAGACCTAGGAACTCAATTAATAATTTTTATTTTTAGTCTTAGACCATAGCCCCCTTTTCGGACCGAAATTCTATATATCTGGTTCTAGTTCTCTGTTTCTAGAACTAGACATTAATTCATTTGTCCGATATACCGATCCTAGACTTTAATTCAATTCCAAAATCTCGATCTATAGTCCTATCATTATTTTCTGGTTCTAATCCTTTAATTTAAAACTAGTCCTTAATCATACGGCCCGATTTCTCGATTTCAGACTCGAATTTAGTCTTTACAAAAAAGTTAGTCTTAATTTTAGTTTTTTATTTCAATACTTTTAAAATTCTAAATATTAATCCTAGTCTTATAATTCTAGTCTACCATTCAATTCACAATTATTATTCCGAAATCAACCCTGAAAAGCCTAAAAATATTACTTTATCATCCAAAATTTAATTTTTCCTCTTTAAACTTAGCCACCCGATTTGCCCAAGGGAGCTTACGGAGGGTACACAGGAACGAGGCAAATCCTCCTTAGCATAGCGGGCCTAAACCCCTTTTTTAGAGTTTTTTAGAATTAATAAATTACTTTAATTAGTTTATATCTAGACATAATTGATTATTTGCATTAGTTAGGCCTTGATACTATTATTAGAATGTTAAATCAAAATTTCCTTTTCATAAGTTTATTTGATCGATTATTCTAAATCCAAACTCTAGGAAATTTAGTTTATTCATGATTAGGTATATTTTTCCATCATTAATCTGTTAATAATTAGGGTTGTAGAAAAATCAGTCTTTTTGTTTTGTTGATATTTGAATAGAAAAACTAAATTTGTTGCAATAATTAGGGTCGTAGAGAAATTAGTCTTTCTGTTTTGTTGATATTCGAATAAGAAAAATTAAATTTGTTGCTTTAATTAGGCCCATAGAAAAAATCAGTCTTTTTATTTTAATTAGAATTATAGTAGAACTGTCATGAGTATTTTAGTTAGAATTATAGTAGAACTGTTGCAATTGCTTTAATTAGTTTGCTTAATTTTAGTTGGAATATTATTGGTATTGGTACATGTGCACTCCTAGTATCAATAGGAGATTGAGATTGACTGGACTCTTAGTAATACCAGAACATTGATGCTCATTGGACTCTTGATAGCATAAGGACACTAAAATAACTCACCTTAATAAGCTCACACAATCAGAGCATAATAATAAAAATTGGGGAACTTAAACTGACCGAAATTCTAATTATAAAGGGAAATAAGAAGAGAATTAAACTAACTAAGCTAAGGAAAAGCACTGTTGTTGGCGTTTGCAGGCGGAGGATTCAATATAAAAGTAACCTACACCTGCTTCATAGTGTGATCACTGACGTGTTGTAGCATCGTTAAATATCTGCAGCTGACAATTGCAATCAAACTAGAAACCTTCCTAGAAAAATCCCCTTTTTATTCTCTTATCATTCCAAACACCGCATCGCTAGAGTCCACTTGGATAGAATTGGAGCCACTGATTCAACGGGAACCGAGAGGAACCCAGAAAAAGTGCGCACCAATAGTATGTGTCATGTTTTAATTAAGATGGATGAAGAGTGCTTATGAGTGAGACACTTGTCACATTGTGGCTAAGGGTCTTTTGTCTATAAATAGGTATTTAGGGGCTTGGGTTTTATTTTGGATTAGTTTTATTTTAGTGGATTTGTAATAATTCTTGGCATTTAGAATTTTAGTATATTTTGTTTTTAATATCTTTTCTCCCAATTTATTTTATAACCCAGGTATTATGTCGGGTTTGTAATGGCGATTTATTTCTTGAGAATGGGCGGTGTTCGGAATGTGCAGTAGCACTCGAAGTGCTACTATGTTGGAGGAAGAGATGGATGACCAAAAGGTGGCGGGGAGAAAGCTAAAGAAAAGAGATGGGCTATTTTCCCCGATTTACTTCCCAATTGCTCTTTGGTAGGCCTTGTCGATTGATCTTTTGTGAACCAGGTGTCTTTGAGTCACTCAGGTGTCTTTGAGTGTTTGTCTTTAAAGTTTATATGCGAGGCGTCGGCAGGCCACCTAGTCATCACTTCTCCATCATCATTTGATCGTGAGGGCTCGAGTTTTGTTTTGGGTTCTCGTTTTGAATTGTATATTCAGAGGGTATGCCCTCGCTGTAATTTGTAATAATTTTGTTCATTTATAAAAGTGGCTTTCTTGTTTATTTATTTATCATATTTTGTTTTGTTTTGAGTTTATTATGTATTTTGTAGTTTGATTAGTTTTGGTTTGGTTAGCTTGGTTTATCTTGGTGTGGCTTGATTTCTGGGTTAATTTGGTTTAGTTTTGGGTGTATTTTAGCCGGTGGCTCGGTCTTTGCGTGTATGTGTGGTCATGTGTGTATGGGTGAGGGTTTTTTTTTTAATTTTTGGGGTGTATGTGCTTAAGTTTAGAAGGCGTAGAGGTGTGGAGGTTCTGTGTGTGTATATGAATCCATAATTTCGTCTCTGGTTGCTGCTGGTTTGTATATATTCTTTTTTGTTATAGCTAGGTAATTACACGCATGACGATGGGTGTGTAATTCAATTACGCGTCGGTTCAAGAGTGTGTGATTGAAGGGTCAGCGATGCGTGGATGTGTGTGCGTGTAATCCAATTATGCACCTAGTTTAGGGTGGATGATTGGGGCCACCAGGTCATTGTGCGAGCGACTATTTGAATTGTGCGCTAACGCATATGCGCATTTGTAGACACCCAAATTTGGCCCAAGGCCCTATCGAAACACATTTCAAGAGAGATGGACTTCCGAGCTTTTAATGTCATGTATGAAACCCTTAAGCACCTTTCCAAACCCTTAGGAACCTTCCTGAATCCTTAGGAATCAACCCTAACCTTCCCAAACCCATTAGAACCCTTTCCTGGACCAGTGTCAAACCCTCGCGAGTAGTAGTTGGAAAGAGGAGTGCCAAAATTTACACAGACCTCTTCAGGAGTTGAATCATATATTATTGGAAAGAGAACTTCTCTAGCTTTCCAACAAGCCAAATATTACCTCAATCGGAGTTATATATCAAAAGTTATGACCATTTGAAAATTGGGCTATGTTGGAGGAATTTTTTCCTAGCGCAACTAATAGTTGCGCCAAGCCATTTTTCCCCAGAATTTGCCTGGCGCGACTATTAGTTGCGCCAGGCTTTTTTCCCCCAGAAATGGCCTGGTGCAACTAATAGTTGCGCCAGATATAAATGGGTCCCCCACCCCTTACAAAGCCAACTTCTAGGCTACTGTACAGAACTGTTTTACTGTACATTTGCCTGGCACAACTATTAGTTGCGCCAGACATATGAACAGTAACCTCTAGATTTTGCCCCAAAAATCGTGATTGGAGTTTGACTTGTTGACCACCTTGACCTTTGGGGTATGTTTTGATAGTTGCCTGGCGTGACTATTAGTTGCGCCAGGCTTTTTTCTCCCAGAAATGGCCTGGCGCAATTAATAGTTGCGCTAGGTATAAATGGGTCCCCCACCCCTCGCAAAGCCAACTTCCAGGCTACTGTACAGAATTGTTTACTGTACATTTGCCTGGTGTAACAATTAGTTGCGCCAGACATATGAATAGTAACCTCTGGATTTTGCCTCGAAAATCGTGATTGAAGTTTGACTTGTTGACCACCTTGACCTTTGGGGTGTGTTTTGATAGTTCTGTTGCACCCTTTTAATACCTATTTGCAACCTTTCAAGTGGCTTAAGGCCTCACCCCATCATCCACCATTGGAGGACCTTCTCACACATCTCAAGGCTCCAAAAATCTTAGGAATCCTTAGATGTGAGATTACCTAATTGCTAACCCATTTAGCTCTTAAGTGGTTTCCTAATCCACCCATTTCCTATAGATAAAGCCCCCCACCCCTTGGTTTAAGGGTTGAGAATTTTTTCCTAAGGGAGAAAGAGCTTAAAGTGAGAAGATCTTTCTTCCTTTGGTGCACCATTGCTCATACAAATTATAGAATTCCAAAACCTCATTCCATGCCTTACCTTTCCTAAAAAGCCTCTAGGTTAGGTGTGGGCTATCCATTTGCCTTCATTCTCTACCTCTTAGCTTTAAGCCTTAGGAGTTAGAACCCTTTTTTCCACCATTCAAGCCTTCAAAAGCTCATCAAAGCAAGCCAACGTAAGGCTTCCTACGGTTCTACAAGGGCCCGAGGGCTCTAGCTCTCCCCTTTCTTCTCTCATCTCTTCTTTAGCTCTTCCCATCCTCCCATTTGAGCCGTAACGCCGTCAAATTTTCAGTAGGAACGGAGGGGCACAAATAGGATTTAAGGCCCATTTGGGCAAGAGGAAGCCATTTCCTTTTCTTTTACTTTAATTTTGTATTGGCCATTAGTAGAGATTGTGTTAAGCGAGTTGATCGGGTGCCTAACACCTTCCCGATCGATAACCGAAGCCCCTACCCCAAGAGCCTTTGGTGTGGATCGGATTCAAAGTCATATTTTTAGCACTTTGGTGCTCATAAAAATGAACTAGATTTCTCGGGACACCGAAAGCTCCAGGTGGCGACTCTATATTTTTTTGTATAGCGAGCGCATCGCCGCGACTGGATGGTCACAAATCCCACGGTTGCACAGATGGCGACTTTGCTGGGGAAAGCTTGTAGAGCTTCTCCTTGAAATTTGGCCTTATTATTTTTATTTTACTAACCATTTTACTATTTTTTTAATTATTTATTTTATTTTATTTTCGTTTTACTCACCCCTACTTTTTCGTCATTTACATACCTTAGCTGATCAGCGGGCTTACTTATGCATTGTCTTTATTTTTTCCTTACATTTTTGTCATTTTTGGTGCCTTAGTTGATTGGCGGGCCTACTTGAGCATTGTCTTTCAATTCCTTTAATTTTTCGTCATTTAAAGTGCCTTTGCTATTTGGCGGGCCTACTTGTGCACTCATATCCCAACAGTGGACGCCAGCTCGTAGTGGCGGCACGGGGTCATCACCCCCGGTCTTTGAACTAAAGAAAACTTCCAAAAAAAAGAAGAAAAGCTTTGAACAAAAATAAAATTGAACCAAGTTAGGGAGCTTAATCAATTTATTTTTTACAGGATAGATTTTCAAAAGGGTTGGGTTTAGGCACACATATAACCACCCGAGTCTTAGTATGGCGGCAGCCCTTAGTAGTGATGATCCAAAAAAGTCCCAGCCCACCTAGTATCTGAGAAAGCGCTTGCGCCGGAGGTATATCGGGTGGGTTCCCATTCCGAAGCTTAAAACCCTTGGGGAGCGCACTAGCGAGTTATACCAGACTCAAACCCTTTAGGCGCGGTGAGGAGAGAATCGATCACTAAAAAATAGCTCAGTTCTTGAAAGCCTAGCTTCCACAAAACCCAAAAAGAGACTCATTTTGGGCTGCTATCTCTGCTGTTATACATTCTGGAACACTATTTTTTGTCTGACGCAAGTATTAGTTGCGCCAGTATAATAAAAACTGGAATTTATAACTGGCACAACTAATAGTTGTGCCAGCTTTAAAATCCAAATTTTTACCTGGGCGCAACTAATAGTTGCGCCAGTGTAAAAAAGGTGTCCTGCAAACTGGGCGCATGTATTAGTTGCGCTAGGTCAGTTTAACAGCACTCCAGCCCGAATCTGTGGCCTTCTTCACCTCCTGAGTCCCCCGATCAGTGTGCTTAGTGCCTTGTTTAGGTCCCGCCATCTCCGACACCCAATACGCCCTCGCCGGTCAAAAGAGGGCAACTTCTTTTTGGCTCATTTCGTGGGATCAGGTTATTTGCCTCGATTTTTATGCCTTCAATAGATCGAAGGTTTTCTTTCGATTCTTTCAAAGTGCATCAGAATCATCGCCGCGGGTCTTGAATTAAGGTACGAGAGCCACCCAAAAAGGAAATTCCAAGGCCTCGAAACCTTTATTTTTCAAAACTTTTTCAAAAAAAATTCAAAAAATATTATATATAATCAAAACCCAAAAAAATTATATATAGTTTGTGGTGCCGGGACAACAGCATCATCTGGCCCTCCGCCGTCCCGTAGGGAAAGAAGGAGGAGTATTTTTGGGCCTTATCCAAGGCACCCTTGCCCAACCCGTTCCCGTAGAATGATGTGGGTAGTGGACTCGGCTTACGTCGATCCCGACTCATCACCACATTCTCAACCACTCCCATTCGGAGAAGTTTTTCACCATCCCCTCACCACCCCTTTACCGTTACCGGCCGATTTGGCGCCCCAATTTTCCCAACCACTACCCCCCAAATTATCAAAAATCACCCCCCCCCCCCCCCATTCCCCATCTTTTGCCCAAACCATGCCCATTCTCCCTCCCACATCCATGCCCAATCCAACACCTTTCCCATCCACATTCATGACAAACCCAACCCCATTTTCCCAATCGACATCCATGCCCCATTTTCCACCCTCCCCATATAGGCCCAATCCACCCTCATTCACCTATGTCACCTCCACCCTATCCACCCCCCACAAGTCCCCCCATCTACCCGGGTCATGCCTATTTTTATTGGATCCATGCCCGATTTTTCCCAAACACCCACACTTTACCCTCCATCACCCTTAAACATCCCCATCACCCTTAAACATCCCCAACCCATCCCCCTTTGCCAATGACTCACCCCATTCCTTCAATCCATCACATGTCCCATCACTTACCATGCCCAAATTTTCCTCCATATCCACCCCATCTATACCCAATCATCCCTTAAATCCACCACCCACATTCGATCCTTCTTCCATCACCATGATGGAGATGTTCCAAGCCCACTCCTTATGGAAGGCTTCCCAAAACACCTCCCCTCATCCACACCACACATCCATGAACCCATCCCATACCTTAGCCAACCTCCATGCTTCACTCCCCCATGACCCCCCTCCCCCCCCCATAATTCACAACATCCAAAACCCCATCTTCCACATGCCCCAAGGCTCATTGGCCCAAAACCCTACCATTCACCAAGCCCATTGGCCCAAAACTCCACCACCCATGACCTCCAAGGCCCAATGGCCCAACACCCCATCACCCATACCCAAGGGCCCATGGCCCAAACCCATCAAGGGCTCATGGCCCAAAACCATCAAGGGCCCATGGCCCAAAACCATCAAAGACCCATGGCCCAAAGCCACCAATGCCCCATGGCCCATAACCCTCAAAACACAGTGGGCCAGATCCACATACCCCAAGGGCCCATTGCCCAAACCCATACCCAAGGGCCCATGACTCAAACCCATTAAGGGCCCATGGCCCAAACCCACCAATGGCCCATGGTCCATACCCCTTAAACATACTCCAAGGGCCCATTGCCCAAACCCTTACCCAAGGGCCCATGGCCCAAACCCATCTAGGGCCCATGGACCAAGCCCATTTGGCCCAAGCCCAAACCCTCTAAGGGCCCATGGACCATACCCACCAATGGCCCATGGCCCATACCCCTCAAAACCTAGTGGGCCAGGCCCACATACCCCAAGGGCCCACAGCCCAGACCTAGCTGGCCCAGCCCCATACCCACCAATGGTCCATGGCCCATGGCCCAAGCCCTCCAAAGCCCAATGGGCCATACCCATCAAGGCCTAATAGGCCAAGATCCCCCAAATCCCATGCCCTTTACCCAAACTCAACCTGATCAAGGCCTTGTGGCCCAAACCTACCCCGGGCCCATAGCCCAAGCCCCCTCCACAATACCCCCAAAATTTCACCCACCCCCAACCTTCACAACTGGGTCAAACCCATACCTCAGACCCAATTTTCTCATGGCCCCATACCCCAAGACCATCTCCAAACCTTCCCTCATGTCTAATGGCCTCATCAGGCCCCACCCCTAAACCAAACTACCACTCACCCCATCACCCCACAATACTTCCCTTACACCCAAGGGGCTCACCCAACCCACATCCAGTCCAATCCCATCCAACCCATACATCAACATGAAAATCTCGTCCTCACTACACCCTATCCAACAGTATGAGGAGGACGAGATCAGAAACAGTGGAGCTTATGTTGGGGCAGTGACCAATGTCAATCCTCCACCTGTAATTACCCCACCCCTGGTAGCCCAAAGTGAGTCCAGGCTAATAATTGAGAAGATGGCCCCCATGTCAAAAGAATCGGAATAGTTAAGGGAGCAACTAGACAAGTTTCAGAAACAATTGTTAAAGATGGATGGTGCTGAAATCCATGCCACAGATTTTATGGATTTGTCTATTTGCCAAGGTCCCCCTGCCCCCCAAATTTAAAATGCCAGTATTCGACAAGTATAATGGCACAGGCAACCCGATTGCACACCTTAAGTCCTATTGTGGGGACATGTGCCAGTACGGGGGGAACGAGAGGCTACTAATAAAAGTCTTTCAAAAGAGTTTGACCGATCCGGCCCTGAGGTGGTTCACGTCTCTTACACCCTCCATAATGAAGACGTGGAAAGATCTAACCCACTTATTCCAAGAGCAATATGTTTACAACATAGACATTGAGCAGCGTAAGTCAGATTTAGCCCATTTGAGGTAGAACTCGAACGAAACCTTCAGTGATTATCTAGGGCGGTGGAGGGCACTAGCAGCTCAGGTCAGAAATAGATACCTGATGATGAGTAGATAGAGATGATCTCAAAGAATATTCTGCTAGTGATCTCAAACTTTTTGGTGTACCAGCACCAGTCCAGCTTTGCTGATCTGGTGAGAAATGCTAAATGATGTGAGGATGCCATCAGGGAGGGCCGCCTGAATAAGAACATAACGAGCGGACCCAATGGGGTTAGGAGATTTTCAAAAAAAAGAACTGAGATGAGGACAGGGGCCGATGTTCAAAACATTGCCAATACCAGGCCCAATAATAATAATGTAACCCCATTCTAATTTCAAGCAGCACAACTAGCTCTCGTTAGGACAGGGCCAGTACAGAGAGCTGGGAATGGGCAGGTAATGCAAATGACCCCGGAAAGGAGAGCCCGTTATGATCGGGTTTTTACACCCTTTGGGCAATCTTTAAGTATACTTTTACCTTTATTAATGGAAAAGGGATTAGTAACTGCGCTCCAACCATGACCTCCTCCCAATCCAATTCCATATAACTTTGACCCGAATACTCATTGTAATTTCCACCAGGGCCCGGGTCACCTGACTGATCACTGCTTCCCATTGAAGCACGTGATCCAAGATTTAATCGATGCCAGGAAGATCATTCCCCCTGCACCCACCCAAGCAAACCAGCATGCAAATATTCACGAGGTGCCTTTGCCACCACACCCTATCAAAATAGCAGGTCCTAGACCCACCATAGGGATGGTAGAGGAAATTGAGAAAGAGTATGAATTTGAACCCTCTGATTATATCAGTAACAGAGAAAATTTTGTGGTCCCCTGGCAGCGAGACCAAGAAGAGAGAACCACTGGGGTGATTAAGCCCAAAAATCTGGTCAATTATTTTCCTACCCCTACACCAACAGTTGAACCCCTAGATCTTAGGGCCTATTTCCCATCACCCACCCCTATCAACTACATAAAAATAAATGCGTATCAATCATATTCCACCACCCCCTTAAATTACCCCATAAGCCATCTGGCCCCCAATTCTCCACTCACACCCATCAATTACCAATGGCCTACACCCACCCCATTATCCCCATTTCAACCACACATAAATTCTACCTTCCCCGTCAATTCCCTAGTGGCCCATCAAACCCTCAATCCTTCGCCCACACCCATCAACTACCAATGGCCTATGCCCACCCCACTACCCCCGGTACAACCATCGTTAAGCTTCACCACCCCTACCTGGCCCAATTTTGCCACCCACCCATCCATCACCGAGGTAAGCTAGGTCTTACCTATCATCTCAGAGCCATTGGTACATGCACTTCAGGTGCCGACAGCCATACCATTCCAGCTCTCAGGACCAACCTATGACCCTCATCAGGTCCCGCTAAGCTACGAGAAAATAAATGTCAATACCGGCTGCAGCAGCAGGGAGGGGGCTGTGGACTTCATCACTAGGTCGAGGAGAATCTCGAAATAGCCTGATGTAATAACAACAGTAACTGCAATAGTAACCGCAACAACACCAACACCAACATGGCCAGAGGGGAAGAAGGACAGTGCAGTCCACCCGTTTGAGAAGATGAGTCAGGAGCACATTCTCGAGACTAAATTAAGAAGGATGCCAGCCCATATCACTGTCTGGGATCTTTTGATGACGTCCCCACTCCATTTCCAAGCTATAATGGGGGCGTTAAAGAATGCTCATGTGTCCAACAGGTGAGCCCATACGAGGTTGGGCAAATAATCGGACAGGTGATGGCACCCAATGCCATTTCATTTTCAGACGCAGATCTACCTGAAGAGGGAAACAATCATGCTAAATCCCTCAATATTACTGTTGAATCAGGGAACATGATAATTCCCTTAGTTCTAATTGATAACGGGTCAGCTTTGAATGTGTGCCCGTTGAGGACTACCACCAAGATTGGCGTGGACCCCTGTATGCTAAGGCCAACAAGGACTAGCGCTCAGGGATTTGATAATACAAGAAGAGAAATAATGGGAGAGGTCGATCTAGAATTAGTAATTGGGCCCATGACCTTCTCTATACCCTTTCAAGTGATGGATATCAAATCTTCTTTTAATTTACTGATAGGATGCCCCTGGTTGCATGAGGTTGGGGCGATACCTTCTACCCTCCATTAAAAATTAAAATTCATATCAGGACAGAAGGTGATCACCATCATTGGTTAAGGGCACGATGAGAAAGACAAGGCCACCCACAACATTGAACATCCTAAGGTAGTGGATGTGCCACATACTAAGGAAGACACCGACCTGCACAGTTTTGAGTATGAGGTGTCAACAGTAGGCCCGAAACTCCCGAGAAACATCACTTTTACAACCGGCAGTGGAATGGAAGCAGTAGTGGCCATGCTCCAGAAATGGGGCTATCAGAAAGGCAGAGGGCTCGGGCCTAGACTGCAAGGTAGAAGAGAGCCAGTTGTTGCCAAGAGGCAGAAAGTCCGATTCAGGTTAGGTTATAAGCCCACGGAGGAAGAGGTCCGAGAGGCTAAAGAGAAAGCCAGGGTCGCTGCAGCTGCAAGAGCTCGAGGAATCAATGTAGAAGAGAAACCTTGCATTAGGCCGCACATCAGGAAATCCTTTGTCAGTATAGGGGTCGTAAAGATCGATTGGAATGGGGTCACCCATTTGACCCCACATAAATCCATAACCCCTATACATCCCACCAATCCCCTGTGGTAAATCACCACAAAGTGGTATTAACGTTTGAGGATATCATCTCAGACGAAATGGGGGTCAACATGATGGAGGCTGACTCCAATGAGCCATATAGTCAACACCCTCTATCCAAACAGGTAAAAAAAAGGCCCCCCAGGTATGAAACTAGAAATCTTTGCCCCAAACTCTGGAAGCAGGGAGTGGCCTAAAGTTTGATACCTGTTTAAAAAAAAAAAGCAACCTATAAAAAGTGAGATAAGCCCTTGGTAGGCAATACCTTGTATATATAGCAACCCGCCTTGCCAAGGGTTTATCTCTAAAGAAAATAAAAATCTCAAAAACATGGAAAAAATTCAAAATCCTAAAAACATTGAAAAAATCTAAAGTCTAAAAATATCGTCATTTAAAATTCTAGAAAAAGTCCCACAAAAGGATGCCTTAATCGAAATACCCGTCCCACGTAAAGTCGACCCCTTCCCTATAGAAATACAAGAAGAGGTAGGTGCTACGAGTTTGGATGAGGATGGTCCTTTGGAGGAGCTCCCCAATGAGCTCCTTGACCGGTTCGCCGACTTTGAGCATGGCCCTATCCCCGTTGTTTAAGAGACAGAGGATATCAATCTAGGGACTGAGGAGATTCCCAGAATAACCAAGATAAGAACGTCACTATCTCCCGGAGAAAGAAAAAGCATGATTGAATTCCTTCGATCATACAAAGACATTTTTGCTTGGTCGTACGAGGACATGCCTGGTTTGGACACCGATTTGGTCAAACATGAGTTGCCTCTCTACCCTGATGTGAAGCCGGTTAAGCAGAAGCTGAGACGTCTCCGACCCGAGTTGATGTTGAAAGTCAAAGATGAAGTCATCAAGCAGTATGATGTGGGTTTCTCATGGTATCTAAATACCCACAGTGGCTAGCCAATATTATGCCTGTGTTGAAGAAAGATAAAAAGGTCCGCATGTGCATCAATTTTCGCAATTTGAACAGAGCGAGCCCAAAAGACGATTTCCCATTGCCACACATCGACATCTTGGTTGATAACACTACTAAGCATAGGATGCTTTCATTTATGGATGGATTCTCAGGATACAATTAGATCAAGATGGTGGAGGTTGATCGCGAGAAGACAACGTTCATTACCCCCTGGGGAACCTTTTACTATCGGGTCATGCCATTTAGAATAAAGAATGTTGGTGCAACGTACCAGAGAGCTATGACTACGTTGTTTCACGACATGATGCATCGAGAGATTAAAGTGTATGTTGATGATATGATAGCCAAGTCACCGGAGTGAGGCAACCATCTGGTAAACCTCTAGAAACTATTTAAGAGGTTGAGAAAGTACATGTTACGTTTGAATTCACAGAAGTGTGCTTTGGCGCTGTCTGGAAAATTATTAGGATTCATCGTCAGTAGGAGAGGGATCGAGGTTGACCCAGTCAAAGTTAAAGCCATCACAGAAATGCCACCGCCATCTACTGAGAAAGAGGTTAGAGGGTTCTTAGGCAGAATACAATATATCAGTCGGTTCATTGTGCAACTAACTCTGATCTGCACACTGATCTTCAACTTCAAGCTACTAAGGAAGAACTCGCCCGTTGAATGGAACAATGATTGTCAAGCAGCATTCGATAAAATCAAAAATGCCTCTTCAACCCACCTGTTTTGGTACCACCCGAGCAGGGGAGACTACTCTTAATGTACCTCTCCACGACGAAAGTCTGGATGGGATGCGTCTTAGGGAAGGATGACGAGACAGGAAGAAGAGAGCAGGCCATCTACTATCTAAGCAAGAAGTTTGCTGATTATGAAACGCGCTATTCTCATATGGAGAAAGCATGCCTGGCTCTTGTATGGGATACTCAGAGGCTCCGCCATTACTTGCTATCTCAGGCCGTTCTACTTCTGGTCCGCATGGATCCATTGAAATACCTGTTTGAGAAGCCCGCTCTCACTGGGCGGACTGTAAGCTGGCAGCTTTTATTATCTGAGTTCAACATCACGTACGACACTCAGAAGTCAATCAAGGGGTAGGCACTCACCGATGAAGATATCTTGTTCATGATGGAAGGCGATACTAAGGAGGCAGAAGAATCATGGGTAATGCACTTTGACGGGGCAACAAACGCCAAGGGTCAGGGAGTTAGTGCCATTCTGATTTTACCAAAGGGATCCCATGTACCGGTCTTTATCAAGCTCAACTTCTCTCATACTAACAACATGGCTGAATATGAAGCTTGTGCCGCTGGTCTGCAGGTGGCTCTCGATCTAAATATAGCTCACCTCCAAGTGTTTGGCGATTCACAGTTAATCATATGTCAGACGAACATTGACTGGAAGACGAAAGATGAGAAACTGATCCCTTATCATGAGCACCTTGAGGACCTGATAGCTTGCTTCCAAGATGTGACATTCTCATATGTCTCCCGGATAAGGAACCGTTTTGCCGATGCACTAGCAATTTTGGCGTCAATGATAGAAATCTTGTATGGTGCTGAGATGAAGCTGATCATGATCAAGCAAAGGAATGAGTTGGCCTTCTGCCTCCAGACTGAGGAACCTATGAAGCTTGATGATGACCCACCTTGGTTCTCTGATATCAAGAATTTTCTCGAGACCCTAACTTTCCCTGAGGGTACATCCAAGACGGACCGACGAACCATTCAACGTCTAGCGGCAGGCTATGTCATTTGCGGGGAATGCCTTTACAAACGATCCTACAATAATGTTTTACTAAGGTGCCTTACAGAATGTGAAGCAATCAATATTATGAAGGAGATCCACGAGGGAGTATGCAGAGCCCACGTCGGCGGTCACATGCTCGCCAAGAAAATTCTATGGTAGGGATACTTTTGGACCACTATGGAATCAGATTGCTGCCAACATGTTCAGAAATGCTACAAGTGTCAGGAACACTCCAGTCTGATACATGCTCCTGCCATCGATCTTCATTGCATGACCTCTCCTTGGCCATTTGCAACCTGGGGCCTAGACATCGTCGAAATGATTCACCCAAAAGCAACGAATGGACATCGGTTCATCCTCGTCACCATTGAATACTTCACCAAGTGGATAGAAGTGGCGTCATATGCCAACATCACGGCCAGTCACATCGAGAAGTTCCTTAAGAGTAATATTGTGTGCCAATTTGGAGTCCCCAAAGATATCATCACGGATAATGACACAAACTTTGCGAATAAGCGTATCTGAGCCTTCTGTGAGTAATACAAGATCAAGCACCATCACTCATCCCCTTATCGGCCTCAAACTAATGGAGCCGTGAAAGCTGCTAACAAGACGGTCGTCTGCATCCTTGAGAAGATGATCGTCACCTACCGAGAATAGAGAGAAATGCTACCATTTGCTTTGTGGGCCTACAGAATGTCGATCCGTACTGCTACAGGGGCAACACCATTCTCCCTTGTGTATGGAACTGAGGCCGTCCTACCAGTAGAGGTTGAAGTACTCTCGCTCTGAATCCTCATGGAATCAGGCTTACCTGAAGCAGAGAGAGAGACATCCCGCTTTGAACAATTGAACTTATTAGATGAGAAGATACTCCTAGCCTTGTGTCACACTCAAATTTACCAGGGGCGAATCGCACGCATGTACAATAAATGTGTTCGCGGTCGAGATTTGAAGGTAGGAGACACTGTACTGAAGAAGATCTTTCCATCCCTCCATGCCGATCCGAGAGGCAAGTTCAAGCCGAACTAGGAAGGACCTTACGTCGTTCGAGAAGTGCTACCGGGATATGCCATCCGCCTCGCCACCATTGAGGGAGATCATCTTCTTGAGATCATCAATGTTGGATACGTCCGATGGTTCTACGCTTAGTCTATAGCGATAAGGTAAGTATTGGTGAAACAGATGCGTGATTGCTTAAGAATCACCCAAAAGAGGCCATCATTCCAAACACAGTAGCCAAAAAGCATCCCTTAAAAGATGATATCCTTTGCTACCCCATTTTTAGCCTGGGCCTTTCTTTCAATAGCCCCCTCTCCCAAAACAAAATGTATGTATGTACATACACAAAAAACAGAAAGAAGTGAAATTATCATCAAAATCTAAAAAATAAAAAAAACAAAATCTCAAAAAGAGATTGCCTGAAATAAAATGATAAGAATAGAGAATCACGGGGCATGTATAGTAGAACCCCCAAGGAAGAAAGTATGTTGAGAAAATTGAAGCCGTATCAAGGAAACCCTTTTAGCGCAACATACCTTCAAATCCTAACCTAACCCATTGCCAAGCTACACACTGAAGGAAGCCCTCTTTTAGGTTTACAAGCAGTCATAATATCTGTTAAGTCAACACAAGCCGAGTTGTGAGACGACACCAGAACCCCATCTAGCTGGCTATGATGGAATTGACCTCTATGTCGTGGCTATTGGAAAAAGAAATGAGGAAGAAATTTAAAAAATAAAATAATATATATATATATATATATATATATATATATATAAATACAAGCTCAAAGCAAGATGGACGTGGTGAAAACCCGAAAGGGTGCTACGGGTAAAAACAGCGAATTTGTGCTGACCAGGTAAAAACCCGAAAGGGCGCTTGGGGTAAGAGAGCTAAACCCATGGACGTGGTGAAAACCCGAAAAGGCGCCACGGGTAAAAAAAGGAGATAAAATTAAAAAAAAAAAGAGAAAAAATTAAAAAAGAAAGGTTTGGACTGATTGAGAAGATTGATGTTTGAGGAACCCTTTTATTACTCTTCCTGTTCCCTCTTATCTGACTGGACCGCTCATGCTAGTTCGAATCGGGTCCCGACCAGAATTATCTTTGTGAAACCGCACCGTCAAAAGTATGACCCGAGGCAAGGAGAAAGGTTTAACTCAATCCAAAGGGATCAATGTTTCGGCCTTGGTAAAATCCAAAAACTCACTCAGGTCCGACTGCATGAAAGAGTTCCACTATGGTCAAAATGGGACCCGTTACTCTGTCTCACTGTCAAGGCATCAAAAAAAAAAGAGAGAGAAAGCCAAAAATAAAAAAATCAAGAAAAATCTAAATACCAAAAAATGTGCATATATTTCTACTCATATTTCTAGCATCATATTTCAATCTCAAAAATGAAGAAAAATAACTAAAAAATCTCTGAAGACAAAAATCCAAAAAAATATATTGAAAATGAAAAAATATAGGTAGAAATCTACTTTTCCTTCTGTTGTTTAAGATGTATTTTCTTTATATGTATAAACAAAAAAGGGACTGACCTTTTCTTGAGAATATGCAGGAACATCACACGGTCCAAAGCCTCGAAATGAACAACTTCTCAGCGATGGGCAAATTAGATGAAGCATCTCACCACTGATATTAGGTCTATTCAAAAAAGAGAGAGAAAACCATTTTGAAAAAGAAAGAATAAATTGTGCTTCCCCACAGAGCTATGCACATGTGTGTTCCGATGTGATAAAATGTCAATATTTTATCAGCAACACCATTGTGCTATAGTAACGTCCTAAGTCTAAAGTATGCCTTGGATTCTGGATCCTACTTTAAAGTAGGAGCAACGGTGTCAATCCCGATCAAATGGTCAATGTTTTGATCAGGTTGGCTCCACTGCTATATCTTTGAGCTAAGCACTCTGTTTACGATTCATATGAACTTAAGTGTCTTAAGCTTAGATTCTCCGCTGGAAAAGGTCAATCATTGGTTGAGACCAACCTGTTGAGAATGAGATTACGTATCAATCAAACTATATGCAACCATGCATTCAGAAGGGATCATTTCCCTTTTATTTTTTTGCAGGCTTAAAACCTGTATGGGCAGCGGTATCCCTGTAAAGTGTACGCCATGCATCTGGGTATCCGTATGATGGTCATTTGTTCCTGTAAATTGTACCCGGGCAGGTTCGGGTTGGGGTTTCCATCGCCTTTGTTGTTGCTTATCGCCCATGATGGGTGCATGTTTATGCATAGTTAATTGATATTTATGATCATTGTCGGCGGAAGCCAGGATTGGATGCCCCTTTTTGGGAGACACCCAATGATTGGTTTGATCTGTTTAGCGGTATTTGAAGCTGGATGGTCATATTGATCCGAAGCACGTTTTCAAAAATGGCACGTCCTCCCAAAAAGCGCTGTGACATCTATTTACTTTGCTCAGGCAGTTTTTAAGTGGTGAAAAATGCCACTTTTCACCCTTTAACCTGACCATTGATAGACCTGTGAGCACACTAATAAGCCTCTGTCAAGTGCATTTTGTAGATAGCAAGAAAAGATGACATTAATGCAAAAAACAACTCAAGAATGCCCAAAAAGGGGCCATCTCTCAGCACAGGTCAAACCCAGCAACGCACACCAGAGAGTAGCACATCACTGGACCCTTGGAGCACGTGGCTACAGCAGGGCAAGGTGAAGGAAGTGAAAACAGGCTGAAAACATCCTATCGAGTGGTCATCTGAAGACTTCGATAGGAGCTGAAAGTAAAGAAAGGAGGAATTAGTGCAGTTGAAAAGGTTTCGATAGGATCTGAAGGCAGAAGAAGGATGGATTCATGTGGATTGAGGAGTTCGATAGGATCCAAGAACCTATCGAGTAACTGAAAGGAAGGAAGAAACCATCTTATCGAAAACTTGCTTGAGGTGTAAAGGGAACATACGAATGGTTTCCTGAACCTATCGAGATGAAGATGCTGGGACAGAACCTATCAAAGGGTGCTTGAGCCTTTCGATAGGAATGAAAGCAACCCTATAGAAACAAAGGCATGTAGAGCTGAACCTATCGAAATGGTGCTCCAACCTGTCGAATACTCAAGGCCAAGGGCTGAGAATGCTGAAACTCTAAGAGAAGGCTCATCCTATCGGAACCTATCGAAGAGACCTGAGAACCTAGCGAAAGGACCAAAAAGCTCTATTTGAACCTGTCGAAAGCTTCCTGAACCTGTCGAAATTGTGTGCAAAACTTCTCAAAAATTTAGCTGTGCACACGCTGTGACTTGGTGACCTACTACACGCAACCCGAGGCACTGGGTGACCGGCACGACAGTTTTAAAAGATGCCCTAGGAAATCCTAACCGACCCACGTGCTCTAACAGAACTCTAACAAACTCTGAGGGCCTTCTAGAAGGGATTTTTGGTGGGAAAAATAGAGGAGAAAGCTATATATAGAGACCCCCAATTGCAATTGGGGGGGTCGAGATCTGAGCCAAATTCTAGAGATTGGAGCTTGTTGAGAAATTCTATTTTCCCTCCGTTAGCCTGACAATGGTTGGCTAATTCCCTTGGAGTAGCGAGGAGAGAGGTTAGATCTGTAATTGGGTAAGGTTAAAATTATTACTGAGGGTTCCCAACTGCACAGACTACAGATCTGAGAGTATTTCCATTGTAGAGTGATGTTGATTGCAATGTAAATGCTATTTTTAATTATTTAATTAGATCTGAAGTTCCTTGGGTTTCATTTGGTGATCGATTGGATTTGTGTGGAGGAGTCTGTAGATCAGCTCACCCACTTAACTGGTAGGTCTCTTGGATACCACCCGATCTCCCTGGATCTGATACTCCTGTGATTGATTGAGTCTGTGACCTGGGAATTGCAGCATCTGTAGTGGTTTTAATTGTTCTAATTGATGCTTTAGCTTTGAAGGAGATCCCTAGGATGGTCTATGACCATTAAAGTGGATAGATCATAATCTTAAGATTAGTCCAAGCTCAGGCTCCAATTGGATTCATCTGCTGTAAATCCATGGATCAGATAAAGCCTATAGGATGGTCTGTGACCATTAAAGTGGACAGATCATAGTCTTAAGACCAGGTGGATCTTGCGATTTGGAGTGGAGCTTTCTACCCTGCTGCTGTGCTTATAGCCAGTTGAGGGAATTGTGTGCTCTGAACCTCTGTAGCATGATTAATTGAATCTGATTTCAGTGAAGGCCCATCTCCAAGCTACTCTTCTCCATTTTCTATTTTTTTACTCTTTTCCCCTACAAGATCTAAGTTTCCAAACTCGATCCAAGTTAGTTTATGTTCAATTTTAGCTTAGCTTAAGTGACAATCCATTTTAAATTTCTCCCCTGTCTTTTAGCTAACGTAGCATTAGTTAGGGTGCCAGATCTCATACAGATCTAGAGATTTATCATATTTTTAAACCAACCTCCCTATGGACAATCCCTTACTCACCATCTTTTTAAAGCTTGCTACAACAGACCCTAATTACTTGTAGGTCAGTGTGAGTATGTTTTGCCTAGTTTATTGGTGATTTTAGACCCTCATTTGAGGGAAGGCAAACGCCCCAACAAGTTTTTGGCGCTGCTGCCGGGGAGGTGTGTTCAGAAATTGATAGATCTAAGTTTTAATCATAGATATGTAGTTTTGTTTGATTTTACTAACTGCATCTGTAAGTTTTGTTATTTTTCAGTACTTTGTGTGTATTTCATTAGATCTAAGGCTGCCAGTGAGAGCAGAATTATGCTGGAGACTGCTCTGTAGTTTGCATCCCTCTACTCCCCTGTTATTTTTCAGATCTGTTGATATTTTTGTTAGAGTAGTTAGAAAATTTGGTTGATTTTACTTGTGTTGAAGATCTGTTCTGCTTTCAGAATTTGAGTGTTGTATGTTTTGTAGGAGAACTCTCCAACCTCAAATTATTCCACTAAATTCAGAGGTTGAAAGACTTCTCAGATCCAGACCAACTACACCCATGTCTGTTGCAATTGACTCTGTAGAAATGGGTGAGCAACAGCAGCCTAGAACTCTTAGGGAATTTATTACACCAGGGGTCTACAATTCCCCCTTCTGCATTCAATTCCCAGCTGCTCAGGGAAACTATGGGATAAAATCATCTATAATTCAAATGCTGCCTTCATTTCATGGCCTGACTAAAGAAGACCCCTACAAGCACATTGATGAGTTCTTGGGACTGTGCACTACATTTAATTTCACAGGTTTGGGGGAGGAGGCCACCAGGATGAGACTCTTTCCTTTTTCATTAAAGGATAGAGCCAGGACCTGATTGTCCATGCTTCCACCCAACAGCATTCAGTCCTGGAGTGATCTCCAATGTCAATTTCTGACTAAGTTCTTCCCTATGTCAAAAACAAGCTAGTTGAGGAAGGGCATCATCTCATTTGCCCAAGATCCAACTGAGGATTTTCACCAAGCTTGGCAGAGATTCAAGGAACTCCTAAAGAAATGCCCCCACTATCAAATCCCTGAATGACAATTAGTTTAGAGCTTTTATCAGGGAATTGATTCTAAGAGCAGGGACATGGTAGATGCTTCCTGTGGTGGCACCTACCTCCACAAAACTGCTGAGGAGGCATGGGAACTCTTTGATATCATTAGTGAGAACTCTATGCAAAGGGAAACCTTGGCTAGAGATCTATAGCCTTCGAGGTTGGTGAAGGAGAATACTTCAAGAGGGAAGTTATATGAAGTGAGTGTGCCAAGTGATTTGGAAAGGAAAGTGGACAGTTTAGCCCTGAAATTTGATAGGTTGATGGGAGCAATGCAGTCACCTGTGGTTGCTAGGGTGGAGGAGGCATGTGCCATATGCCAGTCCCCTGCTCACTCCCCTGAAGAATGCCCATCTGTTGATCAGTTTCCTGATTTTATAACAGAGCATGTGGCTGCAGCTTAGTCTTATGGGCAGCAGCTTGCTGCTGGGTATCAGTGGAGGAACCACCCCAATCTGAGGTGGAGACAAGATGCATACCCTAGTCAGCAGCAGCAGCCTCAGCAACCCATGCCCTACAAAAATGCTCAACCCTATCGAGAAGGTTATGTCCCAAGGCCTCAGTATCAGCAACCCATGGCCCAACCTGGAGCCCCTCCTGTGCAGCAAGCTGCACCTCCTCCAATTGCGAGAGCATCTTCCTTTGAGGAACAAGTTCTCTCTTCATTGCAGAATTTGAATGCCCTAACCCAAATTGTGCACTCTCACAACCAGAGCATCAAAAAGATAAAGGTCCAACTTGATTAGCTGTCTAATGCTCTGACTAGGAGAGAGGGAGGAATGTTGCCTAGCCAACCACAGGACAACCCACAACGGCAGTTTGTAGTGGGTGAAGTTTTCTCCACCTATGAGGAAGCCAAATCTGTTACAACATTGAGAAGTGGTAGGTTAGTGGACAACCAAGTGGATTGTGAGCCTGTGAGGAACTTGGAGGAAGAAAATGAAGTGATTTCTACCAAAACACAATAAAGGCCACCAGTGGTGGACTTGAAGGAGCAACCAGCTGTGAATAAAGAGGATAATGAGGATCCTCAAGAAAAGAAAAAAATAAAAAAGAAAGAGGCCCCATTGGCTAAGGCTGCAAGTGAGGGAGGAATCTCACATTTGCCATTTCCTAAGGCACTAAAAGCACCCTCCCCTTTTGATAAAGGGTTAGGAAAAATTGAGGAAATGATGGAGACTTTCAAGCAAGTAAAGATCAATTTGCCCTTATTTGATGCCATTAAACAAGCCCCAGCCTATGCCAAATTTTTAAAATACCTGTGCACCCATAAAAGACAGTCTAGGATACACCTATCCAAGAAGGTTTTTTCAGCAGAAAAAGTTAAGCAAGTCCTGTCTATTGCAACTCCCCCCAAACTTCAAGACCCTGGCCTCCCCACTATCCCCTGCATCATTGGGGATCATACCATTGACAAAGCCTTATTAGATCTGGGAGCCAGTGTAAATTTGCTTCCATATTCAGTATATGAGAAGCTGGGCTTAGGCAAATTAAAGCTCACACATGTGATCCTCCAGCTGGCTGACAGATCTGAAAGAAAACTTGTTGGGATAATCGAGGATGTTTTAGTTGGAGTTAATAAATTCTTCTATCCTGTTGACTTTTTGGTGTTAGATATGGAACCAGATAGGAGTGCCACTTCCATACCTCTGATTCTAGGCAGACCCTTTTTGGCCACAGCTAATGCTTGTATTCAATGCAGGTCTGGAATCATGGAAGTGTCATTTGGGAATATGAAGGTCAAATTGAATGTGTACAATGCAGCAAATGTGAATATGTTGCTACATGGTAAGGAATGGTTTAATGAGCTAGCTGAAGTATGGAAGGAAACAGAGGTAGAGAAGGTTCCCACCTCTGAGATTGAACATGTGAAACTTGTCTCTTTTGAAGCGGCACTAGCACAGCACCATCCATGGAGGCCTACTTTGTTACCTCTACCACCCCCCTCTAAGGCACCCCTATTTCCCTCCCTCATCAGTCCCCCAGAGGTGGAGTTAAAGCAACTCCCAAAATCTTTGAAATATGCCTTTTTAGGAGACAACACCAAATTGCCTGTGATAATCTCTTCTTCCCTCACTCTTGAGCAGGAAAAAGAACTATTTTGTGTACTAAAAGGGCATAAGAAGGCAATAGGATGGACCATTGCAGACCTTGGGGGAATCAATCCTACTGTGTGCATGCATAAAATTCATCTCGAGGAAGGATCCAAACCTTTTAGAGAGATGTAGAGAAAACTCAACCCACACATGCAGGAGGTTGTGATGAAAGAGGTAGTCAAACTCCTAGATGCTGGGATAATTTATCCCATCTCGGATTCACAATGGGTAGCACCTACCAAGGTAGTACCTAAGAAATCTGGCATTACAGTTGTTAAAGCAGATTCAGGTGAGCTGATCCCAACCAGACAGACACTGGTTGGAGGGTATGCATAGATTACCGAAAACTCAATGAAAAAACCAGCAAGGATCACTTCCCACTGCCCTTCATAGACCAAATTTTGGACAAGCTGGCAGACAAGGCCTATTACTATTTTCTTGATGGATATTCAGGGTACAATCAGATCCCTGTATACCCTCAGGACCAAGAAAAAACCACATTCACTTGCCCATTTGGAACCTTTGCATATAGAAGGATGCCATTTGGGTTGTGTAATGCACCTACCACATTCCAAAGATGCATGTATGCTATCTTCTCTGACATGATTGATAAGTTTTTGGAGATCTTTATGGATGATTTCTCCATTTATGGAGATGATTTTAGCCAATGCCTACACCACCTCAGCTCCGTACTGCAAAGGTGTGAGGAAACCAACCTAGTTCTGAGTTGGGAGAAAAGTCACTTCGTGGTGACTCAAGGCACTGTTCTAGGACATGTTGTCTCTCATAAAGGAATCGAGGTTGATCAAGCTAAGATTGATTTAATTGGTCATCTGCCCCCTCCGAAAACTATCAAACAAGTTAGGTCATTTCTGGGTCATGCTGGGTTCTACAGGAGATTCATCAAGGACTTCAGCAAAATCTCCAAACCCCTTTGTCACCTGTTGTGCCAGGACATTCCTTTTGACTTTAATGATGAATGCTGAGCTACTTTTAAATTGTTAAAGACTTGTTTAACCACAGCTCCCATCTTACAATCCCCTGATTTTTCTCTGCCATTTGAGCTGATGTGTGATGCATCAGATTTTGCCATTGGGGCAGTGTTGGGTCAAAGAAAAGACAAGGCACCTTCTGTGGTAGCATATGCCAGTAAATCAATGGTTGATGCTTAATTGAATTACACTACAACTGAGAAAGAGCTACTAGCTATTGTCTTTGCCTTAGAAAAATTCAGGTCTTATGTGCTGGAATAAAAAATTATTGTGTTCACTGACCACTCAGTTTTGAAATATCTCTTGTCCAAAAAGGAAGCTAAAGCACGACTAATCAGATGGATTCTTCTCTTGCAGGAATTCAATTTAGAGATTAAGGACAAGAAGGGAGTTGAGAACATGGTGGCTGATCATCTGTCAAGGATCCCAGCAACTGACACAGAAAGCTTACCCATCAATGACTCCTTCCCAGATGAGCAGCTTCTGATTGTCCAGATAAGTATGCCCTGGTTTGCCAATATTGTCAATTACCTTGCTGTGGGTAGGATCCCTCCACATTGGACCAAGGATGACAAAAATCTATTCTTTGCACAGATTCGATATTACATATGGGAGGATCCTTACTTTTTTAAGCATTGTGCAGACCAGGTGATCAGACGTTGTGTACCTGAAACTAAGTTTCAAAACATCCTAACCATGTGCCATGAATAGTCTTGCGGGGGCCACTTCAGTGGTAACAAGACTGCGGCAAAGGTTCTTCAAAGTGGTTTTTATTGGCCCACCCTGTTCAAAGATGCCCGACAGCATTGTAAAGCTTGTCATCAATGCCAGCAAATGGGCAGTATTACAAGGAGAAACTCTATGCCCTTGCAACCTATACTCGTTGTTGAACTGTTTGATATTTGGGGAATCGACTTTATGGGACCTTTTCCCCCTTTTGCTAGATACAATTTCATCCTTTTAGCTGTAGATTACGTATCCAAATGGGTAGAGGCCATAGCTACAAGGACAAATGATCACAAAGTCATCATTCAATTCCTGAAAGACAACATCTTCTCAAGATTTGGCTTTCCTAAAGCTATTATTAGTGATGGGGGAAGCCACTTCTGTAATAAGCCTTTTGACAAACTGATGGAAAGATACTCTGTTACCCACAGAGTAGCCACTCCCTACCACCCACAAACCAGTAGGCAAGTAGAGATTTCCAATAGGGAAATCAAACATATTCTCGAGAAGATGTGAGAATTGACAGAAGGGATTGGTCCAGCAAATTGATGGATGCCTTATGGGCTTATAGAACAGCCTATAAAACCCCTATAGGCATGTCCCCATTCAGACTAGTATATGGCAAGGCATGTCATTTCCCTGTTGAATTGCAACACAAAGCATATTGGGCCATTAGAGCAGTAAATTCTGACTTACATTCAGCTAGTATTCATAGGAAACTCCAGTTATCCGAGCTGGATGAATTGCGACTAGAAGCTTATGCAAATGCCTAGAGTAACAAGGAGAGGACCAAAGCCTTCCATGACAGACATTTGCTATGCAAAGATTTCAAGCAAATTGACAAGGTATGGTTGTTCAATTCCAGAATGAAATTCTTTTCAGGAAAGTTACAGTCCAGATGGGATGAACCTTTCACAGTGGTACACGTTTCTCCATCCGGAGCTATCGAAGTCATGCATCCGACAGATGGCAGAACCCTTAAGGTCAATGGTCAGAGGCTGAAACTTTGCGTTGACAAAATTTGTGAGCCTGAAGAGACCATTGATCTTCAAGATCCTCTAGGTTAATACCTAACTTCGATTTGTATCATATGTATTATATTTGATTTATACCTTGATTCTTTTCCACGATATTTTTCGTCAAGATCAAGCTTTGAAATATCGCCCGTAGTCTAGGAATCATAGGCACAAGGTTAGAGGCCAATTAGCTGACTGGTAGCACAACAGATGAGTTGCTAGGTGCTAAGGCTAAATGCCCTGCACACACAGGCCATGTTATTGAGCTCATCGAACCTCTCGATAGGTCATTTGGACCTTTTGCTAGGTCAGCTGCTGATGTCGATAGGATTGGTGAGGATTTCGATAGGTGCTGAGATCTCTCGATAGGTGAAAACAACTTTGCGATAGGTTCTGGACTCTTACCTAGAACCTATTGACAAGAGTGACAGATGTATTACCCAACCTATTGAAAAGGTTCTTTTCACCCATCAACATCCTAACGAAGTGAATGTTTTATCTACCCTCTGTTCGACAGGACACTGACCTATCGCAAGCGGCCATCCTAGCCTATCGAATGTAATGTTTATTCTTTTCAACAGGACGGGTTGAACCTATCGAGAGCTTTCAACTACCAGCCCCATACTTGTGCGACTTCGATAGGAAGCCTTAACCTGTTGACATTTTACACTCATCTTATCGAAATCACCCCCTCACTCCTTCCATGCTTGTTGTGCACTTGCGTTGCGCGAAAATTTTATCCCAAGTGTACCATGTACAACTGCGCACAGCATGGGTCTTAAACTCTGCACCACCTGGGTTTCTGCCCCACGCCGTAAATAACCGCGCTAAATATAGGCTGCCAGTTAATGCATGATTTCGTTCCCCATGCTGATTGGTCGAATTAACCATTCATTCCTTTTCATCGACGGTGGCGATATTGAATGCACCACTTCATATTCCCTCATACATCCACCTTAAATAGATGCAAATGGCTCGACTTCGGCCCATTCCTCTCCTTCTACCCTCTGCACTCCTCATAACTATGGTAGATGACAAGCCCACGTTCACTCCTACTCAACTCTTCCTCTTCTGGTTGGAGCCACTACCGCCCAAGGAACCAGACCCGTTGCAATTCCTCTGGGATGAATATGAGGAGGTACAGTGGATCCTCGCCAAGGAGGAAAAGCAAAAAGATAAGAGGGAAAAGAAGAGGCTGAAGGCCGAGCCACCGGCTTCTCCGCCACCATCCTCCTTCGCCACCCCTCCCCCTGCCCCCTGATCCTGCTCTTTTTGCTTTTCTTCCTCCCCTCCTGGCTTACAGTTCCTCTTCCACCTGATGCAGCTTAAGGGTATCCCTGAGCCAGGGGAAAGCTTTTTCATTTGCCAAGGACATTTTGTCCACCTACCTACTTTTCACATCCTTGTGCTTGACCATTGTAATAAAATGCTCTATTTATGCTCTTTTTAGCTTCTTTTAATAAACTGCTTTTTTTTTTTTTTTCTGATTGTCTACTTGCTTTAGTTTTTGCCCGTGGATGACCGCACGGCTGCATCCCCTATGCTGTAAATAGTGAGGGCATTGTTTAGTTTAGGTTTGGGGGTATGGCATGTATGCCAATAAATTAGTTAATTTTAGTGCAGCTAGGCTAAAAAGGAGTGGTTGGAACTAATTAGAGTAAATTCTCACTTGAATTTTTGTAAAAAGAGGAAATTAAAAAACTGTTTAAGCTGTAGTTCAACAGACTTCATGAGGCAAATGTTAACAATTTGTGAAAAATAATTTTAATGCGTAGTAAACTTGAAATGAGAGAAGAATGTGAAGATACACCCCTGAACATTTGATGGAAGGCCATACCCAGTGAGACTTGGGCCTGAAAAAGTTTCTTTGAAGAGTGTCTTAGCAATTTTTTCTGCTCTAAGGACCGATGAGATCTAATTTTAATCACTAGAAGTTAGGCAATTCAAGTTGAAATAGCTTGACAGCATTCATGATATTGAAGACAGGAAGTAAGGCCATCCCTTGGACAATTTGAGCCTAAAATGCCCCACCTTTGAACTACCCTTGATACACACCAGTTGAGATTTTAAAATCACAATTTTTCTTTGATGGAAACTAGAAATTTTTAACCCAAATCCTTTTTGACCTATTTCAGTTCACCCTCAACTTGAGAAATCAGAAAATAAGAGAAGTGAGGTTAGAGGGGCAGTGTTCGATTTCTGGCAAAAAGAAGAAGAAAGTATACCTGAAGGCTAGTGTGATGTATAGTTGTGGCATTCAAATTTAAAAAAAAAAAAAAAAAAAACCAGAGCAAAAGGATGAGAAAGAGAAGTCACTTCATTTGAAAATCTACAAGAAGATAAGAAGTTGATCACTTCAAGTCTGAAATTCCACAAAGAAATTGAAGAGGTGCTGAAAAGAAGAAGGTTGAGCTACAGACCATCTCCTTACCTTTACTGATTTCTCAATTTGAATCCCTTTTACCCTTTCATTTTTTTACAAACCTCATCCCTAGGCCACATTACAACCCAATAAAAAGACCTTACTGATCTGAAATGAATTGAGCTGTCATGTGGAGATAAAGAATTGTTTAATCTATGGTGAAAAGAGCTAGAAAACTTTCAGGAATTAGAGCAATGCCTATGCTCATGCTTACAGTCCTATTTGAGGGCTGTAACTGCTCTTGAGCTGTGTGTAATTCTACACCCTTCCTTCTTTTGTTGTGAGTGAACAGCCCTGGTGAGACTTGGATCTGAAATCCAAATTTGATGGGGGTAGTATCAAAATAGAATTCTCAAGTGAAAGGTGAGCCATGCCTTAATTTTTAAGAGCAATGCATTGACATGAGCTGAGTGATGGTGAAAGATTGCAGCTAACTTTCAAGTTTGGAACTGACTTTTTCTGTGGAAATTCCTCTAATGAATTTAAAAGACATGGTGTGAATTTATTCTATGTACTGAAACTCTGTTTAGCAGGATGCACTACTATTAACTAACCTTATTGGAGAAGTTTGTGGGTACCGTCACTGAAAATCCTCAGGAGACTTCACTCCTCCACTAGGGATCACCTAGGGGTTTAAAAGGCTTGGTGCATATGCTAAATGCATCCGTGCTCCCTACGAAAGTGGCATTTTTAATTTTTTTTTATTCTCCTTTGCTCAGGGACTAGCAAAGCTTAGGTTTGGGGGTGTGTTAAGTGGTGAAAAATACTACTTTTCACCCTTTAACCTAACCATTGATAGACCTGTGAGCACACTAATAAGCCTCTGTCGAGTGCATTTTGTAGATAGCAAGAAAAGATGACATTGATGCAAAAAACCACTCAAGAATGCCCAAAAAGGGGCCATCTCTCAGCACAGGACAAACCCAGAAATGCACACTAGAGGGTAGCACATCACTGGACCCTTGGAGTGCGTGGCTACAGTAGGGCAAGGCGAAGGAAGTGAAAATAGATTGAAAACATCCTATCGAGTGGTCACCTGAAGACTTTGATAGGAGCTAAAAGCAAAGAAAGGAGGAATTCGTGTAGTTGAAAAGGTTTCGATAGGATCTGAAGGCAGAAGAAGGATGGATTTGTGTGGATTGAGGAGTTCGATAGGATCCAAGAACCTATCGAACAGCTGAAAGGAAGGAAGAAACCATCCTATCGAAAACTTGCTTGAGGTGTAAAGGGAACCTATCAAATGGTTTCCTGAACCTATCAAGATGAAGACGCTGGAACAAAACCTATCGAAGGGTGGTTGAGCCTTTCGATAGGAGTGAAAGCAACCCTATCGAAACAAAGGCATGCAGAGCTGAACCTATCAAAATGGTGCTCCAACCTGCCGAATACTCCAGGCCAAGGGCTGAGAATGCTGAAACTCTAAGAGAAGGCTCATTTGAACCTGTCGGAAAGCTTCTTGAACCTGTCAAAATTGTGTGTAAAACTTCTTAGAAATTTAGCTATGCACACGCTGTGACTTGGTGACTATTGCACGCAACTCGAGGCACTCGGTGACCAGCACGACGATTCCAGAAGATGCCCTAAGAAATCTTAATCGACCCACGTGCTCTAACAGAACTCTAACAAACTCTGAGGACCTTCTAAAAGGGATTTTTGGTAGAAAAAATAGAGGAGAAAGCTATATATAGAGACCCCCAATTGCAATTGGGGGGGTCGAGATTTGAGCCAAATTATGGAGATTGGAGCTTGCAGAGAAATTCTATTT
This sequence comes from Chloranthus sessilifolius, assembly GCA_021018995.1. Lineage (NCBI taxonomy): Eukaryota > Viridiplantae > Streptophyta > Magnoliopsida > Chloranthales > Chloranthaceae > Chloranthus > Chloranthus sessilifolius. The sequence goes on along the minus strand of CM037586.1, from coordinate 82,387,434 downwards.
TCCCTCCTTTAACCCAACATGGTTGGCTATTTCCCTTGGAGTAGCAAGGAGAGAGGTTAGATCTGTAATTGGGTAAGGTTAAAATTACTGTTGAGGGTTCCCAGCTGCACAGACTACAAGTTTGAGAGTATTTTCATTATAGAGTGATGTTGATTGCAATGTAAATGCTATTTTTAATGCTTTAATTAGATCTAAAGTTCCTTTGGTTTCATTTGATGATCGATCGGATTTCTGTAGAGGAGTCTGTAGATCAGCTCACCCACTTAACTGGTAGGCCTCTTGGATACCACCCGATCTCCCTAGATCTGATACTCCTGTGATTTGTTGAGTCTGTGACCTAGGAATTGCAACATCTGTAGTGGTTTTAATTATTCTAATTGATGCTTTAGCTTTGGAGGAGATCCCTAGGATGGTCTGTGACCATTAAAGTGGACAGATCATAACCTTAAGATTAGTCCAAGCTCAGGCTCCAATTGGATTCGTCTGCTGTAAATCCATGGATCAGATAAAGTCTATAGGATGGTCTGTGACCATTAAAGTGGACAGATCATAGCCTTAAGACCAGGTGGATCTTGCGATTTGGAGTGGAGCTTTCTACCTTGCAGCTGTGCTTATATCCAGTTGAGGGAATTGTGTGCTCTGAACCTCTGTAGCATGATTAATTGAATTTGATTTCAGTGAAGACCCATCTCCAAGCTACTCTTCTCTATTTTCTATTTTTTTACTCTTTTCCCCTGCAAGATCTATGTTCCCAAACTCGATCCAAGTTAGTCTATGTTCAATTTTAGCTTAGCTTAAGTGACAATCCATTTTAAACATCTCCCCTGTCTTTTAGCTAACGTAGCATTAGTTAGGGTGCCAGATCTCATACAGATATGGAGATTTATCACATTTTTAAACCAACCTCCCTGTGGACAATCTCTTACTCACCATCTTTTTAAAGCTTACTACAACAGGCCCTGATTACTTGCAGGTCTGTGTGAGTGTGTTTTGCCTAGTTTATTGGTGATTTTAGACTCTCATTTGAGGGAAGGCAAACAACAGTCATGCTAAACAAACTTTGGGATCGATGGGTTCGCCCAAAGATCACGAACCCTACTTTCAGAAAGGGCACCGGCGAATAGTCAAATGGGGCAATCAAATGCCTCGTAGGATTGGACGCAAACTGTGGAGCCTTGCGTATGTTTACTTCGCACCTATCTTTGAATGTGGGTCGATCACCCCTCTTACTTACGAAGTTGTTGCATTCAGAATGAATCTTAAACATCAAATACCTTCAAAATCATCCCGAGAAGTGAATGCCTTTCCCGACTATAGGGAGTTCGCAACTCATTCCACCTCGTTTATGCCCAGTAACGTCGCTAAATGCTTGGGGACTGATTACCTTGAGAAACGAATGTTTAGCCTGGCATCCAGGGCTTTCATTTTTTCACCATGTTACTCATTTAATGTTTAAAGTTTGTTCTGAATGCAGCAGACCCGTCAGTAATGCCTTGGGCCTCTTCGGATGTCTCTTTTCTTTGGCATTCGATCATTAATGATCGAATATCAAAGAGGGGCATCTGTAGACACCCAAATTTGGCCCAAGGCCCGATCGGAACACATTTCGAGAGAGATGAACTTTTGAGCTTTTGATGGCATGTATGAAACCCTTAAGAACCTTTCCAAACCCTTAGGAACCTTCCCGAACCCTTAGGAATCAACCCTAAGAGAGAAAGAGCTTAAAGTGAGAAGATCTTTCTCCCTTTGGTGCACCATTGTTCATACAAATTACAGAATTTAAAAACCTCATTCCATGCCTTACCTTTCCTAAAAAGCCTCTAGGTTAGGTATGGGCTATCCATTTGCCTCCCTTCTCTACCTCTTAGCTTTAAGCCTTAGGAGTTAGAACCTCATTTTCCACCATTCAAGCCTTTAAAAGCTCATCAGAGCAAGCCAACGCAAGGCTCTCCTACGGTGCTACAAGGGCCTGAGGGCTCCAACTCTCCCCTTTCTTCTCCTATCTCTTCTTTAGCTCTTCCCATCCTCCCATTTGTGTCGTTTGAATTTTCGGTAGGAACGGCGGGACACAAATAGGATTTAAGGCCTATTTGGGCAAGAGGAAGCCATTTCCTTTTCTTTTACTTTATTTTTTTATTAGCCATTAGTAGAGACCGCATTAAGTAGGTTCATCAGATGCCTAACACCTTCCCGATCGATAACCAAAGCCCATACCCAAGAGCCTTTGGTGAGAACCGAATTCAGAGTCATATTTTTAGCACTTCAGTGCTCATAAAAATGAACTAGGTTTTTCGGGACACCGAAAGCTCCGGGTGGCGACTCTATATTTTTTTGTATAGCGAGCACATCGCCGCGACGGGATGGTCACAAATCCCATGGTTGCACAGCGTTATTGTAATTGCATGTATGGTGGAGGGTGAGGGATCGATTTGTCGTGCCTTTTAGGCTGACGGAAGTTTAATTGCGCGTGGTGGTGTGCGCGCGTGATACAGATTGAGTGCTGGTGTATGTGCACGCGATTCTATTGCATGTGTACAGGAGTGCACACAATTGATCCGTGCTTTATATAAACCCAAAAAGTTTTCATTTCACCTGCGCTTTCTGGTTTTTCTCTGATTCTTTGCTCCCTGGCTTGGTGAGTGCTCTAATTTTCGTGTCTTTGCGATATCTCGCGATCCGCTCGTCCCTTTCGAGCACCATTTTTTGCGTTCTTTTTAGTTTTTCAAGCTCTTCGTCCTGAGATGGCTTTCAAAGGTAGTGACCATCTTCACCTGATTGGTTCGGACTTGCAGTTTGGGAATGACTTGGAGGGTTAGATGATTGGGCTTCCTAGCGTGGAGGGGGGAGAGGAGACTCTCATGGTCACCGAACAGGGTGCTCTTGAGATGGTTTTTAGAGAGGGTGCTCTCAAGGTTGGTGGAGGTCTTGATGCTGATGGTGTTGAGGGCACGCTGCTCCTCCTCGTGCTCTGCATCCGATTCGCATCTCGCTGGAGGATTTCTTCGCGAGGGACCAGGTAGGTGCCCTAGAGCAAGAGTTTCTCTTCTTATTTCCTAGGCATTTAGGTTATAACATAGATTTTTAGGGTTTTAAAACCCATTTATTTTATGTCAAACTCGCATCTAGTTTTAGCATGCGAGCGCATTCATGCATCATACCTGTATATAGTTTTTTTTTTTAGGTCACATCTACTTTTTCACTTTGTATTATTTCCTCATGTTTTGCGTGCCTATTGTAGATTTCTGTCATGATTATCATATATTTTATTGTTGTTCCTAGTTTTAGGTTATGCCTCGCCCATCAGCATCTGTCATTATGTTATCTTCTTTGTTTATTGTCATCGTTTGTTTATTATGTTTTTATATTCTTCTCAGTTTGTTGTTGGTTCATTAATCATTCATTATTACCATCAATCATAATTATTTTTTTTTTGTTTTTTTTGTTTGTTATTAGTTAGTTATCGTCGTTACTATTTTATTGTTGTTATCGTTATCATTATTATTATCCTTTTAGTATTATTATTATTATTGCTTTAGTATTATGCTTATTATTGTTATCATTATTATCATTATTATTATTATCACTATTTTTCCTATTGATATTCTTATTATTTATCGTTATCATTATTATTATTATTGTCATTATTTATGATTTTTATTAATATCATTGATTAGATCTAGCTATTATTAGCAACCCGTATCAACTTTGTTATTAATCCGTAGTTCTAATTTTTAATCTTATGCTCTCTCTTATCTTTTTATTTTGTCACTTCCCAGGAGCCTCCCTCACTAGCTATCAACACAGCATGGGGGGAGTCTCATGCGTGGTATCACACATTGCCTGAGTTTCAGCGGGTGCGGTTGGTGTCTTTCGGCTTTGGGCTGATCTTGGAGCTTGAACCCTTCCCAGTCGATCAGGGTCTGATTGTGGCCATATTGGAGAGGTGGAGGGAGGAGCAGCAAGCACTGCTCTTCCCAATAGGGATGTTGCTGCTGACCCCAAAGGACTGGGTCCACATTACTAGGCTTAGATTCGAGCGGGAGCCTGTGATAGGACAGATGGAGGGAGATTATTTGGTAGTGTGTGAAGAGGTGCTTGGCGGAAGGCGATGGGGTGCCACCACCAGTCTTCAGATCTTCAGACCGTGTGAGGTCTCTTTAAGGTTATGCACGCAGGGCAGGTGTGTGTCCTTTATGTTGTTAGGGCGTTTTTGTTTATGTTTTAGGTTTTACTGATGATTGGTTTTGTCTTTATGATTACAAGTCATTTGGAGGCCCTATGTGGCCGAAGAGGATGCTGAGCAGCTGGTGATATAGTTCGGCTAGCCCTTCTTTGGTGTGGACATCTGGGTCCACTGTTTCAAGAAGGTGGAGCGTATCAACCTATCACAGGTGGCACGACAGTTGGGGATCTCTTAGGGAGTCCCCTCGAAGATTCATCCACGAGTGGCAAAGAGGATGACTGGTCCCCCTGGGTGGGACTTTGAGTCGAGGATGAGGGCTCAGATTGATGATTTCAGAGTTGGGGGGACCAGAGTGACAAGGGGAACGTGATGAGGCGGACGCCCGAGAGTTCTCGAGATGGTTCTAGGAGCTCGGCGGTGGCTGACTCTTTATGCATCCCTTCCACAGGAGCGGCTCCTTTGTTGTTGGCGTGCCTGAGTCCACCTCGACACTGAGGGAGAGACTAGTTGCGTTGGAGCAGAGCCATCTTGGTCCTGGCATTAGTGGAGCGATGAACGCCCTTCAAAGGCAATGGAGCAGATGTGGAGTGCTCCTTGTCCTGATGAGGAGATGCTGAGGTCTTTGACTGCCTGGATAGCTGATGTGAGAGTGGCAGAGGACCAGATGAGGGCCTCGTTGGCAGAGACTCGTCGGGCTCTAGTGAGTTGTTGGTTTATTTCCTTTGTTGCATTATCCTTATGCATTTTGTTTTTATTAAGGGATGTGTTTGCCTTAGTTTCAATTATTTAGGATGTGTCGAAGGCTGAGCCCACCAGGTGTGGTACATTGAGCTGCTCCGGGGCAAGCAGGAGGCCACCCGGGAGGTGCATGTCAGTATGCACTCGGAGATTGAGCGGCTAGTAAGTGTTTGGTGTTTGGTGTTGGGTTAATTATTAATGTTTTTCTTTGTATTCCTAATGTGTCTGTTATTTGTTATGGTTACAGAGGGCAAAGCTTGCTGCCACTGGGGTGTCGGCTCCGACTTATGATCCAAAATCAATTGCGTCCTCCAATCGTGAGGACCTGGAGATGACTCACCTTCGAGGTGAGTTAGCTCACTGGGTGAGTATTTCGTTTGAGTTGTTTTATCATGTTTATTTATCTCGCTTGATGTTCTTTTCTAATATTACGTTGGAATGTGTTCAGTGCCAGATGGTCGAGGATCTCTAGATGAGGGAGGCCACAACCGCCTCGTTACGTCCTAAGAATCAGGTATAGTATATGCTTTAGTTTATGTGTGTATGTTGTTTGCTTGTATTGATTATCGGTTTTATCTGACGTAGTTGTTGTTCGTTGTTTATTTTTGTATTGTGTAGGTCATTCCCGACTCTGCTCCTGAGGCTCCTCCTCAGGAGTCTACCCCTCCTCCCCAGATATGTTGGGTTACTATATTTTTTATTTCTAGTTTTTACAACATTATCTGATGTATCTTTGCTTGTCTTGTAGTAGCCTACGGTGGTGCTGCCTCCTCAGTCTGCACCTATCGCGAATCCAGTGACCATCGCCACAGTTAAGCATCTTCTTTGGGAGCGGGCCGATCTGGTACATCCTCTTTTCCTTTTATAGTGTTTTCATCCTTTATTGGGTTTTCGGTTCTTAGTTATATGTTCTTATGTAGGCTTGTCAGCTCAGAGAGGCTCACTTGGAGGTTGAGAACGCACATGGCACCCCAGAGACGAGGCGACATGTCACTACTGGTGATAGGGAGCAGGATCGAGCAGAGATGCTTATTGACCTACTCATCCATCAGTTGACCCATAGGACGGAGTTGGACATCGTTCGTAAAATGGTGAGGGTTGAGATGTAGGCCACGATTGATCGCTTATAATACTGGCTAGCGAGGAGCGAGCGGGGGATGCACGGGATGGTTGGTCATCTCGTTGAGTCAGATTCTGTGGCCACCGGCTCCTAGGCTAGTCAGCCTCGCCGTATGACCCGCAAGCATGTCAGGGACTATATTCACGAGGACCCTGTTATCCATGAGTTACTTGCTAAGGGCCCTTCACGTTCGCGATCTAGGTGGTCGGTCAGTCAGGTGAGCGAGGGAGGGCCCGTTTCCGGACCTTCCCCTCCTAGGGTCCACCTACTCCGGGAGATTCGATTGAGATTTCAGTGGATCAGACTTTGGATCCGCGAGTCAATGATATCGGAGACAACAGCGACCAACCGTCCCAGAGGCAGTGTAGGGAGTAGGGCACCTCTTTTTCTTTCTTCTTTATTATATATATAGGGGTATTTCCTTGATGGGTTATGTAAAAAAAGATTCTTTTGATATATATATAGATTTTTGGGTTCAGACGTACCTCTTTCACTTTTCCTTTTACCTTCCATGCTTTAGTTGTTTACTTAGGCGCCGTCATCTGTTATTGGGACTTGAAAGCTTTTGAGTTAGCCCTGTAGCAGTTGAAGGTCACTTACATCTGCACATGAAGATAAAGCCATTAGTAGTTTTATTTCTTCCCTTGCTAATTGTCAAGGGGGGAGGCATCTCAAACCGGAGTCTGGTAATAGAAGAAGTTTCATTGTATCTCTTTTTTTTGTATCTACTTTTCATTACAAGGAAAGGAAACTTAATGAACTGGAAAAGCAAAATACTGAAAAAAAACTCTAAAATTAAAAAATGCCCCAGTGTAGGAGTGTGATAGGATAGGTATTGCGGTATCTTCGGCAGTCTTCCTCGAGTGATGACCTTGTTGTTCTGCATCCAACTATGAACAAGAAGGGGTCTTAATGTGACTCATCTTCTGAATAAAAATGCCCCAATGTTGAGTGTAATGACGCTTTCTTGGGTTTTGCGAGACTTGGGTCTACGTAGAGCTATGCGTGTGTTTGGCGAGTTAATTTCAAAGAAAATTCCTAATGATATTTTGCCGCACTAGAAGGAGAACATTTGATTATATCAGTTGTGTACCAGGCTTTTTACCTTTGTCAGTGGCCATCATATCACATAGTCTTGGTAGGAGTGAGGTAAGTGGTAGGTAGCAGGGGATTCTTGCATCAGTCATCATTCACAAGTTTTCGGCTTTATTCATGAGGATATCCTAGGAAAGTTCTGACTCATCGTCCGAAAGAAAAAATAAAAGGGTGAAAAGGGGGTAAGGCTAAGTGATGTGGGGATAGTTTCCTACTTGACAACTCTTAGAAGGGATAGGCAACAATCTTTTCCTTGGGTGGTATGGGGTGCCAAAGTTGAGCTCTCCGTCATGTTTTGGTATCATCAAAGTCTCACATTCTATGGTTAGCAGGAGTTTGTCCTCCTCCCACCACCTGACGATGATATCTAGTAGTGTAAAGACATTAGAGATGCCCTCGCAGTTTGTTTATACTTTCCTAGTAGGGTTACCAGAAATGTCCTCACAATTTACTTATGCTTCCCTTGGCTCATTGACTTGTTCACTAGTCGTATTGCTCTCACTCGGTTATGCTTCTTCTTTTTTCTCTCTTTAGTCTCTTGCTTTTGTGTCTCTCTTGAAGCATGTATATTTTGAAAGCAGCCTGCTGATGCAAGAATAGTGAGTTTTGATTAAACCTAACATCTTTATTTTATTTTAATCTCTAACATCTCCTCCAATGGTGGGGAAAGGTGTGAGAATCAGGTGTTGCCTATGCTTTTAAAAGAAGTTGGGTATTCGACTAATCCTTTCGATCAAATTGCCCAAATAAAGAGGTGGGCGATGAGTTAGAAGATTTCGAGAGATATTCTCGGAGATAATGATGTACGACTAGGGAATGACTTGGGATGACTACGAGGGTGGTATCTATTTCTGACTACGAGATACGACAGTCACGGTGCTTAACGGTAGTATTTTTTGAGGTACATGGCATTCCACGGGTTACGAAGTTCCTCCCCATCTTGGTTCACCAGCTTGTATGCATTTTTGGGGTACACGGTCGCTATAACATATGGTCCGTCCCAGTTTGGCTTCAATTTTCCTTTGGGATGAGCATGCTTAGATGGCATGATTTTCTTCAAGACTAACTACCCAATCTCAAAACTTCACTCGAGGACTTTCTTATCGTAGGCTCTAGCCACTCTCCTTTGATACATTTGTGCATGGTTAGCTGCCCTTAGATGCGTCTCATCTAGCTTTTCTAGCTGGGTGAGTAGAGCAACTCTCCTTTTGTCTATGGATAGCTGATCATCAAGTTGGACACACAGAGATGGTACTTGTATTTCGTTAGGTAAGACTTCTTTCGTCCTGTATGTGAGGAGATAAGGAGTTTGACCAGTGGTCGTGCGAATAGAAGTCCTGTAGGCCCAAAGTGCTTCGGATAGTTATTCGTGTCAGTCAGCTCCATTGCTCATCTCTACTGTTTGCTTCAGAATTTGGATTAGCATTTTGTTCATGGCCTCTGCTTGCCCATTCCCTTGAGGATAGAAAGGCAATGAGTGTTGCAAGTTAATGCCGTATCTTTTGCGCAGTCTCTTCATCTTCTCAGCGATGAATTGTGGTCCGTTGTCGGTGACAATCATTCTAGAAACTCTAAACCTTGTGATGATATTCCAAATAATAAACTTCACGAGCATCGAAGCAGTGATTTTGACGTATGATTCGGCTTCTACCCATTTGGTGTAGTATTTGGTCGTAGTGAGTATGAAGGCGTGCTTGTGCGTGTTCCTGACTATGTCTGTGAAGGGTCCGATAATGTCGAAGGCCCACATCGAGAATGGCCATGGTGAAGTGAAACCATGGGATTCAGTGGAACTGATGGTGCCTTGATAAGTGCGGTGTGCTCTTGACACTTCTTACAACATTGGACGTAGAGGCGGCAATCCCTGGTCATTGTCGGCCAGTAGTAGCCTTGTCGTATGATTTGATCTGTGAGTCTCTGTTTACTAGTGTGGGCACCACAAGAACTGGCGTGCGGTTCCCAGATGATATATTTTCCTTCGGCCATCATGACACATTGGAGCAGGACTCCTTTAGTGAAGGCTTCATTATACAAGAGCTCTCTTAGGATGCAATACCTAGCGCGTCTAATCTTTATCGTCTTTCGTTCGATCCTCATAACGTATGGGGAAATTTGTTGATATTTTAGAAAGTTTCTTATGTTGTAGTACCATGGTTGTCTATCGTCAGTTCATGACTTCTCAAATCTGAAGGTTGCGACAGTAGCCTCTTTTTTCTTAGGCCTTCCTGTAGAGAATGCTTCTTCTTGCTTCATGGTCTTTGGTAGGACTGGAAATTCTGGTTTACCTTCCATGGGACTTCATGTGCTGGCATGGTCAGTTTCTCGATGACGAAGGACTTGGTGCTTTGCCCGATTGGTATTTGTATGACTGAGTTGAGTGTAGAGAGAGTCTGCTAATTCATTCTCTAATCCATGGATGTGTGTAAAGGAAATCCTCTGGAATTTATTTATTAGGAATTGAGCAGTCTCTAAGTATGCCATCAGTCTTCTTTCTTTCATCTTCCATTCTCTGATCACTTGCGAAATCACAAGCTTGGAGTCACCAATGGTCTTCAATTTTTTGACTCCTAATGATAGCGCTGCTCGTAATCCAGGGATGAGAGCTTCGTACTCAGCGACATTATTAGTAACTAGGAAGTCGAGCTGAAAGGCCTTGGGTATAACGACCCCTTCTGGGCTTAGTAAGACTATCTCGATATCTTTTCCTTTTTAATTAAAAGCACCGTCGAAGTATAAGTTCCATGAAGTTTTACCGGGCTCTTCGTCTTATACCGATAGCAGGTCTTCATCAGGGAATTCAGTGTGTACTGGGTCGTTGCCCGAGAGTGGAAGATTTGCAAGGTAATCGACGATCGCCTGTCCTTTGATCGATTTTTGTGTGATATAGGTGATGTCAAATTTTTGTAGTAGCATATGTCATCGAGTGATCTTTTTGGATGTAGCTAGCTTTTCGAATATGTACATCAGGGGGTGCAAGTACCATTATCTTGTGAGCCCCGAAGTAGTGTCGTAGTTTCATTGAAGCCCATACTAGGGCCAAGCAAGTCTTCTCTATAGCGGGGTATTTTTACTCGTACTCAGCAATCGTCCTATTGAGGTAATAGATGGCTTCTCCTTCTTCCAGTCTTCATCATGCTGTCCCAAGATCACCCCCATCACTTTGTTATTGACTGAGACGTAGAGGATTAAGGCTCTTCTGAGGATCAGTGGTGATAATATTAGAGGATTAAGGAGGTACTTCTTGATGTTATCAAAAGCTTGCTGACACTGGTCATCCATATATACTTAGCTCCTCCTTTGAGAGTCTGTAGAAAGGGTCGCATCTGCCTAAGTTCTGGGAGATGAATCTCCTTATGAATTGTAGTCTTCCTATCAGGCCTCGTAGTTCTTTGATGTTATTGGGAGGTGGCATTTTGAGAATGGCTTTGACTTTCATCGGATCTACCTCGATTCCTCATTTGCTGACTATGAATCCTAATAATTTTTTGGAGGTTACCCCGAATACACATTTCTTTAGATTCATCTTCAGTTGATACTTCTCGAATTTTTCTAGCACCAGTCGAAGGGCTTCAGCATGTCCTGCTCGTGTTTGAGACTGTAGACACCCAAATTCGGCCCAAGGCCCGATCAATCTGTACTTCGGGAGAGATGTACCCCGGTGCTTCCGATGGCACCCCTGAACCCTTGGAAATCTATCCAGACCTTTAGGAATCACCTAAAACCCATTAGAACCATTCCCCCAACCCTTAGAGATCACCCATAAACCCTAGGATCCCTTCCCAAACTTTATTTAAATCCTTCTGAGCATTTGATGGGAGGAGAGCTATAAATTTTTATACTGACCACTGCTAAGGAGGACCCACATACCATTGGAAAGAGAACTTCTCCATCTTTCCAATGAACCAAAGATCACCCAATTTGGAGTTGTGGTTCAAAAGTTATGACCGTTTGAAGTTTCACATAAAATGACAACTTTTGCTTATGTATTACGCCCAACCAATTATTGATTAATTATATATTATATATCGCTTTGGCATTTTAAACCAAATTTGACGGCGTATATAATATATCGTCCCATAATAACAGTAACGGGCACCCATCTTCTCAGTTTCCCCCTGGTTTTCTTGATTTTTACTGTGCATAAGCTGGGCGTATGTAATATATACGCCCAGCTTAGCTATAGTATCTGTCATGAAATGCTCGAATTTCCTCCATCTGGTTTGACCTTTTGACCCTCCCCTTGGTTGAGGTGGGTGTCTTGAGGTTGGTTGCACCCCCTTTGAGCTTATTGACAACCCTTAAGTCACCCATGGTCTCACCCCATCATCCGCCATTAAAACCAGTTTCCTAAAACCCTAGGACCATGAAAACCTAGAAAACCTTAGATGGGGGATTACCTAATTGCTAAACCAATTAGCTCTTAAGTAAACCCCTAACCCACCTCTTCTCTATAAATAGAGAGGCCCCCCTCTTCCTAAAGGGTTGGATTTTTTGGTGAAAGATTAGAGAGCTCTTAAGAGAGAACCCTAGTGAGAGAAAATGCCATTTATTTTCCAGAATTCCAGCAAGCTTAGTTCATCTATTTCAATCCGTTTCCACCATTAGATCACTCCCTTTAGATAAAGTCTGTTTCCAACATTAGATCACTCCCTTTAGCTAAAGTCTAGCCTTTGGCCTCACCCTACACTTCCTATTTTATTGAATCCTAGTATTAGAACCCATTTTCATACCGTTTAAGCCATCAGAAGCATGCCAAAGCGAAGGACATCCAAGGTGCAACAAGGGCCCGTGAGCTCCGGCTCACCCCTCTCTTCCTCTACCTTCTTAGTGTCCACTCCGTCCAAGGATTCAAGCCGTTATGTCGTCGAAATTTCGGTTTAGCTCAAAGCTTGATAGGACCGCATTGCCTTCGGGTAAGGGGAAACTCCGCCCCTTTTGTTTTTATTTGTTGCCATAGATAGAGACCGCTACGTGCGGGTTGATCGGGTGCCTAAACCCTTCTTGATCGATAACCGAAGCCCCTACCCTAGAGCCTTTGGCAAAGACCGGTAAATCAGAATCATATTTAGCACTTCGGTGCTCAAAATATCGATTTGAAGGTTTCCCGGGTCACCAAAAGCTCCGGGTGGCGACTCTACATTTTATTCATAGCGAGCACATCGTCGCGACGGGTTCAAGAGGATCCATGGTCGCACAGATGGCAACTCTGCTGGGGACATCACCCTAGCGCTTCCCCTCTTGTTGGCCTTTCTTTTTTTTTGTTACTAACCATTGTTATTTTTTTCTTATTTTCTGCTATTTTTTCTATATTTTTGTTGTTTTTACTAACGTACTCACCCCTACGATTCAGTCCTTTAAGTGGCTTAGCCGATTGGCGGGCCTACGTGCGCCTTTAAATTCCTATTTTTCTGATTCTTGTCATTTAAGCCACCTTAGCCATTTGGCGGGCCCGCTCGCATTTACTTTTACATCATTTAAATTTCAGTCATTTACGAGCCTCAGCCGTTTGGCGGGCCTAGGTACGCTTTTCATTTCAGTCATCATATCTCACCATTGAACGCCGGCTCGTTGGTACGCACTGTCATCCCGACCCGATTTTGGACTTAATTTCACTCCCCTATAAAAATTTGTAATTAAAAGTGAACCAACAGTGTGGGGACATAATTGAATCTATTTTTGCATTTTTGGGTAGTTTTCGGGGGGTTTAGGCACAAATATAATTTACCCGGTTCCCAGTAAGGCGGCAGCCCTAGTGGTGATGATCCTGAAAAGAACCACCCCTTCTAGTACCTGAGAAGGCGCTTGCGCTGGAGGTATATCAGTTGGGTTGCCAATTCCGATAAAGCCATAAAACCCGCATTGGTGAGAGCGTAGACAACCCAAAATTCAGCCGTGTATCCCTAGGAAATGGAAAGGAGGGACCCGATAACATACAGCGGTCCAGGAGCATCCTCGAAACCAATTCAAAGACCCACATTAGACTTGTTCCTTTATCAAAACTTCGAGAGAAGCTGTTTTGCGGTATATAATATATCATGACAAAAATCCCAGATTTACTCGGTATATATAATATATACGCCAAAACTCCAGATTTAAGCGGTATATATAATATATCGCTGACCATCTGCCTTTTTTTGGTCAGGCGTGTATAAAACATACGCCCAGTGTATACTGGGTCACAGCAACCCGATCTGAGGCCCAATCCACTACCCCAAGTCCCCGATTAGCATTATTAGTGCCCGCAGTAGCCTCCTGCATTCTATAACACCCAACATGCCCCCGCCCGATCAAGAGAAGGCAACTTCTCATTGATCTACTCCGGGGGATCGGGTCGTTTGCGTGGATTCCCTTGCCTTCAATAGAACGAAAGGGTTCCCTTTCGCTTCTTCCGAAGTGTGTCGGATCCCGACGTGGGACCTACTAAAGGTACATAAACCACCCGAGACAGGAATTAACCCTGGGCACCAGGTCATCATTCATCTAGGTAGAGGGGAGTTAATTTCCATTTGAAAAAAAAGAAAGAGAAAAAAAATCCTCATCTTCAAAAAAATCCACCTTAAAAAAAAAAACAAAAAAACAACAAACATAAAAAATCATCTTCAAAAACCAAAAAAAATCATTTTCCAAAAACCAAAAAAAAACAATAAAAAAAAAAAAAAAAAATATATATATATATATATATATATATATATATATATATATATATTTTGGTGTGACCGTCACTACGGCAACCTCAAACCCGGCCCGTAGAAGGAGAACCAGGAAGGTATTCGGCCCTTATCCGAGGCATCGATACAACACTCGTCAGCGGATCATGTCAAGAGCCGATACATCCTCGCCGTCATCCCCATCCTATTCTCATATTTGGAGAAGACCCGATCTCTGACACCTTCACCCAAACTAGGTTCGATATCACGGGTCCATTTGGGGCACCCGTGTTCACATTCACCCCACCCCCCTCCCTCACATTCTCCCAACATACCCCCTATTCATCCCCTACTGAAACCCCTCATTTCCCAACCGACCCATACATCCCCGTCTCCCATCCATACACCCTTACCGCACCCCCATACTCCCAAAGACCCCATAGGGAGCCCCATCCCCCGCCTACTTCCCACATCCCATCCATCTCATCATCCATGACCCCTACATCCCACATCCCCTCTACCCCATCTCACATACCATTCCCTCCACATCCCAACATACCCCCCCATTTGCCCAGGTCATGCCCGACTTTTCCCAAGGTATGACCAATACCCCCCAAGCACAATCACCCATACCCCCCATACCCGGGTCATGCCCAATTTCTCCCAACCCCCTCCATCCTTAAGTGAGCCATCACCCCCCAATCTCACACCTGAATCCATGCCCTCAATCGAGGACATGAGAACGATGTACGCCCTGTGGGCGGCTTCTCGGAACCCTACATCTCAAACCCTGCATCCAAATCTCCAAAACCTCCATACCCCATTCCCTCCTAACCATGCCTAACCACCCATCGTCCATACCTCCCAAAATCCCCCACCTCAATTCCAGGCCCAAACCCACACAAATCCATGGGCCCAAGCCCAAACACCTCTAGAGCCATGGGCCCAAGCCCAAGCCCAAGCCCATCAGACCCAGGCTCAGGCCTGAAATCCTCAAGCCCATGCACCCAAGCCCAGGCCCAGGCCCAAAACTCTCAGAGTGCATGGGCCCAATCCCAAGCCCAGGCCCAAAACCCTCAAAACTCGTGGGCCCAAGACCCTCAAAACCCATGGGACCAAGCCCAAGCCCATCAGACCCATGCCCAAAATCTTCAAGGCCCATGGACCCAAGCCCATCAGGCTCAGGTCCAGGCCCAAAACCCTCAAAGCCCATGGGCCCAAGTCCAAACCCATCAGACCCAGGCCCAAATCCAAGCCCCCAGGGCCCTTGGACCCAAACCTATCAAGCCCAAGCCCAGGGCCCATGAACCCAAACCCAACTCCCTCATGGCCCATTAGCCCAAACCCAATAAGGCCCATTGGCTCAAAGTCATACTAACCCCCACACCCAGGCCCAAGGCCCATCAACCCAAGCCTTCCAAAACCATCAAGCCCAAATCCCTCAAACCCAAGGCCCATCTGCTGTTGAGAACTGGAAAATACCATTTTCCACCCCTTAACCTGGGTCTTGATAGACCTTTGAGAGAACTAAATAAGTGTTTTAAGTGTTTGTTTCACAGCTAACAATAAAGGCAGGCTTAACCCTAAAAGCAGCCTAAAAGTGCCAAAAAGTTGATGATCCATGTTGATCCGGAGGAAGAAGGAGAAGGGACAACCTCACTAGCTGTCAGAATGCCTAAACTAAAGAGGACAAAGGCCTGGTTTCAACCTGGAAAGAGGGGTGGAGCTATTCGAACAGAAGAATGCATTACAGATTGCTTTTCAAAAAGAATCTAAACTTTTTGAAAAGAATCTAAACTTTTCGAAAAGAATTTGAACTTTCCGAAAAGAATCTGAACTTTTCGAAAAGAACCTGAACTTTGCGAAAAGAACTAAAAGCTCCAGGCTTAGTTTTCGAAGAGCACCTGAACTCTTCAAAAGGATTTTTGACCTATTCGAAAAGAAGAGAACTTCTTGCAAACAACACCAGAACTGTGTAAAAAGAGCTTAAGAAGTCACAGTACCTTGCGAAAAGTTCTCCAAACTGTGCAAAATGGTATTATGAAGATTCCCAGCATCTGTAAGGGCAATTCAGTAATCTCTGCATGCGCCCCAATGCATTTAAAAGCCCAGGGACATTCTGAAAGATTCTGAGCACAAACCAAAAGCATATTCCACCCATGTGAACACCCGAAGATGAAATCACTTGGCGGGAACTTCTAGAAGCTCTAACAGATTTTTGAAGTACATAACAGAATTGATGCTTTTGTCATCTGATTGGCTGAACCAGATCAAGCAGTTCTGATTGGCCAAAACAGATCTGGATCTTGGTGCTCGACTCCTATTGGTTGATACAGATCTAACCAATTCTGATTGGTTGATACACATCTAAGCTAGACTTGGGGAAAACTATAAATAGATGAACCATTTGTCCAATTTGGGTATCCAGATTTTGAGTTTCATTTCTGTTGCCCCATTTCCAATTCAGATATCTCGTCTGAAACTTCTGTAATAACCTAGCTTTTATTTGTAAATGAGAACTATGAGATACTTCTATAATTCATGGTGAGAATTGTATTCAAGACTACAAATCCGAGAGCTGTTTATGCTGCGCTCTGTAATTGTAATGGTGAATTTGAAAAGGTTGCTATCAACAGTACGTTCTCAATCGGATTCGTGTTGAGGGTTCCCTGTGATCTCCTTATTCATTAGATTCCTTTAGATTTACTATTTTTATAGCAATTTCCCTTAATTCATTATCCCTGTGAGATGCTGCGTTTGTAACCTAATTTCTCACAGCATTTATAGTGGTGTTTTTTGTTCTGAATCAAGGATTCGGATTGAAGACTAGTGGATGATCTGTGTCCATTGAAGTGGACAGACCATAGCCATAAGTTCAACTCAATTCTAATCCTTGAGTTGGATTACTTTCTCTTGCATCTGTGCTGGTAGCCTGTTGAAGATTTGATATTATCTCATCTGCTTTACACTAATTCTCATTCTGCAATCAAGTACTAAATCGAAGTTAGATATTATTTGTCCATTCTTATTAATTTGCATCAAATTCCCCCAACTCGGATCTGGATCATTTAGTTTAATTTTTACTTTTATCATTTAGTTAATGTGACAAATTCAACCTCCCATCTTATGTGCTTTGTATATAGGATAAGAGGTCAGATTTGGTAGCTCAGATCTGAAGGTTTATCTTACATTTTAAATCAATTCCCTGTGGACGATCTTTTACTCACTTACATTTAAAACTTGCTACAATTGGCCCTGAACTTGCAGGCTAATTAAGTTCTCTCTGTGCTGATATTTCTTTATTCCATTTAGTTTTCTAAATTCAGGACAATTCATCATCTGTAAATCTATTTTTAAAATACAAATAAATCATGTACACTTAGAATCAACAACAAAAGAGAGGAAGGCAGGTTACCCAGCCAACCCTTGAACAATCCTAAAGGACAGTTCATGGTTGGAGAGGCTTCTATTTCACATGAAGAAGTAAAAGCAATCACTACTTTGAGAAGTGGAAGAGTTGTAAATAACAATGTGGATACGAAAAAGGAAAAAGAAAAAATTGAGGAAACTGCTAGAGATATGCAGCAGGAGTAGCATGATATTAGCATTGGGGGTGCTGATGTACCTCAGAAAAATTAAAAAAATGAAAAACAGAAAAATAAAAAATATTCTGATGATGATTCTAAAGCTGTAAATGAAGGACTAGTTCCTCATTTACCATTTCCCCATGCCATGAAATCTGCATCCCCTTTTGATAAAGGGAATACAAAAATAGATGAAATGATGGAGACTTTCAAGCAAGTCAAGATAAATCTATCTTTTCTTGATGCAATCAAACAAGTCCCAGCATATGCAAAATTTTTGAAAGATATTTGTACTCACAAAAGACAATCTAGGATACAGTTATCCAAAAAGGTCTTTGCTGTGGAAAGAGTTAATCAGGTTTTGTCCATTACCACACCTCCTAAACTCCAAGATCCTGGAATCCCCACAATCCCTTGCATCATTGGGGAACATACCATTGAAAAGGCTTTATTAGATTTAGGTGCTAGTGTCAACCTGCTTCCATATTCTGTATATGAGAAACTAGGTTTGGGAGAGTTAAAACCCACTCATGTGGTGTTACAACTAGCAGACAGATCTGAAAGAAAGCTAGTTGGGGTGATTGAGGATGTGTTGGTAGGGGTAGATAAGTTTTTCTACCCTGCTGATTTTCTGGTATTGGATATGGAACCTACAAAAAGTAGAACTTCCATCCCTGTGATTTTGGGGAGACCATTCCTGGCTACAGCCAATGCTTGCATTCAATGCAGGTCTGGTATTATGGATGTCTCTTTTGGAAATATGAAGGTAAAGTTAAATGTCTACAATACAGTTACCCAACCTCAGTTCGGTTTTGAGGAGTGTTTTCTTGTTAATCTGTTGGATGAATTGGTAGAGGAAACTTTACCATAGTTTTTGTAGTGTAAGGATTTAACTACATATTTTGAAAATGTCTGGAGAAATGCTGTGGAAGAGATAGCTTGTGCCTCAAAGACTATGGACGTCAGAGCTGTGCAGGTAACTCATGAAAAAAAAGCAAGGTTTTCTTCATGGAAACCTGCTGTTTTTCCCCTTCCACAAACTGCCAAGGTACCTTTGTTACCTTCTTTACTCAGCCCACCTGATGTTGAGCTGAAAAAGTTGCCCGAAAATCTGAAATATGTATTTTTAGGAGACCATAAAACATTGCCTATGATTATTTCTTCCTCCCTCACTGAGGAGCAGGAGGAAGAATTGTTGATTGTATTGAAACAGCATAAGAGGGCAATTGGCTGGACTATTACTGATTTGGGAGGAATCAGTCCAGCTGTTTGCATGCATAAAATTCATTTGGAAGAAGATGCAAAGCCTTCTAGGGAAATTGAGAGGAGGCTGAATCCTCATATGCAAGATGTGGTCATGAAGGAGGTTGTTAAATTGTTGGATGCAGGAGTCATTTACCCCATATCAGATTCAGCTTGGGTGGCACCTACACAGGTGGTACCTAAGAAATCTGGGATCACTGTTGTAACCTCAGATTCTGGTGAGCTCATTTCAACTAGACAAACAACTGGTTGGAGGGTCTGTATTGATTACAGAAAGCTAAACACAATGACCAGAAAGGATCATTTCCCTCTTCCATTCATTGATCAGATTTTAGATAAGTTAGCAGGAAAAGCTTATTACTGTTTTCTTGATGGTTACTTTGGTTACAACCAGATTCTTGTGTATGCACAAGATCAGGAAAAGACCACATTCACTTGCCCCTTTGGCACTTTTGCCTATAGGAGGATGCCCTTTGGTCTTTGTAATGCCCCTGCTACCTTTCAAAGATGTATGTACTCCATTTTCTCTGATATGATTGACCAATTTATGGAGATTTTTATGGATGACTTTTCAATATATGGAGACAGTTTGCCCAGTGTTTACATCATCTCAGTTAGGTGCTACAGAGATGTGAGGAAACTAATTTAGTGTTGAGCTAGGAGAAGAGCCATTTCATGGTCACCCAAGGCATTGTCCTTGGCCATGTTGTCTCCCACAAGGGCATTGAGGTGGACAGAACAAAAATTGATTTAATTGCACATTTGCCTCCTCCCAAAACTGTTAAACAAATCAGAAGTTTTCTGGGGCATGCTGGATTTTACAGGAGGTTCATTAAGGACTTCAGTAAAATATCCAAGTCTCTTTGTCATTTATTGTGCCAAGATGTCCCTTTTGTTTTCAACAATGAATGCTTGAAGGCATTTGAATTCTTAAAAACTTGTTTGATTTCAGCTCCAAAACTACAGTCTCCAGACTATTCACTGCCTTTTGAGCTGATGTGTGAAGCATCAGATTATGCTTTGGGAGCTGTTCTTGGGCAGAGAAAGGATAAGCTGCCTCATGTCATAGCTTATGCCAGTAGATCAATGATTGATGCACAGCTCAATTACACAACAACTGAGAAGGAGCTGCTGGCAATTGTTTTTGCTTTGGAGAAATTTAGGTCATATGTTTTGGGTTCACAAATTGTGGTGTTCACTAACCACTCAGCCCTGAAGTACCTTCTATCTAAGAAGGATACCAAACCAAGATTAATCAGGTGGATCCTCCTATTACAGGAGTTTGATTTGCAGATTAAAGAGAAAAAGGGTGTGGAGAATGTGGTGGCTGACCACTTGTCTAGAATTTTAACTGCTGAGATTGATAATCTGCCTATCAATGAATCTTTCCCTGATGAGCAACTTTTTGCTATCAGTGTACACACCCCTTGGTTTACAAATATAGTCAACTTTTTGGCTACTGGAAGGACCCCTCAACACTGGAATAAAATGGATAAAGATCTTTTCTTCTCAAAGGTTAAACATTTTATTCGGGAGGATCCTTATCTGTTCAAGATTTGTGTAGACCAAATAATTAGAAGAAGTATCCCTGAAGAAGACTTTGATAGCATACTTTCCATGTGTCATGAATAGGCCTGTGGAGGTCATTTTAGTGGAAACAAAACTGCTGCAAAGGTTTTGCAGTGTGGATTCTATTGGCCTACACTTTTTAAAGATGCACTGCAGCACTGTAAGTCTTGTCAGAACTGCCAGAGATTGGGCAGCATTTCCAAGAGAAACTCAATGCCTTTACAGCCCATTTTGGTAGTTGAATTGTTTGATATTTGGGGGATAGATTTTATGGGACCTTTTCCTCCTTCAAATGGTTGTAATTTCATCTTAGTAGCTGTGGATTATGTATCCAAATGAGTTGAAGCCATAGCCACTAAAACCAATGACCATAGAGTTGTCCTGAAATTTTTAAAGGACAACATCTTTTCCAGGTTTGGTTCTCCCAGAGCTATTATCAATGATGGGGGAAGCCATTTTTGTAATAAGCATTTTGAAGCTTTATTGAAAAAGTATTCTGTGACTCATAGAGTAGCTACTCCATATCATCCACAGACTAGTGGACAAGTGGAGATTTCCAATAGAGAAATCAAACATATACTGGAAAAGACTGTGAAGAAGGACAGAAAGGATTGGTCCTTTAAGCTGAATGATGCATTATGGGCATATAGGACAGCCTATAAAACCCCAATTGGCATGTCCCCATTCAGATTGGTCTATGGCAAAGCATGCCATTTACCAGTGGAGTTAGAATATAAGGCCTTTTGGGCTATTAAAACCTTGAACATGGATCTTACTACTGTTGGTAATCACAGGAAACTGCAGCTTGCTGAGTTGGAGGAGCTAAGAATGGATGCATACACCAATGCAAGATCTTACAAAGAAAAAGTTAAAGCTTTTTATGACAAAAATCTGTTGAGAAGAGAGTTCATAGCTGGCTCCAAGGTATGGCTATTCAACTCAAAACTTAAATTTTTTCCTGAAAAGCTGAGATCCAGATGGGAAGGGCCATATACTGTCATTCAAGCATCTCCTTCTGGGGCTGTTGAAATTATAGACCCAAGTAATGGGAGAACCTTGAAAGTAAATGGTCAGAGGCTCAAACCATGCATTGAAAATACCCTGGAGCCTGTGCTGACCATCTACCATCAAGAGCCTCCACAAATCTAATGTTAAACAACTGTATCATATGTATTTTACTTGTGTTTGTTTTGTAGTTTTTGCATAGTTTATTTCTCTCTGTTTTTAGTCATGTTTACAGTTAATTCGAGAAGTTATAATATGAGAAAAATTAATTCGCAAAGAAAAAAAATTCTTTTCAAAAAGTTTAATTTCCTTTTCGAAGACGATCTGGACCTGTAACTAATTGCTCGAAAAGAACCATTTGCTTTTCGAATAGTTGTTTCTGAAGCCATTTGCTTGTCGAAAGTTGTTTCTGAAGCCATTTGCTCTTCGAATGGTAAAAATCATTTTGAACATATTTAAACCCTTTCGAAGCAAGGGTTTCATATTCGAAAACCTTCCCAGAGTGTCCTGTTTCACAGGAAACCCATTTTCTTTCGATCCCTGCGTGCTTTTCGAGTTCAGATCCAATTTTCTTCATATTTGTTCCACGGATTAAGCTTGAAGAGTGGGAATTTTTACTTCTGATGCTGGTGGATTTAATCAAGTGATCAACGAGTTCAACCAAAACCCTCGATTTCGGTATTTTTTTGTGCATATCCTCTGTTTGTGTTTTGCAAATTTCATTTGTGTATTAGCATTCATTGTGTGAGATTCAAACAAAGTTTTAAAATGGGGAAAGCTGAAAAATCACTGGCTGCAATGTTCCCTAAGTCTTCTACTAAGAAAATTAGCAAACCCTCCGCAAAAGGAAAAGTCAAAACGTCAGCCAAAAGGAAACTGTCGATGGATAAAGCTGATATGATTGAGAAAGGGAAGAAGGTTAGACATGAGGAACCCATCCCAACAGCTGCTCCTAGTCCTGAGCCTGAGCATCCTCCTTTGCCTATGCATTTGGTACTGCCAAACCCATTCATTGAAGCTCAGAAGCTGATTTCAGAGCTTATTGTTGATGAGAACTTTTTCTCAAACAAACCTGAATGTAAGCTATCATTGAACTACATCAGGGATGCTCCACTGAGCAACATTCTAACCCCTCTTCCAGAAAAAATTTATCCAAGGATGGTGAGATTATGGTACCAAAATATGGTCAAAGTGACTGAGAAGGATGCTGATGTCCCAAAGCTTGTAATTTTCATTGATGATTGTGATTTAACAGTCACTTAAGAAGACATTGGAAATGCCTTGGGGATACCATTTCAATATGATCCTGCTGGTCCATTAGCTGCACCAGAAACAGCTTCGTTTAGAGAAATGGCTGCCCATCTAACCAAAGGCATAGTTGGAAGTGGGCAGTCCATCATGAGGAGAGACTTAGAACCCCACTGTTTGCTGATGGATTCCATTTTGAGAGGGTGTTTTTATGTCACTGGGCACAGTCAAGAAAGAAAGACACCCATTTTGGAGGCCCTTTTCCATTTTTCTAAAGGACAATTCTTCAATGCTCCTATGGTAATTTTTGAAGCCATGGCTGACATCAGTGCCAAGATGAAGAAGGAACAGAAAATAGCTGGCATACCATTTGGAAGACTGATCACAGCCATCCTAAGGGCCAAATTTGACATTGATGAGCAAGAGCCATTTGAGATTATCTCCCCTCATGTGTTTGGGAAGAGGGCTTGGACTATAAGCCAAACCATGTTGAATAAAATGGGTGAACCAGTGCAGCCATTGAACCTTTATACAGACCAGCCCGCACTGCCATTGAACTGCTATACAGAACCCACTGACTGCCCAAGAATTTGCTCTACCAGACCCTGAGGTGACCAGCTCTTTAGCTGCACCTATTTCACTTGCAGCTGACATTGAACAAGCTATCATTCCTGTGGTGACCAGCTCTTCAGCTGCACCCATTGTTGAAGAAGTCATCATCTTACCCACCTCCCCTAGCACAGCTCCTATCCCTTCACCCATTCCAGCAGTCCCATCAATCGTAATCACCATAATCCCAATTGCAGACTCTCCCTCTACACCAACCACCCCAGCCATACTCACACCACTAATTTCACCTAACAATGTCCAACACATGGCCACAGATTTTGTTGAACAATCTCCTAGCACCCCCCTTCTCCAAAGCTTCTCAGGTTCACCTCCTCATTCAACTCATACACCTAAAGTAACTCATACCCCTGAACCTGAGATATTCACTACAGAGGCCTATTCATCATTGATGGGATCTATCTTGGAGAATATTGGGCTGGAATCTGTACCTATACCTGACCCTCCTCATTTCACCCATTTGGCTACTTCCCCCTTTACAACCATTTCACCCATTGCCCCTCAACCATCTACATCAATTTTACCAGCACCCACTCTGCATACCACACCCACACCTGAATCAATTAGCCAAATCTTTACCTTTCTCCAATCCATCCAAGCCCAACTATAGATCAACACAGACAATCAATCTGTGACAAATTCCCTTCTCCAAACCTTAGCCTCCACATCCCAAACACCCACTTTAGCCACTGTACCTTCTATTTCTGACCAAGCAACTCAAACAAATCCAGAGGTAATAGTTTTAGATTCACCCATCCCCACTGTGTCTGATCATGCTACCCAATTCAAACCTGAGGCAATACCTTTGGATACACCTACACCCACCCTTAATGTCTCTGCTCAAGCCACCCAAACTGACCCTGAACTAGTGCTTGTAGATTCATCTTCCCCTTCCCCCACTGCTAGAATACATTTGGTCCCCTACCACTCCATTCCCATCCCACGTTTTCCCACTCTTAAAAGGGCTATGGAAGATAACCCTTACATCTTTCGCGATGTCCTTAAGGGGATTGCCGATTTCCACACTTACATCAAAACCCCTTTTGAAGACTAGATTCAGAAACTGGAGCTGTTTATGAAATTTGAGAGAGAGAAGATGCAAGACCTGTTGGGCCAAACCTTTCAGATGGTTAGGAGTGAACAGCACAAGGTTACCATGTTGCAAGCACAGCTTGAACAGGAAAAATTGAGGGCTACTAGACTTGAAAAATATATTGGCCTCACTAAAAAGATCAAATCTGAGGAATACACTGAGCTACAAGCCACAATCCAGGAGAAGGCTAAATCGAGTTCAGACTCCAATACTGACTCAAGTTCTGACTCTAACAGTGATTCCAGTTCTGACCCCATTGAACCAACTTATGATATAGATTTTGACCCCGGTTATTAGAATACATTGTACATGTTTGTTTTGTGGATCTGTAATATGTAATTCCTGTTTTCTGTTAACTTTTGTTAATTAGTAATTACACTGCATTTCTTTTCTTTCTTCTCTGTCATTATGATTTATGTTTGTTGTTTTTTCTTTTCTCTTTGCTTATGCACTTCTGACCAGTGAGGACCCTGCTCATCATCGGTTTGGGGGAAATGTAATAATAGATTTAGTTAAAATCAGGGCAGCTTATGATCACAGCAGAATTTTTAAAGATAAAGTAATTTCACACCTGTTGTTTTGAAAAATGAGGAAGTTAATTTTTTTTTTTTAAACTGATTTTTAGTGTAATTCCAATACTTTCATGAAGTGAATGTCAGAAAATTTTCAAAATAAAATTGATGTTTTAGTAAACCTAAAAAGAGAGAAAACGGTAATGATATACCTCAGGAATTTGATAGAAAACTACACCCAGTGAGACTTGGGCCTGAAATGTATTCTTTGGAGATATGAATTGGCAATTTTTTCTGCTCTTGGGCCTGAAATGTATTCTTTGGACTTACTATCACTAGAAGTTACACATATTCAAATTGAAATAACTTGACAGCAATCATGATATTAAGGACATGATGTAAGGCCTCTTGTTGAACAATTTGAACTTCAAAAAAGCCCCACATTTTGAAACTGCCTTTGATACACACCAGTTGAGCTTTATAAATCCAAGATTTCTTTGAAACCTCATAAACCAACCTAATCAACCTCATTTGGCCTAACCCTCACTCTGAGAATTCAGAAGGTAAAGGAAAGGAAGCTGAAGAAAGGAGAGTTGGGTAACAGTTTGGTAAAAGAAGAAGAAAAATAATTGAAGGCAATGATGTATCAACAAAAGAAATGTGGCATTCTAGTCAATGTTGCTTTGAAAAAAAAAAAAAAAAAGTCATTTCATTGGAAATTTGAAAAAAAAGAAGAAAGAGAAAAAGATGGCCACCTTGGCTCTGAAAATTCAAAGAAGAAGATGAAATTGTGCTGAAATAAAGAAGGTGTGTCTACCACCTCCTGACTGACTTCTCAATTTTGAACTCCATTCCACCTCTTTATTCTTGATAAATTTCACCCATAAGCCACATTACAACCCCAGTTAAAGTCCTTACTGATCAATGATGGATTGAGCTGTCACATGGAGATAAGGATTTGTGTAATCTATGGTGAAAAGAGCAGTAAATTCATAACTGAAAAGCAATGCCCATGCTCCTGCTTACAGTCCTATTTGAGGACTGTAACTGCTCTTGAGCTGTGTGAAATGGTACAACCCTCCTATTTGCATGATGAGTGAAAACTCTAGTGAGAGTTGAGTTTGAAATCAAATTATTTGGGGTAACATCAAAACTGAATTTTCAAATAGAAGGCAAGCTTTTCATTAATTTTTCTTGTAAAAATTTTTTTTGACACAAACTGAGTGAATGGTAAAAGGAATTACAGCAGAATTTTAGTTTTAAACTGATGTTTTCTTGAAGATCTTTTTCTGACTTGGTGATGCGGTGGGAATAACTTTGTTGAATAAAAATGCCTTTAATAGAACTGCATTGATATTAACTGATTTATTAGAGAGGTTTGTGGGTACCTTCACTGAAAACTCTCAGGAGACTTCACTCCTCCACTAGGGATCCCCTTGGGGTTTAAAAGGCATGTTGCATATGCTAAATGCAACTGTGTTCCCTACAAAAGTGGCTTTTCATTCTGTTTTTACTTTTGTCTTTGCTCAGGGACTAGCAAAGCTTAGGTTTGGGGGTGTGTTGAGAACTGGAAAATATCATTTTTCACCCCTTAACCTGGGTCTTGATAGACCTTTGAGAGAACTAAATAAGTGTTTTAAGTGTTTGTTTCACAGCTAACAATAAAGGCAGGCTTAACCCTGAAAGCAGCCTAAAAGTGCCAAAAAGATGATGATCCATGTTGATCCAGAGGAAGAAGGAGAAGGGACAACCTCACTAGCTGTCAGAATGCCCAAACTAAAGAGGACAAAGGCCTGGTTTCAACCTGGAAAGAGGGGTGGAGCTATTTGAATAGAAGAATGCATTACAGATTACTTTTCGAAAAGAATCTGAACTTTTCAAAAAGAATCTGAACTTTTTGAAAAGAACTAAAAGCTCCACGCTTAGTTTTCGAAGAGCACCTGAACTCTTCGAAAGGATTTCTGACCTATTCGAAAAGAAGAGAACTCCTTGCGAACAGCACCAGAACGGTACGAAAAGAGCTTCAGAAGTCACAGTACCTTGCAAAAAGTTCTCCAAACTGTGCGAAATGGTATTATGAAGATTCCCATCATCTGTAAGGGAAATTCAGTAATCTCTGCACGCGCCCCAATGCATTTAAAAACCCAGGGATATTTCGAAAGATTCTGACCACGAACCAAAAGCATATTCCACCCCATGTGAACACCTGAAGATGAAATCACTTGGCGGGAGCTTCTAGAAGCTCTAACAGATTTTTGAAGTACATAACAGAATTGATGCCTATGTCATCTGATTGGTTGAACCAGATCAAGCAGTTCTGATTGGCCAAAACAGATCTAGATCCTAGTGCTCGACTCCTATTGGTTGATACAGATCTAATGAATTCTGATTGGTTGATACACATCTGAGCTAGACTTGGGGAAAACTATAAATAGATGAACCATTTGCCCAATTTGGGTATCCAGATTTTGAGTTTCATTTTTGTTGCCCCATTTCCAATTCAGATATCTCGTCTGAAACTTCTGTAATAGCCTAGCTTTTATTTGTAAATGAGAACTGTGAGATACTTCTGTAATCCAAGGTGAGAATTTTATTCAAGACTACAAATCCGAGAGCTGTTTAAGCTACGCTCTGTAATTGTAATGGTGAATTTGAAAAGGTTGCTGTCAACAATACGTTCTCAATCGAATTCGTGTTGAGGGTTCCCTGTGATCTCCTTATTCATTAGATTCCTTTAGATTTACTATTTTTATAGCAATTTCCCTTAATTCATTATCCCTGTGAGATGCTGCGTTTGTAACCTAATTTCTCACAACATTTGTAGTGGTGTTTTTTGTTCTGAATCAAGGATTCGGATTGAAGACTAGTGGATGATCTGTGTCCATTGAAGTGGGTGGACCATAGCCATAAGTTCAACTCAATTCTAATCCTTGAGTTGGATTACTTTCTCTTACATCTGTGCTGGTAGCCAGATGAAGATTTGATATTATCTCATCTACTTTACACTAATTCTCATTCTGCAATCAAGTACTAAATCAAAGTTAGATATTATTTCTCCATTCTTATTAATTTGCATCAAATTCCCCCAACTCGGATCTGGATCATTTAGTTTAATTTTTACTTTTATCATTTAGTTAATGTGACAAATTCAACCTCCCATCTTATGTGCTTTGTATATAGAATAAGAGGTCAGATCTGGTAGCTCAGATCTGAAGGTTTATCTTACATTTTAAATCAATTCCCTGTGGACGATCTTTTACTCACTTACATTTAAAACTTGCTACAATTGGCCCTGATCTTGCAGGCTAATTAAGTTCTCTCTGTGCTGATATTTCTTTATTCTTTTTAGTTTTCTAAATTCAGGACAATTCATCATCTGCAAATCTATTTTTAAAACACAAATAAATCATGCACACTTAGAATCAACAACATCCGCCCACGCTCATCAAGGCCCATTCACTAACCCCATGCTCCCCCACCAGTACCCTTCATTCACCTATACCCCTTACGCCCCCATCCCGCCTCCAACAGAAAATCCAATCCATCCCGTTCCTCAAACCCACATCATTCCGCCACATCAACCACACCCCCATCACCCCCAGAATGTGCACCCAGCTCAGCACATCATTTATCCACAAACCACTCATCCATTTATCCCTTCTCATCCGCTACGAACCATATGGCCTCACCAGGTCATCCAACCCCTCACCCCCCAAGTCCAAATAGCAGAACTCGCCCCTCACCAACACCATGATCAACAGTACGAAGAGGATGAGATCCGCAATAGTGGAGGAGTTGCCAACTTCAACCCTCCCGGGCCCACCATCATCACACCTAGGGTCGAACAAAATCAGAGGGAAGCAGTCCCCGCTACAGCCTCAAAAGAACCAGAACAGTTGAAAGAACAAATAGACATAGTACAGAAGCAGCTGATGAAGATGGGAGGAGTAGAACTACATTCAACAGACTTTTCAGACTTATGTCTGTTCTCTGAAGTCCCCCTACCACAGAAATTTAAGATGCCATCATTTGATAAGTATAATGGCACTGACAACCCCATCGCCCACTTAAAATCTTACTGTGGGGATATGTGCCAGTATGGAGGAGATGAACGACTCCTCATCAAAGTATTCCAAAAGAGTCTAACGGGCCCAACTCTAAGGTGGTTCACATCCCTGAAACCATCCATGATAAAAAATTGGAAAGATCTGATACGCTTATTTCAAGAACAATATGTCCATAACATGGATATAGAGCCAAGGAAATCAGATTTGGCCCGTTTAAAGCAAAGACCTCATGAAGCTTTCAGTGCTTACTTGGGAAGGTGGAGGGCATTGGCCGCTCATGTAACTCACCAGATTCTCGATGATGAACAGATTGAATTGATAACCAAGGGAGCCCTCCCGATCATCGCAGATTTTTTAGTATATCAGCAGCAGTCTAGCCTTGCTAATTTGGTCAGAAATGCCAACCGTTGTGAAGATGCCATTAGAGAAGGCAGGCTAGGTAGAAACATGGCCAGCGGGGCCACTGGCGAAAAACTGTCGAACCAAGAATTGAAAGAAGACTAGGGACAGAGGTACAGAACATTGTTTACCCCCAGGCCAATACCAATGCTCCCCCAATACAGCTCCAGGTCACACAACCACCCCTAGCCCATTTCGAACAAGCACCAAGGCCAAACAACGAACCAAGAGCCCTGTTTACCCAGGAGCAGATGAAAGCACGATTTGAATGAGTGTTCACGCCATCATCACCCCGCCATGCCACCCCTTATACAAACCCTTCATATCCCTATCACCCCGCTCCACCCGCACCTCAGACGTCTCCCCATCCCTCCATCCCAGTCACACTCCCACCATCCCTTCATTATTTTGGCCCCAATCCAACTCCACCGCCACCCAAGCAAGAAACCCCTCACCCAATCCCCTTATCACCCGCTCCCAATCACCACTGGTCTTACCAAGCCCAGGTAATACCTGTACAAGCCCCCTCCGCACCCACAAATCCAACCTCGCCAATCCCCACCACTACCATTCCACCCCCTATTGGAGTCAACCTGGTTGGACCCGAGAAACTGGCATGTCCAACCCAATCCTCCCCAGAATCACCATACACTCCTTTCCTCATCCCGAAACCTGCCTATGACTCACATCAGGTGCCGTTAAGCTATGAATAGACAAACATGAATGCTGGTTGCAACTAAGAGGAGGCTGTTGAATTTATTACCAGGTCAGGCTGGATTTCCACACAGCCGGAAGCATCAGGGGCCGTCAGAGGAGAAGAGAAGAAGAAAAAACAGGCCGCAGGGAATCCCTTTGAAAAAATGGCCAGATAACACATATTGGAGACACAGCTCAAGAGAACACCCGCACATATTACTGTGTGGGATTTGTTAATCATGTCCCCGCTCCACTTCCAAGCCTTAATGGGAGCACTCAAGGACACACACGTCTCCACCCACGTAACTCCGGATGAAGTAGGAGAAATAATAGGGCAAGTGTTGGCCCCAAATGCCATCTCATTCACTGATGCAGACCTACCGATCGAGGGGAATGACCACTCTAAGCCCCTGAATATAACAGTGGAAGTAGGAAACTTGGTGGTGCCGTTGGTCTTAATAGACAATGGGTCGGTGCTGAACGTGTGCCCTCTAAGGACGGCAATCAAAATTGGTGCGAACCCTGACACCTTCCGGCCATCCATATCAAGCGCCAGGGGATTCGACAACACCAGAAGAGATATCATAGGAGAAGTAGACCTTGATCTGATCCTCGGGCTGCAAACCTTCACCACCCCCTTTCAGGTGATGGACATTAAGTCTACGTTCAATCTACTGTTGGGTCGGCCATGGATACATAAGCTCGGAGCAATACCATCGACTCTATACCAAAAGCTTCGATTTATTTCAGAGGGAAAGATCGTCACCATCTTGGGTGAGAGCAGAGAAGACAGGGAAAGAAGCACTCTGCATATTGAAAATTTGAAAGTGCTAAACATACCGCACACAGCAGATGACGTCGATCTCCACCGATTCGAGTATGACTTCTCGGCCGTTACACTCGGGCCAACTGAGAAAACTCCTGACAAAACTGAAGGAGGAATGGATGCAGCTGTGTTCATGCTCCACAAATGGGGCCACCAGAAAGGAAAGGGGCTGGGCCTGTGCCTTCAAGGAAGAAGAGACCCCGTCAAGGCCAAGGGGCAGCAAACCAAATTTGGCCTAGGCTACAGGCTCGATGAAGAAGTCAGAGAGGCCAAAGAGAAGATAAGGGCTGCAACAGTCGCCAGGGCCAGGGGAATCGACCTGGAAGAAGAGCCTCCCACCCGACCCCACATCCGTGAAACCTTTGTGAGCGCCGAGGTAGTGAAAATTGATCTGAATGGGGAGACGAGGGTAACCCCACATAAGCCTACTCCAATCCACCCCACCAATCCCTACATCATTCCCCCAGACTGCGAGATGGACTTAGCCGCCCTTTCCTTATTTGAGGAAGAAGTCCCCCGGTCCACTCATCACTCCAGCACCAGCCACTCTGGGCCCATCCTAACCATGGAGGACAAGGTCCCAGAGGATCCCTCTGTAAATATGCTGAGGGAGGAACTGCAAGAGCCTACCGATGCCGCTGCCAACCAAAGAGGTAAAGGCCAAGCCTTGCAGGTGAGTAACTGGGCATCCTTGCCCCAACTCCTGGGAGCCGCCAAATACTGTGAAAACGGCACCGACTCTCAAAAAAAAAACAACCTGTAAAAAGTGAGGTTAGCCTCTGGACCGCTCTGCCCTGTATATATAGAGATCCACCTCGCTAGGGGCTGACCTCCAAAAAAATGCAAAAAGCCATAAAAGTAGAAAAAATACCAATTCCATAAATATTGTCCTTTAAAATTCCCAATAAAATTAAAATTGATGTCGTGATACCCGTCCCACATGAAGCCGACCCCTTTCTTGTAGAAATACAAGAAGAGGTACGAGTCACGAGTCTGGATGAGGAAGGTCAAACCGATGAGCTTTCCAATGAGCTCCTCAAACAATTTGCCAATTTTGAGCATGGCCCTACCCCGATCATCGAAGAGATGGAGGATGTTAATTTGGGTACTAGAGAGGCCCCTAGAATAACCAAAATCGGAACATCGTTGTCCCCTGCAGAGAGGAAGGGTATGATAGACTTCCTTCGGTCATACCAGGATGTCTTCGCATGGTCGTATGAAGACATGCCTGGTTTGGATACTGATCTGGTTGAGCATGAATTGCCACTCTACGCTGATTGCAAGCCGGTTAAACAGAAGCTGAGACGTCTCCGACCTGAGTGGATGTTGAAGGTCAAGGATGAGGTCATTAAGCAATACGACGCGGGTTTCCTCATGGTATCCAAGTACCCCCAGTGGCTGGCCAATATCGTCCCCATACCGAAGAAGGACGAAAAGGTTCGAATGTGCATTGATTTCTGAAATCTCAACAAGGTGAGCCCTAAGGACGACTTTCCATTACCCCACATTGATATCTTGGTCAATAACACTGCTAAGCACGGGATGCTCTTATTCATGGACAGGTTCTCAGGCTACAATCAGATTAAGATGGCGGAGGCCGACCGAGAAAAGACGGCGTTCATCACTCCATGGGGAACCTTCTGTTATAAGGTGATGCCATTCGGGCTCAAGAACGCTGGGGCAACCTACCAGAGAGCAATGACGGCCCTATTCCACGACATGATGCACCTAGAGATTGAAGTGTACGTCGACGACATGATTGCCAAATCACCAGAAAGGGACGACCACTTGGTAAATCTTTAGAAGCTGTTCGAGAGGTTGAGAAAGCACAAGTTGCGATTGAACCCCCAGAAGTGCGCGTTCGACGCTATGTCCGGAAAACTATTGGGCTTTATTATCAGCAGGAGAGGGATTGAGGTCGATCCGACCAAGATCAAGGCCATCACGGAAATGCCACCACCGTCTATAGAGAAAGAGGTCAGAGGCATTTTAGGTAGAATCCAGTACACCAACTGGTTCATTGCACAGTTAACTCTGATATGTGCACCAATCTTCAAGCTACTGAGAAAGGACTCACCAGTTGAGTGGAATGATGACTGCCAAGCTGCATTTGATAAGATTAAAGGTTACCTCCTAAATCCTCCGGTATTGGTGTCGCCTATACCTGATAGACCCCTGATAATGTACCTGTCCACGACAGAGTTTTCCATAGGTTGTGTGTTAGGACAGCATGATGAGACAGGAAGAAGAGAGCAGGCCATCTATTACCTAAGCAAGAAGTTCACTGATTACGAGACGCGCTATTCTCATCTGGAGAAAGCATGCTTGGCATAGGTATGGGCTACTCAAAGACTTTGGCACTACCTGTTATCCCAAGCCGTTTTACTTCTAGCACGGATGGATCTGTTGAAGTACCTATTCGAGAAACCTGCTCTCACCGGTCGAACTGCAAGATGGCAACTACTCCTATCAGAATTTGACATTACCTATGTCACCCAAAAAATGATTAAGGGGCAGGCACTCGCTGATCATCTTGCTGAGAACCCTCTGCTGAACTATGAGCCTCTAAGGATCGAATTCCCTGATGATGACATTTTGTTCATGACTGACGAGGATACTGAGGAAACAAAGGAGTCCTGGGTAATGCACTTTGATGGAACATCGCATGTTGAAGGCCAAGGAGTTGGCGCCATTCTTATCTCGCCAAGAGGATCACATGTACCCATCTCAATCAAATTGAACTTTCCATGCCCCAACAATATGGCCGAGTATGAGGCCTGTACATCTGGTTTACAGGCGGCACTTGATCTGAATATAACTCACCTCAGGGTCTTTGGAGATTCACAGTTAATTATATGCCAGATCAACGGAGATTGGAAGACCAAGGATGAGAAACTGATCCCATACCATGAACAACTGGAGGATCTGATAGTCTGCTTTGAAGAGGTCACCTTCTCCTATGTACCACGAGCAAGGAATCGGTTTGCTGATGCCCTAGCTACACTGGCCTCTAGTTGAGATTCCATACGGAGTTGTGATGAAGTCGATCATGATAGAACAGAGGAACAAACCAGCTTTCTGTCACCTAATCGAGGGACCTACGGAGAGAGATGATGAACCACCCTGGTTCTCAGACATCAAGAATTTCCTTGAGATCCGAACTATCCCAAAAGGAACATCGAAGGTAGACAGACGCACCATCCAGCGATTGGCAACGAACTACGTCATCTGCGACGATATCCTGTACAGACGGTCTCACGACAATATTCTGCTCCGTTACCTAACTCGGAAAGAAGCAGGTGAGATCATGAAGGAGATCCATGAAGGAGTCTGTGGGGCACACGTCAGTGGACACATGCTTGCTAAGAAAATTCTAAGGCAAGGATACTTTTGGACCACATTGGAGACTGATTGCTGCAAACACATGCAGAAGTGCTACAAATTCCAAGAGCACTCCAGTCTAATACATGCTACAGCCATTGATCTACACAGCATGGCCACTCCTTGGCCGTTCGCCACCTGGGGTCTTGACGTCATCGACAAAATCAATCTTAAGGCTTCCAACGGACATCAGTTCATCCTCGTCGCGGTAGAGTACTTTACGAAGTGGGTAGAGGCAGCCTCCTACACGAGCATTAAGGTTAGTCATGTTGAGAAGTTCATCAAGAACAACATCATTTGCAGATTCGGCGTACCCAAAGATATCATCACTGATAATGGCACTAATTTCATCAATAGGCACATCCGGGCCTTGTGTGAGCAATTCCAGATCAAGCATCATCGATCATCCCCATACAGGCCGCAGACGAACGGAGCTGTGGAAGCAGCCAACAAAACTCTGATCCGCATCCTAGAGAAGATGGTAGTCACTTACAGAGATTGGAGTGAGCAGTTACCCTTCGCACTTTGGGCCTATAGAACGTCTATCCGTACCGCTACAGGGGCAACGCCATTCTCCCTTGTGTACGGAACCGAGGCTGTGCTACCCATTGAGGTCGAAGTACCGTCACTCCGTATCCTTTTGGAATCCCATCTACCCGAAGCCGAGAAGGAAAGAGCTCATTTTGAGCAGTTGGATTTAATTGACGAGAAGAGACTCCTAGCCTTGTGCCACACCCAAATCTATCAGAGAAGAATTGCACGTGCTTATAATAAGCGTGTCTGCAGTCGAGATCTGAAGGTAGGAGACACTGTGCTGAAGAAAATTTTCCCGTCTCTCCACGCCGATCCGAGAGGGAAGTTTAAGCCGAATTGGGAAGGACCCTACGTCGTCCGAGAGGTTTTGCCAGGATACGCCGTTCGCCTCGCCACCATGGACGGAGACCACTTTCCTGAGCCCATCAACGCTAGATACCTCCGCAGGTTCTACTCATAGGTCTTGAGACAAGGTAAGTTTTGATAAAAAGTAGATGCGTGACCGCTTAAGGACCCCATAGAAGAGGCCATCATTTCAAAGACAAGTAGCCCAAAAGAAATGTTCCCTGAAAACCTTCCCCCTTTTTGCTACACACGTCGGGCCAATAACCATTTCTTTTATATATCCCTCCCAAAATTCCAGAAAAAGAGAAAAGAGAAGAGAGGAAAAATCCAAACCAAAAAAAAAGAGAGAAGAAGAAGAAAGCAAAACCCCAAAAAAAGGGGGACCAAGAATAAAAAAGAAAAAGAGAAATGACTGGGGCATGTACCATAAAAAAGCCTTTGGAAAGAAAGAAAAGTCACCGAATCTAGAATTCACTCAAAACTTAGATCCAAATCCCCAGAAAAACCCAACCCATTTGAACCTCGGCCACATTACAACTCGGAAGAAAGCCCTCTTTAAGGTCCACAAGCGGTCATAGCATCTATCACATCAGAACAAGTTGAGTTAACAAACCACGTAGAACTTCATTCAGCCGGCTATGATGGAATTGATGTCCATGTCGCGGCCTTCTGGTTCTAGAAAAAAAGAAGAAAAAAAAGAGTTAATTTGAGTTCAAAGCAAGATGGACGTGGTGAAAAGCTGCAAGGGCGCCACGGGTAAAAACAGTGAACTCACGTGGACCAGGTGAAAACCTGAAAGGGCACCTGGGGTAAGAGAGCGAACCCATGGACGTAGTGAAAACCCGAAAGGGGGCTACGGGTAAAAACAGGGATGATGGGCATAGCGAAAACCCGTCTTGGGCGCTATGAGTAAAAATGTCAAGAAGAGAGAGATTAGGAGAAGACCTGTTCTGGCCTGCCCATTTTAGTTTGAACCCCTTGAGCCCCTTTGTCCCCTTTGATGGGCCACTCATGTTAAAATTGGATCGAATCCCGATCAAGTATGTCGTCTCTACCGCAGCGTCTGACGCATGACCAAAGGGAAAGACAGAAGACTAGACCAATCCCAGGGAAGCTGACCTTCCCATGTTTAAAGGAAAAACCTGTACCTCATGAACAGGGTTCGACCATGCTCCAAAGAAAGGGGGGACCCATTGGTTTAGCCTCGTAACTAACGACATCGCAAAAAGATCCAAAGGGAGAAAATTTCAAAAAGATAATAGCTTTTTCTTTTCCATAAAAAGCCCCACGCTGTGGAGGAGAAAATTTCAAAAAAGATAATAGATTTTCCTTTCCCATAAAAAGCCCCACACTGTGGAGGAGAAAATTTCAAAAAGATAATAGATTTTCCTTTCTCATAAAAAGCCCCACACTGTGGGAGAAAATTTCAAAAAGATAATAAATTTTCCTTTTCCATAAAAAGCCCCACACTGTGGAGGAGAAAATTTTAAAAAAGATGATAGATTTTCCTTTTCCATCAAAAGCCCTACACTATAGGAGAAAATTTTGAAAAAAGAGATAATAGATTTTCCTTTTCCATGAAAAGTTAAAAAAACAAAAAATATATGTATGTATAGATCTCATTCCATTTCTTACAATATTACGTATGGAGTGTCATGTCCCAAAAAGATAATGACATGACACACTTTCTATTTTGCTGCCTTCTTTACAAGTAAAAACCAAAAAATATATATGTATATATATAGCAAAAAACAAAAAAAAAGGAAGTAACCCAAAAAGAGATCTCTGTTATGGGGAATTCCTCCCCTCCGTCTATATGATCTATGGTATGTGCAGGAACAAGTCAAGGGCAGGGAGCACGCTTCAAAGCACTAATCTCTGCAAGAAGAGAGTCCTCGCGAGCATTTCGATCAGACATCCACCAACCATGAAGACTCTTCTGTCGTCTTTTGAAGCGCTATCAGACATGAGATTCACCAAAGCCCACCAACTCAAGAAGAATCTCACTCGGGTCGCAGCCTCGTTCGCAATCTCAGCTCTAACCCTTTCCTTCCCCAAAGCCTCAGTCAAAGCCAATTTCTCTGCAAAAAGAGACTCAATCCTGGTTCGAAGCATCGTTTCCTTACATGGCCAAGGCCATTCTCTATCACATCTGCCAAAACCGGGCTAGGGGCAGGTAATTCCTTAGATGCCAGCCAAACCTCGTAATCAGAAGAGACTACGTCCCCCTGAGTCAAGCTACACATGTGCGTCGATTGACGAGTCTCCCAGAGGACGGCTATGCGGTTAGGTCACTGAGAGAACCCCGAGAAAATATCAGAGAGCACAAAGGTGGCCTCATAGAGCATGGCACATGTTGAGTATACCCGAATTGACGAAGCACATGGGAAATAATATGTGCTACCAGTCAACCCCAAAAGTGTGATACCCTCACAATCCTGAGAGCAGACAATCGGAAAGGTGCCATCCGACCAGGGAAGTTGCCAGATCAACGCCGTATTTGACAGCCACGTGCTTAGCTCCTCGACGCTCCCAGGAGGCAATCTCGAGCAGCGGATCAGAAAGCCCTGAGCCACATCCCCTCTTATCAAGCACCATCTCGGCACAGGCCCCATGATAGCCAAATGCTCTCCTAGCCAGATCTGAACAAGGAGCGAGCTCCCGTTGAGAATCCCAACCCGGCCCGAGGCTGAAGCATCCAAGCCCCGATACATCTCAGCCAGGACCAAGTGTACCAATGAACGACCTCCCTCCAACTCAGTCAAGACATCGTAAAGCCCAAGGGAAAAGGTCTCACCCCCAGTAAAGAAGAGAACTTCCGACAACAAATAAAGGGCAAAGGTCTTTACATTGAAGGGATCTCGAATAGGTAACTTTCGAAGACTCGAGTCGCCGAAAAGTTCTCTTAGGAATTTCATCGAATACCTGGTGGGCCCTCCGGCAAAACATTTCTCATACCCACCCTTTTTTAAACCGAGAACCGTGTGGACCGCCCTTGCATACCCCGGTTTGGGCACTACTTTGGCGAGGCCTCGATGCATCTTCAAGCCAGTAATAGAGGCCAGCTCTTCCAAGGTTGGGGTCAGCTCCCTAGAACCAAATCTAAAGACATGGGCCCTATGGTCCCACGACGCCAAAGCCGCCTGCAGCAGGTTGGGCAACAGAGGAATAGCAAGGAGGGAGGAAAGGCGGGACAACCCGAGGCAATCCAGAATAGCAAGCTCGCTCTCAGCCAAGTTATCATGCCATTTTTGCAAAAAATTGGGCCCCGGGCCCAAATAGGGAAGTATACTAACCCCATCCCCCGTATGAGAATTCTGGCCGGGAAGCACGTCCATGGACGTACAAAGATGTCCTATGAAGCTCAGTCAATGTAGGGCGATGGACCCGCTTATCGAAGAGAAAAAAGAGAAGGAGAAAGAGGAGCGAAAAAGGCAAAGCCCGAGTAAACAGTGAAGCAAAGAGGGCTAGGCGCGGGTTATAGGGAACCAGTCGGGCATCAGTTATAGGAGGCGCATATAATATATACGCCCAGCCAAAAATTCAAATTTTTAGCCAGGCGTATGTATTACATACGCCAAGGCAAAATCCCAAATTTTTTTGCCTGGCGTATAAAATATATAAGCCCAGTTAAAGCCAGGGAAGTTAAGGCTCCCCCCACTTTGGTCCATTTTTGTTCCCCGAGGAGGAACGCGTTTTACTTAAGCCCACTTTTTTTTCATCTCAGGGCAGCCCATAGGCATGCATGCTTACACACCCATGGGAAGCTCTCAGATGGCGCACTACCCGTAGGTTATATACGGAGAATCACCTGCAAAATCAACCCCATCATTGGAGGGGTGCCCGCCCGTTTCAGGCCAAAAAAAAAAAAAGGGAAACCATCAAAGCAAAGGGATAACCAAATGAAACATTCATAAAAACCATAAAAATTATAAACCATCCAAAAAAAGATTGTTGCTTAAAAATTATTACATATCCCCCAATAATGCCAAGTCTAAATTGTTTCATTATTTCAAATTTTCAGAAAAAGAGCTAGTCCTGGGTAGCCCCCTTTGATTTCTTCCGACGCCGGATCGTACTTTGAAAGGTACGGGTCTCCCCCAGCTGAGTTCATGCCTGAGAAATACGGCTGAGCAGAGAACGCGACTTCTTTTCATGAGCACGCTGCAGGAGCACACCAAAGGCCATCAGGTAGAGAAACAGGCAGAAAGTAAATAAGAAAATGATTAGGTTGGGTCAGTATTCACTCACCACCTCGGTCTCCCTAAGCCCAACAATGTTACGATAATATTCGGCTTGACTCACTGCCGACTCATAATCCTGGCCAGTAAGGAAAGGAGGTGTCAGTCACACAGGCCATTAGCATAATTCAAAAGGAAAACAGAAGCGCAAGGTAACAAGGGAAGGATTACCCTAGGGATTAGCTCAGGAGGTGGAATCCGGATAGCGTCAACAGAAATGCATGCCTTCTCTGCCACATCAGCACACATATGCGACAGAAAGGCATCATCCAAGCGCCTAAAGGTCCCCTTGACCTCAGTTGGTGAGCTGCCAGAAGCACCAACACCAGAAGGGTCAGAAGGTCCCACACCAGTAGCCTCACCAGGAACAGCTGCTTCAGCTCCCTCATCTTAATCATCATCCTGTCCAAACTATAGAGAGAAACGGTCTTTGTTCAAAAGCAAGGAAATTGAGGCAACCATATGGAAGGCTGCTAATAGGAGGAAAGAGCATTACCTGGGATCGTGGACCACCAAAAGCTAAAAAGTTGGCACTAGGCACGAATCGGGGCAGCAGGGAATGATAAGGCAGAGACTCATACCACATCTGGTATTCCCCAGGAAAGAGGAGATCATCAATGGGGACCCCATGGTGGAGAAAGCGAGCAGTGAGCATCTCAATAGAACCCTCGGGGCTAGTACATCATCAGGAGGAGCCTGAGGCACGGCAAAAAGAGGCCGATACAGATGAACCACCCTCTCTCCTAGGTAATAGGCCCTAGCCCAGGACCCATAGAAGAAAACAATGTGTCGATCTAACAAGAGGCGAGATGGGCCCACTGCGGCCAAGTTCCAGAAGGGGGATCCGACATAGGGATCAAGTATGACCTGCTCGACAAAAAAGGAGGAAAAATTCATACATTCAGTCAGAACCTGCTAGCATAAAAGAGCCATCAAATTTGCAAAGAGAGAAAGTGTTATACCTGCTCTGGGATCAGCAGATCGAACTGAGAGCGCAACCCTAACTCCAAGTTCTTCATACCTACGTCCGGGCGGCGGTTCGCATGCCAATTGCTCATGAGGGGAAACGTGGGAACTTCCGAGAAAAGCAGAGGGCGACCAGGTTGGAAATGCAAATACCCCCATACCTGAGAGAGCAAGCAGATAAAATAAATATGCAAAAAAGAAGGGGGAATGAACTGGGACCAAAGGATAAATTACCTCAAGAGCGGCTAGAATCCCCAAGAACAACTCGCACCAAGCTAGACATGAGCACCGCGTAGCCAGCACCTCCCCAATCGAACCGATGCACGGTGTCCCAGGTCACCATAAGGCTGAGTAAGGACAACGAGACCCGCCCTCCGTTGGTGTTGGAGAGGAGAGTCTTGCCCAGGAGGAACAGCAGAGAAATGCAATCCAGCATCAGCGCACACTCTGGCTCAAGGTAAATAGCCACATCAGGCTGGCCCAGGTCCACTAACTCGTGAGGCTCGAACAAACCAACCAGCCAAGATAGCTTGACTTCGGAGCCACGAACATTCCCGGAGGTCGGGTAGGCCCCAATCAGTCGAGTCACCTCCTCCCTATCAGGTGTACGGGCAGGTATCACTAGCACTCCTCCAACACGAACACCAGTGATCATGGACCAGTCGGCGGGCGTGAGGGTCATCTCGGTCATAGCCATGTGAAATGTCATGGTCTCGGGGCGGAAGCGCTCTATCAAGGCCTTCAAATAGGCCGTGTCAGCCTTCACAGCGGGGCACGAAATGAAGTCCCCAAAACCAGCTTGGGCGAGCAGATCCTTCACCACCTGGGGGAGATAAAGTACGAGGCGCTGAAGGTCAAACCAACCACCCTGGAACATAATGTGTGGTAGGGGGCTGCAAACAAAAGACATCAGTCAAATAAGGGAAAAGTGGTATATCGAAGGCATTAAAGGAAAACAAAAGAAAAAAGGGGCTCGTCTGTTTACCTGACCAGCGATCCCAAAGTTGGACATGTGAGTATGCTGATAGTGCAAGAGGCCAGTACAAGCGGCCTCACCTTGCATTTCGTACCAAGGCTGAGATGAGCACTGTGAAACAATGAACTGTTCCCCGTGAGGACCATAGGCCATCTCTGGCCCCCCCTGGGGATCCTACTCTTCATGGTCAGACATTTGGAAATGAGGAACACATCAATATAATAAAAGGCTGCTAAAAAAAATAAGAAGAAAAAGGGGGAATAACAAAAAAATGCACTAATTCGTCATTAAAAAAAAAGTAAAAAGAGGAATGGAAAAAATGAATAGGAGGAAAATGCACTACAAAAAAAAGAAAGAACATCAAGTACCCCAAAAATATATATATATACAATAATAACAAAAAAAGAGAGAAATGCAAAAAAAAACAATAACACATACGCACCGATCCACCAAAAAAAACAAACAACAAAACCAAAAAGGAGGCATCACATATACCAAAATATACAAAAAAGAGAGGAAAGAGCATCACATGTACGAAAAATGAAAAGAAAACAAGAAGGGCATCACATATACAAAAAAAAACAAAAAAAAAAAAAACAAAACAAAAGCAAAAAAAAGAGAAAAGAGAGGGCATCACATAAAAGAAAAAAGAGAGGGGCATCACATATAAAAAAAAAAAACACAAACATATACAAAAAAAAAAAAAAAAAAAAAATCTAAAATATGCATCACCTAATAACACAAAAAAAAAGAAAGAAAAGAGAAAAAAAAAGAAGAGAAAAAAAAGAAAAAAGAGCAACAAAAAAGGGGAAAGCATATATACCAAAAAAAAAAACAACAACAGCAAACAACAAAAAGGAAGAAGGAACCTCCATAAAAAAATATATAAACAAAAAAACAAGCAACAACATAAAAAATTCCAAGGAAAGATCAATTACCTTCAACGGGAGAAGAAATAGATCCAATCGGTGGAGGATAAACGTCTCTTGATCCGCACACGTAACTCCCGGTAATAGAACCCAAGGAAAATCCAATCCTAAAACCCTAAGGGGCTGTCTCGAACTTGAGAAAGAAGGAGGGAGGAAGATGGAGTTTGAAAGCTCTGCAGTTTTAAAAGCGCCAATTTTGGTCAAAGGTATATAATATATATGCCGACCATTTTTACATTGATTGGTTAGCGTATATATTATATACGCCGACCGAAAATGGCGATTTTAAACGCCTGCCATTTTTCGACTTTTGAGGCGACGACCCCCTTGCATGCTATGAATGAATCACGTCCCCTTAGAAGCCGCGTCTGCGTCAAGAGAGATGGTGCACGCATCCCCAAACGGCCCTTCGAGCTCTCTTCGACTGGCCCAAAGGAACCGTGCCACAATAAATGAATCTAGATTTGTAACCACCCGCCAAATGCTCCATGAAATCATTAGATCCAAAATAAAAAAAATAAAAAAAGAAGAAAGAGAATTGCTGAAAATGACACTAGTTCTCAAAAGAGCGTCGTAATGACCATTTGCGCCACTTCGAGAACCGTGTTAAATCAATTCAGAATGATCGGGTTCACCCGAAAGTTCTCGAACCCCATTTTATACAAGGACACCCAATACCTGATCCGGCAGGCAAATGAACTTCATCCATCACCGGTCACTCCTGGGAGCATATACGTAGCCCAAGATCTTCCCTAGCAGAAGTTGAGACCTGATCCGGCAGGCAAACCAGGGACCTATCACCGGAATGCACACGTCCTTAAGGTATATTAACATGGCAAGGTGACCTGCCTAAGGATACATGCAAAAGTAAAAATAGTTTGAGCATGCTCAAAATCTCGAACTAACATGTGCAAAAAAAGAGAGAAGAAAAAAAAACAAAAAGGAGAAGGTTCGGAATAACAACCTGTTTGTTAAGTAGATAAAATCCTGAGTAGGTTGACCCCACCTTCCATGTTTTGGTTCTGACCATCCACCCTTTGATCCATGATTGACCAAGGGTGCACCCGACTTCAGACCATTCGAAAAGTCTATTGTCAGTTGAAACTGATCCGTCAAAAATGAAATTACCACCAACCAAACTATGTGCAAACATAAAGACCGAATGGCTCATTCCCTTTTATTTCCTTTTACACAGGCTTAAAACCTGTATAGGCACAGTGTCCCTGTTGAATGTATGCACTTGCGTCTGGGTATCCGCAGGATGGTCGTTTGTCCTTGTAAATTGTACCTTAGGGTCGAGACTTCCGTTCGCGCCTATTTGCTGCTTATCACCCCTGATGGGTGTCAGTCTGCGCATAGTTAGTAAGATGTGATTTCATTAGGGACGGAGGCTAGAATTGACCATCTCTTTCGATGGATGTTTGGTTCTAGCCCGATCCTTTTTAGCTTTGTCTCGAGTTAAGGCATTCCGGTTCATGTGAATTAGGAGCACCCCGCCACCAGAACGAGCACATCCCCAAGGTGTACCCATCCTCAGTAGCGCGCACACATTCTTAAAGCGTATCAACTGACATTTGATCCGCTCAAAGAGTTGTGGAAGAATAAAATTTCCAGAGGTCCTTGAGCTTCGCTTAGAGGCCTCAAAACAAAAGAAAATTAAAAAAAAAACAAAAACAAAAAAAAACAACACAAAAAATTACTCTGAAAATGGGCATGCATTCTCAAGAAGTGTTGCGACATCAATATTCGCTCCACTCGGGTAAATCATGCTAAAGAAACCTCGAGGTTGATGGATTTGCCCAGAAACTTTGAGACTTACCTAGGTAAGGGCACTCGTGGCCAATCCAATGGAGCTGTCAATACCCCATAGGATTGGACACATTGTTTAGGCCTTCGCTTTGTGTGCTTTGCATCAATTCCGAAGCATAGATCGATCATCCCGTTTCATGGAGCTGTCTGGTTCAGATTAATACTCAACATCACAAATCTATAATTTCCCTCAGGAAGTGGACGATATCCCGGCTAGCAGGCTTACACTTTTTGTGATCATCACAGTT
Organism: Chloranthus sessilifolius; assembly: GCA_021018995.1. NCBI lineage: Eukaryota > Viridiplantae > Streptophyta > Magnoliopsida > Chloranthales > Chloranthaceae > Chloranthus > Chloranthus sessilifolius. Next base: position 82,343,333 of record CM037586.1, on the reverse strand, counting down.
ATGCCCAGTAATGTCGCAATGTGCTTGGGGACTGTTAGCTTTGAGGTACGCACAATATCCCGAAATGAGAGGGCTTACGTACACTCACCATAACCATGAATGTTTGAGAATTGAGTTGAACCAGGCAGACCCATCAAACGTGCCTTGGACCTCCTCGGATGTCTCTTGTCTTTGGCATCCAATCATTAGTGATCGAATACCAAAGAGGGGCATCTGTAGACACCCAAATTCTGCCCAAGGCCCGATCAATCTGTACTTCGGGAGAGGTGTACCCCGGTGCTTCTGATGGCACCCCTAAACCCTTGGAAATCTATCTAGACCTTTAGGAATCACCTAAAACCCATTATAACCATTCCCCCAACCCTTAGAGATCACCCATAAACCCTAGGATCCCTTCCCAAACTCAATTTTAACCCTTCTGAGCATTTGATGGGAGGAGAGCTATAAATTTTTATACTGACCGCTGTTGAGGATGAGCCACATACCATTAGAAAGAGAACTTCTCCAGCTTTCCAGCGAGCCAAAGATCACCCAATTTGGAGTTGTGGTACAAAAGTTATGACCGTTTGAAGTTTCATATAAAATGACAACTTTTGCTCAGACGTATGTATTACATACGCCTAGCCAATTTGGCCCCAGATGAGTCAGGCGTATATATTATATACGCCTGGCATTTTTGGGCCAAATTTGGCTGGGTGTATATAATATATACACCCAGCATAGGTGGCCAACAGCCCGGGCACCCATCTTCTCAGTTTCCCCCTGGTTTTCTTGATTTTTACTGTGCATAAGCTGGGCGTATGTAATATATACGCCCAGCTTAGCTACAGTATCTGTCATGAAATGCTCGAATTTCCTCTATCTGGTTTGACCCTTTGACCCTCCCCTTGGTTGAGGTGGGTGTCTTGAGGTTGGTTGCACCCCTTTTGAGCTTATTGGCAACCCTTAAGTCACCCATGGTCTCACCCCATCATCCGCCATTAAAACCAGTTTCCCAAAACCCTAGGACCTTGAAAACCTAGAAAACCATAGATGGGGGATTACCTAATTGCTAAACCAATTAGCTCTTAAGTAAACCCCCGGCCCACCTCTTCTCTATAAATAGAGAGGCCATCCTCTTCCCAAAGGGTGGGATTTTTTGGTGAAAGATTAGAGAGCTCTTAAGAGAGAACCCTAGTGAGAGAAAATGCCATTTATTTTCCAGAATTCCAGCAAGCTTAGCTCATCTTTCTCAATCCGTTTCCACCATTAGATCACTCCCTTTAGCTAAAGTCTAGCATTTGGCCTCACCCTACACTTCCTATTTTATTGAATCCTAGCATTAGAACCCATTTCCATACCGTTTAAGCCATCGGAAGCACGCCAAAGCGAAGGACTTCCACGGTGCAACAAGGGCCCGCGAGCTCCAGCTCACCCCTCTCTTCCTCTACCTTCTTGGTGTCTCCTCCATCCAAGGATTCAAGCCGTTACGCCGCCAAAATTTTGGTTTGGCTCAAAGCTTGATAGGACTACATTGCCTTCGGGCAAGGGGAAACTCCGCCCCTTTTATTTTTATTTTTGGCCATAGATAGAGACGGCTACATGCGGGTTGATCGGGTGCCTAAACCCTTCCCGATCAATAACTGAAGCCCCTACCTTAGAGCCTTTGGCAAAGACCGGTAAATCAGAGTCATATTTAGCACTTCGGTGCTCAAAATATCGATTTGAAGGTTTCCCGGGTCACAAAAAGCTCCGGGTGGCGACTCTACATTTCATTCGTAGCGAGCGCATCGTCGCGACGGGTTCGAGAGGATCCATGGTCGCACAGAGACTTCACAAATATATCATCGACGTAGACTTCTACACACTTATGCATCATGTCGTGAAATATAGCTATCATGGCACATTGATACATGGCTCCTGTGTTCTTGAGGCTGAAGGGCATGATGATGTAGCAGTAGGTTTCTCATGGCGTGATGAACGAAGTCTTCTCTTAGTAAAATTCTGCTAACTTGATCTGGTTGTATCCGAAGAAGCCATCCATGAAGGATAACATCTCATGTTCGATAGTGTTGTCAACCAGAGTGTCGATGTTTGGGAGTGAAAAGTCATCTTTTAGGCATGCCTAGTTGAGATTTTGAAAGTCGATGCATACCTGTACTCTGCTATCCTTCTTAGCGACAGGTATTATATTGGCAACCCACTTAGGGTAGAGGACAACTCAGATGAATTTTGCCTTGTGTAACTGATTGATATCCTCTTTGATTTGTAGTGTTATTTGCGGGTGCATTCTTCTCTGCTTCTGCTTGACAGGTTTCACATCGGGTTCCATGACCAAACGATGTTCTACTAAGCTAGGGTTCAAACTAGGCATGTCTTCGTAAGACAATGCGAAGGAGCTAAGGTGATCTTGAAGGACTTGGATAATCTGTTATTGTTCCTTGGGGCTAAGCATTGCACTAATCAGTAGCTTCTTAGGCTTATCCTCGGTGCTGTAGTTGATTTCTTCAATGGGTTCCGCAATGGCTTGAGTTTGCTCGTCGAAGCATTTGATGACCCATTGGAAGTCCTTTGTTTCCTCAGTAATTGGTCCTTCTCCTTCATCATCGGTTAGTTCATAAACTGTAAGATTACTACACTGGGGGGCTAGTTTCATGAGAGGTGACCCTTCATTGGTGCAATTGATAACTGCGACATCTTTGGTGAGGTGCAAATCAAGGCTATGCATCCTCCTCTCAAAGTCGTAGAGTATCTTGTTGGGTATGATGACTGGATTGTTGTTCTGTTGAGATGTTCTGTGCTTTTACAAGGGTACAATAGCAAGGTTACGTCGAGCGAGATCAAAGTGTGATTCTATGGTGTCGAAAGTAGTGGCACGACTTTGTGCGAGTGTATGGGTTGATTCTTCCTTGACTTCATCAATGTAACCATTACCCGTATCCTTGAGAGAAAAGTCTCTTTGTTGGTTGCTAAGTAAGTCTGGGAGGAAGGGGTACCTCTCTTTTATGAAGTTTTCTAATTTTTTTGGATTTTCTATTTTTAGATTTTAGGGGTTTTGGGGTTTTCTATTTTTTTATATTTTTGATAATAGATAGGATACAGGGTCGATTTCCTGGAGAGGAATCGACAGTGGTGCTTCTCTCAGTTGAGGAAGCGTGACGACGGATGGAGCCGTTCATGCGAGCCTTCGGATGATGTGGATTCATTTTGAATTTGACATTTTTTTTTGTAGTCTTCCTCTAGTGTGATCTTCTGGATGAGCGATGAAGGCGACAATCCGATTGATGATCCTGCTTCTTCTATCGTGTAGATTGCCTCTTCTTCAAAGAAGGTTTGAAGGTTATAATCGTCTAGGTCTTCCTCCTCAGAATCAGGGAAGCTGGGTTGGTGATGTTCTACTTATGGTATGGGTCAGTCTTCGAGTGACTCCAGTGTCTTTGATGGTAGAGAACACTCTGCAAGGAGGGTTGCTTCGGCGCAGGATGCATGGGTCTTCCCAGGAGCATTCCTAATTAGGTAGAGGTATGACAGAGCCCTCTCCTCCGTCAGTTGTTCATCAAATCTCGTCTAGGATAGCTCTCTCGCATCGTCTTAGCATAAACGTGCACAAGTTATAGCGAGGTGGCTCTGGGTAGGAACATTGGCGTGGGCATTCCCAATTCTCAAGTATGTGTCAGTAGTCGAAATCACCATCGGAGCCTGAATCCTCATTTTGGGAGTGGTTGCCTTCCCCGCATAATTTTAGACAGTCCACTCTCAGATGGTCTTCTAATTCCATAGCAGGAAGATTCAACCAATAGTCTTCATCATCGATTGATGGCGACTGCCCGTTATCTGAGCTTGTGGGCTCTTCTCTTTGGGATTCGTGGTATGTCAGGATGAAGGCACATACCCGACAGCGAGGTTGGTATGGTTGAGTTATGCATGGATATCCCCATGTGCACTCCCACCTTGAGAGTATCTACTCAGAATCTGTGTCGCCGTTAGGGTTAAAATCTTTGTGTTGGAGTTCGTCCTCATCTTTGAATCTCCTTCAGAGGTCCTCGCCTAGTTGTTCTTCCATCTCGAGAGTGGGGAGATCTAAATAGTAATCATCGTCATCACTGGGTGGTGGATACCATTCTTCCTCTAGGGATCTCTAGAATATTTGAAGTTGGAGTAATTTTGGAGATTGAGGAGTGTCTAGCACCAGTTCTTCTTTGACCTCTAGTGTTGCAATGTGGAAGTCCTCTTCGTCGATTTACTCCCATTCTTCTATAAGTGGCTCGTGACTTGGGCAACCCTAGTTTTCTTTGTGAGGAGTTTCCTCAACTTTAAATAGTGGGCTAACTCCTTCAAGTGCTCGATTGGATTTTTCATTTTGATATAAGTTCGTGAGGTCTACGAAGGCTTCATCCATTTGCTCGATCTCCATGAGTTGGGGTTTGGTGAGGGGTTCCTCTCTCTTCGATACATCGGCCTTCTCAGTAGTTCCGTACACAAAATGGTCATATAGCAAACACTTGGGTGAGGTTAGCAAGAGGTCAGCCTATTTATTGTCTAGCTGGTAGCCTAATCCGGTGAGCTTGCGAACCTTCTTGGGGACCACAGGGCCTATTCTTCCTTGGCTATTTTTGCCAAATCCTGTGTGCGGTGTGTATCCTAGTTGTTACATGATGTCCCACCCTTTCGTTGCGGTCGGGTTTATATCATATAATCGCGTGAGGTCAGATCCTGTCGCTCTCTTTGTCAGTCTTCGTTGACGTGTTGGGAGATACCCCGGGTGTCTGACTTTCGCTATCAATGTGTCATCAGGAGTTTTTGCTTTCTTGATGTGTCTGGTGGATAGTACTGAATCGTGAGCTATTACAATGCTTGCCACGTAATCAGTATACATTTCCTCGAAGGGTGTGTCAGCATACACTCTGAAGATAGAGTCCTCGTGGGGGAACTTAACACATTGGTGATACGTGGACTCAATGGCCTTCATGAATTCTAACCATTTTCTCCTTAAGATTAAATTGTAAGTACTAGAAGAATCGAAGACATGGAATGTGACATCCTTGGTCACTGGCCCGAGGTGGACATAAAGCTTGATAGTTCCCTTGACGAAGTGCCGTGAGCCATCATATGCGATAAGGGACAACAATGATGGTCGCACATCCTGTTCTGTGTATTCAAGGGTCTTGAGCATCGTCATTGGGCAGATATTTAGGTCCGCTCTTGTGTCGACCAAAGCGTGAGGTACTGAGAAACCTCTGATTATCACAGCTAAATATATAGGGGCTGAACTCCCCCATAACGATTCCGTAGGCATATCGGCATCCGTGAAGGTGAGCGTTGGGGGTTTCTCAATGACCGAAGTGATCTCATGCAGTTCGTCCAAAGTGGTGTTCTTGTTTACTCGAGTTTTCGCTAATGCCTCCATTAATAGTCGGTGGTGTTCCGGCAATTTCTTGATGAGTTATAATGTCGATATCTATGTCGGGACTTTCTCAAGGTGTCGTAGTAGATCATACTCCTGACCTAACTTAAATGTTGGCTCTTTGCCGGGTTTATGGGCTTTTTTGCGTTCAGCTGAGGTGGCTGAGGTGTCGGCGCTGGGGCTAGAGGTGGAGGAATCTGAGTTCGTGCTAACCTTCGGTCATGTAGAACTTGTCCTAACTTTCCTCTCAATTTTGACTTTTAAAAGATTTGATTCAGGATATTACTATTTCACACAAAGTTATAGACCTCGTTGTCCTCTTTTCAACTCCATAAGAATCCGAGTTCGAAGTGAAAATTTATGGCCAAAATACCGAGGCAGTGTCAGGACCTGGCTCTAATTCGCTCGAGCGATTTCCAAAATCGCTCGAGTGAGTTTGACCCAAAACGTTTTTGCCTAAATTCCAAGGAAAATTTGCTCGAGTGAATTTTCTCAAGTCTTTTTCCTAAAGGTAACTCGCTCAAGCGATTCTAAGCGATTAAGCGTGCAAATGGGCTTCTTATTCTTCAATCCAAAACACCTAAAACCATTCCATGCACTCCCAATCATCCACACATCGAATCTAAAACTATTCCACACTGTCAAAGCTTAAGTCTTACCTTTTTAGGTCGTGCATAGGCCGCCGATGTCGCGAGAGATTGACACCTAAACTCCTTGCCCTTATGATGACTAGATTCTCCTTATCCGAGCTTGAATTTCTCAAATCCTTGCATGAAATCCAAATGCACACACCATATCAACTCTAAATCTTATGAATCATCCCATGATCTACGTATGCACGCAAAGGGTCTTGAAAATTACTTTCCTAAATCGTGCATGCGAAGCCTGTGATTATCAAAATTAGAAGAAAACCGAAGTCTACGCTCCTGTTTATCTAACGATCATTCTTTCATCTTCTTCGATCTTAACAATGTCGAACTCAAGGGATCAGTGCAGTATAAAAATGGGATAAAAGGGGTTTGAGATGGCGAGATCAATGGCAATGATCTCACCAAAAAGGAAAAATGAGGAGAGAAAGGTTTGAGAAATGAGATCAAAGGATCTCAAGGAAGAAGGAAGAAGAGGGTGAAGAGGGTGGAGCTCAGTTCTCTTCCTCGTAGCCTCTCTCTCTCAGTCAAACCCACTTCTCTCAGCTCTCTCTCTCTCTCCCTCAAATGGAAAAACACAAATGAGGCTAAGTCTTGGTGGGTTTTGCTTTTACGTTTGAGGGGGCTGGTACCATGTTGAGCCCATACACTGAGAATCGGTGTATATGCTCTCATCAATGGTCCAAAAATGAATTCTAAAATACACTTAACACATTAGATCCCTAGACCTCTTATTTGCTAACCGAGTTCCTGACCGCTGCACCACTACGTGGCCTGCGTACTCACTTACACCACTATTTATACGAAATCCTAAAACGTCAAGAAGTGTGTCGTACACCTCACCCGGCACACACATGAAATCGGGTGGGTAGGGTGAGGGCTTGGTCAGTGTGTTGGGCACTGCATCAATAGGTGTAGTGTACATCTATACATATAGACATATATTAGTTCAAGTTATTGGGCTTGGGTTAGGTTCGTGCCTAGGGTGCACATGATCGCCCTTGATCACGCACACATTGTCCTTCTCATTTCAAATTCTTAATTAATAATAACTAAATAAGCTCATGTGTTTTAACTATAGTTCTTGCGAGAGTGAGCTCGGGTCTTGTCCGATCTCAGGGTTCGAGTCGTGTGCAATACACACTTCTCATACGGGTTCGAGCTTCATTTTAAAGCTCGAGTTAGGAATTGGTTTTTCATATTTGGGTATTGGGTGTGTTTACCCAATCAAGGTGGATGGGCCAGAGGTCCTATCATAGTCATCAGAAGTTTGACCAAGGTCGATCAGGTCAAAGCAGTCGTATCATCGTCAAAGGTCAACGATTCAACGTTAGCAAAAATTGAGGCTGTTATATTCTACCCCCCTTAAAAGAATTTTCGTCCTTAAAAATTGACGTATCTTATTCAAAGAGGTGAGGACACTTGGTAGTCCTAGAAAGAGTAGTCATATTCTCTTCAAGAGTCAACGACTCATCATCAACAAAAATCAGGGTCATTACATTCTCCCCTCCTTATAAGATTTTTCGTCCTCAAAAATTCGATGATATGGTGTACTGCGTGACATTTGAGTCGGAGGATAGCGGGTCAATTATCACGATGGCATTTATTTGCAGACATATTCTCACACTACAGAGCCATAAGTGAGATAAGGTATGACAGTGTAAAACTTAATTTCATATTCAGTTGGTGTAACACTTGTCTAACATCCCCGAATTTTGGGCATTGAATAGTGTCTTCGGGATGCGTGCCCGACTAGTCGTAGGTTTGACCAAGTGATAGTCAACACGATGACTAGGGTTAAAGTAATCTTGATGTGAATGAATATGTATGCATGGTGCTAGAGCTAATTTAGAAATCACATACACATGTCTGGGATGTATGTGCTTAACACCAAAGCTGAAGAAGAGTTTAAGAGGTTAGATAACTAAAAGAGAAGTCATTTCTCTTTGGATGGTCGGTTGGTAGAGGGTTAAGAAGAGAGAGAGTAAGAGGTGGAGTAAATGCTAGAGGAGTTGAGTGGATTGCGAATTAAAGAAGGGCTTGAGAAATTACTCCGGATTCGACGCATAGAAGTTCATTGGAGTCGGAGCTAGAAGCCCTAGCCTTTGAGCCAAACCATTGAATCAACCAAGGGTTGATTTGAGGTGAGTTTTTATGGGATTTTAATGAATGTATTATTGTACATTAACTCTAGGATAGCTTGATAAAATGTTGAATTAAAAATGTAGAAAAGAAAGGGAAATAGAAAAGGAAGGAAGCAGGAAGAAATGCCCGCAAAGGGTTGCATTTATGACCAAATCGATTGATCGATTTGGAAAATCGATTAATCAATTTTGGCCTGGAAGTTAGCTGGGAAAAGATGCTCGAAACCGATTGATCGATTTGAAATCGATCAATCAATTTGGGGAGTTCAATTAATCGATTTAAAATCGATTAATCGTCTGAGCATCCCCAGTGGCTGAAAAAATAGAGCTTGGGAAAACCGATTGATCGATTTGAGAAATCGATCAATCGATTTAGGAATTTCAATTAATCGATTTGGGATCGATTAATCGATTTTGGGAATTTGATTGATCGATTTTGGAGATCGATCAATCAACTTAGACAATTTCTGTTGGCTTTTGTTTTGGACTTTGGGAATTTAAGAGGGTCTTGTACCTTCTTTATTGCATCTTTCTTGATGGTGTGCTTATGCCATGGTATACCATAGGTTGCACGAGTGAGTGCAAGCATGGGAAACACAGTGGATCTTAACGCTTGAGGAATTATACGCGTGAAGTAGGGAACACCTTGAACATGTACTTTAATTGCAAGAGTATGTATGTAATGATATAGAATTGAATGAATGTGAAACTTAAGTATGCGTGTGTCAACACTAAGTAAGGGAATTGAGATACAAATGAGTAACTGACGTCCCCAGGGGATGTGATTGTGATAATGAGCATCTGTGTGATGCATTGAGCCAGCACATCCTAGGGATGTATGTGAACATGTAAAGTAAAGTAAATAAGATTGATAAGGCATAATCTACTAAAATTAGCACAATCACAAGGTGAATAACTATATGTAGTACACTCTTGATATTTAAGGTTTGGAGAATACCCCACCGACGTGGTGGGATACCCACTACTGACTTGACAGGATATCCGTGACCGGTACGGCGGCCAATCCGTACACCAGTTGCACATTCCAGGGATGTATGCAAGTACTTATGAGACTCAAACCCCGTCGCCTATGAGAAAGGGACCTGGGTAGTATTAAATGAATGGAAAAGAATAGAAAATAGTATGATTAGACGACGATAGAGATTATTCCATCGGGCACCCACGTTATAGTAAGTCGGGGAATATTTAAGTTATGATTTAAGTCTTTAGGACGAATTATTATCTTTTATGAGCCAGTTGAGAACAAATGAAACATGTAAAGTAATAGTAATATTCAGTGCATTTTTTCAGTCATTTAAATTGCTTTCCAGTAAACTCATCAATACATCATGCTGTAAAATATCATGGAATATATGTGAGAGATTAATTTATATGTTCATTCAGTTGTTTCCCTATTGAGCTAGGATGTAGCTCACTCTTTAGACTTTACGTCACAGGTCCTGTGCTTGCAGCTGTTGCTACTTTAGGCGTAGATCCGGAGGATTCAGATTACGTGCTTGAGGAGGAGTTGGAGCCCCCGCCTGGGGACTTCTTCTAGAGGACCTTGCATACTTTGATTATTTTTTTTTAAAAGCGTACTGTACGGCTTGGTATGCCCAACCATTTTTGTAGAATGATGTCTAATAATGCTTATTGGGATATTCATTTTGGCGAGACATCTGGGGTGACCTTGTTTTATCACCAATGGTTCGGGTCAGTTCTTCTGCTCATGCAGGGGCATGCGATTAGAATTGTCTTTTGATCTTTTGCTACATATATCATTAATGCATGAAGATTTAGTTCGATTCAGTTTTTATATTTTATTTAGCTTCGTTGTTGCTTGGTTATACCAATATTTCGTGCAGGATTATGGGGCACGACCTTGAGGGTCATGCTGATGGCACGGGTTTCGAGGAGCCAAAATCTGGGCTGTCACAACTTGCCCCTCAAATTTCATGTCAGTCAACTGGTTGACAGAGGCCTAATGTTACCTGACTATGCTAGGAGACTTCCCAAGGCCAGGTCTGTGATAGCCCGGATTTTGGCACCCCGAAACTCGTGACATTGGCACAGCCCTCGAGCCCGTGCCCCATAATGTATGTACGGAACACTTGGTACATCCCATTCACAATATGAAAGTACAAGAAATTAATACAAAATAAATCTCCATTTCTACTATACACTAATCCAAAACACCAATCCAAAAGATAGTTCCACTTTCATGACTCCGCATGAATAAAAGAACCAACCCGAACCATCAGTGCCGTAGCTACGGTCACATTCAATGGTTCGACAAAAGAATATTACAGATGTATTCGTTCTTACAAAAACAAGGCTGGACGTACCAAGCCGTAACTCTCACTTTCTCCTTACAAAACACTATCAAAGTATGCAGCAAGTCTTCTAAAAGAATCTCTCCGGAGGAGGCTCAGACTCCTCCCTTGGAAAGTACTCTGAATCTCCGGGATCGCCCTTGCCGGTAGCAACTCCAAAGTTATCTTCAATTCCTAAATCATCACCTGTGACATATAGTCAAAGGGTGAGTTACATCCTAGCTCAGTAGGGGCAATATCACAGCAAGTATATCCTTCTTACAAACATATATTTCATGACAGAAATAAAACATGAACTCATAGATATGTCATTTCTTGAAAAGTAAATTTAAGATGCGATGAAATAATTTGACTGCATTTATTACTCTACCCAGGTATTTTTCAATGACTACTAGTTCCCTTAGTTGCAACCAGGCTGAGACCATGACTTAAATCTTAACTTAAATAATCCCCGAGCAATATAGCATCGAGCCCCGATGGAATACCCTCCATCGTCGTCTAATCAGACTATTTTTCATGGAATCGTCCTCGTTCCTGTCTCATAGGCGACCGGCATACTTCTACTACACATCCCTGGGATGTCCGCTAGTGTACGGATTAGCTGCCGTACCGGTAACGGATATCGTACCGCGTCAGTCACGGTTATCTTGCTGTGTCGGTTGGGTATTCTCTGAACCTTAAATCAAATTGTGTAATACATATAGTTATTCACCGTGTGATTGTGCTAATACATAGTAACTCAGCCCGTGCAATTATGTTTACTGTTTACTTCTTGACGTGGATTCTTACCTCCACCATACATCCCTGGGATGTCACTTCATCTAATGCATCTCTGCGATGCTGAATGTGTTCTTACATCCCTGAGATGATTTTATTCCTACTTAACAAGTTTTCTAATAAATTTTGTGTAAACACGCATACTATTTCCATTTCTCTACTTATTGCATTAATAATAAATGAAAACCATGTTTAAAAGATCATGCAACAACATTCTATCACTACGTAAATGCTCGTAATAAAGTGTACTCGTTTAGATATTCCCCTACCTCACTTGCATTTACACACTCGAACTCTCTAATCCATATTAGCACTCTACCATCACAAAGTTCGGTTCGATCTAGACCTGACCAAAAACATATCTTTCATCACTACCAGTGCAAGAACATTGGCTTATAAGCTTAACATCAATACACAACTATTTGTATGCAAAAACTGAACAAAAACTGAGTTTCATCCAATTCGAACAAATGATTTCAGAATCAATCGAATGAATTCAAATTGATCGAACGATTCTTAGAATTGTTCGAACGAAATTTAAATCGATCGAACGAAACTTTAAAATCGATCGAACAAATTCTATTTCGTTCGATTGATCCCACTACTAGCCATTCTAACATGCCTTTGTCAGTTAACAAAATCGACTGAACGATTTTAAATTCGTTCACACAGGTTCCAACCAATCGATCGAACGATTTCTAAATCGATCGATCGGTTTTCTTTAGAGTTTGAATCAATCGAACAATTTCACAATTCGTTCGAACGATTCCCCTCAGAACCCCATTGCTTTCTTCCCTATCCTTTCTTTGCTCAAAATCGATTGAACGAAATGTAATTTCGTTCAATCGGTTTCACCCAATTCCAGATCCAACACCCTACTTCTCATCTATTCATCATCTATCCTCATCATCTCTCTTATTAATCATACATTTAAATAACACACAATAAATTCTAATTCCTCTAGCTAATAGTTTAAATAAAACATGGATTTGCATCACTAGGGTTTTCCCAAACCCTCCAACCTAAATCTCTCCTCGATCCCGAGCTCGATCCGTTAGACTTTGCGAGCCAAGATCAATGATTTACATTAATTGCTTCACTCTTCATTTCACAACAATCACCCATGCATTTACTCTCCCTCTCTCTTAACTCCTCTCAACCACTCAACTAAAGAGAAATTAACTTTTCTCCCCCTTTTTTTCTCTTTATAACATATGTTCTTACAATTTGGTGTAAAGCACATACAATTAACTAGGTGTATGCACTCACACATACAATCACCCTTGTTTCACTTAACTCCATTACCTCCATACGTTCGACTAAGTCAACTGAGATAATGTTGACCCGATCAAACATTTGACCAGTCGGTTCGCATCCCGAGGTGCACTATTAAGTATGAAATTTTCGGGACGTTATATTGTCCATTCGAAAATGTGAAGTACCCACCTGTAGATTGATGGGATGGTACTATTTGTAATGGCACCCATAAGGCACCCGTTTATATCAATTGAGTGTGTTAGTAATTAAGTAAAATACACACCACATCTCACACCGTATGAGAAGCCCGGACTGATTTTTGATGGACCCTGACCCGAGAATTGACCCGAATTGGGATTGTGCCTTGGTATTGATGAGGAGATCATCGCTAATGGATTAGATTTTGATGATGATTATAGGATTGGTCAATGCTTTGGGTCAAACCTAGACCCTTAAATCTTAAAGGATTAGTTGCACTAACACTTTAAACATCATGTGTATGTCTCATACATGAGAGTGACACTTCTTGTAAATAGCCATTAAGCCCAAGGGTTATTCTAATTAATTTTCCTAAGTTCTTGAATTAGAAATTAGAATTTTATAAGTTCTATACAATCCTAACCACACACTTGCTTGACCAACTTTGACCCCATCTTAGACCCTTGAAAAACTTTGGGGAAATCTAAGGTGTTAGATTGCTGTTAATGCATGCAACCACAAGCTTAGATAGAATCTTGACTTTTTAATAAAATTCTAAGCATAAAGAACAAGAAAAGTCCACTAGTGGACTAAATGAAGGGATGAGAGAGAGAAAGAATAACTTAGCCTTGAAGGCTTGTGACACATGGGGCTCTTGTTCCCCAAAAGCAATTCAAGCATATATTCCATTCTCCAAAAATTTCACACGCCCAAGGACATCCCTCTCTCCATTTATCTTCTTCTTCCTTATTACTCCAGCCACCATTAGAGAGCTTTAAAATTCTGAAAATCAAAATCTAGCTATTGAAATTTTAATTCGAGACCATAGATCAAACCCCCTTAGCCTCTAGTATGACATAGTATAAACTTGTGCAAATCCTAGTCCTTTTCAGCATGGAGATTTGCTAAGACCAGCAGGCATTCCCAAGCCAAGCTAAGGTAAAGTATTGGTTCAAATTTGTCTATACAAATTATGGTCCAGATTTAATCTTGATCAATTTTTAATGGTGTTAGATCTCAGTTGTAGAAATTTGTATATTATTATGCTTTAATAATTTTTGTAATAGCATGATTAGTCGTGATTAGAAGCTTGATTTTGTATGGATTAGTGGTATACTTCTATAATTATACTCTATCTTAACCTATTGCAAGCGCACAATGAAAATTACAGCACTAATATTGGATCGTTCCCACGAGGAAGGTTGAAACTCTAAAAACTTCTATTTGCCTTTAAAAAATAAAGAATGATTGTTTAAACTAAAGTGCAGGAAATAAATTATAGAAAATAAATCTAAATCCTCATCCTTCTAGATTCTAGTCATTATCCTTTTGGATTTCGAATGTTTACAAATTCAAAAACTGTTACACTAATCTGTAGTCCTCTAGAATTTGGGCGTCAATCAAAAACTAGATTTCTGTAGATATTTATGAAAATAAAATACCATTACACTAATCTTTCAAATTTTTAACCTTAGGCATCAATTAAAATCAAGAACTTTCAAATGTTTACAAAGCAGGAAAAATGCAGTAAAATAAATCTAAACTAGAAAGCAAGTAAAATCTATTCTAAAGTTGATCTTCCATCTCCCAATTGCAGTCGTCAATTGCTCTTAAGAAACTTCCGATACTCTACTCTATTTCAGTTGTCAATTGCGACTGAGAGACCTTGGATGATTATTCTCGATATCAAGCCCTCTTATTTATGGCTTCATAAGGGATCGGTTTACAGAATCCTAATAAAAGTAAACTACTAAAACAAAAGTTTCCTAAAATTATAAACTTCCTAATCCTAATCTTCCTTGTCGAATACTAGATGCGTGCATATCTCTTCCTTCATTTCAGCAGGAAAGATCTTCAAGATTCTTCTTCGCCAATCTTTTCAGATCTGTAGAATGCAAGACTTCTTATTTAACAATTATTTATATTTTATGCATGGTTGTGCAACTCTTCGTGTGATCTTCAGCAACAGTACCAACTTTATAATACAAAATCGTAATTACAATTTCGCTGCTCTTCAGTACAATTCCTTGCTTACGATTGATCGTAATTCAGCACGTTCTCTCTAGTCCTGAGCTTTCTTCTGTGGAATCATAAATACAATTCTCTCTTTCTTCCTTTGGCTTTAACTTCTCGAGATTATGATTTGGATCATAAATATTCTTTTGGTTTACGGACTGATGACTCTACTACGATTGGGATCGTAGTTTTATGCAGTCGGCTTTCTTACTATTTTTTGAGTTCATTTTGGTAAAGATTAATACTTTTATTCTTTTCTATTTACTGTTCTAAATATATGTACATCAACATCTCATTAGTAGCAAACTGGGGTATAATATCACTAAGTTAAGGGTGATAAAATAGTAAATTCTGTGATTGATCACACCCTCAAACTTAAGGTTTGCTAGTCTCTAGCAAACAAGGAAAGATAAACTATTTAACTACAAATTTAAATGCCATTTTCATAGGGAGCACGAATGTATTTAGCAGATACAATAAACCTTAAAACCCCTAGGTGATCCCTAGTGGAGGAGTTGTGTCTCCTGAAGGTTTTCAGTGAAGTTACCTACAAACTTTAAAATATTTTTGGGTTTTTTTTTCAAAAATAAATTAAAAACTTTTAAACTAATTTTGTACATTAATCAGTTAATCAGCACATGGCTATTATGATTTTCAAAAATAAGATTCCATCCAGTCTTGACTTCTCATCCTAGCAATAATCCCTAATAAGAAACTCAACAATTTCAATTCATATAAAGCATGGAGTGTGTGCATATCAATGAAGAATTCATTCATTATAAATTTTTCTAAACTGTAGATTTAGAAAATATTTTCATTCAAACTCTCACTGAGGCATACTCTCAAAAGAAATATTGAAATATTGGATTTCTCACAATGATATATATAAGGAATAATTTCAAGGAAAAATGACAAAAATATATCTCATGGAAAAGGATAATCAATTCTATTCATGTGCTTCCTAATTCTCCATAGTATTTATCCTAAACATCTCTACTAGGCCCATGCTTTTGCAAATCATGAATCAAAAACGGCTTTGTTCGGCTTGTAATGGGGCTTCAGGTTAAAAGGTTCCAAAGAAAGGTAGAAAGGATTCAAAGTTATGAGAATTCAACATATCTCTCACCTATTCTTCTTCATATTTTTCTTCTTTTTCTACTCCAGTGAGTATCCAAAAAGTCGGATAACTTCTTCTCATATATATATTTTTTTCTCTTTTTTTTTTTTAATAAATCCCTTTTCTTTATTCTTTTTTAGTATTCCCCTTGAATGTTTTAGTTTTGGTGGCTTCTTTGCTTCTCATTTTCATTTCTTTTTCTCCCATATTTTTCAAAATTTTATTTCTTCTTCAATTGTACCATTTTTCAGCATTCCCCTTATTTGTTTTTGCATACTCCTTCCACTCTCCTATTTCTCCCTCTATCCTAAATTCTCAAAATTATAAGGGTTAAAGACCGAAAGCTTTAGACAATACATATGGTTAAGGGTTTATAAAAATTTTGCTACAAAGAAATTCGATTTAGGCTCGAATATGGGTTCAAGGGATAAATTATTTTGGCATTTTGGCTCAAACAAATAAAAAAAGGGCCTTTAATCATTTCCAAATTCACTAGCGAGAATGTCATATTGTTTCTATGAAAAAGATAAATAGTTCTAGAAAAATAGTTAACACAATCGTAGAATATTTGATTCAAAGAAAAACAGCAATATGAGATTTCATTTAAGCACAGTCAAGAGGTTTAAGAAAATTTGGATTCGAATAGGAATAACAGTCTCTCTCAAAGAAAAGGAATTAAGTTCAAATTCTCACTGGTTATATAATTCTAAAACTATAGTCTAAATTCTGCAATTCAAAGTAATGCATAGTTTCAAAATTTCTTTTATGATACAGTGTACAAAGGATACTAAACATGAATCGTAACTGCTTCCTAACATAGATGTTTGAACTTCTACTAAGATGATGGTCATGCATATGGAAACGTATTTAATCTAATCATCACTCACATGTGTTGGTTAACTAAAAAGAAAATTTAACACAAAAAATAAACCTAAAAAATGAAAATTGAATTAATCTAACAAGAAAATGCAAAAGATTTATATATTATTTTTTTATATATGAAAATAATAGACACAAAGTGCATACCCCCAAAGTTAAATAGGGCAATGTCCTCATTGTGCTCAAAAACAGGGGATACTAAAAAAGATCATCATGGTGCAAAGGTATTGGGCGCATAATCTATAAAAATAATAAAAAATCTCCCCCAAACTTGGGAGAAATCACGCTCGACAAATTCTATAAACACAGCACCAAAGAAAAATTAATAAAAAGAATATAAACAAAAAAAGAAAATTTTTATTAATATGAAATAGGCTATTTACAGAGATTGCAAGAAAGAAAAACTAATTACATAAAAGATAAACCTAAAAAAAATATAGACACAGACACTACGCTAACACAGGCAGCAATCGCCGAGATGCTAAAGTTTGCGATGGAGATAGGCCTCAGGGTCTTCAAAGTTGTCCCTCCAAAAAGATCATCACCCTCTCGACTCCAGGATGCCCTTGACTTGTCGCTCTTGAAAGAAGAAGTGCAAGCCGAAAGGGGGAAAGACTGGTTTAAGAGGATAAAAGATGAAGGGCGGTGGTGGTGTAGGGGGCGGAGAAGAGGGAGGGGGTGGTGGATGAAAAGTGGAAGTGGAGGACGGTTCCGTCCTCTTAAATTTTTTTTTCTTTTTCTTATTCTTATTCTTCATCTTCTCCTCTTTGGCTAACATCCGTTGTACTTACCTCGTACTCGTCCCACAGGAACTACAGAGGGTCCAGTTCTTCTGGTGGCGGTAGGTCCTCCCAGATCGAAAAGAATTTGATTGGCAGGTCAATGGGTTTGTCATCTGCCATGGTTGTAGCTATGTGTGAAAGGGTAGGATCGGCAGGATGTGTATGCGCTAAAGATGGATTAGTAAAGAATTTAAAGTGCTTGTTTGGTGGAATATGAAATGATGAAATTAATTTAAGCACACCTTCGAACCTATTTGCCATAATGATATTTAAAGAGAATTGGTTGGCACTTAATGAGGCATCGTCGGTTGGGTTAAGATGAAGCGTCGGACAAATTATTGTTAGTGATGACGTCGTCGAGAAGGTAACAATATACCTTCTGCAACAGAGTTATTACAGTCCAATATATGAATCGCACACATATAAAATTTAAACTTTATGATAGAATGTGATACATATACTAGAAAAATATATATTTTTGTGCTTTTCATTTTATTTGATTTTTATTTTAGAAAGTAGGGAGAGAAAACAAATCTGGGCCTCTAGCTTCTATTGTCGATTGGGTTAAGATGAAGCGTCGAACAAATTATTGTGAGTAATGACATCGTCGAGAAGGTAGCAGTATACCTTCTGCAACAGAGTTATTACAGTCCAATATATGAATCACACACAGGAAATTTAAACTTTATGATAGAGTGTGATACATATACTAGAAAAATATATATTTTTGTGCTTTTGATTTTATTTAATTTTTCTTTTAGAAAGTAGGGAGAGAAAACAAATCTAGGCCTCTAGCTTCTATTGTCAGAAGAAGTGTTGAAACCATAGATCCACTGCTCCGAATAAACCGGCAAAAGATTAAGAAGCGATCAAAGAAAATAAAAAATAAAAGAAAAGAAAAGAGGTTCGAAAGATAAATATTAGCTTTCAGAATTTTCCACTTCCCCAATAGCGGTGCCAAAAACTTGGTACACTTCTATAATTATACTGTCTTAACCTATTGCAAGCGCACAACAAAAATTGCAACACTAGTATAGGATCGTATCCAGGAGGAAGGTCAAAACTCTAAAAACTTCTATTTGCCTTTAAAAAAATAAAGAAGGGTTGTTTAAATTAAAGTACAGGAAATAAATTGTAGAAAATAAATCTAAATCCTCTTCCTTCCAGATTATAGTCGTCAATTAGTCTCCTTCTGGATTTCGGATGTTTACAAATTCAAAAACCGTTACACAAATCTACAGTCCTCTAGAATTTGGGCGTTAATCAAACACTAGATTTTTGCAAATATTTATGAAAATAAAATACCATTACACTAATCTTTCAAATTCTCAACTTTAGGTATCAACTAAAGTGTAACACCCTAGAAAAATTCGATCTCAGTTATTGTGCCGAGCATATACACGTGTCCAATGACCGAGAGCAATCAGCGCCTTTGATTGAAACCGATCACGATAGCAAAATGCAAAGTGTGCCCTTGTAACAAGGTGTATATATTAAATTGCGTAAGTAATGACATAGGCTCCTTGAGAGCACCATTGGTAAAGAGCTAAGGATGTAGACACAAGGTCTTGGTATCAAAGCCTATCAAGTACCTTAGACTCTAACTTTTATTCCTTATTTCAATTTTAATTTATAAGATAATACACTGTACTTAATGTACCGACTACACACTGAATCAATGCCTTGTGTATAAAATCTCATTCTCACGCATAAGCCATGCACGAGATTGAGAATTTCCAACTCGTTAAGAGGAAGAAACGAGAAAAGACCCCCTCTTCCTTTCTCCTTTGATTTCTTTCTCGTAAGGTCACAACCATTAGATATCTCCCAGAAATCCTCTTTCCGCTTCAAGACAAACACCATCTGCTACGATGGCAGGGGACCTCGATCTTGACATCATCAGGATCAGAGGAAAGAAAGATAGAACGATCGGATGTAAGAATGCTTAAATGTCGAGTAAGTTTGACACCGATGATCATAAAACTTCGCATGCAAAGAATCCAAGAAGCTAAATGCCTTAACACAATCTTATAAAACTAGATTTATGAAATTTAGAACCTAATTGTCTAGTTTCAAGATCTCATGCAAGGAATTTGGAGGATCAGACCCGTGAGAAGCGTAGACATCGATCTTCTCCAATTCCGAGGATTTCGAACGTTGCATGCGCAAGAGTTTAAGGTAGAAATTCACAATTTGATCTTGTGGCAGGAAACTAGGTTAGATTATATGCTTGGGGTGGACAATTATGTAGAGAATTAGGTTTTTTAAATGTAGATGAAAGAACCAAGGGGTTGCGAGTTCTGAAGAACCCGCTGCAGCGACCTTGCAACCTCACTGCCGCGAGGTTCCTTCTTAGTCACTCACTGCAACAAGTGCACCATGGAAATTTAGGCCAAATTGGCTCAGATAAAACTCGTTATAGCGAGTTAGGTGCGCCATTGGGACACCTGATGAGGTCGATGTAGGGACTATGGGAGCTTGCTACAGCACGTTCCCCTATTTTTTAAGGTGCATATTTTTGGCTACAAAGGTTGATAGGACCTTGCTTCATACAAAATCCTCTTCACTGACACTAGTATATGAACATGTTATGATCTAGGATAAATGCGGGAGACCATTGAGGAGAGCTCAGCTTTGAATTATGCATTTGAATTCCGTGCAACTCAACATTAAGGTAGGGAAAGATTTCCAATGCAAGTTATGTTTACTTTGATTCATGGTCACTAGTGATGTCTGTGCATGAACTTGTGATTTTAGTACCACTTGCATCTGTTGATAAACTGATTTCTTTCACACATGAACATGATCATTTGCATCTTGAATCTTGATGCATCAATTTGTTCAAATCATTGGTTCCGGACCTCTGAAATCTGACCTGGGTTGATCTGACTCAGAAATCAAGTTCCAAAGGGGAGTGGAGTCTCCAAGAGAGGGGTGGAGTCCCCGGGATTTTGCATACCTTGTGTCCGCTACGGATTCCTCTGTTCCCACTACGGGATACTTTGGCTTGATGTTTTGGTTCCAAGTTAGTTGTAAAGGGGAGTGGAGTCTCCAAGAGAGGGGTGGAGTCCCCTCGGTTTTCAAACCTTGTATCCACTACGGACTGCTCTGTTCCCACTACGGGATACTTTGCACTAGCTCTCTGAATTTTGATGATATGATTTGCTCGGATATGTAATTGCTCCTTGACATGCCCTATTGTCTGCTGCACTTCCTAATATATTTTGTGCCTGATTCGATTTCATTGCTCTGATTTATATCTATTTCGCACATATACTGCATCATGACTTGACATGCTTAGATTTATGTTTTGAAATTGAATACTTTGCGCTAGGCTTTTGACGTGAAATTTTACTTGAATTATTTCAAACCTTAGCTCATGTCTATGTAGTAGAATGATAGATATGATTGTACATTGTCTCTTTTCCCCATTGAGCTAGAAATGTAGCTCATCCCTCGACTATATCTCACAGCTGCAGGAGTAGATCAAGGTGTAGATCTAGAGTTGGATCCAAAGTTGGCAGATGATCAAGATTACATTCCTAAAGGAGAAGAGGATCTGCCACCTGACGAGTTTTTCCCCTGATCCACACTTCCACATTCAGTATAGTGTGGTTCAATTTGTGTTTTTGTACTCAGTACGTTCTCTTTACTAGACTTATAGATATTTGAAATAGTTTTAAACCACTGTTTAGGTGACGGTCGACCATCACTGGTGGTTTGTATAATTTTTTAATATTTTTGAATGATTGGAAATCTTTTGTATGATGTCATATGTTTATTTTACCGCATTGCTTCTGCACTTACTTGGACGTACTGAATGGTTAATGGCCTGATCTTCCCAATTAGCTATTTGGGGGAAGATTGAGCTGTCACAATGGTAACAAGGAATCCCTATATCAAAGAGAATTCTATAATCAGATTGTGTCCTACGATCTGATGGCATGGATTTTGGGGTAAGAAAATCCGGGTCACCATAGCTTGTTATCAAAGAATTCAGTGTGAGCATCGAGCATTGGATTCGAAGATGATATGATTTTTCCTAGATTTTCGTGTAGGGAAAAATCGGGTCATGATAGCTTGGTATCAGAGCCTAGGCTATAAGTCTCATGGGAATCCAGAGCTATGGCTTAAGTTCAGAGTATATGGCAAGTGATTTCCATCGAACCTTGGGGCTGGGTTTTCACGATCATTTTGAGTAAACATGATGTTGATTGTGACAGGTCAGTATGCCTCCTAGAAGGGGAAGACCAAGGACCGTGTACACCAAAGGTACAACAAGTGGCGAAAGGGTAGCCACTGGTCCAAATGCGATTCCTATAGGCAACAATGACAACAACGTCTCAAGAGTGGAGAAAAATGTCGGCAATGTCTCAGGAGTAGGGAATAATAATGGAAATGACCGACAGTTATTGGAAGCCATGGTGAATACCATGGCACTTCTCACAGAAAGATGTTAACCGTCAGGCTTCCAAGAGTTCAGGAGGATGAGACCTCCTAGTTTTTATGGGCAGACAGATTCACTTGAAGCAGAGAAATGGTTAAATCAAACGGAAAAAATTCTTCAAAGAATCCCATGCACCAAAGAAGAGAAAGTGAGTTGGGCCTCCTTCCAACTCAAAGGAGAGGCAGATCCGTGGTGTAAATCCGTCGAAAGGACCCAAACACCTGGGACACCATGGACATGGGCAGAATTCACCGAAGTATTCAATGAGAAGTACTTCCCCGCCCCTGAGCAGTATCAAATGGAAGTCAAGTTCGCGACTCTAGAGCAAAGACAGATGACAGTACACAAATATGAGGACGAGTTCGCCAGGCTCTCTAGGTTCGCACCATTGCTAGTGGCCACAGAACTAATGAAGGCCCAAAAGTTTGAACGCGACCTGAAGCTGATTGTCAAGGAGAGGATTTCCCTATTTGAGGCAATGACCTATGCACAAGTTATAAGATTGGCCCTCATTGGCAAAAGGGATATTGACAGTATGTATAAGAGGAGAGAAGAGCAAAATAGAAGTAGAAGAAGTCGGACCCAATCGTATAACTCGGAGCAGGCCAGCAAAAGGCCAAAATTCCTGATGCCGCCACACTCCCAGATTAATCAAAAGACATCTTCGAGGTAGCTTACTTCTACACCCATGAGGCCTTTTCGCCGCATGAACCCTACAATGATCGGGGTGTCGATGGCCCAACAAACTTCTTGAGTCTAAAGAATCGTGTACGAAATGTGGGAAGTCTCATAAGATTGAGGAGTGTAGGAGGACGACTAGAGCATGTTTCAGATGCGGCAAGATGGGGCATATGATTAGGGACTGTCCAGAAGCAAAGAAGGAGACTACAATGACGGCACCGACTCAGAGATCCTTACGGCCTACAGTACAAGACTGAGCTTATGCTGTTTTGGCACAAGATGCCCAAACTAACAACGATGTGATCCAAGGCATGATTTCCTCTGGGTTGTCAATCTAGTTTCTTTTATTTTAGATGAAGAAGGTGTAAAGAATAAAATGGTCTTTGAATTTTCTACATTTGAATGCCATGACACTTTTGTATGTACCTAGGTATCATTCACATGCACCAAAAAGGTGATATCTATTCTCACAAGGAACGAGTGTTGATAGACCCGGGTTCTACCCACTCCCTTGTCACACCTCAATATGCAGCCAAATTAAGCTTCATGCTCAAGTCTCATGATTTTATCCTAGCAGTGTCCATTCCAATGGGGAATTCTGTGAGTACGGATACAGCGTGTCGATCAGTCATCGTCGCCATTGAAGACCATGAGACCACGGATGATCTAGTTTTGCTAGATATGCAAGGATTTGATGTAATCCTTGGCATGAACTAGTTGTCCACGCAGCAAGCTAATGTTGATTGCCTTAGGAAGATAGTCACTCTCCACCCTAGGAAGGGCAAATCATTCAAATTCTATGCACAACAACCACAAGACAATCCCCCACTGATTCAGGAACAAACAATCCCGTGGTGGAACGCAAAAGTGTTCGAATCAGAATGGTCTTTTGACCAAAGTCTATTTATCGACAATGCCACGACCGCATGGTCGATAAACTACATTAGGCAAGCTAGATTGGAGGTGTTACTCACACCCTTCCACACACACTTTTACCCCCGCCTCATCAAACTATTTTTCCAAAACTTGAAAATGGGAAAAAGTAGGCAGCAAATGACCACCGAAATAGATGGCCGAACCTTCCATCTTGATATCTGTGACATTGCCAAAGTCATGTGTTGTCACACACATTTTGTAGAACACCAGGGCCTCCTACCACCGCACCCCAAGGAAGTGCCATTCCATCACATCGCCACCAAAATGATTGGTGGTAATCACGGATCTGACAAATCAATAAGGACCCAACTACCGGCCAAGATGTGGTTATTGGACGACATCTTGCGGAAAAACCCATACCCCCTCCAACACAATCAAGACAGGTGGGACACCATCCTACAAGCCCTATTTTCTGCACATGAAGATTTGTGGTTTAACGCACCACAAGTCATTTGGGAAGGCATCAGATATGCCCACAAGTAAATGTTGAACACCACAACCAAGCCATTAACCTCAATCCCATATACTAGCCTTATCTCCCGCCTTCTAGAGGAGCACAAGGATGAAGAGAATGATGACCCTTATGAAGTACCGGCCGACAAACAAAGAAAAACTGATAACACTCGGAGTTACACCAAGAAGATGTGGCGCATGAGTTACCAAAGTGCCAAGTCAGTGTTCAAAACTGACAACTTCGACAGTTGGCAGAGGGTGCTCACCAAGAAGACCCAGCACAACCCGCACCCGAAGCTGCACCCCAAATGCCCCCACCGCAACAAGCGCTAGGTCAACCTCAACAGCTACATGCCTTACAAGACAATATTCACACCTTCGCAAGAATCAACTGGCAAATGAGCGCGATGTAACAACAACTGACCGCTATGAACCAGCAAGCGAACCAGCGATTAGACTTCCATGAGACCATGCTGATAAACTTGATGCAGAAATCGTATGCGACTAGCTCCACCCCATACATAACTATGGCAAGAGAGTATACCTCAGAGTATACAAGAGGCGCATCTAGTTCTGGAGCAGGATGGGATGATGAGCAGCTAGGTGAGCATGCGGATTAATGATGAATCCGATTATTAGTAAACAATTTGTAAATTTTGTTATGGCACTGTGATACTTTAAAACAATGGTTAACTTATATGTGTGATGGGTTAAATTTTGTTTTAATGATGGTTGTAAATGAATGGACTATATTGTGGTGACAAATAGTAAACTTATGGTTAAGCTGAAAAATATTGTTATGGGATTGAGATGCCTTGAATTATGGAAGGATTGTGTTGTTGAAAGTTTAAATCTTTTGTTTACCTATGCTTGGACATAATTTATTTACTAATGCTCGTAAATAGTGGTCAGGGATGATTATAGTTTTGATATGCTCTAATCGAATGGTGCAGTTAAATTATGATAGTTTGAATATGATCTGATTGAGAATTAAGTAGTAGTCAATAATTAGAATTTCTATCATCGACTATGCCATCTTAGGAAGTGATGAGTGGGATTTTTTAAGAATTATAAACCCTATAGATGTATGCACCTTCGAGTGATCATGGTTCCAAACTTTAGGTAAATCGTATGTTAAAGCTTATTAAGATGCACTGTGATTCGTTAAGAGTTGATCGTACACACCAATGACGGTCTACAAATTGCTCCATCCTCACTTTCGAATACTTAGTGGCAGACATGTTCGGCAACTTTAGTAAGAACCTTTGAATACACACCCGTGTTGTGAACCCTCTTCGATAGATTTTAACGGCATGATGTAGATCATCAATAAGGATACTACCTGACGATATGCCTTTTGTCCCTAATAGCCATCATGTTATTCACTAAAAAGTATCACTTTTCACCTCTTAACCTAGCCATTATTCAACCTTGAAGCTGACTAATAACTCTTTGTTTAGCTTATTTGTAGTTAGTAATAATTTGTGCAGCTTAATACAAAGTTCATAGCTTTGGTGCCAAAAAGAGAGAATTCAAATCAAGGGTAACTGCTAAGCCAAAGAATGATGGAACACCATGGTGACTATTTTGCATGGCAAGGTGGCCCAAAGAAGTCCTGTAAATGAGAGAAGTAAGGATGTGAGTGGAGAAGTGTGTAACAGCAGCAGCTGCATGCAGCAAAGAAGCAGAAGTGTGTTAGCTCGCACAGTCACAAGTGTGCCTCGTGCTATTTAAATCTGTAGCAAAGTCTCCTCACGCAGCTGATACATGCAGCAAAAAGGAACTCATGAGGAACTCACACGCTTAGTGAAGGAGTGGTCTCAGTGAGTTACTTCATGCAGCAGTAGCGCACTTCTTATGCTCTCAACACTCAAAGTCTTCGCGAAGTTCTCGCGCACTACGACCTTCAGAAATCTAACTCGCAATGCCCTCGTGAGGATCATGCCCCACATAGCCATGCACGCAGTCACATGAGATCAATTTGCATTAAAGAATTCAAGAAAGCTCGCGTAGCGCTCGCGTGGTTCAAGAGGAGAGAGAGCTCCAGAAATTCCCTCGCATAGCTCTCACGCGCATAAAAGCCTTTAGCCTTCTACACGAGCTGTGCTACCCAATTCAGGAGTCGAGCGAGATTGAAAGTCTTTCACGCAAGGCCCTCATGATAAGAAGTACCTGAAGCTCTACTACGCGAGCAAAGCCAAAGCAATGCAAACTCTTCCTCGCGAGTGCATTAAAAGCTAAAGCAACTGCGCGACCAATTAAAGGCCTTCTGTGTGAGTGATAAACCTTCCAAGCCAAGTCTGACCTCGCAAACACTTTGCCATCTGCGTGATTGAATTAATGAACCAGAGTCAGCCCTGCGACGCTCGGGCTCTCCACTTCTCATTTCATATCCAGGGACCTTTTAGGGATTTCCTCAGGTCTAGGGTACACATCCAGAGGCCTTGATCTCGATGCACACATCCCAAGGCATCCAAGGGTTGTAACAAAGTCACATCTATTAGAAAATTTGGGTTTCATCTTCTTTTGGCCAAGGCATTATGGAGTGAGTATATAAGCTGTAAATATAACTTAGAAAAATATCTCTCCTTCAACTTTAGTCAGTTGTGAGCTCGAGCAGAATAGGGTTAGGGTTTGATCACCTCTGTTTCCATTTTTTCTTCTTGCTTAGCCCAACACTTACTGGCTATATCCTCTATAAGCAATTAGGTTTAGTTTTATTCAGCTTTTGTAATGGGTCTTGTAACCTTTGGGATTTTATGAAAGCTATTATGCATAAGGCTGCTGCCTTGAGGACATCTCATTGTAAGTGTTGGTTTAATCAATAAATGTCTATTTTAGTAATTATTCAATTGGTTATTTTCCTATTTGTCCATAGTTTTGTTCAATCTATGCCATACATTTAGGATTTGAGCTGATTTGAAATACCCATGGGAGGTTGATCTTGTAGCCCTGGGACCATAGTGGCAGCAACAATTTACATGTTCCATCTCAGCCCTCTGTGGTGTGGATAGCCTGTGACCATTTAAGTGGATAGACTATAGCCCTAGGGTAATTCCAAGTCACAGATCTAAGAAGGATTCTTTTCCTCTGCAGTTGAGCTTGTAGCCTTGTAAGAGGTTATTGCAGGAACAAGCTCCCCTCTGTTGTACTTGAACAAGATCAGATGTTAGATTTGATTTCTCTGTAGGGATTGCAAACTTGTGAGCTGAGTCATTGCAAGCCTTTTGTAGCAATGACCAACTACATTTAAGTCCCCAAATAGCTTTTGAACTACTGTAGTTTTCACTAGTTTTTCAAGAACTGTTTGCTCTCATGGATGCCCGAGCTTGTAGCCTGGCAAATATGGTGTCTGCAATAATTTTCATGATCTGATTAACCCATTGGGTGGAGGACATCTATTAGATAATCTGTGATAATTTAAGTGGATAGGTTATAACCTTAAGATCAGTCTATTCCATTAGATCAGATTGATTTTCTGATTTAATTCATGTGGTTTGATCCTCCTTATTGGATAGCCTGTGACCATTGAAGTAGACAGGTTATAGCCTTAAGAGACCAGGTCAAACCATAAGAGTTAAGTTAGATACTTCTTTCTTGCTGATGTGCTTATAGCCATCTGAAGGACTGCTACATAACTGTATTAACCTTAGCTTAATTGCCTACTTCCCAGCATTTTATCTTTACTTTAACACACATTATCATCACCTTCTTCATAACCTTTTCTTTAAGATAGGACTACACTTTATTTCTCTTATTTTAGTGATAGTTTAGTGTAGTTGTGACACCCAACTCCCTTTCTCTAGGATTGTCAGATCTGTAGTCAGATCTGGAGGTCTACTAACATAACTCATTTTGGGTTCTAGATCAATTTCTCTGTGGGACAAACTCTTACTTACTAAAAACTTGCTACAATAGCTTTATATCTTACAGGCTGTGTATTTCAAACTTGCTATTTTAACCGATATTTATTTCTTAATTTTTTTATTTATATTTCTTCACCACTGTTTTCTCACCAATAACAAGACAACACTCTGAGAACAACAACAAGTATTTGACGCCGCTGTCGGGGATATTATTCTTTTTAGTAGACCTAAGTTGTATTATATTTTAGTTTAGAAAATTCTTTGTAGCTGTACCTTAAATAGAATAAAAAGTACTACTGATATTTATAGAGTTTTTATAGAACTTGACAACAGCAGCAGCGAAAAGCTAAAGCTACAGCTGGAGTTTAGCTAGCTCTATTTGTACTTCTTTTACCCTAAATTTCATTCCGTTTGTGTTGAATTCCCTGTCATTAGTTTAGTTGTAAATTTTGTTTGCAAATTTTTTGTGTGCTATGAGCATTTTCTTTACCTACTATTCTGTGTGTGTATGCTTAGTAGAAGGTCTCTTAACCCTGAGTTGGAACCTCTAAATCTTGAGGTTGAAAGGGTCCTTAGACTGGGAAACACCACACCAGCCCCTACTATTGAAACTGAGCCAGTTGTAATGATTGAGAAGCAAAGGACTCTGAAGGAATATAATGCACCTGGGGATTACACATCTTCCTTTTACATACAATTCCCTTCAGTTAAGGGAAATTATGAAATCAAGTCCTCCACCATTAAAATACTGCCATATTTTTATGGGCTTAGTAAGGAAGATCCTTACAAACACATTGATCAATTCTTGGCACTTTCCACCACATTTAATATTTCTGGCTTGGGACCTGAAGCCACCAAACTTAAGCTTTTTTCTTTTTCTCTAAAGGTTAAAGCGAGCACTTAGCTCTCAAAGCTCCCAGCCAATAGCATTCAGACATGGAGTGACCTCCAAAGCTAATTTTTGGCTAAATTATTTCCCATGAATAAAACTAGTCAGATGAGGACAAACTTATTTTCATTGACTCAGTCCTCAACTGAATATTTTTCTGAAGCATGGGAGATGTTTTAAAAAATGTTAAAATAATGTTCCCACCACCAAATTCCACAGTGGCAATTTATGCAAGTATTTAACCAAGGAATTAATCTCAAAAGTAGGGACATGGTGGATGCCTCATGTGGGGGTAGTTACCTCCACAAGACAGTTGATGAGGCATGAGAGTTCTTTGACATTATTAATGAGAATGCCATGCAGCAGGAGTCACTATCTCGCAATGCTAGCCAGACCCCAGCTAAGTTGGTGAAAGAATCCACCCCTAGAGGTGGAATGTATGAGGTTAAGGTGCAAAGTGAATTGGAAAGGAAGGTGGATAATCTGAGTTTAAAGTTTGATATTTTGATGAATGTGATGTAGCTTAGGATGGCTGCACGAGTGAAAGAGGCATGTCTGATATGCCAATCTCCCACACATTCAATGCAAGAATGTCCATCAACTAACCAATTCCCTAATTTAGTTATGGAGCATGCCAATGTTGCCCAAGCATATGGGCAGCAACCTACTAGGTACACGTGGAGAAACCACCCAAATATGAGGTGGAGATAAGACATATACCAACAACCCCAACAGCAATAGTTGGCAGCTCCATACAGACCTCAGCATCAACTCAACCAAGGATATGCACTAAGGCAGAATTTTCAGTTGCCTACCCCATAGCCCAATCAGTTGATCTTGCTCCCACAGCAACCCAAATCCTCTTCCTTTGAAGAGAAAATGCTAGCATCAATGCAAAATCTAGGAAACTTAGTCTAAACTATGAACTCTCATGGGTAAAGTATTAAAAAAATAGAGGACCAGCTGGGTCAAATTTGTAATACTTTGAATAAGAGAGAGGAGGGTGAGTTTCCTAGTCAACCCTTGGCCAACCCTAAAGGACAATATATGATTGGAGAAGGCTCCTCTACCCATGAGGAGGCTAATGCAATCACTACCCTAAAGAGTGGTAGGGTGATTGACAATTTAGTGGGCAAGGTAGCTAAGGAGGCCATGGAGAGTGAAAATGAAAAAAATATAAGTGTTGAAGAACCAATGAATTTATCTTCTGCTGTGGAGCAACAAGGGAAAAATAAAAGGGCTGATGTTGAGCCCCAACAGCAAACAATAAATAAAGAAAAAAGAAAAAAAAAAAATTTGACCATGATATTGTTAGGCATGCAGCTGTGGCACTAGTAGTCCCATAGCTGCCATTTCCTCATGCACTTGCTGGCTCATCTCCTTTTGATAAGGAGAATGCTCAGATAGAGGAAATGATGGAGACCTTCAAGCAGGTCAAGATTAATTTTTTCCTGCTTGATGCTATAAAACAGGTCCCTGCCTATACCAAATTCTTGCAGGACCTCTGCACATAGAAAAGAAAAGCAAGGTGCAGCTGTCCAAAAAGGTTTTTACTGTTGAATATGTTGAATCAGTTCTGTCCATAGCCACACCTAAGAAATTATAGGACCCAGGGGTACCTACTATACCCTGCATAATTGGAAACCACACCATTAGTAGAGCCCTCTTTGACTTAGGGCCCAGTGTGAACCTGCTCCCATATTCTGTATATGAGGAGCTAGGTTTGGGGGAGCTAAAATCCATATCAGTTGTGCTCCAGCTGGCTGATAGGTCTGAGAGGAGACCTATGGGTGTGGTGGAGGATGTTTTGGTGGGAGTGGACAAGTTCTACTATCCTGCTGATTTCCTAGTTTTGGATATGGACCCTTACAAAAGTAAAACTCCAATTCCTGCCATCCTTGGTAGGCCATTCTTGGCCACTGCCAATGCTTGCATTCAATACAGGTCAGGGGTGATGGAGGTGACCTTTGGGAATATGAAGGCCCAATTAAATATATATAATGCTGCTAGGCAGCCTCAGATGGACATTAAGGACTGTTGTACAATAGATGTACTAGATGGCCTAGTAGAGGAAGAATTATCCAATCTGATGGATTGGGATAATGTTGCTGAAAGCCTAGAAAATATTTAGAGTATGGTTGAGAAGGAGGCCCAAGGTCTCATGACAAAAGACAGGACCAAAGGAGAGTCTTCTGTTGGCCTAGTGCAGCATTCTAGCTAGAAACCTACATTGTTACCCCTTCTTCAAACCACCAAGGCACCTTCGCTGCCTTCCATTGAAAGTCCCCCTGATCTAGAGCTTAAATAGCTCCCAGACACATTAAAGTATGACTTCTTGGGGTAAAACAAAAAGCTTCTAGTGATTATCTCTTCCTCTCTCACTAGTGAGCAGGAGGAGAAATTATTGAGTGTTCTCAAGAAGCACACAAAGGAAATAGGGTGGACAATTACTGATCTAGGGGGCATTGATGCCTCAGTTTATATGCACAAAATTCACTTAGAAGAGGGTGCAGAAACCTCTAGGGAGATGCAGAGGAAGCTTAATCCTTACATGCAAAAGGTGGTCTTGAAAGAGATAGTAAAACTATTGGATACAGGGGTGATTTACCCAATTTCAGATTCAGAGTGGGTGCCACCTATTCAGGTGGTACCTAAAAAGTCAAGCATAAAAGTTATTACATCTCATTCTGGGGAGTTGATGCCAGCCAGGGAGACAACTAGCTGGAGAGTTTGTATTGATTACAGAAAACTCAACTCCAAGACTAGGAAAGACCACTTCCCTCTCCCTTTCATTGACCAAATTCTAGATAAATTTGCTGGGAAGGCATTTTACTGCTTTCTTGATGGATACTTAGGGTATAACCAAATCCCCGTGTATCCTCAAGATCAAGAAAAAACTACTTTCACATGTCCCTTTGACACCTTTGCTAACAGGAGGATGACTTTTGGACTGTGCAATGCCCCAACCACATTTTAGAGGTGCATGTATGAAATTTTCTCTGATATGATTGACAAGTTCCTAGAAATTTTCATGGATGATTTTTTAGTATATGGGGATAGCTTTAGCCAATGCTTGAGTCACCTTGACCTGGTTTTACAAAGATGTGAAGAGACCAATTTGGTCTTAAGCTGGGAAAAGAGTCACTTTATGGTTACACAAGGAATTGTGTTAGGCCATGTGGTTTCTCACAGAGGAATAAAGGTTGACAAGGCTAAAGTAGGCCTGATCTCACACCTGCCCCCACCCAGGACTGTGAAGCAAATCAGATCCTTCTTAGGACATACCAAATTTTACAGGAGGTTCATTAAGAACTTCAACAGAATTGCAAAGCCATTGTGCCACCTGCTGTGTCAAGATGTGCCATTTGAATTTTCTGTTGAGTGCCTTGAGGCCCTTGAGGTCTTAAAAAGATGCCTTACCACTGCTCCTATAATCGAAGAATAGGATTACTCACTCTCCTTTGAACTGATGTGTGATGCATCACACTTGGCCATAGGTGCTATCTTAGGACAAAGAAAAGATAAGCTGCCTGTAGTGATTTAGTATGCAAGTAAAATACTGCTAGAGGCTCAGCTCAATTATACTACCACTGAGAAGAAGCTGTTTGCTGTGGTATTTGATGTGGACAAGTTTAGACCCTACTTGTTGGGGTCTAAAATTGTTATTTTTACAAAATAACAATTGTTTTGGCTAAGAAGGAGGCCAAACCAAGGCTAATCAGATAGATCCTCCTGTTGTAGGAGTTTGATCTTAAGATCAAGGATAAAAAGGGAGTTGAGAATATGGTAGTTGACCACCTCTCTAGAATTGTTTTGGAAGAATGTGCAGCAGCACCTGTCAATGAATTGTTCCTTGATGAGCAGCTTTTCGCTATGCAGTCTAGTGTGCCCTGGTTTACACATATTGTGAATTTTCTTTTTGTTGGTAGGATCCCCCCTCACTGGTCCAAGATGGATAAAGACCTATTTTCCTCTCAGGTCAAACATTTTTTGTGGGAGGATCCATACCTATATAAGCATTGTGCAGATCAGATTGTTAGGAGATGTGTGCTTGAAAATGAGTTCCACAATATTCTTTCTATGTGTCATGAGCAAGCCTGTGGAGGTCACTTTAGTGGTAAAAAGATAATTGTAAAAGTATTGCAATGTGGGTTTTATTGACCCGGACCTGCTATTGATATGCATGTTCTGTTGCTGATTAAATGGTTGACTTGCTATAAATGTTCATGAATCTTCTATAATTGAAAATCATTTGGATTCTGAATTTTTGTTGTGCATATGCTGGGAATGGGCATACAATTATCATGATGAAATGAATTATATTAAACAGAAGTTGGTGCTGATGCACAATGGCTAGGTGCATGTCAGTATGGATGCACTGGCCACAATGTGTAGCACTGAGAAAGAGTGAGCTTTGACTTGTCACAAGGCTTTAAGGCCTCAATTTCACACCTGCGAGTCAATTTTGGGCTTTCTCACGGGGCTCTATAATGACCTGTGTTGCCTCGTGAGAGCCTCACGAGCGAATTTCTTGAAGGAAGCCAAAGATGAATCCTCACGAGGCTACGTCTTCTCCACGACAATAAGCTACGCAAAAATTGAAAGCCATGAGCTTTGTTCCTCACGAATGCCTTGCGAGCTAAAATTCTGAAGCCTGCATTATTAACTACCTCGCGAGGCCCTTGATGCTCAGATTGCATGTTCCTCATGAGTTTGAAAGCTCAGCTGCGTGAAGGATGCAAATGTCCTCTCACACGACTTAGATACAACATCAGCTCCGTGATGGACCTCGCGAGAGTCTTGAGTCCCTTAAAAGGCATTTCTCGCGAGATGGCATTTATACTGCACGAGAAGATTTTTTGCCAGGCGAGAACCATGCGAGGCACAAGGTCACATACTTAAACCCTACAATTTTCTTCATTTTTCTCATCTCTCTCTTTTCCCTAACTTCCATTGAATACCACCAAGCTCCTCTCTCTTTTCTTTCTTCTCTACTGCCAAAACCACTCCAACTCAGCCACTTATCTCCTACCATTATGTTCCACAACACCTCCTGATTATTTTGCACTCGGTTTGGGATGATTTGATCCACTGTGCCACATTTGAAGTGGAACCCTAGCTTTCATTTGGTAAGATTTCTCACTCTCTCAGTTGGTTTGATTGGATATTATTTTAGTGTTAAGTAAAGAGAAATTTGTGGGCATTACCTCCATTGAAGTGTGAACTACCTCAACTTTGAATTTAAAGCCCTAATTTCAAGAATTAGAGTACTCATGGCCATGGGTTCTAAATTTATTGATACCTTGGTTGGCATGCTAAACCCTTCACCTACGGATCGCCCTCTAGCCACTAGGAAATCTGTGAGGATTGCAGAGGCCTCCACTTGCCCAAGCTGCTGCATTTGATGACATGTGTAATATTTTTGATAATGTTTGAAATAAAATTGTGGAAAAAAAGGCCCCCACACCTGTAATTCAAGAGGTGAAAGCCTTAAATTCTGAAGTGGGGCCAGCAACAAAGTATCCTCCTTGAAAACCAGTTGTGTTGCCTCTTTCACCACCTTCTAAGGCACCATTTTTGCCTTCACTCATAAGTCCACCAGATGTAGAATTAAAACAGCTCCCTAAGTCTTTGAAGTATGCATTTTTGGGAGCAAATTAAAAGTTACCTGTGATAATTTCTTCTTCCCTTACTGATGAGCAGGAAGAAGAGTTATTGTGTGTGTTGAAAAGGCATACGAGAGCAATAGGTTGGACTATGACTGATTTAGAGGAATCAGTCCTGCTATTTATATGTATAAGATCCACCTGAAAGAGGATTCCAAGCCCTCTAGAGAGATGCATATAAAGTTTAAACCCCCACATGCAAGAAGTAGCGATGAAGGAAGTGGTTAAATTGTTAGATGCATGAGTCATCTATCCCATTGCAGATTCTAAATGGGTAGCACCTACTCAGGTGGTACCTAAGAAATCTGGAATCACTGTGGTTAAATTAGATTCTGGTGAGCTAATTCCAACCAGGGAAACCACTGGTTAGAGGGTGTGCATTGATTATCGAAAGCTTAATTCAAAATCAGAAAAGACCATTTTCCTTTGCCCTTTATAGACCAGATTTTGGATAAGTTATCAGGCAAAGCTTTTTATTGCTTTCTTGATGGATACTCTAGGTATAACCAGATCCCTGTATATTGATAAGACTAGGAGAAAACAACTTTCACATGTCCATTTGGCACCTTTTCTTATAGAAGGATGCCATTTGGATTGTGCAATACCTCTGCAATTTTCTAAAGGTGTATTTATACCATCTTCTCGGATATGATTGACCAATTTTTAGAGATATTCATAAATGATTTTTCTATCTTTAGGGACAAGTTTAGCCAGTGCCTACATCATCTCAGCCTAGTGCTGTAGATATGTGAAGAGACCAACTTGGTCTTAAGTTGGGAAAAGAGTAATTTTATGGTCAACCAAGGCATTGTCCTTGGTCATGTTGTTTCCCACAAAGGCATAGAGGTAGACCAGGCTAAAATTGATTTGATTGCACATCTTCCCCCACTTAAAACTGTCAAACAGGTCAAATCCTTTTTGGGACATGCTGGTTTTTATAGGAAATTCATCAAAGATTTCAGCAAAATCTCAAAACCTCTTTGTCTCCTGTTGTGTCAAGAGGTTCCTTTTGTATTCAATGATGAATGTCTCACTGCTTTTGAGTTTTTGAAAGGATGTTTGACCTCTGCACCTGTCCTACAAGCTCCTGATTACTCTTTGCCCTTTGAGCTGATGTGTGATGCATCAAATTTTTCTATTGGTACAGTTTTGGGGCAAAGAAAGGACAAATTACCTTGTGTGATTGCTTATGAAAGCAAGACAATGATTGATTCTCAGTTAAACTACACCACAACTGAGAAGGAATTGTTAGCCATTGTCTATGCTTTGGAAAAATTCAGGTTTTATGTGTTAGGATCTAGGATTGTGGTGTTCACAAACCATTCAGCCCTTAAATACCTTTTGTCTAAAAAGGATGCCAAGTCAAGATTAATCAGATGGATCCTCCTATTATAGGAGTTTGATCTTGAGATTAAAGATAAAAAAATATGGTTATAGACCACTTGTCTAGGATCCTAGCTGCTGAGTTTGATGGACTGCTAATCAATGACTCATTTCCAAATGAGCAGCTATTTGTTGTCAGCATGAGTGCATCTTGGTTTGCAAACATAGTTAATTATTTGGCAGTGGGTAAGATTCCCCCACGTTAAAATAAAATGGATAAGGATCTGTTCTTCTCTCAAATCAGATACTATATGTGGGAGGATCAATACCTCTTTAATAACTGTGCAGACCAAGTTGTGAGAAGGTGTGTACCTGAGGATGAATTTCATAGCATACTAATAATGTGCCGTGAACAGGCTTGTGGAGGCCATTTCAGTGGAAACAAGACTGCTATAAAAGTACTTCAAAGTAGATTCTATTGGCCTACTTTATTCAAAGATATATGATAGCACTGCAAGGCTTGTGAAAGATACCAGAAGATGGGAAGTATTTTAAAAAGAAATTCCATGCCTTTACAGCCCATTCTTGTAGTTGAATTGTTTGACATTTGGGGGATTGACTTCATGGGTCCTTTCCCTCCTTATTGATATAATTTTATTCTTGTGGCTATGAACTATGTGTCCAAGTGGGTTGAGGCCATAGCCACAAGAACTAATGATCACAGAGTTGTCATCAATTTCTTGAAAGATAATATTTTCTCTAGGTTTGGTACCCCCAGAGCTATCATTAGTGATGGGGGAAGAAATTTCTGTAATAGGCATTTTGAAAATCTGCTTAGAAAGTACTCTGTGACACACAGAGTTTCCACCCTATACCACCCACAGACCAGTAGGCATGTGAAAATATCTAACAGAGAGATCAAACACATTCTAGAGAAAATTGTGAGAGGAGATATGAAGGATTGGTCCCTAAAGTTGACTGATTCTCTTTGGGCTTATAGAACTGCTTATAAGACCCCAATAGGGATGTCTCCCTTTAGGTTGGTGTATGGCAAGGCATGCCATTTACCAGTGGAGTTAGAACATAAAGCCTGTTGGGCTATTAAGTCATCTAATTTTGATCTAATTGCTGTTGGTATGCATAGGAGGCTGCAGTGCTAAAACTTGAAGAGCTGAGATTGGAAGCCTACTCTAATGTAAGGATCTACAAAGAAAGGGCCAAAGCTTTTTATGATAAGCATTTGCTGAGAAAGGAGTTTGCTACAGGCAACAAGGTATGGCAGTTTAATTTAAAATTAAAAAATTTCCCAGGCAAGTTGAAATCTAGATGGGAGGAACCTTATATTGTAATTAGGTTTCCACATCTGGAGTTGTTGAAATCAAGGATCCAAAGGATGGTAGGATCATGAAAGTCAATGGTCAAAGGCTCAAAATCTATGTTGAAAATGTAGTAGAGCCTGTGGTGACCATTCACCTTCAAGAACCTCTAAAGTGTGACTGATTTTCAATATTGTATATTATGTATCATAACTTTCAATTATATTGATGTTACTGTTTTCAAATTTGTCTGTCATTGTATATATGCTATAATTTTTGCTTAGTTTTTCATTTAGTATAATAAGTCAGCTATGATAAGGGTAGGAAGGTCTCCAATGCATGATAAATTAAATGAGAACTGAAGAGGACTGATAAATATGTATTGAATATGGACTGTGAATTGATGAAAAGTAAATTTAGATTACAAAATGACCTATTGAGAGGTGTGAGGTGATTTTCAACAGGTACTAAAGGCTTTCATGTGAAATTCGACAGGATCTGTGTACCTGTCGAGAAGTTGAGATAGGAATTCGATAGGTACTGAAGGCTTTTACTGAAAATTTGACAGGTTCTGATACCTGTCGAGAGGTTGAGAAACCTCTCAAGACTTTAATTGCTGAGAAATTTTAAACCCGTCGAGAGGATTATGAACCTCTCGAATTGAACTTTCTGAAGCCTATGAACCTATCGAGAGGTTGAACAACCTCTCGAAACCTTTAGCCTGAGAATCTGCATTTTCAAATGGTTTTAACTATTTGACAGGTTGATTCAACCTGTCGAAACCTTCTTTCCAACCTATCAAAATTATGTTTTACTTGCTTTAAACCGATCGACAGGATGATTCCATCCATTTGACACCTTGAGTTAAAACCCTGTTCTTCCTCTGCCCGAGTTTCCATTTCTTTCTTCCTTCTCCATCTTCCTGGTTCCTGTTCCAGTTACCTTGCCACAGTTCCAATTGCATTAGCTTTGCAAGGGCAACATTTTGCACCTGGTTTGAACCGATTTGATTATGTGTGCTGCTATTTTTGAGAGACCCTAGGGTTTTTGAGTAAGTTCTTCTTCAACCTTCATCCTTGTGATTTCTCAGCATTATTATTTTATATTTTTGAAGGATTTTTTTTGTGTGTGGTGAATTAATTGAGAAAAAGAAGATTGCCATGGTTTTTGAGAAGTGTTGTGTGGATTGTCTATTTTAATGGTTGAACGTGAGGATACCCTGGCTGATTTATTCAAACCCCCTTCCAAATCGGCCCTAAAATCCACCAGGAAATCTAGTAGGATAGCTTCACAACCCAAAGATGTACCCACTTACTAAGAGGAAGCTAGTCATGGATAAACAAAAGAAGGCCCAGAAAGCTAAGAAAGCCAAGATTGTTGAGGATATCCCTGTGCCTAAACCTAACCCTGAAGATGAGATACTTGTGGCTCTAACAACTCCTAATGAGCATGTGGACTCTTTAGGTCTGATTCCAGAGACAATCTTTGACCTACCTTATTTCACTAAGGTAGAGGAGTGCAAGGAGACCTTGGCCTACTTGGAAAAGGCATCCCTGACACCTCTTTGGACTCCATTATAAGAGAAGGTATACCCAAGGTTAGTCAAATTATGGTATCAGAACATCAGAGAAAAGAAGAAGCTAGAGGCAACTGACCCTGTGCTTATGGTTTTGGTTGACAATTGGGAGGTAGTTGTGGACTACAATGATATTGGATTAGGGTTAGGGGTCCCATCCATATATGACTCAGCTTACGGTTTAGGAGCACCTAATAATGTGTCCTTCTGAGCAATGGCCAGACATTTGACTCAAGGCATAGTAGGATATGGGGAGTCTTTAATGAGGAGAGATCTAGACCCTAGCTTGTTCTTCATAGATTCAATCTTGAGGAAGAATGTTTATGTCAGTGGACATCAGCAGGAGAGAAGAACCCCCATAGTGGATGCCCTTTCCTTCTTCTCCAAGGGCCAATTCTTTAATGCCCCTCAGTTGATTTTTGAGGCCATGGTGGATGTGAATGATAAGATCAAGAAGAGACAAATTGTGCTAGGGCTACCGTATGGCAGACTCATTACTGCTCTGCTAAGGCAAGAAAAATTTGTCATAAAGAAGGATCAGCCTACTGAGGGTTTGAGCCCCAAAGAATTTGGGAGGAGGGCTTGGTCTACTAGCATGACCTTGATTGGGAAGAGCAAGAAGAAGCCAGTTGAGAGTTCTGAGAAGGAAACACCTCAAGCGACTGTTAAGCACTGATTTTTGCCACTTTTTACACCTTTAAATCTGACTTTTGCTAGGACTTAGAGTATTTAATATTTGTTTTTAGTACTGTTTTGCAGCAAGGAGTTAATTGTGTCCTTAGTGCAGTTTTCAGCTGAAAAGTGCCATTTAGAGGAGTTTTCGAAATTAATTAACAACTGAAAGAGAGATCTGGAAAGAGTGGGCTATGGCTTGTTGATAAGGAAGAAAATAGCAGCAACAAGGTGGAATGGAATGGCTTCAGCTCGATAGAGGTGCCTTGAGAACCACTCTCAAATTGCCGCAAGCCTAAGCAATCCCAAGTTAGGAAGAATATGCAGCCGTAGTGCAGTTTCTCAGTTAAAAGGGCCAATAAGAGGAGTTTGAAATCATTCAAGAGCATAGAGAGTGAGATGTGCTTTCACACATGAAGAAGAAGTGCTGCTGTAGCTACCTATTGAGGACTCGAGCAACTGATAAGCTCAACAATATTTGGAATAAGAACACTAAAGAAAACAGCAATGAACACCTTGCAGCAATCGCATCAGTTTTAGATAAAGTTGTGTGCACATTCTTTGTGGTTCACCATCTCAAGCTGCAGCAATACATGATTCAGCACAGCCCAAACCATAGCAGTGGTTGCACCCCACCTACATAGCAGCTTCACATTAAGAACCTGGTCGCAGCAACTCAAGCTTCAACTTGTGCACTCACATGAGCTGCACACATAATCTTTTGAGCAGCAGTGCATCCCAATTGCTGAACCTGTTGAAGTGGGTCATTGAACTCACGAATGACTGCAGTGTGAAGCCTATATTGCACCTATCGAAGGGTTCTTCAAACCAGCAGCCATCTTATCGAGTAGATGAAGGACTTACCATCACAACCTGTCGACATTTAAGTGCAGCTACCCAGCCTTTCAACCTGTCGACTTGAGCACTTGGACCCCCAGCCAACCCGTCGACAGGATTCAACACCAAACCTTCAACCTCACGAATGGCATAGCATCCTATCGAATGGATGCCCAATGCACTCAGCATACCCATCGAGCGATAGAGGCCTCAGCAGCAACCTATCGACTTGCCGAAGTAGCTGGAACAACAACTTGTCAAAACAATTGCAGCAGCCCCCTTAGATCTTGTCGAGAGCATTGCATTCTTCAACAGCCATTGTACATGTCGACTGGTTCAGCACCTTGAACCTATCAAAATACCCAGCTGCAGCCCATCTCCAACCTGTCGACACCTTGTTGCACTTACACCTTGCCATCCTATCGAATAGATCTCCATCCCAGCCTTTAACCTATCGACAGCATGAACTACAATCCTCTCCTCCAACCTGTCAACTCCTTGCATGCAAACCTCACTCCAAAGCTGTAGCCATGCAGAGTTCCAACTGCAATACATCCCACAGCACCCGTTGACCGCCTAGATATCTTAATCCGCTGAGAGGCCCAACCTCCAGCCTCCTTCAGACCTGTCGACATGCATTCAAGATCCCATCCAAACCGCGGTTTCAGCTGAAACAGCCTGAAAATTCCCTTGAACTTGTCGGGGAGTCCCTTGCATGCACCAACCTCTGTAGCAGCAGCTCAGCTCCTCAATCCTAACGAGAAAGCCTCAGCTCCATACAGCGTTCCCTTCTCCGAGTAAATGAAGCTTCAGCCATCTTCTAACCTGTCGATCACTTGGAGAGTATAGCTGCAGCAATACAGCTGCCATCTGCACCTTGCTCCTATCAAAATACCTTGCTGCATTTACACCTTCAATCCTATCGAATACTACAGCAGCAGCAGCCTCCTAGCAAACTTGTATGCAAATTTTAGCTACAAAAAACAAGACTATAGCAGCCTTTGACCGCTTCAATATCACAACCTATTGAGAAGCCCAACCTCTAGCCTGCCCCAAACCTGTCATGATGCAGTCAAGATCCTATCCAACCGTCAATTTCCCAAAAGGCCCCTCAAATCTGGCGCCTCGAGTGCAGCCGCATATATATTTATATATATACACATATTTCTTGCTTCAGACGGGGCCCAATTGGGACTGTTTTGGTAACAAACAGCAGGGGTATTTTGGGGCAGCGAGAATTATCATTTTTTGAGCAATCATTTGAGGTGTGCAACTGGAGAAAGGGGCAGCTTAGGCCCATTTTGCGGACAACAAGTATAGAGATGAGTAGCTGAGTGTTTGTGGCTAAGCAAGGGCAATTTTGGGAACGCCAATTCATAGGAAACCCTGCACATGGGTAGGAGCTAATTTTTGGCGAGAATGCAACTGAAGCACAACAGAAGAGGGATCCATCTCTGCTCTCTGATTGGCTAAAACCCAAGGCACAAGGATCAATGCAAATATATAAATAGAACTCCTTTCTGCCGTTTTTCTTCAGCAAGGAAAGTAGGAACAAAGGAATAGCCTGAGTTCTCCTTAGCTCAGTTAGAGTTTAGGTTTTTATTTTCCTTTTCTCTTCCCCTTTCTCTCTCTAATCCAGCCTGTTGGATTAGATCTAAATAAGCAGTCCAGATCTATTTTGTAATTGTATTTTGAAAGCTTGAAGGAATTTGGGAATAGATTGATGTTGCACAGATTGCAGATCCGAGCTCAATAATCTGTAAGATGGTATTACAGTAATTATGGGTTTTAAAGGTGATTCTGATCTAAATTTCACTTTTTCGTATTTGATTTCCCTGGATTGGATACTCCTGCATGCCAGCCATAAATGGGGAGCTTGTAGCCTGGCATTCGCAGCATCTGTAATGATTATCCTGTTCTAATCGAGACCCTTGGCTTGAGCCAATCTCTAGGTTGATCTGTGACCATTCAAGTGGACAGGTCATAGCCTTAGGATTGCTTTGATTCTTTGGTTAAGATAAGATCCTTATATCGTACATCTGCTGGGGTTGAACCTGGGGAGCTTGTAGCCAGATGGCGGATTGTAGCAAATCAGATCTATACAATGCCTTTGATTCAATTAATGAGAACCAGGTATTGGCTGCCTATATCTCACCATTTGATATTTATTTCACCATCCATCTTCCTCCATCTTTTAAATTTACTTTTATTTCAGTTTTGTAAACATCTCCAAGTTTTGACTTGAATTGACGACTCAGGTTATAATTTGCAGATTAGTGTAACAGTTTCTACTTTTCCATCTTCAGTTTGCTAGAGTTGACACCAAATTTAAGTTGATTGTTGATTAGATTAAATCTGTATTGATAGGATCCTAGACTTGATTGACGACCAATGCTAGGAAACATGATATATGGTGTAACGGTACTGTTTATTTTCATAAATATCCGATAGCTGAGGATTAAGATTGACGACCTTAATCTGAAGAAGGAGGATTATGATTAGATTAAATCCGTATTGATGGGATCCTAGACTTGATTGACGACCAATGCTAGGAAACTTGATATATGGTGTAACGGTACTATTTATTTTCATAAATATCCGATAACTGAGGACTAAGATTGACAACCTTAATCTGAAGAAGGAGGATTAGGATTTATTTTTATGCACTTTAGTTTAAATAACCATTCTTTTATTCATATTTCTCCAGTAGTTTAGAAAATCTCCAGTAGATCTATAAAATAATTAGATCTAGTGACACAGAAAAACTCTCTTTCTTTTCCCTGTTTTCATAGAATTGTTAGATCTGTAGCCAGATCTAAAGGTCTACTATACACCTTCTAGGTTTAGATCACTACTCCCTGTGGGACAAACTCTTACTTATTAAAACTTGCTACAAAGGATCCTGTATCTTGCAGGTCTAGGATATTTTAGATGTGCTGAATCTATGTTAAATGGTGAAAAATGTCACTTTTCACCCTTTAAACTGACCATTGATGGACCTGTGAGCACACTAATAAGCCTCTGTAGAGTGCATTTTTTAGATAGCAGTGAAAGTTGGTAATAATGCAAAAAATCACTTAAAAATGCCCGCAAAGAAGCCATCTCTCAGCACCATACAGACCCAGCAACAGAACACGGGGAAGGAAGTGAAGATAGGTCCAAAACATCCTATCGAGAGGATGCCTGAAGACTTCGATAGGAGTTGAGGGTTAAAAGGAAGGAATTGCAATGCGGAGAAGGGTCGATAGGATCGTAAGCGAGAAAGGAAGAATTAAATGTATGAAAAATTCAACAGGATCTAAGAACCTATCGAGCAGTTGAAAGAAAAAAAGAATTCAACCTATCGAAAGCTGGCTAGAGGGAAAAAGGGGACCTATCGAAAGATTCCCTTAACCTATCGAATGGTCCACTGAACCTATCAAAATAGAAGTGTTGGGACAATACCTATCGCAAAATGATTTGAACCTTTCGATAGGAACAAGGGTCATCCAATCGAAGCAATGGAATGTGAATCCCCAACCTATCGAATTACTCTTCCAACCTGTCGAAGGCCCCAGATTAAGTGCAGTGAAGCTGAAGCAGCTAAGCCCAACCTATCGGAACCTATCGAAGAGACTAGAGAACCTATCGAAAGGGGCTACAAACTCCTTTTCAACCTATTAGAAGCTTCTCCAACTTGTCGAAATCGCGTGCAGGACTTCTAAAAAATTCAGCTATGCACATGTTGTGACTTGGTGACTTGCTACATGCAAACCGAGGCAATTTGGTGACTTGCGCGACGTTCTAGAAGATGCCCTAGAAAGCCCTAACTGACCCACGTGCTCTAATGGAACCCCAGCAAACTCTGAGGACCTTCTAGAAGGGATTTTTGGCAGGAAAAATAGAGGAGAAAGCTATATATAGAGATCCGCAATTGCCATTGGGGAGGATCGAATTTCTGAATAATTTCCTAGAGATTAGAGCTTGCAGCGAGATTCTATTTTCCTTCTTTTAGCCCAACCATGGTTGGCTAATTCCCTAGGAGCAGCAAGGAGTGAGTTTGATCTGTGATTGGGTAAGGTTAAAAGTGTTGCTAGGGTTAATTGCTGCACAGACTACAGATTTGAGAGCATTCCATTATAAGAGTGACCTTATTTGCAATGTAAATGTTGTTTTCAATGTTTTAATT
The DNA here is from genome assembly GCA_021018995.1 of Chloranthus sessilifolius. Classification (NCBI taxonomy): domain Eukaryota; kingdom Viridiplantae; phylum Streptophyta; class Magnoliopsida; order Chloranthales; family Chloranthaceae; genus Chloranthus; species Chloranthus sessilifolius. The sequence continues at coordinate 82,298,970 of CM037586.1, read as the reverse complement.
AGATCTAAAGCTCTTTTGATTCCTTTTGGTGCTCGATCGGATTTGTGTAGAGGAGTTGCTTGATCAGCTCACCCACTTAACTGGTAGACCTCTTGGATATCATCTGAATTCCCTGGATCTGATATCCCTGTAATTTCCTGCATCCGTGACCTAGAAATTGCAGCATCTGTAGTGGTTTTAATTGTTCTAATTGATGCTCTGGCTTTGTAGGAGATCTCTAGGATGGTCTGTGACCATTAAAGTGGACAGATCATAACCTTAAGGTAAATCTAAGCTCAGGCCTCAATTGGATTCATCTGCTGTAATCCATGGATTAGGTAAAGTCTATAGGATGGTCTGTGACCATTAAAGTAGACAGATTATAGCCTTAAGACCAGGTGGATCCTATGATTTGGAGTGGAATTTATACCCTGCAGCTGTGCTTGTGGCCAGCTGAGGGACTTGTGTGCTTTTGACCCTGTAATATGCTTAGCTCAAACTGATTGCAGTGAAAACAACCTCCAAGCGGTTCTTCTCCATTTTTTGAGTTTTTAAACCCTCAATCTGCAAGACCTGAGGTTCCAGATTCGATCTAAGACAATCTACATCTTTATTGTAGTTTAGATTAAGTGAAACTCCAATCTAATCTCTCCCCTGTCTTTAAGCTAGATCAACATTAGTTAGGGTGCCAGATCGCTTTCAGATCTGGAGATTTACTCAATTCCAAACCACCTCTCTGTGGACTTCCCCTTACTTACTTTTAAAACTTGCTACAAAGGACCCTATATCTTGCAGGTCTAGGATTTCCCAGTTGTGCTGAACCCATCTCTGTTTTCTCTTGATGTTCACACCATAAATCAGCACACTGGAAATCCCCAACAATCCATCCCCTGTTTTACTCTGATTTTATTTTGTCTTTATCATTACACAATAAATCAGCACACTAGAAATCCCCAACAGCGACCAGCTCAACAGCTGCACCTATGCTACCTACAGCCCTATCAGCTATCTCAGAGCCTCTGCTTACCTCTGGTGGTACTAGCTCAGTGCCTCCACCCGTGACCTCTGCATCCATATCAATCCCTTCTATTGCTGTGACCTTGCCCATTGTTAGTTCTGTTGTTGCCAACATCTCCATTCCATCACCTTCCATACCATCCATTTCTATCCCCATCCCTTACAACAGCTCATTCATTCCCTCTCCCATCACCACCATCACCCCTGTGTCAGCTCCTCCTACCACTGACCCAATTTTCACCATGCCTTCGCCACCGATACAAACCACATACCAGAGAAAAACCAAGCAAGCCACATCCACAACCCCTCCAGCTAGCTCATCCATTCCAAGACTAGAACCTTTAAGTCCTGAATCAACAACTCCACTCCCATCTACATCAGTTGACCCAGTTCTTTCCTCTCCACCATCCCTATCTTTTGAGACTAAGCCCACTACTTCCATGTCACCTATCCATACCCATGAGCTGGAACACTACACCACTAAGGGGTATTCATCCCTAATAGATTCCATTATGAAAGATGTTGGGCATGAGTACTCCTCTTTACCTGATTCTCCACAAGCTAGCCACTTCCAGCATGTGTCTACATCCCCTTTCCAGCCTATTACATCCACTCCACCTATTACCCAAGCACAAATCCTACCTAATTCTATTACTCAAATCCGTTCCCTTCTCACATCCATCCAAGCCTAGCTGCAGACCAATACAGACAACCAGTCTGTCATGGCCACTTGCCTTCATGCCATTCAATCCAATTTAATCTTAGCTACCTCAACCACCCAACCTCTTACCACTCCTGCCCTTACCTCTACTCTTCCATCTATTCTTGTATCTCCACCACTTCCGTCCCCTCAGTCCTCTCCTATAGTGGCCACTACCATTGCTGATACTCAGCTAGATTGGGTGTCTGAGGAGTTACTCCCTACCTCACCTACCTTGCCTTTTACCTCGACACAGCCTGATCCTAGGACAGAGGATTTACCCATTACCTTCACCTCTGCCTCTACCCAAACTGACCCTGTGGAAGAGGATTTACCCATAGACCTTGAGGAGGAGCTGGCACCTACTCCCTTACCTTCTCTTCCTATTCCATCACCCTCACCCATGCCATACCATCTTTTTGATGACCCCACTGAGAGGACCATGGTCCTTGTCTCTTCATACCCTGTGCCCCCATTTTCCACCCTTCACAGAGCAATGGATGAAAATCCCTACATCAGGAGAGATGTCACTAGAGGGATGGCTGAGCTAAACACTAGGGTGAAGCAATCATTGGTGGTTGAGATTGACCAGCTGAAGATGGATCATAGAGTGGAGAAGCTGCATTAGGAGCAATTGTGCAGACATGCCCTCAACTTATATGAAGAGGAGAAGCAGATGGCTGAGATGCAATCCAAGCTAGCAGACACCCATCAATCAACCATCTCAGGCCGGAAACCACCCTCATCAGCTAGGGTGTCTATCAATGAGCCTACCATGCCCTAGGACAACACCAAGCCTCAGAAGGCATATGTCAAAATGACGAAGGCTGGTGCTGCCAACACTGAGAAACTAAAGAAGAAGGAGAATTTGAGGAAGGATTATGACAAAATAGCTGAGAAATATGGATGGGAGCCAATGTCCCTATCAAGATCAGATTCAGATAGTGATTGGGATGTGGTGTAGAATGTATTTAGGAATTTGTAGTGAGTTTGTATTTTTTTTTTTTTGTATATACTTTTTGTTAAATGTAGAATCTGTTGTATCTTTTGTATTTTGTAAATACTTTTTGTTCAATGAAATTTCTGTTTTGTCAGTTCCAATTGTGCTTGTTACTTTCCTTTATGCTTAAATCTGTTCTAGGATGTTCTTTATACTTAAATTTGTTAATTTCTTTGTGCTTAACTTGCTATTTCCTATTTGTTATACTTCTGAAGCAGTGAGGACACTGTTCCTCATAGGTTTGGGGGTATAGCAGGGTAATTTTGAAAATTTATGAAATAATTAAGCCAAGTGAAATGGTGTTAGTAGGATTAAAATAAATTTAGCAAAATTTCAAACTGAGCAATTTTGAAAAACGAAGGTTTAGAAATGTATGAGAGACTGATTAATGCCTGGATCTTTTTGAAAATTTCATCATTTCTATGAAAGATATCATCAAGGATTTTTTTTCAAAATCAGTATGTAGTGAACCATTAAAGAGAGAAAGAAGTAAGAACATGCTTTGAGAGTCCTAAGGAAGACCATACCTTGTGAGATATGGGCTTGTAAAATTCTATTTGAAGAGTGATTTGGCAATTTTTTCTGCTTTAAGGATTGATTGAACATATTCTTGCTCACTAGAAGTTATGCACTCCAAGATGAAGTAAATTGACAGCACTCATGACATTGAAGACATGATGTAACGCCATCCCTTGGACAGTTTGAGCTAAAAATCCTTACCCTTTGAACTGCCTTTGCATACACCACTTGAGCCTGAAAATCCCATTCTTCTTTGACAAAAATCAAAACATTTTTTTTCCCTAAACCTCTTGACTTGTTTCAGTTCACCCTCAATCTGAGAACTCAGGAAGTGGAGGAAGATGTGAGGTTAGAGGAGCAAGGTTTGATATTTGTTGGAAGGAGAACGAAGAAAATCTAAGGAAAAAAAATAATAGTGTATCAGTTGTATAGCTGTGGCATTCCACCCCATAAAAAAAAAAAAGAGAAAAATACAAAAGAAAAGAATACAAAAAGAGGAAAAACAGAAAAACATTAAAAAAAAAAGAGAAAGAGAAGTCACTTCATTGGAAAATTTTGGAAGAAGATGAGAAGATGGCCACTTCAAATATGAAAGTATCAAAGAAGATGAATTGTGCTGAAATGAAGAAAGTGTGTATGCCACCTCTTGACCTTGCTGATTTCTCAATTTTGAATCCCTCTTTACCCTTTTATTCTTTATAAACTTCACCCATAAGCCACAATACAACCCAATAAAAAGACCTTACTGATCTGAAGTTGATTGAGTTGTCATGTGGAGGTGAGGAGCTGTGTAATCTATGGTGAAAAGAGTAGAAGATTTCAGGAATTGGAGCGATTGCCTATACTCATGCTTGCAGTCCTATTTGAGGGCTATAACTGCTCTTGAGTTTGAGTGAAAATAGGACACCTTTAAGATCACTTGTGAGAGTATGCCTGTGAGATAATTGAGTCTGAGATTGAACTTATTAGGCATTGTTTGAACCTGATTCTCAAAATTAATGGTGAAGCATATATTGTTTGTGCACATATCATTCTCTTGATGATTTTAGACTGGCTATGATGAGTTTGAAAAAGGATATAAGTATTAAACTTGTTTATAATTACTATTTTGAAACTTCTGAATTCAAAAGGGTAAGGAATGGAATAAAGCTGAATTTGTTGGAATCTAACTTTTAACTGTTTGCACTTGATTTAATCATGATCATATGAAAGTTTGTGGGTAACTTCACTGAAAACCCTCAGGAGACTTCACTCCTCCAGTAGGGATCACCTAAGGGTTTAAAAGGTTTCATGCATATGCTAAATGCATCTGTGCTCCCTACAAAAGTGGTATTTTATGTTTTTAATAATTGTTTTTAATTTCTCCTTTGCTCAAGGACTAGCAAAGCTTAGGTTTGGGGGTCTGTTCATTAGTGAAAAATGCTATTTTTCACCTCCTAACCTGACCTTTGATGGACCTTTGAGTTGACTAATCATGTATCTTAAGTGTATTTTGTAGTTAGCAATAAATTGCAGTTATAGTGCAGAAATCCATCTAAAAATGCCAAGAAGAGACTTGCTGCTTCAACATGTTCACTGATAGCCTAAACAATCAGCCATCAAGTAGATCCACAGAGCCTTATAATTCTATGGCATTGGCATGTGTTCAACTGTGTACACATGGGAGAAAATCAGTAGCTATATTTGATGAAGAATGAACTCCTCAAAAGGGGACTGAGTGCTGGACAGATGAAAGATAGCACCCAAGCTGTATATAAGCTATGGAAGCAAAGGAAATAACCTGTCGAGAGGTTAAATCAACCTATCGAGAGGTTGGATGCAGTTTATGAAGCTATCGAGAGGTTCCCAGAACCTGTCGAGGAGTTGAATATGAAGAAATCATCCTCTTGAGAGGACCTGAAGCTGAATTACAACCTATCGAGAGGTTCTGCAACAGAGAAATGAAGTTGTCGAGAGGATTACAGCACATGTCGAATGGTTTAAACTGCTAAAGAGGATCCTGTCGAATAGTGCAAAAGATCCTGTCGAGAGGTCACATGAAGAACCTATCCTCGCGAAGTGCAGAAGGTTGAAAATGAACATGTCGAGAGGTTCCCAAAACCTATCAAATAGTCAAAGCCAACCTGTCGAAGACATACCTGAAGCTGCTTTGAATCTCGTGAGGTTGCCTTCAACCTGTCGAACAAAGGGAAAGATCCTATCGAACACATACCGGGAGCTGTAATGAACCTCGTGAGGTTGCATCATCCTGTTGAGCAATCAAAAGAACTTGTCGAAGGCTACTTTCAACTTGTCGAACAGAGCATTAAACACTCTTAGAACCTATCGAGAGGATCTCTGAACCTCTCGATGCACGGATTTAAAACTTCTCAGTTCTAGCTAAGAAGCATATCAAGTCAGTGCTCTGTTGCACGTGTCCCAAGGCTGTTAAGCTGATTTGAGGGTATTTTTGGAATACAAATGCACACGAATGAGAAGCTCCCTAACGCCTCCACATGGACTTGTCCAATTTGAACCAATTGGTGGGTGATTCTAGAGGCAAAATCAGCCACATCAGCAGCTCAAAATAACAGAATGATTCCCTTGAGCTCTAACTGGCTGAAACAAATCTGAGACAGAGAGGAAGAGTATAAAGGGAAGAGAAGCTTTACAGAAGAGGGATGCAAAAATTTAGGGAGCTCAGAGACAAAATTCGAATTCCTTTTCCCGTCAAACTTTCATCCTTCTTCCTTCTTCCCCATTCCCTCTTTAGCCCAACCCTGGTTGGCTAAATACTTGTAGCAACTAGGGTGAGGTAGCACTGTAAATTGAGAGGTCTAAGAGCATTTGTATGAGGATTAGATGATGCATAGACTATAGATCTGAGAACAATGTATTGTAAGCTGTTTGAATCAATAAATTGTTGGTTTTATAATTCATTTAAATCTATAAATCTTGATTGCCATCTAATTTTCATAGATTTAATATCCCTATCGATGCCCAACCTTGTAGCCTTGCATCCACAATATTTGTAGTGATTCTATTATTCTAATTGAGGCCTTTGGATTGAAGGAAATCCCTAGGATGATCTGTGACCATTGAAGTGGACAGATCATAGCCTTAAGATCAATTCAAATCTCTGGTGTAGATTTGATTTTTCTACCTTACATTTGTGCTTGTGGCCAGATGAAGGATTGTTGCAAATCAATCCTCTGCATTGCTGTCTAACCAATTAATTTTCAGTGAGACCAAATTTTCAAGCTGCTATGCTCCACCTTTGATTTTATTCCCCAAAACCTTTTCTCTACTCTTTCTAATCTGTTTTCTTCTCTGGATCATTAGCATTTAATTTTCTATATTTTTAGTAAAGTGACAGCCCCTTAAAACCTTCCCTCTTTCCTTTCTTGCTTTATTTTAAATTAGGAATGGATAGAGTGCATGATCTATTATAGATCTAGAGATTTATTATATTTTGAAACACATTTTCCTATGGACATACCCCTTCTTACCTCTTTAAAGCTTACTGCAGCAGCCCTAGTTCTTGTAGGCCTGGTTGCCTTGCCTTTGTTTCTTTTGCTATGAATTTTCTGTTAGTATCCTATTTTTAACCTCTTAATAATAACAAGGTAGGCAACACAACAGGTCTCATCCTCCTAAGGCGATACAACCTTTGTGGCTCGATGACAGACGGTCCCTATGTTCTAGTAGAATTCTAAACCACGTAGGCTATGAGTTTCAAAAAATTAAATACCATAGCCTTAGTCTATGTCCTGTCAGATATTTAAGGCCATGCCACTTCGATACCAACTGTGACAGCCCAAAATTTTCTACCCCAAAATTTGTGCCGTCAGTTCGCAGGTCACGACCTGACTACATAATACTTGGTACATCCACTCTTAATGGGAATTCAAAGCAGATCATTACTTAATAAGCAATATCATCATAGCAAAAAAAATCTCCATTTCTAAACAAAATAGATGAACAAAAGACAAAATAAACCACCGGTGATGGTTGACCATCACCTAAACAGTGCTATACAACATTACATGAATCCAAAGTTTTAGAAATAGAATGGTTGGATGTACTAAGCCTAAGTCTCAAAATCCAAGCTACTCAAAGTCCTCTAAGGAAAGTGCTCCTCTGGCGGGAGCTCAGTCTCTTCCTCAAGGATGTAATTTGGGTCACTTTCAAGTTTCGAATCCTTTTCTGCGCCTACACCTGTGACGTATAGTTGGGGTGAGCTATTAGTTTAAGCTCAATAGAGGTCAATCAAACAATTCACATTTTTATCATATCAGTGCATAAATCCGATAACTGGGTTAAAACAGTATCAAAACAATTATTTAGTGAATACGAATTTAAATGATACATTCTTATGCATTTTCATATCAAAACAGGGATGCAAGACAAAGCGCAAATCGAACTCAAGTAGTTCATGATTCATATGCAGTTTTTTATATGAATGCTTAACTTAAATCATAACTTAACTAATTCTTCCAAGCATATATACCATTGGGAGCCAGAGTTTTACCGATGGGAATCCCCCCCTAACCATCGTCGTTCAATGAACACTTATCAGTTGTCCATGGCGGACTAGAAATCAAGATGGAATGGTGTCGGTTCAAAGAGTGTACGGATCACCGCCGTACCAGTTCAAAGAGCTGGGGGATTCATCCTGATGAACTTCAAATCAATGTGCAGATTTTAATACATATTTCAACATAGTGCTGCGTGCTATTTTTAAGGCTAAATTCAGAGTTTCAGAGTTTGGATTTTAGAATTCCGATATCAAATAGTTCAGACACATGTTCAAGCAGTTCGGATTCAAATTTAGAATCCATGTATCGTGTTCAAAAGTTAAGATGAACTTAAATTTCAGAGAGTTCGAATACACTATAAATACAGTCAAATTTCATCTTATTACATTCATCATGTCTTAAAATTCATACAATTCAAGTCAAAATGTGATTGGTGTTGAGTTTTCCTCCACCTCGATTACGAGACATGCGAAAAGGTCACGAAGATCTTAATGGATGATTCCAACCCTCAATCCTTATCCTATGACATTCAAAAACCACTCATTAATGATCAAAGAATCACAAACATTGGAGTCTCAGAAGATTTTCCAAACAAAATCCAAAACAGCCAAAATTGGGGAAGTAGCGCGCGTGATTTCCAAGTCGCGCGAGTGACTTCACCTACCACACAACAAGTCGCACGGGCAGGAAAAACCAGTTCACTTTTTGGCCTAAAAATTGGTGCGCATTTCCTATGTGTGACCTTCACACCTGAAGACAAGTCATGCGCGCGAATCCTAATTCGCATGAGCGAATTTGCAATTCTTTGCACATTTGCCGATTTTCAGATTTTTCTCTTTTTGTATTTCCATCACAGATATCTTCTTGATTCTTTGCGCATCTTAAATGGAATTAAAACCTTAATCTAACCATAATTAACCCATGGTATCATACCTTCTCAAACTTGCGCAAAGATCGTGTACAATGAACAATGATTAAACAAATAATGATGATTACGCCGCACACTCCAAGAGTTTGAGATCACCTTCTCGTGGTCACTAACGGAGGTGAACTCAAGGATCAAATCCTTCACACGCACTCGATGAACCAAACTCATGCAAAGGGAATACTTTCGACAGAGTTCTCAACAAAGAGGGTTTGTAGAGCAGGAGCTCTCTCATTCTCACGCTCATGGATCGCAACAACGCCAAAATGTTGCTCTCTCGCGAAATGATCAATGCAAAGGAAGGTCTGAGCGAAAGATCAACGACGATTTGGAGTTTCGGAGGGCATGATGGTTGGAGTTCTTCTCTCACATTCTCTCTTCCTTCTCTACAAAATTTTCATGCAAATATGCAAAGAGAGTGGCTTACGTGAGAAGCTTCCTCTAGTTAACCAAAAGCCTTGCTTCCTTGTGAAGCAAGCACACTCAACTTGTGTGTTAGTCATTATCCAAGGGCTTTGGCTTGGTGTAAAGCTTATACACCCTAATTTAGGCACTAGCTCTTGCTCAAAGGAGGTTTGGTCCGATGTGGAGCTAGCACACCTAAAACCACTTATCAACTAGATTCGATGTTAACTTATTACACCATAAATGGTGTATTAATCCTTTGTTCAAAAGTTTAAATGAACCCTAAAACAAATCCAAAACAATTTCTCCAAAAAATCCAAAATGGTATTATGTGCCGCAACTGACACGTACACCTAACTAGTGGGTACGGGTTCGAAAAAAGGGGGATATTACAAAACGGCTAGGATGAGGTTCAATATAACATATGTGGTTCTAGAGGTGATGAGGATTCTCTTAGTGGTCTTAGATCTCATGTTTAATGCTTGGATTGGGAGGGAAATTTCAAGAGAAAAAGTAGGATCTCTAATGGAGAAAATGGAGGAAGAAGATGGAATGAGGAGGGACTCTAGGGAATTCGATTATTGCAAGGAGTGGGGAGCCAAGGCTTTCAAGAATCTTTCCAATAATCTCCTTTTTTTCTTCCAAGCTTCTTTCTCTCTCTCCTCTCTCTCTCTCCTCTCTCTTCATTATCACATGCGCATGGAATAAATGGGACCCACTTGGGTTCCATTTTTCACCACTCAATTTGTCTCATCTTGTCATTTATTTTCTTCTGTGCCCTCAATTTATGTGTGTGTACATCTTTTAACCCAATCTTCTAGTGCATGTACTCACCCCAATCTAACACCTTAGATTTCTCCAAAGTTTTTCAATGGTCTAAGATGGTGTTAAAGTTGGTCAAGTAGATGTGTGGCTAGGATGTTCTAGAACTTTGTAAAATACTAATTTCTAATTAAAGAAATTAGCGAAATTAATTAGTAAAGCCCTTGGGCTCTATAACTATTCATAAGAATTGCCACTATTCCATATGAGTGTTTATCTCAGAATTATGCTACTTTCCACCTCGTAACCTAGCCTTTAATAGACATTTGAGCTGTTAATAACTGATGTTTAACCAGTAGCAATAAATTATAGCCTAGTGTAAAAATCCACCTAATGCATGCCAAGAAGAGACGAAAAGGAGTCAAGCCTTAAAGTTGATGGAAGACAGGGATTGAACCATGGTGGTCCCCACCATGAGGGCTGCTCAACATGCCCTGGGCCTCTAGGAGCCCTACAATGAAAGAGAAGTGGTTCCCACACTTACTGGAGTGCAGCAGCAGAGTGGACATGCCAAAAGAGAAGCAAATCCTTGAGCTCAAGTAGTTCTCGAGCAGATCTGTGACATTACAAACATCTACTCGAGTTGTCTTGAGTGGATGCACCTTCAGAAAACCCATCTCGAGCAGTACTCGAGCACTTCAATGCTTTAGCAAGAGCCACTCGAGCAGCTGTAGGGAACCTGTCAAGAAGAAGAGGTGTTAAACCTATCAAGCAGCTGAAAGAAGGCTTCACACTGGAACCTGTCGAGCAGTTCAGAGGACCTTTAGGGAACTTGTCGAGTACCTGTCGACAACCTGTTGAAAATCCTTCAGAAAGAGCCCTAGCCACTTGAGAACCATTCAGTAGAACTTTATCCACTCGAGTTTGATGTTCTGAAGCCCAAACCTCTCGAGCAACTTTATCCATGAAGACTTCAGCCACTTGAGTTTGATGTTCTGAAGCTTTATCGACTTGAGATCCACTTGAGTTCTTCACTCAGAAGCTGCCTGAAGCTTCCATCCACTCGAGGCACGGGTTCCAGCCTTCATATTTGAACCTCAATGGTATTTTGGAACTTCCACAACACCTAGGGCACATTCCCCAATGTGTCGTGCTGTCATAACTATTCAAGGGCAACACTTGGCTGCAAATGAGCTAAATCAGTAGGATCCTAACTAACTTGATTCTTCTCTTCTCTAATTGACCAACGCAAAAAGGTTCTTTATGGATTATATATATAGATGAAAAGCATGCAGAAAAAGGTATCTGGAGCAAGGAGGATATTCTTGCGTTAGGTCATTTTTAGGGTTAGGTCATCTTTTTCTTTTCTTCTTTCCTTAGCTTAGCATGTTGAGCTAATTATTTGTAATTGATAGGGCTGAGATAAGCTGTAAAAAGGGTTGTGCATTAGCTTTGTAAAGGGTCTGGAGTCTGGCAGTGACTGTAGCCTTGAGGGCGAACCATTGTAAGTTCTTTGTATGCAATGAAAAGTTGTATTTACTGTTCCATTCAATCTGTAATTTCTTGTGTTTCTCATCTAAATCTTTAGAGATTGTCTGCACCTATGGATGCATGAGCTTGTAGCCTTGCAAACATAGCGGCTGTAGTGATTATCTTATTCTGAATTTTAACCCCCATGACTGGAGTATATCCATGGGATATCTTGTGACCATTCAAGTGGACAAGATATAGCCCTAGGACTAGTCCATATCTCAGGGTTGAGTTGGATTGTTCTACCTTGCATTTGAGCTTGTAACCAAATGAAAGACAACTGCATTTCTAACCCTTGATCTGCCTTGCCATGCCTTTTTTAGTGAAAATCATCCCCTATCTATTTACTTCCCACATTTTTTATTTGTTTTACCAAACCATATCCATCTTTCAAAACCCCCTTTCTTTTATTTTAGATTATGTGATTTTATTTTTATTTTTATTTTAGTTTTGTGACACCCAAAATCTCCCTCTCTTTACCTTGCTTTCTTAGTTTAGGTTTAGAATTGCCAGATTTGTAGCAGATTTGGAGATCTACTATTGCTTTTGTTTTTAGATAAAAAATTCCTATGGGACAAACTCTTACTTAACAAAACTTGCTACAACAACCTTGGATCTTGCAAGACTGTGTGTTTATTTTAGTTTTATGTTCTAATCCTATATTTTTATTCTCCTCTATTTTTGCCCTTGCCATTCTTTATTTCTGTCATAATTGTGTAATAAAGAACCAAAGTAAGCAACCAACAAGTTTTTGGCACCGCTACTAGGAATCTTTTATCTAAGTAATAGATTTGAGTTTTCTTTATGTTTGTATTTAGATTTGTTTACTGTAGTTCCTGTGTTTGAATAAAGTACTGCTGTATTTTTGGGATTTGTGCAGATCTATAGCAGTAATAAATGGGGAGCAAATAGCTACAACTGGAGCACAATCTGCCTTAGTTTGTCCCTTGTCTTACTTTCATTTCTGCATTCTTTAAATATCAGCAGTAGTGTGTTGTATTGCTTTTTATTTGTTGTATAATTTCTGCTGTGTGCTATTGTAAGTACTTTTTACTTATTATGTGTTGTATACTGGGTAGAAGGTCTCTTCATCTTGAGCTAAAACCTTTAAATCCTGAAATAGAAAGAGTCCTTATACCTAGGCAAACATCACCTACCCCTGCTGAACAAATAGAGACATTGGAGATGAATGAGTAACCTAGACCATTGAGGGATTACTATGCACCAGGGGCATATTCATCCCCTTTTTGCATTCAATTCCCCATAGCTGAGGGTAATTATGAGATTAAGCCTCAGACTATCCAAATGTTGTCATCCTTTCATGGGTTAAGTAAGGAGGATCCTTACAAGTACATCGATGAGTTTCTTTCCTTCTGCACTACATTTAAAATTGCTAATTTAGGAGATGAGGCCACTAAAATGCGGCTTTTTTCCTTTTTCATTAAAGGATAAAGCTAGAAATTGGCTTAACATGATCCCACCCAATAGCATAACCTCTTGGAATGCCGTACAGTGTCAATTTTTAGCTAAAATTTTTCTCATGAGCAGAACCAGTCAGTTGATAAAGAGCATCATTTCCTTTGCTCAATTCCCAACTGAGAATTTCCATAAAGCCTGGGAAAGATTTAAGGAATTGTTGAGGCAGTGCCCACACCACCAAATCCCCAAGTGGCAGCTTGTTCAAAGCTTCTATTAGGGGATTGATTATAAAAGTAAAGATATGGTGGATGCTTCATGCGGTGGCACTTATCTCAGCAAGACTAATGAAGAAGCATGAGACTTGTTCAATGTAATCAACGAAAACTCTATGCAACAAGAGACTCTGTCAAGAAATGACATTGAGCCTGTTGCAAGAGATCCCACTTCTAAAGGGAAGTTGTATGAACTAAATGTGTACAATGACCTAGCAAATGAAAGTGAACAGTTTGTCCTAAAAATTTGATAAAGTGCTGAGTGTGTTGCAGTCCCAAACTGCTGCATAGGTTGGAGAGGCATGTCTAATATGCCAATCACCCACACACTCACTGTTGGATTGTCCATCTGTTGGTCAATATCTTGAGTTAGTCATGGAGCATGGTAATGCTGCCAAATCATATGGACAGCAACATGCTGGGTATCCTTAGAGGACCTAATTTGAGGTGGAGACAAGATAACTTTCAGCAACCCCAGCACCAGCAGCCAATGCCCTATAGACCAGCTCAGCAGTACAACCAAGGTTATGTTCGATGGCAATAATTTCCTCAGCCTGTGGCACAGCTAAATCAATTGACCTTGCCGCCAGCACCACAGACCAGAACACCATCCTTTGAGGAGCAGGTTTTGTCCTCACTGTAACATCTTAGCTCCCTGTCACAGAGTGTGAACTCCCACAGTCAAAGTATTAAAAAAATTAAACACTAGTTGGGTCAAATCTCAAACACTCTACTAGGAGAGAAGAGGGTAGATTGCCAAGTCAGACAATGACCAACCCCAAGGGATAGTTTATGACTGGTGAAGGTTTCTCAACTCATGAGGAAGCTAAGGCCATCACCACCTTGAGGAGTGGTAAAGTGGTGGAGTAGGCTGTGAGTCAAAGAAGAGTGCAGAGAGAGAAAACTCAGTCCCTGTTGGAGAGCAACAAGAGGAAAATAATGGGGCTACGACTGAGCCCCAACAGTTAAAAAAAATTAAAAAGATAAAAAATAGTGATGTGGATGCTAGGCTTGAAGCTGAGGTACCAGCAGTACCTCAACTGCCATTTTCTCAAGCTCTCAAAGGACCTTCTCCTTTTGATACAAGTGAAAATTAATTTGATTCTACTTGATGCCATCAGGCAGGTGCCAGCCTATGCCAAGTTCCTTAAGGACTTGTGCACCCAAAAGAGAAAAGCTAGGATCCACTTGTCTAAGATAGTGTTTGTAGCTGGAAAGGTCAAATCTGTATTGTCTATTGCTACACCAGCTAATCTTGAAGACCCAGGGGTACCTACTATCCCCTGCATCATAGGTGACAACACCATAGGAAGAGCTCTCTTGGATTTGGGAGCTAGTCAACCTGCTGCCATACTCAGTGTATGAATAACTAGGTTTGGGGAAGCTAAAGCCCACACCTGTGGTCCTCTAATTGGCTGACAGATCTGAGAGAAAACCTATGGGCATTGTGGAAGATGTGTTGGTGGGTGTAGATAAATTTTTTCTACCCAGCTGATTTTTTGGTGTTAGACATAGAGCCTACCAAGTGCAACTCTCCTACTTCTATTATTTTGGGTTGGACATTTCTGGGCACTGCCAATGCTTGCATTCAATGCAGGTCTAGAGTGATGAAAGTCACTCTTGGAAATATGAAAGTTAAGCTTAATGTGTACAATGTTGCCAATCAGCCTCAACTTGACAATGAGGACTGTTTTGCAGTAGATGTCATAGATGAACTGGTGGAAGAGACCTTACCCAGATTGCTTGATTGGGATAAGGTATTAGATGATTTGAGGATGTGTGGACTGAGGTTGTTGAGGAGGAGGCCCCTACTCTAGTTGCTGAAGAAATAAACACAGTGGATTCTTCACTGGGCCTAGTGCATCACTCTACTTGGAGACCCACATTGATGCCCCTCCCTCAATCCTCCAAGGCACCTTTGCTGCCTTCTATGGAAAGTCCACCAGAACTGGAGCTGAAATAGCTCCCAGAGTCTTTGAAATATGCATTCCTGAGGTAAAATAAAAAATTGCTAGTAATTATTTCCTCCTCTCTCACTGAGCAGCAGGAGGAAGAATTACTTTGTGTCCTCAAGATGCACAAGAAAGCTATTGGATGGATAATTGCTGATCTGGGAGGAATTGATCCATCTATTTGCATGCACAAAATTTATTTGGAAGAGGGTTCCAAACCCTTTAGGAAAATGTAGAGGAATCTGAACCCTCACATGCAGGAAGTGGTCATGAAAGAAATTGTCCAATTACTTGATGTTGGCGTAATTTACCCTATTTATGATTATGAGTGGGTATCACCTATCTAGGTGATCCCTAAGAAATATGGCATCACAATGATACCAAATGAGTCTAGAGAGTTAATGCCAACCAGAGATACCACTGGTTGGAGAGTGCATAAATTATAAGAAATTGAACTCCAAGACTAGAAAGGACCGCTTGTCTTTACCTTTTATAGATAAGAATTTGGACAAGTTAGCAGGCAGAGCATATTACTGCTTTCTTGATGGATATTTTGGTTATAATTAGAGGCCAGTGTATCCTCAAGACTAAGAAAAGATTACTTTCACTTGTCCATTTGGCACCTTTGCTTATAGAAGGATGCCATTTGGACTGTGCAATGCTCCCGCCACTTTTCAAAGGTGCATATATGTAATTTTTTCTGATATGATTGATAAGTTTTAGGAAATCTTCATGGATGACTTTTCAGTCTATGGGGATGATTTCAGTCAATGGTTGCATCACCTCTGCCTTGTGCTTTAAAAGAGTGAAGAAACCAACTTAGTTTTGAGCTGCGAGAATAGCTACTTTCTAGTCACCCAAGGCATTGTGCTTGGCCATGTGGGTATCCTAAAAAGGCATAGAGGTTGACAAGGCAAAGATTGACCTGATTTTATATTTTCCCCCAACAAAAACCATCAAACAGATTATACCCTACCCTTTGAATTGATGTGTGATGCATCTGATTTTACTGTTGGAGCTGTTTTAGGATAGAGAAAAGAGAAACTGCCCTATGTAGTTTACTATGCCAGCAAAACACTACAAGAAGCTCAGATGAATTATACAACCACTGAGAAAGAGCTTCTGGTTGTAGTGTTTGCTTTGGACAAGTTTAGACCTTACTTGCTAGAGTCTAAAATTATAATTTTTACTGACCACTCTGCCTTGAAATACCTGCTGGCAAAGAAAGATGCAAAGCCTAGGCTGATTAGATGGATCTTACTCCTGCAGGAGTTTGATCTAGACATCAAGGACAAGAAATGGGTAGAAAATGTGGTAGCTGATCACTTATCCTACATTTTGATTGAAGAAAGTGCTGCAAGACCACTTAAAGATTCATTCCCTGATGAGCAGTTGTTTGCCATCAAGTCAAGTTTGTCCTAGTTTGTAAATATTGTCAATTACCTTGTTGTAGGTAGGATCCCTTCCCACTGGTCCAAGATGGACAAAGACTTATTCTTTTCACAAGTCAAATATTTTTTCTGGGATGATCCTTACCTCTATAAATATTGTGCAGACTAGGTGATCAGAAAGTGTGTCCCTGAAAGTGAAATCTACAGTATTCTAATCATGGGTCATGAAAATGCCTGTGGAGATCACTTTAGAGGGAAAAAGACAACAGCTAAGGTGCTGCAGTGTGGTTTCTATTGGTCATCCTTATTCAAGGATGCTTTTGAGTACTGTGGGGCCTGTATGAGATGTCACAGGATGGGTGGCATATAAAAAAGGGATTTAATGCCATTGCAGCCCATCCTTGTAGTTGAGCTCTTTGATGTTTGGGGAATAGATTTCATGGGTCCTTTCCCTCCTTCTATGGGCTTTAATTTCATTCTTGTGGCTGTTGACTATGTTTCCAAAAGGGTGGAAGATATAGCCACAAGGACAAATGATCATAGGGTTGTCCTCAAGTTTGTAAAGGAAAATATTTTCTCTAGATTTGACACCCCCAAATCTATCATCAGTGATGGGGGGAGCCATTTCTGTAACAGATACTTTGAGAGTCTGCTCAAAAAGTATTTTGTTACTCCCAGAATTGCTACTCCATATGTGACAACCCGGATTTCGGCACCCCAAAACCCGTGCCATCAGCATGATCGTCTTGACCGTGCCCCTTAGCTAAGCACGAAACACTGGTGTATCAAGCATTGTAATAAAATAATAAACGAAATTGCGGAATTTGAATCTATATTAATTAACTCTCCAAAAGACAGTTCTGCCCTCATGCCTCTACATGAATGGAGAACCGATTCGAACCATCGATGATAGCAATCATCACGGATGGTTCGCCCCAAAAGAATAATCCCATCTATATATATATATATACATGGTGTAAAACAGAATCAAGGCTTGACATACCAAGCCGTACAAAACTCTCTCCAAAAATCCCTCAAAGTGGCACAACGGAGTCCTCTAGAAGAATTCCTCTGGAGGTGGCTCCAACTCACACCGCAAAGGTCCGACTGATCGGCGTCTCCGCTGCAGCAAGCTAGTAATGGACCTGCGACGTATAGTCTATAGGGTGAGCTACATCCTAGCTCAATAGGGAACAAACACGGTTGAACATATAAATTATAACTCACATGTATTCCATGATATGCCATGCATGATGTATCTATGCAGTTGTTAATGAAACAGAATAGAAGCATTTCGTTTTACTGTTGATTACTTACATTTTCATTTACTCATGAATGATGCTGAGAAGGCCTAAAGCAAAACTTAAACTTTCAACTTAAGTAATCCCCGAGCAATATAGCATCGAGCCCCGATGAGATATCCATCATCGTCATCTATATAGACAGTTTTTACCGTATTCCCTGGGAATACAAATAGTACCCAAGCCCCTTTCCCCTGGGGATTGGTGGCGAGGTTTCACTTGTCTCAATCAACACCCCTGGGGTGTGCTTACCATGTACGGATAAGCCTCCGCACTGGCCTACGGTTTCGCCGCCGTATCGGTCACGGATATCCTGCCGTGTCAGTCGTGGATATCCCGCCACGTCGGTGCGGTACCCTATCAAACCTCAAATAACAAAAATATCGGTGCCTTACATATAGTTATTCACCGTGTAAATGTGCTATCTTATATCAGTTAGGCCCTATCAAACATGATTCAATCCTTGGATACATCCCTGGGATGTATCCATTTACTTGCATCACACCTGATGCCCTTATTTTCTTTACTTCTTCATCCCCTGGGGATGGCTCATTATGATTACTCTTATGAATGTCACACACACACACTTTTCACAATTTCTTAAGAAATAAACATTTGAATTTAATTCTATATCACTACATACATGCTCTTGTAAAATAAGGTACATGTTCAAGGTGTTCCCTACCTCAAGTCTTCATTTGATCAATGCATCAAGGTCCCACGTGGCTCCTTGTGCACAAGTCCACACGTACCACCTATGGTACCACATAACAGGTGAAACACATCACAAGGGATGCAATAAAGAAGGTATAAGATCCTCCAAGAATCTTAAAGTCAAACCCAAAGTCAACATAATTTATGTCAGTCGATTAATCGAACTCCAAAATCGATTAATCGAATCTGATTCGATTAATCGATTTCCAAAATCGATTAATCGAAGGTCAATATCGATTAATCGAAGCAATTTCGATTAATCGAAATTCTCCTTTTCGCAAAGTCCCTTCACAGTTCGAACAGTCGAGTTTTCATTCGATTAATCGAATCCAATTTCGATTAATCGAAATTCTTCTTTTCGCAAAGTAATTTCACTGTTCGAACAGTCGAGTTTCACAAGTTGATTAATCGATTCCAAATCGATTAATCGAAAACTAAAATCGATTAATCGAAATCCCATTTCGATTAGTCGATTTTTCCTTAAGTCATTTCCTCCAACCCCTGGGGTCCACTGGAGGTTCTCAGTCAATTAATCGATCCCCAAATCGATTAATCGAAATCCAAAGTCGATTAATTAAAATTAAGTTTGATTAATCGAAATCGGGGTCCTCTGACTTTTCAACTTCCTGGCCAATTTCGATTAATCGAAACCTAATTTCGATTAATCGAAATTGTCAGATTAACCTTTTAAATTTGTTCTTCCTAATCTTCTTCCACACTTTTTCTTCTATTTTTCTAAGCCATTATCCTAAGATTTAAACTATTTTCAACTACCATTTAGCCTCTATAATCTATGCATTTGATTTACAAAATTTTACCTTGAATCAATCTCAAATTGATTTCAAATCTAGGGTTGGAAGGCTAGGGTTCCAGCTTTAGCTTTTCAAATGGATCCCTCATGCTGAATCGCCTCTTTAATACTTGAATCCTTCCTTCCTCAACTAGCCTTTACTCCTTGCATTAATCACTCTTTTTACTCTCTCTCTCTCTTCTTTACTCTCCTTCAACAACCCAAAATACTCATCTAGGGTTATTAAACCCTTTTATCCCTCTCTTAGTTTGTGTGTTGAGCACATGCACCTCAATAGGTATATGCGACTTCATATTTACAACACACACCACGCAGTCACTCAAGCTATCACATCTCGTCCGTTCATCACATCCTATGCTAACTCTTGATCTCCTGATTGGTCAAACTTGTGACCAATCGAGCACGGATCCCGAGGTCATAGTTTTGCGTGATTTTTTGGGCTATTACATCCTCCCCACCTTAGGAATTTTCGTCCTCGAAAATAACCCAAGGTTTGTCGGTATGGTCTCTCTCTCTATGTCCCCCCCCCCTCACACTCCAGGTGAGGTGGTCGAGTAGACCCAGAGGCATTCAAGTATTCGCACATTCGCACAGACAAGTATGGAAATAAAAGTTAACAAAAATGCTTAATGTCACAAAAATTGGATTTGTATTAAAGATTGAAAAACTTTACAATGCCAACAAGTTGGCGTACAACAAAATACATAGGTATACAGTCAAAATGCAAAATACATATATACTCAAACAGTCCCCTCGCCAGTGATTATGGTGGTGGGGTCTGCTGGGCGGCTGGCTGCGTCTCGGCCTCAGCTGGCAGACGTGGATGTAGAAGGAGCCGCGTCTGTGGTGGGATGGAAGACGGGTCCTCTATGGAAGGCGGTCGTCCCGTCCACTCCTCCTCTGGGCGAGGTAGCCGGTGGTCGGGGCGGAGGTGTGGAACATCAAAAAGTCTATCCGTCGGTTTCATCCGTTGTTGGCCTCCATACGAGCCAACACGCCCTCGATGGTAGGAGGATGGGCGGCGCTCGTGTAGGATGAGGTGGGTGTCCGGGCGCGGAGTGTGCGGTGGTGTCGGTGAGGCTGTGGTGGGAGGGAACCTCTCCACGGATGGCTCACATGCGGCAGGTGTGCCCACCCACGGGTGGGTCCTCACCGAGGTGGTGGGGGTGGTGGCGGTGCTCTGCCAAGCATCGCCGTCGCCGGCAAGGGAGCGAACCCGGAGCCGAGGGTCGCCAAGAGGTTATAGCTACGGGCCCATGAAGACCTAGAGAATGTCTTCATGCAGTCCATAGCTCTCACCTCGTAAGGAGAGACGGTGTAGGACGGATCGTTGGAGTAGCACTCCAACATGCTCGATACTAGGCGAGCGTAGGGCATCTTCTCCTTGGGCCTTAGGTTGCCCTTCATCGCTTTTGCCTTTATGTATCTCATCCCTCAAGGATGAGCATGGTGGCATCAAACCACCGGCCAGAAGGAGTAAAGTGCTCACACTTTCTCCACGCGCTCTGTGTCGTGGCGCATAGGGTACAAATTGCACTTGACCACCGAGTCAAGCATCCACATATACGGTGGAAGGTCAACCCTCTTGATGGAGGAGCCCGACCCTTCTTGCCGTTGGTCATGCGGGTCATGACCTCCTCAAAACGGGGTTCCTCCTCAAAAGGTGGAAACAGGGTAGTCTCGGGAGTGAACTCGAGGTAGCACTCAAGCACCTCATGTATGTGACGCCGAGTGATTGTGTACAGACGACCCTCGATCGTGGTCAAAATGCAGTCATCGGTAGGGCCATCGGTTAGCCCTTGGTAAAAGAGTCTAACCAATCGAGGGTAGTAAGAACCCCGGATTGGTTTTAGAAGGTTGCCGAGGCCGGCATTGTTTAGGTAGTTTCGAGCCCATTGGGTCTCACCCGGCACATCGGGATCGGTAAAAAGGGTAGGGTCGATGATATATTCGACCTCAAAGGTCTTGGCTGCCCACCATTCATTTGGTTGCACCATATTGGTGGGTGGTGGTGGTATGGGCGTGGATTCGCGGGAAGACTCGCGCATGGATGCGCTCGTCGAACCGGAGGGGGTCTCCGATTCCGACGGTGAAGGAGTCCTCACCGGCGATGGGGTAGGTGGTGGTGGTGCGGCGTTCTTACGCCTAACCGGTAGCTTGGAGGTTGGCTTCTTTGAAGACAATCGGGTTTTAGGCGGCATATTGGGGAAACTAGGGTTTATCTATTTCAAACGAAAAAGGAAAGTATAAATCTAGGGTTTACCGTGGTTTTGGACGTGATTGCGGAAGAGAATCGACGGCAAATCCCAACCCTAGGGCGTCGGATGGTCGGAGAAGAGGAAGAAGATCAAACGCTCAAAAAAACCTCAAAGTGAAATGATTTCGAATGCCAAAGAAAATCCCCAATTTTCAATATATAGGCCCCGGCTCGATTAATCGAACTCCAAAATCGATTAATCGAGATTCAAAATTAGGTTAAGCCGCGTAAAATCGATTAATCGATTTCCCAAATCGATTAATCGAAAGTCAAATTCGATTAGTCGAAACCATTTCGATTAATCGAAATCGTGTCTGTTTAAAATTTTAAAATTTTGAGCTCACTGGCGAGCTACCGACTTAATCGAAATCCATTTCGATTAATCGAAATTCCAAAATCGATTAATCGAATTTAGTTTCGATTAATCAAAATCGGGCTATAACTTCTAATTTTTCCAGAATTCCTTAAATTATTCGATTAATCGAAATCCATTTCGATTAATCGAAATTCCAATTTCTTCTAAGTCCCTAAAGTAAATCGATTAATCGAATTATAATTCGATTAATCGAATTTTCAAAATCGATTAGTCGAGATTCCAATTCGATCAATTGAAATGTGTCTTCATGTATATTCTAACTCTCCTTTCAATTTCTAGTCACTGGCACATGCCAGTCGACTAATCGAACAAAATCGATTAATCGAAATTCCAAATCGATTAATCGATTTGAAATTCGATTAATCGGTTTTGCCCAACTTCTACAGAATTTTAATCTCTTTATTTCTTTGACTATTTTTGACAATTTATGACAGATTGGATCAAGATTTCTATTGAATTACGAGCATAGTGGAGATTTCACAAACATGTTTGTGGTTTACATTGAATTCTCACGTCGTTGGAAACAAGGCTGGATATTGTTCTCTCACATCGGCCTCTCGTTCCCAAGTAGCCTCTTCTTTTGGATGATTGTTCCACCGAACAAGCACTAAGGGAATCACTTTAGTGCGATGTTCTTTTCGATCCAAGATCTCCACTGGTTCCTCTATCATGCTCATGTCCTCACACATCTCTATAGGTTGTTTTCCTAACACATGAGACGGATCATTCACGTACTTCCTGAGCATCGATATGTGGAAAACATTATGTACTCGATCAAATAGCGGTGGTAAACCAATGCGATATGCAACTTCACCTATGCGCCCCAAAATTTCAAATGGTCCAACATAACGTGGACTTAACTTCCCTCTCTTGCCAAATCTCATTACACCTTTCATAGGTGATACTTTCCTGAACACGTGCTCGCCCACTTTATAGTCAACACTAGTCCGCTTCATATCGGCATAACTTTTACATCTACTCATCTTGTCTTCAACCTTTCTCGATAATTGAGCAGCGGTAGCATTATCTTCAAGTAACTTTGGTCCTAATACAAATTTCTCACCTGTTTCCTCCCAATTGAGAGGTGACTTGCATCGTCGTCCATACAGAGCTTCATACGGTGCCATGCCAATGCTCGTTTGAAAACTGTTATTATATGCGAATTCGAGCATCGGTAGATACTCATCCCAGTATCCTTGCATATCAAGCATGCACGCCCTGAGCATGTCTTCTATCACTTGATTTACTCGCTCTGTCTGCCCATCAGTTTGAGGATGGAAAGCTGAACTAAAGTCTAGCCGTGTTCCCATTCCTTCTTGAAATTTCTTCCAAAACTTGGACGTATATAGCGGATCACGATCTGAAACTATACTGCTTGGAATACCATGTAATCTTACAATCTCCTTCATGTATAAGTCCGCCATCTTCTGCCAGATATGTAGTATTATACGGCAAAAGTCTTGTTGATTTGGTCAATCGGTCTCACGACGCACCCAAATGGCATTGTGTCTCTTGGCGATGCAGGTAATCCAATAATGAAATCCATTGAGATCGATTCCCACTTCCATTCTGGTATTGGTAAAGGTTGCAATAGTCCAGCAGGATGTCTATGATCAACCTTCACCTACTGACAAGTCAAACATCGTGACATATACTCGGCCACGTCCTGTTTCAGTCCTCTCCACCAGTAGTTCTTTTTCAAATCTTGGTACATTTTGGTGCTACCAGGGTGGATAGCATAATTTGACTTATGAGCTTCATCAAGAATCGTTCGTCTTAGATCGGCATTATCAAGAATGCATAGCGGCCTTTAAACAACAAGAACCATCTTCTTTTCTTAATGAAGTCCGACGATGCCTTCACTCCGTCTTGATGAATCTTTGTTAATGTCGGATCTTTCATCGTAGATCATGGATATGCTCAAATATCACGGCTTCTTGATATATTAGCCAAAAGGATCCGGTGTCCTTTGACTCAATGTTACGCATCATAGAGTGCGGTCTTCCAATAATTTCCATCGGTGCATACCCAAAATCAAAGAAGCTAACTGAGCTGAACCTTTTCGACTCAATGCATCGGCTACTACATTCGCCTTGCCAGGATGGTATTGTATGGAGCAATCGTAATCCTTGAGGAATTCCATCCATCTGCGCTGTCTCATGTTGAGTTCTTTCTGTGTAAACAGATATCGGAGGCTCTTATGATCGGTGAAAATTTCAAAAGTCTCACCATACAAGTAATGTCTCCAAATTTTTAGCGCAAAAATGATCGCCGATTCAAGTCATGAGTCGGGTAATTTTTCTCGTGTTCTTTCAACTGTCTTGATCCGTAAGCTATCACCTTCTTGTGTTGGTTGAGCACACAACCAAGGCCATTGTATGACGCGTCATGATACCGCGTATCCTCCTCAAGGAATCGCTACATCTTTGGAGCTGAAGTGAGTCTCGTTTTGAGTTCTTGAAAACTCTTCTCACATGCTTCACTCCACTCAAACCTTGAATCTTTTCGTGTCAGCTTTGTGGGGGGTCCCGATATCTTTGAAAACCCCTCAACGAACGTCGATAATAGCTGCTAAGCCAGAAAACTTGGACATCGGTCCTTTGTCTTTGGTTGCTCCCATTTAACTACTGCTTCTATCTTAGCTGGATCTACCGTGACACCGTGCTTCGAGACGACATGTCCCAAAAAGCTAACTTCTTCCAACCAAAACTCACACTTGCTGAGTTTGGCGTACAATTGGTGTTCACGTAGCGTCTGTAGAGCAATCCTCAAATGTTCTTCGTGTTCCGTCTTGGATTTGGAGTATATCAATATATCATCAACAAATACTACAACGCAGGAGTCCAAGTGTGGTTTAAACACTCGATTCATCAGATCCATAAACGACGTCAGAGCATTCGTCAATCCAAACGGCATCACAAGGAATTCATAGTGTCCATACCGCGTCCAGAAAGCTGTCTTCTGAATGTCCTCTGCCTTGACTCGCAACTGATGATACCCAGATCTCAGGTCGATCTTAGAAAAATACCTTGCTCCTTGCAGTTGGTCGAATAGATCGTCTATTCTAGGCAAAGGGTAGCGGTTCTTCACAGTGAGTTTGTTCAATTGTCGATAGTCAATGCATAGCCGCATTGACCCATCCTTCTTCTTGACAAACAAGACCGGTGCTCCCCATGGAGATACACTTGGTCTAACAAACCCCTTGTCCATAAGATCTTGTAGTTGTTCCTTTAATTCCTTTAACTCAGCGGGAGCCATTCTATAAGGTGCTTTCGAAATAGGCAAATTCACGGTGCTAAGTCAATGGCGAATTCTACTTCTCTTCTCGAGGTAATCCAGGCAATTCCTCCGAAACACGTCCAAGTCTCGCACAACTGTTATCTCGAAAATGACATTCTTTTCTTCCTTGTCCTCCTTTAAGAAAGCTAAGTATCCACTGCAACCCTTTCTGATCATCTTTTCGGCCCTTACTGCTGAGATCAATGGCACAAATGACGACCTCACTCCTTGAAACCGAAATGATCTTCTTGTGTTGGGTCTGAAAATAACTACCTTGTTTTTGCAATCAACGGTCGCACAATGCTGCGCCAACCAGTCCATGCCAAGGATCACATCAAACCCTTGCATGTCTAACAGTATCAACTTTGCTTCCAATTCATGCACCTCTAAGTCTCGAACTTCTACAATGATGGATTTGCAAGCTAACTCCGTGTCTACTAACTCTCCAATAGACAGATAGGACGAAATCCAACGTCTCTGGGACAATCTTCATCTTCTTAGCGAAACGTGGAGTGACGAATGAGTGGGTAGACCCGGGGTCTATCAACACTCGAGCGTCATATCCACCGAAGCATCCTTTTTCATATATATTTAGAGTACCTATAGTATACATGCATACATACAATAATTTACACATCAATATACACTCTTAATTTACATACAGCTTTTTGTATTGAGAAAAGAATCTATAAAATTTCTAATTCATGCTCCTTCTCTATCTAAGATCTTAATGAAATGAAAATTTTCTTTAATTTTAAAAAGGGTCTCACCTTGGATGACGTCATGCACGTTCCCTGCTTCCTGAGCAGTGACTGCATAGGCTCTCCCCTGGACGATCGGTTTCCTTGCTTGAATTGGTCGTGGTGCTGCAACTGAAACCGTCTTTCTCTTATCCGTCTCGGGGCAATCCTTGATCAAGTGGCCCACCTTGCCACATCGGAAACAACCCCTAGTTCCCGATCTACAGTCCACCGTCCTATGAGGCTTGCCACACTTTGCGCAAGTCTCCCGAGGTGCGGAAGAAACAGTACGAGAACCCTGTGTGATAGTGGCGCCAGTAGACATGGCAGGGCTCTCATAGCGAATAGGTCTCCCCGACGCAAGCAATGGAAACCTCTGTTGGTGTTGTTGTTGTTGCTGTTGCGCCGGTCTTCCGAAACCTCCTTGAAACTGTGGTCTCTGATTCTGGCCCATGAACCTCGGCTTTTTATTCACCGGTTCATAGTGCCCCGTTCTTCCTTGTTCATTTCCTCCTCTCTGCTGCTCTCTCTGTCTATATCTATTATTGTTCTCCTCCTCTACAACCAACGCTTTGCTCATGACCTCTTCATAGGTCCTCAGTTGAAATGGAGCTACGCCTCCCCTAACCTCAGGCTTCAAACCTTGCTGAAACCTCTTGGACTTCATCACCTCAGTAGCGACGTAGTCCGGAGCAAAACGGGCAAGTCGTAGAAACTCTACCCCGTATTCTCTCACTGTCATCCTTCCTTGTACTAACTGTAAAAATTGTATCTCTAGTTGGTTCCTCACCACTTCCGGAAAATATTGTTTGTTGAACTCCTCAACAAACTCCTCCCAAGTCCAAGGCAACTCTGGAGTCTCCTGAGCCCGAGTCCGTATCACGGACTTCCACCAAGGCCCAGCCTCCCCATCCAACATATAAGTTGCCCATCTCACACTCTCATCTTCCGTGCAAGTTAGCACGCTAAAGACTTTCTCCATCTCCATCACCATTGTATGCACTTTGCCCAGAAAACAAAGGAGGTCTCATCCTCCTAAACTCTGTAAAAGATGAAGGTACAGGCAACGCAGGTCCTACAGGTGGTGTAGGTGGCTGCTGTTCTCTTGACGCATGAGCTGCAAAGGATGCAGCTTGTTGTGCCATGGCAGCTGCCATAGTCTCCATAGTGTGCATCATCCTTTGTCGCTCCTCTCTATCTTCTTGTCTTTCTCTCAATCTTTCTTGCTCTCTTAGATCTTGATCCTGATGATCTCGATCCTCTTCATCACGCTGTCTACTACTACTACCCCCTGGGGCCTCAGTACCTCCTAAAGGCACTCTATTAGTAGGGGAGATGTAACCATCCCCACTACGTAGACTTCTTTGATTGCCTCCCCTTGGTCGGCCTCTTCCTCTAGACGACATTTGCGGCTGCATTTGAAACTAAAGTTTCGTTAGCAGAAGCCCCTATGTTCTGACAAAAGAACCCTTGTCAGAATTGCTAAAAGAAAATGGCTTTGATACCAACTGTGACAACCCGGATTTCGGCACCCCGAAACCCGTGCCATCAGCACGATCGTCTTGACCGTGCCCGTTAGCTAAGCACGGAACACTGGTGTATCAAGCATTGTAATAAAATAATAAACGAAATTGCGGAATTTGAATCTATATTAATTAACTCTCCAAAAGACAGTTCTGCCCTCATGCCTCTACATGAATGGAGAACCGATTCGAACCATCGATGATAGCAATCATCACGGATGGTTCGCCCCAAAAGAATAATCCCATCTATATATATATATATATATACATGGTGTAAAACAGAATCAAGGCTTGACATACCAAGCCGTACAAAACTCTCTCCAAAAATCCCTCAAAGTGGCACAACGGAGTCCTCTAGAAGAAGTCCTCTGGAGGTGGCTCCGGTCCGGCTCATCACGGATCAGCGTCTCCTGAAGCCACGGCAGCTGCTAGTAATGGACCTGCGACGTATAGTCTATAGGGTGAGCTACATCCTAGCTCAATAGGGAACAAACACGGTTGAACAATTAAATTATAACTCACATGTATTCCATGATATGCCATGCATGATGTATCTATGCAGTTGTTAATGAAACAGAATAGAAGCATTTCGTTTTACTATTGATTACTTACATTTTCATTTACTCATGAATGATGCTGAGAAGGCCTAAAGCAAAACTTAAACTTTTAACTTAAGTAATCCCCGAGCAATATAGCATCGAGCCCCGATGAGATACCCATCATCGTCATCTATATAGACAGTTTTTACCGTATTCCCTGGGAATACAAATAGTACCCAAGCCCCTTTCCCCTGGGGATTGGTGGCGGGGTTTCACTTGTCTCAATCAACACCCCTGGGGTGTGCTTACCATGTACGGATAAGCCTCCGCACTGGCCTACGGTTTCGCCGCCGTATCGGTCACGGATATCCTGCCGTGTCAGTCGTGGATATCCCGCCACGTCGGTGGGGTACCCTATCAAACCTCAAATAACAAAAATATCGGTGCCTTACATATAGTTATTCACCGTGTAAATGTGCTATCTTATATCAGTTAGGCCCTATCAAACATGATTCAATCCTTGGATACATCCCTGGGATGTATCCATTTACTTGCATCACACCTGATGCCCTTATCTCTTTACTTCTTCATCCCCTGGGGATGGCTCATTATGATTACTCTTATGAATGTCACACACACACACTTTTCACAATTTCTTAAGAAATAAACATTTGAATTTAATTCTATATCACTACATACATGCTCTTGTAAAATAAGGTACATGTTCAAGGTGTTCCCTACCTCAAGTCTTCATTTGATCAATGCATCAAGGTCCCACGTGGCTCCTTGTGCACAAGTCCACACGTACCACCTATGGTACCACATAACAGGTGAAACACATCACAAGGGATGCAATAAAGAAGGTATAAGATCCTCCAAGAATCTTAAAGTCAAACCCAAAGTCAACATAATTTATGTCAGTCGATTAATCGAACTCCAAAATTCGATTAATGTCGATTTCCAAAATCGATTAATCGAAAAGGTCAATATCGATTAATCGAAGCAATTTCGATTAATCGAAATTCTCCTTTTCGCAAAAGTCCCTTCACGCTCAATAATGAGTTTTCATTCGATTAATCGAATCCAATTTCGATTAATCGAAATTCTTCTTCGCAAAGTAATTTCCTTTAACGAAATGAGTTTCACAAGTTGATTAATCGATTCAAAATCGACATCGAAAACTAAATCGATTAATCAAATCCCATTTCGATTAGTCGATTTTCCTTAAGTCATTTCCTCCAACCCACAGGGGTCCATCCTGGAGGTTCTCTCGATTAATCGATCCCCAAATCGATTAATCGAAATCAAAGTCGATTAATCAAATTAAGTTCGATTAATCAAATCGGGTCCTCGACTTTTCAACTTCTCAGCCAATTTCGATTAATGAAACCTAATTTGATTAATCGAAATTGTCGATTCAAACGAATTTGTTCTTCCTAATCTTCTTCCACACTTTTTCTTCTATTTTTCTAAGCCATTATCCTAAGATTTAAACTATTTTCAACTACCATTTAGCCTCTATAATCTATGCATTTGATTTACAAAATTTTACCTTGAATCAATCTCAAATTGATTTCATATCTAGGGTTGGAAGGCTAGGGTTCCAGCTTTAGCTTTTCAGCGGATCCCTTGCGTTGAATCGGCCTCTTTAATACTTGAATCCTTCCTTCCTCAACTAGCCTTTACTCCTTGCATTAATCACTCTTTTTACTCTCTCTCTCTCTTCTTTACTCTCCTTCAACAACCCAAAATACTCATCTAGGGTTATTAAACCCTTTTATCCCTCTCTTAGTTTGTGTGTTGAGCACATGCACCTCAATAGGTATATGCGACTTCATATTTACAACACACACCACGCAGTCACTCAAGCTATCACATCTCGTCCGTTCATCACATCCTATGCTAACTCTTGATCTCCTGATTGGTCAAACTTGTGACCAATCGGGCACGGATCTCGAGGTCATAGTTTTGCATGATTTTTCGGGCTATTACACCATACCAGCAATAGACCAGTGGGCAGGTGGAGATTTCCAATAGAGAAATCAAGCACATTTTGGAGAAAATAGTGAGGACAGATAGGAAGGAGTGGTCTATGAAATTAACTGATGCATTGTGGGCTTAGAGGACAGCCTATAAGACCCCCATAGGGATGTCTCCATTCAGACTGGTGTATGGCAAAGCTTGTCATCTCCCAGTGGAGTTAGAGCACAGGGCCTATTAGGCCATTAAGAGTTTAAATATGGACCTAACTCCTGTTGGTTTGAACAGGAAATTACAGCTGTCTGAGTTGGAAGAACTGAGGCTGGATGCCTATTCAAGTTCTAAAATCTACAAGGAGAAAGCCAAGGCCTTCTTTGGCAAGAACCATCTGAGGAAGGACTTTGCTGATGGAGCCAAGGTAGGCTTTTCTAGGTAAATTAAGATCCATATGAGATGGGCCATTTACTGTTATTCATGCATTCCCATCTGGAGCTCTTGAGATCACGGACCCTACTTCTAAAAGGGTCATGAAAGTCAATGGTCAGAGGCTCAAGCTCTGTATAGTGAATGTTGGGGAGGCTACTTAAACCATCCACTTTCAAGAACCTCCCACTGATGTGTGATCTCCAGCCTGTGTATCATGTGTACCATAAGATGTTTGTGGTTTTAAGTTTCTGTAAATGTTGTCTTGTATGTGTGGTCTGTTATCATGAATCATGATGTGTGTTGTTGTATGCTGTGTTGTGCAATGTATGCTATGATTGAGTGTGAATGTTCTGCGTAGCATTATAAGTACTAATTTTATATGCATGGGAGTATAACAATCAAAGGTTAACTCAGGAAACCATTTGAGTTGTATTAACTGTCCCTCGAGAGGCTCTTGTACTTCAAAGTGTCCTCTCGGGATAGTTACACCTGAAGAAAATTCAGGCCTCGAGAGTCTCCTGTGCCTGAAATGCAACTACTCGAGATCTGGTCGAGTCAGTGCTTGGATTTCGACAGGCTTTCATGTTGAAAAGCAAGTGCTTGAGCTCTACTCGAGACAAATTCTAGAGATTCGATAGGCTCCAATGTTTTAAAATGTATCCACTTGAGCCAACTGTTGAGCCTTGATAGGCTTCAAAGCTTAAAAACACCTGCTCGAGCATCTACTCGAGCCAATGCCTCTATTACTCGGTAAGATACGGAGCTGAATTCTAGCCGCTCGAGATCTGTTCGAGCAAATCATTGATGAAGCCATTATCCAGTCGAATTACTCTTGAAGCTCGATAGGATCCTGTGTTTAATTGTAGCCACTAGAGATCTGCTCGAGATGGTCTGACCTGAAGCCTGAACTTGTCGAAGCATGATCTCCTGAAGCTATAAAACCCTCATTAGGTTATTTTTCACAGTTCAGTCCTTCGAGCTAAGCATCCAACCCCTTTCCCGATTTTGGATTCCTTCTTCCCACTCCAGTGCACACTACTTGCCACTCCACTTGCCCCATATTACTGGCACTTTTCTCAGCTACTCAAGCCCCACAGTTTGCACCAAAGATCTATCGATTTGGACCACTGTGGACTGCCCTAGCAAACCCTAGTTTGGGTAAGTTGCCACTTATCTCTCAATCCATTTGTTCACTATGTATTCTTTATTAGATTGAGATATTTCTGCTAAGGTGTAGTGGATTTTGAGTTTTAGAGAAACCAAGGGTTTGGGAAAAATCAAATAGAAGCTAGGGTTTCAACATGGCTGAGAATCCTGAATTTGAGGAAACCCTAACCACATTGCTCAGTCCTGCAGACACCCAACCTCTTTCACCAACCAGAGAATCCAAGATAATTACATCCTCAATCCCTGTAGATCTTGTGGCCCAACCATCACCCATAAAACCCAAAGTTAGTGCAAGCAAACCTGTGAAGAAGGAGGGTGAGGGGGCTGCAAAGAAACAAAAGAAAGGCAAAGGTGTAGCCCCTGAAGTTGACACCTTCACTACCCCAAATGACTTTAAAGAAAGTCTTGGCCTAGTACCTAAAACCACTTTTGATAGGCCCTTCTTCACCAAGGAAGAGTGGGCCAAGGATGCCATTAAGTTTCTCACAAAAGCCTAAATGGATTCACTGATGAAGCCTTTGGAGGAAACTGTATATCCAAGGTTGGTAAGGCTGTGGTATCAGAACATTAGAACAAAAGAGTTTGGGGGAGGGCCAAATTAGTAGGACCCTATGCTAATTGTGTTGATTGATGACTTTGAGTCAGTGGTGGATACCACTGATATAGCATAGGTACTGGGGGATCTCTGCAACATATGATCCATCTTACAATTTGGGACCCCCAATCAGTTCCTCAATGAAGGAGATGACCCAACAATTAACTCAGGAAAAGAAAACCTCTGGTGATTCATTGATGAAGAGTGAGTTCAGCCTAAACCTACTATTCATGGATAGTGTGCTGAGAAAGAATGTGTTTGTGGCTAGACACCAGCAAAAGAAGAGAGTCCCCATTGTAGATGCCCTATACTCTTTCTCCAAGGGGCATTTCTTCAATGATGCCAAACTGATCTTTGAATGGAAGATATACATGGCAAGGTGAAGAAGAGGTAGAAAATGTAAGGATTACCCTATAGCAGGCTGATCACAGCCTTGCTCAAGAGAGGAAAATATGTGTCGAAGGTAGGAGAACCCACTGCTGAGTTGCCACTAGCTGAATTTGGAAGTAGGCAGTGGAAAATTAGTATTTCACTGATGAAGAAGAAGAAAAAGGAATCTGAGGTAGCCACTTCTGCTGCCACCTCTACTGCCACTGCAGCACCTTCTGTGCTGGCTTAAGCAGCTACATCAGTGGCTCCTACATCATCCATCCCTCTTCCCATTCCAGCATCAGCACCACCCTCCACCTTACCTTCCACTTCTGTACCTCCCATATCACCCTCACTACCTTGCACCCTACCTTCTATCCCTGCACCTATACCACTTCCACCACCTGCTACCCTACCCTTCATTCCTATACCATCCATTCCGGCATCTATTCCATCAGTCCCCACACCATCATCCACCCTTGAGTTTACCCCACTAGTCCCCACTCCACCAACCTTACCTCCCCAAGTCATTCCTGTGTCAGCTCCTACTCCTACCATAACATTCCCCTACAACCTTCCGACACCTCCAATCCGAAAAACCTATAGAAAGAAATCCCAATACCCCACCACAATAACTACCACTGAACCTAGCCTACCCACTGACACACCCAGCCCAATACCATACCCACCTTCCCCTTTTACCTATGACAGCAGTGAGCCAATGGCTATTGCCATTGAACCACTTCACCCCATGGAGCCCATTGACTCAATTCCCTCCTCTAACCCTACCCCTCCATTTTCACCTAACCAAGACCAGTTCACAACTGAGGGTTTCTCAGCCCTAATGGACTCCATTGTGGAGGGCATTAGTCATGAGTACACCCCTCTACCTGAATCCCCACAACCCTACCACTTTAACCATGACCCTACCTCACCATTCCAACCAATCCCTCCTACCCAACCTGTAACCCCAGCCATACCTGACCCTTTATCCCAAATCATTTCTCTCCTAACCTCTCTCCAATCCCAAATTGACACAAACACTGAAAACCAAGCCTCCATCCAAACTAGTCTTAACTCCATCCAATCCACCATTCAAACTTTTATCCCACCACCCCAACCACCCATACGTACCCTTGCCCCTACCCCTCCTCCAAGCTAACAACCTTCTACATCTGTGGAAACAGTTGATGCTGCCACCCATACTAATTTTAAATCTAAAGAGCTAGCTATAGCCCCCCTTTCCACATACTCAACCTTCACCCAAACTTCACCCATTGAGGAGCTACCCCTTGCCCTACCATCCATTACCTCCACATCAACCCCAACCTGTACTAACCTTGCTGTGGTCTCAACCTCTACTAATGATCCATCCAACTGGGCTATTGTACCTTACAATCCAACCATATTACCCCCAACACCCACCCTCACAACATTTATGAATGACAATGCATACCTGGCTAAGGATGTGTGCCAGCTGGTAGAATGTGTGAGCCACAATGTTTTTTTGACATGTGAGGAACAACTTGCCCAAATGAAGCCTCTCTATTGGAAATCTTTGGAGGTAGTAATACTGGATCACAACAAGGAGATGAGGGCTATGCAAGAGAAGCTGGACACTACTGTGGCTGTGTACAAAATTTATGAATAGAGGGCCTCCCATTATTCCAAGCTGGTGGAAACATTAACTTCCACAGTCCCATCAATGGGTCCCACAGATGTGCAACCTCCAACAATAGCCAAGGGAGTGAAAATTAGAGAGCCTACATTTCAGAAGGCTAGCACCAAACCACAAAAACCAACTGCTTCAAGAACAAAGGCTAGTGCTGAAAAGGCTGACAGTGTGAAGAAGGGAAAGGGAGTAGCAACTGAGCACATTGATTTAGATTTAGATTCAGACCCTATGTAGATTTTAGGATGTTTCTGTTTTATTTTAGCTGTGTTGTTTTGTGTTAAATTTTATTGTTTTCCAGTAGCATGATGTAATTACTTGTTTAGTTTGTATATTCTTTTGTAATGCAATCTATATTTATGTGAATAAATTTCAAATTGATTAGCATCATTGTCTCTTCCTTTTTTGCAAACTTTTATTAGTTTAATTTTCTCTTAATTTCCCGCTGTAGTTTAATTTTTCTTTCAAAACCATGCTACCCCTATTCCTGTCTATTGAAACATTGATGATAATGTTTATCTTAGGTTTGGGGGTATGGCAGGGTAAACCAATGAAGTAGTTAATTTTAGTGCAGCAATGTTACTTGAATTGAAATAAATAAAGTTAATTCTCACCTAACCAATTGTGAAAAAGGAGATTAAAACTATTGGCAGATGTTTTAAAACTGAAATCATTTAAAAATTTAACACTTCCATGAAGTTGACATCAAAATTTTTTTGCAGAATTAGTACTTATTAAACCAGTGAGGAGAGGAAAAGGTGAGGATATACCCAATGAGTTCAACTGAAGACCATACCTTGTGAGATTTGGGCTTACAAATTATTTTTTTCTTTTGAAGAGTGTCTTTGGAAAAGTTTTTGCTCTATGGAATTACTAATTCAATACCATTCCATAGAAGTTAGGCTCCCAAAATTGAAACTGTTGACAGTACTCATGACACCAAGGAGATGATTTAAGGCCATCATTTGGATAATTTGAACATGAAAAGACCTACCCATTGAACTGCCCTTTCTTCACACTGTTTGAGCCTTGAAATCCATTTTTCATCAACCAACACTAGAGTACTTGAACCCACACCTCATGACCTAATCCAGCCTTACCCTCACTTTGAGATTTCAGATGGTAAAGGAGAAGATGTTGAAGGTAGTTGTGAGTGGTTCAATATTTGGTGGAAGGAGAAGAGAAGAGATCTAGAAGAAGCAGTGTGATAGTTGTACATGTGTGGCATCCCATTCATAAAAAATTAAAAAAAAAATAATAATAATAAAAAAGAATTCAAAAGAAGTACTTCATCTAAAAGACTAAAATGAAGAGAAGAAGTTGGCCACTTCAGAACTGAAAAACACCAAAGAAGATTAAGTAGTGCTATGATGAAGAAGGTGAAGTCATGAATCACCTCCTACCTGTTGGATGATTTCTCAGTTTTTGAACCCTTTTCTTCACCTTTTATTCTTTTTAAACCTCAGTCATAAGTCACTTTACAACCCATCTAAAAGACCTTAGTGATCCAAGGTGAAGTGAGTTGTCATGTGGAGATAAAGGGATGCCTAATCTTTGGTGAAAAGGACATGAAGATGTCAGGACTTAGAAACAATGCCCATGCTCATACTTGTAGGCCTATTTGAGGCCTGTAACTGATCTTGAGCTGCATAAAATGTGAACACCCTTGAGCTTCATTGTTGAGAGATAGCCCAGGGGAGGATTGGGTCTGAAAATCGACTTCATTGGGCAATGTTTAATCCTGATTTTAAAATCAATGGTGAACTTAGTACTGATTTTCATACACTACACTCTTGATGTAAGCTGATTGGTTGTGATGGAATGACATGCTGATTCATGTGTTAAAATGTTTGCCATTTCTGTTATGAACCTCCTTTAAATTTGAATGATTAAGGTACGAAATTAAGCTTTATTTGTTAAAATCTATTTTGTCAGTTGTTGCACTAACTGTTTGATTGTGAAGTTTGTGGGTGTCTTCACTAAAAACCCTCAGGAGACTTCACTCCTCCACTAGGGATGACCTAGGGGTTTAAAAGGCATGATGCATAAGCTAAATGTATCCGTGATCCCTATGAAAGTGATATTTAAATTTTTAGAATAATTGTTTAATTTTTCCTTTCCTCGAGGACTAGGAAAGATTAGGTTTGGAGGTGTATTAATCTCATAATTATGCCACTTTCTACCTCCTAACCAAGCTTTTAATATACCTTTGAGTCGTTAATAACTGATGTTTAAGTGTGTTTGTGTAGTAGCAATAAATTACAGCCTAGTGTAAAAATCTATCTAATGGATGCCAAGAAGAGAGGAAAAGGAGTCAATCCTTGAAGCTGATGAAAGACAGGGATTGAACCATGGTGGTCCCACCATGAGGGCTGCTCAACATGCCTTGGGCCTCTAGGAGCCCTACAATGAAAGAGAAGTTGGGTCCACACTTACTGGAGTGTAGCAGTAGAGTGGACATGCCAAAAGAGAAGTAGATCCTTCAGCTTGAGCAGTTCTCGAGCAGATATGTGCCTTTACAAACATCCACTCTAGCTGTCTCGAGTGGATGCACCTTCAGAAAACCCATCTCGAGCAGTACTGGAGCACTTCAATGCTTCTATAAGAGCCACTTGAGTAGTTGCAGGGAGCCTGTCAAGAAGAAGAGGTGTTAAACCTGTCGAGCAGCTGAAAGAAGGCTTCACACTAAAACCTGTCGAGCAGTTCAGAGGACCTTTCGGGAACCTGTCGAAAATCCTTCAGAAAGAGCCCCAGCCACTTGAGAACCATTCAGTAGAACTTTATCCACTCGAGTTTGATGTTTTGAAGCCCAAGCCTCTCTAATAGCTTTATCCATGAAGACTTCAGCCACTCGAGTTTGATGTTCTAAAGCTTTATCCACTCAAGATCCACTCGAGTTCTTCACTCAGAAGTTCCCTGAAGCTTCCATCCACTCGAGGCATGGGTTCTAGCCTTCATATTTGAATCTCAAGGGTATTTTGAACTTCACAACACCTAGGGTACATTCCCCAATGTGCTGTGCTGCCATAACTGTTCAGGGGAAACACTTGGCTGCAAATGAGCCACATCAGAAGGATCCTAACTAACTTGATTCTTCTCTTCTCTGATTGGCCAATGCAAAAATGTGCTTTATGAATTGTATATATAGATGAAAAGCATATAGAAAAAGGTATTTGGAGCAAGGAGGATATTCTTGCCTTTGGTCATTTTTAGGGTTAGGTCATCTTTTTCTTTTTTTTCTTTCCTTAGCTCAGCATGTTGCGCTAAATCTTTGTAATAGATAGGGCTAAGATAAACTGTAAAAGGGGCTGTGCATTAGCTTTGTAAAGGGTCTAGAGTCTGGCAGTGACTGCAGCCTTGAGGGCAAACCATTATAAGTTCTTTGTATGCAATGAAAAGCTGTATTTACTATTTCATTCAATCGGTAATTTCTTGTGTTTCTCATCTAGATCTTTATAGATTGTCTGCACCTACAGATGCATGAGCTTGTAGCCTTGCAAACATAGTGGTTGCAGTGATTATCTTGTTCTGGCTTTCAACCCCCATGACTGGAGTATATCCATAGCATATCTTGTGACCATTCAAGTGGACAAGATATAGCCCTAAGAATAGTCCATATCTCAGGGTTGAGTTGGATTATAGGCAAATGAAGGACAGCTGCATATCCAACCCTTGATCTGCCTTGCCATGCCTTTTTCAGTGAAAATCAGCCCCTAGCTATTTACTTCCCACATTTTTTATTTATTTTACCACACCATCTCCATCTTCTAAAACCTCCTTTCTTTTACTTCAGATTAGGTATTTTTATTTTCTTTTATTTTAGTTTTGTGACACCCAAAAACTACCTCTCTTTACCTTGCTTTCCTAGTTTAGGTTTAGGACTACCAGCTCTATAGCAGATCTGGAGATCTACTATTACTTTTATTTTTAGATATAAAATCCCTGTGGGACAAACTCTTACTTATCAAAACTTGCTACAACAGCCCTGGATCTTGCAGGACTGTGTGTTTATTTTGGTTTTGTGTTCTAATCCCATATTTTTATTCTCCTCTATTTTTGCCCTTGCCATTCTTTATTTCTGTCATAATTGTGTAATAAAGAACTAAAGTACACAACCAACAATAAGGCACGCACATGATGTTTAAAGTATTAGTGCATCTAGTCTTCTTGAATTTAGGGGTCTATGTTTGACCTTAAATATCGATTATCATCGAGATGATATCAAAATCTAAACCATTGATAATGATCTCCACATCAGCACTAAGGCTTCGTATAATTCGGCCCAATTCCTGGGTCAGGGTCAATCAGTAGCAACTCCAAGTTTCCCATGTGATGTGAGATATGGTGTGTATTTTACTTAATTACTAACACACCCAATTGAATAAAAGGGGTGCCCTTAGGAATGGTACTATCCCATCAATCTATAGGTGGTTGCTTAACATTTTTGGATGTACTTTGCTTCAGGCAGTCATCTGGCACAGTTATGTCTCATCAGGCCTCACTCAACTGGCTGACTGATATAAAATTTGAGGGGCATGTGTTACATCATCCCCCCCCCCTCACTTAAAAGGGACTCCATCTGAATCGAAGATAATAGAAAAGTCTCATTTTGGACTAGAAGGGGATCAATACTCACTGTTAATGAGTCCAAGGTAGTCATGAATACGACTCCATAAGTTTTCAGTATTCTTCTAACCTAATTTAGTTCAACCATTTTCATTCCAAGGGTTCAACCCATGTCAACATCGTCATTAAAAACGACCGTATCAGGCATTTAAGCACAAAATAAGGTTGCCAAAACCTGTTGATATATGAATTTTAATCATTCAATCATCAAAATCAATATTTAGGGTTTAATATCAATCCTTTATCGTATTTCCAACTGTATCGTGAGACTTAATCAAACCTTTCGTATTCAAAGTCTTTCAACAATCTAAATTTCAAATTTTCAATAAAAATTAATTTCAAATTCTATATACACATCATCCGATATTTTATTTTATATTCCGTATCGATAATTCAGTTCCTTATTTAATATTCAGCTAATTCCAATTCATTAGTTAATCAACATATACATTCTATATCAATTCAACTCACTCAAATTCTATATAGTCTAATGATTTTATTTGATTTTAACTACCAACCTAAGTATTAGATTTCATTCTATAATTCAAGGTAATATCCATAACAATCAGTTATTTACTACATATTCCTCCTTTTAGGGCAGGGAAGTGACCTTTCTTATTATAATAATGTTTGGTGTTTTCATAGTAGGGGTATGAAGATCATAATTGCGAAGGTATCATACGGATGATGTGGCTATTTCAGATTTTTGAGGTTTCATAGAATTCAAGACATCCTCCCAATAGGGTATGAGGAGAATACGAAGAACAATCAAGCGATTACAGGATTTCACATCAACTATCTTAAAAGACCAAATTGAAGCCGTATGTATAAGTTTTCAAAGGCATTGATGAGTCTTCATTAGTGGCATGTGTGTATGCATCCACACATCCAACAAAATCGGAGCGTCGGAAGAAAGAGACAAGTTTCAATACATATACGGATCCGCATATGCGTCTGATAGGAAAGAGTAACAAATGATACTTTACTATATCTTTAAAAAGATCAGACGTACATTGAAGACCAAGGTACACTCAAATTAGAGACATAGACTGTTCAAGAATAGAAAGAACATACTTTACTAAGATTGACAAAATTCAAAAAATTAAAGATTTCTTATGTTTTATTAGATTTAAGTTTTAACAGGATCAAGGTAGAGTAAATTATTTGTCATATCATTATTGATCTGATCGTTTTCTAATACTATTTCAATTTACATCTAATTTAAGGTCCAATACATGTCCAACCTACATCAAATTCAATTTCAAACACAAGTTCTATTTACATTAGATTCAAATTTCATTAAAAATTCTACCTATATCAAATTCAGATCTAATACAAACTCCATCTATATCAGGTTTAGATTTCAAATATCAATTCATCAATTATAGAGATCAGAATCAAATGTAAGTGTGAACACATATCAAATCCGATCAGTTCTGCACCATCTGAGTGATGATCACAAAAAATTCATATTTGTACTACCCGAGTGATGATCAGAAAATTCACATCTGCACCATTCGAGTGATGATCGCAGTGGCATCATCCGAGTGATGATCACAGATTTTTTTTTTTTTAAAGGTTTCAAGAATCCCATAGAATGACAATTTCAAAGTTCAAATTTCAAAGTTAATTGGGCTTTTAGTTATAGCCTTTTCAATTAATATCAAAAGGAAGCTGAAAGTTTAAATTTCAATTATACATGTGGGTTGGGTATATTCGAATCAATCATTTCCTTGTTAAGGGTAGTTCATGGTTTATGAATATCGCCATGTAAGATCTAACTTATTGAAAGTTGTAATCCTTAGTCATAATGATCATTGATTCAAAATAAGTTATCATAATTCATCAAGTACTTCACATTCCAAAATATCTAAGTTACATTTAATCAATGTATCAACTCATAATGTCCGAATAAGATGGACAAAGAGTCAGGTCCTATTCGTTTTTAGAAGAACAAAATGAAGTGTCCAACTCAACACTATACAATGCACACTCGTCGTTTTGCTCCAAAGTTTAATTATTATTATTATTCATTGTTCATTTACAATACAGTATCAATATCAGTATCTTTTTTCGTCTATTTATCGATATTCAATATTCACTATCAATATCAATTTTTTCAATCATCAATCATCGATTTTCGATTTGAACTATAAACCTTTGATATTTGTTATTTAAGGCTCGACATTTCAATATTTCAGTTTCGAGTATTCAATATATGCCTTCATCTAAATTTTCTTAAAGATTTGAGGTTGAGTTGACTTTTCGTTCACCAATTATTTTTCAATGGGCAAGTTCATATAAGAGAAAGTCTAAACAATATCCAATATTCAAAACCATTCATATGAAATCATGGTGAACGTATATTGGTCAATACTCCAATCCTTTATGGAGGGTCGGTACACTGACTATATAAATCAGCCTACACTATTTACGTGTTGTCGAATTTAGAGTCCATAAAGGACTTATTTTTATTGCCATTGTGTGTGAGAAAAATGATATCTATGTCATTAGGGTTCCCATTTTGGTTCTTAAATAGATCTAATAACTCGAGTCCCTTTTCGGTCAACTTGAGCATCACCAATCTAGTAGATCAATTACCATCCATTAACTTATAAATCTAAATCAAACTTTTGTCATATTATAACTATAAAATAGTGAAGATCAAACAAACAAATTCACATTCAACCAACCCATCGAATCTATCAAATGTTCAATACCCTTTTTAAACTCTTGTCGGTAGTCAAAGGGGTCGATTTCAATATCAGGTATCAATTGGTTTAATTCAATTTTCAAGATATCAATTTAATCAATTTAGTTCAATTGTTAGGATCAGTTTATTCAGTTTTATTCCATTTCAAATATCAGTTCAATTCTATTTCAATTGTCAAAATGATTCTATTTCAAATATTAGTTAAATCGATTCAATTCTATTTCAGACGTCATATCAATTCTATTTCAATTATCAATTCAATTATATATCAAATATTAGTTCAAGTATAGAGTCAATCAATTGGGTTCAATCTTCTATAAAATGTCCTTGTATAATACAACACAATTCACAATTTAATAAAAATTCAAGGTCATATTAGTCGATCGACACATATTTTATGATTCAAAATTTTAATTTATTCAAGTAAATTCAACCGTATTCTCATTAAGGAACACTGGTGTATCAATATCAACTTTAGGGTGTATTTTGCAACTCACCTAGTAGTACGTGAGCATTTCAATATTAGGACTCATGCTCATTGCATCACTACGTGAAAATGTGAAAAAACTACATTAGCATTATGAAAAAAAACCACTGCTAAAAATAGTCGTAAACTAATATACTGCCTAAAGC
Organism: Chloranthus sessilifolius; assembly: GCA_021018995.1. NCBI lineage: Eukaryota > Viridiplantae > Streptophyta > Magnoliopsida > Chloranthales > Chloranthaceae > Chloranthus > Chloranthus sessilifolius. Next base: position 82,256,861 of record CM037586.1, on the reverse strand, counting down.
AATCGTTTAGTACCTTATAACTGTGGTTTTTTAAGAAATGGATAGGCGGGTAATTATAAATTTTTTAGGAGGGTAAACTTGTCCTTTTAAAAAACTTCTCCTATAAATACTAAAAAGTGAGTGAAACAATAGCTAAAACCTAATTTGAAACCCTAAGGTCCTCTCTCCTTTCTTTCTTCCTCTATTACAGATCCTTTAGTCATTGATTGTATCTGCAAGAACAAATCCCCAACTGTATTTTTCCAAAGGTTAGGGTTTCTATTATTTTTTTGGTTGCTTTGTACTGCTAGGAACTACAGTTTGTGGTGGTTTCTCGGTTAGAAGGAATCGATGGTTTTCAATTGAGAGAAGTAGGCATCGACGGTTACTCAAGTATTTAAAGGATGCCAATGCCCTAATCTTCCTCCCTCCCTCCCTCAATTGGAGCTTTGAATCCTAGCCACCAACCGTGAATCAAGCAAGTAGATATTTTTGTAAAAGAGTGAATGAAGTAACTGTGCAACCGTAGATCTTTATCAAATCCGTCGTGACGATGCGCTCGTATGAAAAATATGGAGTCGCCACCCAGAGCTTTTGGTGTCCCGGGAAACCCAAATCAATATTGGAAGCACCAAAGTGCCAAATATGACTCTGATTTACCGATCCACGCCAAAGGCTCTTGGGTAGGGATTTGGTTATCAATCAGGAAGGTGTTAGACACTTGATTGACCTGCTCGTAAGCGGTCTCTACTATGGCAAGGTCTATGTGTGGCTGGTTTATATAATATATATATATATATATATATATATCATTATATATGTGAAAAAGAAAAACAAAAATGAGCGTGGCTTCCCGTTGCCCAAAGGCACACCAATCCTATTGAGCCCTTCCTGCTTGCCGAAATTTAGGTAGCGTAATGGCTCAATTCTAGGATAGAGGAAAAGCAAAGAAGGTAGAGGAATAGAGGGGAGAGCCGGAGCTCTTGGGCCCTAATAGCACAAACTTGAACCTTCGCATGGCTGCATTTGATGAGCTTCTGATAGCTTTAATGGTTGAGAGATGGGTCTTGAACTCTAACTTTAGGTGGCTAGGAGTTAGAAGAGGGAGGTGTTAGGCTTAATTTAGTAGTGTGCTTATTTTTATTAGTTTGAAAATAGATGTGGAAAGAATCACACATAAAATATAAAATAAAACACAATCAAAAGTTGGAATGAACATACAAAAGCACAAAACCAAAACCAACAGACTTGCAAGACTCCAAGGTTTGTTGTAGCAAGTTTTGAAAGTAAGAGTTTGTCCCACAGGGAGTGATGATCTGAAACCTCAAGGGTTGTATAGTAACTCCAGATCAGACTACAGATCTAGCAACTCTAAACCTAAAAGGTAAAGAGAGGAAGTCTAGGTGTCACAAAAAATAAAAGAAGATAAAACTAAAATAGAAATAGAAACTACAGCTAAAAGCAAGGGAAAAAGGAGATGAATGTAGTGTGAGAAAATAACATAAAATGATGAAGAAGTAGACAATTAAGGTTAAATTAGTTTTGCAAATCAGATTTAGAAATGGAAATGCAACAGTCCTTCACTTGGCTACAAGCACAAGTGCAAGGTATATGAATTCAAATCAACCCATGCCATTTATACTGCTCTTAAGGCTATAATCAGTCCACTTAAATAGTCATAGATTATTCAATAGAGATGGTCAAATCCCATTGATTAACTCATAAATCTAACCTAACCCAAGAGAATGGATTGATCTTAAGGCCATAACCTGCCCACTCAAATAGTCATAGACTATCCAATAAATTTCTTCCATCCAATGAATCAAATCAGGACATGAATACCATTACAGATACTATGTTTGCAAGGCTACAAGCTCATGCATCCATAGGAGCAAACTGACCTTGAAACTCCAGTGGAAACCACAAGAGATCCCAGGCTGAATGGGGACTTATATTCAACTGGTCATTGCTACAAAAGGCCTGTAATGACCCAGCTCACAAGTCTGCAATCTCTGTAAAAACTCCGTAGAGTTTGGCTTTGCACAATCTCTCACTAGGCTACAAGCTCAAGTACAGAGAAAAAGAATCCATCTCAGATCTGTGACCAAGACCTGCCCTAGGGCTCTATCCACTTAAATGGTCATAAACTATCCACAGAGGCTACCTTACCAACAGATGATGAAATAGAACATTAAAACTACCACTGTCACTATGGCTAAATGGCTACAAGCTCAAACAGCCATGGGAGCATCAAATCTATATAAATCTATGGGAAAACTTAGAGAAAATACAGATCTAATGAACAATAAAGCATGGAATTTCATTGCTAAAATAGAACTTACAATGCTTGGCCCTCAAGGCAGCAGTCTATGCAGATCCCAAAACTACTCACTCTATTTTTATACAAAACCGATTGCAAAAATTGAAATAAAATAACTACTATATTAAGCTTTAACTCAGCATTGCTATTGATCTAAGGAAGAAGAATGGGAAAAGAAAAAGTGAAACTAAACCCTAACCCTAGCCCAAAAAAATTAGTAAAGTGATCCAGCCATTCTGGATAGTTTACAAAACAGAAATATAGCCTATTTATACAACCCATAGCAGCAGCTATGTGCATTAGCCAATGAGAAATGAGGAGGTTTGGAGCTGATTTCATGGCCCATTTGTGGCCCTTGGATGCTTTGGGATGTGTGGGACATTGGGAAGTGTGCCCTAGAAGGTGTGAAATACCCAAAAAGTCCATGAACATTGAAGTGTGGCTGCTGGAACCTGAGCCTCGCGCAGATGAAGCTTCAGGTATGCATTCTTGCTAAGATCTCGCAAGGCTGAAATGCTTCAAGTATGCACCTTGCTAAGATCTCACTAAGATCAAATGTGCAGTAGTAGCTTCAGGTTTTCACCTTGCTAAGATCTCGCTAAGATCCCGATAAGCTGAAAATAGGCTATTTTCACCTTGCTAGGCTCTCGTCAGACTGAAAATAGGGATATTGTTAGAGCTGCTCACGAGGCTTAAATGTGTGTAGCTTGTAAGCTATTCGCGAGGCTCCAATGCAAGCTCCACCTTGTGAGGATGCACATACAACTTGCCAAGATCAAATGGAAGGCTACTCGCTAAGCTGAAAGTGTGTGCAGCTTGTGAGGATTAAAGTGTTGCTTGCTAGGTTCATTGCTGCAGCTGTGCTGCAGCCCTTGTATCTCACAAAGTTCAAATGTAGCTGCTCGTGGGGCTTACTTCCAGCTTCAAGGGATTAGGTGTACAACTCTTTAAGCTGCTCGATTGGCTTGCAATGGCAGTTGCTGTGACGTGAGCTGCAGTTTGCATGCTTAGCTGTCTACAACAACTTGTTAGGCCTGAGGTGCTTAGTAGCTGCTCTCTATGGATTGCTTGAGTGTAGCATCTGCTTTGTGGATTTCATGTAGGCTGCAGTGCTGCTGCTATCATCTGTCTAAAATATATATAGCAGCCCCATTGGATGGTGCAACAACATATAAAGTTCATTTTGAAAGTGCTCAAGTGCTTTTGGCCTCAAGTATAGGCTGTTGCACAACAGCAATGCGGCTCCACCAATGTGGCTTTAAATCCTCATCATTGCGGCTTTGGACTTCAGTTAGTGTAGCAGCAGGAGTGTTCACAACATTGGTGTGTGGCTTTACTGGATAGTGCGACAACTTTGCAGCTTAAGAGGATGAAGGCTTTAGCTGCGCCATAGAATTAAATTACTGCTCGCTAGGCTCAAAATAGTAAGGAGCTCACCGGGTTCAAATGGAGCTTGGACAGCTCGCTAGGCTCGATGTGTGCAGCTCGCTTAATTCACTTTGCAGCAGCTTCAGGTCGTGAGGATCACCCTATAGCAACTCCCAGCTCGCGAGGCTCTCATGCAATGCACTTCAGCTCGCGAGGATCAGATATAAGGGGCTCCAGGTCATGCAGCTCACATGCATCTTGCTTTGCTCAAAATAGCAACTCGCTAGGCTCTGTATTATGGCATCTCGCTAGGCTCTGTTGGGAGCTGAAAATCCAAGCTTGCAAGGCACTCTTGCAAGGACTAAATGCAGGCTCGCGAGGGTGCTTTGCATTGCACTCCAGAACTCCCATCTCGCGAGGATGACATTTCAACAGCTCCTTTCTCATTTGCACAACCTCAGATCGCGTGGTTCAAAATGTGCAGCAGTAATGAGCTTCATGAGACATCCATAAAACAACACATCTGCTGTTCGATGGGTTCCATTGTGCAGCTACTACTCATGAAGTTCAATCATTAACTCGAGTGCTTCAAATATAGCTGATATGCTACTTTGATAGCTGCTTCGGCAAAGGAGTGCAGCTCAGTTGATGGTGTGGCAGATTGGAGAGTTCATCTTGAATACATGGTGCCACGGTAGTGCAGTAGAAGGGTTTAAAATAGCAACTTCATGGGTTGCTTGAGTATAAGGTGCTGCTTTTGAGTGTGTCGTTGCTGCAGTCATAACATGTTCGAAGGCCTGGCCTCTCAGTAAAGAAGACCCTTAATTGGTGCAACATTGTTTGCATGAGTTGTATATATATATACACTGCTCAATCCTGTTTGCATGCATGGTGCAAGAGCAGTTTGGTTGGTGCAACATCTTTTGAGGATGAGGTGCAACAGATGCAGCTTCATTGGGTGGTTACAAGCCTGCATGCATGGTGCAATCCTCCTTGAGCTCTCTGTTGTGCTGTTGGCTTCATTGCTGCAGCTTACTCCAGCAGTGTGCTCTAGTGGTTTACTTTTCAGCAAAGGCAATTGCAGCAGAGTTAACTGCAGCTTCTTGCATGTTTGCTTGACTGGATAAGCTGCAGCCCTATTTCCAACAAGTGGAATGCAGCAACAACAACTTCCCTCATCTGTTGTGATAGCAGCAGCTCTTGCATAATGCATTTGTACTTTTAGGAATGCAGCAACTGTCCCTTCGGCATTGAGCTCTATCTCTCTCTCAGCAGGGCACCTAGGACCCACATGTATGCACATTAGTCCCAATTATGTAAACCATAAAGGTGCAATCCATGTGCATCCCTCAACTCCACAATTTAGCATAAAATCCAATCTTCTTTGCTTGACAAATGATGGATTGCATCATTAAGGTATATTTTCCTGTTATTTACACAAACACACGTACAAATCATTATTAAACAGCATCAGAGGTTCATCAAAGGCTAGGTTAAAGCGTGAAAAGTGGTATTTTTCAGTACTCAACACACCCCCATTCCTAATCTTTGCTAATCCCCGCGCAAAGGAAAAATTAAAATAGTTATTCAAAACAGTAAATGCCACTTTCGTAGGGAGCACGAATGCATTTAGCTTATGCATCAAGCCTTTTCAATCCTTAAGTGATCCCTAGTGGAGTAGTGAAGTCTCCTGAGGGTTTTCAATGAAGGTACCCACAAACTTCATCAATAAAACAGTTAACAATAGTGCATCAATGACAAAGCAAAATTTAATGAATAAAACTTCACTCCACACCCATTCTTTACAAAGCAAAGGAAATTACAACAGTAATGTATGCTATTAAAACTCAAAGTCAGCATGTAATGCATCACCACTATTCAATTCACATCGGAAATACAATGTGCACAAATTAGTACTAAGTTCACTAGAAATTCAAAAATTAGGTGTGGATACAACCCTAATGTGATTAAAATTCAGACCCAATCCTTACCGGGGCTATCTCTCAATAATGAAAATTCAAGGGTGTTCAATTTCTCACAGCTCAAGATCAGTCACAGCCCCCAAATGGGACTGCAAGCATTAGCCTGGGCATTGCATCTAAGTTCTAACATCCTCAACTATTTTCACCATAGATTAGACAAATCTGCATCTCTACATGACAACTCATTTCACCTAGGATCATCAAGGTCTTTATGGTGGGTTGTAATGCGGCTTATGGGTGAGGAGTATAAAGAATGAAGGGGTGGGTACAGTGGATCAAAATTGAGAAATCAACAAGGTAGGGAGTGATTCATGACTTCACAACCTTAATTTTAGCACAACTTCATCTTCCTTGATATTTTCCAGAGTTAAAGTGTCCAACTTCTTCTCCTTCTTCTAATTCTAGATGAAGTAGTTCTCTTGACTTCTCTTCTATATTTTTTTCTTTTCTTATATATATATATATATATTTACATTTTGGTGATGGATTGCCACACATAGCCACTGCTATAATGCTGTTTTCCAGTAGTTTTTCTTCTCCTTCCACCAAATGTTAAGCCTAGCCTACCTATCTTCAACTTCTACTCCTTTACCTCTTGAATTCTCAGAGTGAGGGTAAGGTTGAATCAGGTCAAACAGGTTTAGGTGAAAGTACTCCGGTGTTTGTCAAAGAAAAATAGAATTTAAGGCTCAAACAGTGTAAGCAAAGGGCGGTTTCAAAAAGGGTAGGAAAATTAAGCTCAAATTGTCCAATTGAAGGCCTTAATTCATTTCCTTAGTGTCATTAGTGCTATCAATCTGTTTTTATTTGGATGTGCCTAACTTCTAGGGAAAAGTATTTGAATTAATCAGTCCTTAGAGCAGAAAAAATGCCAAAATACTCTACAAAAAGAATTGGATAGGCCTAAATCTCACTGTGTATGGTCCTCATATTAACTCATGGGGTGTATTTCTACCTTTTTCTTTCCTCTCTAGTTCACTAAGTGCTAACTGAATTTTTTTTTCTGATATTAGTTTTATGATGGTTCTAAAATTTTCAAAGATTTTCAATTTTAAAAGTCTGCAAAATTTTTAAATTTTCACAAATTTCCTCATTTTCGGGTTAGGTGGGAATTGACTTTATTCATTCCAATTAAGCCACACATTGCAGCACTAGAGTTAACTATTCCATTGACAGGTCTACTTTGCCACACCCCCAAACCTAAGTTAAACAGTGTCCTCACTTTTTCATGCAACAAGTGTATAGGGGCAGCAGGGTAAACGACAAACAGACAACCTAAATTACAGCAGAAAATTAAGAAAAAGCTAAACAAAAATTCAGCAAATTAAACTAGAAAGAGAAAAATAGATGGTATATACAAGTGTGACACTACGAGAATAACACTACGACACAAATTACTAAAAATAGAAAGTAAAGACAGCAGAAATGAAATTAAAAACAGTAGATATAGACAAAACAAAAACTAACTAAACACCTAAAAATAGAGAAATCCTAAATCTAACTACCTAACATGATCTGGGTATGAATCAAAATGATGGCAAAAAATTTCAGAATTGAAAGTACACATTAGAAAGAAGGATTCATACAAAATATCAGATCAGACCACACAATATATACAAACAGTCTGGATGGGGGGTACGTGAATGACATAAATTTTAATTTCCCCATCTGGACTTCGCAGAATTGGAAAGAACTATGTAATAAAAAATCAAAGGCCATACCTTTGGATTTGCAACAAACCTGAATTCTTTCATTAAGCAGATATTCAGTTGCATGAGAGGTGCAGGGAGCAGTTCCAACTCACAGCAGGTGGATAAGCAATAAAAAGGCAGCAAAGATGCCTTAGTTGACTGAGGGAGGGTCAGTAGGGTAGGTGTCCAAATGGACTAGTGCACTAGCCCTGCTGAGAAGCCCAATGTGTTATATTTTCAACGCATAGGGGGGGGGGCTCCTCAGTTCATTCTTCATTAAATTCATCAAATTCCTCACCCCAAGTGTGGCAATTTGGGTGAGGAATTTTCACCATCTCATCAACACAGCAGCTGAACATGGTAAAATTTATATATATTTTTTTCTTTTTTTCAGTTGGGGCTTAACAACCCCATTTTATTCAACTTCTTTCCTTATGCACACTCGCTTGGCATCACTACAGTCTTGGGTAGCCACCTCCTTTCCATTCCTCAAGGCATTGATTGACCTAGTTTCTTTATGACTTGAAGAAGCTCCATCAATCAAATGTACTCCTCGTGGGTTGTTCACTATTTGGCTCGAGAGCCGACTCTCTTCCTGTCACGTTAGAGCATTTGAAATATGACCAAGCTGGTCCTCAATTCTTCTTATGCTCTATGTGTGGGAATCCACAATTTGTACAAAGGAGCCTAGGTTTTGCAAAGAAGACAAAACCTGCTCCTCAAAGGAGGGGGCTCTAGGGTACTGGGGTGCTACAACTAACTGTCATAGCTGGGAGGGTTGATGAGAAAATTGTTGTCCTTGTGCATGACCTTAGTAAGACTGCTGGTTAGTATTACTGGGAAAAGCCTGTTGCTGCTGGGTATAAGGTGAATTAGCTTGTCTCCACCTCAGATTTGGGTGGTTCCTCCAAGTGTACCCAGCAGACTGCTGTCCATATGACTGGACAACATTGGCTTGCTCATTAAAAAATTCAGGGGACAGACCAGTAGAGGGACATTGCAAATTGGAGTGTGAAGGTGAGTGTCATATGGTGCCCACCTCTCTAACCTGTGAAATCACATGGGGCTGCAACACACTCAAAACTTTATCAAACTTTTTCGAAAATGAGTCCACTTTCCTTTCCAGGTCACTATAAATATTAACTTCATACAACTTCCTAGAAGACGCGGGCTCTCTTGCACCTCTAACAGGTGGCTCAATGCCATAACTGGGCAAAGCCTCCTGCTGGAGAGAATTTTCACTAATCAGCTCAAATAAATCCTATGCTTCCTAAGTAGTTTTGGTAAGGTTTGTGCCACCACTCGATGCATCAATCATCGCTCTACTCCTGTCATCAAGTCCTTGGTAGAAGCTTTGTACAAGCTGCCACATAGGGATCTGGTGGTGCGAGCACTGCCTCAACAACTCCCTAAATCTATCTGATGCCTCATGCATTTCTCAGTTGGGGATTGAGCAAAAGAGATGATGCTCTTCCTCAACTGGCTCGTTTTATAGATTGGGAAAATTTTTGCTAGAAATTGGCATTGAAGATCGTTCCACGACTGTATGTTGTTTGGTGGGAGCAAGGAGAGCCATGTTTGGGCCTTATCCTTTAGTGAAAAAGGAAAAAGCCTAAGCTTGGTGGCTTCCTCTCCCAACCCAGCAATATTAAAAGTAATGCACAATGATAGAAAATGGTCTATGTGCTGGTGGAGGTTTTCCTTACTCAACCCATGAAAACTTGATAGCATTTGGATGGTTGAGGCTTTAATCTCGTAACTGCCCACAACATTAGGGAGCTGAATGTAAGAGGGGGATGCATATGCCCCTGGTGCATTATGCTCCTTAAATGTTTTAGGTCGCTTGCCCATCTCAGTTTCTACCAGATTTTCAGCTGGGGTGTGTGTTGCAGAACCAGAACTCAGAATTCTCTCAATTTCAAGATTTAACGGTGCAAGTTCGGGATTGAGAGACCTCCTTCCTTGCATACAACACACTCAGCTAGACAAGGGGTAGCTTTCAGCACATAGATAAAAATTAAAACCACTAACTATACAACTATTGAAAAATAAAGACTGCATAAATGTAAAGACAACAAAACTGAAGTAAAAATAGGGGTGATAGAGAGGGAAACTGATGCAGGAATGCCCCAGCTGCAACCAAGCTCTCCTATTTACTACTGCTCCAATCCTGTAAAAATCCATAATATCAGCAGGAATTTATTGAAACTTTAAATAAGTAAAAACAGAAAATAAATGGAAAGTAAAATGATGCCAGCTGTATGTTATCACACGTACCTAAGACAATAGAAAGTCCTAGAAATAGAAAATAAATAGAGAAACTATAAAAAAAACTCACAGAAAAATACAGCTGGCATGTATTCAAACACTAAATCAACAATGAATAAAATTAAAGACTACTAAGACACAACTAAGGCACAAAATACCTAAAACAAAAAATAAAAATAAAGAGCAAAAATCAGACTTGAAATATAGTTCTATTTATTCAAATCCTACATCTACAAAGCATAAAAACTAAACTCAGTTTACTATACTAGATCAAAATTCTCCGGCTACGGCGCAAAAAACTTGTTAGGTTTAATTTGGTAGTCTGCTTATTTTTATTAGTTTGAAAACAGATGTAGAAAGAATCACACATAAAATATAAAATAAACTGCAATCAAAAGATGGAATGAACATACAAAAGCACAAAACCAAAACCCGCAGACCTGCAAGACACCAGGGTCTGTTGTAGCAAGTTTTGAAAGTAAGAGTTTGTCCCACAGGGAGTGATGATCTGAAACCTCAAGGGTTGTATTGTAACTCCAGAACTGACTACAGATCTGGCAACTCTAAACCTAAAAGGTAAAGAGAAGAAGTCTAGGTGTCACAAAAAATAAAAGAAAATAAAACTAAAAAAGAAATAGAAACTACAGCTAAAAGCAAGGGAAAAAGGAGATGGATGTAGTGTGAGAAAATAACATAAAATGATAAAGAAGTAGACAACTAAGGTTAAATCAGTTTTGCAACTCAGACTTAGTAATGGAAATGCAGCACTCCTTCACTTCGCTACAAACATAAGTGGAAGGTATAGGAATCCGAATCAACCCATGCCATTTAGGTTGCTCTTAAGCCTATAATCTGTCCACTTAAATGGTTACAAATTATCCAATAGAGATGTTCAAATCTCATTGATTAACTCAGAAATTTAATCTAACCCAAGAGAATGGATTGATCTTAAGACTATAATCTGTCCACTCAAATGGTCATAGACTATCTAATAGATTTCTTCCATCCAATGAATCAAATCAGGACATGAATACCATTGCAGACACTATATTTACAAGGCTACAAGCTCATGCATCCATAGGAGCAAACAGACCTTGAAACTTAGGTGGGAACCACAAGAGATCCTAGGCTGAATGGGGACTTATATTCAGCTGGTCATTGCTACAAAAGGCCTGCAAAGACCTAACTCACAAGTTTGCAATCTCTATAAAAACTTAGATCTAAACACTGATGATGGTGATGCAAAATAAAGTAGAGTTTGGCTTTGCACAATCTCTCACTAGGCTACAAGCTCAAGTGCAGAGAAAAAGAATCCATCTCAGATCTGTAACCAAGACCTGCCCTAGGACTATAGTCTATCCATTTAAATAGTCACAGACTATCCACAGAGGCTACCTTACCCACAGATGATGAAATAGAACATTAAAACTATCGCTGTCACCATGGCTGAAAGGCTATAAGTCAAAAACAGCCATGGGAGCATCAAATCTATATAAATCTATGAGAAAACTCAGAGAAAATACAGATCTAATGAACATTAAAGTATGGCATTTCATTGCTAAAATAGAACTTACAATGCCTGGCCCTCAAGGCAGCAGTCTATGTAGATCCCAAAACTGCTCACTCTATTTTTATACAAAACCGATTTCAAAAACTAAAATAAAATAGCTACTACATTAAACTTTAACTCAGCATTGCTGCTGAGCTAAGAAGTAGAAGAGAAAAATAAAAAGGGAAACTAAACCCTAACCCTAGCCCTAAAAAATTACTTAAGTGATCCAGCTATTCTGGATAGTTTATAAAACATAAATATAACCTATTTATACAACCCATAGCAGCAGCTATGCGCATTAACCAATGAGAAATGAGGAGGTTTGGAGCTGATTTCATGGCCCATCTGTGGCCCTTGGATGCTTTGGGATGTGAGACATTGGAAAGTGTGTCCTAGAAGGTATAAAATACCCAAAAAGTCCTTGAACATTGAAGTGTTGTTGCTAGAACCCGAGCCTCGCGCAGATGAAGCTTCAGGTATGCATTCTCGCTAAGATCTTGCTTGGCTGAAATGCTTCAAGTATGCACCTTGATAAGATCTCACTAAGATCAAATGTGAAGCAACAGCTTCAGGTTTTCACCTTGCTAAGATCTCGCTAAGCTGAAAATAGGCTATTTTCACCTTGCTAGGCTCTCGCCAGGCTGAAAATAGGGGTATTTTTAGTGCTGCTCGCAAGGCTTAAATGTGTGCAGCTTGTAAGCTGTTCGTGAGGCTCAAATGCAAGCTCCCGCTTGTGAGGATGCACATACAACTTGCCAAGATCAAATGGAAGGCTGCTCGCTAAGCTGAAAGTGTGTGCAGCTCGCAAGGACTAAAGTGTTGTTCGCTAGGTTCTTTGCTGCAGCTATGGTCCAGCCCTTGCATCTCGCAAAGTTCAAATGCAGCTGCTCGTGGGGCTCACTTCCAACTTCATGGGATTAGGTGTACAGCTCTTTAAGCTGCTTGATTGGCTTGCAATTGCAGTTGCTGTGATATGTTGATAGGTCTGAGGTGCTCAGTAGCTGCTCTCTATGGATTGCTTAAGTGCAGCATCTGCTTTGTGGATTGCATGTAGGCTGCAGTGATGCTGCTATCATGTGTCTAAAATATATATAGCAGCCCCATTGGATGGTGCAGCAACATATAAAGTTCATTTTGAAAGTGCTCAAGTGATGTTGGCTTCAAGTATAGGCTGCTACAGAGCAACAATGCTGCTCCAGCTATGTGGCTTTAAATCCTCATCATTGTAGCTTTGAACTTCAGTTAGTGCAGCAGCAGGAGTGTGCACAACATTGGTGTGCAGCTCTATTGGATAGTGCCACAACTTTGTAGTTCAAGAGGATGAAGGCTTTAGCTGCGCCAAAAGATTAAAGTGCTGCTCGCTAGGCTCAAAATAGCAAGGAGCTCGCCAGGTTCAAATGGAGCTTGGACAGTTCGCTAGGCTTGATGTGTGCAGCTCTCTTAGTTCACTTTACAGCAGCTTCAGGTCGCGAGGATCAGTCTACAGTAACTCCCAGCTCGCGAGGCTCTCATGCAATGCACTTCAGCTCGCAATGATCAGATATTAGGGGCTCTAGGTCGTGCAACTCACATGCATCTCGTTGGGCTCAAAACAGCAGCTCGATAGGCTCTGTATTGTGGCATCTCACTAGGCTATATTGGGTGCTGAAAATCCAGGCTCACGAGGCACTCTTCCAAGGACTAAATGCAGGCTCTCGAGGATGCTTTGCATTGCTCTTCAGAACTCCCATCTCACGAGGATGACATTTCAGCAGCTCCTTTCTCATTTGCATGGCTTTAGATCACATGGTTCAAAATGTGCAGCAGCAATGAGCTTCGTGAGACATCCATAAAACAACACATCTGCTGTTCGATGAGCTCCATTGTGTAGCTGTGCACTACTCATGAAGTTCAATCATTAACTCAAGTGCTTCACATATAGCAGATGTGCTACTTTGATAGCTGCTTCGTCAAGGGAGTGCAACTCAGTTGATGGTTTGGCAGCTTGGAGAGTTCATCTTGAATACATGGTGCCACGACAATGCAGTAGCAGGGTTTAAAACAACAACTTCATGGGCTGCTTGAGTATATGGTGCTGTTTTTGAGTGTGTGGTTGCTGCAGTCATAACATGTTCGAAGGCCTGGCCTCTTAGTAAAGAAGCTCCCTTAATTGGTGCAACATTGTTTGCATGAGCGGTATATATATACACTGCTCCAATCCTGTTTGCATGCATGGTGCAACAACAGTTTGGCTGGTGCAACATCTTTTGAGGATGAGGTGCAACAGATGTAGGTTCATTGGGTGATTACAAGTGTGCATGCATGGTGCAATCCTCCTTGAGCTCTCTGTTGTGCTGTTGGCTTCAATGCTACAGCTTACTCCAGCAATGTGCTCTAGTGGTTTACTTTTTAGCAAAGGCAATTGCAGTATAGTTAAATGCAGTGTCTGGCATGTTTGCTTGACTGGATAAGCTGCAGCCCTATTTCCAACTACTCAACAAGTGGAATGCAGCAACAACAACTTCTCTCATCTGTTGTGACAGTAGCAGCTCTTGGATAATGCATTTGTTCTTTTAGGAATGCAGCAGCTGTCCCTTGGACATTGAGCTCTATCTCTCTCTCAGCAGGGAACGTACGACCCACATGCATGCACTTTAGTCCCAATGATGTAAACCATAAAGGTGCAATTTATGTGCATCCCTCAACTCCACAACTTAGCATAAAATCCAGTCTTCTTGGCTTGACAAATGATGGATTGCACATCATTAAGCTATATTTTCCTGTTATTTACACAAACACACTTAAAAATCATTATTAAACAGCATCAGAGGTCCATCAAAGGCCAGGTTAAAGGGTGAAAAGTGGTATTTTCTAGTGCTCAACAAGAGGCTAAGGCCTTGTTCCTACAAGATCTAAGAGATTTATGATAAAAAAAGAGGTTAATGGATGAACCTAGGTTATGGAATTTGTGAGGTTTTAATGCTAAAAAGGGAGGGAAGGGATCACCAATGGTTTTTCTGTCTTGAAATTTTTTTTTAAGCCTTTAACATGAAGCGGGTATCTCTTTATTTATAGAAAAGGGGATGATTAGGGGAGGCTTAAAAGCTAATGAGGTTAGCAATTAGGTAATCCTAGATCTAAGGTTTTTAGGTTTTTCAAGGGTTTAGGAAGGTGGGAAATGGGTTTAATGGTAGATGATAGGGTGGGACTCTAAGTAACAAAAGGGTTAAAAGAGAGCTAGTGGGGGTGCAACAGTCCCAACAAAACCAACCCCAATGGATGGGGTGGTCAACAAGTCAAACCCCAGATTCGAAATCTTACCAAAATCCCAAAAATCATTATTCCTAAGCTTAGCATATGTATTACATACGCTAGGTATAGGAACAATGTTCCTAGGGATCTTGGAGGTTCAGATCCTATTGTGGGGGCCTACAAAAGTCAAATTTTTGCCTAGTGTATGTAATACATACGCTAGGGAAAACCTGCCAAAATTGGCCTAGCGTATGTATTCTTGCATTTCTGCCTTCTTTTCAAATCGTCATAACTTTTTATATACAACTCAGATTGAAGCAATTCTTGGCTCGTTGAAAAGCATGGAACCTCTACTTTCCAATGGGATAGGCTTAACTCTATAAAAGGTTTGCATAAACTTTGTCACTCCTCTTTCCAACCACTATTCAGAAGGGTTCGAGACTGGTCCAGGAAAGGTTTTAATGAGTCGGGGAAGGTTAGGGTTGATTCCTATAAAGGTTTTGGGGTGACTCCTAAGGTTTTGGGGAATGCTTTCAGAAGCTCAGGGGTGATCCCTTCTCAAACTATGTGTCAATCGGGCCTTGGGCCAAATTTGGGTGTCTGTAGATCCCCCTCTTTGGTTTCCAATCACTAATGATCGAATGCTAAAGACAGAGACATTCGAAGAGGCCTAAGGCAATGCTATCAGGTTCACTTTACTCAAAATGAAACTCAAACATCAAAATGAAAAGAAACACGGAGAGTGACGTAAGCCCATCACATTGGAAAAATGTTCGTCACTCGAAAAAGAGAGTTGCGGAAGCCCATATCATTGGAAAAACATCTGTTCTTTAAGACTATCGGTCCCCAAGCGCTTAGCGACATTACTGAGTATAACTGAGATGGTGAAATGATTGATGATGTTGGATGCTCAAGCTTCATTATGAATAAAATAGCCCCGCTAGCTAGAGGGTGATCGACCCATACTCAAAGACATGAGTAAAACAGCGATGCGAAGATCCACAGTTTGTGTCCAATCGCATGAGGCATTGATTGCCCCATTTGATCTGCCACAGGTACCCCTACGCGAGGTAGGGTTCTAGACTTTTTGGTGAACCCAATAATCTTGAGGATAATTTAGTACAACTACCCGAATGGAGCGAATATTGATGTCATAATACTTTTTAAGAGTATGTGCCAGTTTTTAGAATGTGCCCTGGATCAATATGACCTAGAGCACCTAACTTCAAATAATACTGAACAGATCTGGCCAAAATTGGTTATCTATAGATGGAGACACCTAATCCTGATCTCTGCCAATAATGATCTTACAAATCATTTAACTATGCATAAACATGCACCAATTAAGGGCGATAAGCAACAAAGGTGATGAAAGTCCCGACTCAGATCCTGTTCGGGTATGATTTACAGGAACAAATGACCATCCTACGGATACCCAGACGCATGACGCCTATCTAAGGGAAACCGTGCTAATGCAAGTTTTAAGCCTGCGGAAAAAATAAGGGAAATGAACCCTTCTGCTGATTGGGTTACTTATATGTGTATCTACTTAAGTCTTAACCTATTACAAGTGCACAATGGAAATCCTAGTACTAGCAAAGGATCGTTCCCACAGAGTCAGTTTACTATATTAATTCAATTTTTTTGAAAACTTATACTTATCTTTTAAGATCCTAAACTACTAGAGAAAAATGAATAAATAATTTGTTTATTAATCTAAATTGAATAAAATAAATCACAATCTTCAAACTTCAGATTATGGTCGTCAATCACAATCTTTTGCTATAAGATATTTATGAAATTAAACAGTATCGTTACATTATATCTCAAGTATCCTAGTGTTGGTTGTCAATCAAAACTAGAATCCTATCAATATAGATATAATCTAATCAACAATCTCCTAAAACTTGAGCGTCAATTAAATTCTAGAAAACTAAAGATGGAAAAGTAAAAATCGTTACACTAATCTGCAGACTTCAACTTGAGTCGTCAATTCAAATAAAAATTTGAAGATGTTTATAAAGCATGAAATAAAAGAAAATAAAATCTAAACTAGAAAGTAAAGTAAATATTCCTTCACCCCTCAGCCGCAGTCGTCAATTGCTTATGAGAAACTATAGATATCTACACTAATCTTCAGTACCCAATAGCAGTCGTCAATTGCTCTTGAGAAACCTTGGATATCTAATCTATAGAGCAATAAAAATCTATCCTAAATTGATCAAAAGAAAACCCAACCTCCGTCGTCAATTGATGTTGAGAATTTCTTTGATGGTTTATTCCTACGCCGGGCTCTCTTATTTATAAATCATAACGAGTTGGTTTATAAGTTTTAATTCTAATAAAAGAAATAAAAGATTTCTATTATAATTCTACTTCTAATTCTATTCTTCCTTGCTTGGCGCTTTTGGATTGTTCTTTTTTATTCAGTAGCAGAGTCCTCTTTATATTCTTCTTCATCAATCTCTCAGATTCATGCTTAGCCAAGCTTCTAATTCAAGAGTTCTTCTAATTCTGTACATGACAATGTTCATTCTCACGAGATCAACAGCAACAGTAGCAGTGGGAAAACTTCTATAATTGTAATCGTAAATCACGATTATTCTCTTTTCTTTCTCTTTCTTAGAAAATCGTAAATTACTATTTTCCATTTTTCATAGCTTTCTCATAATTGACTTGACTTGATGATTCTCTGAATTACGATTCATCGCTTTTCTTCTACATCATACTCTTTCTCTGAAGAATTGTAAATTACAATTTTCTATAGCTCTTTAGTAACAACACTCAATCGTTCTGCAAAAATTGTAAAACACAATTTTCCATTCTTCAGTAGGCGGTGAATTCTCTTTTTACGCTTAATCGTCTTTTACTGCTCTTTTGAGTTCATTTTGACAAAGATTATCACTTTGGCTCTCTTTTACTGATTTTACTTAATATCTGCACATCATTAACTTATGAGTAATAAACTAAGTCCTAGCATCACTAAGTTAAGGATGATAAAATGATATATTATGTGAGTGATCATACCCCTAAACTTATATTTTTCTAGTCCCTAACAAACAAGGAAATATAAACTAAGAACTTAAATTAAATGCCACTTTCGTAGGGAGCACGATTGAATTTAGCATATGCAACAACCCTTTAAACCCCTAGGTGATCCCAAGTTGAGGAGTTGTAATCTCCTAAAGGTTTTCAGTGAACTTATCTATAAACTTGAAATATTTTTGGATTTTAAAAAAAATTAAAATTAAAAGAAAATAAAAGTTAAATATCTAAACTAATTTTATTACAGTAATTAAGTTAACTAAGTTACCTAAGTGATTAAACTGTCAACACATAGTTTATTAAGATTTTTTTAAATTACCAATCATTTATCCTTACTTTCCATTATAACAATTATCCTTGATTAGAACTCCAACAATTTCAATTCATAATAAGCACAGAGTAAATATGCATTAGTGAACAGTTTATTCTTCATAATTTTTTTTCTGAACTACTAATTTAGAAAATATTTTCATTCAAAAACTCACTATTGACATACTCTCAAAAAGATATCAAAACTTTCTGAGTTCTCTAAATATATTTTTCAAAAAAATTCAGTCAAAGATACTTGCAAAAATTAATGAATCTCATGGAAAAGATAATCTTATTTTATTCCTATGATTCCCTGTATAATCCATAGAATCTAATATCCAGATCTCTACTAGGCTTATACTTTTACAAATCATAAATCAGAAAGGTCTTTCCTTCAGCTTGTAATGGGTTTTTGGGTTTTAGAAGATATCAAAGAAAGGTAGAATAGGGTTCAAGCTTTTTCTGAGAATTCAGCTCTTCTTTCTACTATCTTCTTCTGACTTCTTTATTCTCCTACAGTAAGTATCCATGATTTGGATAACTTCTTCCCATTTCTTTCTATATACATATATATCCCAATCGTATTTTCGATTTTTTTTTCTTTTGAAAGCTTTTTGCTAAATCATAATTTCCCTTTTTCAAAAATCATCTTTTTATGATTTTTCTTTCCTTTCCCATATTCTATTTTTTTTTAGACTTCAACTGTACCTCTTTTTTCATTCCCTTTATTTATTCTACTTTTACTCCTTCCACTCCCTCTTCTTCCATTTTTTTACATTCTAAACTCTCAAAAATTATAAGGCTTAAAGGTAGAAAGCTTTGGGTAGTACATATAGCTAAAGGTTTATCAGATTTTTGGTACAAAAAAGTTCAGTTTAGGCTTTTAATATGGGTTCAAAGGATAAAATTTTCTCAGATTTTGGCTTTTTGGCTTTGATTTAAATAAAAGATGGCCTTAAATCTTCTTTACAATTTACTAGCATAGATGCCTCATTGCTTTGATATTTCTAATAGATAGTTCTAGACAAAAAAAGTTGTTCATCATATTCATAGAATAATTCGATTCTAAATTCAACAATATGAGATTTCATACCAGTGTAGAAGTTCAAAGAAAATTTGATTGAATAGAAACAGTCTCTCTCTAAATAAAAGAGGACATATGGCTCAAAAGTTCACTGGTTTATAATTTCTAAACTATAGTCTAAATTTTTGCAGTTTAGATCAATCTATTGTTTCAAACATCTATTCTAATACAGTGTTCAATGAGCTAAGCATGAATTATAACTGTTCTATATTTTAATTATTAAACTTCTACTATAATGAATCATAAGTTTTCTAGATTTGTAATTTTTTTCTATCATAATTTCTATGTACAAAACAATTTAAAAATTCAAAAAAAATGTTTACAAGAATAAACTGCTAAACTAACTACTAATATACTAATTATACTAAAACTACTATTATACACAGAAATTGTGTATCCCCCCAAACCTAAATCGGACAATGCCCTCATTGGTATAAAAAAAAGGGACACTAAAATTGTTTAGTAAAAATTATTGATATACTGATTATTTAACGAAAAAAATTTGTTACCAAATATTTACTCTCCCCCAAACTTGAGAGAAAATATCTGCGACTTATTCTCAGAGTATAAAAAAAAAATGTTAGAAATATTAGTAACAATTACACAGTCAGTAAAAAAAAGAAAAGTAAAGTTAGTCAAAAGAAAATTTTATATATTACTGAATATTTACAATGAACAAAAAAATAAAAACTAAAAACTACTATAAGAAAAACTAATTACATAAAAAAAGTATAAACCTAGGAAAAATCTTTTGAGATCATACCTTGTGAGGTTTGGAATGTTCTGTAATATTTTTACTCACTTGGTGATGTAGGATATGATACAAGGATAGAAGTAGTGGGGTGGTCATCTTCCAAATCTGACACCTCAGCAGTAGAATAACCATCTTGACCTTTTTCTGCAGGTGAATCCCTTTGTGCTAACGGTTCAGCGTCACCCGTGTTTCCCTTTTCCACAATCATCTGGCAAAAAGTTTCTTCCGGACATTGTTGCTCCTTATCAACCTTTTCTTTCAAATCGGCAGTCAGTTTCTTGTTCACAGTAGATTTTAATCAAATTTATGTTCTTAATTTTTTTGCTATATCCTGTTCATTTGCTATTGCGACCACACTATTATTTGTTATAGACTCAATTTTCTTCTTTTATTCAACATTGATGGAGCTTAGGGAATCTTTATCTTCTTGCAGGTGCGTTATTTTTCCTTCAGCTACAGTCAATAAGTGATCCTTCTCACTCAGCTATTGGTGCAGTTGTTTCTAGTAGTCCTTAAGAACTTTTTCTCTTACAATTTTTGCATCATCAGGGACTACCATTAAACTTCTAGATTGTTTGAGTATAGCTGCCATGTTTTCTTCATATGCCTTTCTTTTTTCTTCCCAAGCTTGCTATTTTTTACTCATGATTCTATTCTTTGCTTGCAACTGTGATCAAAACTATTGCCTTCTTCTTCTTCTTCTTCCTCTTCCCTTCGTCTTTTGCTCATCCGTTCATCATGCTTTCACTCTCTTTTCTGTAAAACTTTTAGAACAACACTATTAATTAAGCTTAAATTCTATGTATTGAATAAAATTTCCTTGCAGAAACCCTTCCACTCTATAATTAAATTCATCACCTTACCTCCCTAAAGATTGAAACCCTAATTTATAATTGTTGAACAAAATGAACTTATGGTTCTCCAAAATAAAATAGAGGGATTAAGGGGTTTTTTAAGAAAATAAATGGTTGGGTTGAGTGAAAGAATGGTTAAGATTTTGAATGTTTTGAAAAAGAGAGGGAAGGTAGGAGGAGAAAATTGGATGGTTTTAAAAATGAGACTGATATATCCTATTTACAAATATGTAGGTCCTGCTTTAGTGACAACTTGTTGAGCCGGTCATAACTTAAGTTTTAACTTAGAATCATGAGTTGATTCTAGTTTTCAATAGGTACAAATTGCAATCACTGCCCTTTTACTTAGAGACATGACTACGATCAATTATAAATTCATACAATTGTCTGTTATAATATATAGTAGGTATGATATTACTATATGCCGTTTTCCAATGATTTAGGTCGTATTGTAGTATCTAAAGAAAGAAAAGAGAAATAGTTTACATAATTTACAATTAGTGCTACAGATGGGTTGATAGCTCGACAATCCAAGAGATTTTTATATTTAATTTTGGGGAGGCAATGTCTCTCCCAGGAACACTTATCCTCTAGGATTATTTACTGACTGCATAGGCAATTGACCACTCTCCCTTTTGGCCACTTGAGAAGCTAGTTAGCCAATCTGGCTTTCCAGCTTCGAAATGGACTGTGTGTGAATTAAATACTTAGGAGAACTGAGCAAGCTGGTGTAAGTCTTTCGAGTGCTGATGTGACTGTTGTTGTAAATCTCAGAGGATTTGAACAACTGCGGCATCAGGTGCATTGCTTTGTGATCCAAATTGAGGTTGCATGGCCGGTAATTGAGGTCTTTAGTGAAAAATTTGAATAAGGGGAAATCTGGGCTGCATAGCTATTGGTGCTAGTTGTGCTCCTCCTGTGGAACCATAATTGAATCCAGGGTGGATCCTCCACAACGGGTTATAGGTGTTCCCATAGTCTCTCCTCTAAAAGGCCATTACTTGTTCAGTTTCCACAACCTCCAGGTATGGTGGCGCAGCTGGGTTTTCAGTAAAATTGTGAGTTTGGCTATTAGAGTAGCTTGCTAGAGAGCTATCTGGAGTGCTAGATTTGGCTATCATTAATGTCACGATTTGATATTCAAGAGCCAAAATTTTCGCACTCTTGTCCTCCTCCTTCTTTACTTTATCTTTATTGATATCATAAAGTCCACCCCTCATGAGCAGTGTGTGGCGAGTAGCATCAGGATTAGACCTAAGCTGTAATGTCCCAAAAATTTTGACCTTGGAACAATCAGTCTCAATGTGCATGCCTGATTGGTCACGTATCCGAGAAAAGTGAGAACATTAAGATGAGTGAAGCTAGCTTAGGTTTTAAGTAAGTAAGAACAATAATAGATAGTGTGTGGACAGTTAGATGACGTGATGTGTACCGAGGTTCGGTGTATGGGCTCAACACCCAAGCTCATGGGTTTTAAGTATATAAGTTAAAAGATGAGAGAATTTATTTCTCTTGTCTTGGTTGTTGAGAAGGAGTAAATGAGAAGAGAGAGAAAGAGAGTGAGCCTTGAATTCATATGTGTGTATGCAAGGTCAAAATTGTGTGCATGATTGTGGGACTTTGAAGGCTTCAAATCGAAGAAAGTCCAAGGTTCCAACCTATGCAGACCTAGCTTGAGCTTGAATCGGGAATCGAGGAATCAATCCAACCGAAGGTAAGAAGAATTAGGATTTGATTATGAGTTATATGTGTGTTTGTTTTAATTAACATTTGAATGAGAAAATAAAAGAAAAGAGCCTTAGTTTGAAAGAAAATGGGTTGAGAAGTTAGAACTCGTGATTTGGGAGAATCTTGCAAAGTCGATCGATTGATCGACTTTGTCAAGAGTGAAGCTATAGGGGTTTCTGTGGAAACTGATTGATCGAAATATAGTTCAATCGATTGATTTGGAAACCGACTGATCGATTCAAATATTGATCTATCGAAATGAGAAAAATAGTGTACATGTGTTAAGTAGTGAAAAATACCATTTTTCACCCCTAAACATGAGCCTTGAAAGACCCTTGAGAAGACTAAATAAGTGCTTTAGTGTGCATTTTACAGCTAACCAATCAGACAGGTCCAAATCCGAAAAGCATCCCAAAAAGATCAAAAAGCTGACAGCTCATGTCAAGTTTAAAGAAGGAGTGAAGAAACAGCCTCAGCAATGGCTAAAGAGGGTCTAAAAGAGCAGACAAAGACCTGAAGCAAGAGAGATAGCTATTCGCAAAGAACTTCTACTATTCGCAAAGAAGAATGGGAGCCTAGAGTTCAATTCGCAAAGAACTTCTACTATTCGCAAAGAAGAATGGGAGCCTAGAGTTCAATTCGCAAAGAACTTCTACTATTCGCAAAGAACCTTGAACTTTGCGAAAAGAAGAAAACACTCCTCGAAAAGAAGATTGAACGTTGCGAGCGAGCTTGAAGTCATTGAACTTTTGCGAAAAGGCCAACGAACTGCGAAATGGCATTCTGGGATTTGCACTCGTCAGAAGGGTATTTCGAGGAAACTTTGCACGCCTAATGCAATCAAAAGACCAGAACATTCCGGAAGGTTCCAATCAAGATCCGAAGGCATATTCCAACCCATGTGAGCGCCAAAGTTAAATTACTCAAGGGAACTTCCGTAAGCTCAAACAGAATTTTAAACCCATAACAATTGATGCTTCCGCACCGATTGGCGTCAACCAGATCGAGCATTTCCATTGCCAAAAACAGATCCGATCCCCGTGCTCAACCCTCATTGGGCAATCCAGATCTAAAGCATTCTGATTGGTCAATCCGACCATCTTGTGAGATGGAGGAAAAAAGTATAAATAGAAGCCATTCCAAATTGGGCATCAGATTTTAGAGTTTTCATCTCTGTTTTCCCTCATTTCGGTCAGATAGCTTATCTGAACCCCCTGTAATCCCTTCTTGTAGTTTACCTTTGAGAGCCATTGTGAGTGATTTGTACTTCCAAGTTCGGATTCAAGACTGTAAGTCTGAGGGCTCTCTGAGAAGCTCAGACTCTGTAAGTCTGAGGGCTCTCTAAGCCGTGCTCTGTAATTGTAATTTTGGATTTTAAAAGGTTGCTGCAATTTGTGTCTTCTCCATTGGAGTCATGTCGAGGGTTCTGCATGTTCACCTTAGTGCATTAGACTTCTTTAGATTCACTCATCCGCATGCAACTTCCCTTAATTCATCACCATGCGTAATTAGCGTTGGTAACCTAATTCTAGCAAAGATTTACATGATGTTCATGTTTCAACTAAAGAATAGGCCACAGTGATCGCTGTGACCATTTAAGTGGATGGATCACAGCCATAAGTCTAAACCTATTCCTTAATTCGATTTATTTCTCTTACATCTGGCCTTGGTAGCCGGATGAAGATTGAATCTGCCTGTTGAACTCTGATTCTCCATTAAAATTCAGAGGCCAAAGTACATCAGGCTATTATTTCTGCATTTGTGTTATTTCAGACATGTCCCCAACTCGGATGTGGGTCATGGAGTGAAGTCTTTTCTTTATTTGCTTGTAGTTAACTGTGACACAATCCAACACTCTCTTTTATCTATTCCTGTTTTTAGATAATAGAGCTGCATCCGTAGCACAGATCCGGAGGTTTATCTCTTTTAGACAAAATTCTCGTGGATGATCTTGAAATACTTACTTTTAAACTTGCTACAATTGGCCCTGATCTTGCAGGCCAGTGTTAGCCCCAATGTGCTGATATCCCTTTCATAAGTTAACATCCATATAACCTAGCATTCTTTAATTCTTTAATTTTTGATTCATAATGCACACAATTATGGCACACTTGGAGCGACAACAAGTTTTTGGCGCCGTTGCCGGGGAAGTTTGTTCTAAAATAGATAGACCTAAGTTTTTCTATTTTGTAGATTTGATTTTTATTTTAATTTTTGCTTTAAACCTGCACTTTGCATTCCAAGTGCTTGATTAAATGTCTACACCAGTTTTGTATAGAAAACCTGTTTTTATCGAGAATTTTTATTTTATTTTTATTATTTTTCCGAGTTTTTATTCTTGCCTTCTAGTTATTTGAATAAATGTCACGCCACTCTTTTATCTTTTGTCAAATTTGGGCAAGAGTTCTGAGTTTTTCTTTTTATTTTATCAATACTTGAATAAGGCTCATCATAGCTTTTGGATGTTTGCGATCTGAGCATTCAACAAGGAGCATCTGGACCAAAGCTGGAGCAGATCTGCTTGAGTTTGCATCCCCTTCTCCTTTGCATTCATTTTCTATTTTTAAATTCTTGAGAACCAGCAATTCTGCTGTGTTTAATGTTTGTGTTGATTTACATCAGAAAATTCAAAAAAAAAAAAAATGAAAAACAGAAAAATAACAAAATTGTTGAAAATGATGAGGAGGAGAAATTTGTTCCTCACCTCCCATTTCCCCATGCAATGAAGTCAGTTTCTCCTTTTGACAAAGGAAACTCAAAAATTGAGGAAATGATGGAGACATTCAAGCAAGTTAAAATTAATCTACCTCTGCTTGATGCAATCAAACAGGTCCCTGCTTATGCAAAATTTCTCAAAGAGGTGTGCACCCACAAAAGGCAATCTAGGATACATTTATCCAAGAAGGCCTTTCTTTGTGGAGAAATCAACCAAGTGCTATCAATTGCAACACCACCTAAGATGCAAGACCGAATCCCACAATCCCTGCATCATTGGGGAGCACACCATTGAGAAAGCCTTGCTAGATCTGGTGCTAGTGTCAACCGCTTCCCTATTCATCTGAGAAGCTAGGTTTGGGAGAATTGAAACCCACTCAAGTGGTGTTACAATGAACTAATGACAAATCGAAAGGAAACCTATGGGGTTGATTGAAGATGTTTTGGTAGGAGTAGACAAGTTTTCTACCTCACGACTTTTTGGTGTTGGACATGAAACCAACCAAAAGTACCACCGCCATCCTCGTCATTGGAAGACCATTTATGGCTACACTAATGCATGCATTCAATGCAGTGTCCGCATCATGGAGGTGTCTTTTGGAAATATGAAAGTTAAATTGAATGTGTATAATGTCAACTCAACCTCAATTCTCTGAGGAATGTTTCCATGTTGACATCATTGATGAAATGGTGGAGGAGTCTTTACAA
The DNA here is from genome assembly GCA_021018995.1 of Chloranthus sessilifolius. Classification (NCBI taxonomy): domain Eukaryota; kingdom Viridiplantae; phylum Streptophyta; class Magnoliopsida; order Chloranthales; family Chloranthaceae; genus Chloranthus; species Chloranthus sessilifolius. The sequence continues at coordinate 82,231,273 of CM037586.1, read as the reverse complement.
ACATTTCGCAAGGTAAAGACTCCACCACGAATTTAAAAATGATTGGGGATCCGAGAAAGAAGGAAAAGGAGATCAAATTCAACGGAGTCTGCTGTGCAAGGCACTCACCAACAGTTCTCTCTCTTGAGACTGCCTCTCCCTCTTCCACAAGTTACCAAGGTACCTTTGCTGCCCTCTTTTCTCACCCACAATTGGAACTCAAACAGCTCCCAAAAATCTGAAATATGTGTTTTGGGAGATCATCAAACACTACATGATTATTTCTTCCTCCCTTACAAAGGAGCAAGAAGAGGAGTCAAGTAGTTCTAAAATAAGACAAGAAAGCAATTGGTCGGACCATTGCTGATTTAGGAGGAATAAACCCACCAGATGCATGCATAAGATCCACTCGAAGAGGATGCCAAGCCTTCTAGAGAAATGCAAAGAAGGTTGAATCCTCACATGCAAGAAGTGGTAATGAAGGAAGTTGTCAAGTCGCTAGATGGTCATTTACCCCATTTCAGATTCGGCTTGGGTAGCACCCCCACATGTGGTGCCTAAGAAATGCATCATCATTGTAGCAATTGAATCTGGTAAACTTATGTCCACCGGACAAACAATCGGATGGAGGGTCCATAGACTACGAAAATTAAATACCATGACAAGGAAAGACCATTTCCCCTCCCTTCATTGACCAAATCCTTGATAAGCTTGCGGTGCAAAGCTTACTATCGCTTCCTTGATGGGTACTGGTTACAACCAGGATCCTCGTACCACAGGACCAAGAAAAGACCACCTTCACCGCCTTTGGCACTTTTGCCTATAGGAGGATGCCCTTTGGTCTTTGCAATGCCCTGCTACTTTTCAAAGATGCATGTATGCCATCTTTTCACATGATTGATCAATTCATGGAGATCTTCATGGATGACTTTTCAATTTATGGAGACTTTTCCCAATGCTTACACCACCTCAAGTTGGTGTTGCAAAGATGTGAAGAAACCAATTTGGTTCTAAGTCGAAAAGAGTCATTTTATGGTCACCAAGGCATTGTCCTAGGACATGTGGTCTCCCATAAAGGCATAGAGGTGGACCAAGCAAAATTGATCTAATTGCACATTTGCCTCCTCCCGTAATCATAAGCAAATCAAGTTTCTTAGGGCATGCAGATTTTATAGGAGGTTCATCAAAGATTTCAAAAATTTCCAAGCCACTCTGTCATTTCGTGTCAAGACGTTCCTTTTGTGTTTACTAATGAATGCATGAAAGCCTTTGAGGTCCTTAAGAAATGTCTCGATTTCAGCTCCCATCTTGCAGTCCCGACTATTCAGGCCCTTTGAGCCGATGTGTGATGCATCAGACTATGCCCTAGGAGCTGTCCTAGGGCAGAAAGGATAAGCTTCCCCATGTCATAGCTTATGCGTGAGATCCATGATAGATGCCCAGACTCAACTACACAACAACCGAGAAAGAGGCGGCCATTGTGTTTGCATTGGAAAAATTCAGTGCCTTATGTTTTAGGTTCACAAATTGTGGTGTTTCGACCACTCGCCTAAAGTACCTTCCGTCTAAGAAGGATACTAAGCCCAGACATTAATCGGTGGATCCTCCTATTACGTGAGTTTGATCTGATTAAGGATAAGAAAGGAGTGGAGAATGTGGTGGTGATCACTTATCCGAATTCTCAATCGAGGATGATAGCTTACCCATTAATGAATCATTTCGATGAGCAACTTTTGCCATCAATACCCACGATCCTTGGTTTGCAAACATAGTCAACTTCTTGGCTATTGGACGATTCCTCAACATTGGAATAGAATGGATAAAGATCTTTTCTTCTCACAAGTTAAACATTTCATTTGGGAAGATCCTTATCTATTCAAGAATTGTGCGTACTAAGTGATCGTAAAGTGTGTCCCGGACCATGAATTCCTCGCATATTGTCAATGTGTCATGAACAGCTGTGGAGGCCATTTCACAGTAATAAAACAATGCAAAATTTTGCAAAGGTGGTTTCTATTGGCCCACAATCTTTAAAGATGCCTTCAAAGATCAGTAAATCTTGCCGTAATCGCCAAAAATCAAGCAAGATTTCCAAAAGAAACTCAATGCCCTACCAATCACGTAGTTGAGTTGTTTGATGTTTGGGGCATAGATTTTATGGGCCCTTCCCTTCTAATGGAAACAATTTCATCTTGGTAGTCAGGATTATGTCTCCAAGTGGATTGAGGCCATAGCTACCAAATCCAATGATCACAAAGTGGTTTTAAGATTCCTCAAAGACCACATTTTTCCGATTTGGATTCCCCAGAGCCATCATTAGTGATGGGGGAAGCCACTTTTGCAACAGGCATTTTGACTCTCTATTAAAAAAGTACTCTGTCACTCACTAAGTAGCCACTCCCTATCTTCCACAAACCTGTGGGCTGGTGGAGATTTCAAATAGAGAGATCAAACACATTTTGGAAAAAAAAGCTGAAGAAGGACAAAGGACGGTCCTTTAAGCTTAATGATGCTTTGTGGGCATACAGAATCGCCTACAAGACTCCTATAGGGAAGTGCCCTTTCAGACAGGTTTATGGCAAGGCATGCCATGTACCAGTAAAATTAGAATATAAGGCCTTGTGGGCAATCAAAACTTTTAATATGGATCTAACTGCTGCTGGTAACCACAGGCAGCTTCAACTCGCTGAACTCCAAGAACGGAGGATGGCTGCCTACACTAGCTCCAGTTGTACAAAGAAAAGGTTAAATCATTCCATGATAGGAGCCTCATGAGAAAAGAGTTCATACCGGGTCCAAGGTATGGTTATTCAACTCTAAACTTAAATTCTTTCTGGCAAATTGAGATCCAGATGGGAAGGGCCATACATCATCAAGGCCTCCCCTCGGGAGTGTGGATATTTCAGATCCCAAGGATGGAAGAATACTCAAGGTAAATGGTCGCTCAAACCATGCATTGAAAACACCAGAGCCCTTCTTTGCCCACCTATCATCATGAATCTCCAAAAATCGATGGTAGAAAAGTGTATAATATGTTTGTACAACATTGTTTTTCCGATTTTTCTTATTTACATCTATTCTTCTTACGCATAGTGTAAATACACTTCAAAGTTCAAATCGCAAAGTAAAAAGTACTTTTCAAAAGTTCAAAGTTCTATTCAATTGATTCGAGTCAGAATGAACTACTCGAAAAGAACCATGTTCGCTCGAATAGTTAAAATTTCCTTTTCGAATAGAAAATGGGAGAAGTCCTTTAAAAGATCTTTCGAGCCAAATCCATTTCGAATAGACATATCAAGCTCATTCTTTTGCGAACTACACTTTCTCAAGATTTTTTTTTACCTTTCGAAAGACACTTTTGCTATTCGAAATAGAGACAAGGACTCTTTTGGAACCCTGTTTTTAATATGTGCTCCCATGCTTCATTATTTTTTTTTTTATTCATACCCATCATCAACAAAGGGGTCAATCTTGTGAATCTTATGAATCTTATGAATCATTTGGCATTAGATTTTCGGTTTTAGGAATTTTAGTTTCAAATTCTGTTTTTAGATCGTTGATTTTTTTTTCTTTCTTAGGGTAATGTGTCCTCGTTTTACTGATTTTCGTCATTTTTCTGTGAGTATAGCTAGTTTCTAACTTTGTTTTCCTATTTTGCATTCACAAATTCAGTTTTTGTATCAACACTTTTCTTTTTCTTTTTTAACTTTGTATTCAGTCCCTTACCTTGGTTTTACTGTTTCTCAGTTATTAGCATTAGTTTCCTTTCATTTGCATAGTAATCCTTCTATTTGTTAGATTTTATTTAGCAGTTCTAGCATTGTTTTGTTGATTTTTCTTGCATTTGTATATCATGTTTTCCATTTCCTTGCTCATATCTTCAGTTTTACATTTTTATTTTTACGCATATAGTTTAGATTTTTTTTGTTCTTAGTTTTTCTTTCTTCTTTTACCCTGCTGCCCCTAGTCTCTCATTGTCTAGAACATTGAGGACAATGTTCATCTTAAGTTTGGGGGTATGGCAGGTATGCCAATGAAATAAGTTAATGCTTGATGCAGCTTATGACCGGCAGAATTTTTGAAAATGAAGTAATTTCACACCTGTTGTTTTGAAAAATGAGGAAGTTAAAACTTTTTAAAATTAATTTCTAGTGTAATTCAAATACTTTCATGAAGTGAATGTCAGAAAATTTCCAAAATAAAAATTAATGTTTTAGTAAACCTAAAAAGAGAGAAAGCAGATGATATACCTCAAGAATTTGATAGAAAACCACACCCAAAGGAGATTTGGGCATGTGAAATGTATTCTTTGGAGGTATGAATTGGCAAATTTTTTTCTCTCTAGAATTTGTTGAACTCTTGTTTTCTAGAAGTTACATATCCAAGTTTAAATAGCTTGACAAAGAATCATGATATTAAAGACATGATGTAAGGCCTCCTTTTGGACAGCTTTGAACTTCAAAAGCCTAACCTTTGAAACCGCCTTGATACACACCAATTGAGCTTTATAAATCCAAGATTTCTTTGAAACCTCATCAACCTCATTTAGCCTAACCCTCACTCGAGAATTCAAGGTAAAGGAAAGAAAGGTGAAGAAAGGTGAGTTGGGTAAGCTTTGGTAAAAGAAAAGAAAATAATTGAAGGCAATGATGTATCACGTAAGAAATGTGGCATTCCAAACAATTTTGATTTAAAAAAAAAAAAAAAAAAAAAAAGGAGAAGGCATTTCATTGAAAGTTTGAAAAAGAAAGAGAAAAGATGGCCACTTTGGCTCGAAAATTCAAAGAAGAAGATGAAATTGTCAATTGAAGAAGGTGTGTCTATCACCTCCTTACCTTGACTTCTCAATTTTGAATTCCATTCCACCCCTTTATTCTTGATAAATTTCACCCATAAGCCACATTACAACCCAAGTTAAAGTCCTTCGAACAATGATGGATTGAGTCACATGGAGATAAGGATTTGTGTAATCTATGGTGAAAAAGTAGTAAATTCATAACCTAAAAGCAATGCCTATGCTCATGCTTACATTCCTATTTGAGGACCTGAATTGCTCTTTGAGTGAAATAGTGCAACCCTCATATTTGTATGGTGAGTGAAAACTTGGTGAGAGTTGAGTTTGAAATCAAATTAGGGGTAACATCAAACTGAATTTTCAAATAGAAGGCAAGCTTTTCATTAATTTTTCTTGTAAAACTTTTTGACACCAATCGAGTGAATGGTAAAGGAATTACAATAGAATTTTAGTTTTGAACTGATGTTTTCTTGAAAATCTTCTTACAACTCGATCACGATGTGTGAATAATCTGATTGGATGAAAGGTTGCTTTAATGAGCGCATTGATCTTAAGCGATTTATTGGAGTAGTTTGTGGGTCCCTTCTCTGAAAACCCTCAGGAGACTTCACTCCTCCACTAGGGATCACCTAGGGGTTTAAAAGGCTTGTTGCATATGCTAAATGCACCTGTGCTTCCTACAAAAGTGGCTCTTTATTTTGCTTTTACGTTTCTTTGCTCAGGGACTAGCAAAGCTTAGGTTTGGGGGTGTGTTAAGTAGTGAAAATACCATTTTCACCCCTAAACATGAGCCTTGAAAGACCCTTGAGAAGACTAAATAAGTGCTTTAGTGTGCATTTCTGACTAACCAATCGACAGTCCAAATCCGAAAAGCATCCCAAAAGATCAAAAGTCGATGACTCATGTCAAGTTTAAAGAAGGAGTGAAGAAACAAACAAAGAATGGCTAAAGAGGGTCTAAAAGAGCATAAAGACACAAGCAGAGAGAGAGCTATTCGCAAAGAACTTCTACTATTCGCAAGAAGAATGGGAGCCTAGAGTTCAATTCAGAAGAACTTCTACTATTCGCAAAGAACCTTGAACTTTGCGAAGAAGAAAACACTCCTCGAAAAGAAGATTGAACTTTGACGAGCTTGAAGTCATTGAACTTTGCAAAAGGCCATCAACTCTGCGAAATGGCATTACGGGATTTGACTCGTCCAAGGGTATTTCAGGAAACTTTGCACGTGCCCCAATGCAATCAAAAGACCAGGAACATTCCGGAAGGTTCCAATCAAGATCCGAAGGCATATTCCAACCCATGTGAGCGCCCAAAGTTAAATTACCTGGCGGGAACTTCCAGAAGCTCAAACAGAATTTCAAACCCATAACGAATTGATGCTTCGGCACATTGGCGAACCAGATCGAGCATTTCATTGGCCAAAACAGATCTGGATCCCCGTGCTCAACCCTCATTGGGCAATCCGGATCTAAAGCATTCTGATTGGTCAATCCACCATGCGCAGATGGAGGAAAAGTATAAATAGAGAAGCCATTCGCCCAAATTGGGCATCCAGATTTTAGAGTTTTCATCTCTGTTTCCCTCATTCCGGTCAGATAGCTTATCTGAACCCCCTGTAATCCCTTCTTGTAGTTTACCTTTGAGAGCCATTGTGAGTGATTTGTACTTCCAAGTTCGGATTCAAGACTGTAAGTCTGAGGGCTCTCTGAGAAGCTCAGACTGTAAGTCTGAGGGCTCTCTGAGAAGCTCAGACTGTAAGTCTGAGGGCTCTCTAAGAAGCCGTGCTCTGTAATTGTAATTTTGGATTTTAAAAGGTTGCTGTAATTTGTGTCTTCTCCATTGGAGTCATGTCGAGGGTTCTGAATGTTCACCTTAGTGCATTAGACTTCTTTAGATTCACTCATCCGCATGCAACTTCCCTTAATTCATCACCCCTGTGCGAATTAGCGTTGGTAACCTAATTCTAGCAAAGATTTACGATGATGTTCATGTTCAACTAAAGAATAGGCCACACTAGATGCAGATCTGTGACCATTTAAGTGGGACGGATCACGACCATAAGTCTAAACCTATTCCTTAATTCGGATTTATTTCTCTTACATATCCGTGTTGGTAGCCGATGAAGATTGAATCTGCCTGTTGTACTACTGATTCTCCATTAAAATTCAGAGGCTAAAGTACATGAAGCTATTATTTCTGCATTTGTCTTATTTTAAACATCTCCCCAACTCGGATCTGGATCATGTAGTTAGTTCTTTTCTTTATTTGCTTATAGTTAAACGTGACAAATTCAACCTCCCATCTTATGTGCTTTGTAGATAGGATCAGAGGCCAGATCTGGTAGCTCAGATCTGGAGGTTTATCTTAAATTTTAAATCAATTCCCTGTGGACGATCTTTTACTCACTTACATTTAAAACTTGCTACAATTGGCCCTGATCTTGCAGGCCAGTGTTAGCCCCAATGTGCTGATATCCCTTTCATAAGTTAACATCCATATAACCTAGCATTCTTTAATTCTTTAATTTTTGATTCATAATGCACACAATTATGGCACACTTGGAGCGACAACAACATGTTAATGATTTTGTGAGTGAACCGATCGATCGAAATAAAGTTTGATCGATCGATTTGAAATTTTGACTGATCGATTTGAAAACCAATCGATCGAATTGTGGCACCAGAATTGGTGGTTTTCAGGGGAAATTGATCGATCGATTTAGGCAGATTTAAGATTTTGTGTAGTTTTGATTCGAAGACGTTGGGGAGACCTTATATCTTCCTATTTTACATCATTTTGATGTATGAACTACGATTTGATGTGTTCTAGGTATGGGTTGTGTATATGCTTGACGAACTAGCTCAGACTTAAAGGAGTTTGTTTAACTTCTTGTCAAGGTAGGGAAAACATAGTAACTTGTGTATTTGATTTTGTTAATATGAACTTAGTGATATGAAAAGAATATGCATGTGATTGTGTAGTTTTCATTTGTCATTCAACATAAATTTCATTATGGATTTTTAAACATGAAAAGTATGTGAGGATGTGCACTAAGGAGAAACCATAAGTGTGTGTGTGTGAAACTCGATAAGTGTTGTTGGTTCTTTAGGTGCTGATTATGTGTGGTGAAAATAAATTAAAATCAAAGTAAAATAAAAGAATGGATTCAGCACAACTAAAACAATCCTAGACCTGCAAGATACAGGGCCTATTGTAGCAAATTTTGATAAGTAAGAGTTTGTCCCACAGAGAAATTAATCTAGAACCCAAAATGGGCTATAATAGTAGGAATCCAGATCTGGCTACATATTTGACAATCCTAAAGAAAGGGAGTTGGGTGTCATGACTACACTAAATTAATCCTTACAAAAGAGAAATAAAATGTAACCCTATCCTAAAGAAAGGGTTAAAGAGAAGATGGTGATGGTGTGTGCTAAAATAAAATATAAAAAATGGTGAGAACTAAGCAGGTTAAGTATAGAGTTAAAGTAGTAATATAACTCAGATTTAGTTTGTCTCTGTAGTGTTCCTTGCTGAGATGCTATCAAAAGCCTCAACAAGGTAGAAGTATCCAACTTAACCCATGCCATTTGGGGTGCTCTTAAGGCTATAGGCTGTCCACTCAAATGGCCATAGCCTATCCTATAGAGTCTGTCAAATCCCATTGATGAAGCAAAAAATTGCTAATCTAATCAAGAGGAGTGGACTGATCATTTCCCTAACTACTACACCAGATCAGGCCATGAATACTATTGTAGCACTATGTAATGCCAGTACTACAAGCTCCTCTGATCTGCGTACAGATCTGGGTGACATCCATAGGTATTCCAACCCATAAAATCCTAAGTGCTTTGCCAAGTCCAATGGCTCACTATGCCCACAAAAAGGACCATATAACAGGCTGAATAAGGCTCTAGATTCTATTGGTCATTGCTACAAAAGGCCTACAATGACTCAGCCGCAAGCTATAATTACTACAGAGAAATCAGATCTAACATCTGATATCGGTTAGGTAAAACAGAGGGGAGCCAGTTCCTGTACACACCTCCTCACAAGGCTCTAGAAGCTCATGTGTAGGGGAGAAGAATCCTTCTCAAACATGTGGCTGGATACCACCTTAGGGCTATACTCTGTCCACTCAAATGGTCATAGGGTATCCCATTAGTCTGTCCATACCACAGAGATCTGAGAAACAACATGTAAATTGCTGCAACCACCATGGTCCACAGGCCTCCGAGCTCCCCAGATCTCACTACAGATCCAGCATTGCTTTCCATGGGGCTATCAAACCAAGGGAAATCAAATGGTAAACTATAGAGCTACTGGAAACTGAATGGGCTCGTCCCAAATACATGGATCCTATAGACAATTAAGAAAACCATAAAATCTTTATATTCAATTAATCATTAAAACAATAATCCATTAATAAAAGCAAAACTTACAATGAACTGCCTCCATGCTGCAGCCTGTACACAACTGCTCATCAAAAATTCCAATGTATACAAAGCCTATTATAAAACTGAAATAAAACTTAAACCTAGCTGCTTACAAGAGGATTAGCCAACAAATGTTGGGCTAAGAGAGAAGAAAAATGAGAAAAAGAGATGATCAAAGCCAAACCCTAGCCTGCTGGAGCTCTCAGCCGACACAGGATGAAGGAAGGATTGATGATTAAAATTAAACTCTAAGTGTAGCTTATATACTCTATCCATAAGGCCTTGGCTCTGAAGAGATTAACCCTAATTTTTTCTAGCAGACATGCACTATTATGACCCTTGAATGCCTTGAGATGTGCACCTTGAGATCCATGCCTCGAGAAGTGTGCCCTAGCCTTAGGAAATTCCAAAAAGGTCCTTGTATTAAAACTGAGAAGTGGGGAGCCTGTGCTTTGTGGGGCTGGCATATGCATTAATTCATTCACACAGTTGCAGAACCTTCATGGAGTAGCCTTTGGCTGGTGGGAAGTACTCACTCGCATAGTAAATCTTTAGTTAATCGCGCAGTTCCTTTGCGCTGTAATGCTGTCACGGAGATGATCTGGAGCACCTGGAATTCTCGCACAGTAGAGCTTCAAAATATCTCTCACTGAGTACTCACGTAGGTATGCTCCTGCGCTTGCATAGTAACTAGTAAGGCTTCAGAGTGCACGAGATTTGCGCGAGGAGAATTCTGGGTGTCTCTCTCTTCCAGGGCTACACAAGAACTCCGTGAGGTAACATTTTATTCAGTATACATATGGACTCGCTATGTTCTACGCGTGGCTGCTTTAAGGCTTGATCTCTGTGAGACCTTCACGATCATAAATTCTGAGGATCTTAAACAGCAAGATCTTCACGATGTCTTTACACCTCTCCTTTTGACTGTGCGCCCCATCTGTGTGAGGGCATCTTCCGCTTCATCCTTAGCTTCGTGAGAAAGCTCCTCAACTCTGCGAGGTTTGTCTTTTGATACTCTGATGCATTGCACTTGCTGCTGTTGCAGTTTCCTCCATTCTCAGCTAACTTCATCCATCTGCTAGACTTTGGTCAATGATGACCAGCAAGTAAGTCACCATGGTGAGAACTACCAAGGTGTTCCATTAGGCTTTGGCTCAGCTGTCATCTTTGCATGTATTCTCCCTCTTCTTTGGACCAAAAAGCAAGGATTTTGTATTAAGCTGCACAGATTATTGCTAAATACAAAGCACACTTAACAAATGATTATTAGTGAGCTTCAAGGCCCAGCAGAGGCTAGGTTAAGAGGTGAAAAGTGGTACTTTCTAGTGAATAACACACCCCCAAACCTAATCTTTGCTAGTCCCTGAGCAAAGGGAAATTTAAAACAACTATTCTAAGAAATTAAATGCCACTTTTATAGGGAGCACGGATACATTTAGCATATGTACGAAGCCTTTTAAACCCCTAGGTGATCCCTAGTGGAGGAGTGAAGTATCCTGAGGGTTTTCAGTGAAGATACCCACAAACTTCTCAATAAAACAGTTAACAGAAGTACAAAATTATCAAGTCAGTTGTCAAGAAACAGAGCATCAGTTCACCTTTGATTCAACAAAAATATGAGAAATTTGAACATATGATATGCAAAGACATTTAATCATCACAACTTCTACATAGATGCACATAATATCCAATTAGCTCACAGCAGGGGAAAACATCACATGTAGGTCAGTACTGAGCTTATCATTAATTCAAAAATTAAGTTATAGGCCATGCCCAATACATTCAACATTAGACCCAATGCTCACCAGGGCATACTCTCACAAGGAACTTTGAGGGTTTCCATTTTCTCTCAAGCTCAAGAGCAGTTACAGGCCCCAAATGGGCCAGTAAGCATGAGCATAGGCAAAGCACCTAAGTTCTGGCATCATTGGCTAATCCTCATCATAGATTGGACAACTCTTTGTCTCTGCATGACAGCTCATTCAACTTTGGATCACAGGGTCTTTTGACTGGGTTGTAATGTGGCTTATGGGATGGGTTGTAAAGAATGGAAGGTTGAAGAGGGATTCAAAATTGAGAAGTCAATAGGTGAAGGAGGTGATTTATGACTTCACCTTCTTTAATTTAGTACCTTTCATTTTCTTTAAAATTCTTCAGACTTGAAGTGGCCAACTTCTCCTCTTATTTTTGATTTTTCAATGAACTTTTTCTCTTGGCTCCTCTCTTATTCCTCTTCATTATTATTTTTCTTTCTCTTTTTTTTTTTTCTTTGGATGCATTATTTATTTATTTATTATTATTTTTTATTTTTCTGATTTGCCACCTCTGTCCTCAGCTACTACACTGCTAAGCTTTTGGTCTCTCTTCTCCATTCACCCAATGTTGACCTTATCTTGTCCATCTTCAGCTCCTTCTCCTTTACCTTTTGATTTCTCAGAGTGAGGGTAGGTTTGAATTAGGTCCATAGGTTCAGGTACAAGTACTCAGGTGTATTTTGAAGAAAATTGGAAATTAAGGCTCAAAGGTTGTGTGCACAAGGGCAGTTGATTAGGGTTGGTCTGTTTGAGCTCAAACTGTCTAAGAGAAGGCCTTGATCCTTTCCTAAGTATCATGAGTGCTGTCAGATGTTTTAACTTGGAGGTGCCTAACTTCTAGTGAGGGTATTGACACAGCCAATCCTTAAAACTGAAAGAATTGCCTCAGTCATTCCTCAAAGGAAGGAAAACAAAAAAAAAAAATTTTAAAAATTTGTAGGCCCAAATCTCACTAGTTATGGTCTTTCACTGTTAGGCATGTCCTTACCTTTTTCTTTCCTTAGTGATTCACTAAGTACTGATACAAGTGAGTTTTTTTAGAGTTCACATCATGGAAATGCTAAAATTTAAAAGCATGTAATGCTTAAAGGTCTGCAAAAATTTTAAATTTCTCATTTTTAATGATTCTTAAGTGAAAATGGCTCCATTTCTATCTTACTCACTTAATTTCTGCTACACTTAGGTTAACTATTTCATTGGCAGGTCCTGCACACCCCCAAACCTATGAGGAGCAGTGTCCTCACTAATTCAAAGTTAGATGTGGATGTGCAGTAGGCTCAAGACAGAGATTTTAAAAGAATATGACACAGCAGGAAAGGAAAACAGACAATACAAAATAAACAACACATAAACAAACAAGACAGTGGCCAAAACAGAATATCAGGAAAAGACATTTCATTATAAGTACAAAATAAAAAGATTACAACGAGATTCACAAAAATTATAAACCTAAGAACAATCTAGACACACATCAACAAAACATCCTGTCAAATACAAAATGGTTCTTCCTCCTGGCTCAGGGATATCCTCAACCTGCTGCATGTGAAAGAGGATTTGCAAGCCAAGAGAAGGGGGAAGAATGGGTATCAGGGAGATGGATGTTGAGCATGTGGTGGGGGGATTGAAGAGGATGGGGGGAGATGTAGGTGGCTCGATCTTTTGATTCTTCTTCTTTTTCTTATTCACTTTCTTCTCCTCCTTAGCCAGGATCCTCTGCACCTCATATTTGTCCCAGAGGAATTGTAGTGGGTCCGGCTCTTTAGGTGGGGGTGGGTCCAACCACATTGGATAAAATTTGTTCAGCAGATCAGTAGGTTTGTCATCTGCCATTGCTGTGAGAAGGGAAGGACTGCTGAGGTTAGAGGAGACTGAATGTGAAGAAGATGAACTACCCTTGTATTTAAAGTACTTGGACGGTGGAATATGAATCGGCGGATTAAATATCTCTTCCTTCCAAGCTCAATTGCCAAAAAAAATTTAAAGAAGGTTAGTTGGCAATGAATTGCGATTATTATGAGAAATGGTAAATCACACAATTTATTATGGGGAATGGGAGCGCACAGTAAATGTTGGTCTATTTTTACAACTGAGAGTTAAGGCAAAGAGATAGGAAATTGAAGAAATTTATCAGGGTTAAAAGGGTCAATCCCGCACTTTGCGTAGCTGTACATGGGTGCTCGCGGAGTAGAATTCTCACACAGTTGGCATTTAATTCCGTGAGTAGGACAATTGTGTAGAAGAACATAACTCCACAAGTACAGAATCAGAAGCTTTGTGTGCCTTGCGAAGTTACTTCACGGAGTTGACGTTGGGACTAAGCGCGCGAAGCAGTTTCGTATTTCTCACACGACTTAACTGGTGATCTCTGCGGAGAATAACCATTTGGAGTTTCAAGGTCTCGCGCACTAGAATATTTTGAATTCTACTTTTCGTGCCCTCATGACTCCATGAGACAGCTTTGAAATGGCTCGCGATTGTGAAAATTAGGTCATTTAATCCTACGAGAAAACCACACTTAATCCCCCCCTTTCTCAATTTGTGCCCTGGCCTATGCATGTACAGAGTCAGGTACCCATTCAGTGGCCATCAGCATAAACCTGTATACCAGCACATGCATATCAAAAATTCAAAATGATAAAAGTTCTCCATGAAAGTAAACTCTAAACATTTGCAGTGCTAGTACTTCAATCACATAACAATAATAAGCATACATCTCCCATGCTAATGACAGAATTGACAAAGTACTCAAAATAGAACAAACAAACAGATGAAAACAAGCAAGCAAATCTCCATATAAAAACATTAAATGGCAGGTTCCTAATCAACCAAAAACACACAAAATTTTTTGAATAGATATGGCACACATAATACAAAGTTGTGGATCACTGAGCAGAGGGAAGTTCATGTAGGTGAATAGTCTGAGAAAGCTCCACTGGTTCTACACAAATCTTAAGCCTCTGACCATTTACTTTCATGATCTGCCCTGACATTGGATCCAGGATTTCCACAACACTAGATGGGGAGGCTTTGAGGACAGTGTAAGGTCCATCCCATCTAGATTTCAACTTCCCTGGAAAAAATTTAAGTTTGGAGTTGAAAAGCCAAACCTTAGTGTCAGCATTGAAGTCCTTCCTTAATAGCTTATTGTCAAAGAATGCTTTTGATCTCTCCTTGTATATTCTGGCATTTGCATAGGCTTCCAGCCTCAATAAATCAAGTTCTGCCATTTGCAACTTCCTGTGAGGACCAACAGAAGTTACGTCTACATTCATTACTTTGATAGCCCAATAGGCTTTGTGCTCTAACTCCACTGGAAGGTGGCAGGACTTGCCATACATCAGCCTAAATGGGGACATGCCAATAGGGGTCTTTAGGCAGTCCTATAAGCCCACAAAGCGTCATTCAGCTTTTGTGCCCAACCCTTCCTATCAGTCCTCACAGTCTTCTCTAGAATATGCTTAATTTCCCTATTAGAAATTTCAACTTGCCCACTAGTCTGTGGGTCATAGGGAGTTACAATTATGTGTGCAACAGAATACTTTTTGAGAAGGTTCTCAAAAGGTCTGTTACAGAAGTGGCTTCCCCAGCACTGATGATAGCTCTAAGGATGCCAAATCGTGAGAAGATATTATCCTTTAAGAATTTAAGGATAACTGTGTGGTCATTGGTCCTTGTGGCAATGGCTTCCACCCATTTGGACACATAGTCCACTGCCACAAGTATGAAGTTAACTCTCATAGATGAAGGAAAGGGGCCCATAAAATCAATGCCCCAAATGTAAAAAAGTTCTACAACTAGGATGGACTACAATGACATAGAGTCTCTCTTGGAGATGCCTCCCCATCCTTTGACATCTCTCACAGGCCTTGCAATGTAAGTATGCATCTCTAAACAAAGAAGGCCAATACAAACCACATTGGAACACTTTTGCTGTAGTCTTTTTGCCACTGAAGTGACGTCCACAAGCTTGCTCATGGCATATTAAAAGAATACTATGGAAGTCACTTTCAGGCACACATCTCCTAATGACCTGGTCTGCACAATGCTTATAAAGGTATGGATCCTCCCACAGAAAATGTCTAACCAGAGAGAAGAATAGGTCTTTGTCCATCTTAGAATGTGGAGGGATCCTACCAGCAGCAAGAAGATTGACAATGTGTGTAAACCAAGGCACACTATATTGCAAAGCAAAAAGCTGCTCATTAGGGAAGAACTCATTAACAGGTGTTGCTGCACATTCTTCCAAAATAATCCTAGAGAGGTGGTCAGCCACCACATTCTCAACTCCCTTCTTGTCTTTGATCTCAAGATCAAACTCCTATAAGAGGAGGATCCATCTGATCAACCTAGGCTTTGCATCCTTCTTAGCTAATAGGTATTTCAGGACTGAGTGATCTGTAAAAACTATAATCTTAGACCCGAATAAGTAGGGTTTAAACTTGTCCATAGCAAACATTACTGCAAGTAGCTCCTTCTCAGTTGTGGTGTAGTTTAGCTGAGCTTCAGCTAGTATTCTACTGGCATAATAGATCACTGCAGGCAGCTTATCTTTCCTTTGTCCTAAGATAACATCTATGTCCAAGTCTGATGCATCACACATCAGCTCGAAGGGGAGTGAGTAATCTGGGGCCTAGATTACAGGGGCAGTTGTAAGGCACCTTTTCAAAGCCTCAAAGACCTCAAAGCATTTAGCAGAAAATACGAATGGCACATCCAGGCAAAGCAGGTGGCACAATGGTTGGCAATCTTGCTGAAGTCCGTGATGACCCTCTTGTAAAATTTAGCATGTCCTAAAAATGATCTGATCTGCTTGACAGTCCTGGGTGGGGGCAAATGTGAGATCACGTCTACTTTAGCCTTGTCAACCTCAATTCCTTTGTGAGAGACCACATGGCCTAGTACAATACCTTACGTCACTATAAAGTGACTCTTTCCCAGCTTAAGACCAAGTTGGTCTCCTCATATCTTTGTCAAACCTTTTCAAGGTGACTCAAACACTGGCTAAAGCTATCTCCATACACTGAGAAATCATCCATGAAGATTTCCAAAAATTTGTCAATCATATCAGAAAAAATTATATACATGCACCTCTGAAAAGTGGCTGGGGCATTACACAATCCAAAAGGCATCCTTCTGTAAGCAAAAGTGCCAAAGGGACATGTGAAAGTAGTTTTCTCCTGTTCTTGAGGATCCACAGGGATTTGGTTATACCCTGAGTATCCGTTAAGAAAACAATAGTATGCCTTTCTAGCCAACTTGTCTAGAATTTTGTCAATAAAAGGGAGAGGAAAGTGGTCCATTCTAGTTTTGGAGTTGAGCTTCCTATAATCAATGTACACTCTCCAACCAGTGGTCTCTCTGGCTGGCATCAACTCCCTAGAATCAAAAGTAACAACTGTGATGCCTGACTTTTTAGGTACCACCTGGATAGGTGACACCCATTCAAAATCTGAAATGGGGTAGATCACCACTGCATCCAACAATTTTACTATTTCCTAGAGGACCACCTCTTGCATGTGAGGATTGAATTTCCTCTGCATCTCCCTTGAGGGTTTTGTACCCTCATCCAGGTGAATCTTGTGCATGCAAACTGAAGCACCAATGCCTCCAAGGTCAGCTATTTTCCACCCAATTGCTTTCTTGTGCTTCTTAAGAACATTCAGTAATTCCTTCTCCTACTCACTAGTAAGAGAGGAGGAGATAATCATGGGAAGCTTGTTGTCCTGTCCCAAGAAGGCATATTTTAATGTGGCTGGGAGCTATTTCAGCTCTAGCTCAGGGGGACTTTCAATTGAAGGCAACAAAGGTGCCTTAGTGGTTTGAGGAAGGGGCAGCAATGTATATTTCTAATTGAAATGTTGCACTAGGCCCATAGAAGACTCAATGTTTGTGTTGTCTTCTGTCATTGGAATTTGGGCCTCCTTCACAACTAGACTCCAAACACTTTCCAGGCTTTTAGTCAGATTATCCCAATCCAGTAGATTGGATAATTCTCCTTCTACCAGGCCATCTAGTACATCTATTGCACAACAATCCTCAATGTCAATCTGAGGCACTATAGCAGCATGGTACACATTTAAATGGGCTTTCATGTTCCCAAAGGTAACCTCCATTACCCCTGACCTGCATTGTATGCAAGCATTTGTAGTAGCCAAGAATGGCCTGCCAAGGATAAGAGGAATTGGGGTTTTACTTTTGTAAGGGTTCATATCTAAAATAAGAAAATCAGCAGGATAATAGAATTTGTCCACCCCCACCAAGACATCCTCTACCATACTCACAGGCCTCCTCTCAGACCTGTCAGCCAGTTGGAGCACAACTGATGTAGGTTTAAGCTCCCCCAAACCTAGCTCCTCACATACTGAATAAGGGAGTAAGTTCACACTGGCCCTTAAGTCCAAGAGGGCTTTTCCAATGGTGTGGTTTATGATTATGCAGGGGATAGTAGGTACCCCTGGGTCTTGCAATTTTTCTAGTGTGGCAATGGACAGGACTGACTCAACATGCTCAATAGTAAAAATTCTTTTAGACAATTGCACCCTTGCTTTCCTCTTTTGTGTGCAGAGGTCCTTTAAAAACTTAGCATTGGCAGGGACTTATTTTATGGCATCAAGAAAAGGCAAATTGATCCTAACCTGCTTGAAAGTCTCTAACATTTCCTCCATCTGAGCATGCCCTTTATCAAGAGGGGATGGACCAACTAGAGCTTGAGGAAATGGCAGCTGTAGCATTGCTGGTGCCACTGCTGCATGCCTATTGACATCATGGTCATATTTTTGTCTTTTTTTTTATCTTCATTTATTTCTTTATGTTGCGGCTCAGTATCAACCCCATTATTTTGCCCTAGCTGATTCACTGCAGGGAGTACAATCCTTGACTCTTCAACACTAACAATCCTTTTATTTTCATCTTCATTTTCTGGGACCTCCTTTGTTACCTTGCCCACTAAATTGTCGACCACCTTGCCACTCCTAAGGGTAGTGATTACATCAACATCCTCATGGGTAGAGGGTGCTTCTCTAATCATAAACTGCCCTTTTAAATTGGCTAGGGGCTGACTAGGCAATTTTTCTTCCTCCCTCCTATTTAGAGCATTACAAATCTGGCCCAACTGGTCCTCAATCTTCTTGATGCTCTATCCATGAGAGTTGACAGTCTGCACCAAGTTTTCCAAGTTTTGCATTAAAGCCGATCTCATTGCTCAACCGAGAGGATCTAGGCTTGTGGGGCGGTGACCAACCGGTTAGACTGTAAGGTGTAACATGTGAAATTTTACCTTGATGGGTAACCTTGATTAAACTGGTATTGGGGTCTGTAAGGAGCTACCATTTGCTGCTGTTGGGGTTAAGGATATGAATCTTGTCTCCACCTCAGGTTTGGGTGGTTCCTCCAAGAATACCCAGCAGGCTGCTGCCTAAAAGTTTGAGAAGCATTGACATGCTCCATAACAAAATTCAAAAACTGGTTGGAAGATGGACAATCATTAATAGAATGTGTGGGAGATTGGCATATCAGACATGCCTCCACCTATGCAACCATCCGAGGCTGCATCACATTCATCAATTTATCAAATTTCAAGCTCAGGTTGTCCACCTTCCTCTCTAGACTACCTTGCACCTTCACTTCATATATTCTACCTCTAGGGGTGGCCTCTTTTACCATCTTAGCTGGGGTCTGGCTGTCATTGCGTGACAGAGACTCCTACTATATAGAATTTTCCCCTATTATGTCAAACAACTCCCAAGCTTCCTCAGCTGTCTTGTGGAGGTAGCTACCACCAAAGAAAATATCTATCATATCCCTGCTCTTAGAATTAATTCCTTGGTAGAATACTTGCACTAGCTAGCACATTGGGATTTGGTGGTGGAGGCATTATTTAACATCTCCTGGAATCTTTTCAAAGCTTCATAAAAATCTTCAGTTAAGGACTAGGTGAATGACAAAATATTTATCCTCATCTGGCTGGTTTTATTTATAGGAAAGAATTTGGCCAAGAATTTGGTTTGAAGGTCACTCCATGACTATATGTTGTTGGCTGAGAGCTTTGATAGTCATGTGTTGGCATTGTCCTTTAGTGAGAAAGGAAAAAGCCTCAGTTTAGTGGCCTCGGGTCCCAAGCCAGCAATATTGAAAGTAGTGTGAAGTGCTAAAAATTGGTCTATATGTTTGTAGGGATCTTCTTTACTAAGCCTATGAAACGAAGGCAGCATATTGATGGTGGAGGATTTAATTTCATAATACCCCTCAACAGAGGAGAATTGAATGTAGAAGGGAGAGGTGTACTCCCCAGGTGCATTGTACTCCTTTAATGTTCTCTGCCTCTCAGCCATGATAGATAGTTCAGTCTCAACAGCAGGGCCTTGTGTGGGGTGTCTAGGTCTAAGGATCCTTTCGACCTCTAGATTTGGAGGTTATAACTCAGGGTTTAAGGACCTTCAACCATGCATATACTCACACCCATAGTAAGTGCAAAAAATGCTCATAGGCACACACAAAGAATCTCCAATAAAAATTAACAACTACACAGATTTACACTAAACAATTAGCAAGGAATTAAACATAAATGGACTGAGATTTAGGGGAAAGGAAGTGCAAACAGAGCTTGCTTCACTCCAATCGCAGCTCTAGCTTTTCCCTTCTTCTGCTGTTCATTTCTGCAAAATTTCACAAAGAATCAGTAGTACTTTATTTTAAATTAGGCACAACTATAAAGAATTTAGAAATCTAAATAATAGTACAAATCAGGTCTTCTAAAAAGATCAATATCACCGGCAGCGGTGCCAAAAACTTGTTGTTGGTTCTTTAGGTGCTGATTATTGTGTGGTGAAAATAAATTAAAATCAAAGTAAAATAAAAGAATGGATTCAGCACAACTAAAACAATCCTAGACCTGCAAGATACAGGGCCTATTGTAGCAAATTTTGATAAGTAAGAGTTTGTCCCAAAGAGAAATTAATCTAGAACCCAAAATGGGCTATAATAGTAGGCCTCCAGATTTGGCTACATATCTGACAATCCTAAAGAAAGGGAGTTGGGTGTCACGACTACACTAAATTAATCCTAACAAAAGAGAAATAAAATGTAACCCTATCCTAAAGAAAGGGTTAAAGAGAAGATGGTGATGGTGTGTGCCAAAATAAAATTAAAAATTGGTGAGAAGTAAGCAGGTTAAGTATAGAGTTAAAGCAGTAATATAATTCAGATTTAGTTTGTCTCTGTAGTGTTCCTTGCTGAGACGCTATCAAAAGCCTCAACAAGGTAGAAGTATCCAACTTAACCCATGCCATTTGGGGTGCTCTTAAGGCTATAGGCTGTCCACTCAAATGGCCACAACCTATCCTATAGAGTTTGTCAAATCCCATTGATCAAGCCAAAAAATACTAATCTAATCCAGAGGAGTGGACTGATCATTTTTCCAACCATTAGACCAGATCAGGCCATGAATACTATTGCAGCACTATGTAATACCAGTGCTACAAGCTTCCCAGATCTGTGAACAGATTTGGCTGACATCCATAGGTATTCCAACCCATAAAATCCTAAGTGCTTTGCCAAGGCCAACGGCTCACTGTGCTCACAAAAAGGACCATGTAACAGGTTGAATAAGGCTCTAGATTCAGCTGGTCGTTGCTACAAAAAGGCTTGCAATGACTCAGCCTTAAGCTGTAATTACTATAAATAAATCAGATCTAACATCTTATATCTGTTAGGTAAAACAGAGGGGAGCCAGTTCCTGTATAAACCTCCTCACAAGGCTATAGAAGCTCATATGTAGGGGAGAAGAATTCTTCTCAAACATATGGCTGGACACCACCTTAGGGCTCTACTTTGTCCACTTAAATGGTCACAGGGAATCCCATTGGTCTTTCCATACCACAGAGATCTGAGAAAGAACATGTAAACTACTGCAACCACTATGGTCCACAGGCCTCCGACCTCCCCAGATCTCACTACAGATCCAACATTGCTTTCCATGGGGCTATCAAACCAAGGGAAATCATATGGTAAATAATAGATCTACTGAAAACTGAATGGGCTCGTACCAAATACATGGATCCTATAGGCATCTAAGGAAACCAGAAGATCTTTAAATTCAATTAGTCATTAAAAAAACAATCCATTAATAAAAGCAAAACTTACAATGAACTACCTCCAGGCTGCAGCCTGTACACAATTGCTCATAAAAAATCCTAATATATACAAAGCCTATTACAAAACTGAAATAAAACTTAAACCTAGCTGCTTACAAGAGGATTAGCCAGCAAATGTTGGGCTAAGAGAGAAGAAAAATGAGAAAAAGAGATGATCAAACCCTAACCCAAGCCTGCTGGAGCTCTCAGCTGACACAGGATGAAGGAAGGATTGATGATTAAAATTAAACTCTAAGTGTAGCTTATATACTCTATCCATAAGGCCTTGGCTCTGAAGAGATTAACCCTAATTTTTTCTAGCAGACGTAACACTGTTATGACCCTTGAATGCCTTGAGATGTGTGCCTCGGGAAGTGTGTCCTAGCCTTGGGAAATTCTTAAAAGGTCCTTATGTTAAAACTCAGAAGTGGGGAGCCCGTGCTTCGCGAGGCTGGCATATGCATTAATTCATTCGCACAGTTGCAGAGCCTTCGTAGAGTAGCCTTTGGCTGGTGGGAACTGCTCACTCGGGCAGTAAATCTTTAGTTAATCGTGTAGTTTCTTTATGCTGCAATGCTGTCACAGAGATGATCTGGAGTGTCTAGATTTCTTGCACAGTAGAGCTTCAGAAGCTCTCTCTCGGTGAGTACTCGCACAGGTATGCTCCTGAGCTCACATAGTAACTGGTAAGGCTTTAGAGTGTGCGCGATCTGTGCGAGGAGAATTCTGGGCGTCTCTCTCTTCCAGGGCTACGCAAGAACTCCGCGAGATAACATTTTGTTCAGTATACATATGGACTCGCTATGTTCTGCACACGACTGCTTTAAGGCTTGATCTCTGCGAGAACTTCGCGATCAAAAATTCTGAGGATCTTAAACTGTGAGATCTTTACGATGTCTTTACAACTCTCCTCTTGATTACGCACCCCATCTGTGCGAGGGCATCTTCCACTGCATCCTTAGCTTCACGAGAAAGCTCCTCAACTCTGTGAGATCTGTCTTTTGATACTCTGATGCATTGCACTTGCTACTATTACAGTTTTCTCCATTCTCAGCAAACTTCATCCATCTGCTATACTTTAGTCAATGATGACCAGCAAGTGACTCACCCTGATGAGCACTACCAAGGTGTTCCATTAGGCTTTGGCTCAACTGTCATCTTTGCATGTATTCTCCCTCTTCTTTGAACCAAAAAGCAGGGATTTTATATTAAGCTACACAGATTATTGCTAACTACAGAATACACTTAACAAATGATTATTAGTGAGCTTTAAGGCCCAACAAAGGCTAGGTTAAGAGGTGAAAAGTGGTACTTTTCAGTGAATAACAATAAGTAAGCACGTGACCTTAGTAAGAAGCTATATGTGTGTGTAACGTCAAGAATATGTGTGTGTGAAACCAGTAAATGTGATAAGTGTGTGTAACTTTGAAGGTAACCCTATTAGAAATTATCACAAATACATGTTGAATAACTATAAGTAAAATTTTGCACTTTGATTTGAGTTTCATGTGTTGAATACCCTACCGACGCGGCGGTATACCCGTGACCTGTACGACAGGATATTCGTAATTATGCTTCAGTACAATGGGATATCCATTCTTTGATTTTCAATTTGTGGAAATACTTCGTTCGGAATAAGTCACCTAATTCGAAGGGCCTTGGGTAACTTTGTGTGAATTGTTCATTAAACGATGATGTGTGGGGTATTATATCGATATAATATGCGACTCTCGATGCTATATTTGCTCGTGAGACTAAAGTAATTTGTTTTAAGTGTGTGCGTTAAGAGAACCATTGAGTAACCATGATTAGCGTGTTTTGAAACTTTACATCAGATATTCCTTTTTACCAATTTAAATGCTTTTAGATTGTAAATTATGAATCTCATAAGACAAGTATGTTTCCGATTATGCCATGAAGTATATGTTTGATATCATAATATGCATGTTGCTTATGTTTCCCTATTAAGCTTAGATTTAGCTCACCCTTCGACTATATGTCACAGGTTCAGAGTTAGCAGCGGGGACTGAGGACGTAGATCTTGAGGACCCTGAGTACATACCAGAAAAGGAAACAGAGCCCCCTCCAGAGAAGTTCTTCTAGTAGATTTGTGCTGCGCTAGCCTTGTTTTGATAGTTTAATTGTAAGACTTGGTATGTCCAACCAGTTTAGTTTTGTTAGAATACTTGTATATGTCTCATCGCATATGTTTTGTGAACCATGTGTTGGTGACGATTGTTTGTCATTAATGGTTCGGTTCAGTTCTTTTGGCCATGTGAGTTACATGGGATTAAAATCATCTTTTGTTATCTTGGAGTTGTCATTAAATAAAAATGGAGGTTTATTTCTTATGATGACTCTATCTGCTTGTTTAGATATTATGCTTTGTTTCGCTTTGTGTGTGGATGTACCAAGTATTCTGTTTGTATAAAGGAATCGACCTTAATGCCTGATCTGATGGCACGAGTTTTTGAGTGCGGAAATTCGGGCTATCACATAAGTAGAGCCTGTTTCTATTTTGAGTTATTGGCCAGTTTCTCGAATAAATTACAAGACGGCTAGCCATTCTGAGCCATAAAGGCTCCTCCACTTATGGCATCGACTGTAGATTGGTTAGTCTCAATCAATCCTTGGGCCTTGATGGGCTTGTGGTTGGGTATTGGGCCCTTGAGGCTCGCTCGGATGACCCCATGGCTGATGGAAGCCTTGGATGGTATGGATAATGGGAGGTTGATTAGGATTTTAGGGGAATGAGGTATGGAGAGTTTAGAGTGTATGGGATGGGTTGGGCCTTGCATAGGTTTTGACCATGTCCTCCATCATGGCCATTGGATTAGTTATGCGGGTAGATGGGGATGGCCCTTCCAATGTATGGGGAAATGCGAGTATGACCTGAGTAAAAAGGTGAGGAAAATTAGGCATGACTTGGGTAAAATTGGGCATGACCTGGGTAAAACTGGGCATGAACTGAGTAGATGGGGGGATATGTGGTGGATTCGGGTTGGGGGGGAAATGAGGAGTGGATATGGGCAAATTGGGCATGGTTTGTAAGGATGGAGAAAATTGGGACATAGCTTGGGTGGATGTGTGGGAAAAATGGGGTGTATTTTGGGTAAAGGTGGAGAATTGGGTTTGACCTTGGGTGAATGTGGAGGTAAGATGGGGGAGATTTTGAGTTGATGTGGAAGGGAAATTGGGCATGGCTTGGGTAGATGGGAAAAAAATGGGTTTGTGTTGGGTGAATGAGGGGAAGAAGGTTAGATTTTGGATGGATGTGGGAGGACAATGGGATGAATTTTGAGGGAATAGGGAGGATGTGGATGGGAATACGGGTGCATCGTAGGGTCCGGTGACATCAAAATGGGATTGGGTGGGGGGAATTTCCTCCATGTGGTAATGAGTTGGGGAACGTGGTGGGGATGAATTGGGATTGGCATAAGCCGGATCAACTGCTCAAGACATGGTTTGGTGGTGGGTTAGGTATGGGTGCCTCGGGTGGGGCCCAAAAAATTTTCTCCTCCTCCCACGGGATGACCGAGGGTAAGGCGATGCCGTTGTGCCGGCACCACAAGCTTTCCATTTTTGGATTTTAATTTTAATTGATAATAAAAAATTTGGTTTTTTCGGATAAAGATTTGAACCTTTTTATGATGTTTTCGGAGGCCTTGGAATTCCCATTTCGGGCGGCGTTCACACCGCTAATATTTCCCACAACAGGATCTCGACACACTTTAGAAGAAATAAAGGAAACCCTTTGTTCTATGTGAAGGCACGGAGGCCCACGCGACAACCCGATCCCTCGATTAAAGTCAATAAGAGGGTGACCTCTTTTTACCAGCGAGGGCGTATTGGGTGCTAAAAAGTGTGGGATTTATTTAGAGGTACTAAACCACTAAGCGGGATACTCGAGAATAGTGAACAGAAGGCCTCAAATTCAGGTTGTTGACCTAGAAATGGTCTAGCATATGTGTTACATACGCTAGGAAAAAAATCTGGAGATTTGGCTTAGTGTATGTATTACATATGCTAGGTTAAATTTATGAGATTTTGGGCTTAGCGTATGTAATACATACGCTAGGTAAAAATCTATATATGCTATATATTTTGATAGCAGTAGTAGGCCCGAAATTGGTCTATTTTTTAAGGGTTTTGAAAGCAGTGCTTCCGGGGACTGTCTTTCCTTGTTTATTTCGGGTCCCTCCTCACCGTACCTAGGGATACAAGGTCGATTCAGGACAACTAACACACTCCCCCAAGGGTTTTAGGGCTTTTTCTTAAGCTTGGTTACCCACCCGATATACCTCCAGTGCAAGCACTTTCTCAGATACTTGATGGGGTGGTACTCTTCCAGATCATCACCACTAGGGGCTGCCACCGTACTAAGAATCGAGACATTTGTATCACTGCCTAAATTCCCACCCTTTAAAATCTACTCAGGAAAAAAATGAATTAAGTCCCTCAGTTCACTTTTAAGGTTCAATTTTAAATTCAGTTTTTGAAGGGAGTTTTCTTAATGATTAAAAACGGGTTGTGACGATCCTATGCCACCTCTACGAGCTGACGTCCACTGTTGGTATATGATTGACAAGAAACGTAAGTGTGTAAGTAAGCCCGTCAAACGGCTAAGGCATTTAAATGACAAAAAATAAAACTAAGCTATCAAGTAACCTGCCAATCGCTAAGGTGGTAAAGAGCTCAAGCAGGTTCGCCAATCGGCTAAGGTGTGTAATTGACGAAAAAATAGGGGTAAGTAAAAAAAGATGGAATCGTAGGGATAAGTACAAAAATAAAAAAGAAATAACAAAAGTTAGTAAAGAGAAGAAAAATACATGTAAAAAAAGGGGACAACTTCAAGTAGAAGCTCTAAAGTGTCCCCAGCAGAGTCGCCATCTGTGCAACCGTGGATCTTTATCAAATTCATCGCGACGATGCGCGCGTATGAAAAATATAGAGTCGCCACCCGGAGCTTTTGGTGTCCTCGGAAACTCAAATCAATATTGAAAGTACCAAAGTGCCAAATATGACTCTCATGTACTGATCCATGCCAAAGTCTCTTGGGTAGGGGCTTCGATTATCAATCGGAAAGGTGTTAGGCACCCAATTAACCCGCTCGTAAGAGGTCTCTACTATGGCCGGGCCTATGTGTAGCTGATTTTTATAATATATATATATATATATATAATTATATATGTGAAAAAGAAAAACAAAAATGAGCGGCACGTCCCCTTGCCTGAAGGCACACCGATCCTATTAAGTCATTTCCGCTTGCTGAAATTTGGGCAGCGTAATGGTTCAATTCTACGATAGAGGAAAAGCAAAGAAGGTAGAGGAATAGAGGGGAGAGCCGGAGCTCTCGGACCCTTGTAGCACAACCTTGGACTATCGCATGACTCTGTTTGATGAGCTTCCGATAGCTTTAATAGTTGAGAGATGGGTCTTGAACTCCAAGTCTCCAAGACTAGTTGGCTAGGACGTAGGAGAGGGAGGCTAAGGCCTTGTTCTTACAAGATCTAAGAGATTTATGATGAAAAAAAGAGGTTAATGGATGAACCTAGGTTATGGAATTTGTGAGGTTTTAATGCTAAAATGGGAGGAAAGGGATCAGCAAAGGTTTCTCTCTCTTGGGAAATTTTTTTCAAGCCTTTAACAAGAGAGGGGTAGCTCTCTATTTATAGAAAAGGGGAGGATTAGGGGAGTTTTAAAAGCTAATGAGGTTAGCAATTAGGTAATCCTAGATCTAAGGTTTTTGAGTTTTTCAAGGGTTTAGGAAGGTGGGAAATGGGTTTAATGGTAGATGATAGGGTGGGGCTCTAAGTGACAAAAGGGTTAAAAAGAGAGCTAGTGGGGGTGCAACAGTCTCAACAAAACCAACCCTAATGGATGGAGTGGTCAACAAGTCAAACCCTAGATTCGAAATCTGACCAAAATCTCAAAAATCATTGTTCCTAAGCTTAGCATATGTATTACATATGCTTGGTATAGGAACAGTGTTCCTTAGGATCCTAGAGGTTTAGAACCCATAGTAGGGGCCCACAAAAGTAAAATTTTTCCTAGCGTATGTAATACATATGCTAGGCAAAATTCCTGTATTTCTTCCCTATTTTCAAATCGCCATAACTTTTGATATACAACTCGAATTGAGGCGATTCTTAGATCGTTGGAAAGCTGAGAACCTCTAATTTCTAATAGGATAGGTCTTAGCACCATTAGAGGTATGTATAAACTTTTTCACTCTTCTTTCCAACCACTATTCAGGAGGGTTTAAGACCGGTCTAGGAAAGGTTTTAATGAGTATGGGAAGGTTAGTGTTGATTCCTAAGGGTTTGGGAAGGGTTATAAAGGTTTTGGGGTGACACCTAAGGGTTTGGGGAATGCTTTCGAAAGCTTGGGGGTGCACCCTTCTCGAAGTATGTGTCGATTGGTCCTTGGACCAAATTTGGGTATCTACAATAACCCTCTTCTACTTATTAATTGTTATATTTTATTTATTAATAATATTAGGGCTTTGTTTGGTTGAAATTGTAATCCGGATTGAAGACCTACCTCAATTGGTTTCCTCTTTCTTTGCTTTACATTGTGTTGCTTCTGATAATTCCAATTTCATGAAAGATTGTTGTCACTATTTAATGAACTATAGGTTTAGTTACTCGTGAGAGTTGAAAAAATGAGTCGCTCACCGAGTTTACTCGAAATTCAACTGAGTCGAGTTTCAATTTAGATATCCTCATAGTTTTCAGACAAAAATCTAGTGTTTTATCTTTAGTTAATATTTTGTGCAAAATCTGAATTTGATGATTTCCTGGTCATCCGATTTAAAATATTTGGAAGCATTTTTTATCACTTTCGATTTCTTTCTAGTTCCTTAAAACTCCTGAAATCTAGATATATTGCCCAATGTAAATATGTGGTAGAGAAACTGAATCTTTTGATATGAGATTTAGGTAGTTAAGTTTTGATAGCGATCTTTGGGCACAATATAGTGAGGGAAAATTTGCTTCAAACTTTGCAAGATAGATTTTGGACAATGAAAACTCACGTTTTCTTGTTTGTGTAAAGAAGAGAGATTGAATACAAAAACCAGACAAGCATAAATTACGTTGAAAAAAAAAAACAAAAATAAAATAAAATAAAAATTACGCTGAAAGGCATAATGGTTTGGAAGGGCTAGAGTAGGCAGGAGAGGAAAAGATTGAGGACAATAGTAGCAGCTGGTGAGGGACTTTAGTGTTTCAGATGAAGTTAGCACAGCACCTGTACCTGAAAAGTTTATTCTCTCTTTCTCTCTCTCTCTCTCTCCTTTTCTAGTAATTTTTCTGTTTAGACTTTAGAGTAATTTTATCTGTTTATTTGATGGGTTTGGCGTTTAGTGTGTTTGGAAGAAAATTAATTGTTTCAACTAATGCTTTGTATTTGGAGAGTAATCAGCTGACCATCGGGTGCCATTTGCATGCTTCCTTCTTCGTACACATGCTTGAGACTCCCTCCTTGCCATAGGACTTCTAAAGTACAATATTTTCTTCCTTAAAGCAAACCGGGAGAACACTAAAAACAGTGGTAACATTTATGCAGATTTCAACCATCAAGCATCAATATCAATGTAAGATATGTTCATTTATACTGATATTTTTTTGTTTTATTAAGAAAAAAGAACTCATCCCTTTCACCACGCACAGATTCATCAAATTTGCGAAGTTTTTTAACACTATTGGTACTGACTTCAAGACAATAGAGAACTAAAGCACTTTGTTCAATTGTCTGTTCATTACAAGCACTATGTTAGGAAGAATACCATTACCAACTTTCAGTTTCATTTAGGGCAACATCTATTGGGTGCCAAGGGAAGGAAAAATACATGGAAATTTGTACCCTTTTTATGTCTGATCTGATTTCCATTTCTATAATTAGTTGAACTATGTAGTAGGGAAACTAGAACCTAGAATACAACAAACTTAAGGCTAAGCTTGAGGGTTTACAAAGAAGCCAAAGGTATTGACTGCATACCTATTAGTACTAGTATTATTTCTTTTTATTGACTGAATGCCATTTTAGGTAGTTTTTTTTCAATGTTTATAGGCATTATATGGGAGAAGACCATGAAAAGTTGAGCGGAGCTGCAACCACTGGAAAATCAGCTTGATATTTCTTTAAAGCATATAAGAACAAGAAAGGTAATTTGCTTTTCTTTATTATTGTGATCAAGATAGCTATATATAGAGTGCTTTATAAAATTTGTCTTGTGTTTCAGTTTAGAAACCAACTCCTATCACCGTCTTTGTCCTGTTAAAGAAAAATATAATATCTATTATAGGCTATTAGATGTCAAATTCTAACATTTACAAATGTCAAGGCTCCTGAAATTTGTACATTTCAGCTTTTGATGGTAAAAGATCATCTTCAATAGATATAATCTATTGAAATCGGTGTTAGCCCATTAACCCTTCAATTTATGTTCATCATATACATCCCTCATCTCTACATATATATTGAGCTACATGCTGATTGCTTATTTGTAGAACATGGGTTGAATTTGAGAGATCTGTTGTTTATTGTTTTGCTGATCCCTATGTTCCATTGGTGTGGATGTAAGGAATTTCCAAATTCCACTCTAAGAAGGAAATGTACCATTTTATGTTGGAATGTCCGCATATGTGTGGTATGAGATTCTGGTCATAGTTGGGCCTAGTTTTTTTAGAAACTTGTAAAAATGCCAAGATTGTTAAGTTTTGATGAAATGGATCTCTTTGATCATAAAATATTGGATTTTGTTTAAATGTTTGACTTTTCTGCATATCACAGATAATATGTGTGGATCATGGGTCTAATGGTCCTAGATCATGTCTGCAAGGAAAGTGGATTTGTGCCATAGATAGGGAAGTTGATGACTTACATACCAAATTTCAGCACAAAATGCCTAGTAGTTCCCCTACACAAATTCCAAAGAGGATATGTGTCATGCACCTTGACTGTTCACAGTCAACAGATTCCGGGGCAGACACCTGCCCTGAGATCCGTAAATTCTGATCATACCATTGATTTATAATTATTGCTATATGAGGTAAAATTTTAGAGGACTTTCCTAGCTTTCCAACAGTATATAATATGTAAATTTTTATTAAGTAAATTAAAAGTTATGGCCCAAAAACTGAGATTGATCTGATCGGGCCAGTGTGTAAACTGCTACAAATTTAAGTTACCTTGCACGGACGGTCCTGATCACTCTAAATCGGATTTTGGAATGATTCGAACTCTGACGTATGAGATTTTAAGTTACCATTCACTGGGAACTAGAATCACTCAAAAAGTCAACCACTAGACATATTTATGCAAGATTTAGTGGTCCTTGGTCAGATCTGGAAATTTGCTTTAAAGCATAGTTAGCATGATGGGTCAAGTTTTGAGCCGGAACATTGACTAGTGAGGCATCCTTGATAAGCGTCATTTTGTGAAGTGCAAATATAAATAGTTTATGTAACACCCTAGAAATTCCGAACCGAATACGCCTTGGATTGAAACCAATCACTGTATTAATTTGTAAGGTGTGCCTTTGTAATACGGTATAGGTATTAAATTGTGTAAAGAGTTACACAGGTTCCTTGAGAGAACCACTGGTAAAGAACTGGATTTGTGGAATTTTAAACACGAAGTCATGGTATCAAAACCTGTTGTGTGCATTGGATCTTTAGTTTTTATTTTATTAGAAGCCAATACACCATAGCTGATGTAACAGCTAAATACCTAATCAACACCCTTTTGTATAAATTCCTTCTCACGCGTAATCCATGCATGAGTTTTTCATTGAGAGAAAGAAGGAGCCAAAGGGAAGGAAGGGGAAATCAGCTCCTTCCTCAGCCCCTCGTGAAATCTCAGCCATTCGACCTTTCCGAATCCTCCTCCTTCTAGTTTAAATTTTGTTCACTCCGACCACAACAGAACGTCAATCTTGACATCGTCACCATCAAAGTGAAGAACGCTCGAACTATCAGGTGTAAGAGCGCTTAAACGTCGAAAATTCCTGAAAGGTAAACACCATTACATAATTGTACGGATTTTTATTTTAGAGAAGTAGGCCTTGAATTACTTGCATTTGGATTACATGCAAGGTTTCGATGATCGGATGCGTGAGAAACGCGAATGCCTATACTCCCTATGATCGTTCACTGAAATCTTTGCATGTATGAAAAATTGGAGGTAGGATTCTTGATTTATCAGATAGAGTGGACTAAGAGTAGATGGTATGTGAATGGGTGCGTTAGAATCGTTGGTCTTCGAAATTAGGGAAGATGAGCTGGTTCTAAAATTTTCAGAACCTAACAGACTCTCTCGAGCGAGATTGGAAAACCGCTCAAGTGAGAATTCTTCAGGCTTAAAAAGGAGAGAGTTCGGATCAACTCGCTCGAGCGAATTTGAACTCGCTCGAGTGAGTGCATTGAGAAATTTTGGCTGAAAAAGGTTCAGGTAAAACTTGCTTGAGTGAGTTTCGGTGTGCCATGTGAACTCGCTCAAGCGACCTTGGAACTCGCTCGAGCGAATTCCTCTGGCTTAGACTACCTCAGTCTTTCCTCTTAAATGGCTGTGAAGACTTGAGTTATGCAATTTCTCTATCATTAATACTTGGTTTATGAGCCATTATGATCTAGGTGGAATACGGGAAATCATTGATAGAGCTTTTGTCTGATTTGCACATTTGTTCCGCACGACCTTGAAACTAAGGTAGGGAAGTTTCATTACACGATTACATTTTTCTTTGAATTATGGTCACTAATGGAAATGAATTTAATACAAAGATTTGAATCTCTTACATTGAAAATAATTTGAATCCCTTTGCATGGTTAACGATTTGATTTTTGGAACATGACCAATTGCATTCCGTACCTTGACATGTTGACACACTTTGAATCATTGAATTTCAATTTCTCAAATTCTGATTTAAAGTATTCTGACTCTGAAATCAATTACAAAGGGGAGTGTAGGCTCCAAGAGTGGAGTGGAGTCCCCAGGGTATTAAAACTTGTTTTTGCTACTGAATACTCTGTTCCCGCTACGGGATACTTTGGCTTGATGTTTTGGTTCCACATTAGTTGTAAAGGGGAGTGGAGGCTCCAAGAGGGGGGTGGAGTCCCCGAGGTTACAACCTTATTCCCGCTACGGGATACTTTGATCTAATGTTTCCTTGTGATTATACGTTTCGTTCTTCAATATATTTGTTCTTTGATTTATTCTATTCTCTAATATATTTTGTACCCTGATTTATCTGCCTTGCTTCCGCACATATATGGATTTACTGAGTGCTTGATGTTCTGATCTTCCCAGATATCTAATGAGGGTAAAAATCGGGCAGTCACATGGGGTATCGAGCACCCCGATACCAAGGATGATTTTGCAATTCAGATTGTGTTCTACAATGTGACGGCTCAGAGTTTCCACATCTTATTTTTCCTCGTGTGGAGATTTTGGGGCCGTCACTGTTGATATTAGAGAGTAGGCATAGGACAGTCTGATTTTTCCCTAAATTCCATGTGGGGAAAAATCGAGCTGTCATAATTGGTATCAGAGCCTAGGCTGTAGGTCTCATGGGGATCTAGAGCTATGGCTTAGGTTTAGAGCTATGGTAATTGATTTCCGTCGAACCTTGGGGCTGGATTGCCACAATTGATTTCCGTCGAACCTTGGGGCTGGATTGCCACGATCACGTTAAATAAACTTGGTGATTGATTGTGACAGGTCAGTATGCCCCCAAGAGGAAGGCCAAGGTCCATGAGCACTAGAAGTATGACAAGTGGTGATGGAATTACCACTGGTGCAAACACAACTCCCTTGGGCAACAATACCTCCTCAGTAGGAGGGAGTGGCAATGGAAATGACAGGTAACTACTCAAGACCATTGCAAATACCATGGCCCAATAGACAGCACGGCTTGTAGAGAGATGCCATGAAACACCCTAGAGATTTCAAACCCGATTTCTCCGAGTATGAACTAGTACTCGAGACCGAAAACAATTTATGCCCGATAATCAAGATAAACCCAGTTGTTAATGAGAACTAGGTACCTTTGGAATAGGACCTAAATATTAAATTGTGTAACTAGTACACATACACCTTGAGAGCACTACTGGTAAAGGGCTTAACTATTGTACACTAGGTCATGAGATCAAGGCACGCTAAGTTCATTGAAACCTTAAGTTTTGACTTATTTCTTTTATTTTGTTTTAAGACCTATACATCATATCGACTGTGTCGGCCACACACTGAAGCGACACCCCTTATATATGAAGCAGTTCCCACGCAAAATCTTGCATGCGTTAAATGAACTTCTTCTAAAACTCCTTAACTCTCCTTGACTCCAACCTTGAAGAGCCCCACACCAATTTCCAAATTGAGAACCTCAAGCCATTTGATTTGATTCTTCTGCAATCTTCTTGAAGAAGCCTTTGTGATAATCCTTCAATAAAGAAGAATTGCCACTGTGTCGACACCGCCGCACTGTGCGATTTCCGAAATCCTACGATCAAGGGATCGTGTAGTAGAGCACGTAAATGACGATAACTTCATCAACGAAGACCAGAGACTTCGCATGCGAAGAATCTGCAAAGGTGAATGTCTAAACTCCATCTCGTAAACCTCGATTTAATAAGTTAAGATTGATCCAATCAATTATGGAATTTCAAGCAAAGAAATTCTGACGATCGGACGCATGAGAGGCATGGTAGACGAATTTCCTCCGATCACGAACTTTTCAGACTTTGCATGTACATGAAATTAAGATAGAAAGGCATGATTTAACTCTACAGCATGAAAACTAGGTTAGATGGTATGTTTAGGATAGCAATTACATAAGAAAGTTAGATTTTTGAACTTAGAAGAAAGAACCAGAAATATGCGAGTTTCATCAGACTCGACCTGGCGACCCTGACCCTCGTTGCGACAAGAGGAATTCTGAAGCACTCGCCACGGCGAGTGCTACATGAAAACTCAGGCCATTTCGGCACTGTGGTGGCTCACCACAGTGAGCTTAGTTGCCACATGACTACCTGAAGACCTCATCATAGCAACCCTGAGGCCTCGCCGCAACGAGATGCTCTAGTCATGTGAGCTTTGGTTTTTTTCCCTTATGAGCTTTAAAAACCTTGTTTTATGCCATGTACTGTTCATTAACACTTAGTACTAGAACAATGTGTGTTTTAGGATAAACATGGGAGACCATCAGTGGGAACTCGACTTTGATTAGAGTGTTTGTGTTCACACAAATTTGGCATTAGGGTAGGGAAGATTCTTGATGCCTGATTATATGTTCTCTCGATTCATGGTTTCTTATGTGATTACCAAATGAAATTATATGTTTCCAGCAATGTGCTATATGCATATATTGAAACTCTTTGAGAGGTTAAGTTTTTGTTTCCGCGCATGATCATGTCACTTGGTACCGTGACATAGTAATGCATTCGACTCGTTGAATTCCAAATTCTCAAATTCTTATCTGTGTACGTGTGATCTAATTTCTCAAATTTTGATTTGTGTATATGTTATTTGATATGTTTGATTCTGAAATCATGTGCAAAGAGGAGTGGAGCCTCCATGAGAGGGGTGGAGTCCCGAGGATTATGACCCTGCGTTTGCTACGGACTACTTAGTTCCCACTATGGGATGCCTTGCAATGAGACTTGTTTTGAATTTACGTTAGTTGTAAGGGGAGTGGAGTCTCCAAGAGGGGTGGAGTCCCCGGGGCTATGGCCTGTGTCTGCTATGGGCTACTTTGTTCTCGTTACAGGATACTTACATTAATGAAATCCGATATGATATGCTCTCGATTTTCTGCTATGCGATCTGATATGTTCAATTTCCTACTATCAATACTCCTGCCTTTTATACACTTATTTCCATCGATATTCTATGAGTTTTGTTCTGATTTCTTGCATCTGATTTGCATTGTTTTCGTACGTTATCCGCATCATGACATGATATGCTTTAAGATCATGGGTTTAAATTCTTTGCTATATTCCAATGTAATTGATACGATATTTATTTGAAACTATTTTACTTATGCATCAATACCATAAAATAGAATGATGAAGTATGATTTAGCACTATTTTCTCCCTACTGAGCTTGGAATGTAGCTCATTCCTCGACTATACATCACAGCTTCAGGTGAAGATCTTAAGAGAGATCCTAAACAAGAAGAGGATCCTGATTATAATCCAGACGAGGAGGAAGAGCCACCCGAGGAGTTCTTCGCTTAGCCTATTTTCTTTGGATCTCCGCGGAGTGCGGATTGTTTTTTTTCTTTTTGATACTCGGTACAGTATACTATTTAGACTCATGTACAATTTTATATCGTTTTGTCCACTGTTTAGGTGAAGGTCGGCCTCCGCCGGTGGATTGTATAGTTTAGTTATTTTGTTAAGATGGAATGATGGGAATCTCTTGTTGGTTTATGATGCCATATGTTTTGCCTTATAGCTCTGCTTTCTCATCTATGCACTTTGCTTTCGCATTTAAGTAAACTTACCAAAGATCGATGGTCCGATCTTTCCAATCTTCTATTTCGGGGAAGATCGAGTCGTCACAAAAGGAATAAAACACCTCGATACCGATATGACTTTGTAATTTAGATCATGTGTATGATCTGAGGACATGGATTTTGGGTAAGGAAATCTGGGATGTCACAGGTGGTATCAAAGAACTTAATGTCACCATGGGGACTGATGAGATTTTAAAGGGGGCCGAAAACCCCCAAATTTGTCATTTCCGTGATTTTGAAAACGTAGGGCCCTCTCTCATTCCCTCTCCCGCAAAAAATAAGAGTTGATTCGTTTGAAAAAATGCTATCTCCCCGCGCTAAATCCGCTAAAGCTTTAAGGATCGGCATGCATACGACTTCATCAACCCGATTTTTCTCCAATTTGAGCTTCGCAATGAGGTAAAAACCCTCGAATCTTCCCCATTTCAATTTCATTCCTAATTTCATGGATACCAAGAAGAAAGTCGCAACTAAGCTCCCCATCGTATGACCAAAACCCTCTAAACAGTTGAAAGGAAAAGCCCCATCAAGTTCTGATCCCCCACCGAATCGGGAACAACCTGTCGGGTGGTGGAATGCAAAAGTGTTTGAACCCGAATGATCCTTTGACGAAGAGGTATTCCACGATGACATGACTGCATGGTCGATGAATTACATTCGACAATCTCGATTGGAAGTGTTGCTTCCACCCTTCCATACGCACTTTTACCCCCACCTTGTCAAACTCTTCTTCTAAAACCTAAAGCATGGAGAAACCAGTGGGAAGATGACCATTGAAATCGATGGTCAGACTTTCCATCTCCATATTCTCGACCTTGTCGATGCCATGGGCTGTCACACAGAGTTTGACGAAAATCGGGGCCTACAATCCCCGCACCCCAAAGAATTCCCATTCCATCGCATCATCGCAGAGATGACTGGCGGTAAGCAGAGTTTCGGCCAAGCTATAGGAAGGAACCAACTACCACTCGAAATGTCATTTTTAGATGACATTTTTTGGAGCAATCTTTATCCCCTCCAACACGAACGAGAAAAGCGAGACGTCCTCCTACAAGCTTTATTTGCAGTGTGAGAAAATCGGTGGTTCAACACACAACGTGCTGTTTAGGAGGGCATCTTATATGCCCACGAGCAAATGTTAAGTACCATTCCCAATCCCTTAACTTCTATCTCATACACCCATCTCATCTCTCGACTTCTCAAGCGTCATGAAGATGATGAGAATGATGACCCGTACAAAGTCCCATCGGACGAAGAAAAGAGGAACGATAGCATCCGAAGGTATACCAAGACTAAATGGCGCTTGGTCTACAAAAGGTGCCAACTCAACATTAAGAACCAAGGCTTCAGCATCAGGCAGGGGATGTTAACCAAGAAGACCTAGCACAACCCGTGCCTGAGAATGCACCCCAAATTCCAGCTCAACAAGCACCCAGTTAGCCTCAACAGTCACCTGTTCAGCAAGGAGACGTCCTCACATTGTCTGAATTCACCCAACAGATGGAAGTACTGGAACAACTAAACTTTAGCCAGCTGGTAGTGCTACATCAAGATAATCACTTACTACACCAACGACTCAACTTCCAAGAGGACATCCTCTTACACCTATAGAGGAGGCTTATCCAACCAGCTACACCCCATTCGTAGCCCATGCAAGGATGTATACATTGGAGTATACATCGGGCTTCCGGTTCCGGAGCTGGTCCATCTACTACTGGGACTAGACGTGATGAGGAACAAGCCGCTGACCAGCCAAGTGAGCAACCGGATCAATAATGATCCGAGAATGGTAAACACTTAGTCCCTTGTTATGGCAATTTTAAAACAATAGTGTCTAAATTTCCTATGGAAGGATCTGTATATGAAAAGGTTAAATCGTATGACAAACTGCAAGTTTTTGGTTAGCATATAATTTTGTTATAGTGTTGAGATGCCTGGAATTATAGAAGAATCAATGTTGTGAACAGTACATTTTTAATATATGAATACTCTCACAGGGTTAATTCATTTATGCTTGTAGTTTAGGATTTTGAATGACACCGTTCAATTATACTAATCATGATGGTAACCTATTCAAATTAATGTCTACTAGTACGAGTCCAACGGTTAAATTTCTAATTTTGTTTAAAACAATATCATTTTCAAGAATGGGTAGTATGTTCATGAATATTGCTGTCACAAATGACATGTCGGAGACACATCACATGACATTAGTATTAATCTCTGATCACACACACTCTCGTTCTGAAACTTTTGCCATAGATTTTAACTGCATGATGTAGATCATCAGTAGGATACAGTCTGATGACACGTCTTCCATCCCCAATACTGTAGCCAATTTTCAAGGACGAAAATTCCTTTAAGGGGGGAGGATGTAACACCTTAGAGATTTTGAACCCGATTTCTCCGAGTATGTACTAATACTCGAGACAGAAAATAATTTATGCCCGATAATCAAGATAAATCAAGTCGTTAATGAGAACTGGGTACCTTTGTAATAGGACCTAAATATTAAATTATGTAACTAGTACACATACACCTTGAGAGCACTACTGGTAAAGGGATTAACTATTGTACACTAGGCCATGAGATGAAGGCATGTTCAGTTCATTGAAACCTTAAGTTTTGGCTTATTTTCTTTTATTTTGTTTTAAGACCTGTACATCATACCGAGTGTGTCGGTCACACACTGAAGCAACACCCCTTATATATGAAGCAGTTCCCACGCACAATCTTGTATGCGTTAAATGAACTTCTTCTAAAACTCCTTAACTCTCCTTGACTCCAACATTGAAGAGCCCCAAACCAATTTCCAATTAAGAACCTCAAGCCATTTGATTCTTCCGCAATCTTCACGAAGAAACCTTCGCAATAATCCTTCAATGAAGAAGAACCGTTGTTGTGTCAACACCGTTGTACTGTGCGATTTCTGAAATCCTACCATCAAGGGATCATGTAGTAGAGCGCGTAAACAATGAAAACTTCGTCAACGAAGATCGGAGACTTCTCATGCGAAGAATTCGCAAAGGTGAATGTCTTAACTCCATCTCATAAACCTTGATTTCATAAGTTAGGATTGATCCAGTCAATTCTGGAATTTCATGCAAAGAAATTCTGACGATCGGATGCGTGAGAGGCATGGTAGTCGAATTTCCTCTGATCAAGAACTTTTCGGACTTTGCATGCGCATGAAATTAAGATAGAAAGGCATGATTTAACTCTACAACATGAAAACTAGGTTAGATGGTATGTTTATGATAGCAATTACATAAGAAAGTTAGATTTTTGGACTTAAAAGAAAGAACCAGAAATATGCGAGTTTCATTAGACTCGCCGCGGCAACCCTGAACCTCGAGGCGGCGTGGGAATTCTAAAGCACTCGCTGCGGCGAGTGCTACATGAAAACTCATGCCATTTTGGCACTGTGGTGGCTCGCCACAGCAAGCTTAGGTGCCACATGACTACCTGAAGACCTCACCACATCGACTTGGGGCCTCGCCGTAGCGAGATGCTCTATTCATGTGAGCCTTGGTTTTTGTCCCTTAGGAGCTTTGAAAGCCTCATTTTATGCCACACACTATTCATTAACACTTAGTACATGAACAATGTGTTTTTTAGGATAAACACAGGAGACCATCGGTGGGAACTCCACTTTGATTAGAGTGTTTGTGTTGACACAAATTCGGCATTAAGGTAGGGAAGATTCTCGATTCCCGATTATATGTTGTCTCGATTCATGGTTTCTTATGTGATTACCAAATGAAATTATATGTTTCCAGTAACGCGCTATATGCGTATATTGAAACTCTTTGAAAGGTTAAGTTTTGGTTTTCACACATGATCATGTCATTTGGTACCATGACATAGTAATGCATTCGACTCATTGAATTCCAAATTTTTTAATTATGATCTGTGTACGGGTGATCTAATTTCTCGATTTCCGATCGGTGTATATGTTATTTGATATGTTTGATTCCAAATTCATGTGCAACGATGAGTGGAGCCTCCATGAAAGGGGTGGAGTCCCCGGGGTTATGACCCTGTGTTCGCTACGAACTACCCTGTTCCCTCTATGGGATGCCTTGCCATGAGACTTGTTCTGAATTTACGTTAGTTGTAAGGGGAGTGTTGTCTCCAAGAGGGGTGAAGTCCCCGAGGTTACGACCCTGTATCCACTATAAACTACTCTGTTCCCGTTACAGGATACTTACACTAATTACCTTCGATATGATATGCTCTAAATTTTCTTCTATGTGATATGACATGTTCTCATTCTTTGCTATCCGATATGATATGCTTTGATTCTCTACTATGTGATATGATATGTTCGATTTTCTACTATCAATACTCCTACCTTTTATATGCTTGTTTCCATCTATATGCTGAGTTCTGTTCCGATTTCTTGCATCCGATTTGCATTGTTTCCGTATGTTATCCGCATCATGACATGATATGTTTTAAGATCATGGGTTTAAATTCTTTGCTATATTCCAATGTAATTGATATGATATTTATTTGAAACTATTTTACTTATGTATCAATACCATAAAATAGAATGATGAAGTATGATTTAGCACTATTTTCTCCCTATTGAGCTTGGACTGTAGCTCATCCCTCGACTATACATCACAGCTAAAGGTGAAGATCTTGAGAGGGATCCTGAATAAGAAGAAGATCCTGATTACAATCCGGATGAGGAGGAAGAGCCAACCGAAGAGTTCTTCCCTTTGCCTATTTTCTTTGGATCTTCGCGAAGTGTAGATTGTTTTGTTTCTTTTTTATACTCAGTACAATATACTATTTAGACTCATGTACAGTTTCGTATCATTTTGTCCATTGTTTAGGTGAAGGTTGGCCTTCACCGGTGGATTCTATAGTTTAGTTATTTTTGTTAAGATGGAATGATGGGAATCTCAGGTTAACAAATGCATCAACATCTTTTATGGACCTTATGAACAGAGTGTTCAAGTCTCACCTTGATCAATGTGTGGTTGTCTTCGTGGATGATATCCTCATCTTTTCAAAGACGAGAGAAGAACACGAATAGCACTTGCGTATAGCTCTACTGACACTTTGCGATCACTAATTATATGTGAAGCTAAGCAAATGTGAATTTTGGCTAGAGCAAGTGAGTTTTCTGGGACATGTCATTTCAGAAGCCGATCTAACCGTCGACCCAGCCAAGATTGAGGCCGTGGTGAAATGGGAGCAACTGAAGAGAGTGACAGAGATACGAAGCTTTCTAGGATTAGCTGGTTACTATTGGAGATTCGTTGAAGGATTCACCAAAATTGCGGGACCACTCACTCAACTCACTAGAAAGAATACCAAGTTTGAGTGGATCGAGTTGTGTGAACAGAGCTTTCAAGAACTCAAAAGAAGGTTAACCTTCGTACCAGTACTCACCATACCTTCAGGTAGTGGAGGATTCGTAGTGCTCAGCGATGTGTCACACAGTGGATTGGGTTGTGTTCTTAACCAGAATAATAAAGTCAACGCCTACTGTTCGTGGGAGCTTAAAGACCACGAGAAGAACTATCCCACCCATGACCTCGAGCTGGCAGTGATAATTTTTGTATTAAAAATCTGGAGGCACTACCTCTATGGTGAAACATTTGAAGTATTCACCGATCATAAAAGCCTTAAGTATTTATTCACCCAGAAAGATTTGAATATGAGACAAAGGAGATGGATGGAGTTTTAAAAAGATTATGATTGCTCCATTCAGTACCACTCAGGAAAGACAAATGTTGTGGTAGATGCATTGAGCCAAAAGTCATATGTCCAGTTATCACACCTCATCACGAGAATACACAGATGGCGTCTACTTGAGGATATGGCCTTATGTGACAAAAAATTCGATGTGAAGGATTCTGGAGGCTTGATGGCCAACATTACTATTCGATCAACACTCTTCGATAAAATCCACGAGCTACAATTGATCGATGAAGAACTTGTAGCCATCAAGTGGGAAGCAGTTAATGGAAATCGGCCTGATTTCTCCATCAAGGAAAACAAATCATTGTTGTTCAGAGGCTGACTATGCATATCGACCGATGCCGACCTTCGACACACGATATTAGATGAAGCTCACAAGTCAATGTATGCAATCCACCCTAGAAGTACAAATGTACCAGGATGTTAAGAAGAATTTTTGGTGGAAAGGGTTAAAGAACAAGGTCGCAGAGTATGTCGCGAAATGCCTAGTTTGCCAGCAAGTGAAAGTTGACCATCGACACCCTTTGGGTCTATTACAGCCTTTGCCAATCCCTGATTGGAAATGGGAGAATCTATCCATGGACTGCAGAGAACATAGAAAGGATATAATGCCATTTCGGTAGTCGTCGATTGATTAACCAAGTTCGCTCATTTCCTACCCTACAGTACACGATATACAACTAGCAAGCTTGCAGACCTTAAAGAGATTGTCAAATTACATGGTATACCTACTAGTATCATTTCGGACAGGGACCCCCTATATATGTTAAAATTTTGGCAACTCTTCCAAGAAGGAATGGGTTCAAAGCTAGAATTCAATTTGGCATTTCACCCTCAGACCGATCGGCAAACCGAAAGGGTAATGTTGATTGGCTTACCTTACAATTATTAAAGGATTAAAACAACAAATTAAAAGGACAAAGTACAACAATATGAGATTAAGGTAAGCAACTAGTCCTGTAAGAACTAGGGTTGTTGCAGCAAGCTTTAAGGGGTAAGTCAAGGTATGTCCACAGGGAAATGTGCTCTAAAATAGGGTAAATCTCCAAATCTATACCAAATCTGGCACTCTATCCTAAACTAATGCAAGGAAAGGAAAGAGGAGAGGTTTCAATGGTTGTCACTCTACTAAAAACTACAGAATTCAAATGCAAATGATCCAGAACTGATGAAAACTCAGATTTAAGGAAATGAAGAAAATGATTAAGATCAAAAGGTGGAGAGTAGTAGCTAGGGAGTTTGGTCTTTACTGAAAATCAATTGGTTCAAAGGCAATGCTTAGAACTGATTTGGAACAATCCTTCATCTGGCTACAAGCTCAGATGCAAGGTATAAGAATCTAATCTAGATTAGAGAATTGGAGTAATCCTAAGGCTATAATCTGTCCACTTTAATGGTCATAGATCATCCCAAAGATTCCTCTAATTCAAGGACCTTAATTAGAACAAGTAAAATATTGTAGATGCTATGGGTGCAAGGCTACAAGGTCAAGTATCCATAGAGAGATTAAATCTAGGAAAATCAAATGCAAACAAGAGATCTATAGATCAAATCAACTTCAAAATCCACAAGATACTAATTCAATACAAACTTACAGTAAATTGTGTGCAGATCTATAATCTGTGCAACATCCAATCCATATACAAAGCCTTAAACTTCTCAATTTACAGCTCTCAACCTCACCCTAGCTACTAGAGGGGTTTAGCCAACCATGGCTGGTCTAAAGAATGAATGGGCAAGAAGATAGAGGGAAGGAATTTTGGAAATTCAAATTTGGCTCTGGTTCTCTCACTTTCTGGATAGTTCATCTATGCAACTTCTTAGCCATTTATACTCTTCCCTTCTGTCCTCAAATCTGTTTCAGCCAATCAAAACTCAAGGGAATATTTTAGTTATTCTTAGCTGCTGATGTGCCTGATTTCTCTTCTAGAAACTCTCCCTCAATTGGTCCAAACTGGTAAGTACATGTGATGAGGTTAGAGGGTTCCCCATTTGTACCCATATGCATTCCAAAAATATCTCCAAGGGTTGTCAACATGCCTTGGAACACGTGCATAGAGCACTCATGTAAGCAGCAGCTTTGGTTGGAGCTGAGAAGTTCTCAGATCATGTGTCGAGAGGTCCAGGGAACCTTTCGAAAAGTTCTGAGTCTTATTATCTCTCCATTCAACAGGTTCGATGTGGCCTTCGATAGGTTGGATGTGGTTGTCGACAAGATCTTTTGATTTCTCGATAGGTTGACACATTTCTCATCTTCTGTACAGTCTCAATTCATCCTCTCGACAGGTTATAGAACATCCTATCGACTTCTTATAAGGCTCCAGTTGAGCTTTTGACAGGATG
Source organism: Chloranthus sessilifolius (assembly GCA_021018995.1). Classification (NCBI taxonomy): domain Eukaryota; kingdom Viridiplantae; phylum Streptophyta; class Magnoliopsida; order Chloranthales; family Chloranthaceae; genus Chloranthus; species Chloranthus sessilifolius. Next base: position 82,187,542 of record CM037586.1, on the reverse strand, counting down.
AAGATTGTGCTCGACAGGTTGACTCAACCTTGTGCAAATGACCACAGCTTCAGGTAAGTCTTCGATAGGTTGACTTGCACTGCCTGAGAGGTTTAGGGGAACCTCTCGCAATGCAGCTGGAACCTCACGAGCTCCCCTACATCTCCAGGCGACCTCTCGACAGGATGCACTATACTCATCGACACGTTTTGTGAACCTCTCGAACTCTTCACTCATTCACCTCTGAACCTCTCGACAGCTTGGAATACACCTCCTGAACCTCTCGACGGCTTGGCTTCATCAGCTTTAACTCCTCAATAGGCTCAAGTATACCCTTAGATCCTCTCGACAGGTTGATGGAACCTCTCGACCGCTTCATATCTAAGCACCCCAACCTCTCAATAGGTTGGTGGAGCCTCTCGACAGGTTGTTTTCTCACACTAAAACCTCTCGACAGCTTGGAATAACCTCTCGATAGGTTCTATCCTTTGCATCCATAGCTGGCACACAGTTCTGGGGTGTTGTTCTTCATCTGTTCAGTACTCAGCACTTTTTGAGGGTTCAACTCATTAAACGTAGCTGATCTTGCTCCCATGTGTGCCCATGTGGACACATGTCATTGCCATGGAGCTCTGAGGCTCTGTGAACTATTTGATTAGCTGGCTTTTTGGGTTGCATGAGCACATGTTGAGCAGCAGGTTGCTTCTTTGGCATTTTTAGATGGATGTTTGCACTAAGACTGGAATTTATTGCTTATCTATAAAATACACTCAAAGCACATTATTAGTCAACTCAAAGGTCCATTAAAGGTCAGGTTAGGAGGTGAAAAATGGTATTTTTTATTGCTCAACACACCCCCAAACCTAAGCTTTGCTCGTCCCTGAGAAAAGGAGAAATTAAAAACAATTATTGAAAATAAAAAATGCCACTTGTAGGGAGCACAGATGCATTTAGCATATGCATCAAGCCCCTAGGTGATCCCTAGTGGAGGAGTGGAGTCTCCTAAGGGTTTTCAGTGAAGGTATCCACAAACTTCCCCAATGAATCAGTTAATATCAATGCAATATGTGAAAAAAAAATTTTAAATTAAAATTCATTCCACACCTTTCTCATTCAAAATTTTCTTTAGGGGATTCTCAGCAGTAAATTAACAGTTTAATACTGAAATTCTACTGTAATTCCTTCACAATCAATCAGCTCATGTCAAGGTATTGTGTGTGAAAATTAATGCAAAGCTTACCATCAATTTGAGAATTCTATTTTGACAGTACCCTAAACAAATTTAATTTCAGACCCAAGTCTCACCATGGCTATCACTCACAATAAACATGAAGGGTGCATCATATCACACTGCTCAAGAGCAGTTGCAGCCCTCAAATAGGACTGCAAGCATGAGCATAGGTATTGTTCTAATTTTTAGAATCCTCTGACTCTTTTCACCATAGATTAAACAAACCCTCATCTTCACATGACAGCTCAATCTATTTTAGATCAGTAGGGTCTTTTTATTGGGTTTTAATGTGGCTTATGTGTGAAGTTTATAAATAATAGAGGGGAATAAAAAGGATTCAACTTTGACAAATCAGTAAGGTAAGAAGGTGATTTGCAACTTTACAACCTTCATTTCAGCATAATCTTCATCTTTAAATTTTTAGATTGAAGTGATCAATTTCTAATCTTCATTTTAATGTATCCAATGAAGTGACTTCTCTTTCATTTTTGTATTTTTTGTTGTTCTCTTTCTTTTTATATGCCTTTCTTTTGTATTTTTCTCCATTTTTTTTTTCTTTGTCTGGAATGGAATGCTACAACTGCCATCAAATGTGTTTTCTTCTCTTTCAACCAACTATCAAATTAGCTCTACCTTCTTCAACTCCTTCACCTATACCTTCTGGAATCTCAAGATAAGGGTTAGGTTACATCAGGTCACTGAGTTTTGGGTCCAAATTTTCTGGTTTTTATCAAAGAAAAACTTAGATTTTTAAGGCTCAAATAGTGTGTATCAAGGCAGTTCAAAGGCGGGTAATTTTAAGCTCAAACTATCTAAAGGATGGCCTTACATCATGTCTTCAATGTCATGAATGCTGTCAAGCTATTTCAACTTAGATTTGCATAACTTCTAGTGAAAAAAGAATAAACTCAATCAATCCTTAGAGTAGAAAAAATGACAAAACACTCTTCAAAGAAAAGTTTTCAAGCCCAAATCTCACTGGGTATGGTCTTCCATCAAATTCTTGGGGTGTATCCTCACAATTTTCTCTCTTTTCAAGTTCACTAAGCATCAATTTTTGAAAAATTTTTAACATTCACTTCATGAAAGTGTTAAAGCTACAACAAATTCCAATTTAAAAGGTTTTTAATTCCCTCTTCTTTCAAAAATCAGGTGGAAAATCACTTTATTTTCACAATTTCTATTCAACCTTGTTGCACTAGCATTACCTATTCTGCCATACCCCAAAACCTATGAGGAGCAGTGTCCTCACTACTTGGGAAGTATAACAAAAGGAACTGGCAGGGTGAACACAAGTAAATGAAGCATAAGGTACAAAGTAGAACAAATTTAAACTAACAGGAATGCAAGAAACATAGTTGAAACTGACAAAATAGACATTGTATTGAACACAAGTAATTACAAAAGAAACAGGTCAAACAAAAATATATGCAGCAGAACCCTGCATAGAAACTAATTACAACCAAATTCTAAACACAATCTACTCCTAATCAGACTCTGAGTCAATACTTGATAGGGGTCATTGGCTCCCATCCTTGTTGCTCTGCTTTTCAGTCTCTCAGTGCTGGTAGCACCCTCTTTAGTCCTTTTGGCAGATGAATTTCGAGGCTTGGTGCTGCCATGGGACATGGTGAGATCTTTTATGGACACCCCCACAGCTAAGGGTAGTTTCTTTCCTACTAAAGTGGACTACAGGGTGTCTGCCAGCTTAGCTAGCATCTCAGCCTTTTGCTTCTCTTCATCAGATAGGGTGAGGGCTTACCTGCATAATTGCTCCCAATAAAGCTTCTCCACTCTGTGCTCTAGCTTCAGCTAGTCAATCTTAGCTACCAAGGGCTGCTTCACCCAAGTTTTTAGCACAATCATCCCTTGAAGGACATCCCTCTTGATGTAGGGATTTTCACCCATTGCTCTTTGAAGGGTGGAAAATAGGGGTGTAGGGATTTGGAGTTTAGGGACAATGGTCCTCTCAGTAAGGTCATCAAGCAGATGGTAAGGAGTGGAGGAAGGGGAGGGGACAGAAGGGGAATGTGGGATGGTAGGTGTCAGCTTTTCTACCTCAGTGACTGGCTCAAGGGGGAGGAAGGGGAGGTAAAGGGTGAAGGGGGTAGGTCAGCTTCCATAGGGTCAGTTTGGGGGGAGAAGTCTCTGGTAGAAGGCACTACTATGGGGGCAGGGATTGGTTCTTCCACCTTAGCAGTGGAAACTACTACTAAAGGAGATGGAGTGGAGTGGGTACAGGAGTAAGTGTAGGAGTGGGTGTTATAAGGGGTAGACTGTTTAAGGTGGATGGAATGAGCTTGGACTGAATGGCCTGAAGGCAGGTGGCCATAGCAGTTTGGTTTGCTGTGTTGGTCTGGAGCTGGGCTAGGATGGTGGTTAGAAGTGAAAGGATCTGGGTAGAGGCCTTAGGTAGGATTTGGGCTTGGATAGTAGGTGGAATGGGTAAAATGGGCTGGAAAGGAGATGTGGGGGCATGCTGAAAAGGTGGGGTGGGAGCAGGCTAGAAATGAGTAGGTTGTGGGGAGTCAGGTAAGGGGGTATATTCATGCCCAATGCCCTCCACAATGGAGTCCATTAAGGATGAATATCCCTCATTGGTCAAGTGGTCCAAATCCTGGGTATGTGGAGGTGAGATGGAAAAGGTGGGGTCAATATCAAAGGGTATGGATGGTGGGAAAGAAATGGATGGGTCAGCTGATGTAGATGGTGCAGGGCTCAAAGATTCTAATTCTGGGATGGATGGGCTGGCTGGAGGGATTGTTTTTTATATTCTCTGGTAGGTGGATGTGATGGGGAGTGATGGTAAGGTAGGGATGGGGTCTGTGGTAGGAGATGTGTTGAGCACTAAAAAATATCAATTTTCACCCCTCAACCTAGCCCTTGATGGACCTTTGAGCATATTAATAATGTGTTTTTAGTTGTATTTTTGTAGAAAATAGAAAATGAGAACTTAATGTTGTAATCCATCGCTTTAAGCTAATAAGAATGAATTTCATGCTAAGCTGTGGAGCTGAGAGAAGATTAGAGGATGCACCATGGTAGATCACACCATGTGTGCCATATTGTAGGACTAAGCAGGCCCCAAAAGTTCCACAGAGGAGAGGAAGGTGGACCCAGATTGAGAACATGGCTGCAGCAGGCATTGCACAACAGCAAAGTACCAGAAATGAACCCTCATGTAGTTGTCGTGAGGTTTAATTTATTTAGAGAATGCTTCGTGTAGTTGTTGCGAGGTTCACAAGCCTGCAGCACTTAAATCACGCGCACATACCTCGCGCAGATCAAGGGCGGAAGGTCTTCAGAAGTAGACCTCGCACAGTCCTCGCGCGATTCAGAATTGTCATATTCTTAGGCGCTCGCGCAGTTCTCGCACAGACAGCACTGCAAGAAAGTGCGTCACGAGCCTCTCGCATAGTGACCTCGCGAGCTTCAAAGTAAAATCTAACCTCACGAGTAGTAAAAAGCCGCACACAGTGTTGAACCTCGTGAGCCTCTTCAGTGCACACTTCAGCTTCATGACAGCTTAGCGAGAACCCAGTGAGCTGCATCACCTGAAGCTGCAGCCATGCGAGATGCACCATTCATAGTAGAGCAGAGCCTCATGAGCTCCCTTCATAGCAAATCCATCCTCGCGAGTCTGCTTCTGCACTCAAGTCTACTGCGCGAAGCTCGAGATTCCAACTTCTCACCTACCTGCTACCAATTCTCAGGGACTGTTTGGACATTTCACATTTCTAGGCCACACTTCCCGAGGTGCCCATCTATTCCACGCATCCCAAGCAGCCAAGGGTCATAGATGGGCCACTTAATCAACTCCACATCCTTACCCTTTCTTCTAGGGCACACCAAAGTTTAAGGATTGCTTATAAATAGAACATCCTCCTATTTTATAAAGTGAGCCAGGATTAGCCTGGTTCACTTAGGGTTTTAAATCCAAGGTTAACCTGTGATCACCTAGGATTAGGGTTTCGATCCAGTAATAGCCTGAGATCTGAGCTAGGGTTTCCTATGCTCATTTAGGGTTTAGTTTCCTTTTCTCTTTTCCATTTTCTTCTTGCCTTAGCACAACAGCAGTGTTGGGCTAGGTTTTATGTAATAGTTAGTTTTATTTCATGTTTTGCAATCGATTTTGCATTAAATAGAGTGAGCTGATTTGGGGTTTGCATAGGCTGCTGCCTTGAGGGCAGAAGATTGTAAGTTTCAGTTCAATCAATGCTATGCCTATTGTAATGTTTATTTAATCTGTTATTGTCCTATTTGGCTGCAGTTTTATTACGGCAGTAGCATGCATTTAGGATTTGAGCTTATTGAAAGGCCCATGTGTAGACACCCCCATTTTACCTTCTCGGAGTATACAAACTTGTTCGGTCAACTTTTGACCCTTTTCAACCCTGATATGGGACCATGCAATAGTACATGACTGAACACAAGCTGAAACAATAGCTTTGTGGCTTAGATCCCAAAATGGGTAAACTATATACTAAGCAATAGTATATAGTCAGAATGCAAACTCAAACAATAGTCTTGCATTTCATTCTAGAGACCATACCCGGACAACCCCAAATTACGTGCTAGAAACCCTGTGTGCAATTTGATCACGTGCAAAACCACAAGCATGTGATTAGTCCACCTTTCAGACCAAACTTCCTTTCCTAGACTAATTCGAGACTCGATTACATGCCTGAAACATGACGCGTGATCAGATTGAGCGCTTCACCACTAGCGCGCAATTGGCCTACGCCCGACCTAGTCTTACTACCCTTGACCCCTGCATTTCCTTGGTTAAACATTTCAGGTTAAATGCTTAATCAGATTGAGTACATGATAACATGCGCACAATTAGTCCTAATTTGTTAGGACTAAGAGACTCGTTGAGCAAGTTAGCCAGTCGCTCGCAAAGTCAGTGACCGATTCAAAGAGATTAAGAGATGATATCCTTGTGCGCAATTCAGTTAAACACTCGTAAACAGGCGCATAATTGAAGGAAAACCTATAAAAGATATTTTTCTGAATTCGCCCGAGAGGTTGGACGAAAAAATGCTAGAATTTTTGAGAGAGGACGAGTTTCGAAGCTAAAGCACCCCGAGAATCAACCCATAGAGCATCTTAATCATGATTTCAAGATTCAAGCTTCTTATTTTTGAGATTTCTCTCGGTAGCCCCGACCCCTAGGTAAGGATTTAGTCTTTCAATTCATAGTCATAGCTTCTAATTTCTAGATCTAGGAACTCAATTAATTTTTTTATTTTTAGTCTTAGACCGTAGCCCCCTTTCAGATCGAAATTCTATATATCTGGTTCTAGTTCTCTATTTCTAGAACTAGTCATTAATTCATCGGTTCGATATACCGATCCTAGACTTTAATTCAATTCCAAAATCTTGATCTACAGTCCTATCATTATTTTCTGGTTCTAATCCTTTGATTCAGAACCAGTCTTTAATCATACAGTCCGATATGCCGATCCTAGACTTTAATTCAATTCCAAAATCTCGATCTACAGTCCTATCATTATTTTCTAGTTCTAATCCTTTGATTCAGAACCAATCTTTAATCATACGGCCTGATTTCTCGATTTCAGACTCGAATTTAGTCTTAAAAAGTTAGTCTTAATCTTAGTTTCATATTTCAATACTTTCAAAAATTTTAAATATTAATCTTAGTCTTATAATTCTAGTTTACCAGTCAATTCACAATTGTTATTCCGAAATCAACTCTGAAAAGCCCAAAAATATTACTTTATCATTCAAAATTCAATTTTTCCTCTTTAATCTTAGCCACCCAATTTGCCCAAGGGAACTTAGGGAGGGTACTTGGGAACGAGGCAAATCCTCCTTAGCATAGCGGGCCCAAATGCCCTTTTTTAGAGTCTTCTTTTAAAATTAATAAATTACCTTAATTAGTTTATATCTAGACATAATTGATTATTTGCATTAGTTAGGCCTTGATACGATTATTAGAATGTTAAATCAAAATTTCCTCTTCATAAGTTTATTTGATTGATTATGCTAAATCCAAACTATAGGAAATTTAGTTTATTCATGATTAGTTATATTTTGCCATCATTAATTTGCCAATAATTAGGGTCGTAGAGAAATCAGTCATTTTGCTTTGTTGATATTCGAATAAGAGAAATTAAGAAAAATTAAATTTGTTGCTTCAATTAGGCCTGTAGAAAAAAATCATTCTTTTTATTTTAATTAGAATTATAGTAGAACTATCATGAGTAGTTTAGCTAGAATTATAGTAGAATTACTGCAATTGCTTTAATTTAGAATCCCAGTATAACTAGTTTGCTTAATTTTAGTTGGAATATTATTGGAATTGGTACATATGCACTCCTAGTATCAATAGGAGGTTGAGATTGACTGAACTCTTAGTAGTACCAGAACATTGATGCTCATTGGACTCTTGATAGCATTAGGACACTAAAATAACTCACCTTAATAAGCTCACACAATCAGAGCATAACGGTAAAATTATGAAACTTAAACCGACCAGAATTCTAATTATAAAGGGAAATAAGAAGAGAATTAAACTAACTAAACTAAGAAAAATCACTGCTGCTTCGCAGGCAGACGATTCAGTATAGAAGTAACTTATACCCGCTTCACAACATGATCACTGATGTGCTGTAGCGTCGTTAAATATCTACAGCTGACGATCAGAATCAAACTAGGAACCTTCCTAGAAAAATCCCCCCCTTTTATTTTCTTGTCATTCGAAACACTGCATCACTAGAGTCCACCTGGACAGAATTGGAAGCCATTGATTCAACGGGAACCGAGAGGTACCCAGAAAAAGCGCGCACCAACAGACTGGCGATCACGATGGGACCCTTTTGTAAACTTCTCTTAAATAGTTAGTTTGATCGTATTTCCTTATTTCCTTTCCTGTCATGTCATTTAGATTCCTTTTTAGATATATGAGTCTTCGTCAAAGACTTGAGATGTCTAGCATACGTAGAGTAAGTTTAGGAGACCCTCCTGTTGAGAACAGGAAAATACTATTTTTTACCCTTTAACCTGAGTCTTGATAGACCTTTGAGAGAACTAAATAAGTGTTCTAAGTGCTTGTGTTTCAACTAACAATAAAGACAGGCTTAACCATAAAAGCAGCTCAAAAGTGCCAAAAAGATGATAATCCATGTCGATCCAAAGGAAGAAAGAGAAGGGACAACCTCACTAGCTGTTAAAAGGTCTGAACTGAAGAGGCAAAGACCTGGTCTCAACCCAGAAAAGAAGTATGGAGCAATTCGAACAGAAAAATGCACTATAGAGTACTTTTCGCAAAGAACTCGAATCTGCTCAAGAAAGAACCCGAACTCTCGAAAAGAACTAAAAACTCAGTTTAGCAAGAGCACCTGAACTCTTCGAAGAGATGATTGACCTTTTTGAAAAGAAGAAAACTCCATTCGAACAGAACTAGAACATTGCGAAAAGAGCTTCACGAGTTACAACACCTTGCGAAAAGTCCCCTAAACTATGCGAAAAGGTATTCTGGAGATTCTCAGCTTTTGCAAGGGCAATTCAATAATCTTTTTCACTCATCCCAATGCATTTAAAAACCTAGGGACATTCCAGAGGATTCTAAGCATGAAGCGAAGGCATATTCCACTCCATTTGAGCACCCAGAGATGAAATAACTTGGCGGGAACTTCTAGAAACTCTAACAAACTTTCAAAATGCATAACAGAATTGATGCTTTTGTCACCTGATTGGCTGAACCAGATCGAGCAATTCTGATTGGCCAGAACAGATCTGGATCCTTGTGCTCGACTACCATTGGTCGATACAGATCTGAGCACTTCTGATTGGTTGATACACATCTGAGCTGGACTTAGGGAAAACTATAAATAGACGAACCATTTGCCCAATTTGGGCATCCAGATTTTGAGTTTCATTCCTATTCCCCCATTTCCAAACCAGATAGTTTGTCTGAAATCCCTGTAATAGCCTCACTTTTACTTACAATTGAGAGCTGTGAGATACTTCTGTAATTCAAAAGAGAGTTGTATTCAAGACTACAAATCTGAGAGTTGTTTAAGTTGTGCTCTGTAATTGGAATGGTGAATTTGAAAAGGTTGCTGTAAACCGTACATTCTCAATTGGACTCATGTTAAGGGTTCCCTTTGATCTCCTTATTGCATTAGACTCCTTTAGATTTACTGTTGTTCATGTAATTTCCCTTGATTCATTAATCCTGTGAGAATTAGTGTTTGTAACCTAATCTCTCACGGCATTTGTAGTGATGCTTTCTGTTCTAAATTAAGGCTTTGGATTTCAGACTATTGGATGGTCTGTGGCCATTGAAGTGGACAGACCATAGCCATAAGCCTAAACCTAATCCTTGAGTTAGATTTATTTCTCTTACATCTGTGCTTGTAGCCAGATGAAGATTGAATCATCTCTCAGTTGATTTGTAATCTTTCTCATTGTATTTCAAGGACCAAATCAAAGTTAGATATTACTGCACCATTTTTTATAAGTTTACCTCAAAATTCCCCCAACTCGGATCTGGATCATTTAGTTTAACTTTTACTTTTATCATTTAGTTAATGTGACCAATTCAACCTCCCATCTTATGTGCTTTCTAGATAGGATAAGAGGCCAGATCTGGTAGCTCAGATCTGGAGGTTTATCTTGCATTTTAGACAAATTCTCTGTGGACGATCTTTTACTCACTTACATTTAAAACTTGCTACAATTGGCCCTGATCTTGCAGGCTAATTCACTTCTCTCTGTGCTGATATTTCTTTACTCTTTTTAATATTCTAGATTCATTATAACTTAGCAGTTGCAAACCTATTTTTCAAAACATAAATAAATCAAGCACACTTAGGACAACAACAAGTTTTTGGCGCTGTTGTCCGGGAATTTGTTCTAAAATAGGTAGACCTAAGTTTTCACATTTATTTTTATACCAGTACTAAACTATTCTATTGTTTATACCTGTGCAGTTATTCATATCCAATTTTTGAAGAAGGGAAACTACTTAAAAAGGAATTCTGAAGGTTTGCTGTGAATAATCAGATTTTTTGTTCTGAGTTGTATGTTTGGTAGGAGGACTCTCAGCCCTGAGATTGTCCCACTGAATTTAAAAGTTGAAAGGCTATTACGAACCAAACAAACAACACAAAATTCTGCAACTATGGCTGAAGAACCTCGACTTTTGAGGGATTACTTCGCACCTGGTGCTTATAATTCTCCCTTTTGCATTCAATTTCCTACTGTTGAAGGAAATTATGAGATCAAATCATCAACCATCCAAATGCTTCCTTCCTTCCATGGGTTGAGTAAGGAAGATCCATACAAACATGTGGATGAATTCTTGGCTCTTTACACCACATTCAACATAGCTGGACTTGGTCCAGAAGCAACCAAGCTTAGGGTCTTTCCTTTTTTATTAAAGGATAAAGCTAGAGCATGGTTATCTATGTTAGCACCAAATAGTATCACTTCTTGGAATGATTTGCGGTGTCAATTTTTAGCCAAATACTTCCCAATGTCTAAAACAAGCCAATTGAGACAAAGTATCATTTCTTTCTCACAAAACTCAACTGAAACTTTCCATGAAGCATGGGAAAGATTTAAGGAACTTTTAAGGCAATGTCCTCATCATCAAATTCCCAGATGGCAGCTGGTTCAAAGCTTCTATCAAGGAATTGATCAAAAAGGCAAAAATATGGTGGATGCCTCCTGTGGAGGCACTTACTTGTAAAAAATAGTTGAGGAGGTTTGGGACTTATTTGAAGTAATTGGTGAAAACTCAACTCAACAGGAATCTCTGTCAAGAGATATTGAAAATCCTGCTAGGTTGAACAATCAGCAAACCACCAAAGGAAAGATTTATGAGGTGAATGAGTTGGAAAGAAAGATGGACAATTTAACCACAAAGTTTGATAGATTGATGGACTCACTTAAAAATCCAATGGTTGCAAGAGTAGAGGAGGCATGTCTGATATGCCAGTCCCCCACTCATTCAATTGACCAATGTCCTACTGCACCACAGTTCCCAGATTTAGTGGTGGAACAAGCTCATGCTGCTCAATCATTTGGACAGATGCAGTCAAATGAATATCCATGGAGAGGGCACCCCAATTTGAGGTGGAGCCAAGGGAATTATCAATCACAACAGCAGCAGCAACCAAAGAACCAAATGCCTTTCAAAACTGCACAGCCTTATCAGCAGAATTTTTATGCCAAGCCAAATTTTCAGCAGCCCATTCCGCAACAACCTATACAACAATCTGCCCCAGTTCAAATCCCTTCCAGGTCCCCTTCTTTTGAAGATCAAGTCCTAATTCACTCCAGAATTTAGGATCTTTAACTCAGACTGTGAATTTTCACAGCCAGAGCATAAAGAAGATTGAAGAAACATTGGGACAGCTTTCAAATACTTTGGCCAAAAGAGAGGAAGGAAAGTTACCCAGCCAACCTTTGAACAATCCCAAAGGACAGTTCATGGTTGGAGAAGCTTCTATTTTGCATGAAGAAGTAAAAACTGTCACAACTTTGAGAAGTGGAAGAATTATAAATAACAAAGTGGGTACTGAAGAAGAAAAAAATGAGAAAAATGATAAAAATATGCAGCAAGAGCAGCATAATGATAGCAGTGGAGGTGCTGATATACCTCAGAAAAATCAAACAAATGAAAAACAAAAAATTCAAAAAAATTCTGAAAATGCTTCCAAAGTCAGATGAAGACTAGTTCCTCATTTCCATTTCCTCGTGCAATGAAATTTGTATCCCTTTGATAAAGGGAACACAAAATAGATGAAATGATGGAGACTTTCAAGCAAGTCAAGATAAATCTACCTTGCTTGAGGCAATTAAACAAATTCCAAAGATATGCAAAATTTTTGAAAGATGTTTGCACTCACAAAAGACAGCCTAGGATACAGCTTTCCAAGAAGGTCTTTGTCAGGAAAGAGTTAATCAGGTGTTGTCCATTGCCACACCTCCTAAACTTCAAGATCCTGTAATCCCCACAATCCCTTGCATTATTGGGGAACATACCATTGAAAAGGCTTTATTAGATCTGCGTGCTAGTGTTAACCTACTTCCATATTCTGTATATGAGAAACTAGGTTTGGGAGAATTAAAACCCACTCATGTGGTGTTACAACCAGCGCATGATCTGAAAGGAAGCCAGTTGGGATGATTGAAGATGTATTGGTGGGAGTAGATAAATTTTTCTATCCTGCTGATTTTCTAGTTTTGGACATGGAACCTACCAAAAGCAAAACTTCCATACCTGTCATTTTGGGAAGACCATTCCTGGCTACAGCAAATGCTTGCATTCAATGCAGGTCTGGTATTATGGAAGTCCCTTTTGGAAACATGAAGGTAAAATTAAATGTTTATAATGCAGTCACACAGCCTCAATTCAGCTCTGAGGAATGTTTTCATGTTGATCTATTGGATGAACCGGTAGAAGGGACTTTACAACAATTTCTGTAGTGTGAAGATTTCACCATAGATGCTAAAGATGCTTGGGGAAATTCTGAGGAAGAAACAGTTTGTATCTCAATTTCTGAGGAAGTAAATGTTGTGCAAGGAACTCATAATCAATCAGCAAGTTTCTCTTCTTGGAAACCTGCTACTCTTCCCCTTCCACAAACAGCTAAGGTATCTTTGCTACCTTCTTTTCTCAGCCCACCTGATTTAGAACTGAAGCAGCTGCCAGAAAATTTGAAATATGTGTTTTTAGGAGATCATAAATCATTGCCTGCGATTATTTCTTCCTCCCTCACTAAGGAGCAGGAGGAAGAGCTGTTGATTGTTTTGAAAGAACATAGAAGGGCAATTGGCTAGACGATTGCTGATTTGGGAGGAATCAGTCCAGTTGTTTGCATGCACAAAATCCATTTAGAAGAAGATGCAAAGCCTTCTAGGGAAATGCAAAGCAGGCTGAACCCTCATATGCAAGAAGTAGTCATGAAAGAGGTTGTTAAGTTGTTGGATGCAGGGGTCATTTACCCCATTTCAGATTCATTTTGGGTGGCACCTACACAGGTGGTACCTAAGAAATCTGGGATCACTGTTGTAACCTTAGATACTGGTGAGCTTATGTCAACCAGACAAACAACTGGGTGGAGGGTCTGTATTGATTACAAAAAATTAAATTCAATGACCAGAAAAGACCATTTCCCTCTCCCATTCATTGATCAGATTTTAGATAAGCTAGCAGGAAAAGCTTATTACTGTTTTCTTGATGGTTACTCTGGTTACAACCAGATTCCTGTGTACCCACAAGATCAGGAAAAGACCACATTCACTTGCCCTTTTGGCACTTTTGCCTATAGGAGAATGCCTTTTGGTCTTTGTAATGCCCCTGCTACCTTTTAAAGATGCATGTATTCCATTTTCTCTGATATGATTGACCAATTTATGGAGATTTTTATGAATGATTTTTTAATCTACGGAGACAGTTTTTCCCAGTGTTTACATCATCTCAAATTGGTGTTATAGAGATGTGAAGAAACCAATCTAGTTTTGAGCTGGGAAAAGAGCCATTTCATGGTCACCCAAGGCATTGTCCTTGGCCATGTTGTTTCCCACAAGGGCATTGAGGTGGACAGAGCAAAAATTGACTTAATTGCACATTTACCACCTCCAAAAATTGTTAAACAAATCAGAAGTTTTCTGGGACATGCTGGATTTTACAGAAGGTTCATTAAGGACTTCAGTAAAATAACCAAGCCTCTTTGTCATTTGTTGTGCCAAGATGTCCCTTTTGTTTTCAATAATGAATGCATGAAGGCATTTGAATTCTTAAAAAACTGTTTGATTTCAGCTCCAATATTGCAGTCTCTAGATTATTCACTACCTTTTGAACTGATGTGTGATGCATCAGATTATGCTTTGAGAGCTGTCCTTAGACAGAGAAAGGAAAAGCTGCCTCATGTCATAGCTTATGCCAGTAGATCAATGATTGATGCACAGCTCAATTACACAACAACTGAGAAGGAGCTGCTGGCAATTGTTTTTGCTTTAGAGAAATTCAGGTCATATGTCTTGGGTTCACAAATAGTGGTGTTCACTGACCACTCTGCTTTGAAATACCTTCTGTCTAAGAAGGACACCAAACCAAGATTAATCAGGTGGATTCTCCTATTACAGGAATTTGATTTACAGATCAAAGATAAAAAGGGGGTGGAGAATGTGGTGGTTGATCAATGCCTAGAATTTTAATCACGAGATTGATAGGCTGCCTATCAATGAATCTTTCCTTGATGAGCAACTTTTTGCTATTAGTGTACACACTCCTTGGTTTGCAAACATAGTCAACTTTTTGGCTACTGGAAGAATTCTTCAACATTGGAATAAAATGGATAAAGATCTTTTCTTCTCAAAGGTTAAACATTTCATCTGGGAAGATCCTTATCTGCTTAAGAGTTGTGCGACCAAATAATAAGAAGATGTGTCCTCGACCAAGAATTTCATAGAATACTTTCTATGTCTCATGAAATGTGCTGTGGAGGTCATTTTAGTGGAAACAAAACAGCTGCAAAGGTGTTGCAGTGTGAATTTTATTGGCCTACACTTTTCAAAGATGCTTTACAAGAGTAAGTCTTGACCGTAATCTGCCCGAATTGGGCAAGCATTTCCAAGAGAAACTCAATGCCTTTACCTATTTTGGTAGTTGAGTTGTTTGATGTTTGGGGATAGACTTCATGGGTCCCTTTCCTCCTTCCAATGGGTATAATTTCATTTTAGTAGCCGTGGATTATGTATCCAAATGGATTGAAGCCACGACCACTAAAACCAATGACCACAAAGTGGTTCTTAAATTTCTAAAGGATCACATTTTTCCGTTTTGGTTTTCCCGAACTATTATCGTGATGGGGGAAGCCATTTTGTAATAAATATTTTAAAACTTTATTGAAAAATACTGTGACTCATAGAGTAGCCACTCCATATCATCCACAAACCGGTGGACAAGTGGAGATTTCAATAGAGAAATCAAACATATCGAAAAGACCGTGAAGAAGGATGAAGGATTGGTCCTTGTTTGAATGATGCATTGTGGGCATATAGGACAACCTATATAACCCCAATTGGCATGTCCCCATTCAGGTTGGTCTATGGCAAAGCATGCCATTTACCAGTGAAGTTAGAATATAAAGCCTTTTGGGCCATTAAAACATTGAACATGGATCTAACTAATGCTGGTAATCACAGGAAACTGCAACTTGCTGAGTTGGAGGAGCTGAGAATGGATGCATACACAAATTCAAGAGTTTACAAAGAGAAAGTCAAAGCTTTTCATGATAAAAATTTGTTCAGAAAAGAGTTCACAGCTGGCTCTAAGGTATGGTTATTTAACTCAAAACTTAAGTTTTTTCCTGGAAAGCTGAGATCTAGATGGGAAGGGCCATATACTGTGATTCAGGCAGCTCCTTCTGGAGCTATTGACATCCTAGATCCAAGTAATGGAAGAATCTTGAAAGTAAATGGTCAGAGGCTCAAACCATGCATTGAAAATACCCAAGAGCCTGTGCTGCCCATCTACCATCAAGAGCCTCCCCAAATCTGATGGTATACAACTGTACAATATGCTTTTATTTCATAGTTTTTGCTTAGTTTCTTTTTCTCTATTTTTATTCATGATTTGTCTCTTTTCGCATGGTTTAAATATGTGAAAAGTTAAGTCGCAAAGTAAAAATTGTCTTTTCGCAAAGTTCAATTTACTTTTCGAAAAGAATCTGGATTGGTAACGTACTGCTATTTTCTTTTCGAAAAGATGTTTCTGAAGCTATTAGCTTTTCAAATGGTACTGATGCCATTCTCAGTTGTAAAAAGGTCTATTTTGGAACTTTTCAAAAACTTAAAAAGGACTTTGCGAAATTAACTCTGAGCATATTTAAACCCTTTCGAAGTAAGGGTTTCATATTCGAAAGCTTTCTGAGAACGACTGCTCCAGAAACCCTATTTCTTTCTTTCCTTGCGTGATTTGAGAATCTAGCCACACTTTTCTTCACCTTGGTTCGATCATTTGAGCTTTCAGAGAAGGATTTTAGCTTCTAGTCTGGGGGATTTCAACAAGCAAGCAACACGTTCAATCAAAAAACCCTAGATCTAGGTATTTCTCTGCGCATTCTCTCTATTTATCATTTAAAAATTTTGATTGTGTGTCAGCATCTGTTGTGGTTTCGAAGTAAGGGTTTCATATTCGAAAGCTTTCTGAGAACGACCTGTTCCACAGAAACCCTATTTCTTTCTTTCCTTGCGTGATTTGAGAATCTAGCCACACTTTTCTTCACCTTGGTTCGATCATTTGAGCTTTCAGAGAAGGATTTTAGCTTCTAGTCTGGGGGATTTCAACAAGCAAGCAACACGTTCAATCAAAAAACCCTAGATCTAGGTATTTCTCTGCGCATTCTCTCTATTTATCATTTAAAAATTTTGATTGTGTGTCAGCATCTGTTGTGGGCATTTTCATACATAAATTTAGAATGGGAAAAGCAGAGAAATCATTGGCTGCCATGTTCCCAAAATCCTCTGCTAAGAAAGTTAGCAAACCTACCCCAAAAGGAAAAACCAAAACTTCAGCCAAAAGAAAACTATCAATGGATAAAGCGGATAGGGTGGAGAAAGGGAAGAAAGTGAGACATGAGGAACCCATCCCTGCATCTACTAGTCCTGAGCCTGAGCTTCCTCCTCTACCTATACATTTGGTACTGCCAAATCCATTTATTGAAGCTCAGAAGCTAATTCCTGAGCTGATTGTGGACGAAACTTTTTTCGTCAACAAACCAAATTGTCTGCTATCTTTAAGATACATGAGAGATGCCTCACTAAGCAATATCCTTACCCCTCTGTCAGAGAAAATTTGCCCGCGAATGGTGAAGTTATGGTACCAAAACCTGGTAAAAGTCACTGAAAAAGATGTTGATGTCCCTACCCTGGTTATCTTTATTGATGATTGCGATCTAACTGTCACATTTGAAGACATAGGGAATGCTTTGGGGATACCCTTCCAATTTGATCCTTCTGGTCCATTGGTCGCAAAGCAGCCTCCTTTAGAGAAATGGCTACACATTTAACCCAAGGAATTGTTGGCACTGGACAGTCCATAATGAGGAGAGACCTAGCACCCCAATTTTTATTGATGGATTCCATTTTGAGGGGAAGTTTTTATGTCACCGGGCACAGCCAAGAGAGGAGAACAATTCTAGAGGCTCTCTTTCATTTTTCTAAGGGGCAGTTTTTCAATGCCCCTATGTTAATTTTTGAAGCCATGGTTGATATTAGTGCCAAGTTGAAAAAGGAGCAGAAACTAGTTGGCCTCCCATTTGGTAGATTGATCACAGCCCTCCTCAGAGCTAAATTTGATATTAATGACCAGGAACCATTTGAAGTCATAGCCCCTCACAATTTTGAGAAAAAGGCTTGGACTACAAGCCAAGCCATGCTGAAAAGACTGAGAGAGGAAGGTGAACCTGCACTGCACTAGAACCTCCCTGAATCCCTTAGAACCGGTTTGCGGATCACGAGGTGACGGCTCTTTATTGCACCAATTCTTGAAGCAGCTCTGCCAGACCCTGTGGTGACCAACTCTTTAGCTGCACCCATTCTTGAAGAAACTTTCCTCCCCATGGTGACCAGCTCTTCAGCTGCACCAATTCTTGAGGAAGTTGGCCTTTTACCCTCCTCCCCTAGTCCAGCCCCTGCCACTTCACCTATCCCAGCTGTCCCATCTCCCATACCCACCATTATCCCAATTGCAGATTCCCCCTCTACACCAACCACTCCAACCATACTCACACCACCAATTTCTCCCACCAATGCCCAAGTTTTGGCTGCAAACTTTATTACCCAATCTCCCTGCACTCCTCGCTCCAAAGCCCCTCAAATTCACCGCCATTCAGCCCACACAAGTATCCCATACACCGAACCTCGAGCCTTTTCACTACAGAGGCTTATTCCTCATTAATGGGATCTATTTTGAAACCGTGGGGCTTGAACCTATCCCTACACCGACCTCTCATCATTTCACCACTTACCTACTTCTCCCTTTACCATTTCACCCATTGCACCTCCACCATCCACTTAGTTGTACCATCCTCGCTATGCACACCTCCCCACACACGAATCTATTAACCAAATACTTGCCTACCTCCAATCCATCCAAGCCCAACTACAAATCAACACAGAAACCAGCAGGACCAATGACCTTCTCCAAACCTTAGCCTCCACATCCTCACAACTACCATTACCTCTATACCCATCGTTGATGCCCATGCTACCCAAAGCTGAACAGAGGTAGTATTGGTTGATCCGCCCACCCCACCACTACGCCCATGCTACCCAAACTGAATCAAGTACCTGTTGAGTCCCTTCACCACTCCTCACTTTCTCGAGCAAGCCACTGATCGACCTCAAGTCCTCCTTCCGACACTTCTTCTCCCACTCCCACATGGGATACCTTTGGTCCCCT
This sequence comes from Chloranthus sessilifolius, assembly GCA_021018995.1. Classification (NCBI taxonomy): domain Eukaryota; kingdom Viridiplantae; phylum Streptophyta; class Magnoliopsida; order Chloranthales; family Chloranthaceae; genus Chloranthus; species Chloranthus sessilifolius. The sequence goes on along the minus strand of CM037586.1, from coordinate 82,168,886 downwards.
ACCATTCCATTCTCCTTCCCAGATTGCCACCCTCGTAAGAGCCATGGAAGAAAATCCATATATCAGAGATGTTCTAAAGGGGTTAGCTGATTTACAAGCCTACATTAGAACCCCTTATGAAAACTAGATTCGAAATTGGAGTTATTTATGAAATTTGAGAGAGAGAAATGAAGGACTTGGGTCAAACCTTTCAGATGGTTGGAGTGAGCAGAAGGTGACCATGTTAAGCACAAATTGATCAGAAAACGAAGACCACTAGACTTGGCAAGTACATTGGCCTCACCAAAAAGATCAAATCAGAGGAATACACTGAGCTGCAAAACACAATCTAGGAGAAAGCTAAATCAAGTTCAGACTCCAATACTGATTCTAGTTCTGACTCTGATAGTGACTCCAGTTCTGAGCCCATTGAACCAACTTATGATACAGATTTTGACCCCAGTTATTAAAGCACTTTGTACTTATCTGTGTTATGCGTTTGTAATATAAATTCTGGTTTTTCTTGTGAAATTACTGTGCATTTCTGTCTGTCCTCTTGTCATCATGATTTGTTTTTCTTGCTTGTTTCTCTTCTTTGCTTTGAACCAGTGTGGACCCTGCTCCCCTTTGGTTTGGGGGTGTGACAGAAATGTCAATAATCAATAATTGAGTTAACATCAGTACAACTTATGATCAGTGGAATTTTTGAAAATAAAGTAATTTCACACCTGCTGTTTTGAAAAAAAAAAATGAAGAAGTTAAAAACTTTTTGAAATTAATTTCTAGTGTAATTCTAATACTTTCATGAAGTGAATGTCAGGAAATTTCTAAAAGAAAATTGATGTTTTAGTAAACCTAAAAAGAGGGAAAGTTGATTATACACCTCGTGAATTTGATAAAAAACCACACCCAAAGTGAGGTTTGGGTCGAAATGTATTCTTTGGAGGTATGAATTGGCAATTTTTTTGCTTTTGGGATGATTGAACACGCTTACTTGCACTAGAAGTTACATATCCAAATTGAAATAATTTGATGACATCGTGATATTAAAGACATGATGTAAGGCCTCCTTTTGACAGTTTGAACCTTACAAACCCCCACCTTTTGTAACTGCCCTTGATACACACCATTTGAGCTTTACATATCTAAGATTTCTTTAAATCCTCATCTAATAACCTCATCAACTTCATTTAGCCTAACCTCACTCGAGAAGTCAAGATAAAGGAAGGAAGTCAAGAAAGGAGAATTGAGTAACAGTTTGACAACAAGAGAAGAATAAAAATTGAAGACAATGATGTATCAGCAGAAGAAATGTGGCATTCCAGTCAATGCTAATTTGAAAAAAAAAAAAAAAAAAAGAAAAAAAAGAGAGAAGGCATTTCATTGGAAGCTTGAAAAAGAAAGAGAAAAAGATGGCCACTTTGGCTCTGGAAATTCAAAGAAGAAGATGAAAATATGCTGAATTAAAGAAGGTTTGTGTATCACCTCCTTACCTTGACTGACTTCTCAATTTTGAACACCATTCCACCCCTTTATTCTTGAGAAATTTCACCCATAAGCCACATTACAACCCCAGTAAAGTCCTTACTGATCAATGATGGATTGAGCTGTCACATGGAGATAAGAATTTGTGTAATCTATGGTGAAAAGAGCAGTGAATTTTGAACTAAAAGCAATGCCTATGTTCATGCTTACAGTCCTATTTGAGGGTTGTAACTGCTCTTGAGCCGTGTGAAATAGTACAACCCTCTTACTTGCATGTTGAGTGAAAATCCTGGTGAGAGTTGGGTTTGAAATCAACTCATTGAGGTAACATCAAAGCTGGATTCCTAAATAGAAGGCAAGCTGTTCATTAATTTTTCTTGTAAATAACCTTTGACATAAATTGACTGAGTAGTAACAAGAATTACAGCAGAATTTTAGTTTTGAACTGATGTTTTTCTTGAAAATCTTCTTACAACATGACTGATGCAGGTGTGAATAAACAGATTGGATGAAAGTTCGCTGTAACAGAACTGCAGTGATCTTAACTGATTCATTGAAGAAGTTTGTGGGTACCTTCACTGAAAACCCTCAGGAGACTTCACTCCTCCACTAGGGATCACCTAGGGGTTTAAAAGGCTTGTTGCATATGCTAAATGCAACTGTGCTCCCTACAAAAGTGGCTGTTTACTTTGTTTTTAATTTTGTCTTTGCTCAGGGACTAGCAAAGCTTAGGTTTGGGGGTGTGTTGAGAACTGGAAAATACCATTTTTCACCCTTTAACCTAAGTCTTGATAGACCTTTGAGAGAACTAAATAAGTGTTCTAAGTGCTTGTGTTTCAGCTAACAATAAAGACAGGCTTAACCATAAAAGCAGCTTAAAAGTGCCAAAAAGATGATAATCCATGTCGATCCAAAGGAAGAAAGAGAAGGGACAACCTCACTAGCTGTTAAAAGGTCTGAACTGAAGAGGCAAAGACCTGGTCTCAACCCAGAAAAGAAGTATAAAAATGCACTACGTAGTACTTTTCGAAAGAACCCGAACTCAAAAGAACTAAAAACTCTGTGCTTTAGCTCAAGAGCACCAACTCTTCAAGAGATGATTGACCTTTTCAAAAGAAGAAAACTCATTCAACAGTAACATTGCGAAAAGAGCTTCGTGAGTTACAACACCTTGCTAAAAGTCCCTAAACTATGCGAAAAGGTATTCTGGAGATTCCCAGCTTTTGCAAGGGTAATTCAGTAATCTTTTTCACGCATCCCAATGCATTTAAAACCTAGGGACATTCCAGAAGATTCTAAGCATGAAGCGAAGGCATATTCCACCCCATGTGAGCACCTAGAGATGAAATAACTTAAGGGAACTTCTAGAAACTCTAATGACTTTCAAAATGCATAATGTAATTGATGCTTTATCACCGATTGGTCGAACCAGATCGAGAATTCGATTGGCTGCAATAGATCTCGATCCTTGTGCTCGACTACCATTGGTCGATGACAGATCCGAGCACTTCGATTGGTTGATACACATCCAGCCGGACTTAGGGAAAACTATAACAGATTTAACCATTTGCCCAATTTGGGCATCCAGATTTTGAGTTTCATTCCTATTCCCCCATTTCCAAACCAGATAGTTTGTCTGAAATCCCTGTAATAGCCTCACATTTACTTGCAATTGAGAGCTGTGAGATACTTCTGTAATTCAAAAGAGAGTTGTATTCAAGACTACAAATCTGAGAGCTGTTTAAGCTGTGCTCTATAATTGTAATGGTGAATTTGAAAAGGTTGCTGTAAACCATACATTCTCAATTGGACTCATATTAAGGGTTCCCTCTGATCTCCTTATTGCATTAGACTCCTTTAGATTTACTGTTGTTCATGCAATTTCCCTTGATTCATTAATCCTGTGAGAATTAGTGATTGTAACCTAATCTCTCACGGCATTGGTAGTGATGCTTTCTGTTCTAAATTAAGGCTTTGGATTTAAGACTATTGGATGGTCTATGGCCATTGAAGTGGACAGACCATAGCCATAAGCCTAAACCTAATCCTTGAGTTAGATTTATTTCTCTTACATCTGTGCTTGTAGCCAGATGAAGATTGAATCATCTCTCAGTTGATTTGCAGTCTTTCTCATTGTATTTCAAGGACCAAATCAAAGTTAGATATTACTTCTCCATTTTTTATAAGTTTACCTCAAAATTCCCCCAACTCGGATCTGGATCATTTAGTTTAACTTTTACTTTTATCATTTAGTTAATGTGACAAATTCAACCTCCCATCTTATGTGCTTTCTAGATAGGATAAGAGGCCAGATCTGGTAGCTCAGATCTGGAGGTTTATCTTGCATTTTAGACAAATTCTCTGTGGACGATCTTTTACTCACTTACATTTAAAACTTGCTACAATTGGCCCTGATCTTGCAGGCTAATTCACTTCTCTCTGTGCTGATATTTCTTTACTCTTTTTAATGTTCTAGATTCATTATGACTTAGCAGTTGCAAACCTATTTTTCAAAACACAAATAAATCAAGCACACTTAGAACAACAACACCTCCATTGTAGGGACTTCATGACAACCCCGCATACGAGGAAGGACCACCTTATACTTTTAGCCCACGACAACCTAAAGTTAACATGACTGGTGAACAAGAGAACCCCTTTTCTACACCGCACGCTACTAATAGCCATAACGATAGAAATAACAGCTCTAGACAAAATCTCCACTCAACAAATCTTAGAACTTAGCATCCAAAGAATACAAAGAGGTGGCGATGATTTCGAAGAGTTTCTTTGAGGATTGGTTGCTGCATATGAAACCATTAGGGGACAACAAAATTTGGAAGAGCAAGAGCGACAAGAAAGACCACCGCCTACCCTGAGTACGGTGTCAGCTCGCGCCACATCATTGAGGCGGCATGCTCACACATTCTTTAATGATGACGCACTGGATAGGGCTAGCTTGCGGCTCGCGCCAAAGGACATTACCATTAAGATCGAAGATCTCCCTAAAATGCTTGACAAGTACATGGCCAAGAGGGAGCACCCTGGTCATTCATTCATGTTCGATAAATTTTGTAGGAATGCCGAATTTAACCTGCCTATAGGATTCAAACGACCAAAATTTACCAGATATAATGGCATGGGAAATCCGAACCATCACTTAACACTCTTTTGCAATGGCTGTCGGCCTATACGCGACAACCAAGGGCTTCTCATTCACTACTTCTAATGCTCATTAGAAGGGGAAGCACTAGACTAGTTCGCAGGACTCCCATTCTATAAGATCGAAACCTTTGACGATTTAGTCGATCAGTTCTTAGACCAATACAAACACTTGATCCAAGAGATAGTCAGCCTCTGTGACCTGATGCTGCTAAGCAAGGACATGATAAAGAGTTTGTTGAGTTCGTCGCTCGATGGGGAAAACTTGCTACGAGGACCGGCAATTCAATGAAAGAAAAGGACTCGATCGACATTATCATCGACAATACTAGGGAACCATTAAAGAGCGCACTTTTCATAAGCGATTGCCTCAACTTTACCGCACTTCATTCTCGAGCATCCCTGCTAGCATGACACATTAAAGGCGGAGACCTTGGCTTATCTATCATTACGTCCAAAATAAGCTCCTCTAGCGAATCCAAGTTAAAAAATAATAAGAAAGCCTTAGGGACTGAACAGGTCAACACCGTTGTCAACCAAGGACAAAATTCTAATAATTGTAACTTCCAACCGTGCAACTTCAAACAAAATCAAAGTCAACAATGGTATACCAATCAAAATCAGGGCGCTAACCAATCCAGATACGCAAACAAAAGCCAAGGCCAAAACCAGGGTCAAGGCCAATACCAAAATAGAAATCAGTACCCCAACACCTATCAAAACCAAAACACAACATAGAATCGACCGGCCCACGTGCCGAACTATAATAATGTCCCCCCACCGCAAAACTTTAATCTAATTAGAGTTCCCTACCAACCGAGGCAGGAACATTATCCTCCTCTGCCTGATACAATCTCCAATATCTTCTGGTTTCTTAATACTCAAAACCTCCTCTGATTCCCACCAGAAAAGCCTCGCCCATGGCCTGCAAGTCTAGATTATAGTAAATACTGTGCCTTCCATCGGTATGCGGGACATGATTTAGAAGATTATTGGGTCCTCCAAGACATGATCTATGACATGAGCGATCGGAACCAAATTGATTGGGAAGCATTGAGGAATCCCAACTCTAATATTAACCAACCCTAGCAAAACTTGGGGATCATAAACAACCCCATGCCTAATCACAACCAAGCAACACCTGCCTAGGTCACTACTGTGGATCTCTCTTGTCGACCCTCTTTCCAACCCTCTACTTTAATCACTCGCATCCAACCCTCCCACATTCCTGCTACCACTGTGAGAGTCTTTTCATCACCCCTGCACCCCTCAACCTTGATCACTCGCATCTCTCCATCAAACCCGCCACCTTACACAAAATTCACTCAGATACGAGTCTACTCCTTTAGGGCAAGGAGACCATTCCTCCATCATCCCCCACCAGAACCTTCGACCCCTCCAAATTTTGAATCGACACTGTCACCACCTCCCTTGTCTGATTCTGAACCCGAGTTTGGAGATCACGTTCTTCAAACCGCAGCCCAATTTTTCGTACGGGTGGAAAGTGTCACGAGGAAGACTCCAAGTCTAGAAGACGAAACCAAGAATGAGTGCTCACTAAGCATAAAGGAAGGCGAGCGAGAGAAACTCTTAGACCCGCATGAGACCCTAGTCTCAGCTTTCTTAGAATAAGAGGATTATACGCAGTACCTCCTGCCTTGGAATGGTGCCGTGCAGGCCCACGCTTCGACCTCTAAATTTACTCGCTTCACAAATACATCGACGTCGAGTTCCGCTAGGTTCACTCAACAGCCAACTTGCCCAATTCTCAAATTCGAAACCAATTACCCACCTCCTCCTTTCCCTCAAAACAAAGATTTCACGAATGCACCGCAACTAGATGAGAATGCAAGAGAAAGAGAGGTTCACTTTTCGCCCCCACCTCACATCATTCCTCAGCCAAATCCTGCACCTCAACCACCTCAACCACCCACACCTAAAGCTCATCAGACATGCAAAGAGATTACGCTCGAGCCGGGGCAAGAATACGACCTGCTACGGCACCTTCAAAAGATCCTAGCTCAGATATCTATATTAGAGCGTGCAACCTCCAGCACTCACGTTCACCAATGCGGACCTACCTAAGGAGTCACTCTGTGGGAGTGTTGCTCCTATATATCTCACAATTATCATTAGAGGATTCTTCGTACCTCATGCGTTAGTGGATACTAGAGCAGGACTCAATATTTGCCTGCTCACAACGTTAAAGATGCTTGAATACATGGAACAAGATGTCAGGCCCTCGACCCTGTCACTCATAGCTTATGACGGCTCATGTCATTTTGTTAAAGGGACTATTAAACTCCAGGTTCACCTCGGACATGTGATTGAGGACGTCACCTTCCATATTTTTGATTCCGCTAGAACCTACAATCTCATCTTAGGAAGAAAATGGTTGGAATCAATGAAGGCCGTCGCATCCACATATCATCAATTCGTCAAGTTCTCATATGAGGACTCCATAATCTGTATATACATTGATGCACCCCTCCAGGAGATAGACACTGATTATGTGACGAGCATACCAACGGCTCATGATTATGTTTTGAACACAGGTCATATTCAAAGGACTCGATTCCCAAAAGAGACAACTGTAGCAGAAGTCTGCCCCCTACCCATCCTTGTTCTCCCCTAACATGTCGATGAGAATTGATGAGGAGAGAGGTTGGTTTATACCTCACCAAGCTTTATGACATCAACCCCACTGCAATGAAGGGATGGGATCTTATGTACCAACTTGGATACATTCCTCACATCGGACTTGGAAAGAATAAACAAGGTCGTGTAGGACCTGTCGTCCCAACGAAAACACGCAAGCATATAGGGCGAGGTTATCAATCGGGCAGCTCACAAGCCGACTTGTTCCCTATCTCACCAAAATGGTCACTATATGATCACTTCGTTTGCTGGACCATTGAGAAAGCCAATGAACCTAAGCAGAAGGAGGTATCCTTCACTAAGCCCTAAGAAGTGGAAATTGAGCAAATGGCTAAAGCATTCAACAATTTGATGAACCTAAAAGAAGACATTGATAAACCCCTTGAAGGAGTCAAACCCTTGTTTGATCTCGAGGAGGAGAGGAAGGAAGAACCTCCCGAGCCCGACCCATAAGCAAAAGATTAGGAATCTACTGATGATGAGGACTTCCACATAGCTACCTTGCAAGGAGATAAAGAACATTTATACCCACCATGGGAAGAAGAGGATGCCTCACAAGCAGGGTTTAACTCATTTAGCATCAGCCTCCACCTTGGCCTTAAGGGATGGGAATGCCCGTGGGACTCACCTTGTATCTCTCACCCATATCAACCCCGTTGCGAGGCATGCACTCACATAATAGAGCAATTCGCTAGTGCGATCCGATTTTCTGCGATGATAGAAGTGAATAATTTCGACCCTGTAATGATGGAAACAAGCAACAACTCATTGGTTCCACTATCGACGCAAGAAGAAGAGAATTCTGATGGCCAGTTGACTGACCCAGGAGGAAATATCCACCCCACACTCTCAAGATTTGAAGAGGAGTTTGAATTAGACTCTCCTTCACCCCCAGATGCACTGCAACTCCAAATATTTTGGAAATCGCTCGAGGAAGAGTGGCGACCTCCACCAAGTGACGATGATGACTACTGGATAGACCTCTCCGCACTCTAATTAGCAGAATAAGCCAACTTAGGGCTTCAAGCCTTATCTGATCAAGAAAGTGAATTCGATAGTATCATCGATTCTAAATTTGAAGGATGGGAGTGCCCATGGGAATATCCTTGCATGTCTTACCATTGCCAGCCTCGTTGCTGAGCATGTGTACTCATCCCAGCGTATTTTAAAGATCAAGAGAAAGAACTATCTCCCCCTGGGGACCCTTTAGGAGATTCCCCTTCGCGGGAAGAGCAACCATATCATATTTTCGAGGATGATAGTTCAATCGATTATGATCTCTAGAGATTCTTTAAAGAAGATACAATCAATGTGACAGGGGAAGTCCGAACTACGATGCCTGGGTTGCTCACGTCACTTATTCAGAAGATCTCATTAGATGAAGACTCAAAAAAAAAAATGCCAATTTTAGAACAAGTCCATCCCTCCCGAAGAATCACTCGAATGGCTCCAGCGGCCGTCTCGCTCCCTCAATTAGAGGAAGCAGCTCTCCCGGCGCCTCTTGAGGTGACCAACCTTGTACCATATCTACTATCAAAAATTAAAAAAATAGAACAAGTAGAAAACCCTAAAAAATTAAAAATACAAAACCCAAAAAAATCATAAAACCTTGAAAAAGAAAGGCAACCCTTCATCCCCAATCCATCGTCTAGTCAACAAGGAGACTTTTCTCCTGAGACTATTATCCCCTCTCCCGCACTAGGACGTAAAGCATCCTGACTAAACAACAAGTCGGTGAGCATACTTGACGAGATACTCCATGACTTTGAGAGGAGAATCGATAGCCTTGACCTTCACCTTACCAAAGATCTCTCGATCATAAGTTACGCCGATGAAGGGTTACCTCTCGACAAATTGAATCTCCAGTATAGTAATTTCACAGTATATGAGTTTACCGATGAGGAGGAAGGAACACCAGTCGTCGATGGGGTGTAAGACTTCCAAAGGGTTATCAATCATTTCGACGAGCAAACTCAAGCTGCCATGGAATTGACAGAAGAAATTAACATTGGCACCAAAGAGAAACCTAAAAAATTGGTAGTCAGTGCAACGCTTAACTCTAAAGAACGCCAACATATTGTGCAAGTCTTGCAAGAATACCTTGACTTTTTTGCATGGTCCTATGAAGATATGCCTGGTTTAGACCCTAGTCTGGTAGAACACCGGCTCGTCTTGGAACCCGACGCAAAACTCCGTAGGATGCACCCACAAATAGCCTTGCAAGTCAAAGAGGAAGTTGACAAGTTACACAAAGCCAAATTTATCCGTGTCATCCTCTACCCTAAATGGGTCACCAATATTGTACCTGTCGCTAAGAAGGATGACAGAGTATGGGTTTGTATTGATTTTCGAAACCTCAACCAGGCATGCCCAAAAGATGACTTCCCACTCCCACACATTGACACTCTCGTCGACAACACTGTTGGGCATGAGATGTTATCCTTTATGGACGGTTTCTTAGGATATAATCAAATCAAATTAGCTGAGTACAACTAACAAAAGACTTCTTTCACCACACCCTGGGGGAGTTACTGTTACGTCGTCATGCCTTTTGGGCTCAATAACGTAGGAGCTACCTATCAACGTGCCATGATGGCTATTTTTCATGACATGATGCATAAATGCGTGGAAGTCTATGTCGATGACATATTAGTGAAATCCCAAATGCAGGCAAGACATGTGGAAGCACTTCGACTGGTATTGTAAAGAGCTAAGAAATATTAACTGAAAATGAACCCAAAAAAATGTGTCTTCGGAGTCACTTCCGAAAAGTTACTCGGTTTTATAGTTAGCAAGCGCGGGATTGAAGTCGACCCTGCTAAAGTTAGAGCCATCCTTGAGATGCCACCTCCCCGTGATATCAAAGAATTACGAGGCTTGATAAGAACATTACAATTCATCAGGAGATTCATCTCCTAGTATTCAGACAGATGCGATCCTTTCTACAGACTACTTAAAGGAGGAATCGAGTACAAATGGGATGACCACTGTCAGCAAGCCTTTGATAACATTAAAAGGTACCTCCTCAACCCACCAATACTATCGCCCCCAGTTCTTGGAAGACCCCTGATCCTTTATCTCTCAGCAAATGACAAAACGATGGGAGTAATTATGAGACAATATGAAGAAGACGGCAAGAAAGAGAAGACTATCTACTACCTTAGTAGAACGATGGTCAAATATGAACCAAAGTACACTCCCATGGAAAAAAAACCTCACACTGGTATGGGCTTTGAACAAGTTGCGACACTACTTCGGAGCACATAAGATATTAGTACTAGCTCGAATGGACCCTCTGAAGTATGTATTCGAAAAGCCCAGAACATCAGAAAAGATTGGTCGCTCACATATGTTATTACAAGAATTCGACATCACTTATGTCATGCAAAAATCGATCAAAGGGCAGACAATTTTTTATTACTTCGCAGACCTACTCTCAAATGACGAACTTATACACACGGACTTCCCCGATGAATACCTACTTACAATCTACAATAAATAGCCCGATAAGACTTCATGGACTCTTTATTTTGACAGCATTGTAAATCACAAAGGAAAAGGCATCGGGATAGTCCTCCTGAGCCCAAAATGAGTTGTCATATCTAAAGCTTTCCACTTAGATTTCCATATTATTAATAATGTCACGGAATATGAAGCCTTCATAGCTGGACTATGAGTAGCATTATAATTAGGCATTAGACAATTGAAAACCATCGGTGATTCAAAGCTAGTAATCTCACAAGTCATAGGAGAATGGAAAACTAAGGAAGGGAGACTAATGACATATTTAGAAACCGCTCAATATCTAGTCAACAAATTTAAAAGAATCTCTTTTACGCACATCCCTAGATTAGAAAATGAGCTTGCAGACTCCCTAGCTACGCTAGCCTCAGTTGTTCAGATACCCCTGGGACAAACTACCAAAGCCTTCGTCATAGAAAAATTAACAGTACCCGCCCATGAGGTGGCATGGACCGTCAAAAGAGAGTTACTAATCCTTCCCACCAGCACGACATCAAATGAAGTGATCACCCCAAAAAAACATGACAAGACAAAAATCGAAGTCGCTATGCTTAGGTTTGAAAAGTCACCAGTCGACAATGGACAGCCATGGTACTTTGATATCTAGTACTTCTTGAAACATCAGCACATTCCTCCCTATGCTACAAAGATCGAACGGAAGACTATAAGGAACCGATGCGACAGATTCTGCATACTTGGCGAAACACTATACAAAGAAGCCTTCACTAAAGGATACTGCTACGATGCGTTACAACCGCCGAAGGACAATACATCATCAAAGAAGCACACACCAATGCCTGTAGTGCCCACACCGGTAGACAAAGACTCGCCAATCAAATTACACGATAAGGTTACTTCTGACTGACAATGATAAGTGACTGCCACCTCTATGTTCAATTCTACAAGCAATGACAAGAACATGCCGCACTCATCAAAGCTCCATCAGTTGCATTAAATTCCATGACCTCGCCATGGCCGTTCTCGATGTGGGCCTTCGACGTCATCAGACCTTTTACAGACATAGTTGGGAACACTCACAAGCATGCATTTATACTTACAGCAGAAAAATACTATACTAAATGGATAGAGGCCGAATCATACGTCAGAATCACCACTTCCACTCTTGTAAGGTTCATTATGCGCAATATCATCACCAGGTTTGGAATACCCAACATGTTTATCATCGACAACGGACCACAGTTCATTACAGAGAAGATAAAGAAGTTATGCAAGAAATTTGACATCGATCTATGCCACTCTTCACCCTTCTACCCTCAAGGAAATGGACAAGCAGAAGCCACCAACAAAATATTGATTCGAATCCTAAAATGCACAGTAGAAACACACAATGGAGCCGACTGGCCCGAATGACTACCAGAAGCACTCTGGGCTTATCGGACTTCTATTCGTATGGTAACTGGCCAAACTCCCTACCTCCTTACCTACGGGATGGAGGCCATCCTATCACCCATCTAGAGCAGCTCGATGAAACACGTCTAAGGGCAGCCGATCACGCTCAGGTATATCAGAGGAGAGTGGCCAGGGCTTACGACAAGAAAGTCCTTGAACAAGCCTTCAATATTGGAGAATTAGTCTTGAAGAAAGTTATACCTTCTAAATATGCTCATCCGAAAGGAAAACTGAAACCGAACTGGGAAGGCCCTTACGTCATAACGGCCGCATTCCCTGAAAATGCTTACAAACTAATGAACCAAGATGGAGAAGAACTCCCTAGTCCTTGGATTGCCATATATCTTAGAAAATATTACTCTTAGCCCAGTGATCATCACATCATGTGGTTAAATACTTATAGTTATCACCCCCGTAGTTGTCACGACCCATTCATGGGTCGTATGCCTTCAATCCCTAGAATATTCTTGAGATCTCCCATTTATCGCCCACCTTCTTATTCAAGCAATCTGACCAAAGGACTAGTGACCTACCTAATCTCTTTCAAAAGTATAGGTAACACCAAATCCTTATTCCCCTTCCCCCTCCATTAGAGAAGACATTAGAGAAAAAAAAATGAAGATGCTAGGTTCAATCAAAACTCATTATTCTTACGCTAGCATGATGCTTTCAAAATATATCTACATATCAAAATTGAGCGAGAGCATTACGACGAATGAACAAGTCAATGAGCTCAGAGAAGCATAAGCAAGTCGTGAGGACATCTCTGGTAATTTTACTATAAGTGTATAAGCAAGCTGCGAGGGCACCCCTGATATCCCTATACTACTAGATGTCGTCGTTAGGTAGCGGGAGGAGGACAAACTCCTGCTAACCATAGAATGTGAGATTTTGATGGTACCGAAACATGACAGAGAGCTCAATCATGGCACCCCACATTCCCTCAAAAAAAATACTGTTACCCATCTCTTTTGCAGAGTATTAAGTACAAACTACTACCCACGTCATTGAGCCTTATCCTTCTACTTTTTTTTATTATTTTGGACGATAAGTTGGAAGCCACACAGGATATTCCAAGGAATGAAACCGAAAACTCATGAATGACGACTGATACAATCACCCTCTATACTTACCATACTTTCCCCTAATAACCATGGGATAGGATGACCACTACCCTAAGATAGACCCCGTATGCAATTGACCTGATCAAAGAGACCTCCCCCCAATTTGATGACAGTATTGATGAATGCTCTTTTCAAGACTAACTCACCTAATACCCACGACTTCAGATAGACCCAGAGTGCTCTTCAAAAAGCCTAGAGAAGCTCCATTGCATCTACACGCTGGGGCATTTTTTTTTTGGACCAAAAGGAGAATCATATCAAAATCGCCGACTCGTCCACCAAAAGATGAAGAACGTCGAAGTTACTATACAAAGAAAGATACCAAAGACATTGTACTGCCGATACAATCACGCCCCTACACTGGGGCATTTTATTTTTATTTTTAGCTCTTGTTGCTATGATAGTTATTTGTTTTCCCTGTTGCATTACTTTCAAAAGAAAAAGAAGTAAAAAATAAAAAGAACAAAAAAGAGAAGAAAAAAAAGAGACCATATAGCTACCTGTGTTACTAGACTCCGGTCTGAGATACTTACCCCCTTGACAACTAGTAAGGGGGAGAACAAAAATTACTAATGGCATTACCTTTACATGTGCAGATACGAAGTGACCTTCAACTACTGTCGGGCCAGCTCAGGAAGCATCCAAGTCCCGATGATGGTTGATGGCACCAAGAACAAAAGCAAAAGTAGACGCAAGAGGTAATTAAAAGAAAAGTGGCTGATCAGGTACATCTAAACCCAAAATCTCAATATATGTGTCAAAATTTTCTTTCCCGTTCTTTCTTTACAATCGTCACCGGGGGCATCCCTCGTGTATATACAATGCGCACTCATAATGGACAAAACATACACATGCACACACCTACTCCCTACGCTGTTGCTGGGATGGTCGAGCACCACTGTCCCTAGTATTATCGGCTCGAAGGTCCATAGACTGGTCCTATGAAAAAATGATCCTGACGCCCGAAGTCGGCGGAACCTCTAAGCGACGAGATCCCACTACAAAGCCCCCCTCACTCGCCTAACTGACAGTCCGCCTCGACTGAGAATGAGAAGGATACCCACCTGGATGCCCACAAGTGACAGAATCCTCATGAGTATCACTCCTGACATGATCACGTGACATGTGACGAGACTGCCCGGATGAAGACCTCGTAGCCCTCGATTCTGATCCCTTAAACTGACTAGCTGATCTACGTGCCCCTCGTTCCCTCCCCAGAAGATACTGCATCCGACCAAAGGCTACCTGCATCTCTACCTACGTTGACCGATGAGCAGCCTCTAATGCCTCAGCATGATTCTTCTGTATGACCATTATCTCGACCATCAGATCCTTATGACTCTCCACCTATTCGAGGACCCGTCTCGCCTCCAGAGTGGCGTGTGCTCGTGTCACCTCTAGCCGTGCCTCCTCAAGTTGACAAACTTGCATAACCATACTAAGTGAAAGAGAGATAACCTATACATATTTGAAAGGAAAAAAAAAAAACTTCGAATAAGAAAAGACTATACTATATCCGCCCTCTCCCTCAAAAAGCGCTTGACCGTCTCAGCGGTCATGGGATCGACAGGCGGCACGAAAGGAATGGCAAAACTAGGCGGCTGCAACTAGAACAAATAAATGCATCAGACAACTCCACGATGACTAATAAACTATAAATACATCAACTAAAACATACCCGACTAGGAATAGGAATGGATCCCTGAGGAGGAGCCTCGGGAGCAGAATCTGGAACAGCCTGCATGAAAAACTCAATAAACCAAAGCAAAATATGTCAGAAACAAACACGACAAAACAACCTAAATAGAATCACACAAAAAATCATACCTGACTCTCTAGGTGTAAAGAGGCAGCAATCGCCTCCCTCGACCGGAGGTCCTCAACAACCTTACGCTGAGACACCAACGCGACACTGATAAATTATGAAGAAAATGAAACAATAACACTTGAAAAACTGCCATGACGACACAAATAAACTGAAAGAGCGACAAAACTCACCCAATGATCTAACTTAGCCCGAAGATGAGCCATCGCCGGATCCTCCTAACTAGACGAAGCAACTGAAAATGGATCAAATGTCGGAGCAGGACCTCCGACAGCCAGCTCGACTCTCTATAAATAATAATAAATACATCAGTCGACGAGCAAATACTAACAATTAAGCGAAACCATACTTGAGAAAACACTTACCAATCGGTCAATCTCAGATCATAGAGTGGCTGCTCTATCCGAGTCAGAGTGAAGTTGACGGCGGTAAACATCTAGCAAGGCCGCCTGACGAGCAACCTCAGACTTTCTCGCAGACTGTCCACAATAAAATAAAACAACCATAGAAAAACAACCATCGCCAGAATAAATCAATACACGAACAAATTAAACCAATAGACTAACTCACCAGGAGCTCTTGGGTCAACGCTAGCCGAGCCCCCAACTCATCCTCCGCCGACCTGGCCCTAGCTACTGAGTCGGTCAAATAGTGCAATATCTCCTCATCAGGACAAGGAGCATGCCCCATATGCTCCATCACCCTATGGAGAGCATCTAATGCCCCCTGCACACTCGCCGTCAGATGGCCCTCCTTCAAGATGGCCATCTCTCCCTCAATGCCGACGCTGACTACGGCCCACCGATCGTGAAAGAGCCGCCCCATGAAATGAACTTGTGAAGAGGCGCCCACCACCCCAACGCACTAAACCACCTCCTATACTCTTGTACATCCAGCTCACGCGCTCTCGCGAGCTCTAAAATCGACTATCTGGAGTGCCATCCACTCTATAAAATTTCAGCCTGGAGGGTCAGTCATCCTCTTCGCCACTCTATGGCTAATCTCTGGAGGGACTCCCTGAGCAAGCCCTAACTGTCGTGCCGCTCGAGAGGTGTGAATCCTCTCTACCCTCTCAAAACAATGGACCCATATGTCCACATCGAAGAAGGGCCTGCCAGACTCAATCGCCGCCTCACCTGCATCCTCCTCATCATCATAGGGCCTCCAGATCACCTATCCAAATGAACAAATCAACCCATTAATAATGCCTAAGGATCTCAAAATAAAACAAAGCCAAACGAAAACATGACGATATATACCTGCCCCACATGCATATCCTCAAAGGGGCCTCACGCGGTCTGAAGATCAACAGACCAGCGACGACCCCTCAGTGCCTCCCTCCACACATGCATCCGTGGAAATGTGAACTCAACCCCCACTAGAACCCCCAGACGAAGAAAAGCGAAATGATCATATGGCCAAAACTAAGAAAAAAGAAACAGCGATGATATAAAAGAAAACATTAAGAGCCACTACGAATAAAAATTAATGAAGTTGAAATTATCGTGATACCAATTAACTAAAACTCACCTGGAGGAATGGAAGGAAACCTCCGATCAACGCGATGCCCTGTCCCCGATGGTAGAATTGTTCATAGAGATGCGCCAGCACTGCCGCACCCCACGCATAAGTAGGGACCCGATCCAGATCCCTGAGAACCACCAAAAATAACCCAGTGATGCATCCCCAAGTCGAAGACGAAAAGAGTACTGCACCCAAGAGGTGCATCAGAAATGCTCAGAGCACCCTATCTGCAACCAACCCTGGCTCGATCACGGGCTCCCGACCCGCCACTACCGCACACCGCACCTCGTAGGGCACCCTCACCTCCGAATGATGCCTCGGAGGGACAAAGCCACTCGCGAACGTATCGAAGAACCAAGTGACCCGAACCACACCTGACCCCGATCCACTCGACCTATAAGGGACTCCCAAAATCTCCTCACACACCTCCAAATATTGTCCCTCCGTCTACCCCGTGTTCGGCTCAGCCTCAAAATGAAGACCGATGATGAGAACCCAGTTCTCTGGAGTCGGTAGCAACATACCAACTGGGAAGATAAGCGCCTGATGTCTCTCGCTCCACCTCTCTATGATCACCGCGATCAGGCCTCGGTCGACCTAAAAGGGCTCCAACTCTAAAATCGTCCCAAAACCAAAATACATGAATCGCTCCCACTGAAACTCTGACAAGGCACGGTACAAAGCGTGAGACTCACCCCATGCCGAGCTGATGGCCAGCTGCGGAGGCTCCTATCGACCACAATGACCAAGCAATGACAATAACAATAAGACTAACACATACTTATGACAAAAGATAAAATGAATTAAGGAGTTGAAAATGAATAAAACATGTCTCAAGCACTATGATAACTTACAACGGGCACACAAAATGTGATGAGAATATTGAGCATAGACATGACTTATCTCTACATGCGAGCATAATGCATGAGTGAGCATGTAACAAATAATCAATGCAGGATCGACATAAATTAGAAGGGTTTACGAATCCTAATAAGCTTATGCCATAATCTGAATGCATAGAAAAATAAAGGAACTCTTGCTTACGAGAACCTACCCGCCCTCTGGCACAGAAATCCCCCAGCGGATAGTGCTTGCAAGCTCGAGGCTCAGCTCCCTGCTCACCCTCAGCTCTCTCGCCCGCCTCCTCGGCCACCCCTGGCTCGACCTCAGGTACCTCCTCCCTGACCACCATCTGATCACCCTCAGGGACCTCCTCCACGATCATCTCCCCAATATCCCCCTCCATGGCGACAACACCAGTCTGAGCCTCAGAAGTCTCACCCACATCCGTCATTAACATCCTCTGCAACTTAGAAACTGTGACTGGCCTAACATCACCCTCACCCTCCATATCAAAGTAAAGAACTCAAAAAATTAAGGTAAATGGAAGAAACGACGTCTCAAACGGATGACCAGGTCACAGGATATCGCGAAAACATGAAAACCTGAGCACAAGAAAACCAAGAAACTAGAAAGTCGAAGACTAAAATGGATAATGCGACAAAAAATGAAAAGTTTGAACTATTTATAGAACTCGCCTGAATCGCATGCTTTAATCTACGCGCTCAATTGAATCACGCACCACCCACTTCGCACAAAATCCGGATCAAACGCCAATCTCGAGCGGGTAATATAAAGGTCGCCCGCTCAAAATAACCCCACCCCCTGGTTGCGCATCGCCCACTAAGCGTGCAATTACATCAAACACTTCGACATTAGCGCGCAAATGCCAAGGGTCATCTCTACAGTGACCGTCTACTCCCCTGATCCTACGTCTCCAATCATGTGCTTAATCTGATTAAGCGCTAGTGAATTGACGCTTAATAACCTTCTGTAGATTGTAAATGTGCGTCCCCATGCCGACGCACAATTAGTTCAAGCGCGTGCAAAGTAGTGCATAATTGCCCAGAACCGAAAATTTTTACATGACCAGAACAATAAACCCGAACCTGAAACTAAGACGTTCTGATACTCACCACTAATTTAAGTCACGCCCTTGATAAAACCCACCCCAAAACACTTTTGAGTCAAGAAAATTTACACCCCGAAGACCGAAAAGAAAACGCCCTAAAATTAAACAAAATTCAAAAAAAGATGCCCTTTCCTTCACTTTTCTCAACCAAAAGAAAATTGCCTCCACCCTTCATGTATCTTCAATAAGATCAAATACTCGCATCCCCCTACAACATTCAAAACTAAACAAAAAAAAAACTATCCTGAACACACCCCCATATCTAAAATAAATAATCAAATTAAAACAAAAAGCATCACACCTATGATAAGACGAACACATTATGAATTAAATTGAACCCAGAAAAATCATGAATAACCACAAATGGAATTAAAATATAATTGCTTCATAGATGAATAAAAATTCTTACAACACACACCGAGGGCATACCCTCTGAATATACAACTTAATACAAGAAACGCAAAATCCGCACATTCAGGCAGTGCACAAATCCAGATTTATTCAGGAAAACAAAAATCCCATCTCCACCTCTTCCCTTAGCATGGTAGCAATTCGACCACTGCCTTGCATTCCCAATCCCGTCCATTCTCATAATCCACTTAATAAACACAAGTCCTCGGGTTCAATACCCGGGAAATGAAATATAGAGAAATAAAAGACATTAATGAACAAAAAAGGCCCCAAAGTTACAAGCACAAGATATCCCCCAAAACTTTTAATCTTTAAACTTAGAATGAAAGTTCAAAATAAACAACAAAGACCAAAGCCTAGACTCATGCATTTATAAACTATGCCCTATAAACAAATGTCACACATCTTGAATCCCCTTCCAATCTAATTGAATCCAAGACTATACACATACCCCTTTTAAAGAAAAAAAAAAAACACAATCCATGGCAAACTAGATAGACCAATGATCACAGAACACTTGCCCCTCTGAAAAGTACAAATCTCCCAAATTCAGATAGACCAATAGGATTAAAACACCCAATCACTATCTAGAACCCATGAAAAACTCACACAGATGATATCCCAAACCACAACTAAAAGACCAAAAAAAAACAAAAATAACCTTAAACCAAACAAAGAACTCACATATGACAAAATGTAACTTGTTAAAGATGAAAAAAAAAAAAAACGCCCCAACGAACCCTCCAAACAAGGTAAACTTATCTCAAAAATAAACCCTGAATAAACCCAAAAATATAAGACTAAGCTAAATCAAATCCCAAAGCTACGACAAAACAAACCAGTTAAGTCCAAGTAATACATTAATAAAATTTAAACCAACCAACAATATACAGTAATAATAAAATAATAAAAAAATGCCCCTTTATTCATAATTCCAAATTTTATACAATATCGCCGGAGGCATGCCTCTTGAATTACAACCCAAAACAAAAACCTAGAACCTAACATACAACCCAAAACGAAAATAAAAACTACAATGAGGCAAAATGAGGACCAGAACGTCCAATCGGAGGCTTCAGAAATGTTGCCACCAGACTTAGAGGACTCAAACGAGCCATCGGCAGAAGAGACAAAAAATGGGTTAGGGAGCACATCCCTCCATTTACGGCACCTCCTCATCCTCGTCATCTTTGTCTCCACCGTTGTCGCTTCAACACTGCCTTCACTGCTCCCCAAAAAGGAACGGTGTGAAGACCAGCACCCTCATTCTCAATACCGCCCATTCCCAAGACAATACTATCCCTGAGCATCACCTCAGGGCGAAGATCACGCAAAATCACGAACATAGGAAGAAATCCCAACCCAATATGACGGTTAGATTGCTCAATATCACTAAAACACGAATCTCAGAACACCAGAACACTCTGAAAAGTCAACACTCGAGACTAAACTAGAGAATAAGAAACAAATGAAGCCTCCCACACTTATATAGAGTACGGCCTCAATCGCGCGCTTGACTATGCGCGCTTAATCCAATCACGCGCCACACACAGAACATTTAAATCAAAAGCCGTGCCACTAACCAAGCGCGCAATGAGACTATCGCCCGCGCAGATAGCGCGACCTTCCGATCCCGCGCTCACCATGGGCCACGTAATCTAATCAAACGACATGTTTCTGTCGTGCAATATGAAAAGTCACCCGTACACTGAGTGGGTGATGCTCAGATTTCGCACTAGAGAAATTTCGCTCAATCTGATTAAACGGCACACTACCACCGCATAATTTGAAAGGTCACCCATACACTAACCTAGTGACCCTTCGATGCACACAGATACTTAAGAGCACAATATAATCACACACCCATAGCCACACGCGTAAACAATCCCTTAAACCCTGAATCGCACGCTTGGAAACAAGCGCGCAATTGGATCACGCGGCTGGAAACAGGCACATAATTCCTAATTTTTGCACAAAGTTTGGTCCTGATTCAAGTGAAAACTCTCTTTGTCCCATCGCAGAGCCTTATAAGCTATCCACATCGAAGAATGAACAGCTGCTCACTCTACTCCCATTACGTAACCTTACCAAAAATGTTAACCACACCCCTGGTTCTATTACAGACAAGATAATGTATGCCTCGCATGACACCGTCACCTCTGACCTACCACATTCGAAACCCTTTTGTCCGATCGCGCAACCACTCAAGCACATCCCACCGAAATAAAAAAAAAACACACACGCATGACACCACCCGAATATCCGATCGCATCACAAAAAAAGTTGTAGCTACGCTCCCATGACCCATCAAAAATTTTTAAAACGTGAATACATCAAAAAGCCAACACAATGCAACCACAATGTGAGCTCACCTGACTCAAGATCTGCTAAACAAAGAGATCAATGTCTCAGCACGAAAACATCCTACCAGTGTCCCACCGCTAACTATGCTACACTTCCCACTACGGACACCACTGCTCGAAAAGCTCAAACAACACGCTTACCGCACCAAAGAAGAAAAGGGAGAAGGCTCAATCAGGTCCCATCACTAAAACAAAGAACCTTTCTCCTAAATTGTTGGATTCAAATGGTCATCAGATACCATAGCAGACGAAAAAAGCAAAAGTAAAAAAAAAGAAGCAAAAACAAAAGAGAAACTTGGGACTCCTCCCATGTCCCATTGCATCCCACTAATGCCAAGCTACAACACGAACATACTATCGAAAACTATCCAACTCCCATTGCGGTATCACCACAACACCACTTGTCCCATCGCGACATCACCTTCCCCAAGATGCTACATCACACCAGCAGCCGCCAACCTCCGCAGTAGACAAAGTAAGAAAGAAGAAGAAAGAAAAGATAACTTCAAAGCCCCATCACAACAGCACCTCACTATAATATCACAGGTCCCATCGCACAATCCAGGTAAGTATTACAACCTAGGTAAGTATTACTCATTTTTCAATCACTCGATATTTCTTATAAATATAGTTATCTATGATTAAGTCCAAATATTTTTCATAACCCATCTCTCTTGACTCGCGAGTTACTTTAGTCTTCTCGTAGGAGACAATCATCAGTATTCATCGAGAAGGTTAGATAGAGTATCCGACATGCCAAGTGTCGTCTTGACAACCACATAAACGGTCAAGCCCACAAATCTCGTACCGATGGATCTGCTCAACGACATCTCGGTAGCCACATTTTCTGTCGTTTTACCACCGAATTGATCTTAAATAAAAATCCTTAGAATTTCAAAATCTCGAGACCCTCTTACTTGCTTCGAAAAAAAATAAATCTTTTACTACAAAAAAATAAACAAAAAAAATCTTCTGCAAAAACAAAAAAATCAGAAAGAAAAGAATACTATCAAAAATAAAAATAAAAATAAAAAAAATAGAAAAAAAAAAGCAACAAAGTAAATAGACCCAATTCCCCTTTCTCTAAATACCAAAAAAAAAAATCAATTAAGTGCCTCATTACCCATATACCATAAAGTTGACTTTTAACTCCTGAGACCGCCTGAACTCACAATCAAACGCATATCCCACTACGCAGAATGGGATCTAGCGCATACACCACTGTGCAGAATCATTTGTTCAGAAACCTTAGGACTAGAATTCCCTACTTAAAAGACCGACTCCAGATGAATCAAGCGCACATGCCACTGCGCAGAATTCAATTGATCACACCTCACGAAATTCACCTTAAGTACCAACCCAAATTGGCCCCTTTCCCCTGGAAAACTGAACAACAAATATACTCGATCTAAGAACCTACAAACGTCTATTGGAAAAGGAATGCCTGACGTGCATTGGTGTGAGCAATGACGCGCCTGGTCTGACATAACTTGTTAAAGCCTTCGATATTATATTGCACTCTCTCTTTTTGTATTACCGGTCCCTGGATCTTATTGACAATTGTATGATGCCCCCCGATACCTCGATTGCGTCATATCCCTCTGTTAGCTCACGTCATGCGATGGGATGCGCCATGCATCCACAGATCCGAAAAGTACCTTTCGATAGCTACCACTGGGCCCCCGAATGCTCCATTTTTTTTAGCTTGTACTGATAGATAAGAAAGCCAAGCATGTCATGTAAGAATCCCCAATTCATATTTATGAATTCCTAAGTGAAACGAGAAAGCACCTTGAATGAGGCGTGTCTACTTCTTCGACGCGTTCTTACTTCGCAAGAGGGCGCCGAAGAGGGGCATCTGTAGACACCCCCATTTTGCCTTCTCGGAGTATACAAACTTGTTCGGTCAATCTTTGACCCTTTAAACCCTGATTGAGCAAGTCAGTCGGTCGCTCACTATGTCGGTGACCGACTCAAAGTGATTAAGTGCCGGAATCCTGGCACGCAATTCAGTTAAACGCCTGTAAACATGCACGTAATTGGAGGAAAATCTAAAAAAGATTTTTTTCTTAATTCGCCCAGGAGGTTGGACGAAAAAAGGCTAGAATTTTTTAGAGAGGACGAGTTTCAAAACCAGAGCACCCCGAGAATCAACCCATAGAGCATCTTAATCATGGTTTCGAGATTCAAGCTTCTTATTTTTGAGATTTCTCTCCGCAGCCCCAACCCCTAGGTAAGGATTTAGTCTTTCAATTCGTAATCGTAGCTTCTAATTTCTAGATCTAGGAACTCAATTAATTTTTTTATTTTTAGTCTTAGACTGTAGCCTCCTTTTCGAACCGAAATTCTATATATCTGGTTCTAGTTCTTTGTTTCTAGAACTAGTCATTAATTCATCGGTCCGATATACCAATCCTAGACTTTAATTCAAATCCAAAATCTCGATCTACAGTCCTATCATTATTTTCTGGTTATAATCCTTTGATTCAAAACTAGTCTCTAATCATACAGCCTGATTTCTCGATTTCAGACCCGAATTCAGTCTTAAAATGTTTGTCATAATCTTAGTTTCTTATTTTAATACTTTAAAAAATTCTAAATATTAATCCTAGTCTTATAATTCTAGTTTATCAGTCAATTCACAATTATTTTTTTGAAATCAACTCTCAAAAGCCCAAAAATATTACTTTATCATTCAAAATTCAAATTTTCCTCTTTAATCTTAGCCACCCAATTTGCCCAAGGGAGCTTACGGAGGGTACTCGGGAATGAGGCTAATCCTCCTTAGCATAGCGGGCCCCCTTTTTTAGAGTCTTCTTTTAGAATTAATAAATTGCCTTAATTAGTTTATATCTAGACATAATTAATTATTTGCATTAGTTAGGCCTTGATACGATTATTAGAATGTTAAATCAAAATTTCCTCTTCATAAGTTTATTTGATTAATTATGCTAAATCCGAACTCTAGGAAATTTAGTTTATTCATGATTAGTTATATTTTGCCATCATTAATTTGTCAATAATTAGGGTCCTAGAGAAATCAGTCTTTTTACTTTGTTGATATTTGAATAAGTGAAATTTAGAAAAATTAAATTTGTTACTTTAATTAGGCATGTAGAAAAAAATCAGTCTTTTTATTTTAATTAGAATTATATAGTAGAACTGTCATGAGTATTTTAGTCAAAATTATAGTAGAATTACTGCAATTGCTTTAATTTAGAATCTCAGTATAACTAGTTTGCTTAATTTTAGTTGGAATATTGTTGGAATTGGTATATATGCACTCCTAGCTGATCCAACACTGTGTACCATATGTAACATAGCTGTTTTTAGTGTTTTAAAGTTCTGTCTATACAGTGTAGTATAATCTGATTTTTGTATGAATCCTGCTTTACAATGTGTAGTGCTTTTAATTTTCAAAATTTTGTGTCATCAATTCTGATTCATACTTAGATCACTTTATAAAATTTTGTGTTTAGAATTTTAATTGTTTAGTTTAGTTTATGTTTTTATATACATGCTATTTTTACTGTCACTTCTACAACATATAGTTGTTGTTTTTAGGAGTTCGTGTAGCTATTTTATTTTCTTAGTAGTCATGTTCTGTCTCTTCTCTTTTTCTTCCTCATAGTTTACTTTTCTGCTTTGTTTTAGTTTATTTTTCTCTTTACTTTCTGCTGTAGTTTAGTGTATGTCTGTCATACACCCTGCTGCCCCTATACATGTTGCATGAAATAGTGAGAACACTGTTTAACTTAGGTTTGGGAGTGTGGCAGGGTAGGTCTGCCATTAGAATAATTATTTTTAGTACAGTAGTGTGAGGAAAACTGAGATGAAAAGAGTTAATTCTCACCTAACTTGTTAGAATGAGGAAATTTGTGAAAATTTTAAAATTTTGCAGACTTTTAAAATTGAAAATCTTTGAAAAATTAGCACCACCATGAAGCTAACATCAGCAAAAAAAATTTCAGTTAGTACTTAGTGAACCTAAGAGGAGAGAAAAAGGTGGAAGTACACTCCATGGGTTAATTTGAGGACCATACCTAGTGAGATTTGGGTCTATCCAATTTCTTTTGAAGAGTTTTTTTGGCATTTTTTTTCTGCTATTGATTGATTCAATTACTTTTCAATAGAAGTTAGGCACCTCCAAATCAAAACTGATTGACAGTACTCATGACACTAAGGAAATGACCCAAGGCCTTCATTTGGATAGTTTGAGCTTAAAATTTCCTACCTATTCAACTACCCTTTGCTTACACTCTTTGAACTTTGAAAATCCTATTTTTCTTCAACAAACACCGGAGTACTTGCACCTTAACCTCATAACCTGATTCAACCTGTCCCTCAATATGAGAATTTATAAGATAAAGGAGAAGTTTAAGATAGGTTAGCTGGGTCCAACATTTGGTGGAAGTGGAAGAGAAGCAGTCTTAAATTAGCAATGTAGCAATAGTTATGTGTGGCAAATCAGCACCAAAATATAAAAAATATATATAAAAGAAAAAAAATAAAAAAAGAAGTCAAGACAAGTACTTCATCTAAAAATTGAAAAGAAGAGAAGAAGCTGGCCACTTTGAATCTGAAAAATGTCAAGGAAGATGAAGTAGTGCTGAAATGAAGGTGGTGAAGTCATGAATCACCTCCTACCTTGTTGATTTCTCAATTTTGATCCATTCTATCCTTTTATACTTTATATCCCTCACTCATAAGCCACATTACAATCCATCAAAAAAATTTTGTTGATCCTAAGTGAAATGAGCTATCATGTGGAGATGAGGGAGTGTCCAATCTATAGTGAAAAGTCATGAGGATGTTAGAAATTAGAAGCTTTGCCTATGCTCATGCTTGCAGACTCATTTGGGGTCTGTAACTGCTCTTGAGCTGTTGTGAATGTGAACACCCTTGAATTTTTATTGATGAGAGATAGCCCTGGTGAGGATTGGGTCTGAAAATTTAATTCATTGGGGTTGTACATATACCTAATTTTTGAATCAAAGGTGAGCTTTGTACTAACTCCTGCACATTATATGCCTGATGAGAATCAAATGGTAGTGATGGAAACATTGCTGATTTTTTGTTTTTAATCACTGCATTACTGCTGTAACTTTCTTTGGATTTTAAAGAATGGGTGTGGAATGAAACTTTATTGATTTAGATCTGTTTTGACATTGACTGCACTATGCTTAGCGGTTTTATTGGTGAAGTTTGTAGGTATCTTCACTAAAAACCCTCAGGAGACTTCACTCCTCCACTTGGGTTCACCTAGGGGTTTAAAAGGCTTGGTGCATATGCTAAATGCATCCGTGCTCCCTACGAAAGTGGCATTTTCTGTTATTTTTAATTTTGCCTTTGCTTGAGGACTAGCAAAGATTAGGTTTGAGGGTGTCATGAGTACTAAAAAATACCAATTTTCACCCCTCAACCTAGCCCTTGATAGACCTTTGAGCATATTAATAATGTGTTTTGAGTTGTATTTTTGTAGAAAATAGGAAATAAGAACTTAATGTTGCAATATATCTTTTTAAGCCAATAAGAATGAATTTCATGCTAAGCTGTGGAGCTAAGTGAAGATCAGAGGATGCACCATGGTGGATCACACCATGTGTGCCATATTGCAGGACTAAGCAGGCCTCAAAAGTTCCACAGAAGAGAGGAAGGTGGACCCAAACTAAGAACATGGTTGCAGCAGGCATTGCACAATAGCAGAGTACCAGAAATGAACCCTTGCACAGTTATCGCGAGGTTCAATTTATTCAGAGAATGCCTCACGCAGTTGTCATGAGGTTCACAAGCCTGGAACACTTAAATCACGCGCACATACCTCACTCGGATCAAGGGTGGAAGGGCTTCAAAAGTAGACCTCGCGCAGTCTTCGCGCGATTCAGAATTATCATATTCTTAGGCGCTCGCGTAGTTCTCACGTAGACAGCACCGCGGGAAAGCGCGTCACGAGACTCTCGCGCAGTGACCTTGCAAGCTTTAAAGTAAAATCTAGCCTCGCGAGCAGTAAAGAGCTGCACATAGCGTTGAACCTCGCGAGCCTCTTCAGCACACACTTTAGCCTCACGGCAGCTTAGTAAGAACCCAGCGAGCTGCATCACCTGAAGCTGCAGCCACACGAGGTGCACCATTCACAGCAGAGTAGAGCCTCGTGAGCTCCCTCATAGCAAACCCATTCTCGCGAGTCTACTTCTACACTCAAGTTTGTTGCGCGAAGCTCGAGATTCTAACTTCTCACCCACCTGTTGCTAATTCTCAGGGACTATTTGGACATTTCACATTTCTAGGGCACACTTCCCGAGGTGCCCATCTATTCCATGCATCCCAAGGTAGCTAAGGGTCGTAGATTGGCCACTTAATCAACTCCACATCCTCACCCTTCCTTCTAGGGCACACCAAAGTTCAAGGATTGCTTATAAATAGAACATCCTCCTGTTTTATAAAGTGAGCCCGGATTAGCCTGGTTCACTTAGGGTTTTAAATCCAGGGTTAACCTGTGATCACCTAGGATTAGGGTTTCAATTAAGGAATAGCTTGAGATCTAAGCTAGGGTTTCCTATGCTCATTTAGGGTTTAGTTTCCTTTTCTCTTTTCCATTTTCTTCTTGCCTTAACACTGCAGTAATGCTAGGCTAGGTTCTATGTAATAGTTAGTTTTATTTTATGTTTTGCAATCGATTTTGTATGAAATAGAGTGAACTGAATTGGGGTTTGCACAGGCTAATGCCTTGAGGGCAGAACATTGTATGTTTTAGTTCAATCAATGCAATATCTATTTTAATGTTTATTCAATCTGTTATTGTCCTATTTTCCCACAATTTTGTTCAGGCTATAGCATGCATTTAGGATTTGAGCTTATTGATAGACCCATGGGAGCTTGAGCTTGTAGCCCCTGGGACCATGGTGGTAGCAGCAGTTTACATGTTCTATCTCATCATTTGTGGGTAAGGGAGCCTCTGTGGATAGCCTGTGACCATTTGAGTGGACAGACTATAGCCCTAGGATAATCTTGGTCATAGATCTGAGATGGATTCTTTTTCTCTGCACTTGAGCATGTAGCCTAGTGAGAGATTGTGTAAAGCCAAACCTACTCTATTTTGCATCACCATTATCAGTGTCTAGATCTGGGTTGTTGTAGAGATTGCAGACTTGGGGGCTGAGTCATTGTAGGCCTTTTGTTGTAATGATCAATTGTGTTTAAGTTCCTATTCAATCTGTTGCTTTTCCTATGTGTTAGCTCATTGTGCTGATGGCCTTTGACAAACACAGGATTTTATGGGTTGGAACTCCTATGAATGTCTGCCAGATCTGTATGTAGATCTGGGGAGCTTGTAGCCTGGCAAACATAGTGTCTGCAATGGTATTCATGGCCTGATTTAATTCCTTGGATTGGGTTAGATCAGCCTACCCCTTCTGATTAGGGTAGCTTTTCTAGCTTGATCAATGAGATTTGATAGACTCTATTGGATAGACTGTGGCCATTTGAGTGGATAGACTATCGCCTTAAGAGCACCCCAATTTGCATGAGTTAAGTTTGATTCTTCTACCTTGCTGAAGTTATTGATAGCACTTCAGTAAGGATTGCTACAGATTAGTGACTAACACTGAGTTGCATAACTGATTTTTCCTTAGCTGTTTACTTCTCCATATTTTTTCTTTATTTTATCACACACATCATCACCCTTCTTTATCCCTTTCTTTAGCTATAGTTTATTCCTATTTTTCTTAGCCTTAGTATAGCTCAGTGACACCTAAACACCCTTCCTTTAGGACTGCCAAATCTGTATCTAGATCTAAAGATTACTGTATGCCCTTGTGGTTCAGATCAATACTCCCTGTGGGACAAACTCTTACTTATCAAAACTTGCTACAATAGCCCTGTATCTTGCAGGCTTAGGATTATTTTAGTTGTGCTATTTCTATCTTTTATTTTACTTTGATTTTTAATTTGTTCTCACCACATAATAAAATCTGCACACTGGAAAAAATCGACAATAAGGAGACGACAAAGGAGTGGATGTGGTGATGGTGGAAAGGATGACTGAGCTGCTAGGAGGTATGGGGACTGCAATGGAGGGTATGGAGGGTGATGGAATGGGAATGCTAACAAAATCAAAGCTGATAATAGGCACAAGCACAATAGTGGAGGGAATGACTGTGGGTGCAAAGGTCAAAGGTGGAGGCTGTGAGCTAGGACCAACAGAAGCTTAGAGATAACTGATGTAAAGGTCCCA
This sequence comes from Chloranthus sessilifolius, assembly GCA_021018995.1. Lineage (NCBI taxonomy): Eukaryota > Viridiplantae > Streptophyta > Magnoliopsida > Chloranthales > Chloranthaceae > Chloranthus > Chloranthus sessilifolius. The sequence continues at coordinate 82,139,218 of CM037586.1, read as the reverse complement.
GTCTGAGCTGGCTAATGGGGCTATAGGGATCACAGGTGCAGCTGCTAAGCTGGTCACCTGAGGGGCTTCTTTGTGAGGACTCTCAACTGATTTCTTCTTGCTTTTTCCAATCAAGGTCCTACTAGCAGACCAGACTCTCTTTCCAGACACTTTAGGGCTCAATTTCTCCATAGGCTCATCCTTTTGAAACATAAATTTCCCTTTTGTTAGCAAAGCAGTGATGAGTCTGTTGTAGGGTAGTCCTGACAAAGCCTGTACTCTTTTAATCTTTTCATTTTCATCTACCATTGCCTCAAATACCATCTGAGAGGCATTCAAGAACTGGCCCTTGGAGGAATAGTACAGGAGGCTAGGGTGTAGATCTCTCCTCATCAATGATTCCCCAGAGCCCACAATGCCTTGAGTCAGTTGTCTGGCCATTGCTCTAAAGGACACACTCTTAGGTGCTCCTAAACTATAAACTGAGTCAAAAACTAATGGGACCCCTAATGCCAACCCTATATCACTGTAGTCCACAACTAGCTCCCAAGTATCAATCAAAATCACAAGGGAAGGCTCAGTTGACCCTGGCTTCATCTTCTTCCTGATGTTCTGATACCACAATTTGACCAATCTAGGGTAGGATTTTTCTTGCAATGGGGTCAACAAAGGTGTCAGACCTGCCTTCACCAAATAGTCCAAGATGTCCTTACACTCCTCTACCTTAGAAAAATAAGGTATGTCAAAAATTATCTTTGGGATCAGACCTAAGGCATCTACAAACTCATTGGGAGTAGTCAGGTTCCCAAGTATTTCAAGTGCATCCTCTGGGTTAGGCTCAGGCACAGGGATTTCAGGCACAGGGATGTCCTCAACAACTTCTTCACTGATTTTTCCTTTCTTGACTTTCTTGGCTTTCTTAGCCTTCTCAGGTTTTTCCATGATAAGCTTTCTCTTTTCAAGTGGGGTCTCTTTGAGCTGTGTGGCTAGCCTACTAGATTTTCTGGTGGACTTTTGGGCAGATTTGGAAGGGGCTTTCAGCATATCAGCTAAGGTATCCTCACGGTTAGCCATTGGACAAGCAAATCACACAATTAACTCTCACCAATTCATAGTAATCTCCTTTTACCCACCCAAATTACTCCACAAACTAAAAATGGAAGTATAAAGCTTGGAAATCACATAGAGGAGGTTGAAGAACTTACCCACGGAAAACCTAGGGTTTATCAGATCCAGCAGTACACGGAACCAAACCAGCTCAAACTGGGTGCAAAATGTAGCCCTTATGAAATTGAAGCACTTGGAGCAACGACAAGGTGAGTGGAGTTGGAACTAGTTTGGTGGAGGAGAAAGAAGGAAGTTGGAAATAGAGCATAAGGGGAACACAACTCTGAGAACAAGCTATCGAATGGATGGAATGAGTTGTTGATAGGTTTAAAATAACTAAAATCCTATTTCGACAGGATTGGGGAGAGATGTCAATAGGTTACATCAACCTGCGGAAGAGTTAAAAACCTTTTGGAATTGTAAACTTCTCAGGCTAAAGGTGTCGAGAGGTTGGCTGAACCTCTCGAAAGGTACAATGTTTAGAAAAAATCAAATCGATGGGCTCAGTCATCCTAACGGAAGGTTCAAAATTCCTAGCACTTAACCTCTTGACAGGTATCAGAACCTGTCAAGAACACAACCCACACCTTCAGTACCTCTCAAGTTTCTCTCTCAAGATCTCGATAAGTTCAAAGATCCTATCGAAAATCATTTGGACACCTTCAGAACCTGTCGAGAATCAACTCAAACCTCATGACAAGTCCCAGTACTTGTGAAAATGCACACTGGGAACCTTTAGAACCTGTCGAATTGTTCTCTACACCTCTCGACAGGTTGTTTTACAGTTCAAAAACATTTTTCATCAGTTCCCAGTCCATTCTCCACACAGATTTGTCAATTCTATTATGTTCCCATTGGTTTTCTCAGGCCTTGAGGGCTTTCCTAACTAAATCAAGGTTGACTTAGTAACTTATATGAAACCCTTAAACAAAAATGGAAATCTATGTACAATATCAAACAAAGTTCAAAACAGAAACAACAACAAAACTGATAAAAACAACAATGATACATAGTATATATTATTGAGAATCAGTCACACATGGCAGGTTCTTGAAGGTGAATGGTCACCACAGGCTCTACTATATTTTTAACAATGAGCTTGAGCCTTTGACCATTAACTTTCATGATCTTACCATTGTTGGGGAATTTCAGTGTGCTGATTATTATGTAATGATAAAAGCAAAATAAAATCAAAGTAAAATAGAGGATGGATTCAGCACATCTAAAATATACTAGACCTGCAAGATAAAGGGTCCTTTGTAGCAAGTTTTAATAAGTAAGAGTTTGTCCCACAGGGAGTAGTGATCTAAACCTAGAAGGTGTATAGTAGACCTCCAGATCTGGCTACAGATCTGGTAATTCTAAGGAGAAAGAGAGCTTTTCAGGTGTCACTAGATCTAATTCTACAAAACTGAAATAAAAGTAAACTAAGAGATGGAGGAAGATGGATGGTAAAATAAAATCTAAAATGGGGAGATATAGGCAACTAGGGCCTGGTTTTCATTGCAAAACAGATCAAGATCTGAGGATATGCAGCCATCCTTCATTTGGCTACAAGCACAAGTGCAAGGTATAAGAATCTGATTTAGACCGATGGTTTGGATTGATCTTAAGGCTATGATTTGTCCACTTAAATGGTCACAGATCATCCAATAGATTTCCTCCATTACGATGGCTTCAATCAGAACAAGATAATCACTATAGACGCCGTGGATGCAAGGCCACAGGCACAGGCACCCACAGGCATATCAAACCTAGGAAAATCAGATGGTCATCAAGAGATCTACCAATTAAGTTGGTGGGCTAGTCCCATCTACACAAATCCGATCGAGAATCTAATGGGACCACAAGATCTTTAGATTTAATTAAGCTTTAAAATCAATAATTTATTACTTTAATCAAAAATAACTTACAATAACATTATTCCCAGATCTGTAGTCTGTGCATCGATCCACATTTCTTCATGCCAAAATTACAATTACAAAACAGATCTGAGCTGCTACCTAGATCTAATCCAACAGGCTGGATTAGAGAGAGAAGGGCGAAAAAAAGAAAAATAAAACCTAAAACTAAACCTAAATGAGCTAAGGAGAACTCAAGCTATTCCTTTGTTCCTACTTTCCTTGCTGAAGAAAAATAGCAGAAAGGAGTTCTATTTATACATTTGCAGTGATCCGTGTGCTTTGGATTGCAGCCAATCAGAAGAGAGGATTTCAGTTTAAGCTTAAACCTTGTTTAAGAGTTTCAACCAATCAGAGAAGAGATAGGGATCTGGTTTTGTTTGTGCCTAGCTAACGCTAATTTGTTCCCCGCCAAAAATTAGTTCACACCCATGTGCAGAATTTCCTGTGCATTGGAGTTCCCAGATTTGTCCCTGTCGTCCATTGATTTTTTGCTGCTGCAACCTCAAGCTGTTGACAGGATTGTGGCTTCAGCAGATGCATTCGATAGGTTAAAGGTAGTGGTCGATAGGTTGCTAAAGTGAACCATTCGATAGGTTCAAATTACTACATTTCGATAGGATGAAGCTTGCAGTTAGAGGAACCCTTCGACAGGTTGCTGGATTGAACCATTAGATAGGTTGAAAGCTGATGCATTGAGGACTGCTCAATAGGTACAAAACAAAAGCATTCTTTAAGCATTAGATAGGTTGAATTGCAACCATTCGATAGGTTAAGCTCCAGCTTCATGAACCAATCGACAGGTTGATAGCTGATGCATTCGATAGGTTGGGAGACTTGTATTCGATAGGATGCATGGCAGTTCTTTGGAGGATTCGATAGGTACAAAACATTGTTTGACAGGTTCAACATCCATTTGACAGGTTGATGCAGGAAAGGCTCGATAGGATGTAACAGATTCATTCGATAGGTTCAATTTTCAGCAACAGTTCTATTCGATAGGTTCAATCCATGAAGGTTTGGAGGAGTTCGACAGGTTGGATTCCAATTATAAGTGCAGCTCGATAGGTCCTCCTTCAATCTTGAACAAGTCGCTAGATTCATGGATTGAATCATTCGATAGGTTCTATTGATGCATTGAGGGATTGCTCGATAGGATCTTCATGACCTATCGATATGTTCTATTTCCAGTAGCATCAGCGGGCTGCTTTGCAAGAGCACTTCAGCTTTACTTCTCTTGAACCATTTGATAGGTTCTACTACTGCTGCAAAATGTATCAACAAGTCGATAGGATGGGCCTTTGTTGCTGCTACCAATACAGCACTTCTTGATAGGATCTCTTTAAGATCATGGGCTTCATCTGTGTCAGCCCTAATGAATGGCTCTATTTCTGATCTTTGTGGCACTTATTAACTGGGTTTCTGCACTATGCTACAATTTCTTCCTTAAACTGCAAAATAAGCTAAAAGTGATTATAAACAGCTCTAAGGCTTAACAAAAGCCAGGTTTAAAGGTGTAAAAAGTGGCAAAAATCAGTGCTTAACAACCATCTTTTGGATCCTTGATTTCAATAGCTCCAGATGGGGATACATGCACTACCATGTAAGGTCCCTCCCATCTAGATCTCAACTTGCCTAGGAAAAATTTCAATTTAGAATTGAACAGCCATACCTTATTGCCAACAGTAAACTCCTTTCGCAGCAGATGATTGTCATAAAAAACTTTGGCTTTTTCTTTGTAGATCCTTGCATTGGAGTAAGCTACTAATCTCAGCTCTTTTAGCTTTGACAGCTGTAGCCTCCTGTGCATACCAGCAGAAGTTAGATCAACATTCAATGATTTAATAGCCCAAGAGGCTTTGTATTCTAACTCTACTGGTAAGTTTCATGCCTTTCCATACACCAGCCTAAAGGGAGACATCCCTATTGGGGTCTTATAGGCAGTTCTATAAGCCCAAAGAGCATCAGTTAACTTCAGGTACTAGTCCTTCCTATCTCATCTCACAATTTTCTCTAAAATGTGTTTGATTTCTCTATTAGAAATTTCCACCTGCCCATTGGTCTGTGGGTGGTATGGGGTGGCAACTTTGCATGTCAGAGTTTTTTCTAAGTAAGTTCTCAAACTGTCTATTGCAAAAATGGCTTCCCCCATCACTAATGATAGCTCTGGGGGTGCCAAACCTAGAAAAAATTTTGTCCTTCAAGAAATTGAGGACAACTTTGTGATCATTGGTTCTTGTGGTTATGGACTCAACGCATTTGGACACATAGTCCACAGCCACAAGAATGAAATTATATCCATAGGAAGGATGTGTGCAACCGTGGGAATCGGGACGATCCCCGTCGCGACGATGCGCTCTCTAACGATAAAAAATATAGAGTCGCCATCCGGAGCTTTCGGTGTCCTGGGATACCTAGTTCATTTTTATGAGCACCTAAGTGCTAAAAATATGACTCTGAATCCGGTCCACACCAAAGGCTCTTGGGTAGGGGCTTCGGTTATCGATGGGGAAGGTGTTAGGCACCCGATCAACCCGCTTAATGCGATCTCTACTATTGGCCAATAATAAAATGAAGTAAAAGCAAGGAATATAGCTTCCTCTTGCCCAAAAGGGCTTAGAATCCTATTTGTGCCCCTCCATTCCTACCGAAAAATCGGCGGCATAACGGCACCAATGAGAGGATGGAGGGAGCTAGAAAGAGATAGGAGAAGAAAGGGGAGAGCTGGAGCCCTCAAACCCTTGTAGCACCGTAGAGGAGCCTTGCATGGCTTGCTTTGATGAGCTCTTGAAGGCTTTGTATGGTGGAAAATGGGGTTCTAACTCCTAATACTTAAAGCTAAGAGGTAGGGGATGGAGGCTAGGGGATCACATACACCTAGGCTAAGGGTTTTGGATGCAAGAACAAGCTTGAAATGAGGTTGGGAGGTTCTGGAATTTGGGTGAAAATAGTGCACAAAAGGGAGGAAGAACTTCTCACTTTGAGCTCTTTCTCTCTTAAGCAAATTTCTCAACCTCTAAACCAAGGGGTGGGGGGCTCTATTTATAGGAAAGGAGTGGATTAGGAGGCTACTTAGATGCTAATTGGAGTTAGCAATTAGGTAATCTCAAATATAAGGTTTCCTAGGATTTTGAGAGCTTGAAAAGGTGTGAAGGTGGTTCGAATGGTGGATGATGGGGTGAGGCTTTAGGCCAATTGGAGGGTTGCAAATAGGTAAGGAATGGGTGCAACAGCACTATCAAAATACACCCCAAAGATTGAGGTGGTCAACAAGTCAAACCCTAAACACAAATTTCAGGGCAAAAACCCATTGTTACTGTTCATATGCCTAGCGCAACTAATAGTTGCGCTAGACAAATGTACAGTAAAACAGTGAGGAATAGTACTGGAAGTTAGCTCGCGGGGTGGGGGCCACCTTTTAACCTTGGCGCAACTATTAGTTGCGCCAGGCTTAAAATTAGGGAGGATTGGCCTGGCGCAACTAATAGTTGCACCAGGCAAAATTTATGCCTGGCATAACTATTAGTTGTGCCAAGCCATTTCTGGGGAGAAATAGCCTGGCGCGACTAATAGTCGTGCCAAATCCCTAGGGGGGCCACCTTAAAATTACCTTCCTGCCCTCCGGGTTCGGACTGCCATATCTTCTGATATATACCTCCGATTGGGGAGATTCTTAGACTGTTAGAAAGCTGACGACCTCTACTCTTTAATGGTATAAGAGTTGGTTGTTGTAGAGGGTCGTAGCTAGTTCTAGTGCACCCCTCCTCCTTATTACCTGGGAAGGTTAGTTTAGGGTTTAAAAAGGGTTCTACGGGTCAGGGTTGGTTTCTAAAGGTTCGGGGTAGGTTCCTGGGGGATCTAGGGGTTTAGAGTGATTCCTAAGGGTTCCATACACGCCATCAAAAGCTTAAAAATGTGCCTCTCTCGAAATGTGTTTCGATCAGGCCTTGGGCCAAATTTGGGTGTCTACAGATGCCCCTCTTTGATATCCGATCACTAATGATCGAATGCCAAAGAAAAGAGACATCCGAAGAGGCCCAAGGTATTACCGACGGGTTCATTGTATTCAGAATAAACTTCAAACATCAGGTGAGTAACACGGTGAGCAAACAAAAGCCCTGGAGTGCCAAGCTAATCATTTATTTCTCAAGGTAATCGGTTCCCAAGCGGTTAACGACATTACTGGGCATAACTGAGGTGGAATGAGTTATGAAAGCCCAATAGCTGGGAAAAACGTTCACCTCTTGAGTTGTAAAAGCCCGTTAGTCGGGAAAAAATGTCCGCTTCTCGAGATGATTTAAAGGTGATTGATGTTCGAGACTCATTCTTAATGCAACAACTTCATAAGTAAGAGGAGTGATCGACCCACATTCAAAGATAGGCGTGAAGTAAACATATGCAAGGCTCCACAGTTTGCGTCCAATCCTACGAGGCATTTGACGACCTCATTGAGTTATTCGTGGGTGCCTCTGCGGAAAGCAGGGTTCGAGATCATTGGGCGAACCCATCGATCCCAAAGTTTATTTAGCATGACCACCTGAGCGAAGTGAATAGATGTCACAATGCTTTTTAGGAGTGCGTGCCATTTTTCAAAATGCGCCTCAGATCCACATGACCAAGAGCATCCAGCTTCAAATACCACTAAACAGATCCAACAAGTTACCGGGTGCTAACCCAAAAGGGACATCCAATCCTGGTTTCTGCCAACAATGATCATAAACATCAATTAACTATGCATAAACATGCACCCATTAGGGGCAATAAGTAACAACAAACGTAATGGAAGCCCTGACCCGGACCCGCCCGGGTACAATTTATAGGGACAAACGATCATACGGATACCCAGACGCATGGCGTACACTTTATAGGGATACCGCTACCCATACAGGTTTTAAGCCTGCGGAAAATAAAAGGGAAATGAACCCTTCTGAATGCATGGTTGCACATAGTTTGATTGACACATAATCTCATTCTCGATAGGTTGGTTTCAACCAACGATTGACCTTTTTTAACGGAGAATCTGAAGCTTAAGGCACCTAAGTTCATATGAGTCCAAGCGCTTGTCGCAAGGATTCAACAGTGGAGTTGACCTGATTGAAACATTGACTGTTTAACCGAGACCGACACCGTTGCTCCTGCCCTAAGGCAGGATCTAGAGATCTGAGGCGAACCTCCGACTCAGAACTTTGATGTGGCACAGCTGTATTGCTAATAAAATATTGGCGTTTTACCGCTTTATGCTTGTGCGCTGTGCAGGAGTTTAAATCTATTTTTTATTTTTCTATTATTTTATGCGATTTTTTTGAATTTTTCAACTGTTATTTTATGGGATTTTAAAAAAAAAATTGAAGCTGTTATCTTATGTGAATTTTTTTGGAATTTTGGAGTTATTATTTTATGTGAATTTTTTGGAATTTTGGAGTGAATTTTTTTGGAATTTTGGAGTTATTATTTTATGTGAATTTTTTGGAATTTTGGAGTGAATTTTTTTGGAATTTTGGAGTTATTATTTTATGTGGATTTTTTGGAATTTTGGAGTGAATATTTATGTGGATTTGTCTCGTGAATATTTTCGGCTTCTCTGTGGGGATTATTATTAATTTTTTTTTTTTGGATTTTCCTTGTGTGTAGGACCGTGGTGCTTGTTGACCTCGGCCCGTCCTTATTTTAGCACTGCTTCCTTGGCAAATTGGAGGATGACCGAAAAGCCGCCTTGGGAGCGCGTGCATCTGTTGGGAGTGACCGAACAAACAAACAAAAGGAAGTGGGAGACCGGTCTTCCCATCTGGCCCATACCTGGCCTAGGACCCGGCCAGAGTGCCTAGCGCAACTATTAGTTGCGCCAAGCTAATGGGAGGCAAACATTTGCCTGGTGCAACTATTAGTTGCGCTAGGTTTTGCTGGGTATTTAAAACAGCCCGAACTCGGGCAGTGGGGTCTCATTTCGAATTCTTCCCCCTCTCTTCCTCTTTGAAATTGAAAACCGCTCCCCCTCCCCTTAGGGTTCCTTTACATTGCCTCTAGCGTACCTATTGCCGTTGTTTTGCTTGCGGATCGATCGCGGGCCTACGCTAGGCAAAAAAAACCCTTTTTCTTCATAAGGTAATCTTTTAAACTCTTTTTTTCTTGATTTTTCTTGCTTTTTATTATGCAAATATGATCATGATCTTGCATTTCTAGATGGTAAATGGGTTATTTTTCTTGTGAGCATATCTATTTATGATGTGGTGAAGATATTCCATGAATGGTGTCTTATTTTTGTTGTTTTATGTTTTTTATTTAATGCATAATATATATGTTTTTTGTTTTTTTTTTTTGTTTTGTTGTTTTTCATGCATAGAAAGGACTCTATTTTTTTTTTTCTCTTTTTTCTTTTTTGGAAAACTAACGAAAGCGGATTTTTTTTGGGGGGATCTCAACTAACTAACAAAATGGTTCGGTTTTTATTTGTTTTTGTTGAAGATTTATTAAGGAGTGGGGTTTTATTTTTGTTTTTCTTAACATTTAAAAAGGATTTTGCTTTTCTTTTTGTTGTTTTTTTTTAAGACTAACTAAGGTATTGATCTATGTAATATTTTTTTGTTTTAGTTTTTTTGTAAAAGAGGGATTTTTTTTGGTTTTATGGGCACAAAAGGAGGATTTTTTGGTGTTTGTTTTTTTTGTGTTTTTTTTTTTTATAGTATGCAAGAAGGATTCTCTTTCTTTTTCTTTTTTTTTTTTTTTTTTTTTAACATGAAAGAAAGAGATTTTTTGCTTCTTGTTTTTAGAGGCATAAATTTATGATTTTAGGAACATAAAATGAAGGACCTTTTTTTGGTTTTTCTAAACAGAAAGAAAGAGATTTTTTATTTTTATGATTTTAAGAACATAAAATGAAGGACTTTTTTTTGGTTTTTCTAAACATAAGGAAAGATTTTTTTTGTTTTTAGACATAAAGGGAGGATTTCTTTTTCTAAGTGTAAAAGAAGGGCCTTTTCCCTTTTTTCTTTTTAGAGTGATAAATGAATGATTTTATTTGCTTCTAACTTGCTTTATTTTCAAAGATAGGAAGGAAAAATTTTATTTATTATCCTTTTCTGAAGAAAAGAGATTTTTTTGTTTGCATTTTCAGCCTAAAAAGAGATTTTTTTTTGTTGTTGGTTTTTTTTTTTGCATGTGTGTCTCATCAATTTTTTTTTTTTTAAATATGTGAAAAGAAAGGGGAAAGGTGAGCATACTAACCTCCCTTTTCGCAGCATAGGATATCATGGCTCTTTATCATTGATCTGATCTGGCGTGATTACTTTGTTGCCCCAGCATGTCGGGCGGTGATGAGCACGTTCCCGAGGAGGGGCCCGAGATAGTGTACGGTCTGTGAGAAGAGCAGTTCCTCTAGGTGGAGCGGAGAGCGGGCCCATGGCTCGAGATGCAGGGTGAGGCTACCTGGGTTGGCCTCCTCCATCAGCAGCACACTCATATCTCTAATTTCGGAATAGCGGGCAAGGTAAAAGATAGGTTCAGTTTCTTTCCTTTACGTAAGTTTTTCTTTACCTCTGCTATCTGATGTGTATTTCTTTGGGTGCAGGAGCTGTCCAACATTGTGTTCCGCGGGGGTGGCTCGACTTCCACGAGTTCTACCTTTATGTCCCCCTTGTGCTGAAAGTATTGTTGGAGCAGGTTGCTTCGAGGAGTTCTTGTCCTGCCCTGCCATGAGGGCCGATGCCGCCTATCTGAAGGCCCTTATTGAGCGGTTTCGTCCCGAGACCATGACGTTCCATATGTCGTATGCTGAGCTGACACTGACGCCCGTTGATTGGGCCATGATTACTGTCATTAGGATTGGCGGAGTCCCGATATCTACCTTGGTAGTACCGAGCAGGGAGGACATCATTCAGTTGATCGGGGCCTATCCTCCTCATGGGCAGACCCATGGCACAGAGGTCAAGATGTCCTGGCTGACCTCCCTCTTTTCTGCTGATGAGCTGGTGGACTTGAGCCAGCCAGATCGGGTGCTTTACATCGCGCTAGAGCCGGCGATCGTTCTAGCTCGCATCACCCTCCTACTCCTGCTGGGCAAGACCCTTTTTACAAATGCCAGTGGGGGACGGGTCAGCCTGGCCCTATTGAGTGTGATGGATAATTAGGGCGATGTTCCCAGGCATGACTAGGGAGGGGCGGGATACGCCTGGCTGATGTACAACTTATCTCGGGTCACGATCAGGGACTCGAAGTCTGCCATGGGATTTTGGGCCATTCTGGTGGTCATTCCTAACCCCTTCACTTTTGTTATCGCTATCATCTACTCATCATTTTTCTTTTCTAACTGATCCATTTATATTACTAACCTGCTCTCGTGCCATGCCCCTTTTTCAGGTAGGGGATACCACCACTTTCACCCTGGGTGCCCACTCCTTTTCACGGAGGTGCTCACCTATCCCCTTATCAGCAACTGGCATCAGGCCCGACTGTGACGGGGCCAATACTAGAGCTTGCAGCATGGTGCACGTGGCACGACATGTGGTGCCAGGAGGGCACGCGACATGGGGCCAAGTGGACCCGGCGACGTGGTCGCACTGCGAGGACGTGACACGGTCGCATGAGGGTATGACGCGGAGCGTCATGGTCGCGACACGGACGCGACATAGCCAAGGTGGGCTAGCGATGCATGAGGCATTGCGGTATGTCAAACCAAGGGGTTTGAGGTTCTCCTGCCATTCTGGCTGAATGACTGTTTTACCCTTATATAGGGGAAGGGAGCTAGAGAGCTATTCCCCCGCACATGGGGCCTTGCGTTGCCAGAGGGGGCGCAAGTGTCTCCTAGGCCTGAAAGGGTGGGCCTAGGACGTCGACGCAGCGATGCCGTGTGGAACCCGGGTGAGGTTGATGTATGGCTCCGGACTACACATCGCGGTGCATACGGCTGGGCAACCTCGCGTGAGAACACCAAGGCGCTGCATGGGACTCAGTTGAGCACGACAGCATGTGGGCTAAAGATGAACGTGTGCTAGTAATTCGGAATGCACACGAAGGCAAGCTGCGTGGGACTCAGTTGGGCACGCGAGCGCGAGGCACAAGGTTGTGGGCTTGGTTCGACAGGCAAGCGAGGTACTAGTGCAGTGCACAGGGTGAAGCTTGAGCAGGCCAAGTTAGCGCAGCGGTGCAGATTGGCGCGTCGTAAGGGACACGATGAGCTGAATGGTAGGCCGTGAAACAGAGGTAACCAAGTTGGGAGGAGTTCGATCCTCAGGCGGTGGTATCGATGATGTGCGATGGGTTGTTTCACAGTAGCGCAAGCAGCGGGTTAAAAGCGCGTCGAAGGATGCCATCGTGACAGTTGGTATCAGAAGTAGGCTGACCTAGCAAAGCGTGCGTTAGGTGCTACACGGGTCTGAGGTTGTGAAAGTGCGACCCCGTGACACGACGCCGTGACGTGGGCCTAAAGCACCATGAAATGGGCCTAAGGTCCCAGCTTGATTTGATGGTGCCTTAGCAGGTGATAACTTTTCAACCTTTGTTCACTTTCAGCTTGGACATTTCTTTTGATTGAGGTGTTGCTTACTTGGTCTTTCTTGCCTTTTGATTTTGAGCAGATCCTCCCTGATCTGTACCTGACATCCCCCTTCTAGGACCGAGCAGCTGTGGGTGCTTCCCGCCTATTCAATAACCACCGCGTCATCTTCTTTTATGGAGCATGGGCCAAATGCTACTATTTGGGTAAGACGGTGGTGCATCAGTTCCAGGGCTACTATGCCATACCCGTGGACCCACTAGCCGACGTTTGGAGTCCGGCTGGCAGTATAAAGGAGTTGACAATGGCCTTTTTCAACAATGGGTTCCCCATTCGCGCTCTCCACATGCCTAGGGATTATCACGCTTGGTACGAGTGCCTCCCCTACCGGTTCATCCTGCCGCGTTTTGTCCTTAGCGCTAATTTCCTTGCGTTCGGGGGCCCACTTGGTCAGGTAACTTCTTCTCAGTTTGGATTAGTTTCTCTTTCACTTTTACTCGGCCTGAGTCCTATTTGAATAGATTCTTGTTTGGTTCACAGTTTGCTCCGGGAGATGATTCAGACGATGAAGGTGGGCCGAGTGTTGCTGACATGTCAGGAGGAGATCCCTCGGGTGCTGGTCCTTCTGGTGCGGGTCCCTCGGGCGAGGGTTCGTCAGGTGCTGGTCCGTCGGGTACCTCTCAGGCGATTGTCCCTGGTGTGGGTTCATCCATAGCTTATAGGACCTTTCGGCGTCTTTACAATGGCTTCCTCTCAGATCTCTGTGCCAACGTGGACCGACAGGAACGGCTCTCTGCCGAGGTGGCCCGCGTTCCTCCTCCTGAGGTGGTCCCTGGGGTGAGTTTTCAGATGAGCCGCTTCTCCTTTATTTTGGTTTCCTTCGGTACATGCTTTCAGGGGTGTTCTAACAATTGAATACTGTATCGTAGGACTTCAACTCGGCTATAGAATACGCGGAGTACCATCGTCATCTGGAGGAGCTTCGGGAGGTGGAGACGGTGAGCACTGGCTGCTCGACTCCTCTCTTTTTCTCTTTCTTTTTTTCATTATCATTGGCCCCTTGACTGATCTTGTCCTTGACTGTGCCTTGCAGCGTGCCTGGGCTAAGGAGTCACGTTCCCTGCTCAGTAGGATTTCGCAGGTGTGGTCTAGAGTGGGGGACATGAGGACCTATCAGAGCTCCTCTCGCCATTGCAAGAAGTCCAAGGGAGCGAGCAAGGAATAGGCCATTAGTTTTCTTCAGCATTTTTTGATTTTATTTTGGGATCTATTTTTAAACAATTTGGAGAATGGTTGGTGTGGTACTTTTGGAAACAAATTTGATTTTTTATAATTATTTGGGAAATGGTCTTGCTTTGATTTTATGCTCTGCTTACTTGGCATCAAATCTGTTTCTCTGCAGGATGTGCCTGCTCCATGCCTTTTTAGAAAGTGGCCTTTTGGGTCGCATGCCTCAATGTAGGATCGATCCTCAAGTAGGTCTGAGACGGCTGCAGAGGGGGGCCTTTTGGGTCGCACGCCTCCATGTAGGATCAATCCTGCACATAATAAAATAATTCACAAGTCATTGATGGTCGGAAGTGCCGACATATATAAAACCAACAAAAAGGGTAGAAGTCCCCTCTTTAGTTCGGTCTTGAGATGGCTGGAGGGGGGATTTTAGTCTGGCGCAACTATTAGTTGCGCTAGGCTAAAGTGCTAAGGAAATTTCACTAGCGCAACTAATAGTTGCGCCAGGCCAAATTGGGGGTTCAAATGCACTGGCGCAACTATTAGTTGCGCCAGGCCAAAATAGGATAAGTGACAATGTCGTGCATTAGTTGCGCCACTTTGGCTAAGCGGCTTATATGCCCGAATTGACCTAGAAATTGATTCTTTTTTGTTTGACTTGGCTCCTTTGACTGGCATCTTTAGCTCTTGTTTCTCCAAGGCGGGTCCATCTTCCTACATTGATTCTTAGCTTCCCAAAAGATCCTTGTACGTTCATGGATCCGCCTCCTAACCCTCCCTCACGTGGAGGGTTCGGAGCCAATGTATCCTCTTTGTCGGGCTTGGGGCCCAAGTCCTTGGTGGCTTGGTTTGGGAGTCTGAACAAGTGTGAGCTCGCCGACTTGGGCTATCTCGCCTTCCTTCCTTCTTAGAGATTCCTCTTCGGTGGGAGCTCCTTCATGCCACCGCTTCGTGCTGGGATGTCAACCTCCATGTATTCCGTTTTGGGAAGCGGGAGCTGACCCCAACCCTTGAGGAGCTATCCAATCTGTCTGGCCTGAAGCTTCATAGGGACCTTGCAAGAGTTATGCCTAGGCCTGGGTATTCCAGATCCGTTCACCTTACTCTTGGTTTGAAGAAATCCAAGTATGAGAAAAGCCTCGTCGGGGGGCCCACAAGGTGTTCGCTGAAATTCCTCAAAGAACTTTTCAGTGATGAAAGCCTCCGAAGATTGCCGGTTAGGAGTGTCTTTAACATGAAAGCTCTAGCACTTGGTCTCATCTCTGAAATCCTCTTCTACATCGGGGGAAAGAGCTTCTCATTGGTAATTTGTGATATTTTGATGGAATTGGAGGCGGGCCGGTCCATGATGCATTTGGTGCTTGCCGAGCTGTACCGATGCCTTGATTCTTTTGTCTTGGGCAAAGTGGAGGGCCTTCGGGGATGCCCCTTGTTGCTCCAGGTCTGGCTGGGTGAGCATTTTGCCGTTTTGGGGCCCATGCCTCATTTCTATGTTGCTCAAGGCAAAGTGGCCCACGGTTTTTTGGGTAGATGCCACTTACTCCCCCAGGGTGATACATTGGCTCTAAAACTTTGGTTGGTCAATGCTGAGCTGACATGGAGGCTTCCTTGGTTGGATCGGACATTCCCAGTGATTCGTTCTAGAAACCATGAGGGAATCACCCTCCTAGGACTGGCCGACAGCACCTTCTAGTTCCCATTCCGGGTGTTGCGTTAGTTTGGCTGCCCTCAGCAGGTGCCTTGTGAGGCCAGACCCCATTTATGTGATTTGATCTTTTCTAGGGGATCCTCTAGAGACATAGACCGGATTGCTGCTCTTTGGGAGATGCGACAGTCGACCCTGATGTGTGATTTTGAGCAGGGAGACTCGGTTAGAACTTCTCCTGAGTATGAGGCCTGGCTATTGACTGAGCGGCCTACCGCTGATGGCCTGGATTTATCAGAGATCATTGATACTGGGGGCCCCTGGCCAAAGAAAGAGGCGGTGCTCCGAACCTGTATCGAGCTATTGGTAGATGAGGAGAGGGTCCTGTAAGAACTCTTAGCATGCGAGCGGGTTAGAGCAGACGCAGCGGAGAGCGAGGTTCTCCGTTTGAAGGAATCACTGAGCGTTGCTTTTGGAGCTGCCGACTCTTCTCGGAAGAGGTTCAAGAGCCTGCATGGTCGTTGGCTGACTGAGAGGAAGATCTTTATGCTGAGATTAGCGCTTTGAAGCGTGAGTTGGCCGTTGACTCCTTCCTGCACACAGAACTTTTTGCACAGATCATATACACAGAAAAAAGGGGCGTAGAAAATCCCTTTACAGATACACAACATTTTTGGTATACATATATATATATATATTTATTTATTATTTTTATTTTTATTTTATTTTTGTTTTTTCTATACTTGTAAAAAGGAAAACACGCCAGTCATCACATCGGCTTTTTTTTGAGATGTGGTGCAAGTGATACGAAAGGCAGCTATATACATCTATACCGATCTTTTTTTTTTGTTTATGTATTATCTCCTCTTTCTTCTCTTTTTGTGCCTTAATCATTGGGTGATACTTTGGAAAACCTTGGGTCCACCTTTGAGCGTGGTCGACCCCCCCCTTTTTTTGAGTCGGACCTGGATGGGTCTCCGGATTTCGCCAAGGCCGAAACATTGATCCCTTTAGATTGAGTTAAACCTTTCTCCTTGCCTTGGGTCATACGTTCGACGGTGCGGGTTTCACCAAGACAATTCTGGTCGAGACCGGATTTGAACTAGCATAAGTGGCCCCCCAAAAAACAAAGGGGGGAGGGGTAGTAACCAAGGGGGCTCTTCAATAATTTTTATCAATCCAAACCTTTCCTTTTCAATTTTTTCTTCTTCTTTCTTCTTTCTTTTTTTTTTTTTTTATATCTTCCTTTTTTTACCCGTGGCGCCCTTTTGGGTTTTCACCACATCCATGGGTTTAGCTCTCTTACCCCAAGCCCCCTTTCGGGTTTTCACCTGGTCCGCACAAGCCTGCTGTTTTTACCCGTAATGTCCTTTCGGGTTTTCACTACGTCCATCTTGCTTTGAGCTTGTATTTTTATTTTATTACATTTTTTTACTATTCTCTTCTTTTTTATTATTATTATTATTTATTTATTTTTAGAGCCATGACATAGACGTCGATTCCATCATAGCCGGCTGGATGGGGTTCTGGTGTCGTCTGACCACTCGGCTCATGTTGACTTACCAGATATTATGACTGCTTGCGAACCTACAAAGAGGGCTTCCTTCAGGGTGTAGCTTAGCCATGGGTTAGGTTAGGATTTGAAGGTATGTTGGGCTAAAAGGGTTTCCTTGATACGGCTTCAGTTTTCTCAACATACTTTCTTCCTTGGGGATCTTACTGTACATGCCCCATGATTCTTCTATTATTATTATTTTTGTTCTTTTTGTTTCATTTTAGGCAATCTCTTTTTGAGGTTTTGCTCTTTCAATTTTTTTGGATTTGATAGTAACTTTATACACATGCATATTTTCTCTCTCTTTTTTTTGGTATATGTACACACACACATATATATATATATATATATATATATTTTTGGGGAATGGGTTTATTGAAAGAAAGGCCTAGGCTCAAATGGGGTAGCAAAGGATATCATCATTTTTAGAGATGTTTTTGGGCTATTGTGCTTGGAATGATGGCCTCTTTTGGGTGGTTCTTAAGCAGTCACGTATCTGTTTCATCAATACTTACCTTATCGCGATAGACTAAGAGTATAACCGTCGGACGTCTCCAGCGTTGATGGGCTCTGGAAGATGATCTCAGTCCATGGTGGCGAGGCAGATGGCGTGTCCTGGCAGCACTTCTTAAATGACGTATGGTCCTTCACAGTTCAGCTTAAACTTTCCTCTCGGATCGGCGTGGAGGGATGGGAAGATCTTCCTCAGCACAGTGTCTCCTACCTTTAGATCTCGACTGCGGACACGTTTATTGTAAGCGCGTGCGATTCGCCCTTGGTAAACTTGGGCATGGCATAAGGCTAGGAGTCTTTTCTCATCCAGTAAGTTCAGCTGATCAAAGCAAGATCTCTCTCTCTGCTTCGGGTAAGCCTGATTCCATGAGGATTCGAAGTGAGGGTACTTCAACCTCTACCGGGAGGACGACCTCAGTTCCATACACAAGGGAGAATGGTGTTGCCCCTGTAGCGGTACGGATCGATGTTCGGTAGGCCCACAAAGCAAATGGCAGCATTTTGCTCCAATCTCGATAAGTGGCGACCATTTTCTCAAGGATGCGAATGACTGTCTTGTTCGCGGCTTCCACGACTCCATTAGTTTGAGGCCGATAGGGGGATGAGCGATGGTGCTTGATTTTGTATTGCTCGCAGAAGTCTCGGATGCGCTCATTTGCAAAGTTTGTGCCGTTGTCCGTGATGATATCTTTGGGTACCCCAAATCGACACACAATCTTGTTCTTGAGAAACTTCTCAATGTGACTGGCCGTGATGTTGGCATATGACGCCGCTTCTACCCACTTGGTGAAATATTCAATGGCGATGAGGATGAACCGATGTCCGTTTGATGCTTTTGGATTAATCATTCCGACAACTTCAAGGCCCCAGGTAGCAAATGGCCAAGGAGTGGTCATGCAGTGAAGATCAATGGCAGGAGCGTGTATCAGACTGGAGTGTTCTTGACACTTGTAGCATTTTTTAACATGTTTGCAACAATCTGATTCCATGGTGGTCCAAAAGTATCCCTACCGTAGGATTTTCTTAGCGAGCATGTGACCGCTGACGTGGGCTCCGCATACTCCCTCATGGATTTCTTTCATAATATTGACAGCTTCACTTTCAGTAAGGCACCTGAGTAAGATGTTATTGTATGAGCGCTTGTAGAGGCATTCCCCGTAAATGACGTAACTTGTCGCTAAATGTTGAATGGTCCGTCGTTCCGTCTTGGATGTACCCTCTGGGAAAGTTAGGGTCTCGAGGAAATTCTTGATATTTGAGAACCAAGAGGGCTCATCATCAGGCATTGTAGGTTCCTCAATATGGAGGCAGAAGGCCAGCTCATTCCTCTGCTCAATCACTATCGGCTTCATCTCAACGCCATAGGGGATTTCAATCATTGACGCCAAAGTTGCTAATGCATCGACAAAGTGATTCCTTATCCGGGGGACGTATGAGAAAGTCACATCTTGGAAGCAAGCTATCAGATCCTCGAGGTGTTCATGATAGACAATCAGTTTCTTATCTTTCGTCTTCCAGTCGCCATTCGTCTAGCATATGATTAACTGTGAATCGCCAAATACTCGAAGGTGAGTTACATTCAGATCGAGAGTCGCCTGCAGACCAGCGGCGCAAGCTTCATACTCAGCCATGTTGTTAGTGCAAGGGAAGTTGAGCTTGATAAAGGCCGATACATGGGATCCTTTTGGTGAAATTAGGAAGGCGCCAACTCCTTGGTCCTCGACATTTGCTGCCCCGTCAAAGTGCATTACCCATGATTCTTTTGCTTCTTCTGTATCATCTTTCATCATGAACAGGATATCTTCATCTGGGAACTCGGTCCTCAAAGGCTCATAGTCAGGTAAAGGATTATCAACAAGATGATCAGCAAGTGCCTGCCCCTTGATCGATTTCTGAGTGACGTATGTGATGTCGAATTCAGATAATAAAAGCTGCTAGCGTGCGATTCGTCCAATGAGAGCTGACTTTTCAAATAGGTACTTCAATGGGTCCATTCGGGCTAAAAGCAGAACGACTTGAGATAACAAGTAATGGCGGAGCCTTTGAGTAGCCCATACAAGAGCCAGGCATGCTTTCTCCAAATGAGAGTAGTGCGTCTCGTAATCAGTAAACTTCTTGCTCAGATAGTAAATGGCCTGCTCTATTCTTCCTGTTTCATCGTGCTGCCCCAAGACACATCCCATCGAAACTTCTGTCATGGAGAGATATATCAAGAGTGGTCTCCCTAGCTCAGGTGGTACCAAAATAGGTTGATTGAGGAGGTAGCTTTTGATTTTTTTGAATGCTGCCTGACAATCTTCATTCCATTCAACGGGCGAATTCTTCCTTAGTAACATGAAGATCGGCATGCAGATTAGAGTTAGCTATGCAATGAACCGACTAATATACTGTATTCTGCTTAGAAACCCTCTAACCTCTTTCTCGATAGACGGCGGTGGCATTTCAGTGATGGCTTTGACTTTGATTGGGTCGACCTCGATCCCCCTCCTGCTGACGATGGACCCTAGAAGTTTCCCTGACATAGCACCAAATGCGCACTTCTGTGGGTTCAGACGTAGTCGATACTTCCTCAGCCTTTCAAACAGCTTCTGAAGGTTTACCAGATGGTTGCTTCGCTCTGGTGACTTGGCTATCATGTCGTCGACATACACTTCAATCTCTTGGTGCATCATGTCATGAAATAGTGCAGTCATAGCTCTCTGGTACGTTACACCGGCATTCTTCAGCCCGAATGGCATGACTCGATAGCAAAAGGTTCCCCAGGGGGTAATGAACGTTGTCTTCTCGCGATCAACCTCTGCCATTTTGATCTGATTGTATCCTGAGAATCCATCTATAAACTTAGTTGTGTTATTGACCAAGATGTCAATGTGTGGTAATGGGAAATCGTCCTTTGGGCTAGCTCTGTTCAAATTACGGAAATCGATACACATGCGGACCTTTCCATTCTTCTTCGACACAAGTACGATATTAGCTAGCCACTGCGGGTACTTGGATACCATGAGAAACCCTACATCGTATTGCTTGATGACTTCGTCTTTGACTTTCAACATCCACTTGGGTCAGAGACGTCTCAGCTTCTGCTTGACTGGCTTCATATCAGGGTAGAGAGGCAACTCATGCTCGACCAAATCGGTATCCAGTCCAGGCATGTCCTCGTATGACCAGGCAAAAACATCTTGGTATGACCGAAGGAAGTCAATCATGCTTTTTCTTTCCTCAGGAGATAGTGACGTTCCGATTTTGGTTATCCTGGGAACCTCCTCAGTTCCTAGATTGACATCTTCGGTCTCTTCAAAAATGGGGGTAGGGCCGTGCTCAAAGTCGGCAAATCGGTCAAGGAGCCCATCGGGGTGCTCCTCGAAGGGGACATCCTCGTCCAGACTCGTGATCCCTACCTCTTCTTGTATTTCTATAGGGAAGGAGTCGATTTCATGTGGGACGGGTATTTTGATTAAGGCATCCTTTTGTGGGGCATTTTCTGGAATTTTAAATGACAATATTTTTGGACTTTGGATTTTTTCAATGTTTTTGGGATTTTTGTTTTCTTCCATGTTTTTGAGATTTTTGTTTTCTTTCATGTTTTTGAGATTTTTGTTTTCTTCGGAGACGGACCCTTGGCCAGGCGGGTTTGCGTATATACAAGGTATTGCCTGCCAAGGGCTTATCTCACTTTTTATAAGTTGTTTGTTTTTGGGAAACAGGCGCCAAACTTTAGGCCACTTCCTGCTTCCAGAGTTTAGGGCAAAGGTGCCCAGTTGCGTACCTGAGGGGTCGCTTCTTTACCTGTTGGGATGGAGGGTGCTGACTGATATGGCTCATTGGAGTCAGCCTCCATCATATTTGTTCCCCATTTCGTCTGAGATCATGTCCTCAAATGATAACTCAGTTTTGTGGTGATTCACCACAGGAGGGGTTTGTTCAGGTACCGACCGTCATTCCTCGAAAAGGGATAACGTGGCCAAATCTATCTCCAAGCTGGGAAGGGGGATCTGGGGATTGGTGGGATGGATTGGGGTTGTGGGTTTGTGTGGGGTCAAATGGGTTGCCCCATTTCGATCGATCTTTATGACCCCTGCGCTGACAAAGGAATCCCTGATGTGCGGCCTAGGGCGAGGTTTCTCCTCTATGTTGATTCCTCGAGCTCTTGCAGCCGCAACAATCCTGGCTTTCTCTTTGGCCTCTCGGACCTCTTGCTCTCTGGGCTTATATCCTAGCCCGAATCTTACTTTTTGTCCCTTAGCCACAATTGGCTCTCTTCTGCCTTGTAATTTGTGTCCCAGACCCCTTCCTTTCTGATATCCCCACCTTTAGAGCATTGTTACTATTGCTACCATACTGCCTCCCGTTTTAGACATGATGCCCTCAATGGGTTCTGAGAGTATTACCAACACCTCGTATTCAAAACTGTGGAGGTCGATGTCCTCAGCGGTGTGTGGTATATCCAGCATATTGGGTTTTTCAATGCTATTGGCAGCCTTTTCTTTTTCACTGTGCCCCTCTCCAATGATCGTGATGATCTTATGCCCATATGTAAATTTGAGTTTCTGGTGCAATGTGGAAGGTATGGCTCCGACTTCATGTAGCCACAGGCACCCCAATAATAGATTAAATGAGGATTTGATATCCATGACTTGAAATTAGATGGAAAAGGTCATTGGCCCTATCAATAGCTCAAGATCAACTTCTCCCATTATTTCTCTCCTGGTATTGTCAAACCCTCTAGCGCTGGTTCTGGTGGACCTTTACATGCACGGATCAACCCGATCTTGGTGGCGGTTCTCAATGGGCATATATTCAATGCAGACCCATTATCAATTAGTACCAAAGGAATAATCATATTTCTGGATTCAACGGTGATATTCAAAGATTTTGAGTGGCTACCTCCTTCCTCAGGTAAATCGGTGTAAGAAAATGAAATGGCATTTGGGGCCATCACTTATTCAATTATCTGCCCGACTTCATCCGGGCTAACTTGGAGTGATACATGCGCATTTTTTAACGCTCCCATCAATGCTTGAAAATAGAGTAGGGACGTCATCAACAGATCCCATACAGTGATATGGGCAGGCATCCTTCTCAGCTGAGTCTCCAGTATATGTTCTCGGCTCATTTTCTCGAAGGGGTTCGCCTCGCTGTCTTTCTTTCCTTCGGGTTGGGCCTGTGCTGTTGCTGGTGCTTCGGGCTGCTTCGATATTCTCCCTGATCGGGTAACAAAATCTACTGCCCCTTCTCTATTGTTGCTTCCGGCATTGACATCTGCTTGTTCGTAGCTTAGTGGGACCTGATGAGGATCATATGTGGGTCCCGAGAGCTGGAGAGGTATGGCTGTCGATTCTTGAGGTACTTGTACTATCGTCTCAGGAGGCATGGGCAATACTTGATTCACCCCAGTGGCAGTGGGTTGGGTGGAAAGATTGGGCTAAATGGGGGTGGTGGAGCTTGAGGGTGGCGGCATTGGAGGGTAGGAGGAAAAAGTAGGCCATTGATAGCCAGTGGGTGCTAGTGGCTGATGGTCCATCAGGTAATTGACCGGGGTGGTGGAACTTGCCGGTGATTGAGCTGGGGGTGATGGAGTGGGCGCAGGCCATTGATAACTGATGGGTGCGGGTGTCGGATTGCGGGCCTGTTGGCTCATTGGGTAATTGATGGGGGTTGTGGTGTACGGTGATAGTTGGAATGGGGCGGGCATAGGCCATTGATGACCGACGGGTGCGGGTGTAGGATTGGGGGCATGGGGGTTTATCGGGTAATTGATGGGGGTTGTGGTGTATGGTTGGTATGCATTGATATTCACATAATAAATGGGTGTGGGTGATGGAAAGTATGCCCTGAGATCCAAGGGTTCAATTTGTGGAGTCGGATTGGGGAAATAATCTGACAATTTTAGGGGTTCAACTACCCCTATTTTCCTTTCTTCAGCGTTTCTTAACAGCGGTGCTACATAACTCTCCCAATCACTGATGTAATCGGATGGGTCAAATTCAAACTCCTCCTCAGCTTCTATCATTTCGATGGTGGGTCTGGGACCTGCTCTTTCGGTAGGATGTGGGGGTAGTGGTACTTGATGAATATTAGCATGCTGATAAGGTGCAGGAGGAATGATTTTCTCGACATCAATCAAATCTTGGATAGTGTGCTTCAATGGGAAGCAACGATCAGTGGGGTGACCCGGACCCTGATGAAAATTACAGTGCGTATTTGGGTCATAGTTCTTTGGGATCGGGTGAGGAGGAGGTTGCAGTTGGCGGATAGCCACTTATCCCTTTTCCACTAACAGGGGTAAAAGTATACTTAATGATTGCCCAAGAGGCGTAAAGACTCGGTCGTAGTGGGCTCTCCTCTGTTCCGGGGTCATTTGCATTCTTTGCCCATTCCCCATTCTTTGCATCTGCTCAGGCCTAACAAGTGCTGGTGGGGCCGCCTAGAATTGAAACGGAGTAATATTATTATTGGGCTTGGTGTTGGCTATGTTCTGGACATCCCCCCCTGTTCTCTTCTCGTTCCTCTGCTCAGAAAATCTTCTGACCTCGCTAGGGCCCCCTGAAGTATTCTTACTCAGACGCCCTTCCCTGATGGCATCCTCGCAGCGGTTGGCATTCCTCACCAAATCAACAAAACTAGACTGCTGTTGGTACACAAGGAAATTAGAAATCATTGGCAGAGTGTTCTTTAAAATCATCTCGATCTGCTCATCATCCGGTATTCTATTTCTAACTTGAGCTGCCAGTGCTCTCCATCGCCCTAAGTAGTCACTGAAGGTCTCGTTTGGATTTTGCTTTAAACGGGCCAAATCAGACTTGCACGGTTCAATATCAATATTATGGACATACTGTTCCTGGAACAAATGCGCTAAATCTTTCCATGTCTTCATCATGGATGGTTCAAGAGATATGAACCACCTCAGGGCTGGTCTGGTCAAACTCTTCTGAAAGACTTTTATTAGCAGTCTTTCGTCCCCTCCGTACTGGCACATGTCCCCACAATAGGACTTGAGGTGTGCAATCGGGTTGCCTGTGCCATTATACTTGTCGAATACTGGCATTTTAAACTTGGGGGGCAAGGGGACCTCAGTGAACAGGCATAGGTCTGTGAAGTCCGTAGCGTGGATTTCAGCACCACCCATTTTCATCAGCTATTTTTGTATTTTGTCTAACTGTTCTTTCAGCTGCTCTGACTCTTTTGACATAGGGGGCCGTCAATCGGACTTCAGTCTGGGCTACCAGGGGGTGGGCAATTATTGGTGGAGGGTTGAGGTCGGTCAATGCCTCAGCATAGGCCCCATTGTTCCTAATCTCGTCCTCCTCATACTACTGGTCGGTGTAATGTGTAGTGAAGATGGGATTCTCAACCTGTTGCTGCATGGGTTGGATGGGAATGACATGAGTAGGGGTTGGGTGAGCCCATTGGGGGTGAGGAAAGGTTTGTTGGGTGACGGGAATTTGGTTTTGAGGTGGGGCCTGATAGGGCCATTGGGTATGGGGGAAGGTTTGGAGATGGCCTTGGGGTGTGGGGCCATGGGGGAATTGGGTTTGGGGGACGACATGGGTTTGACCCAGCTGTGAAGGTTGGGTTAAGTGTTGGGGGTATTGTGGAAGGTATGAGTGTGGGGTTTGGGTTTGGGCCATGAACCCTTGATCATTTTGGGTCATGGGCCACTGATAGGTCTGGGCCATGGACCCTTGGTAGGTTTGGGCCAAGGGCCCTTGATAGGTCTGGGCTAATGGGCCTGGGTAGGTTTTGGCCATGGGCCCTTGGTGAGTCTGGCCTAATGGGCCTTAATAGGTTTGGGCCATGGGCCCTTGGCGGGTCTGGCCCAATGGGCCTTGATGGGCCTTATTGAGTTTGGACCATGGGCCCTTGATGGGTCTGGCCCGATAGGCCTTGTTGGGTATGGGGCATGGGCCATTGGTGGATTTGGGCCATGGGCCCCTGATGGGTTTGGATTTAATGGGTTTGGCCCAATGGGCCCTGGGGGATATGGGTAATGGGGTTTTGGGCCAATGGGCCTTGGGGATGATGGGTAGTGGGGCATTGGGCCATGGGGCCCTGGAGATCATGGATGGTGGGGTATTAGGCCATGGGCCCTGAGATGTGTGGGAAAAGGGGGTTTGGGCCAATGGGCCTTGGGGTATGTGGGTGATGGGGGTTTGGATGGTGTGGATTATGGGAGGTTGATGGGGGTCATGGGGGAGTGAAGCATGGAGGTTTGCTAATGTGTGAGATGGATTCATGGATGTGGGGTGTGGAGGAGAGATATTTTGGGAAGCCCTCCATGAGGAGTATGCTTGGAACATCTCCTCCATCATGGCCATGGAAGGGGGGTGGGATGTGGATGGTGGATTTAAGGGGTGATGGGGTATAGATGGGGTGGAGGTGGTGGAAAAATTGGGCATGGCCCCGGTATAATTGGGCATGGCCACGGTAGGTGGGGGTATATGGGGTGGATGAGGGGATGTATTGGGTATGTTTTGGGATGATCGGGGGCATGATGATGGGGAATGAGGAAAGTTGGGCACGACCCCGGTAAAAATGGGCATGACCCGGATGGATGGGGGATTTTGCGGGCGGTTGGATAGGGTGGAAGTGGTGTATGTGAATGTGGGTGGATCGGGTCTATAGGGGGGTGATGGGAATTGGGGCATGGATGTGGATTGGGAAAATGGGTTTGGCATGGGCATAGTTTGGGCAAAAGATGGAGAATGAGGGGTAGGATTTTGGATATTTTGGGGGGTATCGGTTGGGAAAATGGGGGCGCCAAATGAGCCGGTAACAGTAAAGGGGGGTTGGGTGAGGGGAATGGTGGAAAAGACTTCTCCCAAATGGGAGTGGGTTGGAGAATGTGGCGGGGATGAGTCGGGATCAGCGTAGGCCGGGTCCACTACCCACGACATTCTTTGGGAGCGGGTCGGGTAAGGGTGCTTTGGATAAGGCCCAAAAATCCTCCTCCTTCCCCTACGGGACGACGGAGGGCAAGATGATGCCGTTGTGCCGGCACCACAAACTAAATATTTTTTGGGTTTTGATTATATATATATATATATTTGAATTTTATGAAAACTTTTTGAAAAATAAAGGTTCCGAGGCCTTAGAATTCCCTTTTCGGGTGGCTCTCGTACCTCAATTCAAGACCCGCGGCGACGGTTCCGATGCACTTCGAAAGAATCGAAGGAGAACCTTCGATCTATTGAAGGCATGGAAATCGAGGCAAACGACCCGATCCCCCAAAATGAACCAAAACGAAGTTGCCTTCTCTTGACCGGCGGGGGCGTATTGGGTGTCGGAGATGGCGGGGCCTAAACAAGGCACTATGCACACTGATCGGGGAACTCGGGAGGTGGAAAGGACCAAGTATTCGGGTTGGGTGCTGCCAAACAGACCTGGCGCAACTAATACTTGCGCCCAGGTTGCAGGGGAGGACTTTTACATTGGCGCAACTATTAGTTGCGCCAAGGTAAAAGTTGGGAGTTTAAAGCTGGTGCAACTATTAGTTGCGCCAGTTATAAAATCCAGTGTTTTTACACTGGTGCAACTAATACATGCGTCAGGCAAAAACTACCTCTCCAGAACAGAAAGCAGCAGCCACTGATGCCCGAAATGAGTCTCTTTTTGGTTTTTTATGGAAGCTAGGCTTCCGGGAACTGAGCTGTTTTATGGTGATCGATTCTCTCCTTACCGCACCTAAAGGATTGAATCCAGTATAACTCGCTAGCGCGCTCCCCAAGGGTTTTAAGCTTCGGAATGGGAACCCACCCGATATACCTCCGGCGCAAGCGCCTTCTCAGATACTAGGTGGGATGGGACTTTTCTAGATCATCACCACTAGGGGCTGCCGCCATACTAAGACCCGGGTGTTTGTATGTGTGCCTAAACCAACCCCTTTGAAAAATCTACCCCGCAAAACAAATTAATTGAGCTCCCTAACTTGGTTCAATTTTAATTTTTTTTTCAAGGCTTCTCTCTTTTTTTGGAAGTTTTCTTTAGTTCAAAGACCGGGGCTGATTATCCCGTGCCACCACTTCGGGCCGGCGTCCACTGGCGGAATATGAATAACAAAAAAGACGGGGGCCAGTCAAGCGACTAGGAAGGAAATATAAAGTGCTAAAATTTAAAAGGTGCCAGTCAAGTGACTAGGCAAAAAGTTGCTGAAATTTAAAGTGAAAACGTAGGGGTGAGTAAAAAAAAAAGGTGCCAGTCAAGTGACTAGGCAAAAATTGCAGAAATTTAAAGCGGAATCGTAGGGGTGAGTAAAAAAGGTGCCAGTCAAGTGACTAGGCAAAAATTGTTGAAATTTAAAGTGGAATCGTAGGGGTGTGTAAAAAAGGTGCTAGTCAAGTGACTAGGCAAAGATTGCTGAAATTTAAAGCGGAATCGTAGGGGTGAGTAAAATGACGTTATCAGAGGGGTGAGTAGTAAAAAAATAGCAAAAATAATAAAAAAAAACAGCAATAAAATGTTAGAAAAATAAAAAATAAAAAAGGTCTAGTTCAAGGGGAAGCTCTACTAGCTAATCCCCAGCAGAGTCGCCATCTGTGCAACCGTGGGAATCGGGACGATCCCCGTCGCGACACTGCGCTCTCTAACGATAAAAAATATAGAGTCGCCACCCGGAGCTTTCGGTGTCCCGGGATACCTAGTTCATTTTTATGAGCACCTAAGTGCTAAAAATATGACTCTGAATCCGGTCCACACCAAAGGCTCTTGGGTAGGGGCTTCGGTTATTGATCAGGAAGGTGTTAGGCACCCGATCAACCCGCTTAACAAGGTCTCTACTACTGGCCAATAATAAAATAAAGTAAAAGCAAGGAAAATAGCTTCCTCTTACCCAAAAGGGCTTAGAATCCTATTTGTGCCCCTCCGTTCCTACAGAAAAATAGGCGGCATAACGGCACAAATAAGAGGATGGAGGGAGTTAGAAAGAGATAGGAGAAGAAAGAGGAGAGCCGGAGCCCTCGAGCCCTTGTAGCACCGTAGAGGAGCCTTGCATGGCTTGCTTTGATGAGCTCTTGAAGGCTTTCTATGGTGGAAAATGAGGTTCTAACTCCTAGGACTTAAAGCTAAGAGGTAGGGGATGGAGGCTATGGGATCACAGACACCTAGGCTAAGGGTTTTGAATGCAAGAACAAGCTTGAAGTGAGGTTGGGAGGTTCTGGAATTTGGGTGAAAATAGTGCACAAAAGGCAAGAAGAACTTCTCACTTTGAGCTCTTTCTCTCTTAAGCAAATTTCTCAACCTCTAAACCAAGGGGTGGGGGGCTCTATTTATAGGAAAGGAGTGGATTACGAGGCTGCTTAGATGCTAATTGAAGTTAGCAATTAGGTAATCTCAAATATGAGGTTTCCTAGGATTTTGAGAGCTTGGAAAGGTGTGAAGGTGGTTCTAATGGTGGATGATGGGGTGAGGCTTTAGGCCACTTAGAGGGTTGCAAATAGGTAAGGAATGGGTGCAACAACACTATCAAAATACACCCCAAAGGTTGAGGTGGTCAACAAGTCAAACCCCAAACACAAATTTCGAGGTAAAAACCCATTGTTACTGTTCATATGCCTGGCGCAACTATACAGTAAAACAGTGAGGAATAGTGCTGGAAGTTAGCTTGCGGGGTGGGGGCCACCTTTTAAACTTGGCGCAACTATTAGTTGCGCCAGGCTTAAAATTAGGGAGGATTGGCCTGGCGTAACTATTAGTTGCGCCAGGCCATTTCTGGGGAGAAATAGCCTAGCGCGACTAATAGTCATGCCAAATCCCTAGGGGGGCAACCTTGAAATTACCTTCCCGCCCTCCGGGTTCGGACTGCCATATCTTCTGATATATACCTCTGATTGGGGCGATTCTTAGACCATTGGAAAGCTGATGACCTCTACTCTTCAATGGTATAAGAGTTGGACATTGTAGAGGGTCGTAGCCAGTTCTAGTGCACCCCTCCTCCTTCTTGCCTGGGAAGGTTAGGTTAGGGTTTAAAAAGGGTTCTACGAGTCGGGGTTGGTTTCTAAAGGTTCGAGGTAGGTTCCTGAGGGATCTAGAGTAATTCCTAAGGGTTTAGGGTGATTCCTAAGGGTTCGATACACGCCATCAAACGCTCGAAAATGCGCCTCTCTCGAAATGTGTTTCGATCAGGCCTTGGGCCAAATTTGGGTGTCTACGGAGGAAATTAACCAATGAAGTCAATCCCACAAATATCAAAGAGTTCAACAACAAGTACAGGTTGTAAAGGCATGGAATTTCTTTTGGAGATAGTTCTCATTTTCTGGCATCTTTCACAAGCTTTACAATGCTGCCATGCATTCTTGAAGAGAGTAGGGCAATAAAATTCACTTTGGAGCACCTTTGCAACAGTCTTGTTGTCGCTGAAATGGCCTCCACAAGCTTATTCATGACACATGATTAGTATATTGTGGAATTCATCATCAGGGACACTCCTCACAACTTGGTCTGCACAATGCTTGAACAGGTATGGATCCTCCCACATGTAATGTCTGATCTGAGAAAAGATTAGCTGCCTATCCATTTTGTTATAATGTGGGGGAATCCTACCCACTGCCAAGTAGTTCACTATGTTTGCAAATGAAGGTCCAGCCATGCTGATAGTAAACAATTGTTCATCAGGGAAGGAATCATTGATAGGCAGCCTATCAAACTCAGCAGCTAGGATCTTGGATAGGTGGTCTGTAACTATATTTTCAACCCCTTTTTTATCCTTAATCTCAAGATCAAACTCCTGTAAAAGGATGATCCATCTGATTAATCTTAGCTTGGCATCCTTTTTAGACAAAAGATACTATAAGGTTGAGTGGTCAGCGAACACTACAAGATCCCAACACATAAGACCTGAATTTTTCCAAAGCATAGACAATTGCTAATAATTCCTTCTCAGTTGTGGTGTAGTTTAACTGAGCATCAATAATTGTCTTGCTTGCATAAGCAATCACACAAGGTACTTTGTCCTTTCTTTGCCCCAAAATTGCACCAATAGCAAACTCTGAAGCATCACACATCAGCTCAAATGGAAAAGAAAAATCAGGTGCTTGAAGGATAGGTGCAAAGGTTAAACAACCTTTCAAAACCTCAAAAGCATGAAGACATTCTTCATTAAATTCAAAAGGAACCTCCTGGCACAACAGGTGACAAAGAGGTTTTGAGATTTTACTGAAATCTTTGATAAATCTACTATAAAAACTAAGAAAGATTTGGCTTGTTTCATAGTTTTAGGCGGGGAAAAATGTGCAATCAAATCAATTTTAGCCTGGTCTACCTCAATGCCTCTGTGAGAAACAACATGGCCAAGGAAAATGCCTTGATTGACCATAAAATGACTCTTTTCCCAACTCAAAACCAAGTTGGTTTCCTCACATCTCTGCAGCACTAGGCTGAGATGATGTAGACATTGGCTAAAACTGTCCCCAAAGATAGAGAAATTATCTATGAATATCTCTAAAAATTGATCAATCATGTTAGAAAAGATGGCATACATACACCTTTGGAAAGTTGTAGGGGCATTGCACAATCTAAATGGCATCCTTCTATAGGCAAAGGTGTCAAATGGACATATAAAAGTGGTCTTCTCTTGGTCCTGTGGATAAACAGAGATTTGGTTATACCCAGAATATCCATCAAGAAAGCAATAGAAAGCTTTGCCTACCAACTTGTCCAAAATCTGGTCTATGAAGGGCAAAGGAAAATGGTCTTTTCTGATTTTTAAATTTAGCTTTCGATAATCAATGCACACCCTCCAACCTATGGTTTCCCTAATTGGAATTAGCTCACTAGAATCATATTTAATCACAACGATACCAGATTTCTTAGGTACCACCTAAGTAGGTGCCTCCCATTCAGAATCTGAAATGGGATAGATGACTCTTGCATCTAACAATTTGACCACCTCCTTCATCACTGCCTCTTGCATGTGGGGATTTAACTTTCTTTGCATCTCTCTAGAGGATTTGGAACCCTCTTCCAAGTGGATCTTATGCATACAAATAGTAGGGCTGATGCCCCCAAGATCAGCAATAGTCCAACCTATTGCTCTCTTATATTTTTTCAACACACTCAACAGCTCCTCTTCTTGCTCACCAGTGAGAGACGAAAAATTATTACTAGAAACTTTTGGTTTGCCCCCAAAAAAATATATTTCACGGTCTTGGGCAGCTATTTCAACTCCACATTAGGTGGACTTATGAGTGAAGGCAACAAAAGTGCCTTTGATGGTGGTGGAAGAGGCAACACAGCTGGTTTCCAAGGAGGATACCTTGTTGTTGGTCCCACTTCAGAATTTAAGGCTTTCACCTCTTGAACCATATGTGTGGGGGCCTTCTCTTCCATAATTTCACTCTACACATTTTCATAAATATCACAAAAATCATCACAATGTAGCAGCTTGGGCAAAGTCTCTTCCACAACCTCATCCAACACATCAATCAAAAATCAATCCTCACTATCCAAGTGAGGCTGACTTGCTGCGTCATAAGCATTTAATTTTACTTTCATGTTGTTAAAAGACACCTCCATTACACTTGATCTACATTGTATACAAGCATTGACAGTGGCTAAGAAAGGCCTACCCAAAATCACCGGAATAAAGGTAGTGCACTTGCTTGGCTCTATGCCAAGAAACAAAAAATCTGCTAGATAGAAAAACTTGTCAGCCCCAACTAACACATCTTCTATCATTCCCACAGGCCTCCTTTCAGATCTGCCTGCCAGCTATAGCACAATATGTGTGAGCTTCAATTCTCCCAAACCTAACTTCTCATAAACTGAATATGAAAGTAGGTTCACACTAACTCCTAGATCTAACAAGGCTTTTTCAATGGTGTGATCCCCAATGATGCAAGGGATTGTGGGAACTCCAGGGTCTTGGAGCTTTGTTGGGGTTGCAATGGACAGCACTTGATTCACTTTCTCAGCACAAAAGACCTTCTTAGATAGGTGTATCCTAGATTATCTTTTGTGTGTGCACAAATCTTTCAAAAACTTTACATATGCTGGAACTTGCTTGACTGCATCAAGTAAAGGCAAGTTGATCTTCACTTATTTAAATGTCTCCATCATTTTCTCAACTTTTGCATTCCCCTTGTCAAAAGGAGAAGGTACTTGAAGTGCATTGGGAAATGGAAAATGAAAGACTGATCTCCCATTTGTTGCCTTAGCAATCTCATCAGATTTTTCTTTGTTTTTGCTTTTATTTTTCTGTTGGGACACATCAACACCCCCCTTATTTATCATATGTTGCTCCTGCTGCATATCAACATAGGCTGTTCTTTCATTTCCTACACTTTTCTCATCAAGTTCAACACCAACTTTGTTATCAACCAGCCTTCCACTTCTCAAAGTGGTGATAGATTTGGCTTCTTCATGTGAAGAAGTCTCACCCACCATATACTGCCCTTTTGGGTTATTCATGGGCTGACTAGGCAGTCTTCCCTCCTCTCTCCTAGTCAAAGTATTGGATAGCTGACCAAGGTGGCCCTCTATCTTCTTAATACTTTAGCTATGGGAGTTAACAATTTGTGATAAAGAGCCCAAATTCTTTAATGAAGCCAGAACTTGTTCTTCAAATGTGAGGGATCTAAAGGGTGCTGGGTTTGGTGCACTTTGATGCACAAGTTGTGCCATAGGCTGCTGGTATTGGGGCCTTGAGAAGTAATTCTGCTGATAGGGTTGGGCATTTTTATAAGGCATGGACTAATGTTGTAGCTGCTGCTACTGATTTTTGAAGGTATCTTGTCTCCACCTCAAGTTGTAGTGGTCTCTAATGATAGCCAGCAGTAGGCTATCGTCCAGAGGACTGAACAACATTCACATGTTTCATAACAAGGTCTGGAAATTGGGTAGCAGAAGGACATTCTTCAAAGGAGTGAGTAGGGGACTGGCATATCACACATGCCTCCTCCACTTTGGCAGCCATTGGTGACTGCATTTCTCCCATGAGCTTGTCAAATTTCTGAGTCAAGCTATCCACTTTTCTTTCCAAATCATTGTATCCACTAACCTCATACATTTTCCCTCTTATAGTATTTTCTCTCACCAATCTAACAGGAGTCTCAATGTCCCTTGACAAAGTCTCCCTTTGCATGGAGTTTTCACTAATGATATCAAACAACTCCCAAGCCTCATCAGTTGTCTTGTGAAGGTAAGTACCACCACATGAGGCATCAACCATGTCCCTACTCTTATGATCAATTCCTTGATAAAAACTTTGAATAAGTTGTCATTCAAGAATTTGGTGATGGGGACATTTCTTCAAGAGCTCCTTAAATCTCTCTCATGCTTGGTGAAAGTCTTCAGTTGGGGCTTGAGAAAATGAAATGATCATCTTCCTCAGCTGACTTGTTTTGGACATGGCAAAAACATTGCCAAAAATTGACATTGAAGGTCATTCCAAGACTGAATACTATTGGTTGGGAGCATAGATAGTCAAGTTCTAGCTCTGTCCTTTAATGAAAAAGGAAAGAGTCTCAACCTGGTTGCTTCCTCCCCCAAACCTGTAATGTTGAAAGTAGTGCACAGTCCCAGAAATTCATCAATGTGCTTGTAGGCCATGATATGAGGGCAACATCTGTATGATGGAAGATTTAATCTCATAGTTCCCTTGGACAACAGGGAATTGAATGCAAAAGGGGGAATTATAGACCCCTGGTGCATTGAATTCTTTCAATGTCCTAGGTTGCTCACCCATTGCAGAAATGTCATAATTAACCACAGGTGTGTGTAGGGACTGCTTATGTCTGAGAAGTCTCTCAACTTCAAGATTTATAGGAACAATCTCAGGATTGAAAGATCTTCTCCCAAGCATACACACAGCAAGAACCAGGTAGAACACACAAAATTATAGCACAAATTTTAGGAAAACAATTTCAAAAACACAACTAATGCTGCAGATCTAAAAAATTTATAGATCTAAAATTATAAAAGAGTTAGGAAATGCAAACTTTAGCACAACTTGCTCCTCCAATCAACACAATGCTCCTCTCAAAATAACAAATCTAGATCTGCAACAGAAAATTAAACTACAAAAAACTACAGCAACAATTAGTCAAACACAACATAGGCAATTATAAATCTAAATCTAAAATAAGAAAAACTTTGATCTATCAATTCAAAAACAAAGATCCCCGACAGCGGCGCCAAAAATTTGTTGATTTGCTTACCTTACAATTATTAAAGGGTTAAAATAGAAAATTAAAAGGACAAAGTACAACAATATGGGATCAAGGTAAGCAACCAATCCTATAGAACCAGGGCTGTTGCAGCAAGCTTTAAGGGGTAAGTCAGGGTATGTCCACAAGGAAATGTGCTCTAAAATATGGTAAATATCTAGATCTATACCAGATCTGGCACTCTATCCTAAACTAATGCAAGGAAAGGAAAAAGGAGAGGTTTCAAGGGTTGTCACTCTACTAAAAACTATAGAAATCAAATGCAAATGATCCAGAACTGATGAAAACTCAGATTTAAGAAAATGGAGAAAAGGATTAAGATCAAAAGGTGGAGAGTAGCAACTAGGGATTTTGTCTTTATTGAAAATCAATTGGTTCAAAGGCAATGCATAGAACTGATTTGCAACAATCCTTCATCTAGCTACAAGCTTAAATACAAGGTATAAGAATCTAGTCTAAATAAGAGAATTTGAGTAATCCTAAGGTTATAATCTGTCCACTTGAATGGTCACAGATCAACCTAGAGATTCTTCTAATTCAAGGACCTTAATTAGAACAAGTAAACTATTGCAGATGCTGTGGATGCAAGGCTACAAGCTCAAGCATCCACAGGGAGATTTAATATAGGAAATTCAAATGCAAAAAAGAGATCTATAGATCAAAATCAACTTTAAAATCCACAAGATACTAATTCAATACAAACTTACAGTAAACTGTGCTCAGATCTACAATCTATGCAATATCCAATCTATATACAAAGCCTTGAACCTTTCAATTTACAGCTCTCAACCTCACCCTAGCTACTAAAGGGGTTTAACCAACCATGGTTGGTCTAAAGAATGAATAGGAAAGAAGAAAGAGGGAAGGAATTTTGGGAATTTGAATTTGGCTCTTGTTCTCTCAATTTCTAGATAGTTCATTTGTGAAACTTCTTAGCCATTTATACTCCTTCCCTTCTGTCCTCAGATCTATTTCAACTAATCAGAGCTCAAGGGAATATTTCAGTTATTCTCAGCTACTGATGTGGCTGATTTCTCTTTTACAAGCTCTCCTCTAATTGGTCTAAACTGGTAAGTACATGTGATGAGGTTAGAGGGTTCCTCATTCATGCCCATATGCATTACAAAAATACCCCTAAGGGTTGTTAACATGCGTTGGAATGCATGCACAGAGCACTGAAGCAAGAAGCAGTTGTGGTTGGAACTGAGAAGTTCCCACATCATGCGTCGAGAGGTTCAGGGAACCTTTCGACAGCTTCTGAGTCTTATTGGCTCTCCATTCGACAGGTTCGAAGTGGCCTTTGATAGGTTGGATATGGTTTTTGACAGGATCTTTTGATTTCTTAATAGGTTGACACACTTCTCATCTTCTGTCCAGTCTCCATTCATCCTCTCGACAGGTTATAGAACATCCTGTCGACTTCTTATAAGGCTCCAATTGAGCTTTCGACATGATGAAGATTGTGCTCGACAGGTTGACTCAACCTCACGCATTCAGGAATGTCTTCGATAGGTTGACTTGCACTGCTCGAGAGGTTTAGGGGAACCTCTTGCCATGTAGCTGGAACCTTGCGATCTCCCCTGCATCTTCAAGCGACCTCTCGACAGGATGCACTATACTCATCGACAAGTTTTGGGAACATCTCGAACTCTTCACTCTTTCACCTCTGGACCTCTCGACATCTTGGAATACACCTCCTGAACCTCTCGACAGCTTGGCTTCTTCAGCTTTAACTCCTCGACAGGCTCAAGTATACCTTTAGATCCTCTCAACAGGTTGAAGAAACCTCTCGACAGCTTCATATCTAAGCACCCCAACCTCTCGACAGGTTGATGGAGCCTCTCGACAGGTCATTTTCTCACACCAGAACCTCTCGATAGCTTGGAATAACCTCTCGATGGGTTCTATCCATTGCTTCCACAGCTGACACATAGTTCTGGGGTGATGTTCTTCATCTGTTTAGTACTCAGCACCTTTTGAGGGGTTCAACCTTCATTGAATGCAGCTGGTCTTGCTCCCATGTGTGCCCATGTGGACACATGTCATTGCCATGGAGCTCTGAAGCTCTGTGAACTGTTTAATTAGCTAGCTTTTTAGGCTGTATGAGCACATGTTGAGCAGTAGGTTGCTTCTTTGGCATTTTTAGATGGATGTCTGAACTATGACTATAATTTATTGCTTATCTACAAAATATACTCAAAATACATTATTAGTCAACTCAAAGGTCTATCAAAGGTTAGGTTAGGAGGTGAAAAATTATATTTTTCACTGCTCAATAGGTAAACCAGGTGATTGAAGATATGCTCAGGGCTTGTATGCTAGGTTTCCAAGGATCATGGGACAAGCACTTGCCCTTGATCAAATTTGCATACAATAACATTTACCAAGCGAGCATCGAGATAGCTCCTTTTGAGGCACTTTAAGGTCGTCGATGTAAATCCTAGCTCAATTGGGAAAAGGTTGGAGAGCAAGTATTGTTAGGTCCAAAACTTATTTAAAGCATGAATGACGCCATCCAAATCATTCGTGAAAGATTGAAAGTCGCTCATAGCTGGCAGAAGAGCTATGCCGACCTCAAGAGAACAAACGTCGAGTTTCAGGTAAACTCGATTAAAGGTGGTATCTTATTTTTCCAGTTATCTCCATTTAATACTAACGCCACACATTCTTTTCAGAATTGGACCTTTTGAGATATTAGGCCAGGTAAGTAAAGTGGCATATTAGATCGCCTTGCCTCCACAACTGTCAAGCATGTACAATGTGTTCCTGCGGGTTACCACTTTTTCTGGGTCCCTTTCAGTCCCTGGAATAAGTGGTCCAATTCGGTCCTGTAGAATTTGGCTAGGGCGGTGGATAATAAATTGAGGAATATTAAATACTAAAATTAAAGAGGTAAATTCTAAGTGAAAAATACCTAGTTCAATGCGATCGCTAGCTGCAGATTTTTATTTATGCTACAACACGTCACTGATCATGCTTTACGGGGTGTGGGTTAACTCCTTTATTGAATGTCGGCCGATTGACTGTAAGAGCTGTTAGTTTGTCTAGCTTAACTTTTTTATTCTGCTTTAAGTCTAATTTCCTTGTTCTACTCTGAGTTTCACCGATTACAGGTTTCCTACAAGTATTCTATCTTTAATTGGCTGAGTGTCCTACTCTATTATAACTCTAATTATTCTAGTCTCCTAACGTTACTTTGATTCTAAGTGATTTAGTATCCTAATACTACTCTAATTTTAATTAATTTAGGTTTCTAATGCTACTCTAACTAGGAAAAAAGAAAGGGGTTGTGGCCCGTTATGCTAAGGAGGATCGGTCCTGTTCCCAGGTACTCTCCATAAGCTCCCTTGGGCAAATCGGTTGGCTAAGGGTTATTTTAAAAATATTATGGATTGAAAACAGAATTTGAATTGAGAATTAAGGATTTATGGATTGAAATTTAGGAATTAAGAATTAAAACTATAACTGGGGGCTATGAACTAGAAGTAAGAAATCAGGAACTAGAACTAGAAATTAAGAACTAGAACCTGAAAATAAGAACTAAGATCTAGAACTTAAAAAATTAAGAACCAGGAACTAAGAATTAAGGCCTAAAAATTTATAATTAAGAACTAGAAATTAAAACCTAAGATTTAGAACTAGAAATTAAGAACTAGAAAGAGATTACCAGAAGCTAAGTGCTTCCTCCTCCTTCCAGTGCCGCAGAGAGAAGAAACTCAAGCTTAAGAAAGGCCTAAGCTTGAGAGGGAGAGGATTGCTATTCAATTCTATGTTGTGTCCCCTTTGGGGTGAGGTAAGGGGTTTTTTTATAGGTAGCGGGCTAATTCTACGCATGTGGGCATGTGCGGAATTGGATGATTCCGCGCAAGTTAAGTTGCGCATAATTGAATTCTGTGTTGTGACATATGCATTTGATTCAATTTGAGTTGGCCTTTGAACTGGGCTTCCTTGTCCTAGTGTACCTGGGAGACCAATTTCGAGCAGTGGTGTATGTGCGGGATTGAATTTCACACAGTGGCATATGCGCAAGATTTTGGAGTTTAGGCGGTCTAAGGAATTAAAGGCTGGGTTGGATTGGGAACCAATTTTGTGCATCCAGTGATGCATGGGATTGAATTCCGCGCATCCAGTGACATGTGGGATTCAATTCTGCGCAGTGGTGTATGCGCGGGATTTAGGTCCTTGGTTGGTTTGGGGAGTAGAGTCCCAGTCCAATTTGGACCTATTCCGTGTTTATAAGGGTACGTGGAAATCAATTCCGGGCCAGTGTATTTGCACAGAATAGGGGTCTTTAGGCGGTGTGTTAAAGGCAGCCCTAGTCCAAGTGGGACTAATTCTGTGCAACTGTGTCAGCGTGGAATCGGATTACGCGCAAGTGTATCTGCAAGAGATTCAGGTCTTAATTGGTTCACGGGAAGGGTGAACCTGGTCCAAGTGGGACCAATTTCGTGCATGTCTCCACACATGGAATAGATTTTGTGCAAGTGTATCTACGCGAAATTCAAGATTTTCCCAGGTCAAGTCCGGTCCAAGCCGCATAGCTATTGTTTCAGCCTGGGTCTCAACAATATACTATTATTTTAGTAATGGTCTCCGTATTTAGGGTTTTAAGGTCTTTAGAGAAGGTTAGTCCTTTTCCAGGGATCATGGGCAAGGTCAAAGGTTGATCGAACATAATTGTATACTACGAGAGGGGAAAAATTAGGGTGTCTACAGATGCCCCTCTTCTGCGTGTTCTTGTGGAATAAGAATGCGTAGAAGTAAACACCCCTCTTCTGAGGTGCCTTCTCATTTCTTTAGGAAATTACAAGTGTGGACCAGGGAGTTAACATGAAATGCTTGGCTTTCTTATCTTTCAGTACAAGCTAAGGAGGAGCACTCAGGAGCCCAGTGGTAGCTATCGAGGGGTGTATCCTCATCTGTGGGTGTAAGTGGCATCCCGCTGCATATCGCGACCTACTGCAAGGGGTGGTAAAACAGAGGAAAATTGATGCAATTGAGGTACCGAGGGGCGTTATATGAATGTCTAAAGACAAGGTCAAGTGATCAGATAATATGATGTAATAAGGTGGCAAAGGTTTTACAAGTCATGTTAGACCGGGCGTATCATTGCTCACACCAGTAGCATGTCAGGTTTTCCTTTCCAGTGGACATTTGTGATTACTCAAAGTTGAGTATACTCGGTGTTTGGTTTCCCAAGGGAAGGAATCGATTGGAGTGATGAGAGGTGAAGTTCGATAGATAGGAGGTTTATTTATTATTATCATTTTTTGAAAGTTTGGGATTTTTAACTTAAGATAAATTCGGTGGTAAAATGGCAGAAAATGTGGCTTCCGAGACGTCGCTGAGCAGATCCACCGTAACGGGATTTATGGACCTGACTGTTTATGTGGTTGTCTAGATGACACTTGGTATATCGGATACTCTATCTAATCTTCTCGTGAATACTGATGATTATCTCTTATGGGAGGACTACAGTGATTCATGAGTTGAGAGAGACGGGTTTTGAAAATATTTTGACTTAATATTAGCTAACTATACTTTATAAGGAATATCGAGTGGAAAGGAAGGGGGTGATACTTATGATTTATTGCACGATTGGATGTCTGGATTGCCTGATGAGATGTTCGCGATGGGACTTGATAATTGATGGGCGATATTATTTCATGGTGGTCACGCGGTGGGACATCAGGGCGCGTGACCAGAGGCTCGCGACGGGGCTTGATATTTGTTGGGTGAGATGGGTCGTCGAAGAAATTCCTCTCTTCTTCTGTCAGCAAGTGTATATTACTGCTGTGGTGGGGTCCAATGACTGCTGGTCAATGGGACATATGGGGGGTTTGGCTCATTGCTTTTTGTGATGGGACATTGGTTAAGCCTCCCCTTCTAGTTGTGTACCGTGGCAAGTTGCGACAGGACTTGGTGGTTATGCGATGGGGCATTTCGGTTTGATGACTCCTTGGCTGTTTTGACGTCGTGATGGGACAATGATGGTGTATTTTTTTGGCAGATCTTGGTTATGCAATGGGTTAGAGCCAGTTTGAATGGTATCTTGATATCGTGACGGGATTTGCCTCTGACCATGGTTGTGTGGCGGGGCTTTGGCGTCACGATGGGACATGAGGTGTTGGGACAACGTTGTGTGTTATGTCGTCATGGGATGTGTTATTCTGAGGATGTATGATAGGATATTAGCAGCTCTCTCGCTTTGGTTGGCGTGTGAGGTTACGCGATAGGACAAGGGAGAGTGATTCTGATCGTGGTCAGATGAGTAACGCGGAATGATTTATCTTGTGGCTACTTTGTCACCATTCGAGTATCGTTGTTATTGTTTTTTACTTTTATGTCGCAATGGGATTTTTATTATTTCTTTTTGTTCTAGTGGTTTGATTGTGATAGGCCATCGGGAGGTGTGTTATTGCAATGGGATTATGAACGATAATTTTATTTTTTCTTATTATATATATTTTTGTTGGATTATTTACCGTAGCGGAGTGAGTGGTAGGCATCGGGGAGTGATTTGGTCGTGATGGGACTGTGGGAAGTAGTATCTCCCTTTGATTTTTGTATGATTTTTACTGTAGTTTTATTTTATTTTTATTTTCTTAACGCTGTATTTATTTTATTTTGTGTTTTTTGAATGATTTTGCTCATTTTTATAGTCTAGATGGGCTGAGATTGTATTTTATCATTATTAATGGGGTTTTATGGCAAAAGGGAAATTTTGGGCATTTGTTCTGTTTAAGGTATGAGTTTTTGTTTTGGTTTTTATATTTAGTTTGGAGTGACACTTGTGTGGATTAGGTTTAACCTTGGATGGGGTGTTTAGATGTTTTGATTCTATTGGCTCATCTATTTTGTGATGGATTTGTGTTTCTTTAGGGGGTTAGTGTTTTATGCCCATTGGTTCATCTTCTTTTGTCATGGACTTGTTTCTTTTAGGGGGGTAAATGTCTTATGATTATTGGTTTATCTCCATTTGACATGGATTGTACCTTGTTTGGAAGGTTAGGTGTCTTGTTTAGATTTAATTAGATGGGGGGTGTTTGTGAGTGTGGCACTTGTCATTTTGTGGTGAAGAGGGGTTTAAGTTATAAATAGGTGTTTGGGGGTTAGGCTTGATTTTGAATTTTGTTATTTTATTTTGGTCTTGCTACTTTAGAATTTGGTGCATTTTATTTTCTTAATGTCTTTCCTTCCAATTTATTTTGTATCCTGGGTATTAAATCCTAAGAGGTTTGTAATGATGATTTATATATTTATTTTGAGAATGAGCGGTATTGGGAATGTGGAGTAGCGCTCGAAGTGCTACTATGTTGGTGGAAGAGATGGAAGAATTAAAGGTGGAGGAAAGAAAACCAAGGAAAAGAACTGCGTTAGAGTTCTCTTGATCGGTGCCAATTGCTCCTTGGTAGGTTCTGTGGATTGACCTTTGGTCGGCCCACCCTTGGAGGTTTCCAAAATCGGCCTCCCATGGGTGTATGCCTCAAATCCTGAGCGGCCTTCTACGAGTAACTCTTCCTTTTCCATCGACTCGAGGCTCTGCGATGTTGTCATTTTATTACGTGATCTTCATTTTAGGTTACAGGTTAAGTTTTAGGTTTTCATTTTGGGTTGTAGTTCAGGAGGTATGCCTCCGTTGTCACCTGTAATGATTCTTAATTATTAATAAAATTTATTTTATTTTATTTCGTTTCGTGGCTTCGATTTGATTAATGTACGTGTGTGTGATTTGATCATGTATGTGGGTGCGTGTGTTTGGGGACCTCCTTGGCCTATGTTTGCGATCAGAGGCCTTCCGACCTCGATATTATTTTTTACTTGGATTTGGTAATTGGTCTAATCCCTAGGTAGGCAGATGGGGAAGTCAAAAATGGGTTGGTCAAAGGGAGGAGAGGAAAGGATAGGGGTAAACTCTGGTAAGGTTGGAGGTTCAAGGACTTCAGGTTGGAGGTCTTGAGTGGTGGGTGTAGGGAAAACTGGTCCAGAGGTGGGAGGAGAGGGGTCTGTTGGAAGAGGGACT
The DNA here is from genome assembly GCA_021018995.1 of Chloranthus sessilifolius. Lineage (NCBI taxonomy): Eukaryota > Viridiplantae > Streptophyta > Magnoliopsida > Chloranthales > Chloranthaceae > Chloranthus > Chloranthus sessilifolius. Next base: position 82,096,622 of record CM037586.1, on the reverse strand, counting down.
GATACAAAGGAGAAAAGCAGAGTGGGTGGAGGTGTGGGTGAGGGTATCTCAGTTGGAAGATCTGCTGCCATGGTAGTGGGCACCTCCTCAGCCTCCTCCATCTCAACTGGCTTACTCTTTTTAAACAAGGTTAGGCTGGTGGACCATTCCCTTTTCCCATATCCTTTTGTGGTAAACTTCTCCATTGGCTCATTCCATTTGATTACATATTTCCCAGTCATGAGCAAGCATGTAATGAGCCTGCTAAAAGGTAGCCCACCTCCTTTAGCAAATGCTTGTCTTTTAAGCACTTTGTCATTGATATCCGCCATTGTCTCAACAATCAACTGAGGTGCATTCAAAAATTTCCCTTTTGAACAGTAGTACAAGGCATCTACAACTGGGGACCTTCTCTCCTGCAGGTGCCCAGTGACAGACATTTTTCCTCAAAATAGCATCAATGAATCTGAGACTGGGTTCGAGGTCTCTTCTCATCAAAGATTCACCAAAGCCCACAATTCCATTGGTCAGCTTCGTAGCCATTTCTTTAAATGTAACCCATTTAGGTTCTCCCTCAGATCTAGTGGAGTCAAATTTATGTGGAACTCCCAAAGCCATCCCAATATCCTCGCTATCCACTGTGATTTGCCAATAATCAATCAAAATTTCTGGCACAACTTCTTTCCCAGGCACCACCTTATTTTTCAAATTCTAGTACCACAATTTAACCAGCCTAGGGTACACATTCTCCTTCAAGGGTGTAAGTAGGGGTAACAATCCCTCCTTCTTCAGATACAGTAGTGTCCCTTGGCACTCCTCAATGTTAGCAAAGTATGCCAAATCAAAATCTATCTCAGGGACCAGGCTTAAACCATCCACAAACTTGTTAGGAGTGGTTAACGTAGTAGGAAGCTCCACCACAGGTTATATGTCAGGGGTGGGCAAAGGTGCTTCCCCAGTCGGAGCAGATCTCTCCATGGGTATTTTTGCAGCAGGTTCCTAAATTACTATAGACTAGGCTTTTTTAGCTTTAGGAGTCTTTTTGGGTGTCCCCTAAGGGAGCTTCCTTTTGGTAGGTGGTTTGGTGGTAGGTTTTGATTTCTTGGAGGATTTTGGAGTGGAAGAAGTTGGTTGCCAGAACAGGTCAGCTAGGGCTTCTTTAGAATCGGCAATTTCACTTTCAAAAAGTGTTCTCGTAAAGCTCACCCACCAATTTGAATTGAAATGTTGAGGTACACAACTAGGAAAACAATCAAAGGGAGGTAGAGAGACAGCTTACCCAGAACTCTGTTAAGACATGAAAAGTACCACTTTTCACCCGTAACTTAGCCTCTGTTAGACCCTCAGCCATCTAATAAATGCTTGTTAAGTCATTTCTGTAGGTAATAAACAACAGCTGCAATAAGGCCTTAATCCTGCTAAGGAGCCCACTTTTGCCCCAGAAGTCTCTCAGAAGAATGGAAGCTGGATCCAGACAAGAACTTGACTGCATGAAGGCAAAGCACAGTAGCAACAGAGCAAGAAATGAGCCTCGCACAGTTGCTGCAAGGTTCAAAGGATTCTGAAAGTAAGCCTCGCGCAGTCCTTGTGAGTTTCCTAAGACTTCATACCAATTGTCCGCGCTATTCTCGCAAAGTTTAGTGACAGAAGGGCTTTAGAATCATGACTCGCACAGCTCTCGCGAAGCTTAAGCACTTAAATGCTCATGTAGTCTCACACAGCTCAAGAAAGCAACACTCAAAACCTCGCACAGTTTACTCAGATCAGCTGAGGAGAGAGAGAGCTCCAGGTATTTCTGTGCGCAGCTATCCCACAGTGGCCATGGGATGTAAAACTTTAGAAAAACTTCTCGCGCAGTTTAGAAAACAATGTGCGTCACGCCCTCACGAGGATCCTCATGAAGATCCACTAAGAAACAAACTGCTCACATGATTCCTGCGCCATTCAGAAGGAAAGAGCAAACCAGCGAGGATTCAATGCTCTATCGCGCAACTGCTTAAGCTGCAAACTAAGACAACCCCGCGATGGCTGGAGTTTCAAGTTAATCCAATCTCGCAAAGACCGTGCTACCACGCGACAGTCTTGGAAACCAGTGCTACCCGGCGAGGCTTTGGACTCTAACTCTCCCTCACTTCTGCAGAGGACATTCTGGGAACTTTCAGCAATTAGGGCATGCACTCCAATGCTCTAATTTCCATGCACGTGCCCCGAGGCATCCATGGAACAGTATGAGGCCACGTGGCATAGTTAATATTAGGGTTTGCTAACCCTAATGCACCACCTGGTTTAGGTTTAGAGAGACCCCTCTTAGAATAGATTTTTGTCTGTCTTCTTCTTGCAGTAGCTGTAGATCTCTAGTAAGGTTTAGGTAGATTTCTTTTTGCTTTTTCTTCTCTCCATAGCCCAACACTTGCTGGCTATGCCTTTATATGCTTATTTGGTTTAGATTTGATGGAATTTCATGATTGGGTGTTTTACATTTATGGGATTGAAGTTTGAGATTGAGTTGTTCTGTACAAAGCTGCTGCCTTGAGATCCTCCATTGCAAGGTTGTATTATAAGCAATGGAGGACTATTTTTAAAGATCTATTCAGATCCAAGTGACCCGTGTGTCTGGGCTAACATGCTCCTATACAAGCCTAGCCCTACCGCAGGACCCGCTAGATCTGAGATCCCCATGGGAGGAATGAGCTTTTGTTGCCTTGTGAACATGGTGGTGACAACAATGTTTCTTGTTCTATTTTGGACCTCTGTGAGGAGGATAGCCTCTGGGATAATTTGTGACCATTTAAGTGGACAGGTTATAGCCTTAGGGTGAGGCCAATCCACAGATCCAAGACAGATTCTTCTTCTCTACACTTGTGCTTGTAGCCCTGTGAGAGATTATACAGAGACAGACTCCCTTGTATTTGTATAGACCCGCCATCAGATGGCAAACCTGGTTTGGTTATAGAGAGTGTAGGCTTGTGACTGGATCGCTGCAGTCTTTCTAAAGCAGTGGACAGCTAGACCTAAGGTTGTACTCAAACTCTTACTGGTTCTATGTGTCTGGGCTAACATGCTCCCATACAGGCCTAGCCCCACACATAACACTTTAGAGGTTGAGGTTCCCTATGGATTCTTGAGCTTTTATAGCCTGGATGAAGTAGTGCCTACAGTGATAAACATGTTCTGACCCATCTCTGGACTGTGGTTCCCCAATTGGATAGTTTGTGACCATTTAAGTGGACAGGTTATAGCCATAAAGGGATTGGATCATGGTACAGAGATGAGTTGGATTCTTTCTCCTCAGTGGCGATAATGTAGCCATTGGACAGGACTTCTATAGCAGTAGATCTGAATCTGAGTCATAAAACCCATCAGATCTGAACCTAATAGCATACTTCTCACCCTTTTTATATTTCTTTTCTCACATTCCACCATTCTTCTCAACCCTTTATGTAGTTCAGGCATTAGGTTACCTTAGGATTTAGAGAATAGTGACCCTAAATTTCATTCCATTTAGGAATGCCAAATCTGTAGTCAGATCTGGAGGGCCTACTAAAGATGGCTCCCTTGGAGCTTGAGATCAACTTCCCTGTGGGACAAACTCTTACTTATCAAAACTTGCTACAACAGGCCCTGTATCTTACAGGACTGTGCATATTTTAGGCTTGCTGCTCCGTAATCATCATTCTACCTTTCACTCATTTTTCATTTACCCCATTACAATAAAGTCAGTAGCAAGCACTTAAAATCCACACCAACAAACTCATAAGGTTTTAAAGAAACCGTAATGCACTCTTCCAATTTCACAAAAATCAGGTGCAAAATGCTCCTTAGTGCGGGCTGAATGATCTTGAAGAATGACAAACCTAATGGTAAACAGTCCTGAGAGTATTTGGCAGAAAGAGAGAAGCGACAAATGAGGAAGAGTGAGAGCTAGGGTTTTACAGAAAGTGTAAAATGGGCGAAAGTGACCTACCGATAGGTATATATAGAGGAAAAATCGATTTCGATAGGATGAGTTGGATGATTTCGATAGGTCAAAGTGTCTTGTCGAACGCTATAAAAATATAACATGAAGATGAAATGCCTCGATAGGTCAAAACCTTCCTATCGATAGGTTCATGCAGCACATGATTTATCCTTTCGATAGGTTCCCGATAAGGATCCAGAACCTATCGAAAAGCTGTTTTTGCCTATCGACAAGTCTTAACACCTATCGAAATCCTCAAATGACCTATCAAAATCGTCAAATGACCTATCAAAAGGTCTCATATGCCTATAGAAATAGCATTTTTTTGTGCTGTCCTCAACTTCAGCACCCAGCAAACTCCTTTGTTGTGCTTCTATTCAACCTATTTTCATTATGGGCATGCTCCCATGATCCCTGGACTATAGGCAAGATTGAAATGATGACCTAATTCTAGCATGGTTGGTTTATTGCAAAAGAACAACATATCAAAACAGAAAGCAATCACCTAAAACAGAAGCAAAATATGGTACATATGATACACACTGAAATCAACGATAAATTTGAGGGTCCTGAAGTGTCATGATCTGAATTTTTTGTCTTTGATACACCTAAAATGCGTGTATGTGTTTAATATCGTATTCCCCGCATGCCTTGACTTTTCAAAACGTTTTATCTAAAAATATATGTTTTAGTTTTTTAAGCTCTTATATTTAATTTTGTCATTAATGAACACAAGTTATGTGGTATCCTACTGGTTAAAGGCTTTAAGTTCTAGATAAGAGGTCTAGGGATCAAACCTTGCTATGTGTGTTCTAAACCTCTATTTTGGACTTTGAGATAAAAGCTTATACACTCTTCCTTGGTGTGTTAGCTTAACACCGGATAATCTCAAAAATGTGATAAATTAGTGTCTTATGGAGAACCCTAAATTATAATCTTATTCAGAGTTCTTAAGAATAGAGCCGTCAGAGACCCTAGAGACCTTAGAGAAGAAATTCTAGATCTATCTTCCTAGAACCCTTCTTTTGGAAGTGCGGTGATACGTTGGCGTATATTCTCAAGCGGCCTTCACCTTCTTCTAAAATCATCATCATTGTTGGGATCTTAATCTAATCGTGATGGTACAATCGATCTAGGTATAGAGAAATCATGCTTTTCATTGAACTTAAAATATTAGTTTTTAAATAGATTTTTATGTAAATTAGTGAGTTTATTTCATAAATAATGAATGGATGATTAAATGAATGCGTACTATGATTGGTGATCCTTAATGTTGATAATTTTAATTAAGAAGAAGACGGTTGAAATCCTACCATGTGATTTGATGCATTTGGATGTGTGCTCACAGAAGTATGTCAATCAATTAACGATTGGATGTCAATCGATTAAGGATTAAATGATATTATTTTGGAAAAATACACAGAATTATGTCAATTGATTGAGGATTGTATGTTAATTGATTGAGGAGGAATATTAAAATAAATACTAATAAATGATATCGTTTTGGAAAAGTACACATAATTATGTCAATCGATTGACGATTGGATGTCAATCGAGTGAGGATGAACATTAAATGGTAACAGACAAAACTCAATGGATTGAGCAAAACTCAATAGATTGAGCCTGAGCATAGATTTATGTCAATGGATTGAGAAATCAATGGATTGAGCTAAAATCAATAGATTGAGCCTAAACATGAACGCAATAGATTGAGTGTGAATAGTTAAGTTCTATATTCAAGTTCTTCTCATAACAGTGTCATTAAATGTTAATATTTATGCACCATGATCGTATGATATGCACTGTAATATTTATACACCATGATTGTGTATACTTTAATATTCATGTACCATGATTAAATGCACTTAAATGCTTATGTATTATGATGTCACTCTTATGCACTTTACATGTCCCATGATGATCTATATAATGCACAACTAAGACATGTAAAATATGATGAAATGCCAAACCATGATCAATGAGCATTAGACCCAACATCTTGTACATGATGGAGTCTAAGAAGGTATTAGACCCAACATTTTGTGCTTGATGGAGTCTAACTAAACACGATTAAGGAACATTAGACCCAACGTCTTGTACATGATGGAGTCTAAGAAGGTATTAGACCAACATTTTGTGCTTGATGGAGTCTAACTAAACACGATTAAGGAGCATTAAACCCAACATCTTGTACACAATGGAGTCTAAGAAGGTATTAGACCCAATATCTTGTGTAAGATGGAGTCTAACTAAACAAGAGTATGGCAAGCATGATTAAGCCAAACATCTTAAGCGGGACGGAGTTTAACATGCAATAAATGATATAATTTATTTGACCCAACGTCTTGAGCATGATGGAGTCTAACTAAACAAGTGATAAGCATGATTAAGACCCAACGTCTTGAGTGGGACGGAGTCTAACGTGCATTAAATGACAAGCAAGATGAAATTAAAAGAAATGATATATTCATATAATATTGATATATATGTTTATGTTCAATTTATTTCAGCTTATTGAGATTATACATGCCACATGCACACACACAGGAAATATATCGAAATATTTATATGGCTATGACTGATATTTTATACTTCAATGGATTGCATGTCTGGTCCATACAAGTGTAAACTTACACCCCTTGTTGATGTGGGTGACCAGATGAGACAGGTGTCGCCAATGACAATGTATGGGTCTATGGTGATGAGACGGCACGTGGTGCTCAGGAAACTGGACTGAATGGCGATGATGCCTTTGTGGCCTAATTAGCTATTTTCCTTTCTAGTTATTAGTGGCTTTAAATAAATGAGACATTGATCAGTTAGTATTTTTATTAAGATTGTTTAAGTTTTAATCATACTGGACTTGTTATTGGAATAAGAACATTATCATGGGTTTTATTTTGATTAATTAATGTTTAAAAGAAATTTTATCTTTCGTTGTTTAAGGTGCCTTTATCACCTTAATATGTTTCTATGGTTCACGATACGAAGGTACAGTCTAAGATCTTACAATCAAGAGGTTGTGAGATCATAGACTGCTACAGTTGGTATTAGAGCCTAAGGTTGATTCTTACATCGGGAATATGTGTAATTGGAGTTTAACGTGAGATTAATCGGCTACAGATGACGAACAAACATATTAATGCGTTGACCGAGGCAATTGTGAATGCCATCAATGCAACCAGGACTCCAAATACCCAATCTACTCCTGCTCCTAGGTCGGAATTGGACGAATTCAGGAAGAATCGACCACGATAATTCAATGGGATGGGAGATAGCGCGGAGGCTATGAAATGGGTGTAACAAATGGAAAAGATCTTCGATCTGATGGAGTGTAATGAAACAACTAAAGTGAGATTGGCAACCTACAAACTGAAGGGGGATGCTGAGAACTGGTGGAGACAATTGAAAGCAGCGACTTGTGTCGAAGAGCCTGGTTATGTATGGGACTGGGATGAATTCGTAAAAGAGTTTTATGATAAGTACTACCCCCAGAGCGTCCAAAAAGCAAAGATTGAGGAACTCCTGAACCTCCAACAAGGAGAGATGACTGTTAACGCTTATGCTAAGCTTATTACGGAAGTGAGCCAGTTTGCACCAACCCTGGTTTCTGACGAGAACTTTCGACTCAGGAGGTTTGAGAAGGGTTTGAGGCCCCAGATCAGGACCTTGGTGGTTGGACACCGATGCGACTCATACAAGGACCTGATTGGTAGGTGCTACACCATCGAGAGAGAATTGAAGGCCCCTTCGTCGGCTGGGAATGTGGGTCAGAGCTCGGCTAGAAACTTTCATATGGCCGCCGAGTTCGTGTGTTTTCTAAATCCAACATGAGATCGGAGAGTAGGGGCACTCCTTACTCAAGATTGGCATTCTCGTAGCAGAGTAAGACTAATTCTACAGTGGCGTCAACTGCAAAGACTACTCCGACTTGTACCACTTGTGGCAAGAATCATTACGGCACCTGCCTTAGAGGAACAGGTGCTTGTTTCAACTGTGGACAGCTTGGGCATAGAGCAGCTGAGTGCAAGATTCCTAAGAAGTCATCTGGATCGAGGGCTATGCCTCATGCGACGATTACGACTAATGGCCGCGTGTATACCCTATCTGATGCTGACGTTAGAGCTTCAGACGATGTCATCCAGGGTATGCTTGTTTATTTAAAATTCATGATTAAATTCTTTCATACATATTTACGTAGTAATGTCATAAATATTAATTTGCATAAAATGAACTTTTCAAAAATATTTTCAAAAATAAATTAAATAAATTTGTTGAGAACTAATGAAGATCTGGTAGACATTAAACTTTAAAATGGAATGATACCATTACATTAAATAATTTAAGTCGTACCATGTCTTCGGTGCCCAGGTTCGATGTTGATCGATGATCTTTTTGCTCATGTGCTTTTGGATTCGAGTGCTTCCCATTCATTCGTCTCCTTGAACTTCGCTAAGCGTCTTGATAAGGATTCATCTCCTATGAGCATTTCTTTGACCGTAGCAACTCCTCTGGGAAAGAGTGTGCTTACTGACAGAGTCTATCCTCGATGTTTTGTCCAGATTGAAAACCAGACATTGGTTGTCGATCTAATTGAATTAGACTTCGAAGATTTCGATGTGATCCTAAGGATGGATTGGCTCGCTGAATCTCATGCGACCCTTGATTGTTTTGCCAAGACCGTAATTTTTACCCCTTCGGATGAACCGACATTAAAATTCAAGGGCACATGGAAGGGTGCCATTCCGAAACTCTTTGCTATATTAGAAGCTGAGGAAAAGCGGGGAGATATATCATCAATTCCTGTTGTAAATGAATTTGCTAGAGTTTTTCCTGATGAGGTGACAGGTTTACCGCCGAGTAGGAAAGTTGAATTTCAGATTGAGCTCGTATCTGGCACTGCACCGATAGCCAAGACTCCTTACAAGATGGCGCCTGCAGAACTATCAGAATTGAAGAAACAGTTACAGGAACTACAAGATAAGGGCTTTATTAGAAGAAGCCAGTCACCATGGGGTGCTCCTATTTTATTTGTAAAGAAGGACGGTTCTCAGAGGTTGTGCATTGATTACCGACAGTTGAATCAGGCGACGATTAAGAATAAGTATCCATTTCCATGGATCGATGTTCTATTTGATCAACTGCAAGGCACATGATATTTCTCTAAGGTCGATCTGAGATATGGATATCACCAGTTGAGGGTGAGAGAGTCCGATATAGTTAAAATGGCATTCAATACAAGGTATGGGCAGTTTGAATTTTTAGTAATGCCTTTCGGATTGACTAATGCCCCTGCAATCTTTATGGACTTGATGAATCGTATTTTCAAGCCCTACTTAGATCAGTTTGTGGTAGTTTTCATTGATGACATCCTGATCTACTTTAAGTTCGAAGAAGAGCACGCTGAACACTTAAAGATCATCTTACAAACCCTATTGGACCACCAATTGTATGCTAAAATGAGTAAATGCGAATTTTGGATGCGTGAGGTAGCATTTCTAGGCCACAGAATTTCTGAGGCAGGGATTACTGTTGATCTTACAAAAATTGAAGCCATTGTGAATTGGGCGAGTCCCAAAAGTGTTACTGATGTACGAAATTTCCTTGGCTTAGCTGGTTATTATAGAAGGTTCGTGGAAGGTTTTTCAAAGATCTCAGGACCTCTTACTGGGCTGACCAAGAAAAATATGAAATTCATTTGGACCGATGAGTGTGAGAAGAGCTTTCTCGAGTTGAAGAAAAGGTTGACTACTGCTCCCATTCTAGTGATACCTTCTGGCAGTGGTGGCTTTACCGTTAATATCAATGTATTGTATAAATGACTAGGTGGTGTCCTGATGCAGAATGAAAGAGTTGTAGCTTACGGATCCAAGCAGCTAAAGGAACATGAAAAGAATTACCCTATGCATGATCTAGAACTGGCCTCTATCATATTCGCACTGAAGATTTGGAGACACTACCTGTATGGGGAGAAATTCATCATCTCCATGGATCATCAAAGTCATAAATACCTTTTTACGTAGAAAGACTTAAATATGAGGTAGAGAAGATGGTTGGAATTCCTTATCGATTATGATTGTGAGATCAAGTATCATCCGAGGAAGGCTAATGTTGTTGCTGATGCCCTTAGCAGATTTGTCCCAGAATGGGTGATTCGACCAAGAGGTTTGCTTTTGCACATTGTTATTAGCTCTTCAGTACTTCATCAAATCAAGGGGCTACAGCTTGAAGATCTTATCCTTTTGAAATTAAAGGATAGTGGGAAGTCTAGATTACTGTTAGAGATGATGGGATGATGTTGTTCTAGGGACGCTACTGTGTACCTGATAATATAGAATTGAAACAGGAGATCTTGGACGAAGCCCGTAAGTCTAAATTTTCTATTCACCCTGGAAACAATAAGATGTATAAAGGATTGAAGAAAAGTTATTGGTGAAATGATATGAAGAGAGAGATCGCTGACTACGTGGCAAGATGTCTCACATGCCAGCAAGTTAAAGCTAAACACCAGAAACCACCTGGGTTACTTCAGCCACTACCGATTCTGAGTTGGAAATGACTAAATCGGCTCATTTTATTCCATATCGCATGACCTATTCAGCTTCTCAGTGGGCGGATATTTACATTCATGAGATTGTCAGAGTACATGGTGTGCCTGCTGATATTGTATCTGATAGAGACCCTCGTTTACGTCAAGATTTTGACAAAACTTTCAAGATGGGATGGGGTCTAAGTTGAAATTTAGCTCCGCTTTTCATCCTCAAACGGATGGGCAGACCAAAAGACTGAATCAAGTGTTAGAGGACATGCTTCGCGCTTGTGTATTGGACTTTGAAGGCAATTGGGACGAGCACCTACCTCTTGCGGAGTTCGCGTATAATAATAGTTACTAGTTGTTGTTGTTCTAAGTGTGCATGATTTATTTATAATTTGAAGACTGATTTGCAAATGATGAATTATACTGAAATTGGAAAGCTAAAAAGAATAAAGAAATATCAGCACAGAGAGAAGTTAATTAGCCTGCAAGATCAGGGCCAATTGTACCAAGTTTTAAATGTAAGTGAGTAATAGATTGTCCATAGGGAATTGATTTAAAATATATGATAAACCTCTAGATTTGAGCTACCAGATCTGGCCTCTAATCCTATCTACAAAGCAAATAAGATGGGACGTTGAATTTGTCACATTAACTAAATTATCTAAAAGTGAAATTACAACTAAGTGATCCAGATCCGAGTTGGGGGAATTGGATGCAAAATTAATAAGAATGGAGAAATAACAGTTGACTTAAGCTTAGTAACTGATTGCAGAATGAGAACTAGTGTAGCACAGTGGAGAAAGTATAAAATCTTCATCTGGCTACCAGCTCAGATGTAAGAGAAAATAATCCAATTCAAGGATTAGGATTGAGTTAAACTCATGGCTATGATCTGTCCACTGTCATGGACACAGATCATCCAATAGTCTTCAATCCAAAGTCTTGATTCAGAATATAAGCACCACTACAAATGCTGTAAGAAATCAGGTTACAAACACAGATTCTCACAGGGATAATGAATTAAGGGAAATTGCTTTAAAAATAGTAAATCTAAAGGAGTCTAATGAGTGAGGAGATCACAATGAACCCTCAACATGAATCCGATTGAGAACGTACTGATGAAAGCAACCTTTTCAAATCCACCATTACAATTACAGAGCACAGCTTAAACAACTCTCGGATTTGTAGTCTTGAATACAATTCTCACTTGAATTCCATAAGTATCTCATAGTTCTCAGTTACAAACAAAAGCTAGGCTATTACAGAGGTTTCAAACAAGCTATCTTGATCTGAATTGGAAATGGGGCAGCAGGAATGAAACTCAAATTTTGGATACCCAAATTGGGCAAATAGTTCGTCTATTTATAGTTTTCCCCAAGTCCAGTCTCAGATGTGTGCCAACCAATCAGAATTGGTTAGATTTATATCAACCAATAGGAGTCGAGCACAGGGATCCAAATTTTTTCTGGCCAATCAGAGCTACTTGATCTGGTTCAGCCAATCAGGAGATAGAGGCATCAATTCTGTTATGTAATTCAAAAATCTATTTGAGCTTCTAGAAGTTCCTGCCAAGTAATTTCATCTTTGGGTGTTCACATGGGGTGAAATGCGCCTATGGTTCATGCTCAGAATCTTTCAAAATGCCCCTGGGTTTTTAAATGCATTGGGGCACGTGTAGAGATTACCAAAATACCCTTGAAGATGCTGGGAATCTTCAGAGTACCATTTCGCATTGTTTGGAGACCTTTTCGAAAGGTACTGTAACTTCTGAAGCTCTATTCGCACAGATTGGAGACCTTTTCGAAGGGAAATATGACTTCTGGAGCTCTATTCGCATAGATCTGGTGCAGTTCGCAAGGAGTTTTCTTCTTTTCGAATAGATCATCAGCATGTTTGGTTCCTTTCGAATAGATCAGGTGCTCTTCGAAAACCAAGCCTGGAGCTTTTACTTCTATTCGCAATGTTCAGGTTCTTTTCGAATAGATCAGGAATCTTTTTGAATAGTATTCTGTCGTGCATTCTTCTTTTCGAATAGCTTCAAACTTATTTCCAGGATGAAAACAGACTTTTGTTTTCTTGAGTTTAGGCATTTTGACAGCCAATGAGGTTGTCCCTTCTCCTTCTTCCTCTAGATCAAATGGGTCATTATCTTTTTGGTACTTTTTTAAGCTACTTTCAGAGTTAAGCCTACCTTTGTTGTTAGCTATAAAACAAATACTTAAAGCACTTATTTAGTTCTCTCAGGGGTCTATCAAGGCCCATATTAAGGGGTGGAAAATGGTATTTTTCAGTTCTCAACACACCCAAAAACCTAAGCTTTGCTAGTCCCTAAGCAAAGATAAAATTAAAAACAGATTGAAAAGCCACTTTTGTAGGGAACACAGTTGCATTTAGCATATGCAAGAAGCCTTTTAAACCCCTAGGTGATCCCTAGTGGAGGAGTGAAGTCTCCTGAGGGTTTTCAGTGAAGGTACCCACAAACTTCTCCAATAAATCAGTTAATATCAATGCAGTTCTGTTAAAACAGACTTTCATTCAATCAGATTATTCACACCTGCATCAGTCAAGCTTGTAGGAGGATCCTCAAGAAAACATTAGTTCAAAACTAAAATTCTGCTGTAATTCCTTTTACCACTCACTCAGTTTGTGTCAAAAAGTTTTTACAAGAAAAATTAATGAAAAGCTTGCTTTCTATTAGAGAATCCTACTTTGATGTTACCCCAAATAAGTTGATTTCAAACCCAACTCTCACTAGGGTTTTTGCTCAACATGCAAGTAGGAGGGTTGGACTATTTCACACAGCTCAAGAGCAATTATAGTCCTTAAATAGGACTGTAAGCAAGAGCATAGGCATTGCTTTTTAGTTCTGAATTCACTGCTCTTTTCATCATAGATTACACAAATCCTTATCTCCATGTGACAGCTCAATCCATCTTTGATCAGTAAGGACTTTAACTTGGGTTGTAATGTGGCTTATGAGTGAAATTTATCAAGAATAAAGGGGTGGAATGGAGTTCGAAATTGAGAAGTCAGTCAAGGTATGGAGGTGATAGACACACCTTCTTCAATTCAGCATAATTTCATCTTCTTCTTTGAATTTTCAGAGCCAAAGTGACCATCTTTTTCTCTTTCTTTTTCAAACTTCCAATGAAATGACTTTTCCTTTTCCATTTTTTTTTATTTTTTTTCAAAGCAACATTGACTGGAATGCCACATTTCTTCTGCTGAAACATCATTGCCTTCAATTATTTTTCTTTTTCTTTTACAAAACTGTTACCCAACTCTCCTTTCTTCAGCTTCCTTTCCTTTACCTTCTGAATTCTCAGAGTGAGGGTTAGACTAAATGAGGTTGATGACGTTTCAAAGAAATCTTAGATTTATAAAGCTCAAATGGTGTGTATCAAGGGCAGTTTCAAAAGGTGGGGCATTTTGAAGTTCAAACTGTCCAAAAGGAGGTCTTACATCAGGTCTTTAATATCATGATTATTGTCAAGCTATTTTAATTTAGATATGTGTAACTTCTAGTGATAGCAAGCATATTCAAACAGTCCTTAGAGCAGAAAAAATTGCCAATTCATACCTCCAAAAAAAAGAAAAATTCATTTTAGGCCCAAATCTCACTGGATGTGGTTTTCTATCAAATTTCTGAGGTATATCATTACTGTTTTCTCTCTTTTCAAGTTTACTAAAACATCACTTTTCTTTTGGAAATTTTCTGACATTCACTTTATGACAGTATTAGAATTACATTAGAAATTAATTTTAAAAAGTTTTAACTTCCTCATTTTTCAAAAACAAACAGATTTTTCAAAAACAAACAGGTGTGAAATCACTTCAATTTCAAAAATTCTGCTGATCATAGGCTGCATTGATGTTAACTAAACTATTGGCATTTCTGCCACACCCCCAAACCTATGAGGATCAGTGTCCTCACTGGTCCAGAAGTGGATAAGCAAAAAGAAAAGAAAACATAAGCACAATGATAGAGAAAAACAAATGCACAGTGATTGCAAATTAATAAAAGTTACTAGTAAACATTAATTACACACTACACTAATAACAAAAAAAAAAAAATAACAAAAAAAAAAAAGAATTTACAAGGCAGTCTAATAACTGGGGTCAAAATCTGTATCATATGTTGGTTCAATGGGGTCCGAACTGGAATCACTGTTGGAGTCTGAACTTGAGTCAGTATTGGAGTCAGAACTTGATTTAGCTTTCTCTTGGATTGTGGCTTGAAGTTCAGTGTACTCCTCAGTCTTGATCTTTTTGGTGAGGCCAATATATTTTTCAAGCCTATCTGCCCTCAATTTTTCTTGTTCAAGCTTCTCTTGTAACATAGCAACTTTGTGCTGTTCACCCCTAACTATCTTAAATGTTTGGCTCAACAGGTCCTGCATCTTATCTCTCTCAAATTTCATAAACAGCTCCAATTTCCGAATCTAGTCTTCATAAGGAGTCTTAATATAAGCTTGAAGATTTGCAAACCCCTTAAGGACATCGTGAAAGATATAAGGGTTCTCTTCCATAGCCCTTTTGAGAGTGGCAAAACGTGGAATGGGAATGGAGTGATAGGGGACCATATGTATCCCATCAGTGGGGATGGGAGAATATGAATCTAAAATCACTACCTCAGGGTTAGTTTGGGTAGCTTGATCAGAAGTGGAAGGTAGTGTGACTGAGGTATTTGGTTGGGATGTGGAGGCCAAGGTTTGGAGAATGGAATTTGTCACAGACTGGTTGTCTGTGTTGATCTGTAGCTGAGCTTGTATAGATTGGAGAAAGGTGGAGATTTGGCTAATTGTGTCAGGTGTGGATGTGGTAGGCAGAGTAGGGACTGGTATGATGGATGTAGATGGTTGAGGAGCAATAGGTGGGATGGCTGTAAAGGGAGAGGTAGCCAAATGAGTGAATTGAGGGGGATCAGGCATGAGGACAGATTCAAGCCCAATATTCTCCAAGATAGACCCCACCAAGGATGAATAGGCCTCAGTGGTGAATATCTCAGGTTCAGGGGTATGGGTGATTTCAGGTGTATGAGCTAAATGAACCGGTGAACCTGAGAAGCTTTGGAGGAGAGGAGTGCTAGGGGAGTGTACAACAAAATCTGTGGATATATCTGGGTAATTATTAGGTGAAATTGGTGGTGTAACTATGGCTGGAATGGTTGGTGGTGGGGGAGAATCAGTAATTGGGATTATGGTGGTGATGAGTGATGGAACTGCTGGGATAGGTGATGGGATGGTCTCCTCAACAATGGGTACAGCTAAAGAGCTGGTTACCTCCGCAATGGTAGTAGGTTCAATGGCAGCTGTAGGTGCAATGGGTGCAGCTAAAGAGCTGGCCACCTCAGGCTCAGGTATAGCAGCCTCTTGGGCTAGCTCAGCCTCTTCCCTCATTCTATTCAACATGGTTTGGCTTGTAGTCCAAGCCCTCTTCCCAACGGTATGAGGGGTTACAATCTCAAATGGCTCTTGCTCATCAATGTCAAATTTGACCCTTAGTAGGGCTGTGATCAACCTTCCAAATGGTATTCCAGCTATTTTCTGTTCCTTCTTCATCTTGGCACTGATGTCAGCCATGGCTTCAAAAATCAGCATAGGGCCATTGAAGAATTGCCCTTTAGAAAAATGAAAGAGGGCCTCCAAAATGGGTGTCCTTCTCTCCTGACTGTGCCCAGTGACATAAAAACACCCTCTCAAAATAGAATCTATCAGTACAAATTGGGGTGCTAAGTCTCTCCTCATGATGGACTGCCCAGTTCCAACTATGCCTTGGGTTAGATGGGCAGCCATATCTCTAAAAGTAGCTGTCTCTGGTGCAACCAATGGACCAGCAGGATCAAACTGAAATGGTATCCCCAAAGCATTTCCAATGTCTTCATAAGTGATTGTTAAATCACAATCATCAATAAAAATTACCAGAGTTGGGGCATCAGCATCTTTCTCAGTCACTTTCACCATGTTATGGTACCATAATCTCACCATCCTTGAATAAATTTTCTCTGGAAGAGGGGTTAAGATATTACTCAATGAAGCATCCCTGATGTAGTTCAAGGATAGCTTACATTCAGATTTGTTCAAGAAAAAATTCTCATCAACATTAAGCTCTGGAATCAGCTTCTAAGCTTCAATGAAAGGGTTAGGCAGTACCAAATGCATAGGAAGAGGAGGAAGCTCAGGTTCAGGACTAGGGTCAGTTGCTGGGATGAGTTCCTTAATTCTAACCTTTTTTCCTTTCGCAATCTTATCAGCTTTATCCATCGATAATTTTCTCTTGGCTAAAGTTTTCGCTTTTCCTTTGGTGGGGGATTTGCTAACTTTCTTAGTAGAAGGTTTAAGGAACATCTTAGCCAACGTTTTTTCAGCTTTCCCCATTTTACAAATTTCTAAAAACTTCTTCCTTCTAACAACAATTAACAAACAACTCTCTTGAATCCCAGACAATGCATGTTTATAGAGAAATCAAATTTTGAAAGCACAGACAGAGGATATGGGAAAAATACCAAAACCTAGGATTTGCTCGAAATCTCTGACCTCTTGATCAAATCCATCAAAATCAGAGGCAAAATGTTCTTCTCTTCAAGCTTAATCAGTGGGAAAGAAATGAAAGAGATTGGATCTGAGCTCCAAAAGAACGCAGAGATGGAAAAAAAATGGGTTTTCTGTGAAACAGGACGAGCTGGAAATGCTTTCGAATATGAAAACCTTGCTTCGAATGGGTTTAAATACACTTAAATCGATTTCGCAAAGCATTATTGAAGTCTTCGAAAAGTTGAAAAAGGTCATTTTCAAAACGGAGAATGGCATCAGTAACATTCGAAAAGCACATGACTTCAGAAACATCTATTCGCAAAGCCAATGTCTTCAGAAACATCTATTCGAAAAGCACATGACTTCAGAAACATCTATTCGAAAAGCATAATCATTCTTTTCAAGCAGTTGTGGTTACAGCTTTAGATCCTTTTCAAAAAGGAGATTATACTTTTCGAACTGAATTTCTCTTTGTGAAATGATTTTAAAACTTTTCGAATAGCATGAATTTACTTTTGAACAAATGTTCTGAAGTACAGAACTATTTTTTTTTTTTTTTTAATTTTTTTTTAATTCAAAACCATAAAGCTTTTAGAACTTATGATTCCTCAAAGAAAATTTAACTAAAACATGGCTAAAATAGAAAAAAAATTACACAAAACTATGCAAAAATCACAGAACAAACACAGTTACACTACATATGATACAGTTGTGTGACATCAGATTTGTGGAGGCTCTTGATGATAGATGGTCATCACAGGCTCCAGGTTATTTTCAATGCATGGTTTGAGCCTCTGACCATTTACTTTCAAGGTTCTCCCATCACTTGGGTCCATAATTTCAACAACTCCAGATGGAGATGCTTGAATGACAGTATATGGCCCTTCCCATCTGGATCTCAGCTTTCCAGGAAAAAACTTGAGTTTTGAGTTGAATAACCATACCTTAGAGCCAGCTGTGAACTGTTTTCTCAACAGATTTTTGTCATAAAAAGCCTTAACTTTTTCTTTGTAAGATCTTGCTTTGGTGTATGCATCCATCCTCAATTCTTCCAACTCAGAGAGCTGCAATTTCTTGTGATTACTAGCAGTAGTAAGATCCATGTTTAAAGTTTTAATGGCCCAAAAGGCCTTATATTCTAACTCCACTGGTAAATGGCATGCTTTACCATAGACCAATCTGAATGGGGACATGCCAATTGGGGTTTTATAGGCTATCCTATATGCCCACAATGCATCATTCAGCTTAAAGGACCAATCCTTTCTGTCATTCTTCACTGTCATTTCCAGTATATGTTTGATTTTTCTGTTGGAAATCTCCACTTGTCCACTGGTCTGTGGATGATATGGAGTAGCTATTCTGTGAGTCACAGAGTACTTTTTCAATAGAGTTTTTAAATGCTTATTACAAAAATGGCTTCCCCCATCACTTGTAATGGCTATGGGGGAACCAAACCTGGAAAAGATGTTATCCTTTAAGAATTTAAGGACAACTCTGTGGTCATTGGTTTTAGTGGTTGTGGCTTCAACCCATTTAGATACATAATCCACAACTACTAAAATAAAGTTAAAACCATTTGAAGGAGGAAAAGGTCCCATAAAATCTATCCCCCAAATATCAAACAATTCAACTACCAAAATGGGCTATAAAGACATTGAATTTCTCTTGGAAATGCTGCCCAATCTCTGGCAGTTCTGACAAGACTTATAGTGCTGCAGTGCATCTTTAAAGAGTGTGGGCCAATAAAATCCACACTGTAAAACCTTTGCAGCTATTTTGTTTCCACTAAAATGACCTCCACAGGCTTGCTCATGACACATGGAAAGCATGCTGTGAAAGTTTTCTTCATGGACACATCTTCTAATGATTTGGTCTGCACAAATCTTGAATAGGTAAGGATCCTCCCAAATAAAATATTTAACCTTTGAAAAGAAGAGGTCTTTATCCATTTTATTCCAGTGTTGGGGGGTCCTTTCAGTAGCCAAAAAGTTGACTATATTCGCAAACCAAGGGGTATGCATACTGATAGCAAAAAGTTGCTCATCAGGAAAAGAGTCATTGATAGGCAACCTATCAATCTCAGCAGTTAAAATTCTAGACAGGTGATCAACCACCACATTTTCCACACCTTTTTTGTCTTTAATCTACAAATCAAACTCCTGCAATAGGAGGATCCACCTGATTAATCTTGGTTTGGTATCCTTCTTAGACAGAAGGTATTTCAGGGTTGAGTGGTCAGTGAACACTACAATTTGTGAACCCAAAACATATGACCTAAATTTCTCCAAAGCAAAGACAATTGCCAGCAGCTCTTTCTCAGTTGTTGTATAATTGAGCTGCGCATCAATCATTGATCTACTGGCATAAGCCATGACATGAGACAGCTTATCCTTTCTCTGTCTAAGAACAGCTCCCAAAGCATAATCTGATGCTTCACACATCAGCTCAAAGGGTAGTGAATAATCTGGAGATTGTAGTATTGGAGCTGAAATCAAACAATTTTTTAAGAATTCAAATGCCCTAAGGCATTCATCATTGAAAACAAAAGGGACATCTTGGCACAATAAATGGCAAAGAGGCTTGGATATTTTACTGAAGTCCTTAATGAACCTTCTGTAAAATCCAGCATGCTGCAAGAAATTTCTGATTTGCTTAACAGTTTTGGGAGGAGGTAAATGTGCAATTAAATCAATTTTTGCTCTATCCACCTCAATGCCCTTATGGGAGACAACATGGCCAAGGACAATGCCTTGGGTGACCATGAAATGGCTCTTCTCGCAACTCAAAACTAAATTGGTTTCCTCACATCTCTGCAACACTAGGCTGAGATGATGTAAACACTGGGCAAAATTGTCTCTATATATTGAAAAGTCATCCATAAATTAGTCAATCATATCAGAGAAAATGGAGTACATACATCTTTGAAAAGTAGCAGGGGCATTACAAAGACCAAAAGGCATCCTCCTATAAGCAAAAGTGCCAAAGGGGCAAGTGAATGTGGTCTTTTCCTGATCTTGTGGATACACAGGAATCTGCTTGTAACCAGAGTAACCATCAAGAAAATAGTAATAAGCTTTTCCTGCTAGCTTATCTAAAATCTGCTCAATGAATGGAAGAGGGAAATGGTCTTTTCTGGTCATTGTGTTAAGCTTTCTGTAATCAATACAGACCCTCCAACCAGTTGTTTGTCTGGTGGAAATGAGCTCACCAGAATCTGAGGTTACAACAGTGATCCCAGATTTCTTAGGTACCACCTGTGTAGGTGCCACCGAAGCTGAATCTGAGATGGGGTAAATGACCCCTGCATCCAACAACTTAAGAACCTCCTTCATGACCACTTCTTGCATATGAGGATTCAGCCTCCTCTACATTTCTCTAGAAGGCTTTGCATCTTCTTCCAAGTGAATTTTATGCATGCAAACAGCTGGACTGATTCCTCCCAAATCAGCAATAGTCCAGCCAATTGCCCTCTTATGCTATTTCAATACAATCAACAACTCTTCCTCCTGTTCCTCAGTGAGGGAGGAAGAAATAATCACAGGCAATGTTTTATGATCTCCTAAAAACACATATTTTAAATTTTCTGGCAACTGTTTCAGCTCTACATCAGGTGGGTTGAGAAAAGAAGGTAACAAAGGTACCTTGGCTGTTTGTGGAAGGGGAAAAACAATAGGTTTCCATGAAGAAAACCTTGCTATTTGGACATGAGTTTCTTGCACAGCTTTGACCTCTTCAGACTTTGAGGCATAAGCTGTCTCTTCCACAACATTTCTCCAAACATTTTCAAAATCTGTGGTTAAATCCTTACACTATAAAAACTGTAGTAAAGCTTCCTCTACCAGTTCATCCAACAAATCAACAAGAAAACACTCCTCAGAACTGAACTGAGGCTGAGCAATTGCATTGTAAACATTTAACTTTACCTTCATATTTCCAAAAGACACTTCCATAATACTAGACCTGCATTGAATACAAGCATTGGCTGTAGCCAGGAATGGTCTCCCCAAAATGACAGGGATGGAGGTTCTACTTTTTGTAGGTTCCATATCTAATACCAGAAAATCAGCAGGGCAGAAAAACTTATCTACTCCTACCAACACATCCTCAATTACCCCAACTGGCTTTCTTTCAGATCTGTCTGCTATTTGTAACACCACATGAGTGGGTTTTAACTCTCGCAAACCTAGTTTCTCATATACAGAATATAGAAGCAGGTTGACACTAGCACCCAAATCTAATAAAGCCTTTTCAATGGTATGTTCCCCAATAATGCAAGGGATTGTGGGGATTCCAAGATCTTGGAGTTTAGGAGGTGCGGCAATGGACAAAACCTATTTAACTCTTTCCACAGCAAAGACCTTCTTGGATAATTGGATCCTAGATTGTCTTTTGTGTGTGCAAATGTCCTTCAAAAATTTTGCATAGGCTGGGACTTGCTTGATTGCATCAAGCAAAGGAAGATTTATCTTGACTTGCTTGAAAGTCTCCATCATTTCATCTATTTTTGTATTCCCTTTATCAAAAGCGGATGCAGATATCATGGCATGGGGAAATGGTAAATGAGGAACTAGTTCTTCATTTACAGCATTAGCATCGTCACCAGAATTTTTTTGATTTTTCTGTTTTTCATTTTTTTGATTTTTCTGAGGTACATCAGCACCCCCAATGCCAACATCATGCTGCTCCTGCTGCATGTTCCTAGTAGTTTCCTCATTTTTTTCTTCTTCTTTTTTTGTATCCACATTGTTATTTACAACTCTTCCACTTCTCAAAGTAGTGATAGCTTTTACTTCTTCATGTGAAACAGAAGCCTCTCCAACCATGAACTGTCCTTTGGGGTTGTTCAAGGGTTGGCTGGGTAACCTGCCTTCCTCTCTTCTGGCTAAAGTATTTGAGAGTTGACCCAATGTATCTTCAATCTTCTTTATACTCTGACTGTGAAAGTTTATAGTCTGAGTTTAAGACCCTAAATTCTGGAGTGAGGTTAGAACTTGGTCTTCAAAAGAAGGGGATCTAGAAGGAGGCTGAGCTGTGATAGATTGGTGCACAGGTTGTGCCATCTGTTGTGGAATGGGCTGTTGGAAATTAGGCTTGGTATAGAAATTCTGCTGGTAAGGCTGAGCAGTTTTGAAAGGTATTTGGTGCTTTGGTTGCTGCTGCTGTTGTGATTGATAATTGCCCTGGCTCCACCTTAAATTGGGGTGCCATCTCCATGCATATTCATTAGATTGCAACTGTCCAAACGACTGGGCAACATGAGCTTACTCACTAGATCTGGGAACTGTGGTGTAGCTGGACATTGATCATGGGAATGAGTAGGGGACTGGCATATCAAACATGTCTCCTCTACTCTAGCAACCATTGGATTTTGAAATGAGTCCATCAATCTATCAAACTTGGTGGTTAAATTATCCATCTTCCTTTCAGATTCATTCACCTCATAAATCTTTCCCTTGGTAGTCTGCTCTTTATTCAACCGAGCATGATTCTCAATGTCTCTTGACAAAGATTCCTGTTGGGTTGAATTTTCACCAATAACTTCAAATAGGTCCCAGACCTCCTCAACTATTTTTTACAAATAGGTGCCTCCATAGGAAGCATCTACCATATTCTTACCCTTTTGATTAATTCCCTGATAGAAGCTTTGAACAAGCTGCCATTGGGGAGCTTGATGATGAGGGCATTGCCTTAAAAGTTCCTTAAACCTTTCTCATGCTTCATGGAAAGTTTCAGTTGAGTGTTGTGAGAAAGAAACAATATTTTGTCTCAACTGGCTGGTCTTAGACATAGGGAAGTATTTGGCTAAAAATTGACACTGCAAATCATTCCAAGAAATAATACTATTTGGTGGCAACATGGAAGGCCATGCTCTAGCTTTGTCCTTTAATGAAAAAGGAAAGAGCCTAAGCTTGGTTGCCTCTGGACCTAGTCTAGTTATGTTGAATGTGGTACAAAGAGCCAAGAATTCATCCACATGCTTGTATGGATCCTCGTTACTTAAACCATGGAAGGAAGGAAGCATCTGGATAGTTGATGATTTAATTTCATAATTTCCTTCAACAGTGGGAAATTGAATGCAAAATGGGGAATTATATGCACCAGGCGCAAAGTAATCCCTCAAGAGTCTAGGTTGTTCACCCGTAGTAGCAGTCTCAGCAAAATTCTGTGATGTTGGTCTGGTTCTTAGTAGCCTTTCAACTTCTAAATTCAGAGGAACAATCTCAGGATTGAGAGTTCTTCTACCAAACATATAACACAGAAACAGGGAGAAAAATTATGTAACGAAAACGTTCAATACTGAGTAGATTCCAAGCTCAAATGTATAACTGCACAAATTTAAATAACAGAACAGTTACCACTAATGTAAAAAAAAAAAAAAACGTAGGTCTACCAATTTTAAAATCTATTCCCCAGAAACGGCCCCAAAAACTTGTTGTTCTAAGTGTGCATGATTTATTTGTATTTTGCAGATAGATTTGCAAATGATGAATTATACTGAAATTGGAAAACTAAAAAGAATAAAGAAATATCAACACAGAGAGAAGTTAATTAGCCTGCAAGATCAAGGCCAATTGTAGCAAGCTTTAAATATAAGCGAGTAAAAGATCGTCCACAGAGAATTGATTTAAAATATATGATAAACCTCCATATTTGAGCTACTAGATCTGACCTCTAATTCTATCTACAAACCAAATAATATGGGAGGTTGAATTTGTCACATTAACTAAAATATCTAAAAGTAAAATTACAACTAAGTGATCCAGATCCGAGTTGGGGGAATTGGATGCAAAATTAATAAGAATGGAGAAATAACAGTTGACTTAGGCTTAGTAATTGATTGCAGAATGAGAACTAGTGTAGCACAGTCGAGAAAGTATCAAATCTTCATCTGGCTACCAGCTCAGATGTAAGAGAAAATAATCCAATTCAAGGATTAGGATTGAGTTGAACTTATGGCTATGATCTGTCCACTGTCATGGACACAGATCATCCAATAGTCTTCAATCCGAAGTCTTGATTCAGAACATAAGCACCACTACAAATGCTGTAAGAAATCAGGTTACAAACACAGATTCTCACAGCGTTAATAAATTAAGGGAAATTGCTTTAAAAATAGTAAATCTAAAGGAGTCTAATGAGTGAGGAGATCACAATGAACCCTCAACATGAATCCGATTGAGAACGTACTGATGAAAGCAACCTTTTCAAATCCACCATTACAATTACAGAGCACAACTTAAACAGCTCTCGGATTTGTAGTCTTGAATACAATTCTCACTTGAATTACATAAGTATCTCACGCTTCGCCATAAACAAAAGCTAGGCTATTACAGAGGTTTCAGACAAGCTATCTTGATCTGAATTGGAAATGGGGCAGCAGGAATGAAACTCAAATTCTGGATACCCAAATTGGGCAAATAGTTCGTCTATTTATAGTTTTCCCCAAGTTCAGTCTCAGATGTGTGTCAACCAATCAGAATTGGTTAGATTTATATCAACCAATAGGAGTCGAGCACAGGGATCCAGATCTGTTCTGGCCAATCAGAATTGCTTGATCTGGTTCAGCCAATCAGAAGATAGAGGCATCAATTCTGTTATGTAATTCAAAAATCTGTTTGAGCTTCTAGAAGTTCTCGTCAAGTAATTTCATCTTTGGGTGTTCACATGGGGTGAAATGCCCCTCTGGTTCGTGCTCAGAATCTTCCAGAATGCCCTTGGGTTTTTAAATGCATTGGGGCGCATGTAGAGATTACCGAAATACCCTTGAAGATGCTGGGAATCTTCAGAGTACCATTTCGCATAGTTTGGAGACCTTTTCGAAAGGTACTGTTACTTCTGAAGCTCTATTCGCACAGATTGGATACCTTTTCGAAGGGAAATATGACTTCTGGAGCTCTATTCGCATAGATCTGGTGCAGTTCACAAGGAGTTTTCTTCTTTTTGAATAGATCATTAGCAAGTTTGGTTCCTTTCTAATAGATCAGGTGCTCTTCAAAAACCAAGCCTGGAGCTTTTACTTCTATTCGCAATGTTCAGGTTCTTTTCGAATAGATCAGGAATATTTTCGAATAGTATTATGTAGTGCATTCTTCTTTTTGAATAGCTTCAAACTTATTTCCAGGATGAAAATAGGCTTTTGTCTTCTTGAGTTTAGGCATTTTGACAGCCAATGAGGTTGTCCCTTCTCCTTCTCCCTCTAGATCAAGATGGGTCATCATCTTTTTAGTACTTTTTTAAGCTACTTTCAGAGTTAAGCTTGCCTTTGTTGTTAGCTGTAAAACAAATACTTAAAGCACTTATTTAGTTCTCTCAGGGGTCTATCAAGGCCCAGATTAAGGGTTGGAAAATGGTATTTTCCAGTTCTCAACATCAGTCCACTATACAGATGGCTCCGTATGAAGCCTTATAGGGAGAAGTTGCAGAACTCCTCTGTGTTGGGATGAGATCGGTGTAAGAAGTTTATTGGGAGCTCAAATTGTTGAAGACACGTCTAAACAAGTTCAGTTGATCCGAGAACGAATGCAGACCACGTAGAGCAGACAGAAGAGTTACACTAATCTGAAGCGTAGGAATTGGGATATGATTGAAGGGGATAAAGTCTTTGTGAAAATCTCTCCTATGAAAGGAGTGATGAGATTCGGGCTGAAAGAAAAACTTAGTCCGAGATTCGTGGGACCGTTCAAAGTTTTGAAGAGAATCGGAGAAACGGCATATCGAGTCAAGCTACCACCAAAGTTTGTCGAGGTGCACAACGTTTTTCATATATCCATGTTAAAGAAATACGTGCCAGACCCTACTCACGTTATCGATTGGGAACCCTTAGAGGTTTATAAGGATATGTCCGTTGTGGAGGTGCCTATTCAGATTGTTGATCGAAAAGAGCAAACCCTGAGAAATAAAGTTATACCACTGGTCCTTGTGATTTGGCAGCACCACTCTCGCGAGGAAGCCACTTGGGAGCGCGAGGATGTTATCAGGAAGGATTACCCCCATCTCTTCTAGTAAGGTATGACTCAATTTCGAGGACTAAATTTTTATAAGTAGGGAAGAATGTCATGATCTGGATTTTATGTCTTTGATATACCTAAAATATGTGTATGTGTTTAATATAGTATTTCCCGCATGCCTTGACTTTTCAAAACGTTTTATCTAAAAATATATGTTTTAGTTTTTCAAGCTCTTATATTTATTTTTGTCATTAATGAACACAAGTTATGTGGTGTCCTACTGGTTAAAGGCTTTAAGTTCTAGATAAGAGGTCTAGCGATCAAACCTTGCTATGTGTCTTCTAAACCTCTCTTTTGGACTTTGAGATAAAAGCTTATACACTTTTCCTTGGTGTGTTAGCTTAACATCGGATAATCCCCAAAATGTGATAAATTAGTGTCTTACGGAGAAACCTAAATTATAATCATATTCAGAGTTCTTCTTAAGAATAGAGCCATCAGAGACCCTAGAGACCTTAGAGAAGAAATTTTAGATCTATCTTCCTACAACCCTTCTTTTGGAAGTGCGGCGAAACGTTGACGTATATTCTCAAGCGGCCTTCACCTTCTTCTAAAATTATCATCATTGTTGGGATCTTAATCTAATCGTGGTGGTTCGATCGATCTAGGTATGGAGAAATCATGCTTTTCATTGAACTTAAAATATTAGTTTTTAAATAGATTTTTATGTAAATTAGTGAGTTTATTTCATGAATAATGAATGGAAGATTAAATGAATGCATACTATGATTGGTGATCCTTAATGTTGATAATTTTAATTAAGAAGAAGACAGTTGAAATCCTACCATATGATTTGATACATTTTGATGTGTGCTCACAGACGTATGTCAATCGATTGACGATTGGATGTCAATCGATTGAGGATTAAATGATATTATTTTGGAAAAATATGCAGAATTATGTCAATCGATTGAGGAGGAATATTAAAGTAAATACTAATAAATAATATCATTTTGGAAAAGTACACATAATTATGTCAATCGATTGACGATTAGATGTCAATCGATTGAGGATGAACATTAAATGGTAATAGACAAAACTCAATGGATTGAGCAAAACTCAATAGATTGAGCCTGAGCATGGATTTATGTCAATGGATTGAGAAATCAATCCATTGAGCATGAATAGAGTTCAATGGATTGAGAAATCAATGGATTGAGCTAAAAGCAATAGATTGAGCCTAAACATGAATGCAATAGATTGAGTGTGAATAGTTAAGTTTTATATTCAAGTTCTTCTCATAACAGTGTCATTAAATGTTAATATTTATGCACCATAATCGTATGATATGCACTGTAATATTTATACACCATGATTGTGTACACTTTAATATTCATATACCATGATTAAATGCACTTAAATGCTTATGTATTATGATGTCACTCTTATGCACTTTACATGTTCCATGATGATCTATATAATGCACAACTAAGACATGTAAAATATGATGAAATGTCAAACCATGATCATCGAGCATTAGACCCAACATCTTGTACATGATGGAGTCTAAGAAGGTATTAGACCCAACATCTTGTGCTTGATGGAGTCTAACTAAACACGATTAAGGAGCATTAGACCCAACAATTTGTACATGATGGAGTCTAAGAAGGTATTAGACCCAACATTTTATACTTGATGGAGTCTAACTAAACACAATTAAGGAGCATTAGACCCAACATCTTGTACACGATGGAGTGTAAGAAGGTATTAGACCCAACATTTTGTGTAAGATGGAGTCTAACTAAACAAGAGTATGACGAGCATGATTAAGGCCAACGTCTTGAGTGGGACGGAGTTTGACATGCAATAAATGATATAATTTATTAGACCTAACGTCTTGAGCATGACGGAGTCTAACTAAACAAGTGATAAGCATGATTAAGACCCAACGTCTGGAGCAGGACGGAGTCTAACGTGCATTAAATGACAAGCAAGATGAAATTAAAAGAAATGATACATTCATGTAATATTGATATATATGTTTATGTTCAATTTATTTTAGCTTATTGAGATTATACATGCCACATGC
Organism: Chloranthus sessilifolius; assembly: GCA_021018995.1. NCBI lineage: Eukaryota > Viridiplantae > Streptophyta > Magnoliopsida > Chloranthales > Chloranthaceae > Chloranthus > Chloranthus sessilifolius. The sequence goes on along the minus strand of CM037586.1, from coordinate 82,068,577 downwards.
ACACACACAGAAAATACATCGAAATGTTTATATTGCTATGACTGATATTTTATGCTTCAATGGATTGCATGTCTGGTCCATACAAGTGTAAACTTACACCCCTTGTTGATGTGGGTGACCAGATGAGACAGGTGTCGCAGCTGACAGTGTATGGGTCTATGGCGATGAGACGGCACGTGGTGCTCAGGAAACTGGACTGAATGGCGATGATGGTTTCGTTGCCTAATTAGCTATTTTCCTTTCTAGTTGTTAGTGGCTTTAAATAAATGAGACATTGATCAATTAGTATTTTTATTAAGATTGTTTAAGCTTTAATCATACTGGACTTGTTATTGGAATAAGAACATTATCATGGATTTTATTTTAATTAATTAATGTTTAAAAGAAATTTTATCTTTCGCTATTTAAGGTGTTTTTATCCCCTTAATATGTTTCTATGGTTCATGATACGAAGGTACGGTCTAAGATCTTACAATCAAGAGGTTGTGTGATCACAGACTGGTCTCATCAGGCGCACAGATTTTTTCAACACAAATTTTTAACCTTTGTCCATTGACTTTCATAACCCTACCATCCTTAGGGTCCCTGATTTCTACAGCTCCAGATGAGGAAACATGTAGAACTTTGTAAGGCCCATCCCATCTGAACTGCAATTTGCCTTAAAAGAGTTTCAATCTAGAATTGAATAACCATACCTTGGCACCTGGTTTGAATTCTTTCCACAACAGGTGCTTGTCATGAGGGGCCTTGGTTTTGTCTTTGTACATCCTTGCATGTGAATATGCTTCCATCCTCAACTTCTGAAGCAGATTTTCTTGCACAAACTCATCCAGCACATTAATGGAAAAGCAGTCCTCATTCGCTAAGTGGGGCTAATGAGATGCATTGTAGACATTCAACTTGACTTTCATGTTACCAAAAGATACTTTCATGACCCCTGATCTTCTTGTATACAAGCATTTGCAGTGGCCAAAAAGGGCTTGCCTAAGATCACAGGGATAGAAGTAGCACACTTGCTCGGCTCCATATCTAGTACCAAAAAATCAGCAGGATAAAAGGATTTGTCAACTCCAACCAAAACATCTTCAATGATCCCCACAGGCTTCCTTTCAGATCCGTCAGCTAGTTGTAAGACATGTGTGGGCTTCAACTCTCCTAAGCCCAACTTCTCATATACTGGATATGGAAGCAAATTCACAGTAGCTCCCAGATCTAACAAGGCTTTTTCAATGGTATGATCCCCAATGATGCAGGGGATAGTGGGGACTCCAGGGTCTTGGAGTTTTGTTGGGGTTGCAATAGTCAGTATTTGTTACACTTTTTCTGCTGAAAAGACTTTCTTTGATAGATGTATCCTTGATTATCTTTTGTGGGTGCAAAGGCCTTTTAAAAACTTGGCATAGGCTGGAACCTGCTTGATTGCATCAAGTAGAGGCAGGTTGATCTTCACTTGCTTAAAGGTTTCCATCATTTCCTCTATTTTGGCATGCTCTTTATCAAAAGGGGAAGGTGCATGCATTGCCCTAGGAAATGGAAAATGTGGGACTGCTCCCCCATTTTCAGCCTTAGCCAACTCATCATCTTTCTTTTTGAATTTTTTATTTTCTTGAGGATCATCATTATCCTTCTTATTCAACATGGGTTGCTCCTGTTGTTCCTTCTTCATGACCACTTTTTTTTCTTTTTCTGAATTTTTCAAAGGCCCACAGCCTACTTGATTGTATACTAACCTTCCACTTCTTAATGTGGTGACAGATTTGGCCTCCTCATGGGAAGAGGAAACTTCACTTACCACATACTGTCTCCTTGGGTTATCCATGGGTTGGCTAGGCAGCCTCCCTTCCTCTCTCTTGGCTAAAGCATTAGATAGCTGACCAAGATGGTCTTCTATCTTTTTGATGCTTTGGCTATGAGAGTGTACAGTTTGAGACAAGGATCCTAAGTTCTGCAATGAAGTCAAAACTTGTTCCTCAAAAGAAGATGATCTAGCAGCTTGTGGGGGTGTAGATTGCTGCAAAGGCTGAGCCATAGGCTGTTGGTATTGAGGCCTTGGGAAGTAATTCTGGTGGTATGGTTGAGCATTTTTATAAGGCATTGGCTGCTGTGGCTGCAGCTGCTGGTTTCGAAAACCATCTTGTCTCCTCCTCAAGTTGGGGTGGTTTCTCCATTAGTAACCAGCAGTATGTTGTTGCCCAAAAGACTGAGTGGCAGCCACATGCTCCATCACAAAGTCTGGAAATTGAATAGCTGAGGGGCATTCCTCAAGGGAGTGAGTGGGAGACTGGCATATAACACATGCCTCCTCCACTTTAGCAGCCATGGGTGACTGCATTGCTCCCATGAGCTTATCAAATTTCTTGGTCAAACTGTCCACTTTCCTTTCCAAATCATTGTGTCCACTTACCTCATACAATTTTCCTCTTGTGGTATTTTCTTTCACCAGTCTAGGAGTGTCCAAATCCCTAGACAATGTCTCTCTCTGCATGGAATTCTCACTGATAATGTTAATCAACTCCCAAACCTCCTCAGCAGTTTTGTGGAGGTAAGTACCACCATAAGAGGCATCGACCATATCCCTGCTTTTAGAGTCAAACCCTTGATAGAAACTTTGGACAACTTGCCATTTAGGGATTTGATGATGGGGACATTTATTCAAGAGTTCTTTGAATCTCTCCCAAGCTTGGTGAAAATCCTTAGTTAGATCTTGAGCGAATGAGATAATGCCCTTCCTCAACTGGCTTATCTTGGACATGGGAAAAAACTTGGCCAAAAACTGACATTGAAGATCACTCTAGGACTGAATACTGTTGGGTGGGAGCATTGACAACCAAGTCTTGGCTCTATCCTTTAATGAAAAAGGAAAGAGTCTCATCCTGGTTGCTTCCTCCCCCAAACCTACAATATTGAAGGTAGTGCACAGTCCTAAAAATTCATCAATGTGTTTATAAGGGTCTTCTTTGGTCAGGCTATAGAATGAGGGTAGCATTTGGATTATGGATGATTTGATCTCATAGTTCCCTTAAACAGCAAGGAATTGAATGCAGAAGGGAGAATTGTAAACCCCTGGTGCATTGAATTCCTTCAAGGTTCTAGGTTGCAGTTGCTCACCCATTTCAACAAGTCCAGATGCCGTAGATGTGGGTGAAATTTGTTTAGTCCTAAGGAGTCTTTCAACCTCTAGATTTAATGGAATGATCTGAAGATTGAGAGTTCTCCTTCCAAACATACACCACTATCACAATGCTTCTCCTTAGACATAGCTTCCAATCTGTTAAAAATAACAAAAACTACTCCAAAACAATAAAAATTGTTAACACCAGTTGGTGAAAAACTAAACAATCTATTGCAAATTTACAATCTATACTAAAACAAAGTTAGATCTACTAATTTTAAGCACACAGATCCCCGACAGCGGAGCCAAAAACTTGTTGGGTTCCTGCCTTGTGTTCAAAAGGGGTTTAAAATCAGACAATTAAAGAGTCTATAGATGGCACACAGCAAGGCAGGCTCACACACAGTCTTGCAAGTATTCAGGACCGGTTGTAGCAAGTTTTAAAGAAAGTAAGTAAGGGTATGTCCACAGGGAAATGTGTGTCAAAATTAGGCAAATCTCCAGATCTGTGGTAGATCTGGCACCCTTCCTAATGCTAAAATAGTAAAAGAAAGACGAAAGGTTTAAGGGGTTGTCACTTCTAAATTAAACTACAAAAACAAGTAAGATTGCAGAAAAGGATGTTAGGATTAAATCCAGAGTACAAATTTTCCAGTGAGGCGGAATTAAACACAGAAGCTGGGGAGAAGCAGCTTGGAGTTTGGTCTTGCTGCAATTAGGTTGAGCTGCTAGGGTTACAGAGAGTTTAGAGTACACCAATCCCTCATCTGGCCATAGGCATAGCTGCAGGGTAGAAGAATCTACTCTAAACCAAAGGCTTGAACTGATCTTAAGGGTATGATCTGTCCACTTTAATGGTCACAGATCATCCTATAGACTTCCTCCAAATCAAAGGATTACAGTAGAAGAATCCAATTTAGACCAAAGGTTTGAATTGATCTTAAGGCTATGATCTATCCACTTTAATGGTCACAGATCATCTTAAGGATTTCCTTCAAATCAAATATTTCAATTAGAGCATTATAACCACTATAAATGCTGCAATTACTAGGTCACGAACGCAGGAAATTGCAGGAGCATCAGATCTAGGGAGATCAAATGGCATCCAAGAGGTCTACCAGTTAAGTGGTGAGCTATTCTCATCTACACAAAGTCAATCGTGCACCAAATGAAACCAACGGAACTATAGATCTAATTACAACAATTAAACCAACAATACATTGAATTAAACTAACCATACAATGAAATGTCCGTAGATTTGCAATCTGTGCATCATCTAACCCTTAATAACACTCTCAGCTCTCCCTAATTACAGATTCGACCTTACCCTTTGTTGCTCTCAAGAAATTAGCCAACCATAGTTAGGCTAAAGGAAAAAATTAGAGAATTTCACAGCAAGCATTGGTTTCCAGAATTGATCCCTCATAATTCATCCCCTTTTTCAGACAGCTTCCTCTCTTCTTATAGCTTTCTCCTTTAGCCTCAGATCTAGTTTTTCCAGCCAATTATAGCTTCCAGAATAATCCTGTTATTTCTGCCTTTATTCCCTTTCTAAAAGGCTCTTTAGTTTGTTAGAGTTGGGGGAGAGCACATGGGTCGGTTAAGATTTCCCAGGGCACTTCTAGAAGCCTCACGTCGGTCACCAAGGTGCCTCGGTTTGCATGTAGCAGGTCACCAACTCGCTGCATGTGCACAGCAACTTTTCTCGGAAGTGTTTAGATCGATTTCGATAGGTTGAAGAGGCTTTCTATAGGTTAAAATCAAGTACTTTGGTCCTTTCGCTAGGATTCAGGATCCTATCGAAAAGTTCTGATAGGTTGAATCCTGCAATTAGAGCTTCAGCATCTGCAGCCTTTATTTGATGCTTTCGATAGGCTAAAAGATCCTTTCGACGGGTTGAGCTCTTGCGCAATTGATTTCGATAGGTTCTCAGACTTTTTGATAGGTTCTGTTCAAGCTAAGGCAACCATTCGTTAGGATGCTCTCTTATTGTTTCTGATTGCACAATAGGTTCTGGATCCTGTCGAATTCTCCCCATCTTCACGATTTCTTCCTTTTTCAGCCTTCAGATCCTATCGATAGGTTGTAATAACCTATCGACAGGTTATTTCCACCCTGTCTTTCCTTTTTTCAACGCTGCTTTGCTGTTGCTGCCTGCCCCAAGTGGGCATTGGTGTGGGGCTTGTAGATAGCAATAATAAGCAGTCATAGTGCAAAAGTCCACCCTAAAGTGCTCCACAAGAAGGTCCATCTCTCACCACAGCTCTGACCCAACTTAGGCACAAAGAAGGGCCCCACACCAATGGCCACTTGGGGCAGGTAGCAATAGCAAAGCACTTATTAGTCTATTCACAGGTCTATCAAAGGTCAGGTTAAAGGGTGAAAAATGACATTTTTCACTGATTAACAGAGGTACCCACTCCATTTTGCCCCATACCTATCCCATCCCTATCTTTTACTCCTTCCTCACCCCTAATAGTAGCCACTCCCTACACCTGTCTTCCAAGATGCCTCCACCCAAACTGATCCATGTGAGGAACTAATTTTCTCCATCCCCTCCTCTTCTTCCACTCCACCCCCTTCTTTGCCCATTATCCTCAGGTCCCCTATCTACATACCCCCTTACCTCACCCTACTGTATGCAATGCGAGACAACTCCTACATCTATCGGGATGTCCTGAGTGGTATGGCTACCCTCCGAGCTTCCCTGGAAGTCTCCTATGAGGAGCAGATTACTTTCATGGAATTTGAGCAAAGAATCCAGCTCCGAGATATCTCTCAGGGGTGGAAGGAAATCCTAACTCGTTATGAGTCCGCCAAACTTCTTGCTGCGGCTCAGACTCGCATTGTAGAGTTTGAGAAAAAGAATGTTGAGCTTCTCCAGAAAAAATTAGCCAATGTTCAGGAGATACTCAAGGCCAAAAAGGAACTCTCTGAGTCAGACCTGCTTTTTGCAGCGAAGAAAATAGATATTCTGGAGAGAAGAATTGCTTCATTGACTTCTCAACCATTTCAACCTACCCCTCTTGCTACAGCTCATCTCCCCAACCCTCCTGCCACTCAACCTACTCCTACCCCACCTGAAGATGTCCCCCCCTCCAACCCATGATCTTCCTACAGCTAAACCTTCCCCCCACACCCTAAGAGGACTTATACAAAGAGAAAAGTTACTACCAAGAGATCTGTTTCCTCTTCTTCTGCTCACAGTAAAGGTCAGGAACCTATTATCTAGTCTAAAGAGGTAGCAACCACCAAGCCCCCACCCACACATGACACCTCCTCCACCTTACTCACAAAGGAGGAAAGAAGGAAACCTGCTGCTGCCCTTGGTCTCGATCCTATTGTCCTTTTCCCTCTGATTCTGACTCTGATTCTCTTGCAACTTCTGCTAAGAAAGATAAGAACTCTGCTGCCCATTCTGAGGAGGCCCCCAAGCTGTCCATTAAGAGGTCCCCACCTAAAAGAAAAGTTCCTTTATCCAAGGATGATTTGAAAATTTTGGCAGATTTGTATGATTGGCCTAATGATGCTTGTACATAAATATAGTTTAGGATTATTTATTTTCTCTTCCTGCTTTGGATCATGTACATATTTTAGATGTTAATAATAATTTCTTTTCTGTGTTAGGAATTTCTTTGTGCTTATTCTTCTATCCGTTCTTCATATACCCTGTTCATTGCTACCATGCTCTCTCAACAGTGAGGACACTATTTAATTTAGGTTTGGGGGTATGGCAGGTGTGCCAATGAAATGAGTTAATGCTAGTGCAACTATGTTGAAAAAAAGTTTTTGAAAATAAAGTGATTTCCCACCTGATTTTTAGAAAAGAGGAAATTAAAAAAAAAATTAAAACTGAAATGAGTTGTAGTCTAACATTCTTCATGAAGCAAATGTCAAGAATTTTCAGAAATTGATGTTTAGTGAACCTGAAATGAGAGAAAACTGTGAGGATACACCCCATAAATTTGATGGAAGGCCATACCTAGTGAGATTTGGGCCTGAAAAATTTTCTTCGAAGAGTGTCTTAGCAATTTTTCTGCTCTAAGGACTGATTAGATCTAGTTTCAATCACTAGAAGTTAGGCAAATCCAAGTTAAAAAAGCTTGACAGCATTCATGAAATTGAGGACATGAAGTAAGGCCATCCCTTGGATAGTTTGAGCCTAAAATTTTCCCACCTTTGAATTGCCCTTGATACACACCATTTGAGCCTTTAAAATCCCAACTTTTCTTTGATAAAAAATTAGAAAATTTGAACCCAAAACCCCTTGACCTATTTTAGTTCACTCTCGATTTGAGAAATCAGGAAAAAAGAGGAGAACTGAGGCTAGAGGAGCAAGGTTTAAAATTTGGTTAAAAGAGAAGGAAGCACATTTGGTGTTATTGTGACATTCCAGCCCATAAAAAGAAAAAAAAAATGGAGAAAAAAAATATAAAAAGAAAAACATACAAAAATAAATAAAATTCAAAGAAAAAGAATGAGAAAGAGAAGTCATTTCATTGAAAGATTGAAATGAGGATTAGAAACGGATCACTTCAAATCTGAAAGTTGAAGAAGTAAATGGAATTGAGCTAAAATGAAGAAGGTTGAGTTGCAAATCACCTCCTTACTTGGCTAATTTCTCAATTTGAATCATTTTTACCCCTTTATTCTTTTGTAAATTTCACCCATAAGCCACATTACAACCCAATAAAAAGACCCTACTGATCTGAAATGGATTGAGCTATCATGTGGAGATGAGAATTTGTTTAATCTATGGTGAAAAGAATTAGAAAATTTTAGGGGTTAGAGCAATGCCTATGTTCATGCTTGCAGTCCTATTTGAGGGCTGCAACTGCTCTTGAGCTGTGTGAAATGATGCACCCTTCTATTCTTGTTATGAGTGAACAGCCCCGGTGAGATTTGGGTCTGAAATCAAATTTGGTTGGGGCATTATCAAAACAGATTTCTTAAATTAAAGGTGAACTCTGCATTAATTTTCAGGCACAATGCCTTGACATGAACTGATTGATAATGAAGGAACTACAGCAGAATTTCATGTTTTGAACTGGTGTTTTTTTCTGCTGAAAGCCCTCTAAAATTGAATGGAAATGGTGTGGAATTTATTTTATTTACTTAAACTCTATTTTAGCATGCTGCATGAGTATTAACTGCTTTTATTGGAGAAGTTTGTGGGTACCATCACTGAAAACCCTCAGGAGACTTCACTCCTCCACTAGTGATCACCTAGGGGTTTAAAAGGCTTGATGCATCTGCTAAATGCATCTGTGCTCCCTACAAAAGTGGCATTTTAGTTTTCTTATCTTTCCTTTGCTCAGGGACTAGCAAAGCTTAGGTTTGGGGGTGCGTTATTCAATGAAATATATCATTTTTCACCCTTTAATCTGACCTTTGATAGACCTATGAATAGACTAATAAGTGCTTGTCGAGCATGTTTTGTAGATAGCAGTAATAAGCAATCTGTTGTTTCTTCTTAGTGTGCTTGATTTATGTGAGTTTTGAAAAACAGATTTATAGCTGCTAAATTACAGTGGCTCTAGACTATATAAACAAGTAAGGAAATATCAGCACAGTTAGAAGAGAATTAGCCTGCAAGATCAGGGCCAATTGTAGCAAGTTTTAAAAGTAAGTGAGTGAAAGATCGTCCACAGAGAATTTGTTTAAAATGTAAGATAAACCTCCAGATCTGAGCTACCAGATCTGGCTTCTTATCCTATCTAGAAAGCTAATAAGATGAGAGGTTTGAATTTGTCACGTTTACCAAACTAAAAACAAAGAAAATTTTAAACTAAATGATCCAGATCCGAGTTGGGGGAGTGATTGAAACAAAGATGGAGAAGTAATATCTAAATCTGATTTGGTCTTTGAAATCTAATGAGAATAACTGCAGCTCAGCAGAGGTGTTCCAATCTTCATCTGGCTACAAGCGCAGATGTAAGAGAAATAAATCTAATTTAAGGATTAGGTTTAAGCTTATGGCTATGGTCTGTCCACTTTAATGGCCACAAACCATCCAACAGTCTTTAATCCAAAGCCTTAGTTTAGAACAAGAAGCATCACTACAAATGCCGTGAGAAATTAGGTTACCAACACTAATTCTCACAGGATTAATGAATCAAGGGAAATTGCATGAAAAACAGTAAATCTAAAGGAGTCTAATGCAATAAGGAGATCAGAGGGAACCCTTAACATGAGTCCAATTGAGAAAATATAGTTTACAGCAACCTTTTCAAATCCAGATTACAATTCTGAGGCCTTGACAAGCGACTCTCAGATTTGTAGTCTTAAATACAACTCTCTTTTGAATTACAGAAATGTCTCACAGCTCTCAATTGCAAGTCAAAGTGAAGCTATTACAGGGATTTCAGACAAACTATCTGGTTTGGAAATGGGGGAATAGGAATGAAACTCAAAATCTGGATGCCCAAATTGGGCAAATGGTTCGTCTATTTATAGTTTTCCCCAAGTCCAGCTCAGATGTGTTTCAACCAATCAGAGGTGCTCAGAATGTATTGACCAATGGTGGTCGAGCACGAGGATCGGTCATTACGGCCAATCAATTCTTGATCCGTTCACCAATCAGGTGATAGAAGCATCAATTCTGTTATGTAATTCAAAAATCTGTTTGAGCTTCTAGAAGTTCCCGCCAAGTAATTTCATCTTTGGGTGTTCACATGGGGTGGAATATGCCTTTGGTTCGTGCTCAGAATCTTTCGGAATGTCCTTGGGTTTTAAAACGCATTGGGACGCGTGCAACAGATTACTGAATTGCCCTTGTTAAAGCTGCGAATCTCCAGAATACCTTTTCGCAGAGCTTAAGGGCCTTTTCGCAAAGTGCTGTGACTTCTGAAGCTCTTTTCGCAATGTTCAATCTCTCTTCGAATTGTGTTTTCTCCTTTTCGCAAAGTTCAATCTTCTTTTCGAAGAGTTCAGATGCTCTTCGAAAACTAAACCTGGAGTTTTAGTCCTTTTCGCAGAGTTCCAGGTTCTTTACGAAAAGTGCAGGTTCTTTGCGAAAAGAACTTTGTATTGCATTTCTCTGTTCGAATTGTTCCCTGCTTCTCTTGCAGGTCTTTGCCTCTTCCTTTTAGACCTTTCCACAGCTGATGAGGTTGTTTCTTCACTTCCTTCCTTTGGACTGACATGGATTGTCATCTTTTTGGCACTTTTGAGCTGCTTTTATGGTTAAGCCTGCCTTTATTGTTAGCTGCAACATAGGCACTTAAAACACTTATCTAGTTCTCTCAAAGGTCTATCAAGACTTAAGTTTAGGGGTGAAAAATGGTATTTTTCACTTGTCAACACACCCCCAAACCTAAGCTTTGCTAGTCCCTGAGCAAAGAAAAGAATAATAAAAAATAAAAATAAAAATAAAAAAAAAACAAAGTAAAGAGCCACTTTTATAGGGAGCACAGTTGCATTTAGCCTATGCAACAAGCCTTTTAAACCCCTAGGTGATCCCTAGTGGAGGAGTGAAGTCTCCTGAGGGTTTTCAGTGAAGGTACCCACAAACTTCTTCAATAAGTTAGTTAAGATCACCAGTTACATTATACTTTCCTCAATTGATTATTCACACCTGCATCAGTTATTTTGTAAGAAGGTTTTTTCGAGAAAACTATCAGTTTAAAACTAAAATTCTGCTGTAATTCTTATTACTACTCAGTCGATTTATGTCAGGGGCCATTTACAGGGAAAATTTACGAATAGTTAGCCTTTGATTTAGGAATCCAGCTTCGATGTTGCCCTAATCAGTTGATTTTAAACCCAATTCTCACCAGGATTTTCACTCAATAAGTAAATGAGAGGGTTGTACTATTTCACACAAATTAAGAGCAATTCTCAAATAGGACTCAAAGGTGAGCATAGGCATTGCTTTTAGTTAAAATTCACGCTCCTTTCACCATAGACTACACAAATTCTTATCTCCATGTGATAGCTCAATCCATCAATGATCAATAAGGACTTTTACTTGGGTTTGATTGTGGTGATGGGTGAAATCTCTAAAAGGGTTGGAAAGGTGTTCATATTTGAGAAGTCTCAAGGTCGAGGTTATATGCAAACCCACTTTTCTTCAGCATAGTTTCATCTTCTTCTTTTGAATTTCCAGAGCCAAAGTGGCCATCTTTTTCTCTTTCTTTTTCAAACTTCCAATGAAAATGCCTTCTTTCTTTTGTTTTGCTCAAATATTTTCTTTTCTTTTTCGAATTAGCACCTTGTTGCATGCCATATTCCCTCTGCTTTGTTTCATCATTGCCTTCAACTTTTACCCTTCTTTTGCTATTAAATTGTTACTCAATTCTCCTTCCCTCACTTTCTTCCCTTTCTCTTGACTTCTCGGGGTAGGGTTAAATGCTAAATGGATGAGGTTTATTGGATGAGATTTCAAAGGATTCATTGATTTATACATGCTCAATGGTGTGTATCAAGGGTAGTTTTAAAAGGTGGGGCTTTGTAAGGTTCAAACTGCTCAAAAGGAGGCCTTACATCATGTCTTTAATATCATGAGTGCTATCAAAATATTTCAATTTGGATATGTGTAACTTCTAGTGTAAGTAAGCGATTCACATAGTCCCTAAAAGCGAGAAAAGATTGCCAAAGCATGCCTCCAAAGAATACATTTCAGCTCAAACCTCACCGGGTGTGGTTTTATATCAACTTCTTGAGGTATATCTTCACTTTTTCCTTCATTTTAGGTTTACTAAAACATCAATTTTCTTTTGAAATTTCGACATTTACTTCATGAAAGTCTTTAGAATTACGAGAAATTCATTTAAAAATTTTAACTTCCTCATTTTCAAAACAACAGTGTGACATGACTTCATTTTCAAAAGTTCTCGATCATAAGTGCAAGCATTAACTTACTTATTTTATTGGCATACACCATACCCCAAACCAAAGGGGAGCAGGGTCCACACTGGCCCAAAATAGAGGAAAAATATAAGAAGGAAAAACAACAAAAGTAATGATGGCAAGAAGACAGACAGAAATGCACAGTAGTATACACAAAATAGAATTTTCTATTACAACCAGATAACACAAAAGTACAAGGAGAGCTAATAATGGGGTCAAAATCAGTATCATAGGTTGGTTGGTGGCTCAACCGAGTCACCGCTGTCATAATCGAGCTAGAGTCGGTGTTGGAGTCTGAACTTGATTGAGCTCTCTCCGAATGGTGTTTTGTAGCTCGATACTCCTCGGCTTTGATCTTTCCGATGAGGCCAAGGTGTTTGGTAAGGCTAGTGGTCTTCAATTTTCCGATCCAGTTGGGCTTGCAACATGGACACCTTGTGTTGCTCGACCTCACCATTGAAATGTTTGACCCAGAGTCCCATTTTATCTCTTTCAAATTTCATAAAATCTCTAACTTCCGATTTGGTTTTCATAGGGTGCGGATGTAAGCTTGCAAATCAGCTAGCCCTTTTGAACATCTCTGCGGATATAAGGGTTATTTTCCATGGCTTTGATGAGGGTGGCATATCGGGGAGGAATGGAATGGTAGGGGACTAAGGTGGCCCGATTGTGGTAGGGGAGAAGTGGCTAGAAAGGGGACGGCGGTGCATGCAGTGGCTTCTTTCGGAGAAAATGGGGAGTGGTGGAGGATGGAATCAAAGGAGCTTGATTTGAGTATGTCTGGGTAGTAGTGGTGGGGTGGGCGGATCAACCAATATTACCTCTGGATCCGTTTGGGTGGCCTGGGAAGAAAAAATAGGTACAGGGTAATGGTGGTTGTTTGGGATGTGGAAGCTAAGGTATGGAGCAGTTCCATGGTTACAGACTGATTGTCTGTGTTGATTTGAAGTTGGGCTTGGATGGATTGGAGGTAGGTAAGGATTTGGGTAATGGATGCAGGTGTGGGAGAGGTGGGCATAGTAGAGACTGGGACAACTGAGGTGGAGGGAGGAGGTGCAATGGCTGTAAAGGGAGAGGTTGGAAAGTGGCTGAAGGGAGGAGGAGCAGGTATAGGGGTGGGGTCTAGTTCCATGGTTTCAAAAATAGAACCCATTAGAGAAGAGTAGGCCTCTGTAGTGAAGGGCTCAGGTTCAGGTGTAGGGGAGGTTTCAGGTGTGTGGGCTGATGGAATAGGGGAATTTGAGGGGCTTTGGAGCAGAGGAGTGCAGGGGGATGGGGCAATAAAATCTGTAGCTAACTCCTCTAAAGCCTGGGCATTGGCGGGTGACATTGGTGGTGTTAGAATGGTTGGAGTGGTTGGTGTAGAGGGGGAGTCCACAATTGGAATGATGGAATGAGTGGGAGATGGGACAGCTGGGATAGGTGAAAGTGCATGGGCTTGAGTAGGGGAGTAGGGTGCAAGGGGAACTTCCTCCAAAGTAGGTGCACTTTGACATGGTCACCAAAGGTCTTGCAGAGATGTTTCAAGAAGAGGGGCAGCTAAAGAGCTGGTCACCCAGGGGTTGGCGTGGATCGGGCAAAGTTGCTTGACAAATTTGGATCCAACATGGCAGGGAGGCTTAATTGTAAGCTCAAATGCACGGGGTGGCTTGGTGGAGGCTCATCTCTGGGATGTGGGTTCTGGCTCACTCACAAGCAGTTCAGTCTGTGCGGGGCATGTGCAGTTCACCTACTCTCTCATCCTTCTCAAGATAGCCCGCTTGTAGTCCAAGCCTTTTTCCCAAAATTGTGAGGGGTAATGACTTCAAATGGCTCCTCACTATCAATGTCAATTTGGCTCTAAGGAGGGTGTGATCAATCAGCCAAATGGTAGGCCAACTATCTTACGCTTTCTTCAACTTAGTACTTACATCAGCCATAGCTTCAAAAATTAACATAGGGGCATTGACAAACTACCCCTTAGAGAAATGAAAGAGGGCCTCTAAAATTGGTGTTCTCCTCTCTTGGCTGTGCCCAGTGACATAAAAGTTGCCCCTTAAAATGGAATCCATTAATAGAAATTGGGGGGCAAGGTCTCTTCTCATGATGGACTGCCCAGTGCCCACAATACCTTGGGTTAAATGGGCAGCTATCTCTCTAAAAGAGGCCGTTTCTGGAGCAGCCAAAGGACCAGAGGGATCAAATTGAAATGGTATCCCTAAAGCGTTCCCTATGTCTTCAAATGTCACAGTAAGATCGCAATCATCAATGAAAATTACAAGGGTAGGGACATCAGCATCTTTTTCCGTGACCTTGACTAGGTTTTGGTACCATAACTTCACCATCCTTGGGTAAATTTTCTCTGGCAAGGGGGTAAGGATATTGCTTAGTGAAGCCTCTCTAAGGTATCGTAAGGATGGCAAGCACTCTGGTTTGGTGACGAAAAAAGTTTCGTCTACCATCAGCTCGGGTATTAGTTTCTGAGCGTCAATGAAGGGATTTGGTAGGACCAAATGAATGGGCAGAGGAGTAAGCTCAGGCTCAGGGCTAGCAGCAGCAGGGGTGGGTTCCTCATGTCTAATTTTCTTACCTTTCTCCACCCTGTCTGCCTTATCCATTGAAAGTTTCCGTTTAGTTGAAGTTTTGGCTTTTCCTTTTGCTTTTGGGGTCGGTTTGCTCACTTTCTTAGCAGAGGATTTGGAGAACATTGCGGCCAATGATTTCTCTGCTTTTCCCATTCTAGATTGATGTTAAAAAAAATGCCCAAAATAGATGTATACGTAATCAACTTACTAAATGATAACCAGAGAAAATGGGTAGAGAAATACCGAGATCTAGGGTTTATGGTTGTACAAGTTGTTTGCTTTGCAGAAATCCCCCAGATTACAAGCTGAAATCCTTCTCTGAAAATGCAAATGATCTATACAATCAGTTACAAAAGGGTAGTAAACTTGTTAACTCGTGCAAGGAGAGAGCGAAGTAGGGTAGCAGTGAAGAGTCGCTCTGCAGAAAGAGTTTGAAATGAAACCCCGACTTCGAAAGGGGTTTAAATATACTCAAAGTTAATATCGCAAAGCGCCTTTAAGTTTTCAAAAAGTTCCAAAAGAGACCTTTTTACAATTGCAAATGGCATCAGTACCATTCGACAAGTTAACAGCTTCAGAAACATCATTTCGCAAAGGAATTAGCTTCAGAACTATCTTTTCGAAAAGAAAATGGCTTCAGCTCTAACTATTCGAAAAGCACATCTTTGCTTTCGAGCAGTTCATTACAGCTCCAGAGTCTATTCGAAAAGCAATTTGGACTTTGCGAAAAGCGAATTATGACTTTGCGACTAAACTTTAAGCATGTTTAAACTAAGAGAAAAGAGATAAAAGCAGAAACAGAGGAAATAAGCAAAAACTATGATATACAAACATAATGTACAGTTTTCTACCATCAAATTTTTGGAGATTCGTGATGATAGATGGGCAAAGACAGCTCACAGGTATTTTCAATGCATGGTTTGAGCCTCTGACCATTGACCTTTATGATTCTTCCATTACTTGGATCAAGGATGTCAACAGCTCCCGAAGGGGCTGCTTGAATGACAGTGTATGGCCCTTCCCATCTGGATCTTAGTTTTCCTGGGAAAAACTTGAGCTTTGAGTTAAATAACCATACCTTAGAACCCAGCTGTGAACTCTTTTCTCAATAAATTTTTATCATGAAAAGTTTTGACTTTCTCTTTATATAATCTTGAATTGGTGTATGCATCCATTCGCAGCTCTTCTAACTCGACAGAAGTTGCAATTTCACTTGATTACCGGTAGTTAGATCCATGTTCAATGTTTTAATGGCCCAAAAAGCTTTATATTCTAACTCTACTGGTAAATGGCATGCTTTGCCATAGACCAACCTAAATGGGGACATACCAATTGGGGTTTTATAGGCTGTCCTATATGCCCACAATGCATCATTCAGCTTAAAGGACCAATCCTTTCTTCACAGTCTTTTCCAAAATATGTTTGATTTCTCTATTGGAAATCTCCACTTGTCCACTGGTTTGTGGATGATATGGAGTGGCTACTCTATGAGTCACAGATTATTTCTTCAACAATGTTTCAAAATGTCTATTACAAAAATGGCTTCCCCCATCACTGATAATGGCTCTGGGAAAACAAAACCTGGAAAAAATGTGATCCTTAAGAAATTTCAAAACCACTTTGTGATCATTTGTTTTAGTAGTTGTGGCTTCAATCCATTTGGATACATAATCCACAGCTACTAAAATGAAGTTATTCCCATTGGAAGGAGGAAAGGGACCCATGAAGTCTATCCCCCAAACATCAAACAACTCAACTACCAAAATAGGTCAGAAGGCATTGAGTTTCTCTTGGAAATCTTGCCTAATTTTGATACGACAGATTTACAATGTCATAGGCATCCTTGAAAAGTGTAGGCCAATAAAATCCACACTGCAAAACTTTTGCAGCAATTTTGTTCCCACTAAAATGACCTCCACAGGCCTGTTCATGACACATAGAAAGTATTCTATGAAATTCTTGGTTAGGGACACATTTCCTTATTATTTGATCTGCACAACTCTTAAACAGATAAGGATCCTCCCAGATGAAGTGTTTAACTTTTTAGAAGAAAAGATCTTTATCCATTCTATTCCAATGGTCAGGAATTCTTCCAGTAGCCAAAAAGTTGACTATGTTGGCAAACCAAGGAGTGTGTTCACTAATGGCAAAAAGTTGCTCATCAGGGAAAGATTCATTGATAGGCAACCTATCAATCTCAAAGGCTTGAAATTCTGGAGAGGTGATCAGCCACCACATTCTCCACCCCTTTTTTATCTTTAATCTGTAGATCAAATTCCTGTAATAGGAGAATCCACCTGATTAATCTTGGTTTGGTGTCCTTCTTAGACAGAAGGTATTTCAAGGTAGAGTGGTCAGTGAACACCACTATTTGTGAACCCAAGACATATGACCTGAATTTTTCTAAAGCAAAAACAATTGTCAACAGCTCCTTCTCAGTTGTTGTGTAATTGAGCTGTGCATCAATCATTGATCTACTGGCATAAGCTATAACATGAGGCAGCTTATCTTTTCTCTGTCCAAGGACAACTCCCAAAGCATAATTTGATGCATCACACATCAGTTCAAAAGGTAATGAATAATCTGGAGACTGCAATATTGGAGCTGAAATCAGACAGTTTTTTAGGAATTCAAAAGCCTTCATGCATTAATTATTGAAAACAAAAGGGACATCTTGGCACAGCAAATGACAAAGAGGTTTAGTTATTTTACTGAAGTCCTTGATGAACCTTCAGAAAATCCAAAGATGTCCTAAAAAACTTCGATTTGTTTTAACGATTTTGGGAGGTGGTAAATGTGCAATTAACTCAATTTTTGCTTTGTCCACCTCAATGCCCTTGTGGAAACAACATGGCCCAGACAATGCCCCAGGTGACCATGAAATGGCTCTTTTCCCAACTCAAAACCAGATTGGTTTCTTCACATCTTTGTAGTACCAATTTGAGATGGTGTAAACACTGGAAAAGCTATGCCATAGATTGAGAAATCATCCATAAAATCTCCATAAATTGGTCAATCATATCGAAAAATTACATACATGCATCTTTGGAAGGTAGCAGGAGCATTACAAAGACCAAAAGGCATTCTCCTATAGGCAAAAGTGCCAAAAGGGCACGTGAATGTGGTCTTTTTTGATCTTGTGGGTACACAGGAATCTGGTTGTAACCAGAGTAGCCATCAAGAAAATAGTAATAAGCTTTTCACCTTTAGCTTATCTAAGATCGATCAATGAATGGGAGGAAATGGTCTTTTCTGGTCATTGCATTTAATTTTACGTAATCAATCTGACTCTCCATCCAGTTGTTTGCACCGGTTGACATAAGCTCACCAGTCGAGGTTACAATGATGATTCAGTTTCTTAGGTACCACCTGTGTAGGTGCTACCCAAGCTGAATCTGAAATGGGGTAAATGACCCCTGCATCCAACAACTTAACAACCTCTTTCATGACCACTTCTTGCATATGAGGGTTCAACCTTCTTTGCATTTCTCTAGAAGGCTTTGTATCTTCTTCCAAGTGGATTTTGTGCATGCAAGCAATGGTGATTCCTCCTAAATCGGCAATAGTCCGACCAATTGCCCTTTTATGTTCTTTCAAGACTATCAATGACTCTTCCTCTTGCTCCTTTGTGAGAGAGGAAGAAATAATGGTAGGCAATGATTTATGATTACCTAAGAACACATACTTCAAATTTTCAATTTGCTTTAGTTCTAAATCATCGTGGTGAGAAAAGAAGGTAACAAAGGTACCTTAGATGTTTGTGGAAGGGGGAGAGTAGCGAGGTTTCAAGAGAAACTTGCTGATTAAGAGTTCCTTGCACAATATTTATTTCCTCAGAATTTGAGATACAACTTGCTTTATTTTCAGCATATCCCCAAGCATCTTTAACATCTGTGGTGAAATCTTCACCCTACAGAAATTGTTGTAAAGTCCCTTCCACAAGTTCATCCAATAGATCAGCATGAAAACATTCTTCAGAGCTGAATTGAATGTGTGCATTATAAACATTTAATTTTACCTTCATGTTTCCAAATGAGACTTCCATAATACCAGACCTGCATTGAATGCAAGCATTTGCTGTAGCCATGAATGGTCTTCCCAAAATGACAGGGATGGAAGTTTTGCTTTTAGTTGGTTCCATATCCAAAACTAGAAAATCAGCAGGATAGAAGAATTTATCTACTCCCACCAATACATCTTCAATCATCCCTCGGCTTTCTTTCCGATCATGCGCTAGTTGTAACACCACATGAGTGGGTTTTAATTCTCCCAAACCTAGTTTCTCATATAGAATATGGAAGTAGGTTGACACTAGCACCAGATCTAATAAAGCCTTTTCAATGGTATGTTCCCCAATAATGCAAGGGATTGTGGGGATTCCGATATCTTGAAGTTTAGGAGGTGTAGCAATGGATAACACACGTTAATTCTTTCCACAAGAAAGACCTTTTGGACAAGATCCTAGATTGTCTTTTGTGAGTGCAAACATCTTTCAAAAATTTTGCATATGCTGGAATTTGTTTGATTGCTTCAAGCAAAGGTAAATTTATCTTGGCTTGCTTGAAAGTCTCCATCATCTCATCTATTTTGTGTTCCCTTTATCAAAAGGGGATACAGATTTCATTGCATGAGGAAATGGTAAATGAGGAACTAATCTTTCATCAACAGCTTTAGAAGTGTTTTCAGAAATTTTTTACTTTTCTGTTTTTCATTTTTTTGGTTTTTCTGAGGTACATCAGCAACCCCACTGCTATCACTATGCTGCTCTTGCTGCATATCTTTATCCTCTTCCTCATTTCTTTCTTCTTCAGTACCCACTTTGTTATCTATCATTTTTCCACTTCTCAAAGTGGTGACAGTTTTTACTTCTTCATGTGAATTAGAAGCTTCTCCAACCATGAACTGTCCTTTGGGATTGCTCAAAGGTTGGCTAGGTAACTTTCCTTCCTCTCTTTTTGCCAAGGTATTTGAAAGTTGTCCCAATGTTTCTTCAATCTTCTTTATGCTCTGGCTGTGAAAATTCACAGTTTGAGTTAAAGATCCTAAATTCTGGAGTGAATTTAGGACTTGATCTTCAAAAGAAAGGGACCTGGAAGGGTTTTGAACTAGGGCAGATTGCTGCACAGGTCGTTGTAGTATAGTGGTGAGTATTCCCGCCTGTCACGCGGGTGACCCGGGTTCGATCCCCGGCAACGGCGCCAAAAACTTGTTGGTTCTTCTTAGTGTGCTTGATTTATGTGAGTTTTGAAAAACAGATTTATAGCTGCTAAATTACAGTGGCTCTAGACTATATAAACAAATAAGGAAATATCAGCACAGTTAGAAGAGAATTAGCTTGCAAGATCAGGGCCAATTGTAGCAAGTTTTAAAAGTAAGTGAGTGAAAGATCGTCCATAGAGAATTTGTTTAAAATGTAAGATAAACCTCCAGATCTGAGCTACCAGATCTGGCTTCTTATCCTATCTAGAAAGCTGATAAGATGAGAGGTTTGAATTTGTCACGTTTACCAAACTAAAAACAAAGAAAATTTTAAACTAAATGATCCAGATCCGAGTTCGGGGAGTGATTGAAACAAAGATGGAGAAGTAATATCTAAATCTGATTTGGTCTTTGAAATCTAATGAGAATAATCATTTCAAATAGAGGTGTTCCAATCTTCATCCTGCTACAAGCGCAGATGTAAGAGAAATAAATCTAATTTAAGGATTAGGTTTAAGCTTATGGCTATGGACCCACTTTAATGGCCACAAACCATCCAATGATCTTTAATCCAAAGCCTTAGTTTAGAACAAGAAGCATCACTACAAATGCCGTGAGAGATTAGGTTACCAACACTAATTCTCACAGGATTAATGAATCAAGGAAATTGCATGAAAACAAGAAATCTAAAGGAGTCTAATGCAATAAGGAGATCAGAGGAACCCTTAACATGAGTCCAATTGAGAAAATACGGTTTACTGACAACCTTTTCAAATCCTTACAATTACTGAGCGCGACTTAAACAACTCTCATTTGTAGTCTTGAATACAACTCTCTTTGAATTACAAAAATGTCTCCTGACTCTCAATTGCAAGTCAAAGTGAAGCTATTACGGTGGATTTCAGACAAACTATCCGGTTTGGAAATGGGGAATAGGAATGAAACTCAAAATCTGGATGCCCAAATTGGGCAAATGATTCGTCATTTATAGTTTTCCCAAGTCCAACTCATGTGTTTCAACCAATCGAGGTGCTCAGAATGTATTGACCAATGGTGGTCGAACGAGGATCCAGATCTGTTCGCCAATCGAATTCTTGATCCGGTTCACCAATCGTGATAGAAGCATCAATTACATATGTAATTCAAAAATCTGTTTGAGCTTCTAGAAGTTCCGCCAATTTCATCTTTGGGTGTTCACATGGGGTGGAATATGCCTTTGGTTCATGCTCAAAATCTTAGGAATGTCCTTGGGTTTTAAACGCATTGGGACACGTGCAACATGACATTCTTGAATTGCCCTTGTTAAAGCGAATCTCCAGAATACCGTTTCGCAGAGCTTAAGAGCCTTTTCGCAAAGTGTGACTCAAGCTCTTTTCGCAATGTTCAATCTCTCTTGATTGCGTTTTCTCCTTTCGCAAAGTTCAATCTTCTTTCAAGAGTTCGGATGCTCTTCAAAACTAAGCCTGGAGGTTTAGTCCTTTTCACGAGTTCCGTGTTCTTCTGAAAAGTGCAGTTCTTTTGAAAAAGAACTCAATTGCATTTCTCTGTCAATTGTTCCTCGCTTCTCGATGTGTCTTTGCCTCTTCCTTTTAGACCTTTCCACAGCTGATGAGGTTGCTTCTTCACTTCCTTCCTTTGGACTGACATGGATTGTCATCTTTTTGGCACTTTTGAGCTGCTTTTATGGTTAAGCCTGTCTTTATTGTTAGCTGCAACATAGGCACTTAAAACACTTATTTAGTTCTCTCAAAGGTCTATCAAGACTTAAGTTTAGGGGTGAAAAATGGTATTTTTCACTTGTCAACACAATCATAGTGCAGAAATCTACCCTAAAGTGTGTCACAAGAAGGTCCATCTCTCACCACAGCTCTGACCCAACTATGGCACACAGAAGGGCCCCACACCAATGCCCACTTGGGGCAGCCAGCAACAGCAAAGCAGCGTTGAAAAAAGGAAAGACAGGCTAAAAACAACCTATCGATAGGTTATTGCAACCTATTGATAGGATCTGAAGGTTGAAAAAGGAAGAAATCGTGAAGATGGGGAGAATTCGACAGGATCCAGAACCTATCGTGCAGTCAGAAACAACAAGGGTGTATCCTATCGAATGGTTGCTTGAGCTTGAACAGAACCTATCGAAAAGTCAAGAACCTATCGAAATCAATTGCGCAAGAGTTCAACCTGTCGAAAGGATCCTTCAACCTATTGAAAGCATCAAATGAAGGCTGCAGATGTTGAAGCACTAATTGCAGGATTTAACCTATCGGAACCTTTTGATAGGATCCTGAATCCTAGCGAAAGGACCAAAGTAATTGATTTCAACCTATCGAAAGCCTCTTAAACCTATCAAAATCAATCTAAACACTTCTCAGAAAATATGTTGTGCACACATGGCGAGTTGGTGACCTGCTACATACAAACCGAGGCACCTTAGTGACCGTACGAGGCTTCTAGAAGTGCCCTGGGAAACCCTAACCGACCCACGTGCTCTCCCCCAATGCGACCGAACTAAAAGAGCCTTCTAGAAGGGGAATAAAAGAGGGAATAACAGAATCATTCTAGAATCTGGGATTGGAAGAAAAAACTATATCTGAGGCTAAAGGAGAAAGCTATAAGAAGAGAGGAAGCCGTCCGAAAAATGGGGGATCAATTCAGAAGATCAATGCTGAAAAGTAGGGCTTGCAGCGAAATTCTCTAATTCTTTCCTTTAGCCCAACTATGGTTGGCTAATTTCTTGAGAGCAACAAAGGGTGAGGTCGAATCTGTAATTAGGGAGAGCTGAGAGTGTTATTAAGGGTTAGATGCTGCACAGACTACAAATCTGAGGACATTTCATTGTATGGTCAGTTTAATTCAATGTAATATTGGTTTAATTATTGTAATTAGATATATAGTTCCTTTGGTTTCATTTGGTGCTCGATCGGCTTTGTGTAGATGATAATAGCTCACCCACATAACTCGTAGACCTCTTGGATGCCATTTGATCTCCCTAGATCTGATGCTCATGCAATTTCCTCTGTGGCCTGGTAATTACAACATTTGTAGTGGTTATAATGCTCTAATTGAAACCTTTGATTTGAAGGAAATCCCTAGGATGATCTGTGACCATTAAAGTGGACAGATCATAGCCTTAAGATCAATTCAAACCTTTGGTCTAAATTGGATTCTTCTACTTTAATCCTTTGATTTGGAGGAAGTCCATAGGATGATCTGTGACCATTAAAATAGACAGATCATACCCTTAAGATCAGTTCAAGCCTTTGGTTTAGAGTAGATTCTTCTACCCTGCAGCTATGCCTATGGCCAGATGAGGGATTGGTGTACTCTAAACTCTCTGTAACCCTAGGAGCTCAACCTAATTGCAGCAAGACCAAACTCCAAGCTACTTCTCCCCATTTTATGTGTTTAATTCCCCCTCACTGCAAGATCTGTACTCTGGATTTAATCCTAACATCCATTTCTGCAATCTTACCCTTAAGGTCTGTTGTAGCAAGTTTTGGGGGTGTGTTGATCACTGATTTTTGCCAGTTTCAACACCTTTAAACTTGGCTTTTGCTAGGACCCAGAGTATTTAATAATTGTTTTTAGTGATGTTTTGCAGCAAGGAGGTATTCACATCCTTAGTGCAATTTTAAGTTAAGAAGTGCCAATAAGAAGGAGTTTTTCAATCATTTAAAAGTAGAGCAGAACAGTAGCTTGAAGTGTGCTTGAAATGAAGAGAAGCTCCACCAATGCAGCCCTATGAATATGCCAGCAGAGGAACTCCTCAGCAGCTAGGAACCTATCGAATGCTTAAAAGAGGCTTCAGTTTTATATCCTATCAAGCACTGGTTTTATCCTGTCGAATAGTGAAGACTACTGCTGAAGAAGAACCTAGCGATAGGTTCTAAAATAGAAGGGATCCTATCGAACAGTTGGCTGGAGAACCTGTCGACTAGGATACATACAGAAACCCTCAACCTATCGAGATGCCTTGAATACAACAGCTACTAAACCTGTCGAAGTGTTCAAATAGGAGCTTGAACATATCGACTGGTTGGTAAACTTGATCAGCTGCAGCCAAGTGCAATGGAACCTATCGAATGCTTGAATAAACCTGTCGATTGGTTCATGAAGCTGGAGCTCAACCTATCGAATGGTTGCAATTCAACATATCAAATGCTTAAAGAATGCTGCAGTTTTGTACCTATCGAGCAGTCCTCAATGCATCAGTTTTCAACCTATCGAATGGTTCAATCCAGCAACCTGTCGAAGGGTTCCTTCGACTGCAAGCTTCATCCTATCGAAATGCAGTAATTTGAACCTATCGAATGGTTCAATTCAGCAACTTGCCGACCACTACCTTTAACCTATAAATGCATCTACTGAAGCCACAATCCTGTCGACAGCTTGAGGTTGCAGCAGTAAAAAATCAATGGACGACAGGGGCAAATCTGGGAACTCCAATCCACAGGAAATTCTGCACATGGGTGTGAACTAATTTTTGGCGGGGAACAAATTAGCTTTAGCTAGGCACAAATAAAACCAGATCCCTATCTCTTCTCTGATTGGTTGAAACTCTTAAACAGGGATTAAGCTTAAACTAAAATCCTCTCTTCAAATTGGCTGCAATCTAAAGCACACGGATCACTGCAAATGTATAAATAAAACTCCTTTATGTTGTTTTTCTTCAGCAAGGAAAGTAGGAACAAAGGAATAGCCTGAGTTCTCCTTAGCTCATTTAGGTTTAGCTTTAGGTTTATTTTTCCTTTTCTCTTCCCCTTTCTCTCTCTAATCCAGCCTGTTGGATTAGATCTAGATAAGCAATCTAGATCTGGTTTATAATTGTAATCTCAACTTGGAGATGTGTGGATTGATGCACAGACCACAGATCTGAGAATAAGATTATTGTAAGTAATTTTGATTCAATAAATTGTTAATTTTAATGTCCAATTAATCTAAAGATCGTGTGGTGCCATTAGATGTCTATAGGATCCATGTATTTGGGAATAGTCCATTCAGTTTTTAGTAGATCTATTGATTACCATATGATTTCCCTTGATTTAGTGGATGCCTGAACTTGTAGCCTTGCATCCACAACATTTGTGGTGATTTTCAACGTTCTAATTGAAGCCTTTGATTTGGAGAAAATCCCTAGGATGATCTGTGACCATTAAAGTGGATAGATCATAGCCTTAAGATCAATTCAAACCTTTGGTCTAAATTGGTTTCTTCTACCTTAATCCTTTGGATTGGATGAAGTCTATAGGATGATCTGTGACCATTCAAGTGGACAGATCATACCCTTAAGATCAGTTCAAGCCTTTGGTTTAGAGTGGATTCTTCTACCTTGTACTTGAGCTTGTAGCCAAGTGAAGGACAACTGCAAATTCACATGCCTTGATCTATTTTGCAATGAAAACCAGTCCCTAGCTATTTATTTCCCCCAATTTTATATTTTATTTTACCATCCATCTTCCTCCATCTTTTAGACTTAGTTCTAGATTTTTGTTTTATAGATTTATTAGATCTAGTGACACCTAAAAAGCTCTCTTTCTCCTTAGAATTACCAGATCTGTAGCCAGATCTGGAGGTCTACTATACACCTTCTAGGTTTAGATCACTACTCCCTGTGGGACAAACTCTTACTTATTAAAATTTGCTACAAAGGACCCTGTATCTTGCAGGTCTAAGATATTTTAGTCGTGTTGAATCCATCCTCTATTTTACTTTGATTTTATTTTCTTTCTTTTAATTCATAATAATCAGCACCTAAAAATCCCCAACAAGTTTTTGGCGCCGTTGCCGGGGAGTTTTAATCTCGATAGTAGATCTGAGTTTTTCATTTTTATAGATCTGATTTTTTTTGTAGATCTGACTTTTATTTTGTAGTTTTATTGCTGTTTTTGCTTTAAACGTACACTTTGCATTCCAAGTACTTGATTAAATGTTTGCTGCAGTTTTTGTATAGAAAACTTATTTTACTGCAGCAGAATTTCTTATTTCTCTGAGTTTTTTGCCTTTTAGCTATTTGAATAAATGCTGCTGTCACCCTTTGCAATTTTTGTCAAATTGGGGCAATAGCCTGCATTTTTATTTTTATTTTTATCAATATACTTGAATAAGGTACTGCTGCATTTTTTAGATTTTTGCAGATCTGGAGCAGCTGCGAAACAAGGAGCATCTGGATTGCAGTCGGAGCAGATTTGCTTGAGTTTGCATCCCCTTCTCCTTTGCATTCATTTTCTATTTTTAAATTCTTTTGACCAGCAATTTTGCTGTGTTTGCTGTCATTCTAATTTTTGTATAACTCAACGAAACCAAATAAAAAAAGAAGAAAACGAAAATACAAATTCCAATTTCTTATTATTTTTCAGTAATAGTAAATAAGGGCTCTTGTTGAGCCCAGGTTGATCCAAAACAAATTATAAAAAAAAAAATTATAAAAACATAAAAATATTTTCAGATGGGCTATTTTTCTTTATTTTTATTCATTTTTTCGCATCTGGACCTGCTGAGATCATGGCTTTTCATTTTGAGGAATCATGTAGGATAGTAAGTAGTGGATCATATGCCGTTTTGAATATTCAATGGAGCCACTGATTTTATTTTCCTTCGAGATTTCCTCACCATTAAGTGGATCTCAGCTATATGAATCCTATTTTTAATGTGTGCTTCCATGCTTCATTATTTAGAAATTCTTTTTGATTCATACACATCATCAATATAGGGGTCAGTCTTATGAATCTTGCTTTTCACTGTATGTTATTCCTGCTGATCATTTTTATAATCACTTAAATTCATAGGTATCTGATTGGCTCAGGCTTTTGAGGTTTTCTTTAGGCTTAGGGGATTTATGATTTGGTAGTAGGATTTTCTGTTTTAGGAATTTTAGTTTAAACTTCTGTTTTTAGGTTGCTGGTTTCTCTTTCTTAGGTTTAATGTGTCCCTAGTTTTACTGATTTTTTGCATTTTTCTGTGATTATAGTTAGTTTCTAACTTTGTTTTCCTATTTATTTATCTACAACTCTATTTTTGTATCAACACTTTTTTGTTTTTTGTAGCTTTGTATTCAGTTCCTTACTTTGTGTTATTAGCAATAGTTTCCTTTCAATTGCATAGCAGTCCTTTTATTTTTCTGTCCATATATGCAGTTTTTAGATTTTATTTTGTAGCAGTTTTAGCTTTGTTTCGTTATTTTTTCTATTTTAGCAGTTATTTCTTGCACTTGTATATCATTTTTTCCATTTTCCTGTTCATATATTCAGTTTTGTTTTTATTTTCTACTGCACATAGCTACAGTTTTTCTGCTTAGTTTTTCTTTCCTCTTTTGCCCTGCTGCCCCTAGTTTCTCATTGTGTAGAATATTGAGGACAATGTTCATCTTAGGTTTGGGGGTATGGAAGGTGTGCCAATGAAATGAGTTAATGCTAGTGCAGCTATGTTGAAAAAGTTTTTGAAAATAAAGTGATTTCCCACCTGATTTTTGGAAAAAGAGGAAATTAATAAACTTTTTGAAACTAAAATATGTTGTAGTTTTAACATTTTTCATGAATAAAATGTCAAGAATTTTTAAAAATTGATGTTTAGTGAACCTGAAATGAGAGAAAACTGTAAGGATACACCCCAAAAAATTTGATGGAAGGCCATACCCAGTGAGATTTGGGCCTAAAAAATTTTCTTTGAAGAGTGTCTTGGCAATTTTTCTGCTCTATGGACTGATTGGATCTATTTTTTCCCACTAGAAGTTAGGCAAATCCGAGTTGAAATAGCTTGACAGCATTCATGATATTGAGGACATGAAGTAAGGCCATCCCTTGGACAGTTTGAGCCTAAAATTTTCCCACCTTTTAACTGCCCTTGATACACACCATTTGAGCCTCAAAGATCCCAATTTTTCTTTGATAAAAACCAGAAAATTTGAACCCAAAACCTTTTGACCTGTTTCAGTTCACCCTCAATCTGAGAAATCATGAAAAAGGAGGAGAAGTGAGGTTAGAGGAGCAAGGTTCGATGATTGGTTGAAAAAGAAGGAAGCACATTTGGTGGTATTGTGGCATTCGTCCCCATAGAAAGAGAAATGGAGAAAAATACAAAAAGTAAAAAGCATACAAAAAGAAAAGAAAAATAGAAAAGCAAAGCAAAAGAATGTGGAGGAGAAGTCACTTCATTGGATATTTTGAAAGAGAAGAGAAAAAGCTGGCCACTTTGGCTTTAAAAATTCAAAAAGAAAATGGAATTGTGCTGAAATGAAGAAGGCTGAGTTGCAAATCACCTCCTTACCTGGCTGATTTCTCAATTTTGAATCCCATTTTACCCCTTTATTCTTTTACAAATTTCACCCATAAGCTACATTACAACCCAATAAAAAGACCTTACTGATCTGAAAGGGATTGAGCTGTCATGTGGAGATGTAGATTTGTGTAATCTATGGTAAAAAGAACTAGAAATTTTCAGAAGTTAGAGCAATGCCTATGCTCATGCTTGCAGTCCTATTTGAGGGCTGTAACTACTCTTGAGCTATGAAAAATGATGCACCCTTTTACTTTTGTTGTGAGTGAACAACCCTGGTAAGACTTGGGTCTGAAATCTGATTTGGTTGAGGCATTATCAAAGCAGAATTCTTAAATTAAAGGTGAGCTCTGCATTAATTTTCAGGCACAATGCCTTGACATGAACTGATTGATGATGAAGGAATTACAGCAGAATTTCAAGTTTTAAACTGATGATTTTTCTGCTGAAAATCCTCAAAAATTGAATGGACATGGTGTGGAATTTATTTTATTTTTCTTGAACTCTATTTTAGCACGTTGCATTAGTGTTAATTGATTTTATTGAAGTTTGTGGGTACCTTCACAGAAAACCCTCAGGAGACTCCACTCCTCTACTAGGGATCACCTAGGGGTTTAAAAGGCTTGATGTATGTGCCAAATGCACCCGTGTTCCCTACTAAAGGGTCATTTTATTTCTTAGGTTAGTCATTTTAAATTTTACTTTGCTCGAGGACTAGCAAAGGTTAGGTTTGGGGGTGTGTTGATCACTTATTTTTGCCACTTTCAACACCTTTAAACTTGGCTTTTTCTAGGACCCAGAGTATTCAATAATTATTTTTAGTAATGTTTTGCAGCAAGGAGGTAATCACATCCTTAGTACAGTTTTCAGTTAAGAAGTGCCAATAAGAAGGTGTTTTTCAATCATTTGAAAGGAGAGCAAAACAACAGCTTGAAGTGTGCTTGAAATGAAGAGAAGCTCCACCAATGCTGCTCTATGAACATGCCAGCAGAGGAACTCCTCAGCAGCTAGGAACCTATCGAATGCTTAAAAGAGGCTTCAGTTTTATATCCTATCGAGCAGTGGTTTTATCTTATCGAATGGTGAAGACTACTGCTGAAGAAGAACCTGGCGATAGGTTCTGAAATAGAAGGGATCCTATCGAATAGTTGGCTGGAGAACCTGTCGACTAGGATACACAGCAGAAGCCCTAAACCTATCGAGATGCCTTGAATACAATAGCTACTGAACCTATCGAAGTGTTCAAATAGGAGCTTGAACCTATCAACTGGTTGGTAAACTTGATCAGCTGCAGCCAAGTGCAATGGAACTCGATTGGTTCATGAAGCTGGAGCTCAACCTATCGAATGGTTGCAATTCAACCTATCGAATGCTTAAAGAATGCTGCAGTTTTGTACCTATCGAGCAGTCCTCAATGCATCAGCTTTCAACCTATCGAATGGTTCAATCCAGCAACCTGTCAAAGGGTTCCAAGGACTACAAGCTTCATCCTATCGAAATGCAGCAATTTGAACCTATCGAATGGTTCACTTCAGCAACCTGCCGACCGCTACCTTTAACCTATCGAATGCATTTGCTGAAGCCACAATCCTATCACCAGCTTGAGGTTGCAGCAGTAAAAAACAATGGACGGCAGGGGCAAATCTGGGAACTCCAATGCACAGGAAATTCTGCACATGGGTGTGAACTAATTTTTGGCAGGGAACAAATTAGCTTCAGGTGGGCACAAACAAAACCAGATCCCTATCTCTTCTCTGATTGGTTGAAACTCTTAAACAGGGATTAAGCTTAAACTAAAATCCTCTCTTCATATTGGCTGCAATTCAAAGCACACGGATCACTGCAAAAGTATAAATAGAACTCCTTTCTACAGTTTTTCTTCAGCAAGGAAAGTAGGAACAAAGGAATAGCCTGAGTTCTCTTTAGCTCATTTAGGTGTAGCTTTAGGTTTTATTTTTCCTTTTCTCTTCCCCTTTCTCTCTCTAATCCATCCTGTTGGATTAGATCTAGATAAGCAGTCCAGATCTGGTTTATAATTGTAATCTCAGCTTGGAGATGTGTGGATTGATGCACAGATCACAGATCTAAGAACAAGGTTATTGTAAGTAATTTTGATTCAATAAATTATTGATTTTAATTTCCAATTAAATCTAAAGATCGTGTGGTGCCATTAGATGTCTATAGGATCCATGTATTTGGGAATAGCCCATTCAGTTTATAGTAGATCTATTGATCACCATCTGATTTCTCTTGATTTAATACCCCTGTGGATGCCTGAGCTTGTAGCCTTGCATCCATAGCATTTGTGGTGATTTTCAATGTTCTAATTGAGGCCTTTGATTTGGAGAAAATCCCTAGGATGATCTGTGACCATTAAAGTGTACAGATCATAGCCTTAAGATAAATTCAAACCTTTGGTCTAAATTAGATTTTTCTACCTTAATCCTTTGGATTGGAGGAAGTTTATAAGATAATCTGTGACCATTCAAGTGGATAGATCATACCCTTAAGATCAGTTCAAGCCTTTGGTTTAGAGTGGATTCTTCTACCTTGCACTTGAGCTTATAGCCAAGTGAAGGACAACTGCAAATTCACATGCCTTGATCTATTTTGCAATGAAAACCAGTCCTTAGCTGTTTATTTCCCCCCATTTTATATTTTATTTTACCATCCATCTTCCTCCATCTTTTAGACTTAGTTCTAGATTTCTATTTTATAGATTAATTAGATCTAGTGACACCCGAAAAGCTCTCTTTCTCCTTAGAATTACCATATCTTTAACCAGATCTGGAGGTCTACTATACCCCTTGTAGGTTTAGATCACTACTCCCTGTGGGACAAACTTACTTATTAAAACTTGCTACAAAGGACCCTGTATCTTGTAAGTCTAGGATATTTTAGATGTGCTGAATCCATCCTCTGTTTTACTTTGATTTTATTTTCTTTCTTTTAATTCATAATAATCAGCACCTAAAAATCCCCAACATCTATATATTAATTTAATTTTTCTGAAAACTTATACTTATCTTTTAAGTTCCTAAACTACTGGTGATATATGAATAAAGAATTATTTCTTAATCTAAATTGCAGAAAATAAATCCTAATCTTCAAACTTCAGATTATGGACGTCAATCACAATCTTCAGCTATTAGATGTTTACCAATTTAAAATACTGTTACACTATATCTCAAGTATCCTAGCGTTGGTCATAAATCAAAACTAGAATCCTATCAATATAGATTTATTCTAATCAACAATTTCTAAAACTTGGGCATCAATCAAATTCGAGAAAATTGAAGATGGAAAAGTAAAACCATTACATTAATCTGCAAACTTCAACCTGAGTCATCATTTCAAATTAAAATTCAAAGATGTTTACAAAGTAGGAAATTGTAATAAAATAAATCTAAACTAGAAAGCAATAAAATTATATCTCTCACCCCTTAGCTGCAGTCGTCAATTGCTTCTGAGAAACTACAGATATCTACACTAATCTTCAGCTCCCAATTGCAGTCGTCAATTACTCTTAAGAAACCTTGGATATCTAATCAACAAACCAATAAAAATCTACTCTAATAAAAGAAACCTTGGATATCTAATCAACAAAACTCCTAATTCTAATAAAAGAATTTACTAAAACAAAAGTATCTTAATATAACTCTACTTCTAATTCTATCTTTCCTTGCTTTTGATAGTTGATGTACTTCTGGATTTCTTTCTTTATTTCAGCAGCAGAGCCCTTTAAAAGTCTTCTTCGTCAATCTCCTCAGATCCGTGATCAGCCACACTTCTAAGTTAAGAATTCTTCCTATTTTATTCATGGTAGTGCTAATCTCACATGATCATCAGCTTAAGCAAACTTCTTTTCTGAAAACTCATAAATCACGATTCTCTATTCCTTACTCTTTATATCGCTTCCCAATGAATGATTTTCTGGACGATTCTCCATTACGATTGTTCACTTCTCTTGTATCGTACTTCACTTGAACAACTTCTTGCAGAATCGTAAATTATGATTTCTTATTTCTCTCTTTTTCATTGCATCATTTCGCAAAATCGTAAAGCATGATTTTTCATCTTTTCAGTAGGCGAAGATTCATCTTTTAGTTTAATCATCTTTTTATTGCTTAATGAGTTCCTTTTGATGAGTATTATCATTTTGATTCTCTTTTACTATTTTTCTTTAATATCTATACATCAGCAACTTATTAGTAACAAACTAAGTCCTAGCATCACTAAGTTAAGGGTGATAAATTGGTATATTATGTGAATGATTAGGTGGCATCTCGAGGATGACTTTTACTTTGGCTAGATCAACTTCAATTCCCCGCTTGCTGACTATGAATCCTAGTAGTTTTCCGAAGGTTACTCCTAACATGAATTTCTTCGGATTCATCTTCAGTCGATACTTTTAGGATCATTGTAGTACTAGTCGGAGGGCTTCGGCATGTCCTGCTTGTGTTTGTGATTTCACCAATATGTTGTCGACGTAGACTTCCACACACTTGTGCATCATGTCGTAAAAGATAGCCATCATGGCGTGTTGATAGGTGGCTCCTACGTTATTGAGCCCGAAAGGCATGACGATGTAATAGTAAGTTTCCCATGGCGTAGTGAAGGAAGTCTTCTCTTGGTCTGATTCTGCTAGTCTAATCTGGTTGTATCCAGAGAAGACATCCATGAAGGAGAACATCTCATGTCCGATAGTGTTATCGACAAGAGTGTCGATGTGTGGTAGTGGGAAGTCATCTTTTGGACCCGCCTGGTTGAGATTTTGAAAGCCGATACACACCCGTACTTTGTCATCTTTCTTGGCGACAAGCACTATATTTGTGACCCACTTGGGATAGAGGACGACTCGAATGAATTTTGCCTTGTGTAGCTTATCGACCTCCTCTTTAACTTATAGTGCTGTCTACGGGTGCATTCTTTTGAGTTTCTGCTTGGCGAGTTTTGCATCGGGTTTCAAGACAAGATGATGTTCTACTAAGCTCAGGTCCAGACCAGGCATGTCCTCGTAGGACCATGCAAAAGAGCTGAGGTGGTCTTGAAGGACTTGGATAATCTGCTGTCATTCCTTATGGCTAAGCGTTGCACTGATCAGTAGTTTGTTGGGCTTATCCTCAATGTCGAAGTTGATTT
Organism: Chloranthus sessilifolius; assembly: GCA_021018995.1. Taxonomy (NCBI): domain Eukaryota; kingdom Viridiplantae; phylum Streptophyta; class Magnoliopsida; order Chloranthales; family Chloranthaceae; genus Chloranthus; species Chloranthus sessilifolius. Next base: position 82,035,439 of record CM037586.1, on the reverse strand, counting down.
CCTCTGTGGGTTCTGCAGCGGCTTGAGTTTACTTGTCGAAGCATTTGATGACCCGTTGGAAGTCCCGTGTCTCCTCAGCGGCTTGTCCTTCTTCATCGTCTGTAAGCTTATAAACTATAAAATCGCAACACTAGGGGGTTAGTTTTGTGAGAGGTAACCCTTCATCTATGAAATTGATAATTGTGACGTCCTTAGTGAGGTGTAGGTCGAGGCTATTCATTCTCCTCTTGATTTTGCAAAGTATCTCTTCAAATATGATGACTGGCTTGTTGTCACGTCAGGATGCCTTACACTTTCGTGAGGGGACAGTAGTAGGGTTGTGTTGAGCAGGCTTGAGGAGCAACTCTGCAGCGGCACGTCTCTGTGTGAGTATATGAGTTGGTTCTTCCTTGACTCCATCGACGTAACTGCTACTTGTAGCCTAGGAGAAGAGTTTCCTTGTTGGTCACTGAATGGGTCTGGGATGAAGGGCTCCCTCTCTTTTCCAAGGTTTTCTAATTTTTTTTTAGATTTCTATTTCTAGATTTTTAGGGGCTTTAGGATTTTCTATTTTTAATATTTTCAATAATAAGTATGGTACGTGGTCAACTTCCTGGAGAGGAATCAACAGGGACACTTCCCCTAGTTGTGGAAGTGTGACGGCTACTAGAGTCGTTCGTGCGAGTCTTCTAATGTCGTGGACTCATTTTGAATTTGGCATTTTTTTTTTGTAGCCCTCATCGAGCATGATCTTTTGGATGAGTGATGATGGCGGTGGCCTAGTCGATGTCCTGGCTTCCTCCATCATGTTAATTGCTTCATCTTCAAAGAGAGTTTGGAGGTTGTAGTTGTGTGAGCTCTCATCCTTAGAACTGAGCTGGAGATGTTCTTCTTGCTGAAGCTTGTCTTCTTTGGGTGGGCACAACTGGTGATTCTCTGGACTTGTGAGCTCGCTCCCTTAGACTTCATTGTATGATGGGATGAATATGCATGCCTGGCAGTGAGGCTAGTATGGCTAAGAGATTCAGGGATATCCCCAAGGGCATTCCCATCCTTTAGGATTGGGGCTAGGATCGCCGTTGTAAGGGTTAGACTCGTCTTCCTCATTTGATATCATTTGGAGGCCTTGCTCGGCCAACTCGAGTGTGGAGAGATCCATCCAATAATGTTCATCATCACTTGACAGTGGCTGCCATTCCTCTTCTAACGATTTCTAGAATATCTGCAGCTGATGTGCTTCTGGGGATTGAGGGGTGTCTCGATAGCTGTGATATGGAAGTCTTCCTCGTCGGTTGACTCCCAGTCTTTTATGTGCGGCTTAGGTCTCGGAGACTCTCTTTTTTCTGTAGTGGAGAACTCCTTTGTCTTGAATAAGGGCCCAACTCCTTCAAGTGGTCTATCTCTATCATCATCATCTCAATTCAATTTTGTCAGGTCGGCGAAGGCTTTGCCCATCTGCTCAATCTCCATTGCCTTTGGTTTGGTGAAGGGCGCTTCCTTTCTCCTTGGCACATCGGCCTTCTCGGTGGTTCGGTAGATGAAATGGTCGTACAGTGACCACTTAGGTGAGGTTGGTAGGATGTCGACATGTTTGCTGTTTGATTGGTAGCTTAAACCTGTATGCTTACAAACATTCTTCAGGACGCCTGGTCCTATGCGTCCTTGTTTATTCATCCCAAGTCTTGTATGCGGGACATATCCTAGTTGATAAATCAGGTCCCAGCCTTTGGTCACGGTTTGGTTTATGTCGTACAGGCGGACAAGGTTAGGGCATGTTGCTCTCCTTGTTAATGTTTACTGTCAGGTTGGGAGGTATGGGGGATGACTGATTTTTGCTACTGATGTGTCATCGAGATTCTCCACCCTTTTGATGTGGCCAATATTTAGCACGGAGTCATGTGCTATTGGAATGCTGGCCGCATAGTCAATATCTATTTCTTGGAGAGGTGCATCGGCGTATATCCTGACGATAGAATCCTCATGAGGGAATTTGACGCACTGGTGGTATGTAAATGCAATAGCCTTCATAGATTCTAACCACTTTCTCCCTAGTATTAAGTTATAAGTGCTTGAGGAGTCGGAGATGTGGAATGTGATGACTTTGGTGACTGGCCCGAAGTAGACTTGTAACTTGATAGTTCCTTTGACAAAGCGTCAAGAACTATCATACACAATGAAGGATAAGGACGAAGGCCTTATGTCCTGCTCAATATATTCGAGCGTCTTGAGTGTTGCTATGGGACATATGTTAAGCCCTGCTCCTGTGTCGACTAACGCATGGGCTACCAAGAACCCTTTGATTATGACCATCAAGTATATAGGGGTCGAGCTTTCACGCAATGATTCTTTAGGCATATCAGCTTCAGTGAAGGTGAGTGCTGGAGGTTGAGCCGTAACTGAAGCGATCTCGTGCAGTTCATCTAGAGTGGTATCTTCATTCATGTGCATTTCGTCCTACATCTCTATTAACTGTCGATGGTGTGCTGACAATTTCTTGATAAGCTCAAGTATGTATATCTGTGCTGGTACCTTCCCAAGGTGTTAAGCACTGAAAAACATCATTTTTCACCTCTTAACCTAGCCTTTACTACTCCTTGGAGCCATTTAATAATCCTCTTTTGAGTTTGTTTTGTAGTTAAGAATAAATTTATAGCTCAGTACAACAGTCATGTTTTGGAGGCCAAGAAGAGATAGATTTAAATCCAAGGGTTGTAGCTGATGGAAGAACAAAGGATACACCAGGGTGGTACACACCATGGTGACTATTTTAGCTGCTGAGGTGGGCCCTAGAAGTTAGATGGATGAAAGAAAGATGGGCTAAGCAAAGAACACTGCTGTAGCAACATGTGTACTACAACAGAGAAGAGAAATGTCAAACTTGCGCAGCCCTCGTGCAGTTCAATTTGGTCTGAAAAGCCCTCTCGTGCAGCTCTTGCTTAGCTCAAGCCCGCAGCAGTAAAAGAGCTCGCGCGGATCCTGCGCAGTCCACTGCAATAGACTTAAAGCTCGCACACATCTCGCGTAGCTCAAGAGGAGAGAGAGCCCCAAAAAATATTCTTGCAAAGCTCTCATGCAGATCCTGTGCGCTTTAAAGAGATAGCCAGCCATGCGAGATGTGCATTCCATCCTGGCGATCAACCCCGCATAGCTCAAAAGATCCTCGCGAGAGCCTGCTGAGACGCAATTCAGCCTAACAAGATCTTCATGACTTGAGCCACCTAGAGAACCATCTGTGCTAGCTATGCTACTCAATACAAAAGGGACCTCGCAAGGCTCATTCAACTGTGAGTACAACCATGCGACATCTTCGTGAGTGGCCAAAATGTAGCACTCATCCGCGCGAAGCTGGGGATTCCCACTTCCCAGTTCATACACAGTGACACTTTGGGAATTTCCCAACTTCTAGGGCACACATCCCGAGGCTCTAATCTATTTCCCACTTCTCGAGGCATCCAAGGGTCACAATTGAGCAATGTCTTCAACCGGCAATTAGGGTTTTTCTCTTTTGTGCTCCTATTGGCCAAGGCAGTGAGAGACTTTGTATTTAAGCTATAATGTTTTAGCAAAAACATATATGATCTTTAACCAAAATTGGCTGTGATCTCAAGAGTTCTTAGGTCATTAGGGTTGGGGTTCGATCATCCATTTTTCTTTTCCTTCTTCCTTAGCTCAGCATTTGTTGGCTAAGATCTTTTGTAAGTAGATAGTTTATTTCAGTTTGTAATGGGTTTTGTATGAACTTGGGGGTTGATTTGAGCTTCTGCACTGGCTATTGTCTTGAGGGCAAACATTGTAAGTTTCCCTTTTATCAATGCAATGTCATTCTTATAGCTTAATTGAATCTGTATGTTTTGTGCATGAATCTGTATGTTTATTTTCTACGTTTTGCACATGAATTTCTATGGATTTGATGCACCCATGGATACTTGAGCTTATAGCCTTGTAACCATGGTGGCAGTAGCAGTTATCCTGTTCTATTTCATCATTTATGAGGAAGATAACCTCTGGGATAGCCTATGACCATTTAAGTGGACAGACTATAGCTCTAAGGCTGGTCTAAATCACCAATCTGCGATAAATTCTTCTTCTCTGCACTTGACCTTGTAGCCAAGTGAGAGATAGTTGCAGGCCTTTTGTAGAGATTGCAGACTTGTGAGCTAGGTCATTACAGGCCTTTTGTAGCAATGACCAGCTGAGTCTAACTCCCCATTCAACCTCTGATTATTTGTGGTTTGCACTAGATTTTAAAGGGTTGTTTGCTCCTATGAATGCATGCGCTTGTAGCCTTGCAAACATAGTGTATGCAATCGTATTCATGTTCTGATTTAATTCATTGGTTGGAGGAAACTCCTCTAGGATAGTATGTAACCATTTAAGTGGTCAGGCTATAGCCTTAAGATCAATCCATTCCCTTGAATTAGGTTAGTTTTCTGAGTTTAATCCATGTAATTTGATCATCTCCCTAGGAGGGTCTGTGACCATTTAAGTGGATAGATTATAGCCTTAAGAGTGCAGTCTAATTCACAGGGGTTGATTTACATTCCTCTACCTTGTAGATGTACTTGTAGCCATCCAAAGGATCACTGCAGAGTCACCTCTAGATCTGAGTTGCACAACTGACTTAATCTTAGCTGCATACTTCTCATCATTTTACCTTTATTTTACCACACCATCAGCACCTTCTTTAAAACCCTCTCTATATTATAGGACTATATTTTATTTCTTAGTTTTAGTTTTAGTTGTGACAACCCTAAAAACTCCCTTTCTTTAGGATTGCCAAATCTGTAGTCCGATCTGGAAGCCTACTAAATAACCCTTGTGGTTCTAGATCATACCTCCCTGTGGGACAAACTCTTACTTTCAAAACTTGCTATAACAGGCCATGGATTCTTGTAGGACTATGTTTGCTTTGTGTTTTGCTCCATCTCATTCACCTTTATTTCTTATCAGATTTTTAACCACCCATTTAATAATAAAAATTCTGTCAACACAAAGTTCTCAAACCAACAAGATTTTGGTGCTGATGTCGGGGATGTCTTTGATCTATTTAGTAAAGCTGGGTGTATTTTTTTTTTGTCTACTATATTCATTTGTAGCAGTGCCTATTTTGAATAAAAGTACTACTGATTTCGTATTGGCTTTTGCAGATCTGGACAACAGCAAAAGGGAAAAGCTAGAACTGCAGCTGGAGCTTTACTACCTTTAGTTTGCATTTCTTTCACCCTAAATCTTAGTTCTATTTTTGTTCTATTGATTTTTAGCAGATCAGTAGTACTTGTTAGTAGTTTTTTTTTTTTTTAAATTCTTTAAGTGTACTGTCTGTGTTGTTCTTTACTTGCTGCTGTGTGTGTGCATGCTAGGTAGGAGGTCCCTTGACCCTGACTTAGAACCTCCAAATCCTGAGATAGAGAGGGCCCTTAAACCTAAGAACACCACACAAGCCCCTGCTATAGATACTAAGCCAGTAGTAGAGATGGGTGAGCAACAAGAACATTGAAGGAATTCAATGCACCAGGGGTATATAACTCCCCTTTCAACATTCAATTCCCTACTATTCAAAGAAACTATAAGATTAAATCATCCATCATTCAAATGCTACCATCATTTCATGGGCTAAGTACAGAAGACTCATATAAGCACATTGATGAGTTCTTGGCTTTCTGCACACCACATTCAATATTGCTGGCTTGGGAGAGGAAGCCACCAAATTTAGGCTCTTTCCTTTTTCATTAAAGGACATAGCTAGAACTTAGCTTTCCATGCTCCCAGTAAACAACATACAATCATGGAATGATCTCCAATGCCAATTTTTGGCTAAATTTTTCTCAATGTCTAAAACTAGCTAGTTGAGGAAGAGCATAATTTCCTGTGCTCAATTCCCAACTGAGGATTTCCATCAAGCTTGGGAAAGGTTTAAGGAGCTTTTGAAACAATGTCTCCACCACCAAATTCCTGAGTGGCAGCTTGTCCAAAGCATCTACCAAGGAATTGATTCCAAGAGTAGGGACATGGTGGATGCCTCATGTGGGGGTACTTACCTCCACAAGACTGTTGATAAGGCTTAGGAGCTTTTTGATGTTATCAGTGAAAATTTCATGCAACAGGAGCCTCTGTCCAGAAATGACATTGCGGCTCCTGCTAAGATGGGGAAAGAAGTCATCTCGAAAGGAAGGATGTATGAAGTCAGTGTGCCCAGTGATTTCGAAAGAAAGGTGGAAAGCCTGAGCCTAAAATTTGATAAATTAATGAATGTGATGCAGCCTAGACTGACTGCACAAGTGGAAGCGGAATTTCTGATATGCCAGTCTCCCACACATTCACTTGAGGAATGTCAATCAGCCAGCTAATATCCTGAATTGGTCATGGAACATGCCAATGCTGCCCAATCATATGGGCAGTAACCTGCTGGGTATCAATGGAGAAACCACCCCAATTTGAGGTGGAGACAAGACACATATCAACAACCCCAACAGTAGTTGGCATTACCTTATAGACCACAGCCACAGCCACAGTATCAGCAGGGCTATGGACTAAGACAAGCCTTCCAGCAATCAGCTGCACAACCTAACCAATTGACAATGCCACCATCTTGGCCTAGAGCCCCCTACTTTGAAGACCATGTTTTATCATCACTGTAAAGCTTGGGTTCTTTATCACAGACTGTGAACTCTCACAGTCAAAGCATAAAAAAGATAGAGGACCAGCTTGGTCAAATTTCAAATGTACTGGCCAGAAGAGAGGAGGGCAGCTGCCCAGTCAACCCCTAGCCAATCCTAAGGGTCAATTTATGATTGGTGAGGGCTCCTCAACTCATGAGGAGGCTAAGGTAGTCACTACCCTAAGGAGTGGTAGTGTGGTTGATAATCAAGTGGGCACAAAGGAGAACAATGAGAGTGACAAAGAGAGGAATGTGAGTGTAGAAGAGGAGAAGAACTCATCTCCTGCTGCTGAGAAGGAGGATAATAATGGGGCTGTTGTTGAGCCCCAATAAGAAGAAATAAATGAAGAAAAAAGAAAAAAACAAAAATTTGATCATAAAATAGCTAGGCATGCAACTGAGCTCAACAGGATGGGGGTTTCAGGCATTAGCTCGACAGGTTCATTATAGTAGCTCTATGGACTTCTCAAGTGTGCTTTTGAGGTTGCTACACAGCTGCTAGAGTGTGGGTTTGCTGCACACATGATGTACTTAATTGTGGATTTGCTGCAAGAGAGTGTGAGCTGCTCGAGAGGTTGCTATTTGAAGGCACAAAGCTACTCAACAATGGATTTTAGATTTTGCAGTTTGTATAGTTTATAGCAGCAGCACTCCACTGTGCTTAGGCTCCACTTCTCTCTCTCAGTGGGACTTTTAGGGCCCCAATGCATTCAAAACAGCCCCAATGGTGTGAACCATTATGGTGCAGTCAATGTAATTCCCGTCAGCTCCACAGCTTGACTCAAAATTCTTTCTTGGCTCTAAATTGATGGATTATTGCACTAAGCTGCAGTTTATTATCATCTACAAAAACACACTTAAAGACTCATTATTAACCAGCTCAAAGGGCCATTAAAGGCTAGGTTAGGAGGTGGAAAGTGGTATATTTCAGTGATCAACACACCCCCAAACCTTATCTTTGCTAGTCCTCAAGCAAAGGAAAAATTTAAACAGTTATTCTAAAAAGTGAATGCCACTTTCGTAGGGAGAACAGATGCATTTTGCTTATGCATCAAGCCTTTTAAACCCCTAGGTGATCCCTAGTGCAGGAGTGAAGTCTCCTGAGGGTTTTCAGTGAAGATACCGACAAACTTTCTAATTTAAACAGTTAAGTATAGTGCAGCCAATGACAGAACAAATTTTAATAAATAAAGTATCATTCCACACCCATTCGTTAAAAATCAGAGTTAAAATAGTAATGCAAGCAATTTAAAGCCTAAATCAACATGTATTTGCATCACCAACAATCAGTTTACATCAGGAATACATTGTGTGAAAATTAGTACTAGGCTCACTATTAATTCAAAAATCAGGTTTAGATACTACCCTAATGAAGTTAAATTTCAGACCCAATCCTCACCAGGTCTATCTCTCAACAATGAAAATCCAAGGTGTTCACATTCTCATTAGCTCAAGATCAGTCACAAATGTCAAATAGGTCTGCAAGCATGAGCATAGGCATTGCATCTAAGTTCTTAACATCCTCAAGTACTTTTCACCATATGTTAGACATCCCCTTATCCCCACATGATGAATCACTTCACTTTGGATCAACAAGGTCTTTTTGATGGGTTGTAATGAGGCTTATGGTTGAGGTTTAAAAAGAATAGGAGGGGTAGAAGGATCAAAATTGAGAATTCAATCAAGAGGTAGGAGGTGATTCATGACTTCACCTTCTTCATTTCATCATAGCTTCATCTTCATTTGTGTTTTTCGGATCTGAAGTGGCCAGCTTCTTCTCCTATTTCCAATTTTTCAGATGAAGTACTTCTTTTGACTTCTCTTTCTTTCTCTTTTTTATTTTATTTTATTTTTTTTCTTTTACTATTTTTTTTTATGATGGTTGCCACATCCATACAACTGATATACTACTTTATTTAAATTTTCTGCCTTCTCCTCCTTCCACCAAATGTCAAACCCTGCTCACCTATCTTCAACATCCTCTCCTTAACCTTCTGAAGTTTCAAAGTGAGGGTAAGGGTAAATCAGGTCAAGAGTTTCAGGTTCAATTACTCTGGTATTTTTCAAAGAAAAATGGATTTTTAAGGCTCAAAGAGTGTATGCAAAACGGCAGTTTAATTGGGTAAGACTTTCAAGCTCAAACTATCCAAATGATGGCCTTAGATCATCTCCCTCATGTCATGAGTTCTGCTGAACAGTTTCAATTTGGGGATGCCTAACTCCTAGTGAAAAGGTTTGAGTCAGTTCTTAGAGCATAAAAATTGCCAAAGACACTCTTCAAAAGAAAAAAAAATTTGTAGGCCCAAATCTCACTGTGTATGGTCTTCATTTGAACTCATGGGGCATGTTCTCACCATTTTCTCTCCTTACTGGGTCACTATATACTAATTGTGAAAAATTTTCTTGATGATCACTTCATGGAAGTGTTGAATTTTTAAAGATTTCAGTGTTAAACAATCTACTATACATTTTAGTTCTCCTTTTTTCAAAATTGCTTAGGTGGAACTTTACTTTATTTATTTTAATCATGACTAATACTACTGCACTAAGCTTAACCATCTCATTGGTCTACCCTGTCATATCGCCAAACGTAATATAAACAGTGTCCTCACTGTTTCAATGGACATGTAGGTAGGGGCAGCAGGTTTTGCAAAGGCTTAACAATATAAAATAGAAAAAAAAATTAATTTGCATCAGAAATGAAAAGGTAGATAGATAAGCACATTGCAAATTGGCACACAAAAGAAATTTCCATTAACAGAATTACTATGATACAAGAGAGAACTTATTACAACTTTACAGGTATAAACAGAAACACACCATTACAAAACATTTATAAACAACAACTAAAGAAAAACATTGACAAACTAACTAACTACACTAACTCCTAAGAGTGATCTAAATCAGGATCTGAGTCTATTGGGTCGCCTGCATCTTTCTCTTTTCCTTTCTTCACACTATCAGCTTGTGCAGCACCAGCCTTGGATCTTGTTATAGCTGGTTTCTTAGGCTTGGTGCTGCTCTTCTCTTGGGAAGGCTCCTTAATATATACCCCTTTGGTTAGTGTGGGGTTCATGACTAAGATGGTGGATGTGAGTGTCTCAACCAGCTTGGACAACTGAGTTGCTCTCTGCTCATTAACTTGGTACAGGGACAGTGCATTGTCCAACTACTTCTGCATTATCTTCTTTTCTTTCTCATGGTCCATCAGTGCTTTCTCCATCAGCTTCTAGTAATTAGACTTCATCAAAAAAATATGGTTGTCATATGCCCGCTGGACCATTTCATTGACAGACTCCACAACTATGTACATCCCTCTGCACATATGTATCAACATTCATAGACTTGCTGAGGGTGTAAAACTTAGGGATTGGGATGGCTTCCGCTGGTATAAATGCCCAGTTAGAAGGGTCATCTAGAGGCTCAGAGATAACAGGTAGCCCAGTACCTGTGGTTGGAGATGATGGAAGGATAACTGCCAGCTCTTCCTCAGGGGGTTCATTCTGGGTGAAGGTTGAGGTGGAGGTAAATGGGGTTAGGGCAAGCTCTTCATTTTAAAAATTTGTCCGTGTGGCAGCATCATTTGTTGCCACTGAAGTTGAAGGCTGATGTGTAGGAGGAGGGGTAGGCACAGGTGTAGGAGGTTGGGGTGTTGGGATAAATGTTTGAAGGGTTGTCTGAATGGATTAGAGGTTGGTTTGTATGGTGGCTTGGTTTTCAGTATTGGTATAGAGTTGGGTTTGGAGAGAGGTAAGGAGGGAAATTATTTGGGAGAAGGGGTCTGGTATGGCTGGGGTTATAGGTTGGGTGAAAGGAGAAGTAGGGGCATGGTGGAAATGATAAGGTTGTGGGGAGTCTAGGAGGGGTTTGTACTCATGCCTGATATCCTCCATAATGGAGTCTATCATGGCTGAGTACTCCTCAGTGGTTAACTAGTCTTGATTATGGGTAGGTGTAGATGGGAAGGAATGGGTAGGAGAGGTAATTGGGTCAATGGGTTCACAAATGTCAGTGGGTATGGGTGGTACAATGTCAGTGACCATTGGTTCACTGACATCATAGGTGAATGGTGCTGGTGGGTCTAGTGTAGGACTTGAGATAGTGGTGGGTCCTGGGCTTGGAATGGGTGTAGGTATGGTAGTGGATAGGCTAGGTTCAGTTGTTGTTGTGGTTAGTTTATTGGTTCTCTTTTGGTATTTTCTTTTAATAGTGGGAGTGGATAGATTAAATGGGAATGGTATTGTCTTTTAAGTTGGAGCCGACATTTGAATGGTAGTGGTGGTGGAGGGTGGTGTGGATGGAATGGTAGGCATGGTAATTGGGAGTGGAGATGGTGGTACTGAGGCTCCAACTGACATTGCTATGGGTACTGTGGCCGAGCTGTCAGCAGAGGGAGCTGCAGGGATGGCAACTGTTGAACCTTCTTCAGGGAGGGCTACTGGTGGGTTCTCAGATATCTTCTTCTTCTTCTTCCCCATCAAAGTCATGTTAATTGTCCATAGCTTCTTCCCAAACACCACTGGAGGCAATTTCTCAGTTGGATCCCCCATCTTCCATACATAACCTCCTTATTTGAGTAGGGGTGGTCAGCCTATTGTAGGGGAGTCCATGTGGCTTTAACTGCCTTTGGACTTTAATGTGTATGTCCTTCATCCCCTCAAAAATTAGTTGGGAAGCATTGAAGCAATGACCTTGGGAGAAGGAGTGCATGGCATCTGCTATGGCATGCCTCCTTTCCTGTGAGTGCCTAGCTACAAAGATGTTCTTCTTGAGAACACTATCCATGAAGAGCAAACTGGGGCTGAAGTCACTCCTCATGAGTGAGTCTCAAGAGGCTTTCTTTCCATTGGTCAACTTCTCTGCAATCTCTGAGATGGAGGCATTAAGTGGTGGCCCCAAATTACAAGCTGGGTCATAGGCAGTTGGAATGCCCAGAGCCTTTGCAATATCAGTTGTGTCCACAACTATTGCAAAATCCTCCAATAAAATAACCAGTATGTTGGAGTGTTTGCCTTCCCTCAAATGAGGGTCTAAAATCATTAATAAAGCTAGGCAGACACAATTGCACAAACTTGCAAGTAATCAGGGTCTGCTGTAGCAAGTTTTACAAAAATGGTGAATAAAGGAATGTCCACAGGGAGGTTAGTTTAAAAATATGAGAAATCTCCAGATCTGAATTAGATCTGGCACCCTAACTATTACTAATTTAGCTAAAAGACAAGGGAGAGGTTTGAAATGGATTGTCACTTAAACTAAGCTAAAATTAAACATAAACTAACTTTGATCGAGTTTAGGATCTTAGATCTTGTAGGGGAGAGGGGTAAAAAGAACAGAAAATGGAGAAGAGTAGCTTGGAGGTTGGTTTTCACTAAAATCAGATTCGATTAATCATGCTATAGAGGTTCAGAGCACACAATTCCCTCAACTGGCTATAAGCACAGCTGCAGGGTATGAATTCCACTCCAAATCATAGGATCCACCTGGTCTTAGGCTATGATCTGTCCACTTTAATGGTCACAGACCATCCTATAGACTTTATTGAATCCATGGATTGCAACAAATGAATCTAATTGGAGCCTGAGCTTAGATTCATCTTAAGGTTATGATCTGTCCACTTTAATGGTCATAAACCATCCTAGGGATCTCCTTCAAAGCCAGAGCATCAATTAGAACAATTAAAACCAGAGCATCAATTAGAACAATTAAAACCACTACAGATGTTGTAATTCCTAGGTCACAGACTCAAGGAATCACAGGAGCATCAGATCCAGGGAGATCAGATGGTATCCAAGCGGCCGACCAGTTAAGTGGGAGAGCTGATATACAAACTCCTCTACACAGATCCGATCGATCACCAAATGGAACCAAAGGAACTTTAAATCTAATTAAAGCATTAAAAATAGCATTATCATTGCAAACAAGGTCACTCTACAATGGAAATACTCTCAGATCTGTAGTCTGTGCAGCTAGGAACCTACAATAGCACTCTTAACCTTACCCAATTATAGATCTAACTTTGCTCCTGCTACTCCAAGGGACTTAGCCAACCATGGTTGGGCTAAAGGAGGGAAATGGAATTTCTCAGCAAGCTCTAATCTCCAGAATTTGGCTCAGATCTCGATCTCCCCCAATTGCAATTGGGGGTCTCTATATATAGCTTTCTCGTCTATTTTTCCCACCAAAAATCCCTTCTAGAAGGTCCTCAGAGTTTGTTAGAGTTCTGTTAGAGCACGTGGGTTGGTTAGGGCTTCCTAGGGCATCTTCTTGAATCGTCGTGCCGGTCACCAAGTGCCTCGGGTTGCATGCAGCAAGTCACCAAATCACAACGTATGCACAGCTGAATTTCTGAGAAGTTCTACACACTATTTCGACAGGTTCAAGAAGCTTTCGACATGTCCCAATATAGCTTTTTGGTCCTTTCGCTAGGTTCTCAGACCTGTTCGATAGGTTCCGATAGGATGAGTCTTTGCTTAGAGTTTCAGCATTCTCAGTCCTTGGACTGGAGTATTCGACAGGTTGGAGGGACTCTTCGACAGGTTGGAGACCCATTTCGACAAGTTCCGCTTTACATGACTCTTCGACAGGTTGGAGACCCATTTCGACAAGTTCCGCTTTACATGCCATCATTTCGATAGGGTTGCTTTCACCCCTATCGAAAGGCTCAAGTACCCTTCGATAGGTTCAGTTCCAGCGTCTTCATCTCGATAGGTTCAGGAAACCATTCGACAGGTTCCTTTGACGCCTCAGGTAGGCTTTCGATAGGATGGTTTCTTCCTTCCTTTCAGCTGCTGGATCCTATCGAACTTCTCTATCCACACGAATCCATCCTTCTGCCTTCAGATCCTGTCAAAATCTCTTCAACTACACAAATTCTCCCTTTCTTTGCTTTCAGCTCCTATCGAAGTCTTTGGGTGATCAATCGATAGGATGTTTTCAGCCTGTTCTCACTTCCTTCGCCTTGCCCTGCTGTAACCACACGCTCCAAGGGTCCAGTGATGTGCTACCCTCTGGTATTTTGTTGCTGGGTTTGTCCTGTGCTGAGAGATAGCCCCTTTTTGGGCATTCTTGAGTGATTTTCTGTATTAATGTCCTCTTTTATTGCTGTATACAAAATGCACTTGGCAGAGACTTATTAGTGTGCTCACAAGTCTATCAATGGTCAGGTTAAAGGGTGAAAAGTGGCATTTTTTACCACTTAATACACCCCCAAACCTAAGCTTTGCTAGTCCCTGAGCAAAGGAGAATTAAAAGAAAATAAAAATGCCACTTTCGTAGGGAGCATGGATGCATTTAGCATATGCACTAAGCCTTTTAAGCCCCTAGGTGATCCCTAGTGGAGGAGTGAAGTCTCCTAAGGGTTTTCAGTGAAGGTACCCACAAACTTCTCCAATAAAGTTAGTTAATAATAGTACATCCTGCTAAACAGAATTTCAGTAAACTAGAATAAATTCTCATCATGTCTTTTCAGTTCTTGAGGGTTTTCAGCAGAAAAGTCACCAACTTAAAACATGAAATTTTACAGTAATTCCTTCCTCATCAATCAGTTCATGTCAAGGTATTATGTCTGAAGATTGATGCATGACTCACCTTTCATTTGAGAATTCTGTTTTGATACTACCCCCATCAAATTGGATTTCAGGCCCACGTCACACCAGGGCTGTTAACTCACAACAACAATGAAGGGTGTAGAATTTCACATAGCTCAAGAGCAGTTACAGTCCTCAAATAGGGCTGTAAGCATGAGTATAGGCATTGCTCTAATTTCTGAAATTTTCTAACTCTTTTCACCATAGATTAGACAGATCCTTATCTCCACATGACAGCTCAATCCATTCCAGATTAGTAAGGTCTTTTTATTGGGTTGTAATGTGGCTTAGGGATGAGGTTTGTAAAAGAATGACAGGGTAAAAGGCATTCAAATTGAGAAATCAGTAAAGGTAGGGAGGTGGTTTAGACAACACCTTCTTGATATCAGCACAATTCCATCTATTTCTTGAATTTTCGAAGCCAAAGTGGCCAGCTTCTTCTCTTCCTTTCAATCTTTCAATGAAATTACTTCTCTTTCTCATTCTTTTGCTTTGTTTTTATTTTATTTTATTTTATTTTATATATCAGAATACCACAAATACCACCAACTGTGTTTTTCTTTCTTTCAACTAGATTTAACACCTTGCTCCTCTAACCTTGCTTCTCCTTCCTCTTCCTGATTTCTCAAATTGGGGGTGAACTGAAATAGGTCAAAAGGTTTTGGTTTTAAAATTTTTGGTTTTCATCAAAGAAAATTAGGATTTTTAAGGCTCAAGTGGTGTGCATCAACGACAGTTCAAAGGTGGGTCATTTTAAGCTCAAGCTGACCAAGGGATGGCCTTACTTTATGTCCTCCATGTCATGAATGCTGTCAAGATGTTTCAACCTAGACTTGCCTAACTTCCAGTGATTAACATTAGATCCAATCAGTCTATAGAGCAAAAAAATTGCTAAGGCACTCTTCAAGGAACTTTTTCAGGCCCAAATCTTACTAGGTATGGCCTTCCATCTAATTTTCAGGGGTGTGTCTTCACAATTTCCTCTCATTTCAGGTTTATTGCACATCAAAATTATTTTTCACAATTTGTTGACATTTACCTCATGAAGTATGTTGGACTACGACTTATTTCAGTTTCAAATAGTTGTTTTCTTAATTTCCTCTTTTACAAAAATTCTAGTGAGAATTTATTCTAATTAATTCCAAACACTTCATTTTAGCCTAGTTGTACTAAAATTAACTAATTTATTGGCATACATACATGCTATACCCCCATACCTAAACCAAACAGTGTCCTCACTGTTAACAGCAAAGGGGGTGTCGCAGCTTATTAGCAGAGCAAAAACCCAAATCAAGTAGACAACTAAAGAAAGAAAAAGCTATTTATTAATAGAATCAAAACAGAGCATAAAATAGAGCATTTTAGTACAATGGTCAGGCACAAGTGGACAAAAATTTTGTGGTAAACAAAGAACTCTCCCTCGGCTCAGGGGTATCCTCCACCTGCATCAGATGGAAGAGGAATTGTAAGCCAGGAGGGGAGGAAGAAAAGGAAAAAGAAGGGGATCAGGGGAAAGGGGGACGGGGGACGGGTGGTGGAGGAGGATGGTGGTGGGGAAGTAGGTGGCTCGGTCTTCAGCCTCTTCTTCTCCTTCCTATCTTTGTCCTTTTTCTCCTTAGCGAGGATCCGCTGTACCTCCTCATATTCATCCAGAGGAATTGCAATGGGTCTGGTTCCTTGGGCGGTAGTGGCTCCAGCCAAAAGAGGTAGAGTTGAGCAGGAGTGAGTGTGGGTTTATTATCTACCATAGTTATGAGGAGGAGTGCAGAGGGTAGAAGGAAAGGAATGGGCTGAAGTTGAGCTAGCTGCATCTATTTAAGGTGGATGTGGGAGAAAATATGAAGCGATGCAGTCAATATCGCCGCCGTCGATGGAAAGGAATGAATGGTTAATTTGATCAACCAGCATGGGGAACGAAATCGTGCATTAATTGGTAGCCTAAATTTAGCATGGGGAATTACGGCGTGGGGCAGGGGTGTAGAGTTTAAGGCTCGTGCTGTGCGCAGTTGTACATGGTGCACGAGGTAAAATTTTTGCACAACGCAAAGGCACAATAAGCATGGAGGGAGTGAGGGGGGGGGGGGGGGGGCGATTTCAATAGGATGAGTGCAGAGTGTCTACAGGTTAAGGCATCCTATTGAAGTCGTACAAGTAGGCTTAACCTGTCCTATCGAACAGAATAAACATGCATTCGATAGGTCGGTGTTCAGTCGAACTGAGGGTGGATAAAACATTCACTTCATTGGGATGCTGATGAGTGAGGACAACCTTTCAATAGGTGGGGTATTACATTTGTCACTCTTGTCGATAGGTTCTAGGTAAGAGTCAAGAACCTATCGCAAAGTAGTTCTCACCTATCGAGAGGTCTCGACACCTATCGAAATCCTTCCCAATCTTATCGACATCAGCGGCTGACCTAGCGAAAGGTCCAAATGACCTATCGAGAGGTTCAATGAGCATAAAAATAGGGCCTGTGTGTGCAGAGCATGTAGCCTTAGTACCTAGCAACTCCTCTGCTGCGCTACCAGTTAGCAAATTGGCCTCTGACCATATGCCTTTGATTTCTAGGCTGTGGGAGATTGAACTTGTCATGGCCATTTTATTACAAAGAAAATTGTTGGAAAGAATCGAGGTATAAATCAAGTATAACACATATGATACAAATAAAATTTAGGAATTATCCTAAAGGATCCTGAAGATCAATGGTTTCTTCAGGCTCACAAATGCTGTCAACGCAAAGTTTCAGCCTTTGACCATTGACCTTAAGAGTTCTACCATCAGTCAGATGCGTGACTTCGACAGCTCCAGATGGGGAAACGTATACCACTATGAAAGGTCCATCCCATCTGGACTGTAGCTTCCCTGGAAAGAATTTCATTCTGGAGTTGAACAACCATACCTTGTCATTGGGTTTGAACTCTTTTAGGGGCAAATGTCTGTCATGGAAGGCTTTAGTCTTCTCTTTATTACTCCGGGCATTTGCATAAGCTTCTAGGCACAGTTCATCCAGCTCGGATAACTGGAGTTTCCTGTGAAGACCAGCTGCGTGTAAGTTAGAGTTTACTGCTTTAATGGCCCAATACGCTTTGTGTTGTAATTCAACAGGCAAGTGACAGGCCTTGTCATAGACTAGTCTGAATGGAGGCATGCCTATGGGGGTTTTATAGGCTGTTTGATAAGCCCATAAGGCATCAGTCAACTTGTTGGACCAATCTCTTCTGTCGGTTCTCACAGTCTTCTCGAGAATATGTTTGATTTCCCTGTTGGAAATTTCTACCTATCCACTGGTTTGTGGGTGGTAGGGAGTGGCTACTCTGTCGGTAACAGAGTATCTTTCCATTAGTTTGTCAAAGGGTCTATTACAGAAGTGGCTTCCCCCATCGCTAATAATAGCTTTAGGAAAGCCAAATCTTGAGAAGATATTGTCTTTCAGGAATTGAATGACAACTTTGTGATCATTTGTTCTTGTGGCTATGGCTTCTACCCATTTGGATACGTAATCTATAGCAACAAGGATGAAAGTGTATCCAGCAGAAGGGGGAAAAGGTCCCATGAAGTCGATTCCCCAAATATCAAACAGTTCAACAACAAGAATAGGTTGCAAGGGCATAGAGTTTCTCCTTATGATACTGCCCATTTGTTGGCATCGATGACAAGCTTTATAGTGCTGCCGAGCATCCTTGAAAAGGGTAGGCTAGTAGAAGTCACTTGAAGTACCTTGGCCGCAGTCTTGTTACCACTGAAGTGGCCCCCGCAAGCCTGCTCATGACACATGGTTAGGATGTTGTGAAACTCAGTTTCAGGTACACAATGTCTGATCACCTGGTCTACACAATGCTTAAATAGGTAAGGATCCTCCCACATGTAATGTCGAATCTGTACAAAGAACATATTTTTGTCATCCTTGGTCGAATGTGGAGGGATCCTACCCACAGTAAGGTAATTGACAATATTGGCAAACCAGGGCATACTTATCTGGACAGTTAGAAGCTGCTCATCTGGGAAGGAGTCATTGATGGGCAAGCTTTCCATGTCGGTTGTTGGGATCCTTGACAGATGGTCAGCCACCACGTTCTCAACTCCCTTCTTGTCCTTAATCTCTAAATTGAATTCCTGCAAGAGAAGAATCCATCTGATTAGTCGTGCTTTCGTTTCCTTTTTGGACAAGAGGTATTTCAAAGCTGAGTGGTCAGTGAACAAAATATTTTTTTATCCCAGCACATAAGATCTGAATTTTTCTAAGGCAAGGACAATAGCTAATAGCTCTTTCTTAGTTGTAGTGTAATTCAATTGAGCATCAATCATTGATTTACTGGCATATGCTATCACAGAAGGTGTCTTGTCTTTTCTTTGCCCCAACACTACCCCAATGGCAAAATCTGATGCATCACACATCAGTTCAAAGGCAAAGAAAAATCAGGGGATTGCAAGATGGGGGCTGTGGTTAAACAAGTTTTTAACAGTTCAAAAGCAACTCGGCATTCATCAGTAAAGTCAAAGGGAACATCCTGGCACAACAGGTGACAAAGGGATTTAGAGATTTTGCTGAAATCCTTGATGAACCTTCTGTAGAAGCCAGCATGACCCAGAGATGACCTAACCTGTTTGACAGTTTTCGGAGGGGGCAAATGAGCAATCAAATCGATCTTAGCTTGACCAACCTCAATTCCTTTGTGAGAGACAACATGTCCTAGAACAGTGCCTTGAGTCACCATGAAGTGACTTTTCTCTCAACTCAGAACTAGGTTGGTCTCCTCACATCTTTGTAGTACGGAGCTGACGTGGTGTAGGCATTGGCTAAAATCATCTCCATAAATGGAGAAATCATCCATAAAGATCTCCAAAAACTTATCAATCATGTCAGAGAAGATAGCATACATGCATCTTTGGAATATGGCAGGCGTATTACACAAACCA
The DNA here is from genome assembly GCA_021018995.1 of Chloranthus sessilifolius. Lineage (NCBI taxonomy): Eukaryota > Viridiplantae > Streptophyta > Magnoliopsida > Chloranthales > Chloranthaceae > Chloranthus > Chloranthus sessilifolius. The sequence continues at coordinate 82,016,299 of CM037586.1, read as the reverse complement.
AATGGCATCCTTCTATATGTGAAGGTCCCAAATGGACAAGTGAATGTGGTTTTTTCTTGGTCTTGGGGATATACAGGGATCTGATTGTACCCTGAATATCCATCAAGAAAATAGTAATAGGCCTTGCCTGCCAACTTGTCCAAAATTTGGTCTATGAAGGGCAGTGGAAAGTGATCCTTGCTGGTTTTTTCATTGAGTTTTCGGTAATCTATGCATACCCTCCAACCAATGGTCTATCTTGTTGGAATCAGCTCTCCTGAATCTGCTTCAACAACTGTAATGTCAGATTTCTTTGGTACTACTTGGGTAGGTGCTACCCATTGTGAATCCGAGATGGGATAAATTATCCCAGCATCTAGGAGTTTGACTATCTCCTTCATCACAACCTCCTGCATGTGTGGGTTAAGTTTCCTCTGCATCTCTCTGGAAGGTTTGGAACCTTCTTCGAGATGAATTTTATGCATGCAGACAGCAGGATTGATCCCCCCAAGGTCTGCAATGGTCCATCCTATTGCCTTCTTATGCCTTTTTACGATACAAAGGAGTTCTTTTTCCTGCTCGGGAGTGAGGGAAGATGAGATTATCACAGGCAATTTGGTGTTGTCTCCTAAAAAGGTATATTTTCAAAGATTTGGGGAGTTGCTTTAACTCCACTGCTGGAGGATTGACGAGGGAGGGCAATAAGGGTGCCTTAGAGGGGGGTAGTAGAGGTAACAAAGTAGGCCTTCATGGATGGTGCTGTGCTGGTGGGGCTTCAGAAGAGACAAGTTTCACATGCTCAATCTCAGAGGTGGGACCTTTCTCTTCCTCTATTTCCTCCCATACTTCGCCTAGCTCATTAAACCATTCCTTACCATGTAGCAGCATATTCACATTTTCCTAGACAACCTCATCTACCACATCAAGAGAGAAACAGTCCTCATCAGAATGAGATTGATTTGCTGCGTTGAACACATTCAATTTAACCTTCATATTTCCAAATGGCACTTCCATGATTCCAGACCTGCATTGAATACAAGCATTAGCTGTGGCCAAAAAGGGTCTACCTAGAATCACAGGTATGGAAGTGGCATTCCTACCTGGCTCCATATCTAGCACCAAAAAGTCAGCAGGATAGAAGAATTTGTTAATACCAACCAAAACATCCTCGATTATTCCCACAGGTTTCCTTTCAGATCTGTCAGCCAGCTGGAGGACCACTTTGTGTGGGATTTAATTTGCCTAAGCCCAGCTTCTCATATACTGAATATGAAAGCAAATTTATACTGGCTCCCAGATCTAATAAGGCTTTGTTAATGGTATGATCCCTAATGATACAGGGGATAGTGGGGAGGCCAGGGTCTTGAAGTTTAGGGGGAGTTGCAATCGACAGGACTTGCTTAAATTTTTCTACTGAAAAGACCTTCTTGGATAGGTATATCCTAGACTGTCTTTTATGGGTGTACAGGTCTTTTAAAAACTTGGCATAGGCTGGGACTTGTTTAATGGCATCAAGTAAAGGCAGATTGATCTTTACTTGCTTGAAAGTCTCCATCATTTCCTTAATTTTTCCTTGCCCTTTATCAAAAGGAGAAGGTGCTTGTAGTGCCTTAGGAAATGGCAGATGTGGGATTGCTCCCTCACCTGCAGCCTTAACCAATGGGGCCTCTTTCTTTTTAAGTGTTTTCTTTTCTTGAGGATCCTCATTATCTTCTTTATTCACAACTAATTGTTCCTTCAAGTCCACCATTGGTGGTCTTTATTGTGTGCTGGTAGAAATCACTTCATTTTCTTCCTCCAAATTCCTTACAGGCTCACAACCCACTTGGTTGTCCACTAACTCACCACTTCTCAAAGTTGTAATAGATTTGGCTTCCTCATAGGTGTAGGAAACTTCACCCACTACAAACTGCCTTCGTGGATTGTCCTGTGGTTGGCTAGGCAACCTTCCTCCCTCTCTCCTAGTCAGAGCATCAGACAGCTAACCAAGTTGGTCCTCTATCTTTTTGATGCTCTGGTTGTGAGAGTGCACAATTTGGGTTAAGGTGTTCAAGCTTTGCAGTGAAGATAGAACTTGTTCCTCAAAGGATGGTGTTCTCACAGTTGGAGGATGTGCGCTTCTTTGCTGAGGAGCTCTGAGTTGGGCCATGGGTTTAACATCGAGGCCTTGGGGCATAACCTTCTCGATAGGGCTGAGCATTTCTATAGGGCATGGGCTGCTGGGGCTACTGCTGCTGGCTAGGGTATACATCGTGTCGCCACCTCAGATTGGGGTGGTTTCTCTATTGGTACCCAGCAGCAGGCTGCTGCCCATAAGACTGAGTTGCAGCCACATGCTCTGTTATAAAATCAGGAAACTGGTCAGCAGATGGACATTCTTCCAGGGGGTGAGAAGGGGGTGAGCAGGGGACTGGCATATGGCACATGCCTCCTCCACTCTAGCAGCCACAGGTGACTGCATTGCTCCCATCATCCTATCAAATATCAGGATTAAGTTGTCCACTTTCCTTTCCAACTCACTTGGTACACTCACTTCATATATCTTCCTTCTTGAGGTATTCTCTTTCACCAATTTAGGAGGCTCTTGATCTCATGCTAAGGTTTATTCTTTTTCACCAATTTAGGAGGCTCTTGATCTCATGCTAAGGTTTCCCTTTGCATAGAGTTCTCACTAATAATGTCAAAGAGCTCCCATGCCTCCTCAGCAGTTTTATGGAGATAGGTGCCACCACAGGAGGCATCTATCATATCTCTGCTTTTAGCATCAATTCCCTGATAAAAGCTTTGAACCAATTGCCATTCAGGGATATGATGGTGGGGGAATTTCTTTAGGAGTTCCTTAAATCTCTCCCAGGATTGATGAAAATCTTCAGTTGGATCTTGGGTAAAAGAGATGATACCCTTCCTCAACTGGCTAGTCTTTGACATAGGGAAGAATTTGGCCAGAAATTGACATTGGAGATCAGTCAAGGACTGAATGTTGTTGGGTGAAAGCAAGGACAACCAGGTCCTGGCTCTGTCCTTCAATGAAAAAGGAAAGAGTCTCATCCTGGTGGCCTCCTCCCCTAAACCTGTGATATTAAATGTAGTGCACAGTCTAAAGAACTCATCAATGTGCTTGTAGGGGTCTTCTTTGGTCAGGCCATGAAATGAGGTCAGCATTTGAATGATGGATGATTTTATCTCATAGTTTCCCTGCGCAGCTGGGAATTGAATGCAGAAGGGGGAATCATAGACCCCTGGTGCATTAAACTCCTTAAGGGTTCTCGGCTGCTATTGCTCACCCATTTCTACAGAATCAATTGCAATTGAAGTGGGTGTAGTTGGTCTGGATCTGAGAAGTTTGTTAGGTCCACCCTTAGACTCCTTGAGTCTAATGTTTTGGTAGCATAGCTTGACTAGCCTACGGTACACCAATTCCTCTAAAGGCATCAACAAGGTATCGAAGGAAGCCTTGGTCAAAAATTCCATGGCTTCAACAGCCAAGGCTTCCTTTTTAAAAAATTCGTTATCAAAGGCATTTTCAGGCTCCAAACTCATGGCATCCATAAAATCATTGGGTGTGGTCAGTGGATCAAATTCTGGGGTGGCTTCCTCCTAATGTTTATGCTTCTTGGGCTTGACAGATTTTGGGTCTTTGGTGACAATCCTTGCCCCTTTTTTAGGAGCAACCCTCTTCTTAGGTTTTTCAATTTGGGGTTCTGGGGCTTCAAGGGTGGAGGATGTAGCAATCCTCTGGGATTTCCTGGTGGGAGTGGGAGGGTTAGTTTGGGCAAGGCTTAACAGCCCCTGTAGGGTTTCTCCAAATTTTGAAGTATCAGCCATTCAAACCCTAGTTTAAATCACACCAAATTGAAATCCTAGGTTGTCCACCACTTCACTAACTCAACCCAGTAACTAATCCTTAACCAAAATAATTCAACCTAGTAAAAAGATTTTGAAAGAAAAATAGGCTGAGAAGGACCTTTAAACTTACCCCAAAAGCTAGGGTTTTGCAATGGAAGATGCACAGTGAACCAAATCACACTTTTCCATGTGTAAAATGCTTGGCCTGTGTAGCTTAGCAAAGTGACAAAAGCACATGGTGAATGGTGAAGCAAAAATGGCAGTGAAGAAGGAAGATGAAAAGTTTGGATTTAAAACTAGGTTTGTGCTCGAGTGCTTTGAGCAGAAATGACAGAATGAACTATCGAGGGGCTTTAAAACAAGGAAACCCTGGGGCAATCCTTGAGTGTACTGTTGCCCCTATTGGTGGAAAAGGGATTAGTGGCTATCTGCCAATCGCAGCCTCCCCCTCACCCGATCCCAAAGAACTATGACCCAAATACCCACTGCAATTTTCATCAGGGTCCGGACCATCCTACTAATCGCTGCTTCCCATTGAAGCACGCGATCCAAGATTTGATTGATGCTGGGAAAATCATTCCCCCTGCACCTTCTCAACACGCTAATATCCACCAGGTGCCACTACTCCCACATCCCACCGGAGGAGCAGGTCCCAGACCCACCATCGAAATGATAGAGGATGAGGAAGAGTTTGAGTTTGACCCGTCCGATTATATCAGTGATCGGGAGAGTTATGTAGCACCACTGTTAAAAAATATTGAGGAAAGGAATATCGGGGTTGTTGAACCCCTGAATTTATCAGATTATTTTCCCAACCCGACTTCGCAATCGGAACCTTTGGATCTTAGGGCATATTTTCCATCCACCATACCTATTAATTATGTGAATATAAATGCATACCAACCATATACCACAAATTACCCGATAAGCCAACAGGCCCCCAATCCTACTCCCGCACCCGCCAGTTATTAATGGCCCACGATCGCCCCATTTCAATTACCACCACACACTACAACCCCCATTGATCACCCCTTAAGCCACCAGGCCCCGAATCCAACACCCGCACCCATCAATTATCAATGGCCTGTGCCCATCCCATCACCCCAGTCAATTACCTAACGGCCCATCAAACCCCCCATCTACCACCAGCAAACTATCAATGGCCTACGTTTACCTCCTTCCCTCCAACGCCACCACCCTCAAGCTTCACCACCCCCATTTGGCCCAATCATTCCACCCAACCATCTACCATCAAAATAAATTAGGTGTTGCCCACACCTCCTGAGCCGATAGTACAAATGCCTCAAGTTCCAGCAGCCATACCTTTCCAGCTCTCGGGACCAACCTATGATCCTCATCAGGTCCCATTGAGCTATGAATAAATAGATGCCAATATTGGCAGCAGTAGCAGAGAAGGGGCAGTGGACTTTGTTACCAGGTCTGGGAGGATACCGAAGCAGCCAGAAGCACCGACACAGCACAAGCCTAACCCGAAGGAAAGAAAGACAGCGCGGTGAACCCCTTCGAGAAAATGAGTCGAGAACATATATTGGAGACTCAGCTAAGAAGGATGCCTGCCCATATCACTGTATGGGACCTGTTGATGACGTCCCCACTCCATTTCCAACCATTAATGGGGCCGTTAAAAAATGCACATGTGTCACTACAAGTCAGCCCAGATGAAGTCGGGCAGATAATTGGGCAAGTGATGGCTCCGAATGCCATTTCATTTTCTGATGCTGATTTGCCAGAAGGAGGAAGCCACTCGAAATCTTTGAACATAACGGTCGAGTCTAGGAACATGGTGATCCCCTTGGTTCTAATCGACAACGGGTCTGCATTGAATATATGCCCGTTAAGAACCGCCACCAAGATCGGGGTTGACCCATGCATGTTAAGGCCCACCAGAACCAGCGCTAGAGGATTTGAGAATACCGAAAGAGAAATAATGGGAGAAGTTGATCTTGAGCTATTGATAGGGCCAACGACCTTTTCCATCTTGTTTCAAGTCATGGATATTAAATCTTCCTTTAACTTATTATTGGGGCGCAGTGAGGCACTGAGCCATACCGTCCACTTTGCACCAGAAGCTCAAATTTGTGTCTGGGCATAAAATTGTTACAATCATTGGGGAGGGGCATGGTGAGAAAGAAAAAACCACCAATAGTGTTGAAAAACCTAATATGCTGGATATACCACACACCGCTGAGGACGTCAACCTCCACAGTTTCGAATACGAGGTGTCGAAAATACTCCCAGAGCCCATGGAGGGCGTCATGTCTAAAATGGGAGGCGGTATAGTAGCAGCAGTGGCAATGCTCCAAAAGTGGGGCTATCAGAAAGGAAGGGGTACTGGGACCTAAATTACAAGGTAGAAGAGAGCCAGTTGTGGCTAAGGGACAAAAAGTAAGATTCGGGCTGGGATACAAGCCCACAGAAGAAGAGGTCCGAGAGGCCAAAGAGAAAGCCAAGGTCGTCATAGCTGCAAGAGCTCGAGGAATCAACATAGAAGAGAAACCTCGCCCTAGGCCACACATCAGGGATTCCTTTATCAGCGCAGGGGTCGTAAAGATCGATCAAAATGGGGCAACCCATTTGACCCCACACAAACCCACAGCCCCAATGCACCCCACCAATCCTTGGATCTCCCTTCCCAGTTTGGAAATCGATTTGGCCGCGTTATCCCTCTTTGAGGAACGACGGTCGGTACCTGAACAAACTCCCCCTATGGTAAATCACCACAAAACCGAGTTATCGTTTGAGGACATGATCTCAGACGAAATGGGGGTCAATATGATGGAGGCTGACTCCAATGAGCCATATCAGTCAGCACCCTCCATCCCAACAAGTAAAGAAGCGGCCCCTCAGGTACGCAACTGGGCATCTTTGCCCCAAACCCTGGAAGCGGGGAGTGGCTTAACATTTGGCACCCGTTTCCCAAAAAAAAACAACCTATAAAAAGTGAGATAAGCCCTTGGCAGGTAATACCCTGTGTATATGACAAACAGCCTTGCCAAGGGCCCGTCTCCAAAGAAAACAAAAATCCCAAAAATATGGAAAAAATACAAAATCCTAAAAACATGGAAGGAAATAAAAATCTCAAAAACATGGAAAAAATACAGAGTCCCAAAAACACTCAAAAAATCCCAAGTCCAAAAATATTGTCATTTAAAATTTCAAAAAAAGTCCCATAAAAGGATGCCTTAATCGAAATACCCGTCCCACGTAAAATCGACCCCTTCCCTGTAGAAATACAAGGAAAGGTAGGGATTATGAGTTTGGATGAGGATAGTCCACTGGAGGAGCCCCCCAATGAGCTCCTTGGCTGATTTGCTGACTTTGAGCATGGCCCTACCCCCATTGTCGAAGAGACCGAGGATGTCAACCTAGGAACTGAGGAGCTTCCCAGGATAACCAAAATCGGAACGTCACTATCTCCTGAAGAAAGAAAAAGCATGATCAACTTCCTTCGGTCATACCAAGACGTTTTTACCTGGTCGTACGAGGACATGCCAGGTCTGGATACTGATTTGGTCGAGCATGAGTTGCCCCTCTACCCTAATATGAAGCCAGTCAAGCAGAAGCTAAGACGTCTCCGACCCGAATGGATGTTGAAAGTCAAAGATGAGGTCATCAAGCAATACGATGCAGGGTTTCTCATGGTATCCAAATACCCGTAGTGGCTAGCCAATATCGTACCCATGCCAAAGAAGGATGGAAGGTCTGCATGTGCATCGATTTCCGCAATTTGAACAGAGCGAGCCCAAAGGATGGTTCCCATTACCACACATCGACATCTTGGTCGATAACACTGCTAAGCACGGGATGCTCTCTTTCATGGATGGATTCTCAGGATATAATCAGATAAAGATGGCAAAGGTTGATCACGAGAAGACAGTGTTCATTACCCCCTGGGGAACCTTTTGCTATCGAGTCATGCCATTCGGGCTAAAGAATGCCGGTGCGACGTACCAGAGAGCTATGACCGCACTATTTCATCACATGATGCACCGAGAGATTGAAGTATATGTCGATGACATGATAGCCAAATCAGCGGAGCGAAGCGACCATCTGGTAAACCTCCAGAAACTGTTTGAAAGGCTGAGAAAGTATCGACTACGACTGAATCCATAAAAGTGTGCATTTGGCACCATGTTAGGGAAACTGCTAGGGTTCATCGTAAGTAGAAGGGGGATTGAGGTTGACCTAATCAAAGTCAAAGCCATCACTGAAATGCCACCGCTGTCTACCGAGAAATAGGTTAGAGGATTTTTGGGCAGAATACAGTATATCAGTCGGTTCATTGCACAGCTAACTCCAATCTGCACGCCAATCTTCAAGTTACTGAGGAAGAATTCTCTCGTTGAATGGAATGATGAATGTCAGGCAGCATTGGATAAAATCAAAAGCTACCTCCTGAATTCACCTGTTTTGGTACCACCTAAGCTAGGGAGACCACTCTTGATGTATCTCTCCACAACAGAAGTTTCGATGGGATGTGTCTTAGGCCAGCATGACGAGACAGGAAGAAGAGAGCAGGCCATTTACTATCTAAGCAAGAAGTTTACTGATTACGAGACACGCTATTCTCATCTGGAGAAAGCATGCCTAGCTCTAGTATGGGCTACTCAAAGGCTCCGACACTACTTACTATCCCAGGCCACTCTGCTCTTGGCCCGAATGGACCCATTGAAATACCTGTTTGAAAAGCCAGCTCTCACTGGACGAACCGCACGATGGCAGTTGTTATTATCTGAGTTTGACATCACGTACGTCACTCAGAAGTCAATCAAGGGGCAAGCGCTTGCTGATCATCTTGTTGATAATCCTTTACCTGACTATGAGCCATTAAGAACTAAATTCCCAGATGAAGATGTCTTGTTCATGATGGAGGACGATACAGAAGAAGCAGAAGAATCATGGGTAATGCACTTTGACGGGGTAGCAAATGCCAAGGGTCAAGGAGCTGGCACCATCCTAATCTCACCAAAAGGATCTCATGTACCAGTCTCTGTCAAGCTCAACCTCCCTTGCACTAATAATATGGATGAGTACAAAGCTTGCGCTGCTGGTCTGCAGGCGGCTCTCGATCTGAATGTAACTCACCTTCGAGTATTTGGCGATTCACAGTTAATTATATGCCAGACGAATGGTGACTGGAAGATGAAAGATGAGAAACTGATCCCCTATAATGAACACCTCGAGGATCTGATAGCTTGCTTCCAAGACGTGACCTTCTCATATGTCCCCCGGATAAGGAATCGCTTTACTGACGCATTAGCAACTATGGTGTCAATGATTGAAATCCCCTATGGTGTTGAGATGAAGCCAATCGTGATTGAACAGAGGAATGAGCCGGCCTTCTGCCTCCAGATTGAGGAACCCACAATGCCCGATGATGAGCCACCTTGGTTCTCAGATATCAAGAATTTCCTCGAGACCCTGACCTTTCCGGAGGGTACATCCAAGACAGACCGACGAACCATTCAACGCTTAGCAGCGGGTTATGTCATTTGCAGGGAATGCCTCTGCAAGCGATCATACAATAATATTTTGCTCAGATGCCTCACTGAAGGAGAAGCGACCAACATCATGAAAGAGATCCATGAAGGAGTATGTGGAGCCCACGTTGGCGGTCACATGCTTGCTAAGAAAATCCTACGGCAGGGATACTTTTGGACCACTATGGAATCAGATTGTTGCAAGCATGTTCAGAAATGCTACAAATGCCAGGAACACTCCAGTTTGATACACGCTCCCGCCATTGATCTCCACTGCATGACCACTCCTTGGCCATTTGCTACCTGGGGCCTTGACGTTGTCGGAATGATTAATCCAAAGGCATCAAACAAACATCAGTTCATCCTCGTCACCATTGAATACTTCACCAAGTGGGTAGAAGTGGCGCCATATGCCAACATCACTGCTAGTCATGTTGAGAAGTTTCTCAAGAATAATATTGTGTGCCGATTTGGAGTACCCAAAGATATCATCACGGACAATGGCACAAACTTTGTGAATAAGCACATCCAAGACCTCCGTGAGCAATACAAGATCAAGCACCATCGCTCGTCCCCTTATCGGCCTCAAACTAATGGAGCCGTGGAAGCCGCGAACAAGACAGTCATTCGCATCCTTGAGAAAATGGTCGTCACTTATCGAGGTTGGAGCGAAATGTTGCCATTTGCTTTGTGGGCTTATCGAACGTCGATCTGTACCGCTACAAGGGCAACACCATTCTCCCTTGTGTATGGAACCGAGGCTGTCCTCCCGGTGGAGGTTGAAGTACCCTTGCTCCGAATCCTCATGGAATCAAGCTTACCCGAAGCAGAAAGAGAGAGGTCGTGCTTTGATCAGCTGAACTTACTGGACGAAAAGAGACTCCTAGCCTTATGCCATACCCAAGTTTACCAGGGGCAAATTACACGCGCTTACAATAAATGTGTCTGCGGTCGAGATCTGAAGGTAGGAGACACTTTGTTGAAGAAGATCTTCCCATCCCTCCACACCGATCCGAGGGGAAAATTCAAGCCAAACTGGGAAGGACCTTACGTCATCCGAGAAGTGTTGCCGAGATACGCCATCCGCCTCGCCACCATGGACGGAGATCATTTTCCTGAGCCCATTAGCGCTAGATACGTCCGACGGTTCTACTCTTAGTCCAACGCGATAAGGTAAGTATTGATGAAACAGATACGTGACTGCTTAAGAACCACCCAAAAGAGTCCATCATTCCAAGCACAATAGCCCAAAAACATCCCTAAAAATGATGATATCCTTTGCTACCCCATTTTGAGCCTGGGCCTTTCTTTCAATAAACCCGTTCCTCAAAAAATATATATATATATATATATATATACGTGTACAAATACCAAAAAAAAAAAAGAGAGAAAAGATGCATGTGTATAAAGTTACTACCAAAATCCAAAGAAATCGAAAAAGCAAAACCTCAAAAAGAGATTGCCTGAAATGAAGCAAAAAGAACAAAAAAATGTAGAAGAATCACGGGGCATGTACAGTAAAACCCCCAAGGAAGAAAGTATGTAGAGAAAACTGAAGCCCTATCAAGAAAATCCTTTTAACCCAGCATACCTTCAAATCCTAACCTAACCCATGGCCAAGCTACACCCTGAAGGAAGCCCTCTTTGTAGGTTCGTAAGCAGTCATAATATCTGTTAAGTCAATATGAGCCGAGTCGTGAGACAACACCAAAACCCCATCTGGTCGGCTATGACAGAATCAGGGTCTATGTCGTAGCTGTTGAAAAAAGAAAAGAAAATAAAAAGAAAAAATAAAATAAAATAAAAATACAAGCTCAAAGCAAGATGGACGTGGTGAAAACCCGAAAGGGCATTACGGGTAAAAACAACGAGCTTGTGCAGACCAGGTGAAAACCCAAAAGGGCGCTTGGGGTAAGAAAGCTAAACCCATGGACATGGTGAAAACCCAAAAGGGCGCCACGGGTAAAAAGAGGGAGATAAAAAAAGAAAAGGAAAAAAGAAGAAGAGAAAAAAAAATTGATTGAAAAAGAAAGGTTTGGACTAATTGAGAAGATTGATGCTTGAGGAACCCTTTTGTTACTCTTCCTGTACCCTCTTGTCTGACTGGGCCGCTCATGCTAGTTCAAATCGGGTCCCGACCATAATTGTCTTTGTGAAACCCGCACCGTCAAACATATGACCCGAGGCAAGGAGAAAGGTTTAACTCAATTCAAAGGGATCAATGTTCTGGCCTTGGTAAAATCTGGAAACTCACTTAGGTCCGACTGCATGAAAGAGGTCGACCATGCTCAAAGATGGACCCAAGGTTTCTCAAAATCTCACCCAATGATTAAGGCATCAAAAAAAAAAAAAAAAAAAGCCAAAAACAAAAAAATCAAGAAAAATCAAAACACCAAAAACTGTGTATATATTTCTACTCATTTTCATGTACATATTTTCAGCATCATATTTCAATCTCAAAAATGAAGAAAATAACAAAAAAATCTCTAAAAAACTAAAATCCAAAAAAAATATATCTTGAAAATGAAAAAGTATAGGTAGAGATCTACTTTTTCTTTTATTGTTTAGGATGCATTTTCTTTATATGTATAAACAGAAAAGGGACTGACGTTTTCTCGAGAATGTGCAGGAACATCACACGGTCCAAAGCCTCGAAGCAGGCAACTTCTCAGCGATGGACAAATCAGATAAAGCATCTCACCACCGACGTTAGGTCTAACAAAAAATGATGAAAATCATTTTGAAAAGAAAGAGAAATCTATGTTTTCATGTGACGCACATGCGTGTTTTGATGCGGTAAAATGTCAATATTTTATCGACAATGCAGATGTGCAAAATTAAGGTCCTAGGTCAATGGTTCGCCTTGGATCCATGGATCCTACTTCAAAGTAGGAGCAACGGTGTTGGTCCCGATCAAACAGTCAATGTTTCGATTGGGTCGACTCCACTACTAAATCTTCTGAGCAATGAGCGCTCTATTTTGGATTCGTGTGAACTTGAGTTGTCTTAAGCTTCGGATTCTCCGTTGAAAAAGGTCAATCGTTGGTTGAGACCAACCTGCTGAGAATGAGATTATGTGTCAATCAAACTATGTGCAACCATGCATTCAGAAGGGTTCATTTCCCTTTTTATTTTCTGCAGGCTTAAAACCTGTATGGGCAGCGGTATCCCTATAAAGTGTACGCCATGCGTCTGGGTATCCGTATGATGGTCGTTTGTCCCCGTAAATTGTACTCGGGCGGGTTCGGGTCGGAGCTTCAATCGCCTTTGTTGTTGCCTATTGCCCCTGATGGGTGCATGATTATGTATAGTTAATTGATGATTATGATCATTGTCAACAGTGGTCAGGATTGGATGCCCCATTTTGGGATGTGCCTAATGTTTGGTTGGATCTGTTCAAGGAAGTCGAAACTGGATACTCTGGGTCATGTGGATTTCGGGCACATTTTAAAAAATGGCACGCACTCCTAAAAAGCGTTGTGACATCTATTCACTTCGCTCAGGTTGTCATGCTAAATAAACTTCGGGATCGATGGGTTCGCCCAAAGATCTCGAACCTTGCTTTCCGCAGGGGCACCCGCGGATAATCCAATGAGATCATCAAATGCCTTGTAGGATTGGACACAAACTGTGGAGCCTTGCATATGTTTACTTTGCATCTATCTTTGAATTGGGTCGATCACCCCTCTTACTTAAGAAGCTGTTGTATTCAAAATAAATCTCGAACATCAATCACCTTCAAATCATCTCGAGAAGCGGACATTTTTCCCGACTAACGGGCTTTTGCAACTTGAGAAGCAAACATTTTTCCTAGCTATTGGGCTTTCGCAACTCATTCCACCTCGGTTATGCCCAGTAATGTCGCTAAGCGCTTGGGAACCGATGACCTCGAGAAACGAATGATTAGCCTGGCACTCCAGGGCTTTCGTTTTCTCATCGTGTTACTCACTTGATGTTTGAAGTTCGTTCTGAATACAGTGGACCCATCAGTATTGCCTTGGGCCTCTTCGGATGTCTCTTTTCTTTGGCATACGATCACCAGTGATCAGATACCAAAAAGGGGCATCTGTAGACACCTAAATTTGGCCCAAGGCCTGATCGAAACACCTTTTAAGAGAGGTGCAATTCTGAGATTTTGATGGCCTGAATGGAAACCTTAGGAATCACCCCGAACCCTTAGGAATCACCCTATATCCCTTAGGAACCTATCCCAAACCTTTAGAAACCAATCCCGACCCTTAGAACCCATTTCGAATCCTAAACCTAACCTTCCCAGGAAATGGATGACGAGTGGTGCACCAAGACTAGCTGAGGTCTTTTACTAATATAAAATAATATACCATTGGAAAGAGGACTTCTCCAGCTTTCTAACGAGCCAAGAATCACCTCAATCAGAGTTGTACATCAAAAGTTACGGTCATTTGAAAATCGAGCTTTTTTTGGAGGGATTTTTGCCCCCTGGATTTGCCTGGCGCAACTAATAGTTGCACCAGGTATTTTTCCCCCAGAAATGGCCTAGCGCAACTAATATTTGCGCCAGGCATAAATGGGTTCCCCAGTCCCTCACGAGTCTAAATTCCAGGGTACTGTGCACTACTGTTTTACTGTACATTTGCCTGGCGCAACTAATAGTTGAGCCAGGCATATGAACAGTGACTGTTCAGTTTTACCCCGAAATTCGTGATGGGGGTTTGACTTGTTGACCACCTCGACCTTTGGGGTGTGTTTTGATAGTTCTGTTGCACCCATTCCATGCCTATTTGCAACCCTTTAAGTGGCTTAAGGCCTCACCCCATCATCTACCATTAGAACCACCTTCACACCTTTCTAAGCTCTCAAAATCCTAGGAAACCTTAGATTTGAGATTACCTAATTACTAACCCCAATTAGCATCTAAGTAGCCTCCTAATCCATCATTTTCCTATAAATAGAGCCCCCCTCCCCTTGGTTTAAGGGTTGAGAATTTTGCTTAAGAGAGAAAGAGCTCTAAGTGAGAAGTTCTTCCTCCCTTTGGTGCACTATTTTCCCTCAAAATTCTAGAATTCCAAAACTCCTTCCAAGTTTGTTCTTACATCAAAAACCCATAGTCTAGGTGTGTGTGATCCCCTTGCCTATCTTCTCCCTCCCTTAGCTAGTAAGCCTTAGTGGTTAGAACCCATTTCTCTACCATTCAAGCCTTCAAAAGCTCATCAAAGCAAGCCACGCAAGGCTCTCCTACGGTGCTACAAGGGCCCGAGGGCTCTGGCTCTCCCCTTTCTTCTCCTATCTCTTTTCGGCATTCCCCCACCTCCCATTTGTGCCGTTACGCCGCCGACTTTTCGGTTGAAACGGAGGGGCACAAATAGCATTGGAGGCTCATTTGGGTAAGAGGGAACCATTTTCTTGTCTTTTACATCATTTTATTTTTGGCCATTAGTAGAGACTGCGTTAAGCGGGTTGATCGAGTGCCTAACACCTTCCCGATCGATAACCGAAGCCCCTACCCAAAAGCCTTTGGTGTGGACCGGATTCAGAGTCATATTTTTAGCACTTCGGTGCTCATAAAAATGAACTAGGTATCCTGGGACACCGAAAGCTCCGGGTGGCGACTCTATATTTTTATTAGAGAGCGCATCGTCGCGACGGGACCGTCACGGATCCCACGGTTGCATAATGCTACATTTTTTTTGGTTTGTGGCGTTTATAATTAGTGGTGCCATTCAATTGAGTTCATAGGGACTTGAAGCACATTTAGGTGTAAAGAATAATAGAGAGTTCGGCAACAGAGTGGGATGGTGAAAAGAAAATATATATTTGGGTTTGAGTGATGCTTAGGATTTATAAAATATATATATTTTGATTTCCCAAATTAATGTATTATTTTTTCTTTTGAAAAAATATATATAAAAACGACAGCTGAAAATCGTCGTTCTTCTTATCATCTATGACCGTCGTTGTATAAGAGAAAAATGACAGTCATAATGGGTCATAAAAAAATAGTGTGAGTGTTTTTTTTTTTAAATTACATGTAAAAACGACAGCTGAAAATCATTATTGGTAGTCGAAGATGAAGAGAGTCGTTCTTTTGATGAAATAAACGACGGTCTAAATATGTCGTTGAAAAATACTTTAACTTTTTTAACAGCAGCTCCCTCGACAGTTTAAAACTGTCTTTTTTGGGAAAGCGACAGTCATGGGCTATTATTTTTTTTGCATTTTCACGTAGTGCATTCATAATACTTCAAATAGTTTCAAATCTCGAATATATCGATTAAAGTCATGGTTAGACAATTTCTCTTCCTAGGTCTCACTAGGTCATTAATATTATCCTTCGAATCAAACATCGGGAAGCTGAATTGGATTGTTTCCTAAATTGTTTAAAGGAGGATCTTCTAGACCATTTCTAATTTCCTAAATTTTGATGTTCAATGTGGGGGATCTATCTTCTAGATCGTACACTACGTGAAAATGCAAAAAAAACAACATTAACAAGTATAAAAGAGCCACGGCTAAAAACACTTGTAAATAAATCGACACCTTAAAACAGTTGTTTATTGTGTTGTAGTTACTTTCTCGGGTTTTTTCCATCAGTTTTTGAAAGATTGTAGGAGTAATTTGCGCCATCACGCTCCATGAAAAATAAAAGATAAGTTACTTTTATTTGCATATATTCAATATTTGAGGGCACCTAAGCCTAACAAATATTGACTGTTTTGAATCAAATGGTAGAGATCATGTTTTACCCCAATGTTTCACAGAATGAATCTTGACATCATGCACTGACTATCAGATGGTGCATTTTAAATTTCATATGGCACAAGCTACATGAAAATCACACTTGAGATTGATATCATGCATGTATCTTCTATTCAAATTTTTTGGACGCGGTCAGCATGGAAATAAAAAATAGACCGTCAGATGGTATTCTCATTATGTCATGATCTAATGAGTTGAAGATGGACCTAAAAAATGATCTCCAACGATTGATTCAAACCAATCAATGTGTTTGGGCAAAGCTGCCCTCAAAGACTGTGGTTGCAAATAAAAAAGTTTTCTAATTAATTAAACAATCCTAACAAACTCTCCCACTCACTCTCGACCTCTTCGACTCCCAACATCTCAGAACTCTCGACCTCTTCGACGCCCAAATTCTCCTAGTTCTCTTTCTTCCTCCTTCGAATCCTCATCTGGCAATCGCGGTGCTCTCTCTCTCGTTCTCTCTCCCGCGTTAACGCTCACTCCGCAGAAATCAGATTTGTGTGCATTCCATTAACAGGTTAATATAGCATATTTAATTTTTGTTTCTAAGGGTTTACTAATCTCTTTTTTCTATCTTCTTCTACCACAAATTTATTTAGGATTTTTTTTTCTTTGATTTATTTTTATCTTCTCCTCCCCCAAATTTATTTAGGGTTTTTTTTTGCTTTGATTTATTTTCCTATTTTTGTACATTGTTTGCATTCCAAGGTCTCTGCTCAAGCCGACAATCAGTAAATCAAGGTATGTTTTCTCTGCACTGATTTATTTTCCCATTTTTGTACTTTGTTTGCATTCCAAGGTATGTCTTCTATGATTGAAGGCATTTGATCTCTTATAAACCCTTTTAAAATGAATGATTAAAAATTATTTTAGCTTTTGGGGTGTGTTGAATTATAAATTTGGATTTTTTTTTGTATGAGGATTTTGGGATCATTGAATTTGAGTTTAGGGATTGGGCTTGGATCGTTGATGTTATTAGGAATTTTGAATCTTTGTCTTCTTCTTTTTGGATGGTGGGACTTTTTTTATTTATTGAGTTTGGGTATTTGATTAAACACCCTTTTAACAGTAAACTAGTCACTTTCCCTTTTTTTACAAGGAAAGGTAACACTTTGTATAACATGGAAATAAGCACCATTACAACTTACGGTGCCTCTCCTCTTCTCTATTTACTCTAGACCATTCGATCAATTGCTCATCTTTTGGATGCATATATTTTATTTAAGTTTCGAAAGCAGGGCGTTGATGAACTCACCTACTATGGTCCTAAGCCCGGATGAGAAAGGATGAGAGTTACTGTTAGGTTGACAGTCAGCTGTAAAGGAAAAACTGTTAAATCTCTAATGTTGATCATAATAAACGAATGGAGAAATAAGACTTGCAAAACAGACTCTAAATAGATGGGATAAGGCTCTGGTGGTAATGATAAACGAAGGGCATTTGATTTCCTAATCGGTTTGATTTTTGGGTCATGGACCATCCAAGAGGTAGGTGGCCCATTGATAAGGTGGTCTAGATCGCCAATTTTTCACGATGGGGGCTATCATCTTTAATGGTGCTAAGCACTACCGAATAGCAGCTCATAAGAGAACTTCGTAGAAAAGAAATGGGAGTTCGTTGAAATATAACTGTCAAAACACAAAGCAGAGAGAAACTGTCTACAATTGAAGGAATAACGAAAAATCATACACCAAAAAGCTCACAAAATTTCCCTTGTGGACCTTAGCTTTAAGGCCCACCAAAACACAAAACGGGATCATAAGGTTATGTCCGTATAATCACTAGACAGTCTAACAAATCAACGGGTATGCTATGTGGACTGCTGATATCAATTCCCCTGCTTATTAAAATTAAGACAAAGCAGGAATATGAGCATAAATACCTCCAACAGTAGCTACATCAACACTACCCAGAAGTTATTCCTTCCACCTCCTCAAACTCTCATCAGCCTACTCATTTATTAAATCTGTACGTGTTTGTAATCTACCCATATGCTTGTGTAAAGGCCTTCGCTGCCATCTGAGCATTATAAATCTCTAGTTCCTTACCCAACTGAATCAATTCCCTACAAAACAGTCCACAACAAATAGCAGATTTTCCCTTGGGAAAGAGAACCAAATTCGACATAGTCCTTTGTAAACTTGTCAACTCTTCAGACGTGGCCAGCTGCTACCCATAAAAACTAGCTGCCTCTTGATAAAAGGCTCGATATATGAATGCATAACTGCTAAAAACTTTCTACGTTGTAGATAAAACATGTGATAACTATCACTAGAAGTTTGAAATCTCTAGAAGAATGCGAAAAGTTAGCAATATTTTAATAATTCTACCACATGTTCATGCATCCACTCCTTCCAAACGTACCTTTTTCAATCTATGTCTTAGAATGCAGCAGAGTAACAAGTCCATTTATGGAAATTTCTAATAGATATAAATTTGAAAAAATAGCCCCATCATTAAAAAGTCACTCATTAAGAAGGCACTTATCTCGACATCATCATACAATTGAAAAAGTCATGTCAACGTGTGCGGTTTTCCAAAATCACTGATTCCGACAGCTTGATCCATTTTGAACAAAGGGAAGTAAAATTTGACTTTTTCAATATTTTCCGTCATCACTCCTTTGACCTCTGAAACCTGAGCCTTCACTTTTGCAAGTTTGCTATCTCCTCTCGATGGTTTGCGCAATACTGCATTTGTTCTTTCAATTTCGGCCTGATATGTTATTCATGGTCTCAACATTCAGTGTAAACAAAAGGATCATTTTCTTTTTGTTGGTCAAAGTATTGCATAAAAAGGAATTACCTGAAGTCTCTGTTGAGGCTGTTTGCACCAGCAGTTGAAGATTTTCCTCCTCCAAATCTCTTGTTGAAATCAACCTTAATCCTCTCCAGGAAGCCAATGGGAACTCGTCTGCCCGCTGACTCAGTTGCAAATTCGTAGTACGCTGCAATAACCAACAAGATAGAACATGTATTTAGCCACTTAGGAAGTACAGGGGTCCTGATGTCAGGGCCGGCCTTGTCTTTGTGTTCATGGAAGGCCTTCATCTTTTCTACTTTGCGAATGACCTTATGCAAAGATTTGGAAGGTCCAAATTCCTGAAAATGAGAGAAATAAAATCAGTTTCAGGTTTTAGCTACGAATTTGGTGGAGTCAATCCTCACATGCAGGGCTGAAATTTGACCAATTTTCAATTTAAAATCTCATTTCTAACCTCTGTTTTTCTTGGTCTCAATTTTGGTAAAATTCAGGTTTTAGGTCACTCAAAACAAGACATAGAAAGCTGCCTTACTATTTTAAGTGCCAAAACACATAGAGCTAGAGTATACTCTGAGCTTTGGTAGGATGAAACTACATAACTAAAGCTACTTTTTCACCAATTTACACAGCTAAACCCCATCATTAACCTAGTTAGATCCATGAGTCAATATCTGGCCTGGTCTCATTATAACAGTGACATCCAAAGGGCAAAATTTCTGATTGAGATATCTTGCTGCCAGAATCTCTAGGCTAAGTGAATCCAACAACCTAAACCCTATTAAATAAACATTGAAAGAGAAAATATAAGAAACGTTAAAGATGGCTTGGGCACATTCAATGTCACTGTTATAAAAATCTTCGATATTCTTGGTGATTGATTTTTCCCTAAAATGTGTAATAATTTTGAGAGTATTTGATTATATTAATAATCTGTCTACAAAATTCAGCTAGACCTTTTCGGACCACTCAAAAACCATGAGACCTTTACACCGTGCCAATTTTATTTTATTTTTACTGGCACCCACTATGCTTAGAAGTTAGAACTAGAGCTAAATAGTCAGACCTTTGTAGATTCATATATCATCCAGTCAAGTTTCTTAACTAACTAATCCTATATTGTCTTACAGTGTATTTTTTGTTCGTAGAAGATATCTTCGACAATTCCAAACACAGAGTGGATGACTATGGAAAATCACATGACTAAAGAATACATGCAAGGAGTCCGATCCTTTATTTCATTCGCAAAACAAAATGAGGAAGATGCCGATTGGTGTTTTTGTCCTTGCGTCAACTGTCGTAACCTTAGAAAGCATAACTTAGAAGTCATATCAGAGCATTTAATTTGTGATGACATAGATAAGTCATACACAACATGGAACTATCACGGGGAACAGTTTCTGAAAAGTAAGGTCAAAGTTGGGGTTTCCAGTGCATCAACTGCTAACCAAAATGAAAATACATCCACAAGACTGACAGATATGTTGGATGACACATTTGGACGTGTTCGTCCTGAAGACCTAGATGCATGCTTAAATGATGCTCATGATGAAGAGGATGGTCAGGCACCACATGAATTACAAGAGAATATGGAGTACAATAAGTTGCTAAAATATGCATTAGAACCCCTGTATCCTTCATGTCAACCCAACCCTACGAAATTGTCAATCACAATTGAGTTGCTAAGCATGAAGGATAGACATCAATGGTCTAATAATAGCTTCACAGAGTTACTGAATCTAATAAAAAAATTTCTTCCTGAAGAAAATACTCTGCCGGATAGCACTTACAATTCGAAGAAGTTAATCAAGTCATTGCGTTTGAAGCAAGAAATTATTCATGCATGCCCCAACTTGGTATATTATCTTTGGAGATCATGCAAATAAGGACAAATGCCCTACATGTAATCAGAGTAGATGGAAACCAATAGATCCTTCGAAGCCAAAGACTAAACAATTACCATGGAAGAAGTTACGATATTTTCCATTATCTCATAGGCTGCAAAGAATGTATAGTGTTCCATGGATTGCAGAGCAAATGAGATGGCATGTAATGTCAGTTGAAAATGACAATTACATGCGTCATCCTGTGGATTCTTCATGTTGGAAATCAATCAATGTTCGCTGGAATGACTTTTCTTTAGAGACACGTAATGTTCGTCTAGGACTTGCAACAGATGGATTTAATCCCTTTGGGAACAAAAATAATTCTTATAGTTGTTGGCCCGTTATGAGTGTTCCTTACAATCTTCCTCCGTCTTTGTGCATGCAAAAGGAATTTACAGTGCTAACACTATTGATTCCTGGCCCAAAAAGTCCTGGTCATGAAATTGATATCTACTTGCAGCCATTGATAGCAGAGTTGGCTGAATTATGGTCTACCGAAGTCGAAACTTATGACTCGTATACAAAGTCTAGCTTCGATATGAAAGTAATTTTATTGTGGGCTATACACGATTTTCCAGCATATGGCCATCTTTCAGGTTGTAGGACATCAGGACATTATGGTTGTCCTGTTTGCAGCGAAGGAGTTGATTCAGTATGGTTATCACATGGGAAGAAATTTGCTTACATGGGCCACAGAAGATTTCTTACAGATCTAAGTCATCCCTTTAGGACCCAAAAGTCACAGTCTAATTGGAAGGAAGAACATGAAAAACATCCACGTCGTTTGAGAGGTTTTGAAGTACTATGCAAAATGGAAACTATTCAGACCAACTTCGGAAAGGTAGCAGGAAAGAAGAGAAAGAGGTCCATGATTGAGAATAGTGCATGGTCAAAGCGATCAATCTTTTATGACTTACCATATTGGAAGGTAATAAATAAAATATTTTATTATATTAATGTGATCTCTTATGTACATCCCTTGAATACTAACATAAATACTTTATATGTGTAGGATCTACCCATTCGTCATAATTTAGATGTAATGCATGTGGAAAAAAATGTTGCAGAAAACTTAATTGCAACTATTATGGACACAAAGGGTAAAACTAAGGATGGTATTGAAGCCCGTCTTGATCTCAAGGATATGAAGATAAGGAAGAAGTTTTGGCCTGTGCAAAAGAATAACAAGTGGCATTACCTTAGAGCTCCATTTTGCTTTTCTCGAGAGGAAAAAGAAATAATTTGTAAAACCTTATATAACCTTAAAGTTTCTATTGGATACAGTGCAAATTGGAAATATAACATAAGCTTGAAGTATTTCGAACTCAAGGGCTTGAAGTCACACGACTACCATATTCTTATGCAACAATTGCTGCCAGTGCTTTTGATGCATGCTTTCAAAAAAGAAAAGCCTTTGAGAGCAGCTATTCGACAGTTATCACTATTTTTCAATGTCCTATGTTCTAAGGTCATAACACGTGCTGAGCTATTACACATAAGAGCACGCATAACCGAAACACTGTGTGTGTTTGAGAAATACTTTCCACCTTCATTTTTTGTTTCTATTACCCATCTTGTTGTGCACTTAGCAGAGGAGGCACTGGTTTGTAGACCTGTTCGATATCGATGGATGTATCCTTTTGAGAGGTAAATTCAAATTATATAATTGGTAAATTATTTTATTTAACAGTATATTTCTTAATTTTTAAATAAAAATAATAATATGTAGGATGATGAAGACATATAAACATTACGTAAAGAATCAGACCTATCCAGAGGGGTCTATTGCAGAGCAATATCTCATGGAAGAATGTATGAGGTATTGCATGGAGTACATGCCGAATGGTAGCAAAGGAAGCCATAAGAGAGGAGAAATGTCGTTCGTGGGCCTCGATGTTGCTCGTGGGTACCCAATCGATAAAAGGGGTAAAACCTATTCTCTTCAAAATGTGCAGTACTAACAAGTGCGTAGATGTGTTCTAGAACATTCACTAGAAAATGTTGAATGGAAGGCGTAAGTAATATATTATTTACATCTTCTTTATTGTATATTTAATTTTTATACATAGAAATTTAATCTAATTAACTTTTAACATTTATAGGAAGTATCAAGCTTATCTTCAATGCCACACGTCAAGCGATAAGCATCAGAGGGGCAACTATATTCCTTGGTTAAGAGAACAATTACAAAATGAACAACCTACTATGCTAAAGAGGCTTGTTGATGGTCCGAACTTTAATGCCATATCATATAGTGCTTACGTAGTCAATGGATATATTTTTTGTACATCACAGTCAGAAATGAGTACAAGCACACAAAATAGTGGGGTCTCCATGAAGGCTTTAACTAGTTTTAGATCCAGTGCGAAGGATAAGAACATCATTGAAAAAGAAGTCACTTATTATGGCATTATCAAACAAATACTGGAATTGGATTATGATGGCTTTAAGGAAACCATTTTTTATTGTGATTGGGTGCGTATTGAGGATAAAACAAATGGATGTGTTGTTGATCCAGAAATAGGTTTAGTGTTTGTTAATCTTCGGAGGCTTATGAAGACTTCGCATGAGGATAATGAACCATTTATTCTTGCCTCTCAAGCCACTCAAGTATTCTACTGCAAATATCAAACCAAGGATGATTGGTATGTCATCTTAGATGCTCCAAAGAGATTGAATCAGGATGTTGATGCTTATGAAGATCCCTTAGTATTTGAGGCAAGAACAATAACAGATGCTTTAGCATTAACGTTAGTGACTGATGTTGTGGAAGAAGATGGAGATTAGTTTATAGCACTATCTCTTCGGGGTCTTTTTTCTTATTGTTAGATTGACATTTTGCGTCTTAATGTTCAGGTTCCTTTTATCATTTATGAATGTGTATAAAAACTTCATTTCACTCAATGATTCAGATCACTTAAGAATTTATTTTCTCAAGTGCATGCAATTGTTATTGGATGATAACTCGATTTCAATATTTTCTTTGGCCTTATTTTGTGGTAGTGCCTCAGATATGATAAATCCCCCCTCCCCCAAATCAGAACCTATTTGGCCTGATTTTGTAGTAGTGCCCTGTTTTGGGCTGATAAACAGCCCCCCCCCCCCCATCCCCAAACCACAACCTCTTTGGCCTGATTTTGTGGTAGTGCCTGTTCTGGGCTAATAAACAACCACCACCACCCCCCCCACCCCACCACACACACAAACCATAAACAGCAACCTCTTTGGCCTGATTTTGTGGTAGTGCCCTATTTTGGGCTGATAAACACCCCAACCCCCCCAAGCAACAAACTATTGTAGGACCAAACTACTTTTATCCTTTATTTTTTTATATCTATTAAGAAAATGGAGAATTTTATCAAGCAGGGCAATCACTTCCCTAGAAAATGCTTACACACAATCTGTATCAAACAATAATTATCCATGATTCTGCTTTTATTAAACATGTCTTCATAAAATGATACCATTTCAATGTATTTATTTTCCAACCATTAATGATGTATATACCGTTTCCAACCATTGACTGAATTTTTCTGAGGGTGTGGGCGAGGCTTCTCATCAGTGGAGGGCTTCAATTTCTAGTAGATTGAATATGTGTGTTTGAGAGATAACCTGGTATATTATGAACCAATGGCTTGATAGATTTCATTATTCGAGAATGATTTGCTATTCTCTCTCAGCTCACATGGTCCATCTCGCAATCTTTAGGGGAGTAATCGATCTGCTGATGCTCTTGCTGGGTGTGCTAATGCCTCGGGATCGTCTAATTTTTTTCCTCATCCTTCTCTGTGTGATCGCCGCGTTCGGATTTGCCTCCATGATGATAAGCTTGGCCTACCTAATGTGTCATTCAAGATACAATTTTTAATTTTTTGTTCTGCTTTTTGGGGTGATGGCATTGCCGAAGCTCCTAAGCAGTTGATCTTTGTTGTTTGTTCTTGTTCTTTTTTTGGTTTTTATCCTATTGCTTATTTAGCAAAAAAAATAATGAACCAATGGCTTGAAAGGAATGATCAACTACCAGTGGATGGAATGTATTTGCGAGACGATATCCCTTATATATCATAAACAGATGCCTGAAAGTAGTGACAGTTTCCACAAGGCTTTCCCCCTTGAATGCGTATGGTTCAAGTTGAGTGCCATCATTTAGGAAGCAATGATGTTAACCCATTAAAAAAAAAAAACCTCAATTGAGACATCATATATCGTAAACAAAACTCTATTGAGACATTAGACAAATGGTACAGTATTGACTCCAAACAAGGTTCAGATTGCTAAATAGGACACCCTTTTCAACCCATTTAAAAAAAAAAACTCAATTGAGCCATTAGACAAGTGGTGTAGTATTGGTTCCAAACAAGGTGCAGATTTGCTGACTATGACACCTTTGTCATATCCCTTGGTCGTGGACAAAAACTCAACTATGACTAGTGAAACAAGGTAAAGGAGTCAACAGTGATCAATTTGGCCAACATGGTGTAATTTCTTATGCCCATCAGCCCAAATTTGGCTATTCCCTGATAATAACAATTTTTTTTTTACAAGTCAAATCATTAGATGAGAGAGATTCTTGCAACATTTTGTGCTGGATTTGATGAAATTTTTTTTGTGGTGTTTCCACTATGAGGCTGCTATTATATATGTTAAGATCATGAACTTGTTGAACTATGCCAGTTAGTCCATCTTTCGCCTTTGTATGTGCGCATGTGTGTGAAACTTATTCCATTGCTTCACATGGAAAAGGTAAAAGATAGTACTTTAATTTGAATAACTTATTGCTTTTGCTTTCTTCCAATGCTCCCTCCCTGCCTTTTCTCAATGTCTGGACAAACTCTATTTACAATTGAGTTTCTACATGCTGACTGGAATTTGAATATCTTGAAGATGAGCTTCTGTTTAACAGATGAAGTATTTTCTTTTCAATGGAAAGCTGGATCCAGAATTTAATTCATCTCTTTTTTGGGGGCATTTATATATCTTAACTTGTGTTTGACCTTATGGTCAATGCCCATATGAATCTTGACTTACTCCTGCTTCATTTTTAAAGGTTCAAAAAGTCGAGTTTCGGAAGAAAGAAAGGAGATATTTTGTCCATGACCTTGTAAGTTTGACTATGCTCTCTAGTAATTGTTTTCTCTTTGTAACATTTGCCCAGTTTTAGTAACTCTTGTCTTTTGTTTGCAGGGTTGGAACAAAAAGTGAGTACACTTCGACAGCTAATGCTTGGAGTAGAATCCATGCCACACTCTTTGAACCTTGGCTGTATGGCGTAGGCATTTGAATGCATTGATATGAAGGCCTTTTTCTGCTATTATGTGATAAATATTTTTCCGAATATTTTGCATAGTTCAATATTGAATTTGCATCTTGTGATATCTACGGTCACTATGGACGATTTGCCATCAGCTATTCAGAGATCAAGGCACTGTTCCCGAGCCACAATTCAGAGATCAAGTCATCACCTTCTCCCATCTATTCATGGTTTGCTTTGCAACTCCTATATGTCCACTCAATTCTTTTTAGGGTTTAGACTTTATGTCAGTCCACAATCCTTCATCTTGCTTAACACTACTTCCTTCCAAATCTTTATCGGTCCTCCCTTTTCTACTTTCCCGTGTCTATCGTTTCAATCCTTCGTACAAGGGCTGTTTAAGCTCCTGATGGGCATACCCAAACCATCTCAAATGACATCTACAATTTAGAAAGATCTGTTCTAAAACGTGTTCTCATATAATCTCTCAAAGGTTTGATAGAGTATTAAGGTTATACATCTGAAGACCAATAGGTATCTAGTGATTCTAATCAATAAGTTAGAGGATAACTGTTCCCCAAATTTGAATAAATCAATTGTAACTATTGTGATGCTATATATCGAACACATAGGAAACAGCTTCTTACGATGAACTTTTTTCAATAATCTTGGGAGCGATATATGTACCTTTTATTGCTACGATGCTATATATAGTAAAATGTATTTTTTGAATCCCATATTGTAAGTATGCATTTTTTTAAATAAGTAAACATATTTCAGCACCTGCTATAGCAAAAGGGCAGCACATGGTGCATCCTGCCCTGATGGTACTCCTATTTTATCAGTGGGTGGGTATGCATGAATGGAGAGGTCATTAGGAATAACTCACAATTCACAGGAAAATATATGTGACACTTTTCAGTTTTAGGAGGATTTTTTTATTTTTGATGAAAGAACTAAGAAGTGGTTGAAAATAACGGCTGTAGGGGTTTTCCATTAAAAATTTGTGTTTGCTACACAGCATGTGTGCCTTGTGCCACCTTGAGAGACACTCATTTATGTGCTTTTAAAATCTGTGTGAATCTCCAGGTCTTCGGAGCGCACAACCTCCATGCTTAGTGTTGGTGGATGGGTCGTGCACCATATACAAAAGAGTGTTGTAGGTTTATATTGTTTAATATATTTTATTTTTATAATTAAGTTATATATGCTACTGATTTAAACCAATAGTACAGATTGTTTGGGGATTTTTATTAATTTCCCTTTTTCTTTGTCCTGATGCTGCAAGAGTTTTTATGTGCCACTATATTCGAATTTGAAAATATGGATGGAGGAGGTTTGACTTCTAAAGAATCTTCTTGTAGTTCCGCCCCTTCATCTAGCATTGGGTAAATCTCATACAATAACTCTAGTTCTATTGTATCTTTTGTTTCATTTCTTCTAAAAGAATCACAAGCACTTTTTTCTCATATGGATCTACTACCAGAAATTCAATTCATAACCTCAATGCTCAATGTATGGATCTACTACCAGCAATTCAGTTCATAACCTCAGTGCTCAATGCATGGATCTACTACTAGAAATTCAATTCATAACCTCAGTGCTCAATGTGTATTCTCGAATAATCACGTTTTTCAGTTATTCGACCATTTTATTTCACCAAGTTTGATGTTAGCCGGATTAGTCAATATTTATGTTCTTTAATGTAGAAAAATGTTATTTGTTGGTTAATTGGTCACATTTTATTTATCAAATGGGTTAATTGGTAGCATTCTAGACTCGGATAACTTACTCTATACCATCAAATTTACATATTCGATCCAACAAGTATCTTCTGTCAAAACTGAGAAATTCTAGAAATTATTTATTTATTTATTTATTTTAGGGGGGGGGGGGTTACAGTTGACTCCATTTTCCTTTTGCTTACAGAGTGGTTGTTATATTCAGTAGGTTTCATTTTCATGAAGAAGGGTTATATCGATATGGATTGCTTAATTGTTGAACCATTTTGCATTTGTGCATCCTGCTTGAAAGGAACTTCTACTAAGTAGCATGAAATGTGTGCAATGTTTAGATGTATCTTTCTCAGATGCCAATGCAGAAGGATCATAGTATCTAGATGTGCCTTTTTTAGATACAATGTAGAAGGATAATAGGATAGTTTTTTTATTTTATTTCAAAGGGGGATCTTTAAATTGTTTTTTTTTTTTTTTGTGTGTGTGTGATTATTATTATCACAGGCAAGCTAGATGGATGGTTAGGATTAAATTTATGGTTGAAAGACAGGGATTAGCTGAATGGGCTGAAGCCTAGGTTAAGTTAGTTTATTGGGAGTACAAATACTTATTTATGTGACTTATTGCTGAAGCTTTTTTACCACTGAATGAAGATAGCCTTCCTATTTTGGTTCCTAAGACTTCCATATATTGTGAAGTAGTGTCAGTTTGCTATCTTTGTTTGCTCCTGTTGTAGTCAATCACTGCTCTTCCATTAATCAACATCAGAGTTGTTGGACGCTCCGATGGAACTTTGATTCACATTCAGGCTGTGATGATAGCCAATAAATTCTCATTGTTTCTTTTGCATGAAAGACTCAATTTTTGTTTACTTGAATTGTTTAAGGGCAAGAAAAAATATTCACCAATTCCATTCTTACCACAATCCTGCACCTTGTTCACATTTCTCACTCAATTTCCATAGGTCACATTATCGTGATCTAATTTGAAAGATAACTTATACTTTTCAAGAAGTGCAAGGTTTTACGGCAATTCAATTTTCCACTAGAAAAAAGGGCTGAAAATCTTTAGTGATGAAACCAAGATGATTCTATGGAACAACTTTGACTATGCATTCATACTAATTGTGTCAACAGACTGGGTCAGCTTGCTGAGCTTCTAGGTTGACCTCAAATCAAGCCAGACTTGGGACCCCTACTAGGGAAGTGGTCCAAGCCCAATCTTGAAACTCAATCCCATTTAGTAATCAATTAAGATTTGAGCCCACTTTGAGGTATATTAGCCTTATTGGTAGGGCTTAAATCCTGCTTGGGCTTAAGCTCACATAAATGCCCATTAGTATTAAAACTACCATTTTTATACACAAATTTTTAGATATAATTGCACTGTAACGTTTAATTTAGTTCCGAATAGATGGGATACGGTGATGACGAGATGATGGTGATGACTAATTTGGGTATTTCACCTTGGACAAAAAACGAAAACGTTCTATAATTTTTAATTTATTTTCCAAAAAATATCTCCGACTTCAGAAAAACATAATTAATTAAGGTTATCCAGCATTAATTTTCATCAATTCAGGCATTAATTTTTACTGATTTGCCCTCAGTGCTTGAAGATTACTTGTCTGTCTCCTGACAAGTTCACCTCTTCCTGGAATTGCGCCTCCAGCCTCTCCTCTCTTTCTTATGCAAAAATGCTATTGAAATCAATTCCTTCGAATGTAGGACAATTCTATTTATCCTCTGTTAGAATGTTTTCAGAATAAAACACCTCCTCCTTAATTTCCTCGTTATCGTAGGTTAGGACATTATTAATGAGAAGTGATTTAATTGAGTTGGCCCTCTACCTAGTTTTGGCTACGGAGTCGAAAGAATCTCATGCTCATGCCCCCTCTTCCAGCCATTTCACACAGGATTTGTGCTTCCAATAGATTTCTTCCTCCATGATCGTGTTATATTTGTCACGAAGGGATCACCTTTCTTTTTATCTAATATTGGATAAAGTCAAACTACTGAATCTAATTAAGAAGATGTGCAGTTAACTTGCCAATGTTGCTAAGCTTTTCAGAGAAAATGAATTCAGTCGTACCTTTAATCTTCCAGTCTTTCTACCTTTAGAGACCAGGTCATTTAAGGAGTCTCTTGGACCCACATTAATTCAAACCAGAAAGGTCTAGGACCCACCCCGTCATTTTAAATTGAGAGGAGAACCAGAATGTGGTCTGAGGCAGTATTCACAAGTCTTTCCTAGGAGAGTTCCGGATAATGTGCTTCCCCATCAGTGGACAATGAATCTATCCAAGTGGCACATGACATGATTGGGTTATCTTATTTGTTACACCATGTGTAATGTAGCCCAAACATAGGTAGATCAATGAGGCCACAATGAGCTATAAAATTCGTAAATCCTGTTATGCTCTTGACGAGTCTTGAACCACTTGACTTTTCATTGGTGGATTTCTTCATCACAACACACTTGTTATTGCATCCCAAACCTCTAACATTCCATGATAGGATTTTAAAAGCCATAAATAGGAACTAATACACATTAGAATACCGAACCGAGCCCCAAAAAAGCCTTTCTAGCTTTCCTCCAAGCCTGAAAAAAACTAATTAAAAATCTAGTAAATGACCAGAAACATGCCTATTTGCTTATATATTTGAAAAGGAGGACCGACATGTAGTTTAGGCTTGAAATCCGATGTTTTGGGAACCTTCGTCCTTTAGCATTGTAAGGAACATCTTCTATAATGTTCGTTATTTGTTTCATTTTTATAAGCAAGGATTGCTAGGTTTGCTGTCGTAGAACTATAGGACAACGTATCATGGGGTAAATCAATTATTGTTGATGCTACTTTGGCCTTGCAGTGATAGTTATTACAAGAAGCTGAATGATAATTGGATTAATCATTATACAAATTTCAATTACAAAGTGTTTCAATTAGGTTTTTTTTAAAACCTGTATCCCCAAATCATCGTTTGTCGTTGTTGTCATCATCGCCATCAATTTCTTCTTCCTCGCCTCCATCATTCGTTGTGGTTGCTACCATCTGAAACCCATTTGAAAAAATAAATAGATCTGAAAGAACTGATAATGAAACAAAGAAACAAACCCTACTCTAACTAGCTGTTCTAACTTCTCTACCTTGAATGAATGAAAACCAGATATACGCTCCCATTGCTCCATCTTTGAGCATAAGAATTCCCTAGTAGTGTGGAACTGATTCGGGGTTTGAATCAACTGCACCAGAAATGGGTTTGTATCATTAAATATAATTGTTTATTCAATATTCAAAAAGAATAATTGCAATTTTTCTGAAATATTTATTGTGAAGATAATAAATGTACGTGTTTTCTTTGTGACTATGAAGTAAGCAACCAATGAATAGATCTTTTTGTTTTATTTTTAGCAAAGAATCGATGGCACAATCTGAATCTGAAACAAGTGGGTTTGAGTCTCAACCAAATGGGTCTGAACAAAACGACACTCAAGAAAATCGGTCAGAACAAAGCAATATTCAAGGGACTGGTTAGTTTGCTTCTTCTTTTTTATATAATAATTGTTATGAATAGAATACTAACAATATATTATTCATTTAGGTGAGCCTAAAAAATCACTGTATTTCAATGAATATGGGCAACCTATTGGAGAAGGTTCAGCAGAATTCTCCACATTTGTAGGCCGAATGGCGAGGGCACATTGTCCACCTACATACAGTACTTGGCGTGACGTACCAATTGTCGTGAAAGAGCAAATATGGAGTAAAGTCTTTGTGAGTGGAAGTAAATCATTTAAAATCTAATTTAATTGTTCTACTAATAATTTTTTTAATCTTTTTTTTATTATCACAGGCTAAATATGATATTTCAACAAGTCACAAAAGCATGGTCTTATCGAAAGCTAATACTTCTTGGAAATAGTGGAAACATGACCTGCGCATACACTACGATAAACATCAGACAAATGTGGAATGGAAAAATGATATACATAATCGTGTGAAGAAAGAAGACTGGGAAAATTTTTTTGATATGTGTTCAACGGAACAAGAGCAATCACGCCGAGAAAAAGGAAAGGCTTCCAGGGAGAAGATGAAAAACCCACACACCACTGGTAGACGAGGAGCAGCTAACATGACAGAGGAATTGGTAACATATATCCAATATTCTATTTGTATATAATTATTTGAAATAATAATATTTGCATGAAATTTTTATTGTACAGAAAAAGCAGAGTTTTGATGGTAGAGTCACTAGGACACAAATATATATAGCCTCCCATACCAAGAAAGATGGGACTTGTCCTTTATCCGCTTTGAGCAATCAACTAGTAAGACTATTATTTTAGTTCATTTTATATCAAAATTTTAGTATTGAAATGTTTAATTAATATTTATTCTTTGCAGGATGATATTAGAAGAATCATTATGAACGATCCTCTTCTAGGGGATAACAATTTAGATAATGACCCTGTTGCTAAAGTAAATGATGCTCACCTCCCCTTTTTGTTTATTCTTTTCCTTATAAGGAATTTATAGTTCTAAAATATTTTATTGCTTAGGTTTGTGGTCGTGATGGAAGAGGTTATGTACGGGGCATTGGTAAGGGTGTATCTAAGACTGCTATTCAAGCATCAGCGCCTTGTAGAGAGAACGCTCAACGGGAGAAGAGAGCACATGAAAATATTGAATCGAAATTTGATTTACTTATTCAACAATCTGATGAGGACCGTAAGGCATGCAAGACCCTTGAGGAAAAAGTCAATGCATTATCAAGTCAAGTTCTTTCTCAAGGAACACATATGTCAGATTCAAATTCTTTTTAGGTACAAATTTCAATCTCATGAAGGCCCAATTTCCTTTTCAAAATTATAATTTTTCGATATAAATTTTTAAATATTAATCAGTTATCATTATTTTCTTAGGCACAACGGCATTCATCGATTCTTCCTGATTCACTAGTGGATCAATCATCCATGCGTTGCTTGTTAAAGAACTTCAGAAAAAAACTTGTTGCACTGGGACGCATTAATAGAGAGGCGACATCAACAGATTCATTTAGCATCATAGTAGATGATATTTATGATATCAACACTGAGTTATATGCAAGTGAAGGGACATTAGCAGATATTACAGTTGGGGATACAATTATTTGGCCAAAGGGACTTATCCAATTTATATGATTATTGTTAGGTATAATATAAATTGAATTTATTTGGTTACAGGCATTTAATGGATTTGGATGCTTAGTAGTTTTTTTTGGGAATTTTAAGGTTTATGCTTTTTAAAATTATTTCAAAATTGAAAGTTCTAATTAAGGAAGATGATTATCCATTTATTTATTTTAAGATGTGAATTTTCTTATGGTGAATTTATAAATTTTTGAATTTTGATGATTATAGATTTCATTAGATTTTAGACGAAAATTATAAAAAAAAATGACGTTACAAAATCGTCGTTTTTAAAATTTTAATATTTTAAAAAATATATAAATAAATAAATACGACTGCTCAAAACCGTTGTTGTTTCATGAATGCGATTATTTTAAAGAGAAACGACAGTCATAATATGTCGATTATGTGGGGAATACGTCATGTCTTTTTTAATAAAACGACATAAAAAATAACGGCTCAAAACCGTCGTTTGTGGTCAACGATCGAAGACAGTCGCTATTTTGATGACAAAAACAACGGTCTAAATATGTCGTTGAAAAATACTACTGCTTTTTCTAGGACGGCTCACTCGACGGTCAAAAACAGTCATTTTTTTCAAAAACGACTGTTTCAGACAGTTGTTTTTTTTGCATTTTCACGTAGTGGTAAGCCTTTTATTTAATACGATTGTTTCAATTTCTACCAAAATTTAGGAAAATAGTCTTCTCAGATTAGATCAATTTCAAAACGAAGACTCCTGAGTGATTAAGCTTTCTTAAGGTAATTGACTTTGATACCTCTCAGACACCATCTAATAGGATTATGGTATACCAATTAATATTCAAAGTGTCGCACCCCTCGCACCTGGCCCCACGGTCCATTAGCAGCGCCGATGCGAGTGGACGTGACGGGTACGCACAGTTTCTATTCATATCCATATTCATATTTGTATATTTTTAGTTCAACTTCTTACATCATTTCTTTGCTAACATGTTCAGGCAAGTTCGGGTTTTACGATTTTATCGTAGCAAATTCTATAAAGTGCGAAATTATAAATAAAATAAATCAAGAGATTTTTCCAAAAGTGAAACCTTAAAAGGTCAACATAATTCAAAGTTCCAATATAAGGATACAACGACTGTTTTCTCAAAAGTAAAGGACTTAAAACTAAAATGAGGTAAAGGAAAAGATCCTATCAAAATCAAGTGTAGGTGCTGGTAGCTCTATAAATAAAATGAGCTTTAAACTTTTAGCTTGGTGATCGCTCCTGAATCCTTCTTGTTTTTAGCTTCTTCTAACTCTGGCTAGGTGGCTACTAACGGGCATCTAGAATTTTTGGGTCATGAAACAACGGTAAGCGCTAAAGCTCAAAAAAGTCTTAGTTAGTTTTGTGAATGATTTTTAGTACTAGTAGTATAAGAACAATCCATAGGTGCAAGTTGACGTGGGGTTTCCAAAAGTTGTGTGCAACCGAGGGATTTTTTATGATCCCGTCACAACGATCCGCTCGCTAATGAAAAATATAGAGTCGCCACCCGGAGCTTTTGGTGTCTTGGGAAACCTAGATCATTTTTATAAGCACCAAAGTGCCACAAATATAACTCTGAACCCGGTCTACACCAAAGGCTTTTGGGTATGGGCGTCAGTTATTGATTGGAAAGGTGTTAGGCACCCAATCAACCCGCTTAACGCGGCCTCTACTTATGGCCAAAATAAAAACAATATAAAAGAAATGAAAAAGGTTTCCTGTTACCCAAATGAGTCTTAAAATCCTATTTGTGCCCCTCCGTTCCTACAGAAAATTCGACGGCGTAACGCACAAATGGGAGGATAGAGGAATAACCGAGAAGGTAGAGGAATAGAGGGGAGAGCCGGAGCTCTCGGGCCCTTGTTGCACCACTGTGGAGCCTTGCATTGGCTTGCTTCGGTGAGCTTTTGAAGACTTGTATGATGAGAAATGGGGTTCTAACTCCTATGGCTTACTAGCTAAGAGGTAGAGAGGGAAGGCTAGGGGGTAACACACTTCTAACCTAGAGATTATGGGTGAAAAGTTAAGGTCTAAAGGGACATTTTAAGTTCTAAAATTTGTATGGGAATGGTGCACTAGAGGAGAGAGAGAGAGAAGGGATTCCTTAATCTCTTAATTGAAAATTTTTTCAAGCCATTTGCAAGGGGCGGTGCCTCTCTATTTATAGGAAAAAGACAGGTCAGGAGGGTGCTTAGGGGCTAATTGGGTTTAGCAATTAGGTAATGGATCATCTAAGGTTTCCTAGGGTTTTGGAGCCTTGAAAAATGTGAAGAGGTGCTCCAATGGTGGATGATAGGGTGAGGCTTTAAACCACTTAAGGAGTTGCACATAGATAGTAAATGGGTGCAACAGAACTAGCAAAACACATTCCAAAGGTCAAGATGGTCAACAAGTCAAACCCCAATCATAAAATTTGAGGCAAAAACCCAGAGTTACTATTCATATGTCTGGCGCAACTATTAGTTACGCTAAGCATATGCACAGTAAAACGGTGATGCACAATAGCTTTGGGAAGTCGACTGCCCACGGGGGACCCACCTATAACTAGCAAACCTAATAGTTGTGCCAAGCCATTTCTGAAATGGCTTGGCACAACTATTAGTTGCACTAAATCCCTAAGGGCATTCACATGAATTTACCATTCTACCCTTCAGGTTTGAAATGCGATATCTTTGGGTATATAACTCTGATTGGGGTGATTCTTAGCCCGTTGGAAAGCTGAAGACTTCTACTTTTTAATGGTATAAGATTCAATCATATTAAAAGGTCACAACTAGTCCTGGTATACCACTCTTCATCCATTGCTCGGGAAAGCTAGGTTTAGGTCCGGAATGGGTTCTAAGGGTCGGGATGAATTCCTAAAGGTTCGGGAAGGTTCCTAAGGGATCTAGGGTGATTCCTAAGGGCTTGGGATGGCTCCTAAGGTTTTAGAAGGACTCCTAAGGGTTCCATACATGCCATCAAAAGCTCGGAGATGTGCCTCTCTTGAAATGTGTTTCAATCGGGCCTTGGGCCAAATTTGGGTGTCTACAGATTCCCCTCTTTGGTATCCGATCACTAATGATTGAATGCCAAAGAAAAGAGTCATCCGAAGAAGCCCAATAGCTGATGGGTCCACTGCATTCAGAATGAACTTCAAACATCAGATGAGTAACATGGTGAGAAAACGAAAGTCATGTATGTCGGGAAAAATGGTCGTTTCTCAAGGTAATCGGTCCCCAAGTGCTTAGCGACATTACTGGGTACAACCGAGGGGGAAAATGAGTTTTGAAAGCCCAATATCTGGGAAAAATAGTCGCTTCTCAAAATGATTTGAAGGAGTTTGATGTTCAACATTCATTCTGAGTATAATAGCTTCGTAAGTAAGGAGGGTGATCGACCCACATTCAAAGATAGGCGCAACACAAGTATGCAAGGCTCCACAGTTTGTGTCCAACCATATGAGGCATTGATCGCCTCATCTGACTAGTCACGGGTGCCCCTGCTTAAAGTAGGGTTCGAGGTCTTTGGGCGAACCCATTGATCCCAAAGTTTATTTAGCACGACTACCCGAGCAGAGTAAATAGAGGCCGCAATGCTTTTTGGGAGTGTGTGCTATTTTTCCCACGTGCCTCGGATCATCATGACCCTGAGTATCTAACCTTTAATAACATAGAATAGATCCGGCCAAAATCGGGTGCCCACCAAAGGAGACATCCAATCCTGGTCTCTACTGATAATAATCTTATAAATCAATTAACTGTGCATAAACATGCAGCTATTAGGGGCGATAAGCAACAAAGGCGATAGAAGTCTCGACCCAGATCCTGTTCGGGTACAATTTACGAGAATAAATGACCATCCTACGGATACCTAGACGCAAGGCGTACACTTTACAGGGATACCATACTAATACAGGTTTTAAGCCTGTGAAAATAAGGGGAATGAACCCTTCTGCATGCATGTTTACACATGGTTTGATTGACATATAGTTTCATTTTCAATAGGTTGGTTTCAACTAACGATTGACCTTTTTCATAACGGAGTTACCCAGACCTCAAACCCCATAGGGTGCATGCCCGAATAGCGTAGACCAAGAGTCCACACCTCTGAAATAGCTCATGATGAATCTCAAGTTAGACACTCACGTTCATATGAATCCGCCAACTGAGCGCTCATCGCAAAGATTTAGCAGTGGAGTCGACTCGATCAAAACATTGACCGTTTGATCGAGATTGACACCATTGCTCCTACTTCACATCATTAGTCAACTCAAAGGTCCATCAAAGGTCAGGTTAGAAGGTGAAAAATGATATTTTTCACTGATTAACATTCCTCCTTTATTTTGAATTCCATTAACAGTACAATTGCACGTTCGAGGTTCTGATTTGATCGAGAATGCGATGGTAATGATGTAATCTTATTTAGTTTAACTCAATGGCCTTGTAGGGATTGGATTAACCTAGATAAGGTATTCACTGATAGACTAGGCCTTGTAGGGTAGTTTTGTCAGTTCATGCACTGATACCTTGACGATTAGGATTTACTAATACATTTACAAAGCGACTGAGCTTGTAGACAGGAGTGGGGCACTGGGGATTCTTAATAAAAGGGAAGTAGAGTTTTATTTTGTGCAAGTCTGGGATTTAAAGAGAGACTTCAGTCTGCATCTTCACATTGTTATTTCAAATCAGTCAGATTTAGTTAACAAACTTTAGAAACTTAAAATCCGTGCATACTTTTTATATTAATAAGATAGAACTTAGAGTAAATAGACGACAAGTCCCTGTGGTTCGACACCCTTGTACTCGACCAAGTACATCGAACTTGTACACTTGCAATGTTTGAAATTAAAATAATCAAATTTTTGGCGCTGTTGCCGGGGACTTTGGTTTTATTTTCTTAAGAATCTATCTTATTATACATATTTGTGTAAAGTATTAGCCAACATATTGTGACTGCCTTTGTTTTGAAGGGTTTGGAAATACCAAAGGAGTGAAGGTCATCAGAGCTTCCCATGGAACATCATAAGAGGCCAAGGTGTGTTTTCATTTTCCATTAGACTAAATTAAGTAATTTCATTATGTTAGGAAGAGAAACATCCTTGACTGAAACACTGAGAGAACATAATGCACCACCTCCCCTTATTTCTCCCTCATGCATCTGATTTCCCGCTGCTACCGGTAACGGGTCTTTCATTATTAAGCCCACCCTGATTCAGATTCTCCCGCTCTTTTGTGGGCTCAATAACGAAGACCCTTATCAACACATGACTGCTTTCTTGAAAATCTGTACCACGGTAAAGCTAGTTACTCTGATTGAAGAGGCTACGCAAATGCCGCTATTCCCGCTTTATCTCACGGACAGAGCAAAGCAGTGGTTGAATGCTCTACCCTGTGATTCGATTACAACATGGGAGGCTTTACAAAGCATATTCCTTGCAAAGTATTTTCCCATTTGTAAAACAATTCATATCCGAAAGGCCATCACCTCATTCCAACAGCTACCGGAGGAGTCCTTCCATGAGAGATGGGATCGCCTCAATGAACTTTTGCGTAAATGCCCTCATCACAAACTTCCAAAATGGCAAATTCTGTAGCGTTTCTATGAGGGGTTGACGGAGCAAAACTGGTACATGACTGAAGCTTCTTGTGGAGGTATGTTCATCACAAGAACTAATGAGGAAGCTTGGGAGCTTTTTGAGCACTTAAGTGAGAATTAAATGCACCATAATGCATTGCATATGACTGACCCCGAAAATTCATTGGATAGACCTTCTGAGCAAGAGGGGGCAAACTCAAGGAAACCACTAACAACTATTTTAACCAAAATTGAAGCTCTAGAAAAAAAATTAGAAAGTAGGATAAATGACCCATCACACCCAACAACTTGTTCGAGTAAAACGTGAGGTATTTGTCAGAGCCTCACTCATGTAGTACATAAGTATCGAGTGGCCCCACTTTATCCTGATCTAGTAAAAGAGCACATCATGACAGTATTTGCTTACCAGCATCCGAAGACCAACGCTAATGATTTAATTAACTAAACTAGGAAAGATCATGTTGAGTCAACCAATAGAGAGCAGCAATCCCAACCATCAAAACCCGATAATCCAGAGGGGATCATGTTGCATGTTATTGATTGCTTCTAGCAACAACAGGGGCTCATTTTAACAATATTAACTCAAATTGGACAACAAACCGCTACTTTATCCCAAAGGATAGACAACCAAGTGCCACAACAACCTATAGGCACTCCTACTTATAAATCATTCAATGAAAAGATTTTGCCTCTTGACCGAGTCCAGGGCGTAACCACCCTAAGGAGTGGGAAAGATGTAGATAATGGAGTTGAGATGCCAACAGATTTAGGAAATGTGAGGCCAGCTAGGGATAACAACTCAATTGGAAATGAACCCGAACTTGAGGTTCATCCACGATGCGAAGAACTATCTTCCCCTAAAATAAATCGCCCCAAGGCTACCAATGAGGTACCATATGTGCCTAAAGCACCTTTCCCCCAAGCCTTGAGCAGGTCATTACCTTTTGACAAAAATAGTATGCGGATGGAGGAAATGATGGAAACATTTAAACAAATGAAAATAAATCTCCCACTCTTAGACGTTATGAAGCAAGTTCCCGCGTACGCTAAATTTCTCAAGAAACTTTGCACCATTAAGAGAAGATCGCGATCTCATCTTTCGAAGAAAGTTTTCCTTACTCAACAAATTAGTTCTGTGCTAAACAGTGCAACCCCTCTCAAACGAAAAGATTTGGGAATGCCTACAATCCCATGCATCATTGGCAATCACACCATTAATAAGGCGCTCTTGGACCTTCGGGCAAGTGTGAATCTACTCCCTTCTTCAGTTTACCTTGAGTTGGGTTTGGGGGAATTAAAGCCTACGTCAGTAACTCTTCAGTTAGCTGACCGAGCAAAAAGACAGCCGGTTGGGAACATCAAAGATGTTCTGGTTGGTGTGGAAAATTTTTTCTTCCCGATTGACTTCCTGGTCTTGGATTTGCAACAAACTCATAACATTGCCAATAATATCCCCATTATTCTCGACTGACGTTCCTGGCAACTGCCAATGCGTGCATTAATTGTCGAACGGGAGTGATGGAAGTACCTTTTGGTAATATGAGAGTTCAGTTGAATGTTTTTTCTGCTGCACAAGGAATACCCTCCGAGGAGGATGAGGATTGTTTTCTTATAGACGATATTGCTGATTGTGTGGAAGAAGCAATGCCGACCCTGACTCTAAAAGACCCAATTGCAGCAGTTATGTGTTACTTGGGAATGGATGAGCTGGAGATCGAATCATCATTTGAAGAGGTCAGTACAGCAACAACTCTCCCTAAAGGTTTACATCCAACCC
This sequence comes from Chloranthus sessilifolius, assembly GCA_021018995.1. Classification (NCBI taxonomy): domain Eukaryota; kingdom Viridiplantae; phylum Streptophyta; class Magnoliopsida; order Chloranthales; family Chloranthaceae; genus Chloranthus; species Chloranthus sessilifolius. The sequence goes on along the minus strand of CM037586.1, from coordinate 81,976,066 downwards.
CATGGACACCTCATTTTGAAGAATTTCCCCCTTCAAGTGGGCGTTTGATAAAATCTTCAGTAGATGAACCTCCAACACTGAAACTGAAGAAGTTGCCTGACAATCTCAAATATATTTTTCTAGGACCAAATAACTCGCTCCTAGTCATTATTTCTGCCATCCTCACAAGTATTCAAGAAGGAAGGCTCACTCAAGTCTTGAAAAAATATAAGCGTGCAATTGGATGGTCCATTGCCGGTCTAAAAGGTATTGACCCTTTTGTTTGTATGCATTACATTCACGTAGAAGAGGATGCCCGTCCCTCTCGGGAAATGCAATGCAAACTTAATCTGAATGAGGGAAGTGATTATGAAGGAAGTTGTGAAGTTGCTTGATGCAGGTATTATCTACTCTATCTCCTATAGTAAGTGGGTCAGCCCTACCCAGGTTGTACCTAAAAAATCTAGCATCACTGTGAAGGCTAGTTCTGATGGAGAGATGGTTGCTGTGAGAGAAAAAACAGGGTGGAGGGATTATATTGACTACCGTAAGGTCAATACCATGACCCGTAAAGATCATTTTCCTTTACCATTTATTGATGAGATCCTTGAAAAATTAGCAGGACAGGAGTATTACTGCTTTTTTGATGGATACTTGGGATATAATCAAATCCCAATGTTTCCCCCTGACCAAGAGAAGACAATTTTCACATATCCTTTTGGTACATTTTCTTACAGGAGGATGTTCTTTGGGCTATGCAATGCCCCTGTGACATTTCAACGATGTATGATGTCAATCTTCTTGGATATGGTGGACAAATTTTAAGAAATTTTTATGGACGATTTCTTTGTTTTCGGAAATTCTTTTGATTCCTGCTTACAAAATTTAGCGCTCATTCTTCAACGGTGCGAAGACACTAACTTAGTCTTAAGTTGGGAAAAAAGTCCCTTCATGGTCCGTGAAGGAATTGTCTTGGGACATGTGGTCTCTAGTCAGGGGATTGCAGTGGACAAAGCAAAGGTTGATCTGATTGCAAACTTACCTCCACCTTCTTCGGTGCGACAAATCCGATCATTTTTCAGCTACACTGGATTTTATAGAAGGTTCATTAAAGATTTCAGCAAAAGTGCCCAACCTTTGTGCCGCCTTTTGGCACAAGATGTTCCTTTTATTTTTTATAAAGCATGTCTTGACTCTTTCCTTAAACTTAAAGAACTTTTATCCATAGCACCAATTATAAAGTCTCCCAATTACTCACTTCCATTTGAAATCGTGTGCGACGCGTCCGATTATGCAATTGGTGTTGTACTGGGCCAAAGGGTTGGGCGTAAACCTTATATTGTTTATTATGCAAGCAAAACCCTTTCGGATGCTCAATTGAATTACACCACAACGGAAAAGGAGTTGCCAGCCATTGTTTTCGCATTGGCTAAATTTCAATCTTACCTGCTAGGATCCAAAATTATTATCTTTTTTTATCACTTAGCGCTAAAATACCTTCTCTCTAAAAAGGACACTAAACCTTGACTCATTGATGGATTCTCCTCCTTCAAGAATTTAATTTTGAAATATGAGATAAAAAGGGGGTAGAAAATATTGTTGCTGTTGTTGCTGACCATTTGTCAAGGATTGTGGTTGAAGGGGAAATGGATAATCTTCCGATCAAAGATTCATTCCCCGATGAGCAACTTTTTGCCATTAACACAAAATCAGCCCTGTGGTATACGTACATCGTAAATTACCTAGTCACTTGCAAGATTCCCCTCCACTAGGATAAACATGCCAAAGACCTATTCTTCTCTAGGATTTGAGCGTACATTTGGGAGGATCCTGAACTCTTCAAAGTTTGTCCAGACCAAATTATCCAACGATGTGTCCCCGAGGAGGAATTTCAAAGTATCCTGACATTTTTCCATTCCCATACTTGTGGTGGGCACCACAGTGGGAAGAAAATCACCGCAAAAGTCTTACAATCTAGTTTTTATTTGCCTATGCTCCTTAAAGATGCTTATAATTTTTGTAAAACTTGTAGCCAATGCCAACGTATGGGGGCCATGTCACGACATGATATGATGCCTTTGAATCTGATTTTAGTAGTGGAGCCATTAAATGTCTGGGACATTTACTTTATGGGGTCATTCCCACAATCTCATGGAAATTTATACACTATGGTCGCCGTTGATTATGTCTCTAAATGGGTAGACGTCGTTGCTACTAAGACAAATGACCACACGGTCGTTATACACTTCATTAAGGACCACATTTTTTCTCATTTTGGAACACCACAAACTATTATTAGTGATGGTGGTTCCAATTTTTGCAATCGCCACTTTGAAAACTTGCTTAGGAGGTATATGGTTACACATCGCATTGCTACACCTTACCACCCTCAAACTAGCAGACAGGTTGAGGTCTCCAACCGTGAAATCAAACACATTCTCGAAAAGACAGTCTGACCTGACCATAAAGATTGGTTCCTATGCCTCAACGATGCTCTTTAGACTTATCGGACTGCATATAAAACCCCCATTAGAATGTCCCCTTACCGGTTAGTTTTCGGTAAAGCATGTCATTTGCCTGTCGAACTAGAACATCGGTCCTATTGGGCAAATAAACAATTCAATTTTGATATGAAAAATGCCGGTTCTCATCGATGTCTCCAAGTAGACGACCTTGAGGAACTGCGAAATGAGGCATATGAAAATGCCAGGCACATTAAGGCACGGATTAAAGACTTTCATGACCGACATATCACTCGCAAGACCGTCTCTCCCGGAAAACGGGCATGGCTGTTTAATTATAAATTGCGCCATTTTCTTGGCAAGCTTCGATCCCGATGGGATGGCCTGTATATTGTCACTAAGGTGTCCTGCTTTGGTGCAGTTATGATCTTAGATCCTTGGGATAATAGAATGATAAAGGTTAATGGGTAACGACTGAAAACAGTGGTAGATTCAGAAGCGTTATTTGGGACTGAACGCATCTTCCTTGATGCCCCCGTCCCACCTCTTTAAACATATCACCCTTAATATTATCAAGCTGTCGACCTACCTACTGCGCTCCTTAGGAGGCAACCCAAATCTTTTGCACCTTAAAAAAAAAAAAAAAAAGGAAATTTGTTTGTGTACATATAGTTGTGCAATGAGGGCATTGCACCATTCAGGTTTGGGGTGTTTGCGCTTATTGTGTGGTTCATGTTTCATCATTCTACATCTTATACTTGACCACTATTTAGTACACCCTCAAAACCACATAATGGCATATAGTTTTGAACCATCATTGTTTATTTTCTCGTAGTTTTCAAACTGTAATTGTTGATGCATGTGAATTCAAATTTGAAAATATTCATGCCATGTTAGGACTATTGTTGCTTAGGATTATTAATTCCAATGTAAACATTTGAGGATTGGTCTAAATTTCATGCTTAGAAAAAAATTTCTACTTCTACCATGCTTAAGTTCAAAAATCAAAGGATTAATTTGACTTTTGAATCTTAAGATCCTAGGAAAGACTAAAACCCAGTGAGCTTTAGAACTGTTTCCTCGTTCTTGATGAGTGCATATAAATTCGAAGTATCTTTTGAAATTCATGCTTACTTGTTTAAATCTCATATGCTTCATTTTGGTTTGTCTATTTTGCATGGCTTTATATCATCGCACTATAACTCATTGTGTTTGAACTTAAAACAAATAGGCATCATTACCACCCTATGAGGAAATGATCAAAGGCCATCTATTGGCTCGTTTGTGCCCAAAATGCCCCACCTTATACTTATATACCTTCTTAGCACCCCTTTGAGCCTTAATGAAAATTATGCCTTAAAATATTTCTTATTCAGCCTTATTAACCATACCCCACACCAGTGCTACAAATGTAAAACCTTACCCTTCAATCTCTGAAAAATTAGGGAAAAGAGAGTAAGAGAGAAGCATGGTGGTGATGCTTCCACAGAGCATGTGACAGAAAGATATTTGAAAAAGGGGAGAGAACGAAAAGAAAAGAAAAATATATGCATGCGAAAAAATTAGAAAAAATGAGGTGATGTCAAAAAGAAAAATAAAAATAAGGAATGAAAAGAAAATAAAGTTCGGAAAAAGAAGCAAGAAAGAAAATTTTTGAAAAATGAGAAAAAGAGAGAGAGAGTGAAAATGTGAAAATCAAATGTGATCTTTTTTTGATTTCTCATAGACTTTTGAATCCAATTTCCCTTTTCTTCCATAACCTTCACCCGAGCCCCATTACAACCTTGAAAAAGACCTTTGTGATCTGATGTCGAATGGCAAATGCTCTATGAAGAGTGATAATGCAATGATTATGGTGTCTTGCTATAACATGCTTAAGGGATGAACCTCATTCTTTATGAGATTTCTTTTAAAATTCTTTGATGCACCATATTAAATATATCATGTGAGATCCCTTTTATTTGCATTGTAATTCCATCTCACATATGTACAAAAAAGTAAACCATTCATAGGAGCGAATTTGTTTGGAGTGTATACCTAAGGTGAGGATTGAGTCGAGACTTGGGATCTGATGACTCCTTGTTTGGATTAATCCCGACATAGGAAGACTTGAACATTGGTTAGCACACACATGACACTCTAGGCATGAATGAATGATTTTTCCAAGGATCAGAGCATTAGTTTAATTTGAATAGGCAACAGTAGGCTTAATATAGCATTGGCATTGAAGAATGAAATCTCACATGTTAAAGAAATTATTGGTTTTGTTTTCAAAAGTATTTATATTATGAAATCAGGTTTTGAAAACTCAATTTACCAACGATTTCAAAAAACTATTTTGGAAGTTTGTGGGTACCTTCACTGAAAACCCTCAGGAGACACAACTCCTCCACTAGGGATGACCTAGGGGTTTAATGGCTTGTTGCATATGCTAAATGCAATCGTGCTCCCTACAAAAGTGGCTCTTTAATTTCTTAGAATAGATTGTACATTATTAGGATAAATTGCTTTTGGGTTATAATTTTAAAGTTATCTTTGCTCGAGGACTAGCAAAGTTGAGGTTTGGGGGTGTGATCAGACCCCAAAGTTGTATAAATTATCCCCAAATCTCGGCTTTGTTAGACCTCAATTAATTACTAATAGATGCTTTTAGTTCATGTTGCATTGCAACAGGTGCAGAAGTGGGCTAAATGATAGTAAGGTTAAAAGAACAAAGTTACGAAGAAACTCAAACAGATGGGCAAGGATCTAATTGCCGAGAAATATATTGAGAACATGCAAAGGAGGAGAGAACAGCAAAATAGGAGCAGAATAAGCCGAGCGCAGTCCTATGCCTCCGAGCAACCGAGTAAGAGGCCAAGGTTAATGATGTCAACACCAAGTCTACCTACTCAGACCACTTACTCAAGGTCGGCTATGTCTGCACCCATAAGACCTCCCTGTCCTTCGAATCCTACCACGGTGAGAGCGTTAAGGGTTCAACCAACTTCACACATCGCTTCCTCCATACCCATAGAATCATGTTTGAAATGCGAGAAGTGACACAATACGGAAGAGTGTAGATGGGCAACGGGTGCATGTTTTGGGTGTGGTAAATAAGGGCATAGGGTAAAGGATTGTCCTAAGATGGAGAAAGGGCAGACAACAATGGAACCTACACACAGGCCCTCTCAATGTACAGTACAGGGTCGCACTTTTGCCGTCTCAGTCGACGACACCTAAACGACCAACGATGTGATTCAAGGTATGAAATTTACATTGCAATCTTAAGATATTCATCATTACCCTCAGCTAGTGAATATTTTGGAGATTAAGCTGAATTATATTGTTACATGCTCACTACTCCAATTGTGCACCCTTATTAAATGAAGTGCATGATCTCTAGGTACCTTATATATGCACCAAAGATGCAAAATTTGTTAGGACAAAGCACGGGTATTGATAGACCTAGTGTCTACTCATTGTTTTGTAACGTCTCAATTCGCGGCCTAATTGAGCTTCACTCCATGATCTCTAGGTACCTTATATATGCACCAAAGATGCAAAATTTGTTAGGACAAAGCACAGGTATTGATAGACCTAGGGTCTACTCATTGTTTTGTAACGTCTCAATTCGCGGCCGAATTGAGCTTCACTCCATGAACCGTTCGACTACATAAAAAACCCTGACCTTAAAGAAAAAGGTCACTTCGAAAATCCTGACTTCGAAGTGGCACAAGACCAATCCCCCACCACCACCAAGGGATCGACCCATGGCATTGTGGGATGCAAAAGGGGTTGAAACTGAATGGTCTTTCGACAAGGACCTTTTTGAGGATCAAGATATGACCATATGGTCGTTCAACTATCTTGACATAGCAGGTTTAAAAACCTTGCTCGAACCCTTCAATGATTATTATTACCTGAGCCTGGTGAAACTGTTCTACCAGAATTTCCATGTTGGTGAGAACGGAAACCTTTCCACGAAAATCGATGGCAAGGTTTTCGATTTCGACATTAACCACATCACCACCGCGATGGATGCCTCCCCAATTTTTGTTAAAGATAAAGTCCTGTTAGAACCATACTCTAAGACCATACCATTTCATGAGATGGTTGCGAGAATGACCCGTGGAGAACACAATTCGGGACGGTCAATTAGGAGATCACCGTTGCCACCCGATATATGGCTGTTAGATGTTGTTTTTCAGTGTAATCTCTACCAATTACGACCCAAGTAGGAGATGGTAGGGGTAATGCAACAGGTTCTCTACGCCGCTCACTAGGACCGTTGGTTTAGTGCACCGGAAGTAGTTTGGGAAGGGCTGAAATACGCTCATGATCAGATGTTAGAGTCAAAGAGGAAACCATTGAAATTGATACCTTATGCCCGCCTCATATCTCGAATGATAGTGGAATATGAGGATGCATAAGAGGACTATGTGATATCGCCAAATGAACCACAGTGGACCGATAACATCAAGAAGTATAGGTTAGAAGATTGGAATCTGAGTCACCAGAAGTTGAAGAAAAGTGTCCTAGATCGACATTATCACCATGGGGCGGAACATGCCCATGATGAAACGACATCTCCAAAACAAGCACCTCCACAACAGGGACCTCTGCCCCAACCTATACCGGGTCCCCTGGACAATTTGAGCGCTCTATACCGCCAATTAGATTTCCATGAAGCAATGCTCATGGAGATGATGCAATTTTATTTCCCGACCACCGCCTCTCAACGCATCACGAGGGCATAAGAGTTTACACTGGACATATTTATATCTAGAATCAGAGGTAGTACGGCGTAAGGAGCTGAGCAGACGAACAAGCAGCCGGATCAATGATGGATCAAAAATCGGTAAATGACTATTTTTTTGGCAATGGCATTGAGATTACTTGAATAGAAGTTAACATGTAGTTTTAAATAGTTAAATTTTGGTTTATGGTGAGGGTTGTAAAATGAATGGTTTAATTTTAATGCTGGTGACGGATGGTTGAATTATGGTGACTTTGTTAACTGCTAACTTAAATTTTGTTTTATGGTGATGAATGCCTTAAGCAAAGGTTAACCTTACTAATGGATACGTTAAATTTTGTCCATGCCAACGATATACTTTGATGCATAGTGAAAATGGTATGTATTTGATCAATGATTTAAGATTGTTACTTATGGGTTAAATTTTGATGTGATGATAAGTAGACTGATCATTAATGTCCAATGATGTTAATTAGTCGTTTGGAATTTTTCTTCGGTAAAGGTATCATGTTTGGAATAATAATGACTTCCGGTAGTGAATGTTGGAATGTTCCTTGTTGTGGATGATATGCTTTCATAGATGGTAAATATGTTGTCGGATGGTTAATAACAATTCTTGTGGACATGTCTTCCTCTAGTTGCATGTGAATATGTTCTCGTAATTGTGGATGTATCTATTTGTCAGCCATGGATAAGTTCTTAATCGTTAAACTCTTTAATGAGCACCGGTTGATGAGAAAATGGACATCTTTGGTGTAAAGCTCAATAGATAGATTTTTAACTGCATGGTGTAGATCTTCGGTAAAGGATTGTGTTCTCTTCCTATAGAAAATTTCAATTTCCTTATGTCTTCTATGTGTTCTCTTTCTCTAGTATTACTACCACTAACAGTAGCCATGATTTCATTACTTTGTGTGATATGAGGATATGTCTTCCTACCCAAATGAAACGTAGTGAATTTTCGAGGATGAAATTCCTTTAAGGGGGGAGGAGGATGTAACACCCGGAAAATTTCATACCCGAATATGCCGACTAAATGTACGCGTTTGATACCGTATGCGATGCAGGCCTCACATTTAAAAATAATTATTTCAAAATGTGTACCTTTGTACTAAGGTTTATGTACTAAATTGGGTAAATGGTTACCCACGCTCCGTGAGAGCACAATGGTAAGAGGACCTAGTTTTTAAGTAGGGGGTCCAGGGATCTAAACTTGTTGGGTGAAAATTTGGACCTCATTTTTTGACCCTTTAATAAACGCTCATACATTTGCTTCAGTGTACCGGTTTCACACCGAATTAGCACCCATAAATATCAACCAAAGCATCTTACGCAGATTAAAGAATTTGGGTGAGAATTCTGTTGCGATAAAGAAGTTGAGAGAGAAGAGAAACCTCCACTCTCTTCTTGACTTTTCTTTTTAAAGAAACCCAAACCCTTGGATCTCTCCCATATTCTTCTTACTTGTAGATGATCACTGTCTGATTCGTCACTCAAGAAACATCATCCTCCGACACCGTAAGATCGGAGAGAAGCGAAGATCGAGTCATCGGAGGAACCAGAGGATTCGACACCAAATTCCTGGATCCAACCATCGAAAACATTGCATGCGCAACTTCAGAAGATGATGATCATCGCACGTGAGAATTGAGTTTTGTTTTCGATATCGATCACCGTAAGACTTGCAAGCATGGCGCCCATATCGCTCGATCCCAACAATCATAGACTTCGCATGCTCGACACCGATATCTCTTGATATCGATCGACATAAACTCTGCATGCACGACCGAAGAAGGTAATCATCGTAGCGTTAATCATGCAAATTTGATTTTTGGATTTTAGATTTGATAAATGCATGAGTTTTGATTTGATCTTTTTAGAATTGGGAAAATTTGAGTTTGATGAAAAAAGAAAGAAGTTGCAGAATAGCACAAAATCGGTTGAGTGAATTGGAAATCGCTCGAGCGAGATCCCTTCAGAAACAAAGAAAAAGGTCTTGGGAAAATTCGCTCGAGCGAATTTTTTCCAGAATTTAGGCCAAAACTTTTCGAGTCAAACTCGCTCGAGCGACTTTAAGTGTGCCATAGGGAATCTGCCAAAATCGCTCGAGCAAATTTCAAAATCGCTCAAGCGAATTGCCCTGTTTCTGATTATCTCAATCTTTCTTTAGAGAAGCTTGATAAGCTTTGAACCATCACCGTCATTGACACTTATTTTATGACCTTAATGTGATCTAGATTGAGAATGGGAGACCGTCTATAAAGGCTTTCGCATTGCTTTCGAACGACACCGAACCTAAGGTAGTGAAATTCAATGCTTGATTTCATTTTTGACTTGATTCATAGGTCTTAATGAAAGAAATGAATTGATGATAATCAGAATTGAAAAAGAATTTGTTAAACCTTATCGCATTGAATGTTCAAAGTCACTGGACTTTTGAATTGTATTGAATCTTCCAAACTATTGAACTCTTTGCACTTTGAACCTTGTGTATGAATGCGAACATCGAATTATGAATCTAGAATTTGAATATGAATCTTATATTTGAACATGAATCTCGAATACAAATATGAATCTTGAATATGAATAGGAATCTTTATCTTCCAATGTGATCTCTGACGCCAAGTGGGCGAGAGGAGTAGAGGCTCCAGAGACGGGTAGAGACCCCAAGGTTTCAACCTCGTTTTCGTTGGATGGAATGCTTTATTCCCACTTAATGGGATGCTTTAGCCCTGTTGTTGAATTCTAAGTGTGCATGATTTATTGTATTTTGAAAACCGATTTTCAAATGATGAATTATACTGAATTTGGAAAACTAAAAAGAATAAAGAAATATCAGCACAGAGAGAAGTAAATTAGCCTGTAAGATCAGGGCCAATTGTAGCAAGTTTTATATGTAAGGGAGTAAAAGATCGTCCACAGAGAATTTATTTAAAATGTAAGATAAACCTCCAGATCTGAGCTACCAGATTTGGCCTCTGATCCTATCTACAAAGCACATAAGATGGGAGGTTGAATTTGTCACATTAACTAAATGATAAAAGTAAAGATTAAGCTAAGTGATCCAGATCTGAGTTGGGGAGATTTTGATGTAAATTAATAAGAATGGAGAAATAATATCTAACTTTGATTTGGTTCTTGAAACAAAATGAGAATAAATGTTGATCAAATGAGAGATGATCCAATCTTCATCTTGCTACAAGCACAAATGCAAGAGGAAGTAATCTAACTCAAGGATTAGAGTTAAACTTATGGCTATGGTATGTCCACTTCAATGGCTACACACCATCCAATAGTCTTTAATCTAAACCCTCAATTCAGAACAAGAAATACCACTACAAATGCTGTGAAAGATTAGGTTACAAACACTAATTCCCACAGGGATAATGAATCAAGGGAAATTGCTTGAAAAATAGTAAATCTAAAGGAGTCTAGTGCAATAAGGAGATCACAGGGACCCCTCAACACGAATCTAATTGAGAACATATGGTTCACAGCAACCTTTTCAAATTCACCATTACAATTACAGAGCACAACTTAAACGGCTCTCAGATTTGTAGTCTTGAATACAATTCTCACGTGAAGTACAGAGACATCTCACAGCTCTCAGTTACAAATAAAAGCTAGGCTATTACAGAAATTTCAGACAAGCTATCTGAAATGGAAATGAGGAAATAGAAATGAAACTCAAAATCTGGATACCCAAATTGGGCAAATGGTTCATCTATTTATAGTTTCCCCCAGGTCAAGCTCAGATGTGTATCAACCAATCAGAAGTGCTTAGATCTGTATCAACCAATGGTAGTCGAGCACGAGGATCCAGATCTGTTTTGGCCAATCAGAATTGCTTGATTTGTTTTAGCCAATTAGATGACAGAGGCATCAATTCTGTTATGTAATTCGAAAATCTGTTAGAACTTGTAGAAGTTCCCGCCAATTGATTTCATCTTCGGGTGCTCACATGGGGTGGAATATGCCTTTGGTTCATGCTTAGAATCTTTCGAAATGTCCCTGGGTTTTTAAATGCATTGGGGCGCGTACAAAAGATTACTGAATTACCCTTGCAGATGCTAGGAATCTCCAGAATACCATTTCGCATAGTTTAGGGAACTTTTAGCAAGGTATTGCGACTTCTGAAGCTCTTTTCGTAAAGTTCAGGCTCTGTTCGCAAAGAGTTCTCTTCCTTTCGAATAGGTCAAACATCCTTTCTAAGAGTTCAAGTACTCTTCGAAAACTAAGCCTGGAGCTTTTAGTTCTTTTCGCAAAGTTCAGGTTCTTTTTGAAATGTTCATATTCTTTTCGAAAAGCACTCTGTAGTGCGTTCTTCTGTTCGAATTGCTCCACATCTCTTTTCTGGGTTGAGACCAGGTCTTTGCCTCTTCAGTTCAGGAATTTTGACAGCTAGTGAGGTTGTCCCTTCACTTTCTTCCTTTGGATCAACATGGATTATCCTCTTTTTGGCACTTTTAGGCTGCTTTCATGGTTAAGCCTGTCTTTATTGTTAGCTGTAACACAAGCGCTTAAAACACTTATTTAGTTCTCTCAAGGGTCTATCAAGGCCAAGGTTAAAGGGTGGAGAATGGTATTTTCTAGTTCTCAACACACCCCCAAACCTAAGCTTTGCTAGTCCCTGAGCAAAGATAAAATTAAAAACAGAATAAAAAGCCACTTTTGTAGGGAACACAGTTGCATTTAGCATATGCAACAAGCCTTTTAAACCCCTAGGTGATCCCTAGTGGAGGAGTGAAGTCTCCTGGGGGTTTTCAGTGAAGGTACCCACAAACTTCTCCAATAAATCAGTTAATATCAATGCAGTTCTATTAAAGCAGACTTTTATCCAGTCAGGTTATTCACACCTGCATTAGTCAAGCTGTGAAAAGATCTCCAGGAAAATATTAGTTTAAAACTAAAATTCAGCTATAATTCCTTTTACCATTCACTTAGTTGGTGTCAAAAAGATTTTAAAAGAAAAATTAATGAAAAGCTTGCCTTCTATTTGAAAATTCAGTTTTGATGTTATCCCAAATAATTTGATTTCAAACTCAACTCTCACCAGGGTTTTCATTCATCATGAATATGAGGGTTGCACTATTTCACACAGCTCAAGAGCAATTACAGTCCTCAAATAGGATTGTAAGCAGGAGCATAGGCTTTGCTTTTTAGTTCTGAATTCACTACTCTTTTCACCATAGATTACACAAATCCTTATCTCCATGTGACAGCTCAATCCATCATTGATCAGTAAGGACTTTGACTTGGGTGGTACTGTGGCTTATGAGTGAACTTTATCAAGAATAAAGAGGTGGAATGGAATTCAGAATTGAGAAGTCAGTCAAGGTAAGGAAGTGGTAGACACATCTTCTTTATTTCAGCACAATTTCATCTTCTTCTTTGAATTTTCAGAGCCAAAGTGACCATCTTTTTCTCTTTCTTTTTCAAATTCCCAATGAAATGACTTTTCCGAAGCAACCTTGACTGGAGTGCAACATTTCTTTTGTTGATACATCATTGCCTTCAATTATTTTTCTTCTTCTTTTACCAATCTGCTACCCAACTCTCATTTCTTCAGCTTCCTTTCCTTTACCTTCTGAATTTTCAGAGTGAGGGTTAGGCTCAATGGGGTTGATTAGGTTGGTTGATGAGGTTACAAAGAAACCTTGGGTTTATAAGGCTCGACTGGTGTGTATCAAAGGCAGTTTCAAAAGGTGGGGCTTTTTTGAAGTTCAAACTGTCCAAAAGGAGGCCTTACATCATGTCTTTAATATCATGATTGCTGTCAAGTTATTTCAATTTGAATATGTGTAACTTCTAGTGATAGTAAGCAGGTTCAAACAGTCCCTAAAGCAGAAAAAATTGCCAATTCATATCTCCAAAGAATACATTTCAGGCCCAAGTCTCACTGGGTGAAGTTTTCTATCAAATTCCTGAGGTATATCATCACCGTTTTCTCTCCTTTTAGGTTTACTAAAACATCAGTTTTTATTTTGAAAATTTTCTGACATTCCCTTCATGAAGGTATTGGGATTACACTAAAAATCAGTTTTAAAAGTTTTAACTTCCTCATTTTTCAGGTGTGAAATCACTTTATTTTCAAAAATTTTACTGTTTCAAAAATTCTACTGATGATCAGCTGCATTAATGTTAACTCACTTATTTGCATTTCTGCCACACCCCCAAACCTATGGTGAGTAGGGTCTGCACTGGTCCGAAGTGTATTAGCAAAGAAAAGAAACAAGCAATCAGAAATCATAATGACAAGAAGAAAGAAAAGAAATGCACAATGTATGTACAAGTATTAACACAAAACCAAAATTTTATATTATAGACTCATGAAACAGATATGTACAATGGATTCTAATAACTAGGGTCAAAGTCTGTATCATAAGTTGGTTCAATGGGATCACAACTGGAGTCACTGTCAGAGTCAGAATTAGAATCAGTATTGGAGTCTGAACTCGATTTGGCCTTCTCCTAGATTGTGGCTTGCAGCTCGGTGTATTCCTCAGCTTTGATCTTTTTGGTGAGGCCAATATACTTTTCAAGTCTAGTAGTCCTCAATTTTTCCTGTTCAAGCTGTGCTTGCAACATGGTCACCTTGTGCTGCTCACTCCTAACCATCTGAAAAGTTTGACCCAGTAGGTCCTGCATCTTCTCTCTCTCAAATTTCATGAATAACTCTAATTACCGAATATGGTTTTCATAAGGGGTTCTAATGTAAGCTTGCAAATCAGCTAACCCCTTGAGGAGTTCTCGACAGATATATGGATTCTCTTCCATAGCCGTTTTGAGAGAGGCAAATCTGAGAATGGGAATGGAATGGTAGGGGACCAAAGGTATCCCAGTTGTGGCAGTGGGAGAAGGGGGGTTCAGAAGAATGACCTCAGGGTCGGTCTGAGTGGCTTGAGCAAAAAAATTGAGGAGAGGTGAAGGGGACTCAATAAGAACTACCTCAGGTTCTGTTTGGGTAGCATGGGCAGTAGTGGAGAGGGTGGGGGGATCAACCAATGGTAGCATGGTCATCAACAACAAAGGGCTAAGGTAGTTGTGTGGGATGTGGAGGCTAAGGTTTGGAGAAGGTATTGGTCATGCATCGATTGTCTCAGGTTGATCTCAGAGTTGGGCTTGGATGGATTGGAGAAAGGTAAATATTTGGCTAATTGATTCGTGTGGGTGTGGGATGCATAGTAGGGGCTGTAAATCAAGTGGATGGTTGAGGTGCAATGGGTGAAATGGTTGTAAAGGGTGAAGTAGCCAAATGAGTGAAATGAGGAGGGTCAGGTATAGGGACATATTCAAGCCCAATATTCTCTAAAATAAATCCCATCAGTGATGAATAGGCCTCTGTAGTGAATATCTCAGGTTCAGTTTGGGTATGAGTTACTGTGTGTATGAGTTAAATGAGCAGTGAACCGAGAAGCTTTGGAGAAGGGGTGCTTTGAGATGGTTCAACAAAATCAAATATCTTGGTCATTGTTAGGAGAAAGTGGTCGTGTGAGTATGGCTGGAGTAGATGGTGTAGAGGAGGAATCTGCAACGGGGATTATGTTGGTTATGGGAGATGGGATTGCTTGAAGGGGTGCAAGCATAGGAGTTGGGCTAGGTGAGGTAGGTAAGATGACAATTTCTTCAAGAAGGGGTGCAGCTGAAGAGCTGGTCACCACAAGGAGGACAGCTTGCTCAATGTCGACTGTAGGTAAAATAGGTTCAGCTAAAGAGCTGGTCACCTGTGGTCCAGCAAAGGTGTTCTAAGGTAGTCAGGCGGAGTTCACTAGCACTAGGAAGGTGTTCACTAGCACTGCATGCAGTGCTCGACTTCCTCCCTCATTCTATTCAACATTGCTTGACTTATAGTCCAAGCCTTTTTCCCAAAAGCATGAGGAGATATAACTTCAAATGGTTCTTGCTCATCAATATCAAACTTGGCTCTTAGTAGGGCAGTGATCAGCCTACCAAATGGTATTCCAGCTAATTTCTGCTCCTTTTTCAGCTTGGTACTAATATAAGCCATGGCTTCAAAAATCAACATAGGGGCATTGAAAAATTGACCCTTAGAAAAATGGAAGAGAGCCTCTAAAATTGGTGTCCTCCTTTCTTGGTCGTGCTCAAAGGACATAAAAACATCCCCTCAAAATAGAATCCATCAGCAAAAATTGAGGTGCTAAGTCTCTCCTCATGATGGATTGTCCAGTTCCAACTATGTCTTGGGTTAAATGTGCAACCATTTCTCTAAAAGAGGCTGTTTCTGGTGCGGCCAATGGACCAGCAGAATCATATTGAAAAGGTATCCCTAAAGCATTCCCAATGTCTTCATAAGTAATAGTTAAATCACAATCATCAATGAAAATAACAAGAGTAGGGACATCAGCATCCTTCTCTGTCACTTTTACCAAGTTTTGGTACCATAATTTCACCATTCGTGGATAAATTTTTTCAGGAAGAGGGGTTAAGATATTGCTCAGTGAGGCATCCCTAATGTATTTCAAAGATAACTGACATTCAGGTTTGTTGTAGAAAAAAGTTTCATCAACGATAAGCTCTGGGATCAGCTTCTGAGCTTCAATGAATGGGTTTGGCAGTACCAAATGCATAGGGAGAGGAGGGAGCTCAGGCTCAGGACTAGGGTCAGCTGTCGGGATGGGTTCCTCATGTCTAACCTTCTTCCCCTTCTCAATTCTATCTGCTTTATCCATCGAAAGTTTTCGATTGGCTGAAGCTTTGGTTTTTCCCTTTTTGGACGGTTTGCTAATTTTCTTAGCATAAGATTTTTGGAACATTTCAGCCAATGATTTTTCAGCTTTCCCCATTCTAAAGCTTTGTATAAAGAATTCCCACAATAAATGCTGACACCAAATCAAATTTTGCAAATGATAAACAGAGGAAATGCACAGAAAAGTACCAAAATCTAGGGTTTTGGTTGAACTTATTGCTTGCTCGCTAAAATCCAGCAGAACTAGAAGCTAAAATCCCTCTCTTCAAGCTTAAATGATCGAACAAATGTGAAGAATAGTGTGGCTGAATTCTAAAATCACGCAAGGAAAGAAAGAAATAGGGTTTCTGTGAAACAGGACGTTCTCAGAAAGCTTTCGAATATGAAACCCCTGCTTCGAAAGGGTTTAAATATGCTCAAAATGATTTTCGCAAATATCTTTAAAGTTTTCAAAAAGTTCAAAATAGTCCTTATTTACAAGTAAGAATGGCATCAGTACCATTCGAAAAGCATATGGCTTCAGAAATAACGTTTCGAACAGCGAATAGCTTCAGAACTAACTATTCGAAAAGCAAATAGCTTCAGAACTAACTATTCGAAAAGCAAATAGCTCTTTTCGATCAGTTAGTTAAAGGCCAGATCCTTTTCGAACAAAAAATTGAACTTTTCGAAATGAATTTTTTTTCTTTGCGAACTCATTTTTCACATATTATAAACTTCTCGAATTGAGTGTACACAAGACTAAAAACAGAGAGCAAACAACTATGCAAAAATTATAAAACAAGCACTGATAAAATACATATGATACAATTGTTTATCATCAGATATGTGGAGGTTCTTGGTGATAGATGGTCAGCACAGGCTCCAGAGTATTTTCAATGCATGGTTTGAGCCTCTGACCATTTACTTTCAAGATTCTCCCATCACTTGGGTCCAAAATTTCAATAGCCCCAGAAGGTGATGCATGAATGACAGTATATGGCCCTTCCCATCTGGATCTTAGCTTTCCAAGAAAAAACTTAAGTCTTGAGTTAAATAGCCATATCTTAGAGCCAGCTATGAACTCTTTTCTCAACAAATTTTTATCATGGAAGGCTTTGACTTTCTCTTTGTAAGATCTTGCATTGGTGTATGCATCCATCCTCAGCTCTTCTAACTCCTCAAGCTGCAGTTTACTGTGATTACCAGCGGTAGTAAGATCCATGTTCAAGGTTTTAATAGCCCAATAGGCCTTATATTCTAACTCCACTGGTAAATGGCATGCTTTGTCAAAGACCAATCTGAATGGGGACATGCCAATTGGGGTTTTATAGGCTGTCCTATATGCCCACAATGCATCATTCAGCTTAAAGGACCAATCCTTTCTGTCCTTCTTCACAGTCTTTTCCAGTATATGTTTGATTTCTCTATTGGAAATCTCCACTTGTCCACTGGTTTGTGGATGATATGGAGTAGCTACTCTATGAGTCACAGAGTATTTTTTCAATAAAGCTTCAAAATGTTTATTACAAAAATGGCTTCCCCCATCACTGAGAATAGCTCTGGGAAAACCAAACCTGGAAAAAATGTTATCCTTTAAAAATTTCAGAACCACTCTGTGATCATTGGTTTTAGTGGCTGTGGCTTCAACCCATTTGGATACATAATCCACAGCTACTAAGATGAAATTACACCCATTGGAAGGAGGAAAGGGACCCATGAAGTCTATCCCCCAAATATCAAACAGTTCAACTACCAAAATGGGTTGTAAAGGCATTGAGTTTCTCTTGGAAATGCTGCCCAATCTCTAGCAGTTCTGACAAGACTTACAGTGCTCCAGTGCATCTTTGAAAAGTGTAGGCCAATAAAATCCACACTGCAAAACCTTTGTAGCAGTTTTGTTTCCGCTAAAATGACCTCCACAGGCCTGTTCATGACACATAGAAAGTATGCTATGAAAGTCTTCTTCAGGGACACATCTTCTTATTATTTGGTCTGCACAAATCTTGAACAGATAAGGATCCTCCCAAATAAAATGTTTAACCTTTGAGAAGAAAAGATCTTTATCCATTTTGTTCCAATGTTGAGGAGTTCTTCCAGTAGCAAAAAAGTTGACTATGTTTGCAAACTAAGGGGTGTGTATACTGATAGCAAAAAGTTGCTCATCAGGGAAAGATTCATTGATAGGCAGCCTATCAATCTCAGTAGTTAAAATTCTAGACAGGTGATCAACCACCACATTCTCCACACCCTTTTTGTCTTTGATTTGTAAATCAAACTCCTGTAATAGGAGGATCCACCTAATTAATCTTGGTTTGGTATCCTTCTTAGACAGAAGGTATTTCAGGGCTGAGTGCTCAGTGAACACCACTATTTGTGAACCCAAAACTATAACCTGAATTTCTCTAAAGCAAAAACAATTGCTAGCAGCTCCTTCTCAGTTGTTGTGTAATTGAGCTGTGCATCAAACATTGATCTATTGGCATAAGCTATGACATGAGGCAGCTTATCCTTTCTCTGCCCAAGAACAGCTCCCAAAGCATAATCTGATGCATCACACATCAGTTCAAAAGGCAGTGAATAATCTGGAGACTGTAATATTGGAGCTAAAATCAAACAGTTTTTTAAGAATTCAAATGCCTTCAAGCATTCATTGTTGAAAACAAAAGGGACATCTTGGCACAATAAATGACAAAGAGGCTTGGTTATTTTACTGAAGTCCTTAATGAACCTTCTGTAGAATCCAGCATGTCCCTGAAAACTTCTGATTTGTTTAACAGTTTTGGGAGGTGGAAAATGTGCAATTAAATCAATTTTTGCTCTGTCCACCTCAATGCCCTTGTGGGAGACAACATGGCCAAGGACAATGCCTTGGGTGACCATGAAATGGCTCTTCTCCCAGCTCAAAACTAGATTGGTTTCTTCACATCTCTGTAACACCAATTTGAGATGATGTAAACACTGGGAAAAACTGTCTCCATAGATTGAAAAATCATCCATAAAAATCTCCATAAATTGGTCAATCATATCAGAGAAAATGGAGTACATGCATCTTTGAAAGGTAGCAAGAGCATTACAAAGACCAAAAGGCATTCTCCTATAGGCAAAAGTGCCAAAAGGGCAAGTGAATGTTGTCTTTTCCTGATCTTGTGGATACACAGGAATCTGGTTGTAGCCAGAGTAACCATCAAGAAAATAGTAATAAGCTTTTCCTGCTAGCTTATCTAAAATTTGATCAATGAAGGGAAGAGGGAAATGGTCTTTTCTGGTCATTGTGTTTAGTTTTCTGTAATCAATACAGACCCTCCAACCAGTTGTTTTTCTGGTTGACATAAGCTCACCAGAATCTGAGGTTACAACAGTGATCCCAGATTTCTTAGGTACCACCTGTGTAGGTGCCACCCAAGCTGAATCTGAAATGGGGTAAATGACCCCTGCATCCAATAGCTTAACAACCTCTTTCATGACCACTTCTTGCATATGAGGATTCAGCCTCCTTTGCATTTCCCTAGAAGGCTTTGCATCTTCTTCCAAATGAATTTTATGCATGCAAACAGCTGGACTGATTCCTCCCAAATCAGCAATAGTCCAACCAATTGCTTTCTTATGCTGTTTTAATACAATCAACAGCTCTTCCTCCTGCTCCTTAGTGAAGGAGGAAGAAATAATCGCAGGCAATATTTTATGGTCTCCTAAAAACACATATTCCAAATTTTTTGGCAACTGCTTTAGCTCTACATCTGGTGGGCTAAGAAAAGAAGGTAACAAAGGTACCTTGGCTGCTTGTGGAAGGGGAAGAATAGCAGGTTTCCATGAAGAGAACCTTACTGATTGATCATGAGTTCCTTGCACAACATTTACTTCCTCAGACTTTCCCCAAGCATCTTTAAAATCTGTGGTTAAATCTTCACACTGCAAAAACTGTGGTAGAGTCTCTTCCACCAGTTCATCCAATAGATCAACAAGAAAACATTCCTCAGAACTGAATTGAGGCTGTGTGACTGCATTATAAACATTTAATTTCACCTTCATATTTCCAAAAGAGACTTCCATAATACCAGACCTGCATTGAATGCAAGCATTTGCTGTAGCCAGGAATGGTCTCCCCAAAATGACAGGGATGGAAGTTTTGCTTTTTGTAGGTTCCATGTCCAATACCAGAAAATCAGCAGGGTAGAAAAACTTATCTACTCCTACCAATACATCCTCAATCATCCCAACTGGCTTTCTTTCAGATCTGTCTGCTAGTTGTAACACCACATGAGTGGGTTTTAATTCTCCCAAACCTAGTTTCTCATATACAGAATATGGAAGCAGGTTGACACTAGCACCCAGATCTAATAAAGCTTTTTCAATGGTATGTTCCCCAATAATGCAAGGGATTGTGGGGATTCCAGGATCTTGAAGTTTAGGAGGTGTGGTAATGGACAACACCTGATTAACTCTTTCCACAGCAAAGACCTTCTTGGATAACTGTATCCTAGACTGTCTTTTGTGAGTGCAAATATCTTTCAGAAATTTTGCATATGCTAGAATTTGTTTGATTGCATCAAGCAAAGGTAGATTTATCTTGACTTACTTGAAAGTCTCCATCATTTCATCTATTTTTGTGTTTCCTTTTATCAAAAGGGGATACAGATTTCATGGCATGAGGAAATGGTAAATGAGGAACTAGTCCTTCATCTACAGCTTTAGAAACATCATTAGAATATTTTTGATTTTTCTATTTTTCATTTTTTTTATTTTTCTGAGGTACATCAGCACCCCAATGCTAACATTATGCTGCTCCTGCTGCATATCTCTATCATTTTCCTCAATTTTTTCTTCTTCTTTGTCAGTACCCACTTTGTTATTTACAATTCTTCACTTCTCAAAGTTGTGACAGTTTTTACTTCTTCATGTGAAACAGAAGCCTCTCCAACCATGAACTGTCCTTTGGGATTGTTCAAAGGTTGGCTGGGTAACCTTCCTTCCTCTCTTTTAGCCAAAGTATTTGAAAGTTGACCCAATGTTTCTTCAATCTTCTTTATGCTCTGACTCTGAAAGTTCACAGTCTGAGTTAAAGACCCTAAATTCTGGAGTAAATTTAGAACTTGATCTTCAAAAGAAGAGGATCTGGAAGGGGCTTGAACTAGAGCAGATTGCTGTACAGGTTGTTGTGGAATGGGCTGCTGAAAAGTTGGCTTGGTATAAAAATTACACGATAAGGAAAGGGTTTTGAAAGGTACTTGGTTCTTTGATTGTCATTGCTATGATTGATAATTGCCCTGGCTCCACCTTAAATTGGGGTGCCCTCTCCATGCATATTCATTTGACTGCATTTGTCCAAATGATTGGGCAGCATGAGCTTGTTCCACCACTAGATCTGGGAACTGTGGTGCAGCAGGACATTGATCATATGAATGAGTAGGGGACTGGCATATCAGACATGCCTCCTCTACTCTTGCAACCATTGGATTTTTAAGTGAGTCCATCAATCTATCAAACTTTGTGGTTAAATTATCCATCTTCCTTTCTAACTCATTCACCTCATAAATCTTTCCTTTGGTGGTTTGCTGATTGTTCAACCTAGCAGGATTCTCAATATCTCTTGACAAAGATTCCTGTTGAGTTGAATTTTCACCAATTACTTCAAATAAATCCCAGACCTCCTCAACTGTTTTTTGCAAGTAAGTGCCTCCACAGGAAGCATCTACCATATTCTTGCCCTTTTGATCAATTCCTTGATAGAAGCTTTGAACAAGCTGCCATCGGGGGATTTGATGATGAGGACATTGCCTTAAATGTTCTTTAAATCTTTCCCATGCTTCATGGAAAGTTTCAGTTGAATGTTGTGAGAAGGAAATAATGCTTTGTCTCAACTGGCTTGTTTTAGACATAGGGAAATATTTGGCTAAAAATTGACACTGCAAATCATTCCAAGAAGTGATACTATTTGGTGCTAACATAGACAACCATGCTCTAGCTTTGTTCTTTAATGAAAAAGGAAAGAGCCTAAGCTTGGTTGCTTCTGGACCAAGTCCAGCTATGTTGAATGTGGTACAAAGAGATAAGAATTCATCCAAATGTTTGTATGGATCTTCCTTACTCAACCCATGGAAGGAAGGAAGCATTTGGATAGTTGATGATTTGATCTCATAATTTCCTTCAACAGTAGGAAATTGAATGCAAAATGGAGAATTATAGGCACCAGGTGCAAAGTAATCCCTCAAAAGTCGAGGTTCTTCACCCATAGCAGCTATTTCAGCAGAATTTTGTGGTGTTTGTCTGGTTCGTAGTAGCCTTTCAACTTCTAAATTGAGAGGAACAATCTCAAGGCTGAGAGTCCTCCTACCAAACATACAACACAGAATAGAGAATCAGATTATGCATAGCAAACCTTCAGAATTCCTTTTAAAGTAGATTCCACGCTTCAGAATGTATATGAATAACTGCACAGATTTAAACAACAGAATAGTTTAGTACTGATGTAAAGATAAAATAAAATGAAAACTTAGGTCTACCTATTTTAAAACAAAATTTCCGGCAACGGCACCAAAAACTTGTTGTTGAATTCTAAGTGTGCATGATTTATTTGTATTTTGAAAAAAGATTTTCAAATGATGAATTATACTGAATTTGGAAAACTAAAAAGAATAAAGAAATATCAGCACAGAGAGAAGTAAATTAGCCTGCAAGATTAGGGCCAATTGTAGCAAGTTTTAAATGTAAGGGAGTAAAAGATCGTCCACAGAGAATTTATTTAAAATGTAAGATAAACCTCCAGATCTGGCCTCTGATCCTATCTACAAAGCACATAAGATGGGAGGTTGAATTTGTCACATTAACTAAATGATAAAAGTAAAGATTAAGCTAAGTGATCTAGATCTGAGTTGGGGAGATTTTGATGTAAATTAATAAGAATGGAGAAATAATATCTAACTTTGATTTGGTTCTTGAAACAAAATGAGAATAAATGTAGATCAAATGAGAGATGACCCAATCTTCATCTGGCTAGAAGCACAAATGCAAGAGGAAGTAATCTAACTCAAGGATTAGAGTTAAACTTATGGCTCTGGTATGTCCACTTCAATGGCCACAGACCATCCAATAGTCTTTAATCTAAACCCTCAATTCAGAACAAGAAATACCACTACAAATGCTGTGAAAGATTAGGTTACAAACACTAATTCCCACAGGGATAATGAGTCAAGGGAAATTGCTTGAAAAACAGTAAATCTAAAGGAGTCTAGTGCAATAAGGAGATCACAGGGACCCCTCAACACGAATCCAATTGAGAACGTACGGTTCACAGCAACCTTTTCAAATTCACCATTACAATTATAGAGCACAGCTTAAACAGCTCTCGAATTTGTAGTCTTGAATACAATTCTCACGTGAAGTACAGAGACATCTCACAGCTCTTAGTTACAAATAAAAGCTAGGCTATTACAGAAATTTCAGACAAGCTATCTGAAATGGAAATGAGGTAATAGAAATGAAACTCAAAATCTGGATACCCAAATTGGGAAAATGGTCCATCTATTTATAGTTTCCCCCAGGTCTAGCTCAGATGTGTATCGACCAATCAGAAGTGCTTAGATCTATATCAACCAATGGTAGTCAAGCACGAGGATCCAAATCTACTTTGGCCAATCAGAATTGCTTGATTTGTTTCAGCCAATCAGATGACAGAGGTATCAATTCTATTATGTAATTCGAAAATCTGTTAGAACTTCTAGAAGTTCCCGCCAATTGATTTCATCTTCGGGTGCTCACATGGGGTGGAATATGCCTTTGGTTCGTGCTCAAAATCTTTCGGAATGTCCCTGGGTTTTTAAATGCATTGGGGTGCGTGTAAAAGATTACTGAATTACCCTTGCAGATGCTAGGAATCTCCAGAATACCATTTCGCATAGTTTAGGGAACTTTTCGCAAGGTACTGTGACTTCTGAAGCACTTTTCGCAAAGTTCAGGTTCTGTTCGCAAAGACTTCTCTTCTTTTCGAATAGGTCAAACAACCTTTTGAAGAGTTCAGGTACTCTTCGAAACCTAAGCCTGGAGCTTTTAGTTCTTTTCGAAATGTTAAAATTCTTTTCAAAAAGCACTCTGTAGTGCATTCTTCTATTCGAATTGCTCCACATCTCTTTTCTGGGTTGAGACCAGGTCTTTGCCTCTTCAGTTCAGGCATTTTAACAGCTAGTGAGGTTGTCCCTTCTCTTTCTTCCTTTGGATCAACATGGATTATCCTCTTTTTGGCACTTTTAGGCTGCTTTCATGGTTAAGTCTGTCTTTATTGTTAGCTGTAACACAACCGCTTAAAACACTTATTTAGTTCTCTCAAGGGTCTATCAAGGCCCAGGTTAAAGGGTGGAGAATGGTAATTTCTAGTTCTCAACAAGCCCCAATGGAATATGGATCATAATAAGAATTTAAACTTTGAACTTTGACGTGAATCTGAATATGAAACCTTGAATTTTGAATTTGGAACTTGAATCTGAATCCTTGAATAATAACACATTTGTATATCTTGTGATTCCGAACTCAATGTTTTCTTTTGAAATTCTCTATTTGATACAAGAAAAATGCTTTTTAATTCAGTCATTGAAATCTATGCATTGTTTGATGAAATGAAATTGGTATTGAGCTTTTCTCTACTGTGCTTAGACTGTTAGCTCATCCCGACATTATATGTTACAAGTGTAGATCTTGATCAGGACCATGGACTAGAGGAGGATCTGACTATGTTCCAGAGGCAGAAGAGGACCTTCCGGTTGAAGAATATTTTCCATAAATGAGTTGTGATTTAGACTTTTGGATTTGGTGCATCTTGACAATCAGTTCTTTGTATAAATAGATATAGACGTTAAATCGTTTACCTCTGTTTAGGTGACAGTCGGTGGTGTGCTCTTTATATTGTTCTAATTAAGTCTTAACTTATTGCAAGTGCACAATGGAAATTGTAATGCTAGTATAGGATTGTTCCCATGAGGAAGTGATTTTCTTTATATTTTGCTTTTCTAAAAACTTATATTTATCTTTAAGATCCTAAACTACTTGAGAAATATGAATAAAAGAATGGTTTCTTAAACTAATGTGCAAGAAAATAAATCCTAATCTTCAAAATTCTGGATCCTAGTCATGAATTAGTTTCCTTCTGTTCTCAGATATTTATAAAATTAAAATATCGTTACACTATATATCAAGTCTCCTAGCATAGTCATCAATCAAAACTAGAATCCTATCAATACATATTTAATTTAATTAACAATCTCCTAAAACTTGGGCGTAAATCAAATTCTAAAAAATTGAAGATGGAAAAGTAAAACCATGACACTAATCTACAAATCTCAACCTGAGTAGTCAATTCAAATCAAAACTTGGAGATGTTTAAAAAATAGTAAATTATAATAAAAATAAATCTAAACTAGAAAGTAAAGTAATATATATCTTTCACCCCTTAGCTGCAGGCGTCAATTGCTTCTGAGAAACTACAGATATCTACACTAATCTTCCAGCTCTCAATCCCATTCGTCAATTGTGATCGAGGAACCTTGGATATCTAACCTACTCTAAACTAAATTTTTGATCGAAAGAAAACCTAACCTCAGTTGTCAATTGATTTTGAGAATTCCTTCAACGAAATTATTCTTATGCCAACCTCTCTTATTTATAGATCATAAGGAGCCGGTTTACAGTGTTCTAATTCTAATAAAAGAAAATACTAAAAACTAAAGATTCCTAATATAACTCTAATTCCAAATTTATCTTCCTTGCTTTCATTGGTTGATGCGCCTATGAACTTTCTACTTAATTTTAGTAGTCGAGATCTTTAGGAGTCTTTATTCATCAATCTTCTCAGATCCGTGATTTGCCAAACTTTTAATTCAAGGGTTTTTCTATTTTGGTGCATGGCGGTATAAATCTTCACTTGATCAGCAGTGTAAGAGCTTCAATCTATAAAATCGTAAATTATGATTTCTCTTTTTCAGCTTATAACTTTTCAAAATGATTTTTTATTACGAACAATCGTTTTCTCTTTGTATTGCCTTCCGCTGGAACATCTTTTCTGAAGAATCATAAATTATGATTTTATATTTTTCTCTGTAGCACTCCATCTTTTTTTGTGATTTTCAGATTTTATTCATGCGTCTGATCATCTTGTTCATTCAATCGTCTTTCTTACTGCTTTTTGAATTCATTTTGACAAAGATTAACACTTTAGTTCTCTTTTACTGATTTTTCTTAATATTTATACATTATTAACTTGTTAGTAGCAAACTGGGGTTTAACATCACTAAGTTAAGAGTGATAAAATGGTATATTCTATAACTGATCACACCACCAAACTTATGTTTTGCTAGTCCCTAGCAAACAAGGAAAGAAATATTAATCTAAAATTTAAATGCCACTTTCGTAGGGAGTACGATTGCATTTAGCAGATGCAACAAGCCTTTAAACCCATAAGTGATCCCTAGTGGAGGAGTTGTAGTCTCATAAAGTTTTTCATTGAAGTTACCTACAAACTTCAAAATATTTTTGGATTTTTCAAAACAAAACAAAAATTTTAAATCTTCTCTAATTTTATACACTTGTTAAGTTAGTCATCGTATAGTTATTATGGTTTTCAAAAATTATAAATCTTATATATCCTTACTTTCCATCATAATAGTTATCCTTGATCAAAATTCAGTAATTTCAATCTAGTGTAGCGCGGAGTGTGTGCGTACCAGTGAAAAGTTTATTCATCATAAATTTTTTTAAATTACAGATTTAAAAAATATTTTCATCAAAACTCTCACTACTGGCATACTCTCAAAAAGATGTCAAAATTTTTGAGTCCTTTAATATAATATATATGATAAATTCAAACGACAATTGACTAATAAATCTCATGGAATGGATAATCAATTCTGTTCTTATGATTTATTGTTCATTCATAGTATATATTATTCACATATCTCTACTAGACTCATACTTTTGCAAATCGTAAATCAAAAAGGTATTTTCTTCGGCTTGTAATGGGGCTTTGGGTTTAAAGGTTCCAAAGAAAGGTAGATAGGATTCAAAAGTTTCTGAGAATTTAGTTATTCCTTCTCTATCTTCTTCTCTTCTTTTCTTTTCTACTTCAATGAGTATCCAAAAAGTTGGATAACTTCTTCCCATTTTTCTTTTTCTATAAATCCCATTTCTTCAATCGATTTTTTTCTTCAGATATCCTTTTGATGTTTAGCTTTGGAAGTTTTTTGCTTTTCTTTCTTTCTTTTTCTCAGATTCGTAATTACGATTTTTGACTCTTTCCCATATTTTCTTCTTTTTATTTCTCCTCAGTTGTACCCTTTTTTGACATATCCCTTATCTGTTTTCTTTTACTTATTTCAGTCCCTCTTTTTCCCTTCTTTTGCATTCTAAACTCTCAGAAAATATAAGGGTTAAAGGTTAAAAGTTTTGGGTAGTATGGTACAAAGAAATTCGCTTAGGCTTCTAATATGGGTTCAAAGGATAAATCTTTTATGGGATTTTGGGTTTTTAGCTTTAACTAAACAAAAGATGGCCTTTGATCATTTTTACGATTTACTAGTATGGATGTCATATTATTTTAATATATTTAATAGATAGTTCTAAAAGAAACAAATCATCATATTCACAGAATATTTTGATTCAAAGTCAGCAATATGAGATTTCATATAAAAACAGTAGAGAAGTTAAAGAAAATTTAAGCTTGAATAGATACCAGTCTCTCTCCAAAAGAAAGGAAAAGTTAGTCTCTAAAGCTCACTGGTTATATAATTTTGAAATTATAGTCTAATTATTGTAGTTTAAATCAACCTATAGTTTCAAACATTCATTCTAATACAGTGTTCTTGAAGAGCTAAGCATGAATTATAACTGTTCTATTTTTTTGATTGTTGAAATCCTACTACGATAGATCATAAGTTTTCAGAATTCAGAATTTATATATATATATTTTTTCATAATTCACATATAATGGTTAACTAGTCCTAATATTTACAAAACTATTCTAAAATAGAAGAATTAAAAACATAATGTCTGCATAGGTCGTTCGCCTAAACAAGGAGAGTCTCTCCCTGATATTTGGTCTCAGGCCACGCTCAAATTTCTTCACCTTCATTAGCTCCATGGCTACATGCAGGAGTGTAAATTTAGAAAGCCTTGTAAACTCGGCGTCATATTCGCGTACTGACATTCGGCCTTGCTCCAACGATAGAAACTTGACTTCCCATTGATCCCTAACTGCATTAGGAAAGTATTGCTCATTAAATTCTTCTACAAATTGAGCCCAGGTCCATGGGGCCCTCGGTGTCTCTTATAGTCTGGTCCTTTCCATACACTTCCACCACGAGTTTGGTTTTCCTGTTAGATGAAAAGCAGCCCAGTTAACCTTTTCTTCTTCGGTGCTCGGAATCACACGAAGAAGCTTTTCCATCTGATATAACCATTCTTCCGCTTCGAGCGGATTAGCTTGACCGTGGAAGCTTGGAGGATTCATCCTTGTGAACTCTTGGTATCCAGAAGGCGGGCATCTTGCTGCAAGCTAGGCCATTCTGTTGACCATCGTCTCTAACAGTTGCCCAGTCAGCCCATTGTTGTTTCCTCCTCCGAATGGAGTATTGTTCACACCCATGGCTATTCCTTCACCACTGAATGTCCCCTCGCTGCTTGCAGTGCGTCTATTGTGGAAGGCTCTAGGTCTACCGCTGATTTGTCACGATCAAACACAAGTTTCAAGTAGTATCGATCATGAAAATCTAGTCCATAGTCTTATGGAACCAAAAGGCATCGCTCTGATATCAACTGTGACACTTGATGTCACAGTTGACCCGCTCTGATATTGTATACAAAAATCTAGTATCATATCTCTGATACCAACTGTGACAGCCTGATTTTCCAGCACAAATTTCTGGGAAAATCAGACCGTCCGATGCTTCGATACGCTTTGATCCCAACTATGGCAACCTCGATTTTCCCACACGAATTTTTAAGAAAATCGGACCGTCATTCGATGTTCAAAAATCAGATCAGATCATGTATATGTATATGCGAATAATCATAGAATAACATATACCTATATGCGGAATCCACAGGTATCATATGCATACAAAATCAGAATGGAAATCATATGGAAATAAACATATTCCATTTATATACAGAGCGTAAACTAAAACCAAAAGTACCACCGGTGATGGCCAACCGTCACGTAAACAATGGTAAACGATTTCACATCTATATCTATTTATACAAAGAACTGATTGTCAAGATGTACCAAATCCAAAAGTTTAAATGTCAACTCGTTTATCGAAAATATTCTTCAGGCGAAAGGTCCTCTTCTACCTCTGGAACGTAGTCAGGATCTTCCTCAAATCCAGGGTCCTAATCAAGATCTACACCTGTGACATATAGAGAAAATTCTATGCTCAGTAGAGAAAAGCTCAATACCAATTTCATTTCATCAAACAATGCATAGATTTCAATGAATGAATTCAAAAGCATTTTTCTTGTATCAAATAGAGAATTTAAAAAAAAAACATTGAGTTCAGAATTACAAGATCTAAAAACATGTCATTATTTAAGGATTCAGATTCAAGTTCCAAGTTCAAAATTCAAGGTTTCATATTCAGATTCAAGACAAAGTTCAAAGTTCAAATTCATATTGTGATCAATATTCCATTGGGGATAAACCATCCCATTAAGCGGGAACAGAGCATTCCATCCAACGTAAACGAGGTCGAAACCTTGGGGCCTCTACCCCTCTCTGGAGCCTCTACTCCTCTCACCCATTTGGCGTCAAAGATCACATTCAAAGTTTATGATTCATATTCATATTCAAGATTCATGTTCAAATTCAAGATTCATATCCAAATTCAGGATTCATAGTTTGATGTTCATATTCATACACAAGGTTCAATGTTCCAAGAGTTCGATAGTTCGGAGACTCAATACAATTTAAAAATCTAATGAGTTTAAACACTCAATGCGGTAAGGTTTATCAAATTCTTTTTCAATTCTGATGATCATCAATTCATTTCTATCATTAAGATCTATGGATCAACTCAAAAATGAAATCGAGCATTGAATTTCCCTACCTTAGGTTCGGTGTCGTTCGAAAGCAATGAGAAGGCCTTTTATAAACGATCTCCCATTCTGAATCTAGATCACATTAAGTTCATAAACTAAGTGCCAATGACAACGAAATCAAACAGTTCAAAGCTTCTCAAGCTTCTCCAAAGAAAGATTGAGATAGCTAGAAATAGGGCAATTCGCTCGAGCGATTTCCAAATTCTCTCAAGCGATTTTGGCATATTCCTTGTGGCACACTCAAACTCGCTCGAGCGAGTTTGACCCAAAATGTTTTGGCCTAAATTCTGAAAAAAAATTCGCTCGAGCAAATTTTCCCAAGACCTTTTTCTTTGTTTCTGAAGGGATCTCGCTCGAGCGATTTCCAATTCGCTCGAGTGATTTTGTGCGATTCTATAACTTCTTTCTTTTTCATCAAACTCGACTTTTCCCAATTCCAAAAAGATCAAATAAAAACTCATGCATTAATCAAATATAATATCCGGAAATCAAATTTTCACAATTAACGCTACGATGCTTACCTTCTTGGGTCATGCATGCAGAATTTATGTCGATCGATATCAAGAGCTATCGGTGCCGAGCATGCGAAGTCTACGATGGTCGGGATCGAGCGATATTGGCACCGTGCATGTGAGTCTTACGGTGATCGATATCGAAAACAAAACTCAATTCTCACGTGCAATGATCTTCATCTACTCAAGTTGCGCATGCAACATTTTCGATGGTCATATAGATGGAATTTGGCGTCGAACCCTCTCATTTCTCTGATGACTCGATCTTCACTTCTCTCCGATCTTATGGTGTCGGAGGACTACGTTTCTTGAGTGAAGAATCAGATAGTGATCATCTTGAAGCAAGAAGAATGTGGGAGAGATTCAAGGGTTTAGGTTTCTTTAATCGAAAAAGTTCGGAAGAGAGTGGAGGTTTCTCCTCTCTCTCAACTTCTTTGTTTCAACAGAATTCTCACGCAAATTCTTTAATTTGCGTAAGATGTTTTGGTTTATATTTATGGGTGCTGATTCGGTGTGAAACCGGAACACCGAAACAGATGTATGAGATTTTATCAAAGGGTAAAAAAACGAGGTAAAAAATTTCACCCAACAAGTTTTAATCCCTGGACCCCCTACTTACAAACCAAGTACTCTTACCATTAGTGCTCTCACGAATCTTGTGTAACCATTTACCCAATTTAGTTCGTAAACGTTAGTACAAAGGTACACATTCTAAAATAATTATTTTTAAATTCTAGGCACACATCACATACAGTATTGAACGTGTACATTTAGTCGGCGTATTCGGGCTCGGATTTTTCTAGGTGTTACATCCCCCCCCCCACCTTAAAGGAATTTTCGTCCTCCAAAATTCACTATGTGACATTTGGGTCGGAAGACATATCCTCATATAACACAAAGTAATGAAAGCATGGCTAGTGTTAGTGGTAGTAACACTAGAGCAAGAGAAGACATAGAAGATGTAAGGGGATTGAAATTTTCTTTAGGAAGAGAACACAATCCTTTACCGAAGATCTACACCATGCAGTTAAAAACTATTGCTAAGCTTTACACTAAAGATGTCCATTTTCTCATCAATTGGTTCTCATTCAAGAGTTTAACGACTAAGAACTTATCCATGGCTGACGAATAGATACATCCACAACTACGAGAACATATTCACATGCAACTAGTGGAAGACATGTCCACAAGAATTGCTATTAACCATCCGGCAACAGATTTACCATCTAAGAAAGCATATCATCCACAACAAGGAACATTCCAACATCAACTACCGAAAGTCATTATTATTCCAAACATGATACCTTTACCAAAGAAAAATTCCAAATGACTAATTAACATCATTTGCCAGTAATGAATAGTCTACTTATCATCCCATCAAATTTTAACCCATAAGTAACAATCTTAAATCATTGATCTAATACATACCAATTTCACTGTGCATCAAAGTATATCATTGGCATGGACAAAATTTAACCCCTCCATCAGCAAGGTTAACCTTTGCTTACGACATTCATCGCCATAAATCAAAATTTAAGTCATCAGTTAACAAACTCACCATAATTTAACCATCTGTCACCGCCATAAAAATTAAACCATTCATTTTACAACACTCACCGTAAACCAAAATTTAACTATTTACAGCTACAAGTTACTTGCTATTCAAGGCATCTCAGTGCCATAACCAAAAAAACAGTCATTTACCGATTTCGGATCCGTCATTGATCTGGCTTCTCGTCCATCTACTCAACTCCTTGGTTGTACTACCTCTGGCTCTAGAGCTAGATGCGCCTGGTGTATACTCCCGTGCCCTCATGATGCATTGAGAGGCGATGGTCGGGAAATAAAATTGCATCATCTCCATGAGCATTGCTTCATGGAACTCTAATCGGCGGTTGAGAGTGCTCAAATCTTCCAGGGGAGCTGGTGTAGGCTGGGGCGGAGGTCCTTGTTGTGGAGGAGCTTATTCCGGATGTACTGTTTCATCCTAGGTGTGTTTTGCCCCATGGTGAGTAATAGTGTCGATCTAGGACACTATTCTTCAACTTCTAGCAACTTAGATTCTAATATTCTAACATATACCTCTTAATGTTATCAGTCCACTGTGGTTCATTTGGTGATATCACTTACTCCTCTTCAACATCTTCATATGCCTCTATCATTCGGGATATGAGGCGGGCATAAGGCATCAATTTCAACGGTCTCTTCTTTGACTCTAACATCTGATCACGGGCGTATTTCAGCCCTTCCCAAACTACTTCCAGTGCACTAAACCAAAGGTCCTGGTGAGCGGCGTACAGAGCCTGTTGCATTACCCCTACCTTCTCCTGCTCATGTTGCAATGGGTAGAGATTACACCAAAAAACATCTAACAACCACATATCGGGTGGCAGCTATGATCTCCTAATTGACCATCCCAATCCTTGTTCTCCACCGGTCATTCTCGCAATGATCTCATGAAATGGTACAGTCTCGGAGTATGGTTCTAATAGGCCTTTATCTTTAACAAAAATTGGGGAGGCATCCATTGTGGTGGCGATAATGTTAATGTCAAATTTGAAAACCTTGCCATCGATTTTCGTGCAAAGGTTTTCGTTCTCACTAACATGGATGTTTTGGTAGAACAGTTTCACCAGCCTCAGGTAATAATAATCGTTGAAGGGTTTTCAACGATTATTATTACCTGAGGCTAGTGATTATAATCCGTCTTAGGTAGTTGAATGACCATATGGTTGCATCTTGATCCTCAAAAAGGTCTTTGACGAAAAACCATTCGGTTTTGAACCCTTTTTCATCCCACCAAGCAGTGGGTCGATCCCTAGGTGGTGGAGGGGGATCGATCTTGCGTTGCTTAGAAGTAAGGGTTTTCGAAGCGACCTTCTTCTTCGAGGTCAGGGTTTTCGATGTATCGGCCTTCTTAGGTGCCATAGAAGCGAAATAGAGAAATTTGAATTTAAATGGAAATTATTGTCTTGGCGCAAAAGCGAGAATGAAGCAATTCCTTGCAAGAGAAGTAGTACTTGTTGTTTCTTGAAGAAGATGGGGCGAGTTCTCACGGAAGAAAGGAGAAAAGCCGTAATTTCTCAAGTTGTTTTCGAGCAAATGAAGAGAAATGGGCACTTAGCCCATATATATAGTAAGATTCACTCGAGTGTAAACCAAGGTTCGCTCGAGCGAATTCCAAATCACACAGAGCCGATCGAAATATGGCTCAAGCGACCACAAAAATTCCCTCCAGCGAATAGATTTTGAAAGGGTTCACTCGAGCTATTTCTGAAATTTGCTCGAGCGAATTTGCTTAGTAGTTTACTAAGTTGGAAACAGTCTATGGACTGTTCAGATACTTTAAGTTCTCTTTTGTTTTCCATTTTCACCTGCATTCAATATCTGTATAACCACCCACATATTCATCCACAACACACTGAATTTAAATTAGGATCTCTGATTGCCAATTAACATTGATATCATGGGAATTAAACTCAAAATTCTCAGGAGCGATAACCCATATAATGCATTCTCTTTAAATGAGCATAACCCACAATTTTGATAGCTTTAATTTAACACAACCTACCACAAAATTCTCATTACTTCCCTCTAGTTTACACTATGAAGGGATAACTGGGATTAAGTCAACAATACATTGAAAGATCAATTACTACAACAAGATGACTAATGTTGAGACATCATCCCATATTACATCTTGAATTTTCATTCCTTAGTACACAATTACCCTTAAAAATTTTAACTAACTTCAATCGAAAAGATGTGGGTACTGGTTGCGGATCTCTGCTTTGCATTCCCAAGGGGCTTCAACAGTTGAGTGATTACGTCACCTCACTAGCACAAGTGGAATCCGCTTGGTCCGCAAGGTCTGCTCCTTTTGATCCAAGATCTATTTCAGTTTTTCCACTACGGCCAGATCCTCTTGGAATTTGATGGGTTGGTATTCCAAGATGTAAGTTGGGTCCTTCACGTACTTTTGCAACACTTATACATGGAGCACATTGTGCATACTCGATAGTTGTGGCAGCAAAGCAATCTGATATGCCCCTTTGCATACCCAGCCCAGTATCTCAAAAGGTCCAACATAGCATGGACTTAGCTTCCCACATCTTTCGAAATGCATCACACCTTTAGTCGGCAAAATCTTGACCAAAATATGTGGTCCCCGATCTGAAAATATGTGGGTGCCAGTATGGCATAGAGATAATGGAAAATAAAGGCAATTACTTATATTGAGTTTACCTGAATCTCAACATTTATTCTCTTGAGGTCGGCATAACTCTTCTGTCTACTTTGGGAGACCCTCAACCTCTCACGGATAAACCGAATTACTTTGGTCATGCTTTCAACAATCTCTAGGCCTAACACGAGTTTCTCTCCGGCTTCTTCCCAGTTGAGCGGAGATTTACACCACCGACCGTAAAGTACTTCGGAGGGAGCCATCTAATGCTCACCTGATAGCTTTTATTGTTGGCGAATTTGATCAGGGGCAGGTGCTTGTCCCATGATCCTTGGAAGTCTAGCATACATGCCCAAAGCATGTCTTCAATTATCTAGTTCACCCTTTCAATTTACCCATCAATCTGAGGGTGAAATCTAGCCTGAAACCCATTCCTACGTTGCCAAAACTGTGAGGTGTATAGTGGGTCTTTGTCTGAGATGATGGTGGCAGGGATACCATGGAGTCTGACAATCTCCTTGAAATCTAGCATATTGTATGGTAGGAAATGGGCAGATTTGGCTAATCGATCCACGATTACCGAAATGGCATTGTGTCATTTCACTATTTTCGACAATCCAAGGATAAAATCCATGGATATGGCTTCCCATTTCCACTCAGGTATCGATATAGGTTGTGACAAACCTGAAGGGTTCCAATGGGCTACATTTACTTGTTGAAAAACCAAGCATTTGGACACATATTTCATGATGTCTTTCTTCAAGCCTCTCCACTAGAAGCTCTTCTTCAAATTCTGGTACATCTTTGTACAACCAGGATCAATGGCATATCTCGATTTGTGAGCTTCTTCTTGGATTATGTGCCGAAGCTCGACATTAGTCGATATACAAAGTCGGGCTCTGAACAATAGCGTGTCATCTTCCCTGATGGAGAAGTCTGGTCTAATACCACTCGTCACACCCTGTCTAATGACCATCAGCTCCACATCGGTCATCCGTAACTCGCGAATATTGTCGAATATCATTGGCCTGATGGTAATGTTAGCCACTAAGGCTCCTGATTCCTTCACCTCGAACCGCGTGTCATATGTCGATATATCTTTAAACAACTGCCATATGTTGTAAGGTATTTAAGGTTCATGCTCAAATCTTTCTGAGTGAAAATGTATTTACGGCTTTTATGATCTGTGAAAATCTCAAATGTCTCCCCTGTTGGTGCGCCCTTTTTCTAGGTTCCCCTCGGTTCCCATTGAATCAGTGGCTTCCAATTCTGTCCAAGTGAACTCTAGCGATGCGGCGTTTGAAATAGAGGAGGTAAAATAAATAAAGAGGTTTTCTAGGAAGGTTCCTAGTTTGTTACGATCGCTAGCTATAGATATTTATTAACGTTGTAACACGTCAATGATCATGCTTGAGAGCAGGTATTGGTTACTTCTATACTGAATCGTCCGCCTGCGAACATCAACAGCAGTGTCTTTTCTTAATTTAGATAGTTCAATTTCCCTTTATTCCCCGTTATGGTTAAAATTCTGATCAGTTTAGATTTCCCTGGTTCTATTGTGAGTTTAGCTGTGAGTTTGTCAGAGTGGGTGAAACTATTCTAGTGTTATAACTCTATTAGGGGTCTAATTAACTTAGTTTCCTAATCGTATTAGAATTCTAATTAATTTAGTGTCCTAATACTACTAGAAGTCCGATTAATTTTAGTCTCCTAATGCCATAAGAAGTCTGATTGTAATCAGGTTTCCTAATTGTACTAGGAGTGCACATGTGGCAATTCTGGTGAAACTTTAATTAATTTGGGCATACTAATTATACTAGAATTCAAATTAAGCAAGTATGCTAGTTGTATTGGAATTCTAAGTAAATCAAGTGTACTGCTTATATTGAAATTCTAACTAAAGCAATTATGACAGTCTTACTAGAATTCTAGTTGAAATGAGAAAACTAATCATACTGAAACTCTAATTTAAGCAAAGGAATTAATTTTTATTAAAATCTAATTAAATAAATAAACTGATTTTATTTAAATCTAATTAAAATTAATAAACTAATTTTATTAAAATTCTAATTAAAGCAATGAATTAACTATACTAAAAATCTAATTAACGTAATGAATTAATCATACTAAATTCTAATTAAAGCAAGGAATTAATCAATTAAAATCTGATTTAAAGAAATTAATAAATCATACTAAGATCTAATGCACTTAATTGATTAAATACGCTGAAATAGAATAAATCTACTAATTACTTATACTAAAAAAATAAGAAAAGCAATTAATTAATTCTAAAATCCTAAGGAAAAAAGGGGTTTTGGGCCCGCTATGCTAAGGAGGATTGGTCTCGTTCCCGAGTACCCTTCCTAAGCTCCCTTGGGTAAATCGGGTGGCTGAGATTAAAGATAAATTAAATTTTAGACCATAAAATAGTATTTTAGGCTTTTTAGAGTTGATTTCGGAATGATAATCATGAATTAAATTATGAACTGAAATTATAAAAACTAAAAGTAATATTTAGGATTTTTGGAGATATTTAAAATAGAGAATTAGAATTAAAATCTAAATTTTAGGACTGAATTCGGGTCCGAAATCAAAAAAATTAGACCGTATGATTAAAGTCTTGTTCTGAATTCAGGGAATTAGAAGCAAACATTAATGATAGGACTGTAGATTAAGATTTTAGAATGGAATTAAGGCCTATGGTCGATAAATCAGACCGTCGGATTAAGGACTGGTCCGGAATTTGGAGAATTAGAACCAGATATAAAATATTTGCGATCTAAAAAGGGTCTCGGACTAAAATTAAAAACTATAATTGAAATTCAGAGAAATATCCTAAGTCTAAAACTAAGGTTTTTACCTAGGACCGGGGCTGTGGAGAGAAATCTTGAAGATTCGGCGCTTGAATCTTGAAATCATGACTAGATTGATCTATGGGTTTGTCCTCAAAGTTCTCTGGTTTCGAAATCCCAAAAAAAATATGTTCTCTCTCAAAAATTGCCAGTCTCTTCGTCCCTCTTTTTGGTCGAAAATAAAAAAAGCTTTTATAGATTTTTTCCTAATTAAACGCCCTGTTTCATGTGTTTAACTGAATTGCGTGCTAGTTTCCCGACGCTTAATCGCTTAGAGTCGGTCACCGACTCAGTTAGCGACCGGCTGACTTGCTCAGCAAGTTTCTTAGTCCTAATAGCATTAGAACTAATTACGCGCCCATTTTGGACTGTGTAATCCAATTAAGCGCCCCTATTGAAGCATTTAATCGATGAAACTTAGGGGTCAAGGACAATGAGGCTAGGCCGAGCGTAGGCCGATTGCGCGTTGGTGATGTTGCGCTCAATCCGATCGCGCATCTCATGTGAACTTTGTGATCGAGTCTCGAGATGGTCTGGGGAAAGGAAGTTTGGTCTAGAAGAGGGATTGATTGCATGTTTATGGTCTGGCGTGCAATCAATTACGTACGGGTTTTGAGGCAGTTAATTCGGGGTTGTCCTGGTCTAATCTCTAGACTGAAATGCAAGATTGTTGTTTCTATCTGCATTTCACTATATACTATTGTTTCAGTATATATTCTCCCTATGTCGGGATCTGAGCCACAGAGTTATTATTTCAGCCTGTGTTCAGTCATGTACTATTATTTCATGCATGATTCCCATATCAGGGTTATGAGGTCAAAGGTTGACCGAACAAATATGTATATTCTGAGAAGGCAAAATGAGGGTATCTACAAATGCCTCTATTCGGCGTGCTCTTGTGAAGTAAGAACGCGTCGAAGAAGTAGACACCCCTCATTCGAGGTGTCTTCTCGTTTCTCTTAAGAAATTATAAATATGAATTAGGGATGCTGACATGACATTCTTGGCTTTCTTATCTATCAGCACAAACTAAACTAGAGCATTTGAAGGGCAAATGGTAGATGTCGAAGGGCACATTCTAGATCTATGGGTGCATGGCGCATCCCATCGCATGGCGCGAGCTAACAGAGGGATTTTACTCAATTGAGGTACTAGGGCGTCAATCAAATGTCCAAAATGAGGTCCAGGGACTGATAATAATAAAATGAAGTATCATGAAATATCGAAGGTTTTTGCAAGTCATGTTAGATTGGGCGCATCATTGCTCACACCAATGTGTGTTAGGCATTCCTTTTCCAATAGGCGTATGTAAGTTCTTAGATTAAATATACTCAATGTTCAGTTTCTCAGGAGAATGGCCAATTTGGGCTGGTAATTAAGGGTTTTGTGAAGTGTGCTTAATTAAATTCTACACAGTGGCGTGTGTGCTTGATTCATCTGGAGTTCAAGGGTCGGTAAATTGGGTATTCTAATCCTAACGTGTCTGAATAAATGATTCTGCATAGTGGAGTCTGTGCTCAATACAATTCTGCACAGTGGAATATGCGCTTGTTTGCAAGTTCAGGGATCTGCCCATAAGTCGGGGATTTTAGTCCTAAGGTGTTTGAACAGATGATTCTGCGCAGTGGAGTGTGCACTTGATCCAATTCTGCACAGTGAGATATGCGCTTGAATGTGAGTTTAGAGGTTTTAGGAGTTAAAGGTCAGGTTTAAGTGTAACTTATTGTGCACGGGTGATGGGGCGCTTAATCAGATTTTTTTTGGCATCTTAAAGAAAGGTTAATTGGGTCTATTTATCTTGTTGCTTTGTTTTCTCTTTTTTTTCTTTATTTTTTTTTTAAGGGGATTTTAGAGATTCAGGAAATTTGAAATTTTAGAAATTTGGAGATTTTAACTTAAGATCAATTAGTTGGTAAAACGATGGAAAATGTAGTTTCTGAGACGTCGCTGAGCAGATCCACCGGTACGGGATTTGTGGACCCAACTGTTATTGTAGTTGTCAAGACGACACTTGGCATGCCGGATACTCCGTCTAACCTTCTCGGCGAGTACTGATGATTGTCTCTTATGGGAGGACTATAGTGATTCACGAGTAGAGAGAGATGGGTTTTGAAAACATTTGACTTAATCATAGCTAACTATATATATATATGAGGAATATCGAGTAGAATAAAATGAAAGTGGGTAGTACTTACCTGGGGGTGATACTTACCTGGATTGTGCATAGTGTGTGGGAGGATTGGTAGCATGGTAGTGTCGCGATGGGACTTCAGAGATTTGTTCTCTTCAGGTCTGCTGTGGCAGGGCTTGGCGGTTGTGATGTGATATCTTGGGAGAAATGATGTGGCGATGGGACTTGGGGATTCTCCTTTCTTTTGGTTGTGTGCTGGGTGAGTCTTGGTGGGACGTCTAGATCAATTCGGGAGAGAGAGAGAGAGACCTTTGCTTTAGCGATGGGACATGATCAATCTTTCCCTTTTTTTATCATACGGCGTGGCATGTGCTATCGGAGCTCTTTTTTCTTTTTTTTTTTTAAATTGTGACGCTTGCGATGGGATGTCAACTGAGCGAGGCTAGAGGCGGCGTGCTGGTGGGATATTTACGCGATGAGACGTTGGTGTCTTTCTTTGGCAGATCTCGGGTTATAAAAGAAATCAGGTTATGGTTGCGTCGTGATTGGCTTCATCTTTGGACGGTTTGATTCTGGCTTTTTGCGATGGTTCATGAGGGTATGGTTAATTTATTGTGATGGGACTAGATATTATGGTGATATCGCATGTGTATATATTATCACGATGGGGATGGATGAGTAGGTCTTTCTTTTCATGCAAGGGTATGAGATGGGATGGGTGAGTAGGTTCTTTTCTTTTTCGGCAGAGCAGCCTGTGAGGCTACGCGATGGGATAAAAGAAATTTTGACCGCAATGGGACAATAAGGGCTTGGGGGTGTAAATTTCATCTAGAGTCAGGTATTGCGTGCCTGTTTTAGGTCACTCAATACAATTGCATGCATGTTTTTAGGCGTGCGATCGCAGGTTTAAGGGGGCATTTACGTGTGTAGGAGTTTGCATGCGATTATATTACGCATTATAACTGTAGCGCGTGACCGGAGCCTCACTAGGTCAGTGTACGGGTGACCTTTTATAATGTGCGATGTGAGTGTGTCGTTTGATTAGATTACATGGCCTATAACCTACGCGTGTTCGGAGCATCGCGTCGTTGGCGCGGGTGATGACTTATTTGCACGCTTGGGTCATAGCGCATGTTTTGGATTATGCGCGGCATGCGTGGCACGTGATTTACTTAAGCGCACGTGTTTGGGCGCATGATTAAGTCCGTACTCTATATAAGTGAGAACTTTCATTTACTTTTCATTCTCTGGTTTAGTCTCGAGTTTTGACCTTTTCTGGATATCTTGTGTTTTGAAATTCGTGTTTTAATGATATTGAGTGATCTAACAGTCCGATTGGGATGTTGTTTCTTCCTATATCCATTATTTCATGTGATCTTTGCCCTGAGGTGATGCTCAAGGATGGCGTTATTCTGGGAATGAGTGGCATTGAGAATGAGAGTGCTAGTCTTCACATCAGTCTTCTTTAGGGAGCGGTGAAGGTAGCGTTGAGGAGGCGACGGTGGAGGAGGTGAAGATGGCAGAAGGGCAGGAATAAAAAGTGGAGGGATGTGTTTCCAAACCAATGCTTCCTGAAGCTCCCTAAAGTCTCTGATTGGACACACCGAGCGGAATCTGCTCCTCGCTTCGTCTCAGTTTCAAACCCAGTCTTCTTTTTGGGTTGTATGTTAAAGTTTTAGGTTTTCGTTTTGGGTTGTAGGTTAAAGTTTTAGGTTTTCATTTTGGGTTGTAAATTCAGGAGGTATGCCTCCGGTGATACTTGTAAAACTTTTGAGTTA
Organism: Chloranthus sessilifolius; assembly: GCA_021018995.1. Lineage (NCBI taxonomy): Eukaryota > Viridiplantae > Streptophyta > Magnoliopsida > Chloranthales > Chloranthaceae > Chloranthus > Chloranthus sessilifolius. Next base: position 81,934,669 of record CM037586.1, on the reverse strand, counting down.
TGAATAAAGGGGCATTTCTTTTATTTTATTGTGCTTGTTTATTTGTTTAGATTTATTTAATGGATCAGTTGGATTTTTTTGATTTGTTTTGACTTAGTTTAGGATTTAATTTAGAGTTTGCGAATTCATTCTGAATTTATTCAGGGCTTATCCTGAGGTTAATTTGCTTTGTTGAGTTTGGTTTAGGGTGTTTATTTGGTTCTGTTTGGTTTGTTGGGGGCATTTTTGGTCCTGAACATGTTAGGGTTTCACTTTAAAGAGTTTTTTTTTTTAGTTTAAAGTTTTGTCTGGTTTAAGCTTAGATTCAAATTGAGTTTTGGTCTTTTGTTTGATTCAACATGAGACTTAAAAGGTGTGAGTTTTCAAAGGTTCTAGATGGGAGTTAAATGTTCAATTCCTATTGGTTTATCTAGGCTTAGGGGATTGATGTTTCTTAGGGGGTTAAGTGTTGTGTGATTATTAGTTCATCTGAGTTGTCATGGATTGTGGTCTTTCAAAGGGGTTATGTGTTTGGTTTAGATTTAATTAGATTAGAAAAGCTTAAGGGTGTGGTACATGTCATTTGGTAATTTAGGAGGTATAGTTTATAAATGTGTGAGCTAAAAATTTTAGGTTCTTGTTGTTTTGGATTTTATTTAAAGTTTGGGATTAAGAGTTTTGGGACATTTTCATTTCAAGCATTTTTTGTTTATAAATGTCTTTTCTTCCTTTCTCTTTTTGTATCCCGGGTGTTAGACCCGAAGAGTTGTGCTTATTGAGTGAATTCTTGAGATGGGATTGGGAATGCAAGGTAGTAGCTGAATTGTAGCCATGCTAAGGGAAGAGATGGAGGAGAAAAAGGTGGTAGAAAGGAAACCCAAGGATGATAAGGCAGGGTCAGAATTCTTGTGGCCGATTCCTATCTTTCCTCGGTAGGCTCTATAGATCCCGTATTAGTTGCTCTTCCTTATTAAGGATTCCAAGGTGAGCTTCTAACGGCGGATCTCGTAGGTCCTGGGTGGCTTTCCGTGAGCCACTCTTTCTTTTCTGCCGGCTTGGGGCAAGGGGAAGAGATTATTATGATTAGGATTCGTTCAGGACGCTTCCCTTCTCCGGGCTTCTCTGAGATTTCTAGTTTCCTGAATAAATCCGGATTCGGGCATTGCCGGAACAGGCTAGTTTTAAGTTTCTCATTTCAAGTTATCTATTCAAAGGGTATGCCCTCAGTGTATTTTTGTAATTATTTTATTTATGAGGATATTATGATTTTAATTATTTCTTTTGTAAATTCATGTTTAGTTTATTTTGTAGCTTACTTGATTTATTTTGAGTGCGAGGTTTACCTATTTAATTTATTTACTTTGGATCGAGGCATGTCTGGAGCATTTTTTTCGTTTTGACTTAGTTTGGGCCTAGTTTGAGTGTATGAATGACTGGGGTATTTTTAGTGTTTAGTTTTGCCTTAGTTGGGGCAAGTTTTTTTTTGTTTAGTTTTTTTGCTTCAAATGAAGGGATTGTTGGGAGGCATTTTTTCTTGGGTTTGATATTAGTTGGAGTGTGTAGGTGGTGTTGGGGCTTCCTTTTTTTGGTTTGGTGCATTTTCTTTTGGTTATTGGGGTACATATCTCTTTAGATCTGGAGTGTTTTGGATCGAGCTTAATAGGGGCGTGGTTTGGGCTAATAATCAATGTCAGAAATCAACCAAATTAGGCCTATAAGCATGTTATTCTGGGCATTTTTTTTTCTTTCTGTATATGCGGAATTGTGCGCTTCAATCAAAGCGCATAAATTAATTGCGCGCCAGAGAGTGAATGCCCATTCAAAGCGCCAGAGGGCAATTAAGCGTCAGTTTTCGGTCACTTGGTTGATTTAAATGCTGGATACTGGGCGCGCGATTAGGGTGGTGGGTGGTCATTGTACGGGTGTCCATTGGCATTCGCGCGCCAATGTGTGGATGCTTGAAGTGATTATGTGCTAAGTAGCCTGCGCGCAATCGGACAGTCGGGTTACTTGGCAGGCATGATATTACTATTTCTAAGTTGGAGAGGATGTTAGGGACAAAGATAGGTGAGACGTCTGAGGCTCAGACCGACGCTGTCGGGGAGGTGGATGTTGGGGAGATAGTTAGAGAGGAGGTATTGAAGGTTGACCAATCAGGGGTGAGGGAGGAGGTGCTCAAGATTGAGCAGGGGGTTGCTAAGGATGAGGGCGAGAGGGTTGAACGTGAGATACCCGAGGATGAGAGGGCTGAGGGTGAGAGGGTTGAGGGTGCGGAGCACCAGGATCACAGACACTTCCCGCTGGAGGATTTCTTCGCTCGAGGCTGGGTAAGCACTCATGAGCAAGAGTTCTTCCATTTCCTTAGCGACTTAGGTTATGACATAGGCTTATTAGGATTAAAAACCCTTCTAATTTATGTCAAACCTGCATTAATGATTGATTGTGTGTTCACTCATCCATCATGATGGCATATAGAGATAGGTCATGTTTGTATTCAGTTGTTCTTATCATGTCTTGCGTGTTTATTGTAAATTGTTATTGTGTTTGGGGCATGTTTGACTTACCTTTAGTTTTAAATTTGTTTGTCTTTCATCATAACTATGTGTTAGTCTTACTGTTATTATTTGTGTTTCGTTCAATAGGAGCCCCCGCAGGTGGCTATCAGCTCGCCATGGGCCGAGTCTTATACTTGGTATTGTGCCTTGCCAGAGTTTCAGTGGGCGCAGCTAGTGTATTTCTGTTTTGGACCGATCCTGGAGTTGGATCCCTTTCAAGTCAATCGTGGCCTGATAGTGGTGATTCTAGAGAGGTGGAGGGAGGAGCATTAGACGTTGGTATAATGTTACCGACTCCAGACAACTGGGTCCACATCACCGGTCTTCATTTTGAGGCTGAGCCGATCACAAGGCGGATGGCAGGCCACTATTTGGAGGTGTGTGAGGAGATTTTAGGCGTGCCGTATAAGTTGAGTGGCTCGGGGCCGGGTGTAGTTCGAGTCACTTGGTTTTTCAATACGTTTGCGAGTGGCTTCGTCCCCCTGAGGTGCCATTCAGAGGCGAGGGCGACTTATGAGGCGCGTTGTGCTGTAGTGGTGGGTTGGGAGCCCATGGTGGAGCCGAGGTTGATTACGGATAGGGTGCTTCGAGCGTTATTGATGCACTTCCTTGGTGCGGTACTTTTCTCTTTGACTCGAGGATGCGTCACTGGGCTATTTTTTATGGTTCTCGAGGACTTGGATCGAGTCCCCACCTATGCGTGGGGTGTGACCGCATTGACGCATCTCTATGAGCAACTTTACCGTCAGGGACAGGGTCTCGCATCGATCGGAGGTTTCCTTCCATTCATCCAAGTGAGTTTTAGTTAATTGGCATAATGATGTCCTTAGTTTGGTTAATTTTTAGTCATTTAATGGTAATATCTTCTTAGTGTCTCTTCTTTGTGTGTCGTTGTTGTTGTTATTTTTCTTCTTTTCAGTTTTGGGCATATGATCATTTTGCTTTTCTTCGTCTGAGAGTTCCGCTGGAGGTGACATTAACATTTTTGCAGATGCATGTGTGGTGGGAGGCATTGAGGGGTCGTCGCTGGTCTTCGGATCTTTAGACCGCGTGCGGCCTCTTTGAGGATATGCATGCAGGTTAGGTATAAATCATCATGCGTATGTTTTTTTTTTGTTTTAGTCTTTAGTATCTGAGTCTTCATTGAAGGATCGGTTTGTTTGCTTGGTTGTTGGTGATTTGGAGGCCGTATGCGGATGAGGATGCAAACATGCTAGCAATTCAATCTAGCCGGCCCTTCTTTGATGTGGGCATATGGGTCCATTATTTGGAGAGGGTGGAGAGGATCTACACATCTCGAGCGGAACGGCAGTTAAGGATCGCTCAGGGAGTCCCTCCAGAGATTTGCCACAGAGTGGCGAAGAGGATGATTGGCCCTCCTGACCGAAATTTTGCGGTGCAGATGGCTCTTCAGATAGCAAATTTTAGAGCTGGGGGGATCGGGTTACAGGGGCGCGTGATGAGGCGGACGCCCGAGAGTATGTGTGTTGGTTTACTGTATTGGGCGGCGAGCGCCTCTTCACACGTCCCTTCCACAGGAGTGGCTCTTTCGCAATCGGTGGGCCGAAGTCGACGTTGGCTTTGAGGGAGAGGTTAGCTGCATTGGAGTAGGGCCATCTCACCGCGAGCGTGTGGGGGCTCTAGACGCTCTCCATAGTGCGATGGAGCGGATGGGGTGTGCTCCTCGTTCAGATGAGGAGATGCTGTAGTCCTTAGCCTCCTCGGTTGCTCAGGCTAGGGCAGCGGAGGATGAGTTGGGGATTCGATTAGCAGAGACTCGACGGCTCCTGGTGAGTTAATTTATATTTTCTTCTTTTTATATTATGTAGACTCAATCTTTTGGTTGTTCTGACATGGTTGTGGTATCTCGTTTTATTTGGTTTTGGACAGTCTCAGAGATAGGGTGACGTTGCTCGTCAGGTGGCCCTGCTGGATGTCTATCACAGTCAACAGCTGGCTCACCGGGAGGCAGCGACCAGTCTATGTTTTGAGGTTGATCGATTGGTAAGTGTCTTTACAAATATAGTTTTGTTAATTGTTAGTGTTGTGAGCTTGCCAACTGATGTGTTTATTGTTATTCGTAGAGAGCCAAGCTCACTGCTAGAGGTTCCGTTCTGACGTTTGATCCATCTTCAATTGCTTCCTCCAGTCGGGAGGATTCAGCGACGGCTCAGCTTCGAGCCGAGCTAGATCATTGGATAAGTTCCATTTAATATTTTATCTTCTTTGTATCATTGAAGTTTGTACGGACCTCCGAGCTGACGACACTGGGGACAACAGCACTCGGCCATCCCAGCGGCAGCATAGGGAGTAGGGGTATGTGTGTGTGTGCATTTATTTTGTATCCATGGCATGTGTTTGAGTGTACATATATGGGGGATGCCCTCGGTGACACGTGTATAAAGGGAAAAAACTTTGATATACATATATATATATATATATATATATATGAAGATTTTGGTTTAGATGTACCCGAATAGCTCTTTTCCTTTTAGTTACCTCTTGCGTCCACTTTTGTCTTTTGGTTGCTTTAGCACCGTCGACCGTCATTGGGACTTGGATGCTTCCTGAGCTGGCCCGGTGATGGTTGAAGGTTGCTTGCTTATCTGCATATGTGAGAGTAATGCTATCAGTAGTTTTTGTTCTTCCCCTTACTTATTGTCAAGGGGGTAAGTGTCTCAGACCGAAGACTGGTAGTAAAAGATGAATATGTACTTTTCATCTTTTTTTGTTCTTTATCTCTTTTTTTTCTTATTTTTGAAATGAAAGCAATGCAATGCAACAAGGAAAGCAAATAGCTAAGATAGAAATAATAACAATAAAATAAAAATGAAATAAAAATGCCCCAATGTAGGAGCGTGGTGTGATTGGCAGTATGATGTCTTTGGTAACACTTTTCAGGTGGTTACTTCATCGTTCCTCATCTTCTTTGTGGACATGTTGGCACTTCTGATATGATTCTTCTTCTAATCCCTAAAAAAATGCCCCAACGTTAAGATGCAATGGAGCTTTTCTGAGTTTCGAGATGAGCACTTTGGGTCTATAAACAGTCGTGGGTCTTTGGTGAGTTAGTTTTAAAGAAAAGTTGATCGGTACTGTCACCGAAACGGGGAGGTCTCTTTTTTTTAATAGGTCGATTATATGCAGGGGTCTATCTTAGGGTGGTGGTCATCCTATCCCGTGGTTGTTAGGGAGAAGTATGATAGGTATAGTAGGAGATTGCATCAGTCATCATTCATCAGTTTTCAGTTCCATTTCTAGGAATATCCTGCAAGGCTTCTAATTTATTGTCTGAAAAAAAAAATAGAAGAGGGGAGTAAGGCTCACTAATGCGGGGAATAGTTTGTATCTAGTACTTCCCAAAAGGGATACGTAATAATCATTTTCTCAAAGGGGATGCAGGATGCCATAATTAAGCTTCTTCATCATGTTTTGGTACCATCAAAATCTCACATTCTATGGTTAGCAGGAGTTTATCCTCCTCCCGCCACCTTACGACGACATCTAGTAGTATAGGGAAATCGGGGATCCCTCGCAGCTTGCTTATACACTTCTAGTAAAGTTACCAGAGATGTCCTCACAGCTTGCTTTTTCTTCTGAGCTTATTGACTTATTCATTCATCGTAATGCTCTCACTCAACTTTTGACATGTAAATGCATATATATTTTTTTGAAAGCATCCTGCTAGCGCAAGAATAATGAGTTTTGATTGAAATTAATATCTTGATTTTTTTTGCTCTAACGTCTCCTCCAATGGCGGGGGAAGAAAAATGAGAATCAGGTGTTATGCTTTTGAAAGAGGTTAGATAGGTCACTAGTCCTTTAATTAAATTATCCGATTGAGAAAAGACGGGCGATAAATTGGAGGTCTTAAGGATATTTTGAGAATTTAAGCTGTATGACCAATGAATGGGTCGTGACGACTACGGGGGTGATAAGTATAAGTATTTAACCACGGGATGTGATGATCACGGGGCTAAGGATAATATTTTCTAAGGTACATGGCGTTCCAAGGGCTAGGGAGTTCTTCCCCGTCTTGGTTCGCCAGTTTGTAGGCATATTCAGGGTATGTAGTTGTTATGACATATGGGCCTTCCCAGTTCGATTTCAATTTTCCTTTCAGATGGGCATGCTTGGAAGGCATAATTTTCTTCAAGACTAATTTTCCAATGTTAAAGGTTCGTTCGAGAACTTTCTTATCGTAAGCCCTAGCCACTCTCCTCTGATATACCTGAGCGTGATCAGCTACTTTTAGACGTGTTTCATCAAGCTGCTCTAGCTACGTTAGTAGGACAATTCTCCTCTCGTCTAAGGATAGCTCATCATTGAGTTGAGTTCATAAGGATGGTACTTGTACCTCATATGATAAGACTGCCTCCATCCCATTGGTAAGGAGGTAGGGAGTTTGGCTAGTGACCGTACAAATAGAGGTCCTATAGGTCCAGAGTTCTTCTGGTGGTCGTTCAGGCTATTCGGCCCCATTGCTTATTTCTACTGTGTATTTTAGGATTTGAATCAGTATTTTGTTCGTAGCTTCTTCCTATCCATTACCTTAAGGGTAGAACGGTGATAAGTGGCATTGATCAATGCCATACTTCTTGCATAATTTCTTCGTCTTCTCTGCGATGAACTATGGTCCATTGCTAGAGATAAACATCCTGGGTACTCCAAATCTGGTGATGATATTCTGAATAATAAACCTTACGAGTGTTGAAGTGGTGATTCTGACATAAGATTCAACTTCTGCCCATTTGGTGTAGTATTCGGTCGCTGTAAGTATGAACGCGTGCTTTGAGTATTCCCAACTGCGTTTGTGAAAGGTCCAATCACATCGAAGGCCCACATCGAAATCGATCATGGAGAAGTCATAGTATTCAATGCAACTGATGGAGCTTTGATGAGTGCAACATGTTCTTGGCATTACTTGCAGGATTGGGCGTAAAGGTGGCAATCTCTGATCATTGTTGGCCAGAAGTAGCCTTGTCGGGTAACTTGATCGGTGAGTCTCTGTCTATTGGAGTGGGTGCCGCAGGCACTGGCGTATGCTTCTTTGATGATATATTATCCTTCGACAGTCATGATGCATCGTAGTAATACTCCTTTAGTAAAGGCCTATTTGTATAATGTTTCGCTGAGTATGTAGAATCGGGCACATTGGTTCCTTATAGTCTTTCGTTCGATGTTCGTGGCATATGGAGGGACGTGTTGATGTTTCAAGAAGTTCCAGATGTTGAAATACCATGGTTGTCCATCGTCGGTCAATAATTTTTCAAATCTAAACATGGCGACTTTAGATTCTGACTTGACGTGATTTTCTTAGGTGATTGCTTCTTTTGGTCCTGTACTTGTGGGGAGGATGGGTAGTTCTCTCTTGACGGTCCATGCTACCTCGTGGGCGGGTACTGTCAGTTTTCAATGAAGAAGGTCTTGGTATTTTGCTCGATGGGTATTTGGATGACCGAGGCTAGTGTGGCTAAGGAATCTGCGAGCTCATTTTCTAATCTAGGGATGCGCGTGAAAGATATTCTTTCAAATCTATTTACTAAATATTGAGCGATTTTTAGTTATGCCATTAGTCTCCTTTCCTTAGTTTTCTATTCTCCTGTGACTTGTGAAATTACTAGTTTGGAATCACCGATGGTTTTTAACTATTTAACACCTAATTATAGTGTTGCTCGTAGTCCGGCTATAAAAGCTTCGTATTCTGCGACATTGTTAGTGACAATAAAATCTAGTTAAAAAGCTTTAGGTATAATGACTCCATCTGGGCGTAGGAGGACTATGCCGATGCCTTTTCCTTTGTGATTTAGAGCACCGTCAAAATAAAAGGTCCATGAGATCTTATCGGGCTCTTCGTTATGAATCGTGAATAGGTCTTCGTCGGGAAAATCCATGTGTATGGGTTCCTCACTAGGGAGTGGGAGCTCTACTAGGTAATCGACAATTGCTTATCCTTTAATCAATTTTTGCGTGACGTAAGTGATGTCGAATTCTTACAATAGCATATGCCAGCGGGCGATCTTTCCTGATGTTGTAGGCTTTTCAAATACATACTTCAGAGGGTCCATTCGGGCTAGCATTAGTATCTTATGTGCTCCAAAGTAATGTCGTAATTTGGTAGAGGCCCACACCAAGATGAGGCAAGTCTTCTCCATTGAAGTATATTTTCGTTCGTATTCGACCATCATCCTATTGAGGTAGTAGATAGCCTTCTCTCTCTTGCCGTCTTCTTCGTATTGTCCCAGAATTACTCTCATTGCTTTATCATTCACTGAGAGGTATAGAATTAGGGGTCTTTCGAGGACATGTGGCGAAAGTATCGGTGGGTTAAGGAGGTATTTCTTGATATTGTCGAAGGCTTGCTGACACTGATCATCCCATTTGTACTTAGTTTCTCCTTTAAGTAGTCTGTAGAAAAGATCGCATTAGTCTGAATGCTGGGAGATAAATCTCGTGATGAATTGTAATCTTCCTATTAAGCCTCATAACTCTTTGATATTACTGGGAGGCGGCATCTCGAGAATGGCTTTGACTTTTGCAGGGTCAATTTCGATCCCTCGCTTAGTAACTATGAAACCAAGTAATTATCTGAAAGTGACCCCGAAGATGCATTTCTTTGGATTCATTTTTAGCTGATATTTCTTAGCTCTTTGTAGCACCAGTCGGAGCGCTTCAATATGTCCTACTCGCATTTGGGACTTCACTAATATGTCATCGACGTAGACTTCTACACATTTATATATCATGTCGTGGAAGATAGTCATTATAGCACGTTGATATGTAGCTCCTGCATTCTTGAGCCCAAAAGGCATAACAACGTAACAATATGTCCCCCATGGTGTGGTGAAGGAAGTCTTCTCTTGGTCCGACTCTGCTAATTTGATCTGATTGTATCCAGAGAAATTGTTCATAAAGGATAACATCTCATGCCTGGTTGAGATTTTGAAAGTCGCTGCAAACCCGAACTTTGACATCTTTCTTGGAGACAGGTACTATGTTGGCGACCCACTTAGGGTAGAGGACCACTCGGATAAATTTGGATTTGTGTAACTTGTGAACTTCCTCTTTAGCTTGAAGGGTGGTCTGTGGGTGCATCCTGCGGAGTTTCCGCTTAACAGGCTTTGCATCGGGTTTTAAGATGAGGCGATATTCTACTAAACTTGGGTCTAAATCGAGCATGTCCTCATAGGACCATGCAAAGGAATTGAGGTGTTCTTACAGGATTTGTGCAATTTGTTGGCGCTCGTTGGAGTTGAGCATTGTGCTAATTAGTAGCTTCTTAGGTTTCTCTTCAGTGCCAAAGTTATATTTTTTCGTGGATTTTGCAACAGCTTGGGTTTGCTCATCGAAACACTTGATAATCCGTTGGCAATCCAGTGTCTCTTCGATAATTGGTTCTCTTTCTTCATCTTCGATAAGTTCATATACTGCGAAATTACTACACTGGGGGTTTGAGTTTATGAAAGGTAACCCTTGATCGACACAATCTATGATTGAGAGATCTTTGATAAGGTGAAGGTCAAGGCCATTGATTCTTCTCTCAAAGTCACGAAGTATCTTGTCCGGTATGATCACTGGTTTTAAACGGGATGCTTTACGTCCTCATGCGGGGAATGGGATAGAAACCTTAGGAGAAAAGTCTCCTTGTTGGCCACAAATTTAGTTCGGGATGAAGAGTTTCCTTTCTTTTATGGGGTTTGCTGATTTTTTTAGATTTTATATTTCTGAATTTTTAGGGGATTCCATTTTTTCTATTTTTTTGATTTTTGATAATAAATATGGTACAAGGTTGGTCGCCTCAAGGGGCGCCAAAAGAATTGCTTCCTCTAGTTGAGAGAGTGAGACGACTACTAGAGCCGTTCGGGCGATTCTCGAGAAATGCGTACTTGCTGTGAATTTGGCATTTTTTTTTTGGAGTCATCATCTGATGAGATCTTTTGAATGAGTGAAGTTGGTGACAGCAGTACTAACGTTTGGATTTCTTCTACCACATTAATCACCTCTTCTTTCAAGAAACTCTGAAGATCATAGTCAATTGAGCTATCATCCTCTGGGTCGTAATAATATTGTTCTTCCCTCCGAGGGTGATCTCCCAAAGGATCCTCTGGGATAGCTGTCGTCAGACTTACAGTGCTGATCTTATTGTGTGGTGAGAACAAATTAAAAATCAAAGTAAAATAAAAGATAGAAATAGCACAACTGAAATAATCCTATTGTAACAAATTTTGATAAGTATGAGTTTGTCCCACAGAGAAATTGACCTTGAACCCAAAATGGGCTATAATAGTAGGCCTCCAGGTCTGAGTACAAATCTGACAATCCTAAAGAAAGAGAGTTGGGTGTCACAACTACACTAAATTATTTACTAAAAAGAAAAGAAATAAAGTGCAGTCCTATCCTAAGAAAGGGTTATGAAGAAGATGGTGAAGGTGTGTTAAAATAAAGATAAAAGGATGGGAAGTAAGCAGTTTAGGTTAAAGGCTCATTCAGTTATGTAACTTAGATTTAGGGCTCTCTCTGCAGCAAGTCCTTGCTGAAGTGCTATCAATAACCTCAACAAAGTAAAAGAATCCAACTTAACTCATGCCATTTTGGGTGCTCTTAAGGCTATAGTTTGTCCACTCAAATGGCCAATGTCTATCCAATAGAGTCTGTCAAATCCCATTGATCAAGCCAGAAAAGCTAACCTAATCCAAATGAGTGAGCTGATCAAATCTCATTCAATGAATTAAATCAGGCCATGAATACTATTGCAGACACTATATTTGCCAGGCTACAAGCTCTCCAGATCTGGCAAGCATTAATAGGGGTATTAAACCTAGGAAGATTAGGTGGCAATCAAAAGATCTAAAGGTTAAGCGAATGGGCAATTCCCAAATACACAAATCCGATCGAGAATCTAATGGAACCAAAATATCTATAGATTTAAGTGGACTTTAAATCAATAATTTATTACTTAAAAATAGCTTGCAATGAAATGTCCTCACAGCTGCAATCACTATAGAGAAGCCAGATCTAACATCTGAAAGTGGTCAAATAAGACAGAGGGGAGCCTGTTCCTGCACAATCTCTCACTAGGCTACAACCCCAAGTGCAGAGAAAAAGAATCCATCTCATATCTGTGACCAAGTTTGGCCTAGGGCTATAGTCTGTCCACTCTAATGGTCACAGGCTAACCACAGAGGCTCCCTTACCCACAAATGCTAAGATTGAACATGTAAACTGTTGTCTGCCACCATGGTCCCAAGGCTACAACCCCAAGCTTCCATGGGCGTATCAATAAGCTCAAATTCTAAATGTATGCTATAGTCTGAACAAAACTATGGACAAATAGGAAAATAATATATTGAGTAAGCATTCAAACATAAATTCCATTGATATGATATTACTAACAATGAAATCTCTCAAGGCAATAGCCTTATGTACAACAGCTCAACATAAAATCCCAATGTTTAAATGACCTATTACAAAACTGAATAAAACTACACCTAAGTGCTTACCAAAGATTTAGCCAGCAAGTGCTGGGCTATGAGAGAAGAAAAAATAGAAAAAGAGATGATCAAACCCTAACCCTAACCCTAATCTGCTTGAGCTCTCAGCCGACAGAGGTTGAAGGAAAGAGTGATTGATGATTTCTAAGTTACAAGCATAGCTTATATACTTAGTCCCAATGTTGTGGCTGAGAGGAGAGTAAACCCTAATTTTTCAAGTAGATGTGGCACTGTTACAATCCTTGGATGTCTTGGGATGTGTGCATCAGAATTTGTGCCTTGGAATGTGTGCCCTAGACCTAGGAAAATCTCTAAAAGGTCCTTGAGTTAAGATTGAGAAGTGGAGAGCCCGAGCTTTGCGAGGCTGGCTTCTGCATATCACTTCTGTCGCGCAGCTGCAAAGTGTTCGAGGGGTAGAGTTAGGCTTTGAATATTGCTATCTCGCGCAATAGAGCTTTGGAAGATTGTGTAGCTGCTTCAGCTTTGAATGCACTTGTGCAAAAGAGCTTCAGGAACTTCGTTCATGAGGTACTTGCACAGATGCCTTTGCATCTCGCTCGATACAGATTTAAACTTTTAGACGCGCGAGAGCTGTGTGAGAGAACTTCTGGGCATCTCTCTCTTCCAGAGCCAGGCGAGAATTGTGTGAGGTTTTTATTGTTGTTCGTGCCAATTAGTCTCGCGAGGTAGTGCGTGCTGCTGCATTAAGGCTTGATCCTTGTGAGAACTTCGCGAATTATATTTTTGAAGGCATAGTGTGCGAGAGATTCACGAGTTTATTCATATGATGATTACAGCTGAAGTGCGCGACAACTGCACGAGATGCTGCTTTATGATAACCCCTTCATTGAGTTGCGTGACTTCTTTGTGAGCTCTATTATGCTGCATATCTTTGTTGTGCGAGGGAGATCTTCCAGTGAATTGAACAGCGCGAGGCAACACCTCAGTTGTGCAAGATAGGCCATTGGCTCCTCTGCTACTATGCACATGCCTCTGTTGCAGCTTCCTCCACTCTCACTTATACTTCTTTCATTTCTTGGACTTTCTTGGTCCATTATGACATGCGAAATAGTCACTATGGTGTGTACCACCATAGTTTTCCATTACTTTTTGGTTCAACTGTCATCTTTTGCTTGAATTCTCTCTCTTCTTAGCACCAAAAGCATAGACTTTGTGTTAAGCTGCACAATTTATTTCTGACTACACAACAATCTAAAAAGGAGTTATTAGTCAGCTTCAAGGTCTAGCAAAGACTAGGTTAAGAGGTGAAAAGTGGTACTTTTCAGTGATTAACACACCCCCAAACCTAATCTTTGCTAGTCCCTGAGCAAAGTAAAATTTAAACAACTACTCTAAGAATATAAATGGATGCATTTAGCTTATGCATCAAGCCTTTTAAACCCCTAGGTGATCCCTGGTGGAGGAGTGAAGTCTCTTGAGGGTTTTCAGTGACGGTACCCACAAACTTCTTAGTGAAACAGTTAACAAAAGTGCACACGATGGTTAATAAGTTTGAAATAAATACAATTCACTTCACCCTTGCTTTGTCAAAGTTAGAGGAGTTCTAAAGTAATATATGCAAATAATTTAACACCTCAGTCATGCATGCATGCTCATTACATCCAATCAGCTGACATCAAGAAAACAATATGTGCAAAACAATACTAAGCTTACAAGCACATCAAAATTCAGGTTCACACAATGCCCCAATGATTTCAATCTCAAGCCCAATGCTTACCAGGGCTGTCTCTCATAAATGAATTTAAGGGTGCATCATTTCTCATTAGCTCAAGAGCAGTTACATACCCCAAATGGGTTTGCAAGCATGAGCATAGGCAGCTCTTCTAATTTCTGAGATCATAAAGAATGTCTCACCATAGATTAGACATTCCTTCATCTTCACATGACAGATCATTTAACTTTGGATCAACAAGGGCTTTTCATGGGTTGTAATGTGGCTTATTGGTATGGGTTGTAAAGAATAAAAAAAAGGGGGGTAAAAAGGGATTCATAATTGAGAAATCAGCACAGGTAGGAGATGATTCATGACTTCACCTTCTTCATTTCAGCCCAACTTCATCTTCTTTTAAAATTTCAGAGCTAAAGTGGCCAACTTCTTCTCTTCTTTTCAACATTTCCAATGAAATTCTTCTTTTGACTTTTCATTCTTTTCTTTTTATTTATTTAATTTTTTTTTTAAATATATTTATTTATATATATATATATTTATTTTTTTTATGATGGCTGCCACACATCTACAACTGCTACACTATTATAAACAGATCTCCACCTCTCTTCTCCTTCTTTCACTAAATGTTAAACTTTTCTCACTTATCTTCAACATCCTCTTATTTACCTTCTGCATTTTCAGAGTGAGGGTAGGGTTGAATCAAGTTAAGAGGTTCAGGTTCAAGTACTTTGGTGTTTGCTGAAGAAAAATGGGGCTTTGAGGCTCAAAAAGTGTATGCACAAGGGTAGTTTCACAGGTTTGATCTTTTAGGCTCAAATTATTCAAATGAAGGCCTTGATCCTTTCCTTAGTGTCATGATTACTATCAAACAACTTCAACTTGGGGTGTCTAATTTCTAGTGAAAAGGACTTGACTCAGTCAGTCCATAGAACAAAAAAAATTGCCACAGACACTCCTAAAAAAATAATTTATAGGCTCAAAGCTCACTGGGTATGGTCTTCAATTGAACTCAAAGGGGTATGCTTTCACCTGTTTCTCTCTTTACTGGTTCACTAACTACTGTTTATAAAAAAAATTCCTGATGTTCACCTCATAGAAGTGTTGATTTTCAAATAATTTTAGTGTTAAAAAGGGTCTGCACTGTGTTTAAATTTTCTTACTTTCAACATTGCTTAGGTGAAATTCATTATATTTATTCCTCACTTAATTAAGACTGCTGCACTTAGGTTAACTATATCATTGGCAATCCTTGCCACACCCCCAAACCTATGAGGAGCAGTGTCCTCACTAATTCAAAGATAAGAGCGCATGTGCAGCAGGGAACAAAAACAAAAGTAGACAACAAATAGAGGAAGTAAAAGTAAGAAACAAAGCACAGAGAAACAACTAAAACAAACAAACTATCTCTGAGCAGAAAGTAAAGCAAACAAAACAAAACTAAAAATGAATTTCATTGCTAAAACAAACATGTGTACAATCTAAAGGAAGGTGATGTACAAAAAGTATATCCTAACTAAGTACATGTGCAAAACTAATCATCTGAATCCTCTTCTACAGCAGGTGGATCTTGAATTCCTTTGCCCTTTGCTTGCCTCAGAGCAGCAGTAGCAGACCGTGACCTTTTGGAAGTAGTGCTTCTTGGCATGGAGAAACTTTTCCTTTTGGGAGTGGGCTTTAGCTTGGAAGTAGGTTCTTTGATTTTGATTCTAGGCGGCCTGACTTTTCTAGGTTCCTTGGGTGCAGGGGTTGTTTCCTGCTGAGGTGCATCAGAGTTTAATTGTTTGGAAACAACTTCTGCTAACTCTCAGTCACTATGTTCAGTTAAGTTCTTCTACAGTGCTGCAATAGTCACTCCATAGTCAAAAACTTTGTCCTCAGCTACTCACAAGTCTGCCTACAATTTCTTAATGGCATCCTCCATCCCCTCAGCCCTAGTCTTTTCCTCAATGAATTGTATCATTATCTCTTGCCAGCCATGTTTGATTCTCTTCCTTTCCAATTTATGAGTGAGTATAAGAAGTTTGATTTTCTCCAAGAGGGGTTGCTACACAGAGTGTCTAAGGTCAGCCATTCCTTTGACCACATCCCTCTTAATGTAAGCATTTTTCTTCATGGCTCGAAAGAAGGTGTAGTATGGAGGTCTAGGGTTGAAAGAGGCTAGTAGTATGGACTGGGCATCACTAAAGGAAGGGCCAGCTAGTAAAGATGGAGGGGTGGGTGGTGGCAAGGGTGTTGGGGAATCTATCACCTCAGGGTCAGTTTGGGTGGAGGGCGCTTTAAGGGTAATGGGGGGTGTAATGGGAATAGATTCCAAGGGGGTAGCAACAGCAGATGTTTCTGCCATAGTTAAGGGAGGGATAGATTTGGGTGGGGTAGGTAAAGGGGAATGGAAGGGGGCAAATGGTTGTTGGGAAGGATGGGTTAAAAGTAACAATGTTGATTGAATGGCTTGTAAGCTTGTTTGAATGGAGGCTTGGTTTTTGAGGGTGGAGTTCATGGATTGCAGATTTGCTATAATTGATGATTGGGTTTGGGTATCGGCCAAAACTTGGGCTTGGATGGAAAGTAATAGGTTAAAGATATGGGGTAAGAAATCAGGGGTGGGGGGTGGAATTGGTTGAAATGGGGAGGTGGGTGCATGGATGAAGGTGGTGGCCTGTGGGGACTGTGGAAGAGGGGTGAAATGTGGAGGGGGAGGGGAATCAGGGAGAGGGGTAAACTCATAATTGATGTCCCCTATGATAGAGGACAACATGGCTGAGTATCCCTCTTCTGAAAGAGGGGTTTGTTCATGGGTAGGTGAGAATGGGATGGAATGGTCGAGAGGCTCACAGGTCATAGTTTCAAAAGGTATGGAAGTGTCAATGGGCTGAGAGGGGGTAGTGGAAGAGCTATGAGAGATTTCAAAAATGGGAGGCTCAGGCTTAAAGGCTTGGGCTGGTGAGGGTGGTGGTAGATCAATGGTTGGGTCTGGGATAGTGGAGGTTTCAATAATTAGGATGGTTTGAGGATAGAGGTAGGTAGGGGTTCCTTCTGTGCTTTGGTTAATCTTTTTTTCTTTTTATAGGTTGTTAGCATAGGTGAGGATGGTTGAGGGATTGGTATGGTTTCTTCATATGTGGAATGGATGGGTGAGCTTGGTATGGCTGATGTGATGGGTGAGGAAATTGTTAAGGCAACAGCAGGTATGGGGGCTGTGGGGATGGGTAAAGTTAGCTGGAATGAGGGTAAGGGGCTATGGAAGGTTATGAGGCTTGGGTTGAGGGAGTAGTGGCTGGTAAGGTAATAGCTTCAGAAATGGGGGTGGTGCTGGCTGGCACAAGTGAATGGGCTGCCTGAGAGAGGGCAACAGAGGGTGGACCCACAGATGCAGCAACAGTAGCAACCTCAGAGGTTGCTGGTACATCAGCCTTCTTCTTTTTCTTCTTAATGAGAGTGCCACTGATCCCCCATTGCTTCTTCCCATAATTTTTGGGGTTTATGGCAATGGTTTCTTCATTCATTTGAAATTGATACTTTCCAAACTTCAATAAGGCAATGATAAGCCTGCAGTAGGAAAGGGAATGGGATTTCTTCTTTGTTTTCACTTTCTCCACAATGTCTTTCATCCCCTCAAAAATTAACTTGCCAGCATCCAAGTAATGGTTCTTATAAAAGGAGAAGAGTGCATCAACAATAGGAGATCTCTTCTACTCATGTCCAGAGTAATAAACATTTTTCCTCAGCACCCGATCCATAAATCTGAGGTGGGGTGCAGATCTCTCTTCTGTATTGATAATCCTGATGTTGTGATTCCTCCAATCAGCTCCTTGGCTATCTCTGGGATGGTGGCTGTCAAAGGGGAACCCAAGCCACATTCAAAGAAATAGCTGGCTGGTATCCCAAGAATTCTAGCAATTGCTGCCTGATTGAACAATATCTCAAATTTGTCAATCAACACCAACAATGCTGGGTTCCCATCATCCCCAGTCTTGATTCTGATATTCTGGTAAAACAATTGCACTAGTCTAAGGAAGACTAGTTGCATTGGGGGCCTCAGTAGGGGCAGCAATGAGGCTTTTATGAGGTATTCCATGGAGGCAGGCGTTTCAGATAGCTCCTCAAAGAAAACCTTATCAAAAATTGTCTTAGATTCTAGCTTAATTACTGCAACAAAATCAGATGGGACCCTGTGGTATTCATTATCTTCTTCCTCTTCATCCTCAGGGACCTCATGGGCTACTTCTTTACCCATGTTCTATTTCTTCTTTGACTTCTCAGGGCTTTTAGATGGTGGGTGCTCTCTGGCCCTCTTCTTAGGGGCAGATTTCTTTTTGGCACCCTGGGCATCAGAGGCCACACCTTTGCCTTTCTTCACAGTTTTCTCAACTTGGGGCTCCTCAGCGGGTGCAGTTACCATAGGGGTCTCCACATTGGAGGCCTCTACAATCCTTGCAGATTTTTGAGTAGGCACAGGGCTCCCAACAAGTGGTGGGTTACCAAGGCAGACAAGGTGTCTGAGAATTTTGAACCCGTGGCCATAACTATCAAATTTCTCCAAATTAGGGTTTCAAAATCCTAG
Source organism: Chloranthus sessilifolius (assembly GCA_021018995.1). Classification (NCBI taxonomy): domain Eukaryota; kingdom Viridiplantae; phylum Streptophyta; class Magnoliopsida; order Chloranthales; family Chloranthaceae; genus Chloranthus; species Chloranthus sessilifolius. Next base: position 81,916,393 of record CM037586.1, on the reverse strand, counting down.
CAATTGTAATGCACTCCTTTACAAATAAAATAAACCCCAAATTGCTCTCTTCTTATACTAGAGTAATGTCCAATTAAATCAACTGAGAGAGAGAGAGAGAGAGAAAACTTACCAAATTACAACTAGGGTTTCACTTTGCATGTTGCACAGATGTTCAAATCCCCCCAAACCTAGCTCAAAGTGACCAGGAGGTGATGGGGAGCAAAAATATATGAGGAAACTAACTGAGGTTCAGTGGAAAGGGTAGTATAGAAGAAATAAGAAAAGGGGGGAGCTCGAAAGTGCGCAGGGAAAGTTAGGGCAAAAAGATAGAATGAAGAAGATGGAGAAATTCGCAGAGTTTATAGGGCTGAACCCGTGCTTTGCGCAGCTGTCGCTAAGTTCTCGTGGAGTACATTCCTCGCGTAGTACACAACTAACCTTGCAGGAGCTTCAGTCGCGAAGAAAAGCAGAGCCTCACGAAGACAGATTTAAAAGCTTTGAGTGCCTCGCGAGGCTCTTCGTAGAGTTAAATTCAAGCTCAAGCGCGGTAAATAGTTACTCATATCTGGTGCAGCTAGAGTAGCGCAACCTCGCGAGCATTAAAATGTGAGTCTCAAGCATCTCGCGAGGCTCGCTATCAGGCTGCAGCATATGTCCTTGTGCTCGCGAAGCTATCGCGCGGTACAAAATATTTATCAAAACTCCGCAAGAAAGCTTCAGGTGGCTTGCGAGCTTAAAATTTAGGCCATTTACCCTCGCGAGAGGGCAACACTTAAACTTTTCTTTGGGCTAGTGCCCTGGCCTATGCATGTACAATGTCATGCACCAATTTAATGTGCATCAGCACCACTCCATGACATGTACTCCATTTCTTCATGACAGTTAAGTTACGCTTTATCAATATTTAAACATCACAAATTTAGAATTCTAAAGATAATCATTCAGATCAAATTCATGAAATGTATTGTGAGAGTATCTCAACTATCAGTAAAAGACATGAGCATTGAACTCGGATGACAGATATGCACATGTACTCAAAACAACAATGAACAAAATACAATCAGACATACAAGCAAAGCATTATTACCCTAAAAGCAGTACTTGAAAAAGTTCTAAGCAACAAAAAAAAAATGCACAGTCAATACATATGGTACACACATTCTTTGGTTCTTCACACTCACCTTCTTTCCTTTTTACTCCAGTGACCTCCGCGATTGCCTTGGCCTACTAAACCATCATCCACATGGGAAGAGGATGTATTTCCAATCATGTACTGCCATTTTGGATTAGCTAATGGTTGGCTAGCAGTCTACCCTCCTCTCTTTTATTCAAAGCATTACAGATTTGACCCAGTTGGTCCTCTATTTTCTTAATGCTTTGCCCATGAGAGTTCAAAGTTTGGACTAAGCTCCCCAAATTCTGCATGGATGTCAGCATTTACTCTTCAAAAGAAGAGGATCTGGGCTATTGTGGGGGCAAGGGCAACTAGTTGGGCTGTGGGGCAGGCAACTATAAATTTTGCCTAGGTGGGTATCCTTAATTAAACTGGTGCTGAGGTCTAGATGGAGCTGCCAACTGCTACTGCTGGGGATGAGGGTATGTATCTTGTCTCCACCTCAAATTTGGGTGGTTCCTCTATGAGTACCCAGTAGGTTGCTCCCCAAATACTTGGGCAGCATTGGCATGCTCCATAACAAAATTAGGGAATTGGTTGGCTGATGAATAATCCTGGAGTAAATGTGTGGGAGATTGGCATATCAGACATGCCTCCTCCACTTGTGCAACCATCCTAGGCTGCATCACATTCATCAATTTGTCAAACTTCAGGCTCAAATTGTCCACCTTCTTCTCCAACTCACTTTGCACTTTCACTTCATAAATTCCACCTCTAGGGGTGGACTCTTTGACCAACTTAGCAGGGGTCTGGCTGTCACTGAGAGACAGTGACTCCTGTTGCATGGAATTTTCTCCTATAATGTAAAATAGCTATCAAGCCTCATCAGTTATCTTGTGGAGGTAACTACCACCACATGAGGCATCCACCATATCCCTGCTCTTGGGATTAATTCCTTGGTAGAATACTTGTACTAGTTGCCACATTAGGATTTGGTGGTGGGGGCATTGTTTTAACATCAGTTGAAATCTCTCCCAAACTTCATAAAAATCCTCAGTTGAGGACTGAGTAAATGATAAAATACTTGTCCTCATCTGGCTGGTCTTGTTCATGGGAAAGAATTTAGCCAGCAATTGGCTCTAGAGGTCACTCCATGTTTGGATGCTATTGGCTGGGAGCTTAGAGAGCCAGGTGCTGGCTTTATCCTTTAGGGAAAAAGGAAAAAAGCCTCAGTTTGGTGGCCTCGGGTCCCAAGCCAGTGATATTGAAAGTGGTGCAAAGTGCCAAAAATTGGTCAATGTACTTATAAGGATCTTCCTTTCTAAGCCCATGAAAAGATGGCAATATATTGATGGTGGAGGACTTGATTTCATAGTTTCCTTCCACTGAAGGGAATTGAATGCAGAAGGGGGAAGTATAATCCCCTGGTACATTGTATTCCTTCAAGGTTCTTTGCCTCTCAGCCATGTTAGCTTGCTCAGTTTCAATAGTAGGGTTGTGTGTGGTGCTTCTTGGTCTAAGGATCCCTTCAACCTCAGGATTTGGAGGTTCCAACTCAAGGTTAAGGGACATTTTTCCAAGCATACACCCACAAACTCAGCGAGTAAGGAAAATGCTTGCAGTACTCAAAGAATTTCTAAACTAAAATAACAACTACCCAAATTTATACTAAATTAATTACAGGGAATTCAACATTAAGGGACTAAGTTTCAGGGTAAAAGAAGTGCAAACAGAGCTAGCTAGACTCCAGCTGCAGCTCTAGCTTTTCCCTTTTGCTGTTGTCCAATTCTACAAAAATAAAAAAGAATTAGAGTACTTTTATTCTACAATGGCACAACTACAAAGAATTTTCAAAAATAAAATATAATACAACTTAGGTCTACTAGAAAGATCAATATCTCTGGCAGCGGCGCCAAAAACTTATCGTCGAACTTACAGTGTGCTGATCTTATTTTGTGGTGAGAACAAATTAAAAATCAAAGTAAAATAAAAGATGGAAATAACACAACAAAAATAATCCTAAGCCTACAAGATACAGGGCTATTGTAGCAAGTTTTGATAAGTAAGAGTTTATCTCATAGAGAAATTAATCTAGAACCCAACATGAGCTATAATAGTAGGCCTCCAGATCTGGCTACAGATCTAACAATCCTAAAGAAAGGGAGTTGGGTGTCACAACTATATTAAATTATCTACTAAAAAGAAAAGAAATAAAGTGCAGTCCTATCCTAAGAAAGGGTCATGAAGAAGATGGTGAAGGTGTGTTAAAATAAAGATAAAAGGATGGGAAGTAACCAGTTTAGGTTAAAGGCTCATTCAGTTATGTAACTCAAATTTAAGGCTCTCTCTACAGCAAGTCCTTGCTGAAGTGTTATCAATAACCTCAACAAAGTAGAAGAATCCAACTTAACTCATGCCATTTGGGGTGCTCTTAAGGCTATAGTCTGTCCACTCAAATGGCCACAGTCTATGCAATAGAGTCTGTCAAATCCCATTGATCAAGCCAGAAAAGCTTACCTAATCTAAGGGAGTGAGCTGATCAAATTTCATCCAATGAATCAAATCAGGCCATGAATATCATTGCAGACACTTTGTTTACCAGGCTACAAGCTCTCCAGATCTGCGTACAGATCTGGCAAGCATTCATAGGGGTATTAAACCTAAGAAGATCATGTGGCAATTAAAAGATCTAAAGGTTAAGTGAATGGGCAATTCCCAAATACACAAATCACAATGAGAATCTAATGGAACCAAACGAACTATAGATTTAAATGAACTTTAAATCAACAATTTATTGCTTAAAAATATCTTACAATGAAATGTCCTCACAGCTGCAATCACTACAGAGAAGCCAGATCTAACATCTGATAGTGGTCAAATAAGACAGAGGGGAACCTGTTCCTCACAATCTCTCACTAGGCTACAAGCCCAAGTGCAGAGAAAAAGAATCCATCTCAGATCTGTGACCAAGTTTGGCCTAGGGCTATAATCTGTCTACTCTAATGGTCATAGGCTAACCACAGAGGCTCCCTTACCCCCAAATGCTGAGATTGAACATGTAAACTATTGTCTGCCACCATGGTCCCAAGGCTACAACCCCAAGCTTCCATGGGCCTTTCAATAAGCTCAAATCCTAAATGTATGCTATAGTCTGAATAGAACTACAAACAAATAAGAAAATAATAGATTGAGTAAGCATTCAAACATAAATTCCATTGATCTGATGTTACTAATAATGAAATCTCTCAAGGCAGCAGCCTTGTGCACAATAGCTCAACACAAAATCCCAATGTTTAAATGACCTATTACAAAACTGAATAAAACTACACCTAAGTGCTTACCAAAGATTTAGCCAGTAAGTGTTGGGCTAAGAGAGAAGAAAAAATGAAAAAAGAGATGATCAAACCCTAACCCTAACCCTAATCTACTTGAGCTCTTAGCCGACAGAGGTTGAAGGAAAGAGTGATTGATGATTTCTAAGTTACAAGCATAGCTTATATACTTAGTCCTAATGTTGTGGCCGAGAGGAGAGTAAACCCTAATTTGTTAAGTAGTTGTCGCACTGTTACAACCCTTGGATGTCTTGCGATGCATGCATCAGAATCCATACCTCGAGGTGTGTACCCTAGACTTGGGGAAATCTCCAAAAGGTCCTTGAGTTAAGATTAAGAAGTGGAGAGCCCAAGCTTCGCAAGGCTAGCTTCTACATATCACTTCTGTCATGCAACTGCAGAGTTCTCACAGGGTAGAGTTAGGCTTTGAATATTGCTGTCTCACACAGTAGAGCTTTGGATGATCGCACAACTACTTCAGCTTTTAATGCACTCACGCAGAAGAGTTTCAGGAACTTCGTTTGCGGGGTACTCGTGCAGATGCCTTTACATCTTGCTCGGTACGGATTTAAACTTTTAGACACGCGAGAGCTATGCGTGAGCTGCGCGAGAGAACTTCTGGGTGTCTCTCTCTTCTAGAGCCACGCAAGAATTGCACGAGCTTTTTACTCTTATTCATGCCAATTAGTCCCATGAGGTAGGACGCGCTGCTGCATTAAGGCTTAATCCTCACGAGAACTTCACGTATTGTATTTTTGGAGGCTTAGTGTGCGAGAGCTCCAAGAGTTTCTTCACATGATGATTACAGCTGAAGTGCGTGACTGTTGCGCGAGATGCTATTTTTTTATAACCCCTTTATTGAGTTGCGCAACTTCTTCGTGAGCTCTATTATGCTGCATGTCTTAGCTATGTGAGGGAGCTCTACCAGTAAATTGAACAGCATGAGGTAGCACCTCAGCTATGCGAGATAGGTCATTGGCTCCTCTGCTGCTATGCACATGCCTCTGTTGTAGCTTCCTCCACTCTCACCTATACTTCTTTCATCTGCTAGACTTTCTTGGTCCATTATGACATGCAAAATAGTCACTACGGTGTGTACTACCATGGTGTTCTATTACTTTCTAGTTTAGCTGTCATCTTTTTCTTGAACTCTCTCTCTTCTTGGCACCAAAGGCATAGACTTTGTGTTAAGATGCATAATTTATTCCTAACTATAAAACAAGCTAAGAAGGAGTTGTTAGTCAGCTTCAAGGTTCAGCAAAGGCTAGGTTAAGAGGTGAAAAGTGATACTTTTCAGTGATTAATAGTAGCGAGTTCCTTTCCTTGATCTTCATAATATGTTAGGATTAGCGTGCATGCTCGGCAGCGAGGCTGATAATGGTGGAGAATGCAGGGGGATTCCGAAGGACATTCTCATCCTTCTAGGTGAGAGTCGAAGACAGTTTCAAATTCATCTTCTTGATCGGATAGTGCTCAAAGTCCTAGGTTAGCATGCTCCGCTAACTCAAGTGCCGGGAGGTCTATCAAGTAGTCCTCGTCATCACTTGGGGGAAGTTGCCACTCTTCCTCTAGAGATTTCTAAAATATTTGGAGTTGCAATAAATCTAGGGATGTAGAAGTTTTTAGTTCAAGTTCCTCTTCAAAGTCCATGAGGGTGACACGAGTGTTTCCCTCTAGGTCCATCAGATGATCATTGGGATTTTCTGCTTCTTATGCCAGTAGCCGAGTCGATGGGTCATTACTTGTGTCGGTGGTCATAAGGTTGGAATGATTTGATTCTCCTACCATAGAGTGTCGGGTCCAACTAGCAAAGCGTGCTAATAGGAAAATAAGACGGAAACTAACTATCTAAAAAAAAGTTTGCAAAAGTGTCCCATTGCGATCGTCAGTCTGTTGGTGCGTGCTCTTTTTGGGTTCTTCTCAGTTCCCGTTGAATCAGTGGCTTCCAATTTTGTCCAAGTGGACTCAAGCGATGCGGCATTTGAAATAGTGGAGGTAAAATAAATAAAGAGGTTTTCTAGGAAGGTTCCTAGTTTGTTGCGATCGCCAACTACAGATATTTATCGACGCTGCAACACATCAATGATCACGCTTGAGAGCGGGTATGGGTTACTTCTATACTGAATAGTCTGCCTACGAACGTCAACAGTAGTGTCTTTTCTTAATTTAGATAGTTTAATTTCCCTTTTATTCCCCCTTATGGTTAAAATTCTGATCAATTTAGATTTCCCTGGTTCTATTGTGAATTTAGCTATGAGTTTGTCAGAGTGAGTGAAACTATTCTAGTGTTATAACTCTATTAGGGGTCTAATTAACTTAGTTTCCTAATCTTATTAGAATTCTAATTAATTTAGTGTCCTAATACTACTAGAAGTCCGATTAATTTTAGTCTCCTAATGCCATCAGAACTCTTATTGTAATCAGGTTTCCTAATTGTACTAGGAGTGCACATGTGGCAGTTCTGGTGAAACTCTAATTAATTTGGGCATGTTAATTATACTAAAATTCAAATTAAGCAAATATGCTAGTTGTATTGGAATTCTAAGTAAATCAAGTGTACTGCTTATATTGAAATTCTAACTAAAGCAATTATGACAGTCTTACTAGAATTCTAGTTGAAATGAGAAAACTAATCTTACTGAAACTCTAATTTTAGCAAGGGAATTAATTTTTATTAAAATGTAATTAAATAAATAAATTGCTTTTATTTAAATCTAATTAAAATAAATAAACTAATTTTATTAAAATTCTAATTAAAGCAATGAATTAACTGTACTAAAAATCTAATTAACGTAATGAATTAATCAATTAAAATCTGATTTAAAGAAATTAATCAATCATACTAAGATGTAATGCACTTAATTGATTAAATATGCTGAAATAGAATAAATCTACTAAATACTTATACTAAAAAAATAAGAAAAGCAATTAATTAATTCTAAAATCCTAAGGAAAAAAGGGGTTTTGGGCTCACTATGCTAAGGAGGATTGGCCTCGTTCTCGAGTACCCTCCGTAAGCTCCCTTGGGCAAATCGGGTGGCTGAGATTAAAGATAAATTGAATTTTAGATCGTAAAATAGTATTTAGGCTTTTCAGAGTTGATTTCAGAATGATAATCATGAATTAAATTATGAACTGGAATTATAAAAACTAAAAGTAATATTTAGGATTTTTGGAGATATTTAAAATAGAGAATTAGAATTAAAATCTAAAATTTAGGACTGAATTCGGGTTCAAAATCAGAAAAATTAGACCGTATGATTAAAGATTGGCTCTGAATTCAGGGAATTACAAGCAGAAATTAATGATAGGACTGTAGATTAAGATTTTAGAACGAAATTAAAGCCTATGGTCGATAAATTAAACCGTCGGATTAAGGACTGGTTCTGAATTTGAAGAATTAGAACCAGATATAAAATATTTGCAGTCTGAAAAGGGTGCTACGGTCTCAGACTAAAATAAAAAACTATAGTTGAAATTGAGAGAACTATCCTAATTCTAAAACTACGGTTTTTACCTAGGACCGGGGCTGTGGAGAGAAATCTTGAAGATTCGGCGCTTGAATCTCAAAATCATGACTAGATTGCTCTAGGGTTTGTCCTCGAAATTCTCTAGTTTCAGAATCCCAAAATAAATGTGTTCTCTCTCAAAAATTGCTAGCCTCTTCGTCCCTCTTTTTGATCAAAAATAAAAAAAGGCTTTATAGGTTTTTTCCTAATTAAATTCCCTATTTCAGGCATTTAACTGAATTGCGCGCTGGTTTCCCAGCGCTTAATCACTTTGAGTTGATCACCGACTCAATGAGCAACCGGCTGACTTGCTCAGCGAGTTTCCTAGTCCTAATAGCATTAGAACTAATTGCACGCCCATTTTGGGGTGCGAAATCCAATTAAGCGCCCCTATTGAAGCATTTAATCGAGGAAACTTAGGGTTCAAGGACAGTGAGGCTAGGCCAAGTGTAGGCCAATTGATGTTGCGCTCAATTCGATTGTGTGTCTCGTGTGAAGCGTGTGATCGAGTCTCGAGATGGTCTGGGGAAAGGAAGTTTGGTCTAGAAGAGGGACTGATTGCTCGTTTATGGTCTAGAGTGCAATCGAATTACGCGCAGGTTTTCAAGCGCTTAATTCAGGGTTGTCCAGGTCTGGTCTCTAAACTGAAATGCAAGACTATTATTTCAGTCTACATTTCGACTATATACTACTGCTTCAGTATATAGTCTCCCTATGTCGAGATCTGAGCCACAGAGCTATTATTTCAGTCTGTGTTCAGCCATGTACTATTGTTTCAGTGCTTGGTCCTCATATCAGGGTTATAAGGTCAAAGGTTGATTGAACAAATATGTATATTCTAAGAGGGCAAAATGAGAGTGTCTACATCCCCGTAAAGGTAATATCTCTAGATCTTCAATGCAAATATGACCGTTGTGTTAATCACTGAATTATGCCACTTTTCACCTCCTAACTTAGTCTTTAATAGACCTTAGAGCTGACTAATAATTTCCATTTGAGTATGTTTTTGTTGTTAGAAATAAACTACAGCTTAGTGCAACAGTCCATCTAATGAATGCCAAGAAAAGAGAATTTAGAGTCAAGGCTTGAACATGATGGAAAGGCAGGGATTGAACCAGTGTGGTCCCCACCATGAGGGCTGTTCAACCTGCCCTGGACCCCTAGAATCCCTACAGTAAAGAGAAGTGGGGCCCATACTTAGTGGAGTGTTATAGCAGAGTGGATAGAACAAAGTAGCAAAGTAGCATTGTGGTTCTTGAGCAGCTCTGTGCCTTCAAGAGTATCCACTCAAGCCATCTCGAGTGGAACACAACCTCAGAAGCTCTACCTCTAGTAGTTGTCGAGCAGTTACACCTTCAGAACACTCAAGCTCGAGTGGTTCTCGAGCAGATTACACTTTCACACTGAACCTGTCGAGCAACACCCTATCAAAAGAAACCATCCACTTGAGCAACTGTTCTTACTGAAGAAAACTAAGCTGTCAAACAAGTCTTAAAACCAGCCTGTTGAGCTGAAAGTCTTCAGCATTATTTAAGGTTGTCGAGCAGTTGCCATCCATCCACTCGAAGTACTTTATTGCTGAAACATTAAGCTTGTTGAGCTGTCATTGTTGAACCACTCGAGTTGCAGCCCGAAACCATCCTCATGAACTGAATGCCTGAAGAAATGCATCCTATCGAGGTGAGATGTCTAAGCTCTATCCTCTCAAGATCTGCTCGAGATTTTTTGCTTGAAGCCACCTGAAGCTCCATCCACTCGAGCAGCTTTACCCATTCAGACTCTAGCCACTCGAATAAGCTTCAGAAGTCTCCCAGCCACTCAAGAACCTCTCGAGATTTATGTTTTGAAGCTCCAACCACTCGAGGCTCAGGTTCCAGCCATCCCATTCAACCTTTAAGGGTATTTTAGGGATTCCACAACACTTGAGGCACACACCCCAATGTGTTGAGTTGTTCCCCACATCTCGAGGTAATACTTGGCTGAGAATAAGCCACACCAGCAGAATCCTAACTAACTGGATTCTCCTCTCCTCGGATTGGCCAAGGCAAAGAGATGTTCTTTGTGGACTGTATATAGGCTATTTTTAGAAGCAAAAATAAGCACCTAATGCAAGAGCAGCCATGAGGATTTTCTTGCCTTAGGTCACTTTTAGGGTTAGGTCATCTTTTACTTTTCTTCTTCCCTTAGCTCAGCATTTGCTGGCTACGTTCTTTGTAATAGATAGGATTGATTTAAAGTTGTAAAGTGACTGTGTGAGATCATTATAAAAGGTTCAAAGGTTAGCAGAGATTGCAGCCTTGAGGGCTGATTTATTGTAAGTACTTCTTTAAGCAATGAAAGTTGTGTTCATTATCCCATTAAATATGTGAGTTTCTTGTGATGTGCATGTGGATCTGTACGGGTTTTATGCACCTATGGATCTACGAGCTTGTAGCTTTGTAAACATAGTGGTTGCAGTGGTTATCTTGTTCTGATTTTTAACCCCCATGATTGGAGTATGTCTCTGGGATATCCTGTGACCATTCAAGTGGACAGTATATAGCCCTAAGACCAGTCCATATCTCAGGGTTGAATTAGATTTATTTTTCTTGTATTTGTGCTTATAGCCAAATGAAGGACATCTGCATATCCAACCTTTGCTCTGCTCTGCCATGACTTTTTCAATGAAAACAAATTCCTAGCTATTTACTTCTCACCTATTTTCTGTTTATTTTATCAAACCATTTCCACCCCTTTCTAAACCCCCCTTTTTTTTCTTTTATTGTTGTTTCTGTTTTTAGTTTAGTTGTGACAACCCAAAACCCCCCTCTCTTTACCCTACTTTCCTAGTTAGGTTAGAGCTACCAGATCTGTAGCAGATCAGGAGATCTACTATTCCACTTTTGTGTTTAGATCATAAATCCCTGTGGGACAACCCTTACTTATCAAAACTTGCTACAATAGCCATGGACCTTACAGGACTGTGTTTCTTTTAGCTTTTGTGTTATAATCCCATACATTTTATTTCCCTCTATTTTTTTCTTTACCCTTCTTTATATATGTCATATTTTTGCAATAACACAAAACCAATATTCTTAACCCAACAAGTTTTTGGCGCCACTACTGGGGATCTTGATCTAAGTAGTAGATCTGAGTTTTTCTTTATGATTGTATTTAGATTTGTCTACTGCATTTTATCTATATGAATAAATTACTGTTGTATTTTTAGGACTTGTTCAGAACTGGAGTAGCAACAAAAGGGGAGCAAATAGCTACAGCTGGAGCCCAACCTGCCTTAGCTTGCATCTTCTTCTCCCTTGTCATAGTTTCATTTCTGCATTCGTTAAATATCCGCAATGGTATTTTGTTTTGCTTTTTATTTGTTGTATATTTTCTGTTGTGTTGCTGTAAGTATTTTTTACTTGAGTGTGTTGTATGCTAGGTAGAAGGTCACCCAATCTTGAATTAGAGCCTTTGAATCATGAAATAGAGAGAGTCCTTAGACCTAGGCAACCAACACATACCCCTGTTGAACTTGTAGTTAGTGATGGGAGAGCAACCTAGACCACTGAGGGACTACTATGCACCAAGGGCATATTCATCCCCCTTTTGCATTCAGTTCCCTGTAGCTGAGGGTAATTATGAGATCAAATCTTAGACCATCTAAATGTTACCATCCTTTTATGTGTTAAGTAAAGAGGACCCTTACAAGCATGTTGATGAGTTTCTTGCCTTGTGCACTACATTTAAAATTGCTGGCTTGGGAGATGAAACCATCAAAATGAGGTTTTTTCCATTTTCACTAAAGGATAAGGCTAAAAATTGGCTTAACATGCTCTCACCTAATAGCATAACATCTTGGAATGCCCTACAGTGACAGTTTTTAGCTAAATTTTCCCCATGAGCAAAACTAGTCAGTTGAGAAAGAGCATCATTTCTTTTGCTCAATGCCCAACTGAGGATTGTCATGAGGCCTGGGAGATTTAAGGAGCTGTTGAGACAGTGGCCACACAACCAAATCCCTAAGTGTCAGCTTGTGAAAAGCTTCTACTAGAGGATAGATGCTAAAAGTAGATCCATGATTGATGTATCATGTGGTGGCATATATCTCAGTAAAATTGATAAGGGAGCCTGCGATTTGTTTGATGTGATAAGTGAAAACTCCATGTAGCAAGAGTCTCTGTCAAGAAATAACATTGAGCCAGCTGCTAGAGGTGCAAAAGAAACCACTTCCAAAGGAAAATTGTATGAATTAAATGTGTATAATGACCTAGAGAGAAAAGTGGACAATTTGTCCAAAAAGTTTGATAAAGTTCTGAGTGTGTTGCAGCCCCAAACTGCTGCACATGTTGAAGAGGCATGTCTGATATGTCAATCACCCATACACTTACTGTTGGACTGTCCATCTACTAGTCAATATCCTGAACTAGTTATGGAGCATGCTAATGCAGCCCAATCATATGGCTAGCAGCCTGCTAGGTATCCTTGGAGGAACCACCCCAACCTGAGGTGGAGACAGAATAATTTCCAACAACCCCAGCAGGAGTAGCAAGTAATACCATATAGACCACAACAGCAATACAATCAAGGTTATGTACAAAGACAACAATTTCCTCAGCCTGTGGCACAACCAAATTAGTTGACTTTGCTACCACCACCACAGACCAGAGCACCCTCCTTTGAGGAGCAAGTTTTGTCCTCACTATAAAATCTCTGCTCCTTGTCATAAACTGTGACCTCCCACAGTCAGAGTATTAAAAAAATTGAAGACCAGCTGGGTAAAATTTCAAATACTCTTACTAGGAGAGAAGAGGGTAAACTGCCAAGCCAAATAATGACCAACTCCAAGGGGCAGTATATGATTGGTGAAGGTTTCCCAACTCATGAAGAAGCTAAGGCAATCACCACCTTGAGGAGTGGTAAAATGGTGGATAACCAAGTAGGTTGTGAGGAAAAGAAGAGTGCAGAGGAAGAGAACTCAGTTCGTACTGCTGAGCAGCAGGAAGATAATAATGGGGCTGTTGTTAAGCCCCAATATAATGAAAAAAATAAAAAGTAAAAAATTCTTGATGTGGATGCTAGACAAGCAGCTAAGGTACCAGCAATACCTCATCTGTCATTTCCTCAAGCTTTAAAAGGGCCTTCTCCTTTTGATAAGGCGAATGCAAAAATGGAGGAGATGATGGAGACATTCAAGCAGGTAAAAATCAATTTGCCTTTGCTTGAAGCCATCAGGCAGGTCCTAGCCTATGCCAAGTTCCTTAAGAACTTGTGCACCCAAAAGAGAAGAGCTAGGATACACCTGTCTAAAAAAGTATTTACAGCTGAGAAAGTTAAATCTGTTTTGTCTATAACTACACCAGCTAAGCTTCAACACCCAGGGGTACCTACTATCTCTTGCATCAAAGGTGACCACACCATAAGAAGCGGTCTCTTGGATTTGGGAGCTACTACCAACCTGCTACCATACTCAATGTATGAATAGCTAGGTTTGAAGGAGCTAAAGCCCACACAGGTGGTCCTCCAATTGGCTGACAAATCTGAGAGAAAACCTATGGGCATTGTGGAAGATGTGCTAGTGGGTGTAGACAAATTTTTTTACCCAGCTGATTTTTTGGTGTTATACGTGGAGCCTACCAAGTGCACCACTCCAATTCTTGTTATTTTGTGTAGGCCATTTCTAACCACTGCCAATGCCTATATTCAATGCAGGTTTGGCATGATGGAGGTCACTTTTGGAAATATGAAGGTTAAGTTGAATGTGTACATTGCTGCCATCCAGCCTCAACTTGACAATGAGGACTGTTTTGCAGTAGATGTATTAGATGAATTGGTGGAAGAGAACTTACCCAACCTACTGGATTGGGATAAGATGTGTGATGATTTTGAGGATGTGTGGACTGAGGTTGTTTAGCAAGAGACCCCAACACATGTTGCTGAAGAAAGGAACACATTGGATTCTTCAGTGGGGTTAGTGCTGCACTCTATATGGAAACCTACATTGCTGCTCCTCCCTCAACCCTCCAAGGCACCTTTGCTACCTTCTGTGGAAAGTCCACCAGATCTAGAGCTAAAGTAGCTGCCAGAGTCTTTGAAATTTTCTTTCCTGGGGCAGAATGAAAAGCTGCCAGTAATTATCTCTTCCTATCTCACTGTGGAGCAAAAGGAGCAATTGTTGTGTCCTCAGGAAGCATAAGAAAGTCATTGGATGGAAAATAGCTGATGTGGGAGGAATTGATTCATCTATTTGCATGCACAAAATATATTTGGAAGAGGACTCCAAACCCTCTAAGGAAATGCAGAGAAAGTTGAACCCTCAGATGCAAGAAGTAGTCATAAAAGAAATTATCAAATTGATTGATGCTAGGCTTATTTACCCTATTTTTTATTCTGCGTGGGTATCACCTATCCAGGTGGTTCCCAAGAATTCTAGCATCACAGTAACAGTAACTGAGTCTGGGGAGTTAATACCAATCAGGGAGACCACTAGTTGGAGAGTGCCTAGATTATAGAAAACTGAACTCCAAGACCAGAAAGGACCACTTTCCTTTGCCTTTTATTGATTAGATTTTGGACAAGTTGGCAGGCAGAGCATATTACTATTTTCTTGATGGATATTCTAATTATAACTAGATACCAGTGTATCCTCAAGACCAGGAACATGCCACTTTCACCTGTCCATTTGGCACCTTTGCCTACAGAAGGATGTCATTTGGATTATGAAATGCTTCTGCCACCTTCCAAAGGTGCATGTATTTAATTTTTTCTAATATGATTGATACGTTTTTGGTGATCTTCATGAATAATTTTTCAGTCTATGGGGATGACTTCAGTCAGTGTTTGCATCACCTCAACCTTGCACTTCAAAGGTGTGAAGAAACCAACTTGGTTTTGAGCTGAGAGAAAAGCCACTTCATGGTCACCCACAAGGCATTATGCATGGCCCTGTGGTATCCCAAAAAGGTATAGAAGTTGACAAGGCAAAAATTGACCTGATTTCACACTCGCCCCTGATCAGTCATATAATTTACCATTTCATCACCCTTAACTTAGTGATGCTAGGACTTAGTTTACTACTAACAAGTTAACGATGTGCAGATATTAAGGAAAAATAATAAAATAGAGATAAAGTGTTAATATTTATCAAAATGAACTCAAAAATTAGTAAAAAGATGATTGAGCGAAAGAAGACGATTCGCCGCTGCTGAAAGTCAAGAAATCATAATTTACGATTATGCGCTAAAGCTGAAGACGAAAGAAAAGAGAAAATTAAGAAATCGTAATATACGATTATTCAAAAGATGATTCATCAGAAAGTGATAAAAGAGTAGAAAAGCGATACAAGAAAAGCGATCGTTTGTTCTAGAAAATCGTCCTGTAAGAAAGCTGTGAGAAAATGAGAAATCACGATTTGCGATTCCCGAGAAAAAGAAGAGAATCATATTTTACGATTATATAAAAGAAAAGCTTTCCCTCTGCTACATTTGCTGCTACTAATCACATGAGTGAAGACTATCACCGCCATGCATCGAATTAGAAGATCTCTTAAATTAGAAGTTTGGTGAATCACGAATCTGAGAGATTGATGTAGAATACTCTTAAAAGGACTCTCTGTTGAAAATCAAAGAACACTCTAGAAGCACATCTACAGTTTGAAAGCAAAGAAAAATAAAATTAAGAATTAGAGAGTTATATTAGGATACTTTTACTTTAGTAGTTTCTTTTATTAGAATTAGAAGTCTTTGTAAACTGACTCCTTATGATCTATAAATAAGAGAGCCCAGTATAGGAATAAACTATCGATAAATTTTAACATCAATTGACAACTGAGGTTAGATTTTCTTTCGATCAATAGCGTAAAATGGTTAGAATAGATTAGATATCATAGGTTTCTCAAGAGCAATTGACGACTGCTATTGGGTTCTAAAGATTAGTGTAGATATCTTAGTTTCTCAGAAGTAATTGACGACTGCGGCTAAGGGGTGAAAGATATATTTATTTTTCTTTCTAGTTTAGATTTTATTTTCTTTTATTTACTACTTTGTAAATATCTTCAAGTTTTAATTTGAATTGATGACTCCGGTTAGAATTTGCAAATTAGTGTAATGGTTTTTACTTTTCCATCTTCAATTTTCTCGAATTTGATTGATGCTCAAATTTTAGTAGATTGTTGATTAGATTAAATCTGTGTTAAATAATTTTAGTTTTTGATTGACACCCAAATTCTAGAAGATTGTAATACGGTATAACGGTACTGTTTATTTTTATAAATATCCGATGGCTGAAGATTGGGATTGACGACCTCAATCTAAAGGAGGATTAGGATTTATTTTACGCACTTTAGATTAATAACCCATTCTTTATTCATATTTCTCAAATAGTTTAGAACCTTAAAAGATAAATATAAACTTTGAAATAAAAATAAAAATAAAGATAAGAAAAAAACTTCCTCATGGAAACGATCCTATACTATCTCTACAATTTCCATTGTGCGCATGCAATAGGTTAAGACTTAATTAGATATATATATAAGTAGTCAGTCAAGTTTTTGGCGCCCATGTTGGGGAAGTGATTTATCTTTTTATTTATATTTTCATTTTAAAAATAAATATTTATCTTTCTCTTTTTATATTTCTTTAAATTTTTATTTTTCTTTGATCGTTTCTTAAGCTTTTATAAGTTTATTTAGAGTAGCGAATCAGAATTCAACACTTCTGCTGGCCACAGAAAGTAGAGGCTCAGATTTGTTTCTCTCCCTGCCTTCTAAAAGAAAAATAAAATAAAACAAAAACATAAAAAAAAAAACAATTTGTTAGGAAATCGTGATCTTTTCCTAATTGGGACAGTTTTTGGTGCTTGTCGGTATTTTGGCCATAACTTTGACTACGGGTGTTGGAATCACGCAAATGACCCCAATTCAAAAAGCTCTTTGCGACACACGTCGTGGCTACCTTTAGTAGAATTTTTCTTGAGCCCAAAATCCGCTGATTACCCTTCCAAATCCCCTTTTTTTGTTATTTCTTTTCTTTTTTGGTAATATTTCCTTTAGTGTTTAAGAGGTGATTCTGAACCCGATTTGGGCCAGATTTTTTATAGAATACTTCTTTTATTACATATTTTTATTTTGGCATGTTTATTAGAATTTACTATTTTTGGTAAAATTCCAATAATAAAGATTTTTTACTAGAAAAAAAAAATTAAATAAATAAATAAAATTTTATTATTATATATATATATATATTTTTATGCACCACACTTGTTCCAAATCTATAAATATTTTGAATGCTTAATTGCCATGTTGCTCCACTATACCCGAAGATGATAGACTGGGAATGGGCGTATGCATTCCAGCGGAGTGAATATGGTAACACGTATAACTCGCAGTGGAGTAACCATCCTTATTTTAATTATGGCTCCACTAATAGCCAACAACAAGGACCATCTGTTGTTAACCCAAACAATCCTCCTACACAGAATTTCCAATAGACCTACCTGCCACCCATGAGACCATATCAGCCATATGAGCAGCAACAATTCAATCCTTCGAGCAGCGGATTTGATGACATAGTTGTTCAAATCCTTAGTGATTTACAGCAACAGTGGCATCAACATTCCAAAGATTTATCCCAGCTCGCTCAATTCTCTCAAGTTTTACATTCGCACACACAATTCATTAAGAAGCTGGAAGCCCATGTTGAGTAGCTAGCTACGCAATTGGTGGAACGAGAGAGCAACCAGTTACAGTCACAACCTGTGAGTAACCCAAGAGGATAAGTTTTTGTGGGAGATACATCGATTCTCCCAGAATAGATCCAAATTATTCAACCTTTAAGAAGTGGTGAGACTGTTGATAACAAGGTGGAGATGCCTACATTACTAGTCATCGCCGAGACCAAGGATAGTGAGCCTAAAATTAAAGCAGATGTTTCCCCACCAGAGAAACTAAAAATAATATAAATTGAAAATAGACCCCAAAAAAATAATAGTGTGCCCAATATTGTGACTGAAGTCCCATATATACCGAGGTTACCTTTTCCTAACACTTTTGGTGCACCGTCAATTTTTTACAAAAACCCAAAAAAATTAGAGGAGAGTACATATTTTGTTCATATCTCCCTTCTTAATTCTCAAATGAGGATATGGAACCCTAGAATTTTTCTTTCCAGCCGAAGAAAGACCAATGATCACTATATCACTGATAGACCCTAAGTATGTCTGGTATACTCATGGGTACCGTCGAGCTACCGACTCATCCGTAGCAAAATCATGTAAAATATGTAAACTAATTTTTTTAGTTTTTTGCTTTAGTTAGAAAATTTTTCCCAGCAAGTATGTTACCATCTAAATCGTGGTAAAACACGATCAATCATAAGATACTTCATGATGTACACTATTATGTTCTCGAGTGATCGTATGGATTTACTACATTCTGAACCTCACCGACAAGAAAATTTTGAACTTAATTTTTTTTTTGTATCCCCTATTTTACACAATGAGGACATTATCCTATTTAAGTTTGGGGGAGATATACAAATCTGTATATATTAGTAGGTAAAATTTTTTATTTGCTTTTATTTTGAAATCTGATATTTTGAAGAAAATTAGAAATTTTTTAGTTTTTAGCAATTTTAGTGTAGAGTTAATCATTATATGCAAATTATGATAGAAATTTCTCTTGAAAACTTTACAATCCATCATAGCAAAAGTTCAACAATCAAAATAAAATAGTTGCAATTCGTGAATGGCACCTTTGAACACTGTATCTGATGAATGTTTGAAACTATACGATTAATTTAAACTACAAAATTTGGATTATAGTTTCAAAATTATAAACCATTGAGATCTTGAGTTAATATATCCTCTTTATATTCTGAGAGAGACTGCTTTTATTTTCAAGCTTAAAATTTCTTTGAACTTTTACTGAGAAATCTCATATTGCTGAACATAGAATCAAGATATTATGTGATTATGATGATTGGTTTCTTTAGAACTATATGTTAAACCCATTAAAACAAGAAGACATCCATAGTAGTAAATCATGAAAATAATCAAAGGTCACCTTTTGTTAAACTAGAGCCAAAAAGTCAAAATCTCATAAAATATTTTATCCTTTGAACTCATATTAGAAGCCTAAATCGAATTTCTCTGTAGCAAGATTTTATACACCCTTAACCATATGTACTATCCAAAGCTTTCAACCTTTAATCCGTACAATTTTCTGAGAGTTTAGAATATAAAAGAAGGGAAGAAGAGGGAGTGAAAGGAGTATACGCTTAACAGATAAAGGATCTTCTGAAAAGGGTACAACTGAGAAGAAATACAATTGTATGAAAAATGTGGGAAAAAAAAAGGAAAATCATAAAAGACGATTTAAAAGAGTTTTAAGAGAGAAATCATAAAATACAATTCTATGAAAATGGGATTTACACAAGAAAATAAAAGAAAAATGGAAAGAAGTCATTCAACTTTTTGGATACTTACTGAAATAGAAATGAAGGAAAGAAGATAGAAAAGGAAGAATTAAATTCTCAGAAACTTTTGAACCCTATCTACCTTTCTTTGAAACCCTTTGAATCCAAAGCCCCATTACAAGCTGTAGGAAAGACCTTTGTAATTTACGATTTGCAAAAGTATGAGTCTAGTAGAGATGTATGAAATAGATACTATGAATGAACGGAAAAGCCATATGATTGGAATTGATTGTCCATTCCATGAGATTCACCTTCTTATTGTCCTGTAAATTTATCATCTACATATCATAGTGAGAGAACCAAAAGTTTTGATATCCTTTTGAGAGTACGCCAATAGTGAGAGTTTGGATAAAAATATTTTCTAAATATGTAGTTTAGAAAAATCTATGATGAATAAACTTTTTACTGATACGCACACACTCCACGCTGTATAGAATTGAAATTACTGAGTTTTGATCAATGATAATTACTGTGATGGAAAGTAAAGGTGAAAGATTTAGAATTTTTGAAAATCATACCAAACATATACTGATTAATTTTTGAAAATTCCTGAAAAATATAAAAATATATTTTAAAGTTTGTAGGTAACTTCACCGAAAACCTTCAGGAGACTATAGTTCCTCCACTAGGGAACACCTAGGGGTTTAAAGGCTTGTTGCATATGTTAAATGCAATCGTGCTTCCTACGAAAGTGGTATTTAAATTTATAATTTTAGATATTTTATGTTTCCTTATTTGCTAGGGACTAGGAAAACGTAAGTTTGGGAGTGTGATCAATCGCATAATTTACCATTTTATCACCCTTAACTTAGTGATGCTAGGACTTAGTTTGCTACTAACAAATTAACGGTGTACAGATATTAAGGAAAATATTAAAATAGAGTTAAAGTGTTACTATTCATCAAAATGAACTCAAAAATTAATAAAAAGACGATTGAGCGGAAGAAGACGATTCACCGCTACTGAAAGTCAAGAAATCATAATTTACGATTGTGCGCTAAAGCTGAAGACGAAAGAAAAGAGAAAATTAAGAAATCGTCATATATTATTCTTTAAAAGATGATTCTTCAGAAAGTGACAAAAGAGTAGAAAAGTGATACAAGAAAAGCGATCGTTTGTTCTAAAAAATCGTCCGGTAAGAAAGCTATGAGAAAATGAGAAATCGTGATTTACGATTCTCAAGAAAAAGAAGAGAATCATAATTTATGATTGTATAAAAGAAAAGTTTTCCCTTTGCAACATTTGCTGCTGCTGACCACGTGAGTGAAGACTATCACCGCCATGCACCGAATTAGAAGATCTCTAAAATTAGAAGTTTGGTGAATCACGAATCTAAGAGATTGATGAAGAATACTCTTAAAAGGACTCTGTTGCTGAAAATCAGATAACACTTTAAAAGCACATCTACAGTTTGAAAGCAAGGAAGAATAAAATTAGGAATTAGAGAGTTATATTAGGGTACTTTTACTTTAGTAGTTTCTTTTATTAGAATTATAAGTCTTTGTAAGCCGACTCCTTATGATCTATAAATAAAAGAGCCCAGTATAGGAATAAACCATCGATGAATTTCAGCATCAATTGATGACTAACGTTAGATTTTCTTTCGATCAGTAGTATAAAATAGTTAGAATAGATTAGATATCAAAGGTTTCTCAAGAGCAATTGACGATTGCTATTGGGTGCTGAAGATTAGTGTAAATATCCTGGTTTCGCAGAAGCAATTGACGACTGCGACTGAGGGGTCAAAGATATATTTATTTTACTTTCTAGTTTAGATTTTATTTCCTTTTATTTACTGCTTTGTAAACATCTTCAAGTTTTAATTTGAATTGACGACTCAGGTTAGAATTTGTAGATTAGTGTAACACTTTTTACTTTTCCATCTTCAATTTTCTTGAATTTCATTGACGTCCAAATTTTAAGAGATTGTTGATTAGATTAAATATGTGTTAAAGAAGTTTAGTTTTTGATTAACGCCGAAATTCTAGAAGACTGCAATACGGTGTAACGGTACTGTTTATTTTTATAAATATCCGATGGCTGAAGATTGGGATTGACGACCTCAATCTGAAGGAGGATTAGGATTTATTTTATGCACTTTAGATTAATAACCCATTCTTTATTCATATTTCTCAAGTAGTTTAGAACCTTAAAAGATAAATATAAAATTTAATATAGAAATAGAAGTAAAGATAAGATAAAAACTTCCTCGTGGGAACGATCCTATACTAGCTTTATAATTTCCATTGTGTGCTTGCAATAGGTTAAGACTTAATTAGATACATACATATTTAGCCAGTCAGCCCCCACCAAAAACAATCAAGCAAGTTAGATCTTTTTTAGGACATGCTGGATTTTATAGAAGGTTCATTAAAGACTTCAGCAAGATCTCCAAACCACTGTGCCACTTGCTTTATGAAGAGGTGCCATTTGTATTTGATGCTGATTTTCTGAATGCATTTGAGATTTTGATGAAATGTTTAACCTCTGCCCCTATGATCCAAGCACTTGATTATGCCCTATCCTTTGAACTAATTTGTGATGCATCTGATTTTATTGTTGGAGCTATTTTAGGACAGAGAAGAGAGAAACTACCATGTGTATTTTACTATGCTAGCAAAACACTGACAGAAACTCAGCTAAACTCCTGGCTGTTGTGTTTACTTTGGACAAATTTAGACCTTATTTACTAGGGCCTAAAATTGTAGTTTTTACTGAACACTCGGCCCTAAAATATCTGCTGACAAAGAAGGATGCAAAGAAGGATGTTACTCCTATAAGAGTTTGATCTTGAAATCAAAGAAAAGAAAGGGGTAGAAAATGTGATTGCTGACCACCTGTCAAGGTTCCTGGTTGAAGAATGTGTTGCAACACCACTACATGATGTTAAGCACTGAAAAATACCATTTTTAACCTCTTAACCTTGCCTTTACTATACCTTGGAGCCATCTAATAATTTTATTTTGAGTGTGTCTTGTAGTTAATAACAAAATTGAAGATTAGTGCAACTGTCATACTTTGGAGGCCAAGAAGAGAGAGATTTAAAGTTAAGGAGGGTAGCTGAGTTAAGAGCGGAGGATACACCATGATGGTACACACCAGAGTAACCATTTTGGTTGCTGAAGTGGGCCCTAGAAGTCAGACATATGAGAGAAAGATGAGCCAAGTAGAGAACACTGCTGCAGCAGCATGTGCACTGCAGCAGAGGAGAAAAATGTCAAGCCTCACACAACTCTCGAGTGACTCTCGCAAGGCTCTAATTCACCAGAAGCAAGTCTTGTGAGGATCTCGTGAAGCTCAAACCTGCAGCATTTAGAAGCTAGCGCAGATCTCGCTCGATGCACTGTAGCAAACTTATAGCTCGCATACATGTCACGCAGCGCAAGAGGAGAGAGCCCCAGAAAATATCCTCGCACAGCTCTCGCACAAATCATGTGCACTTCAAAGAAAAAGCCAGCCACATGAGAAGCATTTGTCATCCTGGCGATCATCCGCCCGAAGCACAAACTCTATCCTCGCGAGAACCTGGAGAGCTGTAATTCAGCCTAGCGACATCCTCACGACTTGAGCCACCTAGAGAACCATCTGTGCGAGCTGTTATATTCATATCAAGTGATCCTTGTGAGGCTCCTTTAACTACAATACCAACCACGCGACAGCCTCACGAGAGGCCAATATGCAGCACTCATCCTCGTGAAGCTCAGGCTCCTGCCTTCACAGTCCGTACACAAGGACATTTTGGATATTACCTCACTTCTAGGGCACACACCCGAGGCTCTAATCTGTTTCTTACATCCCGAGGCATCCAAGGGCTGCAAAGGAGCCACGACAGCAATGGCAAATGGGGCATTTCCCCTCCTCTTCTCCTATTGGCTAGGGCAAGATATTTCTTTAGGCAATGTGTATATAAGCTATAATTTTTGTGTGAAATAACATCTTCCCCTTAACCTAATTTGGTTGTGAGCTCGAGAGTGCTTAGGTCATTTAGGGCTAGGGTAAGGTCATCCTTTTCCTTTTCTTCTTCCTTAGTGCAGCATTTGCTGGCTAAGATCTTTTGTAAGTAGATAGTTTACTTCAGTTGCAATGGGTTTTGTATAAATTATGGGAGCTTATTTGGGCTATTACACTGGCTGTTGCCTTGAGGGCAAATATTTTAAGTTTTATTTTAAATCAATACAATGCCATGTTTATAGTTTAGTTGAATCTACATTTCCTTGTGTTTCTCACATAGGTTTTTATAAGTTTGATGCACTCATGGCTGCTTGAGCTTGTAGCCCTACAACCATAGTGGCAGCAGCAGTTTTTTTGTTCTATCTCATCATTTGTGAGGAAGATAACCTCTAGGATAACCTGTGACCATTTAAGTGGATATACTATAGCCCAAAGGCTAGTCTCAATCACAGATCTGAGATGGATTCTCCTTCTCTGCACTTTAGCTTGTAGCCAAGTGAGAGATAGTTGTAGAACCAAACTCTCCCTGATACTGCAATGCCATCATCAGTTCTTAGATCTGATATTCTATAGAGATTGCAGACTTGTGATATGGGTCATTGCAGGTCTTTTGTAGCAATGACCAGCTGAGTCTAAGTCTCCATTCAACCTCTGATTGTCTATGGTTTCCACTGGATTTTTAAGGGTTGATTGCTTCTATGGATGCATGAGCTTGTAGCCTTGCAAACATAGTGTCTATAATAGTGTTCATGTTCTGATTTGATCCATTGAATGGGGGAAATCCCTAGGATAGTTTATGACCATTGAAGTGGATAGGCTATTGCCTTAAGATCAATCCATTCCCTTGGGTTAGGTGAGATTTTTCTACCTAGCTGATGTGCTTGTATCCATCTGAAGGACTGCTGCAGAGTCATTCCTAGATCTGAGTTGCATTACTGAGTTACTCTCAGCTGCTTACTTCTCATCATTTTATCGTTATTTCAACTAACCACCATCACACTTTTTTTATCCCTTTCTTTAACTGTAGTTTCATTTTATGTTTTAGTTTTAGTTCAGTGACAACCCAAAACTCCCTTTCTTTAGGATTGCCAGATCTATACCCAGATCTGGAGATCTACTAAGACAACCATTGTGGTCTTAGATCAATTATCCCTGTGGGACAAACCCTTTCTTATCAAAAGTTGCTACAACAGGCCCTGGATCTTACAGGACTGTGTATATTTTAGATTGTTGTTTTCATTCATTTCATCTCCATCTTTTGATTTATTTTTTCCACCATATTTTGATCACACATTTCTTACAATAATCAAGCATAATATAAAATAAAACCAATAAGTTTTTGGTGCCACTATCGGGGATCATTTGATCGAGTTAGTAGATCTGAGTTTTAAATTTTATGCTTACAAATTCTTTATAGCAGTGCTTATTTTTGAATAAAAGTACTACTAATTTATTTTTTAGATCTTGCAGATCTGGAATAATAGAAAAAGGGAGAAGCTAGAGCTGCAGTTGGAGCCTTGCTGGCCTTAGTTTGCATTTCTTTCCTCCCCCTATTTCAGTTCTATTTCTGTTGAATTGTACTTTCAGTAGTATAGTTAGCTGTAATTTCTTTTCTTGTTGTTCTTATTCCTTAAGTGTGCTGTAAGGGTCTGTATTACTTATTGTTTGTGTGTGTATGTTGGGTAGGAGGTCCCTTACCCCTGACTTAGAACCTCTAAATCCTAAGATAGAGAGGGCCCTTTGACCCAGGCTGTCCACACAAACCCCTACTGATAATATTGAGTCAGCTGAGATGGGTGAACAACAAAGAACCTTGAAGGAATTCAATGCACCAGGGGCATATACATCCCCTTTCTACATTCAATTCTCTGTTGTTCAAGAAAACTATGAGATCAAATCATCAATCATCCAAATGCTGCCTTCATTCATGGGCTAAGTAAAGAGGACCCATATAAGCATATCGATGAGTTCCTTGCCTTATACACTGCATTCAATATTACTAGCTTGGGAGAATAAGCCACCAAACTGAGGCTCTTTCCTTTCTCACTAAAGGACAGAGTAAGAACTTGGCTCTCCATGCTCCTAGCCAACAACATAAAATCATGGAATGATCTCTAATGCCAGTTTTTGGCTAAATTTTTTCCTATGTCTAAAATCAGCCAGTTGAGGAAGAGCATAATTTCCTTTGCTCAATCTCCAACTAAGGATTTCTGTCAAGCATGGGAAAAGTTTAAAGAGCTATTAAAGCAATGTCCCCACCACCAAATTTCTGAGTGGCAGCTCGTCCAGAGCTTCTACCAAGGAATTGATTCCAAGAGCAGGGATATGGTGGATGTCTCATGTGGGGGCACTTACCTCCACGAGACAGCTGATGAGGCCTGGGAACTTTTTGATGTTATCAGTGAGAATTCCATACAGTAAGAGTCTCTGTCCCGAAATGACATTGAGATTCCTGCTAAAATAGGGAAAGAAGTCACTTCAAGAGGAAGGATGTATGAAGTAAGTGTGCCCAGTGACCTGGAAAGAAAGGTGAACAGCCTGAGCCTGAAATTTGACAAATTAATGAATGTGATGCAGCCTAGACTGACTACACAAGTGGAAGAAGCATGTTTGATATGCCAGTCTCCCACACATTCACTTGAGGAATGTCTATTAGCTAGCCAATACCCTGAATTGGTCATGGAGCATGCCCCTGCTGTCCAATCATTTGGGCAATAACTTGCTGGGTATCAATAGAGAAACCACCCCAATTTGAGGTAGAGACAAGACACATATCAGCAACCCTAGCAGTAGCAGTTGGCATTACCAAATAGACCACAACAATAATATAACCAGGGCTATGCACCTAGACAAGCCTTCCAGTAGTTAGCCCCATAGCATAACCAATTGGCTTTGCTCCCACCATAGCCTAGAGCCCCATCTTTTGAGGAACAGGTTTTGTCCTCATTACAAAACCTTGGCTCCTTATCTCAAACTGTGAACTCCCACAGTCAAAGCATAAAGAAAATTAAAGATCAGCTTGGTCAAATCTCTAATGCTTTGGTCAAGAGAGAAGAGGGCAGGCTGCCAAGACAACCCATGAACAATCCAAAGGGTCAATATATGATTGGTGAGGGCTCCTCAACTCATGAAGAGGCTAAGGAAATCACTACCCTTAGAAGTGGCAAGGTGGTTGATAACCAAGTGGTTAGGGAGAAAAAGGAGATAAATGAGAGTATAGAAGAGGAAAATATGAGTGAAAAGGAGAGGAATGACTCACCCCTTGCTGGAGACCAACAGAAATAAAATAAGGGGGCTGTAGTTGAGCCCCAACAAAAAGAAAAAAATGAGCAAAGAAAAAAATAAAAAATTTCTGATGATGTGGGTAGGCATGCAGCTGAGGTACCAGCAGTACCATAACTACCATTTCCTCATGCACTTAAAGGTTCTTCCCCTTTTGATAAGGGGAATGTCAACTTGGAGGAAATGATAGACTTTCAAGCAAGTTAAGATCAATTTACTTCTACTTGATGCCATAAAACAAGTCCCTGTATATGCCAAGTTTCTTAAAGACCTGTGCACATAAAAGAGGAAAGCAAGAGTCCATCTATCCAAGAAGGTCTTTACAGTTGAAAATGTGAAATCTTTGTTGTCTATTGCCACACAAGTAAAATTGCAAGACCTAGGGGTACCTACTATCCCTTGTGTTATTGGAGACCACACCAAAGGCAAGGCACTCTTGGACTTGCGAGCAGTGTCAACCTGCTGCCATATTCAATATATGAGCAGCTAGGTTTTGGGAAGTTGAAACCAACTCCTATTATGCTCCAACTGACTGATAGGTCTGAGAGGAGGCCTATGGGTGTGGTTGAGGATGTGCTAGTGGGGGTGGACAAGTTCTTTTACCTAGTTAATTTTCTAGTCTTAGATATGGAACCTTCAAAGAGTAGCACCCCAATTCCTGTGATTTTGGGCAAGCCATTTTTGGCCACTACCAATGCCTACATTCAATGAATGTCTGGGGTGATGGAGGTTACATTTGGGAATATGATAGTAAAATTTAATTTGTATAATGTTGCAAAGCAACTTCAGCTGGACAATGAGGACTGCTTTGCAGTGGATGTACTAGAGGACCTAGTTGAGTAGAATTTATCCAATCTGCTAGATTAGGATAAAGTTTTTGATGATTTTAAAAGTGTGTGGATTGAGGTTCAAGAGGAGGCCCAAAATTACATCAATGAAGACAATAACACAATAGATTCTTCAATGGGCCTAGTGCAAAACCCATATTGCTGCCCCTACCTCAAACCTCCAAGGCACCTTTGTTGCCTTCTATTAAGAGTTCACCTGATCTGGAGCTTAAATAGCTGCCAGACACATTAAAATATGACTTTTTAGGGCAAGACAACAAACTTCTTGTGATCACTCTTCCTCTCTTACTAGAGACCAGGAAGAGGAATTATTGTGGGTGCTTAGGAGACACAAGAAAGCAATAGGTTGGACAATAACAGAATTAGGAGGGATTGATCCATCAGTTTGCATGCATAAGATACATCTAGAAGATGGTTCCAAACCCTCAAGGGAAATGCAGAAAAAACTGAATCCTCATATGCAAGAGGTGGTCTTAAGGAAGGTGGTGAAATTGTTAGATGCTGGGGTCATATACCCCATTTCAGATTCAAAATAGGTATCACCTATCCAGGTGGTCCCCAGAAAGTTTGATATAATAGTTGTCACATATGATTCTGGGGAGTTGATGTCAATCAAGGAGACCACTGGTTGGAGAGTTTGCATTGATTATAAGAAGCTTAACTCCAAAACCAGAAAAGACCATTTCCCCTTACCCTTCATAGACCGGATTTTGGATAAATTGGCTGGGAAAGCATACTATTGCTTTCTTAATGGATACTCATATTATAATCGGATACCTGTGTATCCTTAGGACCAGGAAAAGACTGTATTTACCTGTCCATTTGGCACTTTTGCTTATAGAAGAATGTCATTTGGATGGTGTAATGTCCTAGCCACATTTTAAAGGTGCATGTATGCTATTTTCTCAGACATAATTGACAAGTTTTTAGAAAATTTTATGGATGCTTTTTTATGTGTTTGGGGATAGTTTTAGTCTGTGTTTGCATCACCTCTGCCTGGTTCTTCAAAGATGTGAGGAGATCAACCTGGTCTTGAGCTAGGAAAAGAGCCATTTCATGTTAATACATGCATTGTGTTGGGCCATGTGATGTCCTATAGAGGCATTGAGGTTGATAGAGCCAAAGTGGACTTAATCTCAAACTTGCCCCCACCAAAAACTATTAAATAGATCAGGTCATTCTTGGGTCATGCAGGATTCTATAGGAGGTTCATCAAGGACTTCAACAAAATTGCTAAACCTTTGTGCCACTTGCTCTGTCAAGATGTGCAATTTAATTTTGATGCTGAGTGCCTTGAAGCAGTTGAGGTCTTAAAAAAATGCTTAACCTCTGCCCCTGTGGTCCAAGCCCCAAACTATTCTCTCCCATTTAAACTGATGTGTAATGCATCAGACCTGACTGTAGGTGCTATCCTAGGACAGAGAAAGAATAAGCTGCCATGTGTGGTATATTATGCCAACAAGACATTGGTAGAAGCTCAACTTAATTACACCACAACTGAGAAAGAGCTTCTGGCAGTTGTCTTTGTTTAGACCCTACCTACTTGGGTATAAAATTATGGTTTTTACAGACCACTCTGTCCTCAAGTACCTTTTAGCCAAGAAAGATGTCAAACCTAGGTTGATTAGATGGATCCTCCTGCAGCAGGAGCTTGATCTTGAAATCAAAGATAAGAAGGGAGTAGAAAATGTGATGGCTGATCACCTGTCTAAGATTTTATTGGATGAATGTGCTGCTTCACTTGTTAGAGATGTTTTTCCTGATGAGCAACTATTTACCATCCAAACTGTTGTCCCATGGTTTGCCAACATAGTAAATTATCTTGCTGTAGGCATGATCCCTTCCCATTGGTCCAAGATGGATAAAGACTTGTTCTTCTCACAAGTCAAGTACTTTTTCTGGGAGGATCCTTGCCTACACAAATATTGTGTAGACTAGATCATCAGGAAGTATGTCATCGATTGGGATTTCCCTAGTATTCTTAGCATGTGCCATGAAAATGCCTATGGGGGTACACTTCAGTGGGAAAAAGACAACAGCTAAGGTACTGCAATGTGGAATTTATTGGCCTTCCTTGTTCAAGTATGCCCATATACACTGTCAGGCCTGTGTCAGATGTCAAAGCATGGGTGGCAGTTCCAAGAGAAATTCAATGCCATTACAGCCCATCCTTGTTGTGGAGCTATTTGACGTTTGGGGAATCGACTTTATGGGACCCTTTCCTCCTTCCAATGATTATAATTTCATCCTTGTGGTTGTGGATTATATTTCCAAATAGGTGGAAGCAGCTACCGTAAGGACCAATGACCACAAAGTAGTCCTAAATTTTATAAAGAAAAATATTTTCTTCAGATTTGGCACCCCTAGAGCAATCATCAGTGATGGGGGCAACCACTTCTATAACAGAAACTTTGAGAGCTTGCTCAAGAAGTATGTTGTTTCCCATAGAATTGTTACTCCATATCACCCATAGACCAGTGGGCAGGTGGAGATTTCCAATAGGGAAATCAAGCACATCCTGGAGAAGGCAGTAATGACTGACAGGAAGGATTGGGCTGTGAAACTGACTAATGTATTGTGGGCCTATAGGACTGCTTATAAGACCCCAATTAGAATGTCTCCATTTCCAATAGTCAATGGCAAAGCTTATCAACTGCCAGTAGAGTTAAAGCACAAGGCCTTTTGGGCCATTAAGAGTTTAAACATGGATCTAACATCTGCTAGTGTACATAGGAACCTGCAGCTGTCTGAGCTGGAGGAGATGAGAATAGATGCTTATGCCAACTTAAAGATCTATAAGGAGAAAGCTAAGGCATTCTTTGACAAGAGCCTTTCGAGAAAAGAGCCTTTCGAGACAAGAGCCTTTCGAGAAAAGACTTTGAAGATGGTGCTAAGGTATGGCTATTCAACTCCAAGTTAAAAATTTTCTCATAAAAGTTAAGAACCAGATGGGATGGTCCTTTTACTATTCTTCATGCATTCCCATCTAGGGTTGTAGAGATAATGGACCCCACTTCTAGGAGGATCATGAAGGTAAATGGTCAGAGTCTCAAATTTTGTGTAGAAAATTCCATGGAGTCCTCTGCAACCATGTATCTTCAAGAACCTCCCACTCATGAGTGATCCACAGCCATGTACACATTGTAAAATAATTGTCTTGCGTGTTGTTAAAATTATGTCATTTCCTATTTTTAGTGTGCTTTTGTGTGTTTTTGAAATCTGTGTTAGTTGTTGTTAGTGTTTAGAGAATCTAGATCTAAGTGTGTGAGTCTATATTGTCTGTGGTTTGGTGAATCTTCATGTGTGATTTGGGCAAGCTATGCAATCTGTGCTGTTAGGCATCAGTCTACATTGGATAATCTGATTTCATGATCTATGCAAGAGTGATCTGTGTTGTTAGACATCTATCTACATTAAGCATGAAAGTGTGTGCCTGAGTCATAAAGCATCAAGTGCCATGTGTCTCAGATGCTGTAGAGAAAGAGGGTTGTGACAGAAATGCATTGAACTTGGCAGTGCAAAAGGAACCTGGCAAGTACAATGCCTGAAATTAGAGTGTCGCGAAGCTCTCGTGAGGTCCTAATTTTTCTAAAGTGTCCTGTCGCAAAAATCATTATGAACTATGTGAACAGTCACTTTTCGTGCACTGAACTTCATGCGGCTCAATTCTATCTTGACTTATCTTCACGCGAGCCTCGTGAGGTCCTAACTGTGAATCAAAATAGCCACTCCCGTAGATCAATGTTAACTGCGCGAGTTTCATTACAAATATGTCTCTGCTCGTGAGGATGCTTTTCACTTAAATGAGCTTCACGAGATCTGCGCGAGATCCTCGCAAAGCTCGGGCTGCTGACATAAAAATCCTCGCCAAGTTCTTTTCTTCATCTTCTACTTGAGCTCGCGAACCAGCTGATTAACTAGACCTCTCTTCTCTCCTCCCTATACCCGAACTGCTCCACCACCCATCTTTTAACTCTTGCCACTATGATCAGCAGCTCAAACTCAACATTCCGCACCTGACAAAGTGCAGATTGATCCACTGTGAAGCTGTAATTTTGAAACCCTAGGTTTTGGGGGTAAATTCTAAACTCTTTTCATAACTTCTTTGTCAGTTAATGATTTTGGGTAATAGATATAATTTTAGGACTTAGTTGTTGATACACATTAGTGGACCTGTACCTACCTAGGTTTTAAATTTCAAGAGCCATAACTTTGGATTTTTTCTAATGGCTGACAAATCTCCATTTCTGGAAGACCTAGATGCTCTGTTGAACCCTCCACCAACAGACCTTCCCACTGCCACTAGGAAATCTATGAGGATTGTTGAATCCTCTGCTATGAAGCCCTCTGATGCCCCTGCACCCCAAACTGAGAATCCTCAGGGATGTACCAAAGAAGAGGGCTAGGTCTGTTGTTAAGAGCCCTACAAAATCCAAGAAGCAGAAGAAGGGTAAGGAGGTGGTTCCTGAGTTTAACCCACTGACCACTCCCAGTGACTTCATGGTTGTCATCAAATTGGAGCCTGAGACTGCCTTTGATAAGGCATTTTTTTAGAAGGAGCCTTTGATTGCTCCATCTTTAGAGTTCCTATAGAAGGTGTCCTTAGTACTGCTACTGAAGCATCTCAATGAACTGGTGTACCCTAGGTTAGTTCAATTGTTCTATCAGAACATCAGAGTGAAGAAATCTGATAAGGGACACCCAGTGCTATTAATTTTAGTGGATGACTTTGAAATGATAGTAGGCACATCCGAGATTGCCCTAGCTTTAGGCATACCAGAGGCCTACAACCCAGAATGTACCTTGGGGCACCTTTAACTGCCCCTATTATTATGATTGCTGCGAAGATAACACAAGGAAAGAAGGCTTCAGGAGACTCCATCAGGAGGAGAGATTTGGAGCCTAGTCTGCTTTTCATGGATCATGTTCTGAGAAAGAACATCTATGTGACTGAGCACCAGCAGGAGAGAAGGGCACCCATAGCTGATGTCATCTACTCTTCTTAGGGGCATTGCTTCAATACAGCCTAGCTGGTCTTTGAAGGGATGATGGACATCCATCTCAAGGTGTAAAAGAAGCAGAAGCCCCATGCACTATCATACAGCAGGCTGATTACAACACTGCTAAAAAGGGAAAGTTACCCATGGAAGATGGGAGAGGAATCAGAGACCTTGCCTCTAGTTGAATTTGGAAGGAGACTGTGGACAATCAGCATGTCCCTGATGAAGAGAAGAAGGATAAGGAGTCTAAGGCAACACCTACCATTTAAGAAATGGCTGCAGGTGCAGCAGTTACATCAGCACCTGCTACCTCAGCCCCACCCCCCATTCCATCTCCATTCACCACCACTCCACCTTCTATTACTCCACCTGCTGCCAGCTCAACCATCCCACACCCCATTCCATCAGCAATCACCACTACCAGCCCTGCTGCCAGCTCAGTTCAGCAACCTCCAGTGTCTATACCTGCCCCCATGCCTACCATGCCATTCACAACACCTCCCACAATCCTCATCCCTACCAGCTCAGATCAACCCATATTTCCTTTTAACTTGCACACCTCACCAATCCAAAGAAAATACATAAAGAGAGACTCTAAACCATCCCTCCCACATTCCCTATCATACCAGACCATATACCCTAAATACTTACCCTCCTTGCCTCCCTACAAACCCAAATCATGGCCAATACCCAAAACTAGGCTACCATGCAACCCTGCCTCCAAGCAATCCAAATCAGTCTTCAAACCTCCATCCCACCAACCCAACCACCTACACATATACCCATACCTGTGCCCACCCCCTTCCGGATTTATCTCAGACCCTTCCTACTGTACAAACAGCAGTTGCTACCACACAGACAGACTATGAGCCTAAGGAACTGATTCTGATTCAAACAACCCTAGCCTCTACCTCCACACAGACTAATCATGAGGTAGAGGAGCTACCCCTCCCACCATTAACCTTCGCCTCTACCTCTACCCAAACTGATTTTGAGGAGGAAGAGCTACCCATTTTACCCATTTTACCCATTTGCACTTCTACCTCCACTCAAACAGGCCATGAACCAGAAGTCCTACTCCCTATTTTACCTTCCAATAACTATTCCTCCACCCAAACTGATCCTGAGGTAGAGGAGCTGTTACCCATCTTCAACTCCACCTACACTCAAACTGATCCCAGTGTGGAGGAGATGGAAACCACCATTCCATCTCCATCATCTATCCCATCATCTTCATCCACTCCCTACCCTACATTTGAGGACCATACTGGAAGGGCCAATATTCTTGCTTCCTCTATTCTCATGCCACCATTTTTCACCCTCACCCAAGCTATGACAGCAAACCCCTATATCATGAGAGATATAAAGAGAGGAGTAGTTGAGCTCAACACCAGGGTAAAGCAGCCATTACTAGCTGAGATTGCCCAGCTGCAGCTGGAGAATAGAGTTGAAAATAAGAGGTTGGAGCAAGGGTGAGGCAATCCCTAAATTTATACCAAGTGTACAAACAGAAATTAGAGCAGTTGGCAAAACTTGTAGACACCCTCTAATCAATCATCTCAGTAATAAAGCCACCCTCATCAGTAGGAGTGTCCATCAAGGAGCCTTCTCAACAGAAGAGTAGCACGAAGCCCAAGAAGTCAGCTGCAAAAAAAATCAAGGTTGGTGCTGCTAGTGTTGACACAGTGAAGAAAGAGAAGAACAAATATGCAGAAAAATATAACTGAAAACCTGATTTTGTTTTGAGCTCAGACACAGATTCAGAGTAGGAGTTAGTTTAGTTAGCTTGTACTTAGGTTTTATGCACTTGTCTCTTGTTTGTTAAATTGTAGTGTCTTATATCTATTTCTTATGAATGTAATTTATTTTGTGTCCCTTCCTTGCATTAGTTTTACTTTTCTGCTTTTTCTACATGTTATTTTGATGCTTTGTGTGCTATGTTTTATGATTGTACCCTGCTACCCCTGATGGCGTACTCTTTGCAATAGTGAGGACACTGTTCCTCTCAAGTTTGGGAGTATGGCAGGGTCAGCCAATGAAGTAGTTAACCTAAGTGCAGTAGTTTTCATTATGTGTGTAATAAATAGAGTGGAATCCACATAAGCAATGTTGAAAATGAGAAAATTTTAAAATTGATGTAAATTGTTTAACATTGAAATCCACTGAAAAAATTAAATACTCCCATGAGGTGAGCATTAAGAGAAACCTTTCACAATCAATGCTTAGTGAACCAGTAATGAGAGAAAAAGGTGAGAACATACCCATGAGTTTACTTGAAGACCATACCCAGTGAGCTTTGAGCCTGTAAATTTTTTTTTTAAGAGTGTCTTTGGCAACTTTTTCTACTCTAAGGACTAACTGAGTCAAGACCTTTTCACTAGAAGTTAGACACCCCAAGTTGAAACTTTTGACAGTATTCATAACACCAAGGAGATAATTGTTGAGAACTGGAAAATACCATTTTCCACCCCTTCATCTGGGCCTTGATAGGCCCTTGAGAGAACTAAATAAGTGTTTTAAGTGTTTGTTTTACAGCTAACAATAAAGGCAGGCTTAACCTTGAAAGTAGCTTAAAAGTGCCAAAAAGATGATGACTCATCTTGATCTGGAGAAAGAAGGAGAAAGGACAACCTCACTGGTTGTCAAAATGCCTAAAATAAAGAGGACAAAGGCCTGGTTTCAACCTGGAAAGAGGTTTGGAGCTATTCGAAAAGAAGAATGCACTACAGAATGCTATTCGAAAAGGTCCCCAATCTTTGCGAAAAGGTCCCCAATCTTTGTGAAAAGGTCCCCAATCTTTACGAATAGATCTCCAGAAGTTACAGTTCTTTTCGAAAAGGTGTCCAATCGGTGCGAATAGAGTTTTAGAAATTACAATACCTTTCGAAAAGGTCTTCAAACTTTGCGAAATGGTATCCTGAAGATTCCTAGCATCTGCAAGGGCAATTTGGTAATCTCTGCACGCGCCCCAATGCATTTAAAAATCCAGGGGTATTCTAGAAGATTCGAAGCACGAACCAGAGGCATATTCCACCCCATGTGAACACCCAAAAATGAAATTACTTGGCGGGAACTTCTAGAAGTTCCAACAGATTTTTGAATTTCCTAACATAATTGATGCCTCTCTGCTTCTCGATTGGCGGAATCAAGTGATCTCGACGACTTCCTATTGGCAGATATGGATCTAACCAATTCTGATTGGTTGATGCACATCTGAGATGGACTTGGGGAAAACTATAAATAGATGAACTATTTGCCCAATTTGGGTATTCAGATTTTGAGTTTCATTTCTATTGCCCCATTTTCAATTCAGATAGCCTGTCTGAAACTTCTGTAATAACCTAGCTTTTATTTGTAACTGAGAACTGTGAGATACTTCTGTAATTCAAGTGAGAATTGTATTCAAGACTACAAATCCAAGAGCTGTTTAAGCTGTGCTCTGTAATTGTAATGGTGAATTTGAAAAGGTTGCTGTGAACAGTACATTCTCAATCGGATTTGTGTTTAGGGTTCCCTGTGATCTCCTTATTCATTAGATTCCTTTAGATTTACTGTTTTTAAAGCCATTTCCCTTAATTCATTACCCCTGTGAGAATCTGCGTTTGTAACCTAATTTCTCACAGCATTTGTAGTGGTGTTTTTTGTTCTGAATCAAGGCTTTGGATTGAAGACTATTGGATGATCTGTGTCCATTGAAGTGGACAGACCATAGCCATAAGTTCAATTCAATTCTAATCCTTGAGTTGGATTACTTTCTCTTGCATCTGTGCTGGTAGCCAGATGAAGATTGGATAATATCTCATTTGTTTTACATTTATTCTCATTCTGCAATCAAGTACTAAGTCGAAGTTAGATATTATTTCTCCATTCTTATTAATTTACATCAAATCTCCCCAACTCGGATCTAGATCATTTATTTTAATTTTTACTTTTATCATTTAGTTAATGTGACAAATTCAACCTCCCATCTTATGTGCTTTGTAGATAGGATCAGAGGTCAGATCTGGTAGCTCAGATCTGAAGGTTTATCTTACATTTTAAATCAATTCCCTGTGGATGATCTTTTACTCACTTACATTTAAAACTTGCTACAATTGGCCCTGATCTTGCAGGCTAATTAAGTTCCCTCTGTGCTGATATTTCTTTATTCTTTTTTAGTGCAATTCATCATTTGTAAATCTGTTTTCAAAACACAAATAAATCATGCACACTTAGAACAGCAACAAGTTTTTGGCGCCGTTGCCGGGGAATAAATTTTAAAATTGGTAGACCTAAGTTTTTCAATTTTGTAGATCTGATTTTCATTTTAATTTTCGCTTTAAACCTGCACTTTGTATTCCAAGTGCTTTATTAAATGTCTACTGTAGTTTTGTATAGAAAACATGTTTTACTACAGCAGAATTTTTTTTATTTTTCTGAGTTTTTATTCTTTGCCTTCTAGTTATTTGAATAAATGCTGCTGCCACTCTTTTATCTTTTTGTCAAATTTGGGTAGTAGCCTGAGTTTTTCTTTTTATTTTTGTCAATATACTTGAATAAGGTACTGCTGCAGTTTTTAGATTTTTGCAGATTTGGAGCAGCAGTCCAACAAGGAGCATCTGGACTAAAGCTGGAGCAGATCTGCTTGAGTTTGCATCCCCTTCTCCTTTGCATTCATTTTCTATTTTTAAATTTTGGAGAACCAGCAGTTCTGCTATGTTTAATGTTTGTTTTGATTATAATTTCTGCTGTCTTTTAGGCATGCTAATTTTTTTATATAAAACCAAATACAAAAATAAAAGAAAATGAAAACACAATTAGAAAAATTTTGAGTTGTTTCTTATTATTTTTTCAGCAGTAGTAAATAAGGGCTCTTATGGACCCCGGGCTGACCCAAAACAAATAAATAAAATAAAATAAAATAAAAAATTATAAAAGCATAAAAAAAAATATCTTCTAGATGGGCTATTTTTCTTTGTTTGTATCCAATTTTCCCATTTGGACCTGCTGAGATCATGTTTTTTTTATTTTTTCATCATGTAGGATAATGAGCAGTGGCTCATAGGCTCTTTTGAGTATTCAATGGAGCCACTGACTTTATTTTCCTGCAAGATTTCTGCCCCATAAATAGGTCTCAGCTATGTATGAATCCTATTTTTAACTTTGTACTCCCATGCTTCATCAATTTCAAATTCACATTGATTCATACTCACACAAGCAGCAGGGGGGTATCTTTTGGCACAGGTGGTTTAGAGTTTCTTTTAGGATTTTTTTTTATTTTAGGAATTTTAGTTTAAAATTCTATTTTTAGATCGTTGATTTTTCTTTCTTAGGTCTTAATTTTACTAATTTTTTGCATTTTGGTAGTTTAGTACTCGGTTCCTAATTTTTTTTCCCTGATTTTTTATAATTCTGAAATTCTATTTTTGGATCTGAATTTTTTTTTTATTTTTCTGTTATTAGCGTTAGTTTCCATTCATTTTCTTCACAGTACTCTTCTTTTTTCTGTTCATACATTCAGCTTTTCTAGATTTGTTTTGCTATTTTTTCTGGTTTAGCAGTAATTTCCTGCATTTGTATATCATTTTTTCCATTTTCCCTATTCATGTATTTAGTTTTGCATTTGTATTTTCTGCCCCATAGTTTAGATTTTTCTACTCATATTTTTCTTTTTTTTCTTCTTTCTCATTTCACCCTGCTGCCCCTAGTTTCTCACTGTCTAGAACATTGAGGACAATGTTCATCTTAGGTTTGGGGGTATGGCAGGTATGCCAATAAAATAAGTTAATGCTTTGTGCAACTTATGACCAGCAGAATTTTGAAAATGAAGTAATTTCACACCTGTTGTTTTGAAAAATGGGGAAGTTAAAACTTTTTAAAATTGATTTCTAGTGTAATTCTAATACTTTCATGAAGTGAATGTCAGAAAATTTTCAAAAAAAAAAAATTGATGTTTTAGTAAACCTCAAAAGAGAGAAAACAATGATGATATACCTCAAGAATTTGATAGAAAATCACACCCAGTGAGATTTGGGCCTGAAATGTATTCTTTGGAGGTATGAATTGGCAATTTTTTCTGCTCTAGGGATTGTTTGAACCTGCTTGTTATCCCTAGAAGTTACACATATCCAAGTTAAAATAGCTTGACAGCAATCATGATATTAAAGACATGATGTAGGGCCTCCTTTTGGACAGTTTGAACTTCAAAAAGCCTCACCTTTTGAAACTGCCCTTGATACATACCATTTGAGCTTTATAAATCCAAGATTTCTTTGAAACCTCATCAACCTCATTTAGCCTAACCCTCACTCTGAGAATTCAGAAGGTAAAGGAAAGAAAGCTGAAGAAAGGTGAGTTGGGTAACAGTTTGGTAAAAGAAAAAGAAAAATAATTGAAGGCAATGATGTATCAGCAGAGGAAATGTGGCATTCCAGTCAATGTTGCTTTGAGAAAAAAAAAAGAAAAAAAAAAGAAAAGGAAAAGTCATTTCATTGGAAGTTTGAAAAAGAAAGAGAAAAATATGGCCACTTTGGCTATAAAAATTCAATGAAGAAAATGAAATTGTGCTGAATTGAAGAAGGTGTGTCTATCACCTCCTTACCTTGACTGACTTCTCAATTTTGAACTCCATTCCACCCCTTTATTCTTGATAAATTTCACCCATAAGCCACATTACAACCCAAGTTAAAGTCCTTACTGATCAAAGATGGATTGAGCTGTCACATGGAGATAAGGATTTGTGTAATCTATGGTGAAAAGAGCAGTAAATTCGTAATCTAAAAGCAATGCCTATACTCACTTACTCCTATTTGAGGGTCAGAATCGTTTTGAGTGAAATAGTACAACCCTCCTACCTGCATGTTGAGTGAAAACCCTGGTGAGAGTTGGGTTTGAAATCAACTTATTTGGGGTAACATCATAGCAGGATTCTCAAATAGAAGGCAAGCTTTTCATTAATTTTTCTTGTAAAAACTTTTTGACACAAACTGAGTGAATGGTAAAAGGAATTACAGCAGAATTTTAGTTTTGAACTGATGTTTTCTTGAGGATCCTCTTATAGCTTGACTGATGCAGGTGTGAATAATCTGATTGGATGAAAGTCTGTTTTAACAGAACTGCATTGATCTTAACTGATTTATTGGAGAAGTGTGAGGGTACCTTCACTGAAAACCGTCAGGAGACTACACTCCTCCACTAGGGATCACCTAGGGGTTTAAAAGGCTTGTTGCATATGCTAAATGCAACTGTGCTCCCTACAAAAAGTGGCTTTTTACTTTGTTTTTAATTTTCTCTCTGCTCAGGGACTAGCAAAGCTTAGGTTTGGGGGTGTGTTGAGAACTGGAAAATACCATTTTCCACCCCTTAATCTGGGCCTTGATAGACCCTTGAGAGAACTAAATAAGTGTTTTAAGTGTTTGTTTTATAGCTAACAATAAAGGCAGGCTTAACCTTGAAAGTAGCTTAAAAGTGCCAAAAAGATGATGACCCATCTTGATCTGGAGGAAGAAGGAGAAAGGACAACCTCCTTTGGTACATCAAAATGCCTAAAATAAAGAGGACAAAGGCCTGGTTTTAACCTGGAAAGAGGTTTGGAGCTATTCGAAAAGAAGAATGCACTACAGAATGCTATTCAAAAAGGTCCCCAATCTTTGCGAATAGATCTCCAGAAGTTACAGTTCTTTTCGAAAAGGTCTCCAATCTGTGCGAATAGAGTTTCAGAAGTTACAATACCTTTCGAAAAGGTCTTCAAACTTTGTGAAATAGTATCCTGAAGATTCCTAGCATCTGCAAGGGTAATTTGGTAATCTCTGCACGTGCCCCAATGTATTTAAAAACCCAGGGGCATTCTAGAAGATTCGAAGCACGAACCAGAGGCATATTCCACCCCATGTGAACACCCAAAAATGAAATTACTTGGCGGGAACTTCTAGAAGTTCCAACAAATTTTTGAATTTCCTAACAGAATTGATGCCTCTATTTCCTAATTGGCTGAACCAGATCAAGCAGTTCTGATTGGCCAGAACAGATCTGGATCCTGGTGCTCGACTTCTATTGGCTGATATGGATCTAACCAATTCCGATTGGTTGATGCACATCTAAGATGGACTTGGGGAAAACTATAAATAGATGAACTATTTGCCCAATTTGGGTATCCAGATTTTGAGTTTCATTTCTATTGCCCCATTTTCAATTCAGATAGCTTGTCTGAAACTTTTGTAATAACCTAGCTTTTATTTGTAACTGAGAACTGTGAGATACTTTTGTAATTCAAGTGAGAATTGTATTCAAGACTACAAATCCGAGAGCTGTTTAAGCTGTGCTCTGTAATTGTAATGGTGAATTTGAAAAGGTTGCTGTGAACAGTACATTCTCAATCAGATTCGTGTTTAGGGTTCCCTGTGATCTCCTTATTCATTAGATTCCTTTAGATTTACTGTTTTTAAAGCGATTTCCCTTAATTCATTACCCCTGTGAGAATCTGCGTTTGTAACCTAATTTCTCACAGCATTTGTAGTGGTGTTTTTTGTTCTAAATCAAGGATTTGGATTGAAGACTATTGGATGATCTGTGTCCATTGAAGTGGACAGACCATAGCCATAAGTTCAACTCAATTCTAATCCTTGAGTTGGATTACTTTCTCTTGCATCTGTGCTGGTAGCCAGATGAAGATTGGATAATATCTCATTTGTTTTACATTTATTCTCATTCTGTAATCAAGTACTAAGTCGAAGTAAGTTATTATTTCTCCATTCTTATTAATTTACATCAAATCTCCCCGACTCGGATCTGGATCATTTATTTTAATTTTTACTTTTATCATTTTGTTAATGTGACAAATTCAACCTCTCATCTTATGTGCTTTGTAGATAGGATCAGAGGTAAGATCTGGTAGCTCAGATCTGAAGGTTTATCTTATATTTTAAATCAATTCCCTGTGGATGATCTTTTACTCACATTTAAAACTTGCTACAATTGGCCCTGATCTTGCAGGCTAATTAAATTCTCTCTGTGCTGATATTTTTTTATTCTTTTTCAGTGCAATTCATCATTTGTAAATTTGTTTTCAAAACACAAATAAATCATGCACACTTAGAACAGCAACAATAATCAAGGCCTTCATTTGATCAGTTTGAGCGTAAAGTACCAACCCATTGAAAATGCCCTTTTGCATACACTCTTTTAGCCTTAAATCCTAATTTTTCTTCAATAAACACAAAAGTACTTGAACCAAAACTTATAAACCTGATTCAAACCTACCCTAACTCTGAGAATTCATAAGGTAAAGGAGAAGAAGTTGAAGATAAGAAAGTTGGGTACAACATTTGGTGGATAAAAAGGCGAGAAGCAAACTATAAATATAAGTGTAGCAGTGGTACAGTTGTGGCATTTCATAAAAATAAAAATAAAAACAAAAAAATAAAAGGAAAAGAGAAGTCAAGAGGATAACTTCATCTAAATATTGAAAAGAAGAAGAGAAGCTAGCCACTTTGAATCTAAAAAATATCAATGAAGATGAAGTATGCTAAATTCAAGAAGGTGAAGTCATTAATCACCTCCTACACCTGCTGATTTCTCAGTTTTGAATCCCCTTTATCCCTTCCATTCTTCATAAACCTCAGCCATAAGCCACATTATAACCCATCAAAAAGACCTTGTTGATCCAAAGTCAATTGAACTGTCCTGTCGAGATAAAGGAATGTCTAATCTATGGTGAGAATGCTTGATGATGTCAAAAATTAGGAGCAAATGCCTATGCTGATGCTTGTAGCCCTATTTGAGGTCTGTAACTGCTCTTGAGCTTGTGTGAAGTGGTACACCCTTAAATTTATTTGTGAGAGACAGCCCTGGTAAGCATTGGGTCTGAGGTTGAAATCATTGGGGCATTGTTTGAACCTGAATTTTGATTTATTGGTAAGCTTAGTACTGTATTGCACATATTATTTTCTTGGTGTTAGCTGATTAGATGTGATGAGCATGCATGCATGACTGAGGTGTTAAATTGTTTGCATATACTATTTTGAAACTCCTTTAATTTTGATAGAGCAAGGGTGGAATGAAACTTTATTAATTACAAACTAGTTAGCCACTGTTTGCACTTTGTTTAATTGTGTTCACTGAGAAGTTTGTGGGTGTCTTCATTGAAAACCCTCAAGAGACTTCACTCCTCCACTAGGGATCACCTAGGGGTTTAAAAGGCTTGATGCATAAGCTAAATGCATCCATGCTCCCTACAAAAGTGGTATTGAAATTTTTAGAGTAGTTATTTAATGTTCCCTTTGCTCAAGGACTAGCAAAGATTAGGTTTGGGGGTGAGTTAAGCACTGAAAAATACCATTTTTACCTTTTAACCTAGACTTTACTATACCTTGGAGCCATCTAATAATTATATTTAGAGTGTGTTTTGTAGTTAATTACAAAATTGCAGCTTAGTGCAACTGTCATACTTTGGAGGCCAAGAAGAGAGAGATTTAAAGCCAAGGAGGGCAGCTGAGTTAAGAGCAAATGATACACTATGGTGGTACACACCATAGTGACCATTTTGTTGCTGAAGTGGGCCCTAGAAGTCAGACAGATAAGAGAAAGATGGCCCAAGCAGAGAACACTGCTGCAGCAGTATGTGCACTGCAGCAGAGGAGAAAAATGTCAAGCCTCACGCCACTCTCGAGTGACTCTCACAAGGCTCTAATTCACCAAAAGCGAGTCTCACGAGGATCTCACGAAGCTCAAGCCTGCAGTATTTAGAAGCTCGCACAGATCTCGCTCGGTGCACTGCAGCAGAGTTATAGCTTGCATACATCTCGCACAACTCAAGCGGAGAGAGCCCTAGAAAATATCCTCGCACAGCTCTCGCACAGATCTTGCACGCTTCAAAGACAAGCCCAACCATGGGAGAAGCGCATGTCATCGTGGCGATCATCCGTGCGAAGCTCAAAATCTACCACACAAGAATCTAGCGAGCTGTAATTCAGCCTAGCGACGTCCTTGTGACTTGAGCCACCTGGAGAACTATCTGCACGAGCTGCTATATTCATATCAAGCGATCCTCGTGAGGCTCCTTTAACTATAATACCAACCATGCGACAGCCTCGCGAGAGGCCAATATGCAGCACTCATCCTCGCGAAGCTCGAGCTCCTGCCTTCTTAGTCCATACACAAATACATTTTGGAGATTTCCTCACTTCTAGGGCACACATCCCAAGATTCTAATCTATTTCCCACATCCCGAGGCATCCAAGGGTTGTAAAGGGGCCACTACAGTAGTGGCAAATGGGGCATTTCCCCTCCTCTTCTCCTATTGGCCAAGGCAAGATATTTCTTTGGGCAATGTGTATATAAGCTATAATTTTTGTGTGAAATAACATCTTCCCCTTAACCTAATTTGGTTGGGAGCTCAAGAGTGCTTAGGTCATTTAGGGTTAGGATTAGGTCATCCTTTTCCTTTTCTTCTTCCTTAGCTCAGCATTTGCTAGCTAAGATCTTTTGTAAGTAGATAGTTTACTTCAGTTGCAATGGGTTTTGTATAAACTTTGGGAGCTGATTTGGGCTATTGCACTGGCTGTTGCCTTCAGGGCAAACATTGTAAGGTTTATTTTAAATCAATGCAATGCCATGTTTATAGTTCAGTTGAATCTATATTTCCTTGTGTTTCTCACATAGGGTTTTGTAGGTTTGATGGACCCATGGCTGCTTGAGCTTGTAGCCCAGTAACCATGATGGAAACAGTAATTTTCTTGTTCTATCTCATCATCTGTGAGGAAGATAACCTCTGGGAAAGCCTGTGACCATTTAAGTGGACAGACTATAGCCCTAAGGCTAGTCTCAATCTCAAATCTGAGATGGATTCTTCTTCTCTGCACTTGAGCTTATAGCCAAGTGAGAGATTGTTGCAGAACCAAACTCTCTCCCTTATGCTATGATGCCATCATCAATTCTTAGATCTGATATTCTATAGAGATTGTAGACTTGTGTAGACCAAGTTATCAGAAAATGTGTCCCTGAAAGTGAAATCCATAATATTCTAATCATGTGTCAAAATGCCTGTGGGGGACACTTTGGAGGGAAAAAGACAGCAGCCAAGGTGCTACAGTGTGGTTTTTACTGGCCATCCTTGTTTAAGGATGCTTTTGAACACTACAAAACTTGCCTGAGATGTCAAAGGATGGGTGGCATATCAAAAAGAGA
This sequence comes from Chloranthus sessilifolius, assembly GCA_021018995.1. Taxonomy (NCBI): domain Eukaryota; kingdom Viridiplantae; phylum Streptophyta; class Magnoliopsida; order Chloranthales; family Chloranthaceae; genus Chloranthus; species Chloranthus sessilifolius. The sequence continues at coordinate 81,871,763 of CM037586.1, read as the reverse complement.
TTCAATGCCATTGAAACTCATCCTTATTGTGGAGCTATTTGATATTTGGGGGATACACTTCATGGGTCCCTTTTCCCCTTCTTTGGGCTTTAATTTTATCCATGTGGTTGCTGACTATGTTTCCAAGTGGATGAAAGGTACTGCCACTAGGACAAATGATCATAGAGTTGTCCTCATCAGTGATGAGAGAAGCTATTTCTGTAACAGACAGTTTGTAAAAAAAATATATTCTCCAGATTTGGCACCCCTAGATCCATCATCAGTGATGGGAGAAGCTATTTCTGTAACAGACACTTTGAGAGATTGCTCAAAAAGTATGTTGTTACATATAAGATTGCTACTCCATACCACCCACAAACCAGTGGGCAGGTGGAGATTTCTAATAGAGAAGTCAAGCATATCATGGAGAAAATAGTCAGCACAGATAGGAAGGATTGGTCTCTAAAGTTGAATGATGGTTTGTGGGCTTATAGGACAACCTATAAGACTCCTATTAGAATATCCCCATTCAGACTAGTTTATGGTAAAGTTTGTCATCTTCCAGTGGAGTTAGAGCATAGGGCCTATTGGGCCATTAAAAGTTTAAGCATGGATCTAACTCCTACTGGATAGAAGAGAAAATTGGTCTGAGTTGGAAGAACTAAGGCTGGATGCCTATTCCATTGCCAGAATTTATAAGGAAAAAGTCAAGGCCTTCTTTGACAAGAACCTTCTGAGGAAAGGCTTTGCTGATGGAGCCAAGGTATGGCTCTTTAACTCAAAGCTCAAGTTCTTTCTAGGCAAATTAAGAACCAGATGGGATGGGCCATATACTGTACTTCATGCATTCCCATCTGGTGTTGTAGAGATCACGGACCCCACTTCTGGAAGGGTCATGAAAGTAAATGGTTAGAGGCTCAAACTTTGTATGGAAAATATTGTGGAGCCCTCTGAGACCATTCATTTTCTAGAACCTCCAACTGTTGAGTGATCTCCAGCTTTTTTTAATGTGTATCATAGCTGTTTTTAATGTTTTAAATGCTATAAATATTGCTCTTTTTGTGGTCTGTGTTCATAAATCTAGATGTATGAGTTTCTTTATGATCTGCTATGGTGCATGGATGTTTGTATTTAGCATAGGAAAGCATTGATTTGAATGTATGAGAATGTGCATATGTTTAATATGGAAGTGTGCCTGTTAGCATAAGAGTGAACTGTGAGTTTTTAGCCTTCTCGAGAGGATCAGGAGCCCACAAGCATCCTCTCGAGACATTTTGCATACATATTTGAACTTCTCGAGAGGTTCTGGCACTGTAGAGCAACCTCTCAAGACACTTTATTTGAAGGAAATCCAAGCCTCAACAAGTTGTAGTATATAAAACCATCTGCTCGAGAACCTCTCGAGCTGTTACACCTGAAGGCCTAGCCTCTCGAAGCTCGAATTCTCAATTTTGAAGCATGTCGAGCAGTTCACATTCACAACTCTAACTTAGTATATTTCATCTGCCTGAGATCCTCTCGAGTTGAGTGTACTGAGCAGGCAACCTCTCAAAGCTCGGGGTTACAAGGTATAAATCCCTCGGCAATCCACTCTCTCACTCTATTGTTTGCAAAATTATCTCGAGCATAGACATCCAACCCAAGACTTCTTCTTCCTTATTCACTGCACAACCTACTCCACCATTTAGCACCTGCTTTTTCCAATTTGTTAAGCTACACAAGCCGATCATTTTGCACTTGGAAGCTTTGGATTTTATCCACAGTGCATCATCCTCATACAAATCTAGTTTTTGGGTAAGTTGTAAGTTTTTCTCAGTCTCTTCATTTCACTGTAAAAGTTTTACTGGATTAAGTTGTTTGTATTGGGGATTGCTTAGTAAATTAAGTGTTTATTGAAGTTGTCAGACACCTAGGGTTTTGGATTTGTGTGACTAAAACTAGGGTTTCAATGGACGACAGTTCGAATTTTATAGAAAGCCTACATGGTTTACTTAGCCCAACCGAGACCAACCCTCTTACACCCAGTAGGAAGTCCCTGAGGAATGCTTCATCCTCAACCTCTGAAGCCCCAAAACCTCCTATAGCTACCCTTAAAAGGAAGGCTGTAGTAGGTCCCTTAGCTGCCCCTAAGAAAAGGGCCAAAACTGTAACCCAAGGGCCCAAAACTATCAAACCTAAGAAGCAGAAGAAAGGAAAGGGAGCCACCTCTAAGTCTGACCCATTGATCACCCCAAATGATTTTGTGGCCACCCTAAGTTTGGTGCCAAAAATAGCCTTTGATAAGGCATTTTTTACTAAGGAAGCCTTGGCGGTGGAAGCAATTAATGTTTTTACCAAGGCTTCCCTGGATTCACTATTAGTGCCCCTAGAAGAACTGGTGTACCCTAGGCTAGCGAGGCTTTGGTACTAGAACATAAGATTGAAGGAATTTGGGGGAGGACCATAGGGGAAGGATCTTGTGATGGCCATCCTCATTGATAATTTTGAGGCACTTGTAGACATAGATGGCATTGCACAGGCATTGGGCATCCCAGCATCATATGACCCATCTTGTGGCTTGGAAGCCCCAATCAGTACTTCATTTACATAGATTTCCCAACATCTAACCAAGGGGAAGAAAGCCAGTGGTGAATCTTTGATAAGGAGTGACTTCAGCCCCAATTTACTGTTTATAGATAATATTCCGAGAAAAAACATCTTTGTGGTTGGTCACTAACAAGAAATGAGGCACCCAATAGTGGATGCCTTATTCTCATTCTCCAAGGGGCATTATTTTAATGCTACACAACTAATATTTGAGGGGATGAAGGACACTCATTCCAAGGTGCAGAAGAAGCAAAAGATGCAAGGGATCCCCTACAGCAGTCTGATCATAGCCTTGCTAAAGAAGGGAGGCTATTTGTGGAAGATGGGGGAGCCCACTGATGAGTTGCCCCCTGTGGTATTTAGAAAGAAATAATGGAATATCAGTATGACACTGATGAACAAGAAGAAGAAGAAAGAGCCAGTAGCTGCAGTCCTGCAGATGCCCCCACAGCCACTTCAACAACTTCTATTGCAGCCACCACTGCTACACCCATTTCAGAAGCTCCTGCTACATCCACTCCCAGGGATACCTTTGCAGTCACCCCTGCAGGCAGCTCAATACTTCCTCCACCTTCCATTCCACCACCAGTCCCATCAGTAACCTCTCCACCCTCCACAACCTCTTTTATTCCTGTATCAGTCCTATCTGTCCCCACTCCACCAACCCTACCTTCCCATTCAATTCCTGTGATAGACCCAATTCCCCTCCCATAGAATTCCCTTTCAACCTACCCACACCCCCTATCCATAGAACATACAAGAGAAAAACCCAGCAACCACCCGCAGAACAAAACCCATCTACTACCATACCTCAACTCATACCAAGCCCAGAACCCCTACCTATCCCAAGACCCACACCAGACCCACCGTCACCTTTTACATATGATGATAGTGAACTACTGTCCACTGGCATTGAACCATCTCACCCCATTGAACCCACATACCCACTTCCCTCTCCTACATATATCCCTCCATTTTCACCAAACCCATACCAATTCACAACAGAGGGGTGCTCAGCCCTAATAGACTCCATTGTGGGAGATATTAGGCATGAGTACACACCTCTACCTAACTTCCCACACCCATACACATTTAGCCATGCCCCTACCTCACCATTCCAACTAATTCCCACCCACACTAGTACCCAACCTGTTACCCCTTCCTTACCAGACCCTTTAATACAAATTATCATCTTCCTAACCTCTCTCCAAGCCCAAATCCATACCAACTCTAAAAATAAAGCCATCATAAAAAATAATCTTAATTCTATCCAATCAACCCTTCAAACATTTATACCTACACCCCAACCACCCACACCTACCCCTATCCCTACCCCTCATCATTACCAGTAACCTTCTATATTAGTGTAACAACTGATGCTGCCACCCAAACAGACTTTGAGACTGAAGAGCTACCTTTAGTTCTCTTTTTTACAGACTCACCATTCCCCCAACCAAAAACCACTGAAGAGGTACTGCCCAATGCCCTCCTATCCAACCCTTCCCCATCTACCAACACTTGCACTGAGCTTACTCTGATTCCCACCTCTGATACTGATTCTTCCAATTGGGCCATTTCCCCTGCTGACCAAATTTCATTACCTCTATTTTCTATCCTCACTACTCACATGAATGACAACCCATACATTAAAAGGGGTGTGCATCTGGTGGTGGAGTCTGTCAGCAATATGGTACTGCAGACTTGTGAAGACCAAGTAGCACTAATGAAAATTGGGTACTGGAAGCTGATGAAAAAAGCTTTAATGGATCATCAAAAGGAAATGGAAGCCATGCAAAAGAAGCTAGACACTACTGCAGCAGTGTGCAAGATGTATGAGCAGAGGACCACCCAGCTTTCCATGCTAGTGGAAACATTAACCACCATGTCTCATTGATTGGTCCTAAAGATGTCAAGCCTCCAGTAGAAATTAAGGGAGTAAAATCTAGGAGCCTACACCACTGAAGAGCAGCACCAAACCCAAAAAGCCAGTTGTTACAAGATCAAAAGCTGGTGCTGCACAAGCTGAAAATATCAAGAAGGGCAAGGAAAAGTCTGTTGAACACAGATTTAGACTCTGATTCAGACCACTTCTAGGAGTAGATGTAGTTAGTTTTTTTAGTTTCTTCTATAGTTGATTGTTTTAGACATGTTTGTAAATATTGTGTGTCTTTGGTACATAAAAATTTTTATAAAATTTTGTTAATTTTCTGTATCTTAGAAAATTTTGTTAATGAAATTTCAGTTTATGTACCCAATTTCATTGTGTTAATTTTGTTGTCTCCTTATTGGCTGAAAATTTTTTTTCCTATCATTTCTGTTGTATGTCACACTCTATTATGTACCCTGCTTCCCCTGACTTTAAACTTCTTGAAATAGTGAGGACACTATTTATCGTAGGTTTGGGGGTATGACAAGGTAGACCAATGAAGTAGTTAAACTTAGTGCAACAATGTAGTTAGACTGAAATAAATAAAGTTAATTCTCACCTGACCAATTATGAAAATGGAGATTAAAACTATTGGCAGATATTTTAAAATTGAAATCATTTAAAAAACTGAACACTCCCATGAAGTTAACATCAGAATTTTATTTTTTCACGGTCAGTACTGAGTAAAGCAAAGAGGAGAGAAACGGGTGAGGAATTACCCAATGAGTAAATTGAAGACCATATCCAATGAAATTTGGGCCTATCAAATTTCTTTTGAAAAGTGTCTTTGGCAAATTTTTTACTCTAAAGAGTGACTGATTCAATACCTTTTCACTAGAAGTTAGGCCTCCCAAATTAAAACTGTTTGATAGCACTCATGACACCAAGGAGGTGATTTAAGGCCTTCATTTGGATAGTTTGAGCCTGAAAATTTCTACCTTTTGAAACTGCCCTTTGTATACACTCTTTGAGCCTTTAACTCTATGTTTCTTTGATAAACACTAGAGTACTTGAATCAGAATCTCATGACCTGATTCAGCCTTACCCTCACTCTGAGATTTCGTAAGGTAAAGGAGAAGATGTTGAAGATAGATGAGTTGGTTCAACATTTGGTGGAGAAGAGAAGAATGCTATAAGCAGGAATGTATCAGTTGTATAGTTGTGGCATTTCATAAATATATATATATAAAGAAAAAAAAATAAGAGAAAGAGAAGTCAAGAGAATTGCTTCATCTGAAAAAGTAAAAAGAAGAGAAGAAGATGGCCACTTCAAATCTGAAAAACGCAAATGAAGATGAAGTTGTGATCAAATGAAGAAGGTGAAGTCATGAACGACCTCCTTCCCTTGCTGATTTCTCAATTTTGAACCCTTTCTACCCCTTCTATTCTTTTTAAACCTCAACCATAAGCCACATTACATCCCCTCTAAAGATATTATTGATCCAAAGTGATATGAGCTGTCATGTGGAGATAAGGGGATGCCTAATCTATAGTGAAGAGATCATGAGGATGTCCGAAATTAGAGGCAATGCCTATGCTCATGATTGCAGGCCTATTTGAGGTTTGTTACTGATCTTGAGTTGCAGAGAGAGTAAACACCCTTGAGTTTCACTTATTGATAGGCAGCCCTGGTGAGGATTGGGTCTAAATTTTAAACTTATTAGGCAATGTCTAAACCTGATTTATAAATTAATGGTGAGCTTAATACTGATTTTCACACATGGTGTTTTTGATGTAAACAGATTGGTTGTGATAGAAGTACATGCTGATTTGAGTGTTAAAATTATTTGCATTACTATTTTAAGCTCTCCTAATTTTTAAAGCATAGCTGTGGAATGAAGTTTTATTTATTAAAATAAGTTTTATCATTGGCTACACTATACTTCGTTATTTTAATTGGGAAGTTTGTGGGTATCTTCATTGAAAACCCTCAAGAGATTTCACTCCTCCACTAGGGATCTCCTAGGGGTTTAAAAGGCTTTATGCATAAGCTAAATGCATCTATGCTCCCTACGAAAGTGACATTTATATTTTTAGAATAACTATTTTATTTTTTCTTTGCTCGAGGACTAGTAAAGATTAGATTTGGGGGCGTGTTAATCACTAAATTATGTCACTTTTTACCTCCTAACTTAGTCTTTAATAGACCTTAGAGCTGACTAATAATTGTCATTTGAGTGTGTTTTTGTAGTTAGAAATAAACTGCAACTTAGTGCAACAATCCATCTAATGAATGCTAAGAAGAGAGAATTTAGAGTCAAGCCTTGAACATGATGGAAAGACAGGGATTGAACCAGTGTGATCCCCACCATGAGGGCTGCTCAACCTGCCTTACGCCCCTAGAAGCCCTACAGTAAAGAGAAGTGAGGTGCATACTCAGTAGAGTGGACAGAATAGAGCAGCAAAGCATCATTTTGGCTCTCGAGCAGCTTTGTGCCTTCAAGAGTATCCACTCGAGCCATCTCGAGTGGAACACAGCTTCAGAAGCTCTACCTCGAGTAGCTGTCGAGCAGTTACACCTTCAGAACACTCAAGCTCGAGTGGTTCTCGAGCAGATTGCACCTTCACACTAAACCTATCGAGCAGCTCCCTATTACAAGAAACCATCCACTCGAGCAGCTGTTCTTGCTGAAGAAAACCATGCTGTCAAACAAGTCTTGAAACCAGCCTGTCGAACTGAATGCCTTCAGCATTATTTAAGGCTATCGAGTAGTTGCCATCCATCCACTCGAAGTGTTTTATTATTGAAGCATTAAGCTTGTCGAGCTGTCATTGCTGAACCACTCGAGCTGCAGCTTGAAACCATCCTCACGAGATGAATGCCTGAAGAACTGCATCCTATCGAGGTGAGATATCTGAAGCTCTATCCTCTCGAGATCTGCTCTAGATATTTTTCCTGAAGCCACCTAAAGCTTCATCCACTCGAGCAGCTTTATCTATTTAGACTCCAGCCACTCGAATAAGCATTAGAAGTCTCTCAGCCACTCGAGAACCTCTCGAGATTTATGTTCTGAAGCTTCAACCACTCAAGGCTCGGGTTCTAGTCTTTCCATTCAACCTTTAAGGGTATTTTTAGGATTCCATAGCACTTGGGACACACACCCCAATGGGCTAAGTTGTTCCCCACATCCTGAGGCAATACTTGGCTGAGAATAAGATACACCAGCAAAATCCTAACTACCTAGATTCTCCTCTCCTCTGATTGGCCAAGGCAAAGAGATTCTTTATGCATTGTATATAAGATATTTTTAGAAGCAAAAACAAGCATCTAATATAGGAGGAGCCATGAGGAGATTCTTGCCTTAGGTCACTTTTAGGGTTAGGTCATCTTTTCCTTTTCTTCTTCCCTTAGCTCAACATTTTCTAGCTAAGTTCTTTGAATAGGCAGGATTGATTCAAAGCTGTAAAGTAACTGTGTGAGATCATTGTAAAAGGCTCAGAGGTTTGAAGAGACTGTAGACTTGAAGGCTAATTCATTGTAAATACTTCTTTAAGAAATGAAAGTTGTGTTCATTGTCCCATTAAATTTATGAGTTTCTTGTGTTGTGTATGTGGATCTGTACGGGTTTTATGCACCTATGGATGCATGAGCTTGTAGCCTTATAAACATAGTGGCTGCAGTGGTTATCTTATTCTGATTTTTAACCCCCATGTCTGAAGTATATCTCTAAGATATCCTGTGATCATTCAAGTGGACAGGATATAGCCCTAAGACTAGTCCATATCTCAGGGTTGGATTAGATTCATTTTCCTTGCATTTGTGCTTGTATCCAAATGAAGGACAGCTGCAAATCCAACCTTTACTCTGCTTTGTAATGACTTTTTCAGTGAAAACAAATCCCTAGATATTTACTTCTCACCTATTTTCTGTTTATTTTATCAAACCATTTCCACCCCTTTCTAAACCTCCCTTTTTTTCTTTTATTGTTGTTTTTGTTTTACTTTTGTTTTTAGTTTAATTGTGATAACCCAAAAACCCCCTCTCTTTACCTTGCTTTCCTAGTTAGGTTAGAGCTGTCAGATCTATAGCAGATCTGGAGATCTACTATTCCATTTTTGTGTTTAGATCATAAATCCCTGTGGGACAACCCTTATAAAAACTTACTACAACAGCCCTGGATCTTGCAGGACTGTGTGTTTATTTTGGCTTTTGTGTTCTAATCCCATACTTTTTATTCCCCTTTGTTTCTGTCTTTTCCATTCTTTATTTCTGTCATATTTTTGTAATAAAAAATACAAAACCAATCATCTTAACCCAACACGCTACCAGTTGGAGATTGTGCATCGGATAGTTTTTCTCGTGGTCTTTGAGTTGTCGAGAGTCGTAAGCATTAACTCTCTCGCGTTGGTTAATCACACAGCCTAATCCGTTGTGTGATGCATCGCTGTAAACCATGAAGCCTCCACTGCCTGAAGGTATGGCAAACATTGGTGCGGTGGTTAGCTTCTTTTTGAGCTCATAAAGCTCTTTTCACACAGTTCGATCCACTCTAACTTGCCATTTTTCTTGTGAGCTGGGTGAGAGGTCCCAAAATATTAGAGAAGCCTTCGACAATTCTTCGGTAATAACTTGCCAAACTGAGGAAGCTACAAACCTCTATCACTGTCTTTGGTTGCTCCCATTTCACAATCTCTTCGATCTTGGCTGGATCGATTGTAATGCCCGCTTCAGAGACGGCATGGCTAAAGAAGCTAACTTTTTCTAGCCAAGACTCCCACTTGCTCAGCTTTGCATATAGTCGGTGATCACAAAGTATTTGAAGGGCTATGCGCAGATGTTGTTCATGAGCTTCTCTCGTCTTCGAATAGATGAGAATGTCATCTACGAAGACAACCTCACAGTTATCAAGATATGCTTTGAACACCCTGTTCATAAGGTCCATGAAGGATGTTGGTGCATTTGTCAACTCGAATGGCATCACTAGGAACTCATAATGACTATCTAATGTTAAACTCATTATTAATTATTATAATTTTTATTATTAATTATTATTATTAACTTTATTATCTTGTTATTATTTATTTAGTTATTATTATTAATTGTTATTATCAACTTCATTATTTTATTATTATTAACTTTATTACCTTTGTATTAATTATTAATTGGTATAGCATATTATTATATCATTGTATATATTTATTATATTTTTTTATAGTTCCAGGTTTCGTCTTATGCTTCTTCCTTTTATTTTATTTAGGATCCTCCTTCACTGACTATTAGCTCCGCTTGGGACGAGTCCCGAGCGTGGTACTTGGCTCTCCCCGTGTTTTAGCGAAAGAGGTTGGCAGAGTTTGGGTTTGAACCAATACTAGAGATTGAGCCTTTTCAGCCCGACTATGGTTTGGTTGGGGCTGTGATTGACAGATGGAGAGACAAGCACCATGCCCTTCTCTTCCCTACGGGGATGATGCCGCCAACCCTCAAGGATTGGGTCCTGATCACGGTAGTCCGATTCAAGGGAGTGGCCGTGATGGGACACATGCTCAGATTATCAGGAGGCATGTGTGGCGCTGCTTGGGCGTGAGTATCCGTTCATCAGTGGGTCCGAGACAGGGATGATCTAGACCACTTGGTTTTTGAATGAGTTTGGTGGGGGTTTTGCCCCGTTGAGGTGCTACAGTGAGTCCGACAAGGACTATGAATCGCGTCGTCAGACGACTCGCCGACTGGCGAAGGTGCTGGGAGCAGCAGCAGACCGAGACATTAGGGCTTTCCTGATGCACTTCTTTGGCGGGGTGCTATTCTCATCGTCGACCTGAGGGGCCATGAATGGATTATTTTTTACCCTCCTCGGGGACCTAGGTCAGGTAGTTGCTTATGCATGGGGCGCAGTGGCACTTGCTCATCTCTACGAACAAGTGTTTAGGCGCGAGAGGGAAGCCCACACCAACGATGATTTCATACCGTTCATTCAGATGAGCAGGGTATATTATTGATTTTATAATTTTTGACTTTTATTTTCCTTTGGTTAACAGTCATAATGTTAATTGCTTTTATTTTGTTTAGTTCTGGGTCTATGACCACTTCACTTTCTTACGCTCGAGGATCCCGACTAGGACTGCGCACATGTTCTCGCGCATGAGGGTATGGAGGGCGGCTCTTGGGAGCCGCAAGAGGACCTTAGACCTCCAGTTGGCGAAGGGGTTATTTGAGGACGTACATTTGGGCTAGGTGTGTTTTCTAAGTTTCTTTATTGTTTTATGTTTCTATTTTTTAGTTGTGTTTTTGGTTTACTGATAGTTTTATATTTTGCAGCTCATATGGAGGCCCTATGTAGATGGTGAGGACGCTGACCAGGCTATTATACAGTTTGGTCAGTGTTGAGCACTGAAAATATCACTTTTCACCTCTTAACCTGGCCTTTAATAGACCTTTGAGTTGGTTAATAATAGTTTTTAGGTTTGTTTGTCTAAATAACAGGAAAATATAGCTTAACTGTTGCAATCCAACATCTCAAGCCAAGAAGAAAGGATTTTGAACCAAACTGTGGAACTGATGGATTTTTAGACGATGCACCATGGTGGTTCACACCATTGGGACAATTTTGGCATGCATTGGGACCTTTGGAGGCCTGTTGAGAGAGAGAGGTGCAGCCCAAAGTTAATGGAGTGCAGCTGCAGTGGAGCTAATCTTCCATTTGTATTGTTGCTACAAGCAGCCATTCGAGCATTTTATGGATGCATCCAACTCTCAAACAGCTGCTGCAATCCTAAAGAACAAGAGTTGTTCCTGCCTTAATATATCCAAACTGCACATCCATGCTGCAGCAAGAGCACACTCAGCACACCAGCTGCTCAAGCATTTAATTTGAGCAGTAATATAGCAGTTGGTGTGGGACACAACAGCTGCATGGAGAATCAAGACTCAAGAGGTGTTGCTGTGATGCAACCTACAAGATAGTAGCAGCACTGTACCAGCCTGTAATAGCACCTTCAGCCCAACCACTTGAGCTGCTGCAATGAGGGAATGCCAAAGGTTTTAAAGCACAGTTAAGCAATTCATAGCAGCACTCACCAATCTATTGCTGCACACAAGTTGTCAAGCAGTTGCAATGGTTGTAGCCATCAACTACTGCACAAGGCCATCAAGCATTTTAATATTGTAGCAACCATCCCAGCACCATATTGTCAAAACATAGCAGCTGCAGCTTTGAAGGATTAAAGAACTTGAGTAGGTCCCACTGAAGCTGTCGAGTGGTTAATGCTGAAGAGAACCAACCACTCGAGTGGATTGTAGTGCTAAAATGTTGCTGAAACTAAGCACTCAATTGGTTTAAAATGAGAAGTGAAGTAGTCGAGTGGTTAGGCTGCTAAAGCAACCCCACGAGTGGTTCATGGCTGAAGGACAACTACTCCTACTCGAGCAGTTGCCTTGGCTGGAGACTGAACCTCACGAGCTGTGGCAGGCCCCAAAGAAACTCACGAGTTGTGTATGCTATTGGAAGTGAACCACTCGATCCCTTCACATGAACCTGTCAAGCAACTCCTCGCACATTTGAGCCTATCGAGCAACTAAATAGGAAATTTTTTAGCCTGTCGAGGAACCTCACGAGAACCTCATGAGATTCTAGTGAGATGAAAGTTCTGAAGCTGCATCCTAGCGATATCTAAGCGAGATCTACTCGAGACATGAATTCTGAAGCTGCATCCTCGCGAGGCACTGTTCCAGCCAGCTATTTTCAAACTCCAAGGATATTTTAGGGATTTCATAACTTCTAGGGCACGCATCCCAATGTCCCACACATCCCAAAGCATACAAGGGCCACAAATGGGCCACGAAATCAACTCCAAACATGCTCATTTGTGATTGGCTATTGCATATAGCTGTTCTAAGGATTGTATATAGAGAGAGCTATAGTTTTCTTGAAAAGGGAGCCAGGAATAGCCTGAGCTCATTTATGGTTTTCTAAGGTTTCTAGCTAGTCTTGTTTCCCTTTTATTTTCCATTTTCTTCATACTTAGCTTAGCTGTAAAGCTGAGTTAAAGCCTTTTGTAGCAGCTAGGGATAGTTTAGTTTTGGAATGGGTTTTGTATGAACATAGTGAGCTGTTTCGGGGTTTTGCAAGGGCCGTTGCCTTGAGGGAAATCATTGTAAATTCTTTTTCATCAATGAAATGTCATATTTAAAGCTCCATTAGATTTATATTTTCTCTATATTTTTCACATAGATTTGTATGGATTTGATGATCCTATGGTTGCTTGATCTTGTAGCCCTGCAACCATGGTGGTAGCAGTAGTTTTACTGTTCTATCCTCAATCTTTGTGGCTGGATTAACCCCTGGGGTAGCCTGTGACCATTCAAGTGGGCAGGGTATAACCCTAAGACTGGTCTAAATCATAGGGCTGAGATGGATTCTTCTCCTCTACACTTAAGCTTGTAGCCAAGTGAGAGACAGTTGCAGAGCCAACCTCTTCTCTATTTTACATCACTATTTTCAGTGTTTAAACCTGGGATTTTGCACAGATTACAGACTTGTGAGTTGGGTCATTGTAGGCTTTTTTGTAGCAATGACCAGCTGAGTCTAAAGCCCCATTCAGCCTGAGATTTCTTATGATTTTCACCTGATTTTCAAGGATTGTTTGCTCCTATGATTGCTTGAGCTTGTAGCTTTGCAACCATAGTGTCTGCAATGGGTTTCTTATTCTGATTTAATCCATTGAATGGATGAAATCCCTAGGGCATTTTGTGACCATTTAAGTGGACAGAATACAACCCTAAGATCAGTCCAGACCTCTGGGTTAGGTTAGAGTTTTCTACCTAGCAAATGTGCTTATTGGCATCTAAAGGGTTGCTACAGATTAAGTCTAGATATGAGTTGCATTGCTGATTTACCCATAGCTGGCTATTTCTCCATATTTTATATTTATTTTACCACATCATCATCATTCTTCTTCTCCTTTCTTTAGCTGTAGTTTATTTCTGTTTTTAATTATAGGGTTGCTTTGTGGCACATAAACACCCTCTCTTTACCTTGCTTTCTAGTTTAGGTTTAGAGTTGCCATATTTGTAGCTAGATCTGGAGATTTACTATACAATCCTTGTGGTTTAATCATCACTCCCTGTGGGACAAACCCTTTCTTATCAAAACTTGCTACAACAGGCCCTGGATCTTGCAGGACTGTGTATTTTAGAGTGTTGTTTATGTGTTGTTTTCACCTCATTTTATCTCCTTTTGTTTAGATTTATTTTTACCACTATCTTTCAATAAGATAACAACATACTCTCTAAAAAAATATCAACAAGTTTTTGGCGCCGCTGCCAGGGAGTTTTGATCTAGGTAGTAAATCTGAGTTTTTGTTTAGCTATATTTGTTGTAGATGTAGTTTTTGAATAAATTACAACTGTATTTTTCCTGTGATTTTGTAGATTATCCTTTTTTATTTTCTTTTTAGATCTTTTTGGTGTCTTAGGTATGTTGAATAAAGTACAGCTGTAAGCTCTTTTGTTTGCATTTATTTTCCTATTATTGCATGTGTAGTATTTAAATAAATACCTGCTATAACTTTTCCTTTATTTTTGCAGTTTTTCCTCATTATCTGTTGTTGATTTATTTTATATTTTGTGTTTAAATAAATTTTTGCTGAACTTTTTTATTTTGCAGCACTGGATCAGTAACATAAGGGATAGATCAGATGCAGCTGGAGCATTTTTGCATTAGTTTGCATCTCTCTCCCCTGCTGTCTTTTCATTTCTACAGTTTTAAATTTTAGCAGCTGTATTTAGTCTTTAGTATTTTTATTTTATCTGCTATGAGGTCCTTATTTTTGTTGTATGCTGAGAAGGTCTCTCAATCCCGAGCTCGAACCTTTGAATCCTAAGATTGAGAATCTTAAGTACTAGGCCAGCAACACACACTCCTGCTGAAATTTTAGTAACAGCTGAGATGGGTGAGCAACCAAGATCCCTTAGAGAGTATTATGCACCAGAGGCATACTCATCCCCCTCTTGCATTCAACTCCCTAATGTTGTGGGTAACTATGAGATCAAAGTTTCAACCATCCAAATGTTGCTGAGCATTCATGGGCTAAGCAAAGAGGACCCATACCAGCATATAGAGTTGTTCCTTGCCTTATGCACTACTTTTAATATTGCTAGTCTGGGAGAGGAAGCCACCAAACAGAGGCTTTTCCCTTTTTCCTTAGAGGATAAAACCAGAACTTGGCTCTCCATGCTCCCAGCCAATAGCATACAAGCTTGGAATGATCTCTAATGCCAATTCTTGGCTAAATTTTTTCCAATTGGTAAAACTAATCAGGTGAGGAAGAGCATAATCTCCTTTTCTCAACTCCCAACTGAAAACATTTCATGAAGCTTGGGAAAGATTTAAAGAGTTGTTGAGGCAGTATCCACACCACCAGATCCCTAGGTGGCAGCTTGTGCAAAGCTTCTACCAGGGGATTGATGCTAAAAGTAGAGCAATGATTGATGCATCTAGTGGTGGCTCTTACCTAAGCAAGACTGATGTAGAAGCATGGGACCTATTTGATGTGTTAAGTGAAAACTTCATGCAGCAGGAGTCTTTGTCAAGCAATGACATTGTGCCAGCTGCTAGGGGTACAAATGAACCCATTTTCAAGGGAAAAGTGTATGAGTTAACTGTACATAGTAACCTAGAGAAGAAGGTGGACAACCTATCCTTAAAGTTTGATAAAGTGTTGAGTGTGTTGCAGCCCTGCCCAGGTTGGAGAGGCATGTCTCATATGACACTCACCAACACACTCTCATCTTGAATATCCATCTGCTGGTCCATTTCCTGAGTTTGTAAATGAGCAAGCCAATGCTGCCCAAACATTTGGATAGCAACCTACTGGGTACACTTGGAGAAACCACCCAAATTTGAGGTAGAGACAAGTTGATTTGCCTCAAACCCAGTTAGTTTTCTCTTTGTTTGTTGCTGCAGTTTAGTGTGTTTTGCTTATATAAAACTTGTTGTCCCTATACTTGTCTATTGGAAACAGTGAGGACACTGTTTATCTTAGGTTTGGGGGTATGGCAGGGTAGACCAGTCAATAGAATAGTTAACTCTAGTGCAACAGTGTGAGGAAAATTGAGATGAATAAAGTCAATTCCCACCATACCATGTTAGAATGAGAAAATTTAAAAATTTTGCACACTTTAAAACTGAAAATTTAAAAAATAAAAAAATTTAGCACCGCCATGAAGCTAACATCAAGAAAAAAAAAATTTAGTTAGTACTTAGTGAACTACAGAAGAAAAGGTGAAAGTACATCCCATGGGTTAATTTGAGGACCATACCCAGTGAGATTTGGGCCTATCAAATTTCTTTTGAAGAGTGTTTTAGGCATTTTTCTGCTCTAAGGTTTGATTGACTCAACACTTTTCACTAGAAGTTAGGCACCTCCAAATTGAAATTGATTGACGACACTCATGACACTAAGGAAATTATTTAAGGTCTTCATTTAGACAGTTTGAGCTTAAAATTTCCTACCCATTCAACTGCTCTTTGCATTACACTCTTTGAGCCTTCAAAATCTAATTTTTCGTCAACAAACATCGGAGTACTTGCACCTTAACCTCATGACCTGATTCAACTTGACCCTCACTCAGAGAATTCATAAGGTAAAGGAGAAGAAGTTTAAGATAGTTGAGAGGGGTCCAACATTTGGTAGAAGAAGAAGAAAAGCAACCTGTAAATAGCAGTGTAGCAGTGGTATATATGTGGCATTTCATAAAAAATAAAAAATAAAAATAGAAAAAAAAAAAGAAGTCAAGAGAAGAACTCCATTTGAAAATTGAAAAGAAGAGAAGAAGCTAGCCACTTTCTGAATTGAAGGTTGTGAAGTCATGAATCACCTCCTCCCCTTGCTAATTTCTCAAATTTTGAATACATTCTACCTCCCTCCTATTCTTTTTCTTACACCTCACCCATAAGCCACATTACAACCCATCTCAAAGACCTTGTTGATCCAAACTGAAGTGAGCTGTCATGTGGAGACAAGGGAGTGTCTAATCTATAGTGGAAAGTACATGAGGATATCAGAAAATTAGAAGCAACGTCTATGCTCATGCTTGCAAGCCTATTTGAGGTCCGTGACTGATCTTGAGCTGATGAGAATGTAAGCATGGATTTTCATTGTTGAGAGACAGCCCTAGTGAGGATTGGGTTTGAAATTTAACTTCATTGGGGTGGTTTCTAAACCTGAATTTTTAATTGAAGGCAAGCTTAGTACTAATTTTTGCACATTGAATTCCTTATGTAAACTGATTGTTGGTGATGCACATACATGTTGATTTTGAGTTTTAAATTATTTGCATTATTGCTGTAATTTCCTCTGATTTTTAAAGAATGGGTGTGGAATAAAACCTTATTTATTAAAATCTGTTTTGTCATTAGCTGCTCTATACTTAACTGTTTTAATGGTGAAGTTTGTGGGTATCTTCACTGAAAACCTTCAAGAGACTTCACTCCTCAACTAGGGATCACCTAGGGGTTTAAAAGGCTTGATGCATAAGCTAAATGCATTTGTGCTCCCTACGAAAGTGGCATTTACTGTTTTGAATAACTATTTTAATTTTTCCTTTACTCGAGGACTAGCAAAGATTAGGTTTGGGGGTGTATTGAGTACTGAAAAATACCACTTTTTATCCCTTAACCTGGCCTTTAATAGACCTTTGAGCTGGTTAATAATAGTTTGTAAGTGTGTTTGTATAAATAATAGGAAAATATAGCTTAACTACTGCAATCCAACATCTCAAACCAAGAAGAAAAGATTTTGAACCAAACTATGGAGCTGATGGATTTTTAGAGGATGCACCATGGTGGTTCACTCCATTGGGACAATTTTGACATGCTTTGGGACCTTTGGAGGCCTGCTGAGAGAGAGAGAGAGGTGCAGCCCAAAGTTAATTGAGTGCTGCTATTGTGGAGCTAATCTCCAATCTGTATTGCTGCTGCAAGTATCCATCTGAGCATTTTATGGATACATCCAACTCTCAAACAGGTCTACAATCATAAAGAACAGCTGCAATTTGCAAGAGCTGTTGCTACTTTAATATATCCAAACTGCACATCCATGCTAAAGCAAGAGCACACTCAGCACACCAGCTGCTCAAGCATTTAATATGAGCAGCAATATAGCAGTTGGTGTGGGACACAATAGTTACATGGAGAAGTAAGACTCAAGAGGTGCTATTGTGCTGCAACCTACAAGACAGTAGCAGCACTGCACCAACCTGTAATTGCACCTTCAGCCCAACCACTTTAACTACTGCAATGAGGGAATGCCAAAAGTTTTAAAGCACACTCAAGCAGTTCATAGCAGCACTCACCAATCTATTACTGCAGCACACAAGTTGTCAAAGCTGCTGCAATGGCTGCAACCATCAGCTACTGCACAAGGCCTTCAAGCATTTTAATATTGCAGCAACCATCCTAGCACCATATTGCCGAAACATAGCAGCTGCAGCTTTGAAGGATTAAAGAACTCGAGCAGGTCCCACTGAAGCTGTCGAGTGGTTAATGCTGAAGAGAACCAACCACTCGAGTGGATTGTAGTGCTGAAATGTTGTTAAAACTAAGCACTCGAGTGGTTTAAAATGAGGAGAAGTGAAGTAGTCGAGTGGTTAGGCTGCTGAAGCAACCCCACGAGTGGTTCATGGTTGAAGGACAACTACTCGAGCAGTTGCCTTGGCTGGAGACTGAACCTCACGAACTGTGGCGGGCCCCAAAGAACCTCACGAGCTGTGTATGTGGTTGGAAGTGAACCACTCAAGCCCTTCACATGAACCTGTCGAGCAGCTCCTTGCACATTTGAGCCTATCGAGTAGTTAAATAGGCTATTTTTCAGCCTGTCGAGGAACCTCACAAGAACCTCATGAGATCCTAGTGAGATAACTTCTAGGGCATGCGTCCCAATTTCCCACACAATACAAAACATCCAAGGACCACAAATGGGCCACAAAATCAACTCCAAACATGCTCATTTTTTATTGGCTATTACATATAGCTGTTGTAAGGATTGTATATATATAGAGCTATAGTTTTCTTGAAACGGGAGCTAGGAATAGCCTGAGCTCATTGAGGATTTTCTAGGGTTTTGAGCCAGTCTTGTTTCCCTTTTATTTTTCATTTTATTCTTACTTAGCTCAACTGCAAAGCTGAGTTAAAGCCTTTTGTAGTAGCTAGGGATAGTTTAGTTTTGCAATGGGTTTTGTATGAACATAGTGAGCTATTTTGGGTTTTTACTAGGGCTGCTACCTTGAGGGCAATCATTGTAAGTTCTTTTTCATCAATGAAATTTCATGTTTAAAGCTCCATTAGATCTACATTTTTCACATAGATTTGTATGGATTTGATTCTTCTATGGTTGCTTAAGCTTGTAGCCCTGCAACCATGGTGGCAACAATAGTTTTACTATTCTATCCTCAATCTCTATGACTGGATTAATCCCTGGGATAGCCTGTGGCCATTCAAGTGGGCAGGGCATAGCCCCAAGGCTGGTCTAAATCACAGGGCTGAGATGGATTCTTCTCCTCTACACTTGAGCTTGCAGCTAAGTGAGAGACAATTGCAGAGCCAACCTCTCCTCTATTTTACATCACTATTTTCAGTGTATTGACTTGAGATTTTGCACAGATTGCAGACTTGTGAGTTGGGTCATTGCAGGCCTTTTTGTAGCAATGATCAGCTGCGTCTAAAGCCCAATTCAGCCTAAGATTTCTTATGGTTTCCACCTAATTTTTAAAGACTTTTTGCTCCTATGGTTGCTTGAGCTTGTAGCCTTGCAACCATAGTGTCTGCAATGGGTTTCTTGTGCTAATTTAATCCATTGACTGGGTGAAACCCCTGGGGTATTTTGTGATCATTTAAGTGGACAAAACACAACCTTAAGATCAGTCCAGACCTCTAGGTTAGGTTAGATTTTTCTACCTAGCAAATGTGCTTGTTGCCATTTGAAGGACTGCTGCAGATTCAGTCTAGATCTGAGTTGCATTACTGATTTACCCATAGCTGGCTATATCTCCATCTTTTATCTTTATTTTACCACACCATCATCATCATTCTTCTTCTCCTTTCTTCAGTTGTAGTTTATTTCTGTTTTTAGCTATAGGGTAGCTTTGTGACACTTAAACACCCTCTCTTTACCTTGCTTTCTAGTTTAGGTTTAGAGTTGCTAAATTTGTAGCTAGATCTAGAGATTTACTATACAACTCTTGTGGTTTAGATCATCACTCCCTGTGGGACAAACCCTTTCTTATCAAAACTTGCTACAACAAGCCCTGGATATTGTAGGACTTTATATTTTAGAGTGTTGTTTATGTTTTGTTTTCACCTCATTTCATCTCCTTTTGTTTAGATTTATTTTTACCACTATCTTTCAATAAGATAATAGCATACTCTCTAAAAAAATATCAATAGTCAGGTGCTCTTTTAGAGGGATATGGGGGTCCACCACTTCGAGAAAGTGGTGTGGGTCCACATGTCCAAGGTTGTGCGCTAGCTAGGGCTCTGTCAGGGAGTCCCTTCAGAGCTTCTTTTGCAGGTCGCAGAGAAGATGACTAGTCCCTCTGGCCGGAACTTTGGTGCGATTAAGGGAGCCCAGCTCTGTGATTTTGAGGTTGGGGGAACCACGATTGAGGGTACCCATGATGGGGTGGATGTGAGAGAGTTTCAGAGTTGGTATCGTGAATTCGGCGGTGGTCGTCTCTTCCTGCGGGCCCCCTTTTAGGTGAGTTGCCTCTTCGATCTAGGTGGACCTTATTCCACCTCTACACTGAGAGAGCGATTAGCTGAGATAGATCAAGGCCAGCTCTGCCCCGACATTCGCAGAGTGTTGGAGGCCCTCCAAAGGGCTCTGGGGTGATGGGGAGTGCTCCCCGCCCTGATGAGGCTATACTCACCTCCCTGGCTTGTTCCATAGGCAATGCTTGGGAGCCCAAGGAGTGGGCGAGGACCCAGCTAGCAATCGCTCGCCGGGATCTGGTGAGTTATTGTTTGGTTTTTTTATTTTCTTTTGTTTATTCATTTTACTTTTGTTTATTGATATGTTTTGTTTATTTTCATCATTTAGGATGCGTCTATGGGCTAGATTGCCAGCCAGTCGCAGTATATCTAGTTCCTGGAGAGCGAGCGGCTAGGCCATGGGGAGATGAGGGCCAAAATGGCCCCAAAGATCGATCGGCTGGTATGTTTTTTACTTCAGTGTTTTCTTATAAGTTTGACTTTTGGTGTTTCGTGTCCCTGATAATTTTTTGATCACATTTTCAGAGAGCAGAGCTTGTCGCTGCTGAGGTTTCTACTCCAACCATCATTTCGTCTTTGACCGCCTCCTCTAGTCACGAGGACCCAGAGATGGCTCATCTCCGAGCCAAGTTGGCTCATTGGGTGAGTCTTGTGTTTGTTTCTTTTTTTATGTTGTTTATTTTATTTTTTTCTTTGTTCGGCTTTTCTAATATCGCGTTGAAATGCTTTCAACTCAAGGTTGCACATGACCAACAGGTAGTAGAGGCAGTCGCCGCCTCCTTGCGCCCCGAGAGTCAGGCATGATGTGTGCTTCATGGATATTTTATTGTTTTGTTATTGTGTGCTTGTTTTATCTTACGCTCTCATTTTTTTTCTTGTTTTGTTTCGTGTAGGCTATTCCTAACTCTGCTCCCGAGGCTCCTCCTCGGGATCCCTATGATATTTCCACCCCTCCTCTCTAGGTATGTTTAGTTAGTATAGTTTTTTTCTTTAGTTTTATGCTTGTATCATTTATCTAGTGCATTTTTTTTGTTTATCTTGCAACAACCTACGACCGAATTACCTCCTCAGCCCACTCCACTAGCTGATCCGCTAACCGTGGAGACAATCAATCGCTATTATGCGAGCGAGCCGAGCTGGTACGTTCTATTCACTTTTGAGTGTCTTCATTTTCCTTTGTTTGTAGATGTACTTCATTTTTTAGACTAGATATATGCTTTTATGCAGGTCCGTGAGTTAGAGATGGAACGTCTCAAGGCTGAGCGTGCTCGCGCCTGCTAGGGGCAAGGCAGACTGCTATAAATGATCTTGAGTGGAGTCGCCAGGACTTGATTACCGATCTAATTGTCGAGCAGTGGACTCACACTGCAAAGTTGGAATTTACTC
This sequence comes from Chloranthus sessilifolius, assembly GCA_021018995.1. Classification (NCBI taxonomy): domain Eukaryota; kingdom Viridiplantae; phylum Streptophyta; class Magnoliopsida; order Chloranthales; family Chloranthaceae; genus Chloranthus; species Chloranthus sessilifolius. Next base: position 81,850,181 of record CM037586.1, on the reverse strand, counting down.
GTCAAATTGTTCGGGTGGAGATGCAGATCACCATAGACCGCCTGCAGTATGACCTGGAGAGGAGGACGCAGGGGATTCGAGTTGTGGTTGGTCGCTTCGCTGGGTCAGAGTCAGAGGCTACTAGCTCCTTGGCTGGTCAGCATCGCCATACGTCTAGCGAGCTTATGAGGGATTACGTTCATGAGGAGACAGCTCTACTTGAGTTGTTCTCTTTGGTCCTTTCTCGCTCGCGGTCTAGGCAGTCAACTAGCCAGGTGAGTGAGGGAGGTTATGTTGTCAGGCCTTCTTCTTCCACAAGGCCTGCGGCAGTTCCCCGGGCTTCATTTGAGGCTTCGGTGGATTTGACTCCAGATCCACGAGTCAATGAGACTAGAGATAGTAGCAACCGCCCATCCTAGAGGCAGCAGAGGGAGTAGGGTAGTTTTGTTTTTGTACTTTTCTTCTTCTTTCATTGTATATACAAGGGTATGCCCCCAGTGACACATGTACAAAATTTTTGAGGGATATATATCATTTTCTTTTCTTCAGATGTACTACCTCTTTCTTTTAATTTTACTTTTATATCATCTACTTCCTTAGATATCGTCAATTGTTATTGGGACTTGGATGCTTCTAAGCTAGCCCAGTAGTAGTTGAGGAGCACTTTTACCTGCATAGAGAAACAATGTAATTAGCAACTTTTATTTCCCCCTTGCTAATTGTTGGTAATATTTTAGATGCTTGCTGCTTTTTTTTTATTAGAAATGGTAAAAATATGGTAGCAAAAATAAATCAAAAGGTGGAGTAAAATGGATGAAAACAACAATCTAAAAATACACAAAGTGCTGCAAGATCTAGGGCTTGTTATAGAAAGTCTTGAAAGTAAGAGTTTGTCCCACGGAGAGTGATGATTTGAAACCTCAAGGTTTGTGTAGTAAACTCCTAATCTGGCTACAAACCTGGCAACCCTAAATCTACACTAGAAAGCAAGGTAAAGAGAAGGTGTTTAGGTGTCACAAAGCTAACCTAACACTAAAAATAAGAATAAACCTACAGCTAAAGAAAGGGATAGAAGAATGATGATGAAGTGAGAAAATAAAGTAAAAATTATGAGAAATAGACAGCTAAGGTTAAATCAGCAATGTAACTCAGTGTTGGAACAGGATTTGCAAGGTAGAAGAATTTAACTAACCCCTATGGTTTGGATTTCTCTTAAGGCTATAATCTCTCCACTTAATGGTCACAGATTATCCTAGGGAGGTGATCCAATCACAGGTGCTAAAGTTAGAACATGAAAACTATTACAGACACAATGTTTGTAAGGCTACAAGCTCATGCATTCATAGGAGCAAACAGTCCTGAAAACTCAAGAGGAAACCACAAGAAATCCCAGGCTAAATGGGGACTTAGATTCAACTCGTCATTGCTACAGACAGGCCTGTAATGATCGAGCTCACAAGTTTGCAATTTGTGCAAGAATCTCATATCTAAATACTGAAAATGGTAATGTAAAACAGGGGAGAAGTTGGTTCTGCAATTGTCTCTCACTTGGCTACGAGCTCAAGTGCAGAGAAAAAGAATCCATCTTAGCCTTGTGATTCAGACCAGCCCTAGGGCTATACCCTGCCCACTAGAATGGTCATAGGCTATCCTGGAGGTTATCTTAATCACAAAGGCTAGAAATAGAATAGTAATACTACTACTGTGTGACAGCCCGAGTTTCGGCACCCCGAAGCCCGCGCCGTCAGTGGGCTGGCACCAAGGCCGAGTCCCCCGAACGAAGCATGTAACGTACAGTTGCATAGCAGAAAACAAAGTAGAACCATATCCAATAAATCATCATAGCAAACAAGAGAACTAGTACTATTCATCAAAAGCTCAAAATGACGGTTCTAATTCCATATGATTCCTTATGGAAAAAGAACCGACAAGAACCACCGGTAAAGGCCGTACCTTACCGAAACATGATTCACCAAAAAGAAGTACAATCATTTGCAAAATTTACATCCTTTACAACCAAAGTTAAACCAACACATCCTGAATCCTAGGGTTGGACCTACTCTGGCCTAGTACAAAGAAAGCAGCTCTAAGGGTGAATCTCCTCGAAGTCCTCCCCTGAAGCTAGCTCAGAAACCTCCCTCTCGAAAATCCTAGTGTCAATGTCTTCACCTGTACCTGTTACATGTAGTCGAGGAATGAGCTTTATCCAACCTCAATAAGGAAAAACTCATAGCATGCATATTGTAACGGCAACATAGATCTTATGGCATAATGAGATAGAATAATCGGGACGTATGCACAGTGTATGGTCATGGCATGAAACATAGGTATAAAGCTTGTTCGAAATTTCAAAAGAGATAGGTCCACATATTCTTTCAACACAAGAAAAGAAAAACTTAAAGTGGTATACTTAAAGTAATAGAATGAGGAGCTACAGCCTCAAGCCCCCGATGGAATACCCAGCATCGTCGCTCATATGAACCATTTTCACATATATCCAAGGTCCCATACAATTGGACGCTTGGCCGAATATATTTACCGTCATGCGGTAGGAGTCACAAAACACATAGCACAAAGGTGTACAGATTAGCAGCTGTACCAGTCGGGTATTCACATAAAACCTTAAATCGAAGTGCGTACATATAGCTCATCACCGTGTAAAGTAATAATTATAATTTAGATCAAAGGTCGGAAAGAAGTGTGAAGATACTTGCACAACACATTAGATTGAATCTCGAAAGATTCCACAACTCATGCATGAATCGAAAATGTATGGATGCACATGTCCTTCCAAATTTTATTCGTAACCACACATATAATCAATTCAAAGAAGCAATCACATCCTATCACACACATGCTAATGTAACAATGCACGTGGTGTCAAGTGTTCCTTACCTCGAGATCTTAACCCGCACTAGCTCACACCGCCGTTTGGGATAGCCCCCTCAACATACAATACTAAGTCACCTAGAATATAAGATCTAATGTTCACCCATTAGAACAGTGCAAAACATGTTAGGATAACTCCCCTCAAAATCTCACAGTCAAAATTTACCAAAATTTTGAATCTGGGAATTTTGATCGATCGAGTCCCAATTTCGATCGATCGAAATCACGTTTCGATTGATCGAACTAAATTCGATCGGTCGAGCTCTCACAGAAGCCAAAAAATCTAATATAGTTCGATCGAACAAATCCCCTTTCAGTCGATCGAAAACTTATAAGTCGATCGATCGAAAATATTTTGATCAGTCGAATATTCCAAAAGCAATTTAGCTATCACACAGTTCGATCGAACGAAATTCTACTTCGATCAGTCGAAAACTCTAATTCGATCAATCGAATATAATTTTGATCAATCGAGTTCTCACAGAGGATTTTTCCATGTTCTTGTTTATATACGTTTCGTTCGATCGAGTGTGAGATTCGATCGATCAAACTAATTTCGTTCGATCGAATTTGACTTTGATCGAACAAATTTCCTCATGCATTGAAGTTTTCACATTTTAAGTCCATTTCAATCGATCGAACTAATTTCGATCGGTCGAAATGAACAGATTTCACCCGTTTAAGGGTTTTCCCCCTCTACAACAAGTTAAACTCGATTTCTTACGCTCCCGTGATCTAAATTTATGTAAAAATAGTTAACGACATAATTTCAAGATCTCGACCAAATTTTCATACCTCGATTTCCTCCGAATCTCTAATCCTAGCCTCTAGATCTGACTCGGATTCACCAGAAGAACAACAGCTCATTCGTCGCTCTAAATACATAACCACAAGCTTCGAGAACAGATTGTTCTCACATGCAATCAGCTTTTAAGTCTCGAATCTCTCCCTCTTTCCTCTTAACTCCCTATGATCAGCAATTACTAAGGTGTTGAATGCAAAACCTAAATGAGGCATTTAATTCTTCTTATACTTAAGTCCTAGGCTTAGGCGTAAAACAGCTACACTAACGTTGGGTGTATGAGAGTGCACTAACCCTCAACCTAGCCTACATATGTCAAATCCCATCCATTGGATTTGATCTATAGACATTACATCGACTAAAGATACCGTCCCCGATGTGCAGACCATCGGGCACACGTACCGAGGCATGCAGATCAAGGTTTTAAAAAGTTTAGGATGTTACATGTTGTCACCATGGTTACAGGGCCACATGCTCAAGCAACCATGGGAGCATCAAATCTTTCAAAATCTATGTAAAAAACACAAGAAAATACAGATTTAATGAGCATTAAAAATATGGCATTTCATTGATTAGAAAGGACTTACAACGAGTGCCCTCAAGGCAGCAGCCCTAGCAAAAACCAAAAACTGCTCACTCTATGCTTATACAAAACCTATTACAAAACTGAAATAAACTAGCTTCTACACTAAGCTTTACCCCAGCAATGGTGTTGTACTAATGAAGGAAGAAAAAGAAAAAGGAAAAAGGAAACTAAACCTTAACCCTAATTCTAAAAAGATAATTTGATCCAGCTATTTTGGATATTATTACACAACAGAAAATTACTATATATAGACCATCCATAACAGCATTTCATGCTTGTAGCCAATCAGAAATAAGAATGCTTAGAGCTGTTGTCATGGCTCATTTCTGACCAAGTAGTTGCATTGGGATGTGTGGAACAGCTAAGCACATTGGGATGTGTGCCCTAGAAGCAATGAAATACCTAAAATGTCCCTGGATGCTGAAATAGGTTGCTAGAACCCGTGCCTCGCGAGGATGATTCTTCAGAAGTTGCATCTCGCTAAGATCTCGCAAGGTTCAAATGTGGCCTTTTACAGCTCGCGAGGATGAAATGTGTGCAGCTTTTAAGCTGCTCGCTAAGCTCAATGGATGACGTCTTTAAGTCTCGCGAGGATCTCGCTAGGCTGAATTGCAGCTCGCGTAGATAAATTGCAGAGTCTTTGAAGTGCGTGAGAACTGTGCGAGCTAGTTTTATGAATCTATATCTATGCGAGAACTACGCGAGCAGATAACACATGGAATGTTTGAACCTCACGAGAGCTGCCTGAGTAGTTTAAATGCTTCTGGCTCCTAGCTCGCGAGGTTCATTTGAGCCACACAAGATCTGTAATTCAACATCTTATGTGGCCTCTAGGTTCATTGCTGATAGGCTCTTGGTGCTCGACAGGTTTAAGGCATTACACCAAACCACGCAATAGGTTCACATGCATTACAAAGAACTATGCGACATGTTCATTTCCAACAGCATACATAGCTCATGAGATTCTTTGGGGCCTGCCACAGCTTGGCAGGTTACAACTCCAGGCCTACACTTTGTAGGGGCCCAATCTCAGCTGTCATCTTGTGGGGCTCAGATATGCAATTCTTGAGCATAGTTCTGCAGCATTTGCAACTAGTGCATGGCTTTGAAACTGCAGATTTGTTGCTTGTCAGTTCAGCTATAGCTCATATGGCTGGTTTCACTGCTGCACACTGTTTGAGAGTTGGATGCATCCATAAAATGCTCGAATGGCTGCCTACAGTAGCAATACAGATTGGAGATTAGCTCCACTGCAGCGGCACTCCATTAACTTTGGGCTGCAACTCTCTCTCTCAGCAGGCCTCCAAAGGTCCCAAAACATGCCAAAATTGTCCCAATGGTGTGAACCACCATGGTGCATCCACTAAAAATCCATCAGCTCCATAGTTTGGTTCAAAATCCTTTCTTTTTGGTTTGAGATGTTGGATTACAACAGTTAAACTATAATTTCCTGTTATCTACACAAAACACTTAAAAGTCATTATTAACTAGCTCAGAGTTCCATTAAAGATCAAGTTAAAGGGTAAAAAGTGATATTTTTTAGTGCTCAACACACCCCAAATCTAATCTTTGCTAGTCCCCGAGCAAAGGAAAAATTAAAACCGTTATTAAAAACAGTAATTGCCACTTTCGTAGGGAGCATGGATGCATTTAGCTTATGCATCAAGCCTTTTAAACCCCTAGGTGATCCCTAATGGAGGAGTGAAGTCTCTTGAGGGTTTTTAGTGAAGATACCCACAAACTTCACCATTAAAATAATTAAGCATAATGCAGTCAATGACAAACAGATTTCAATGAATAAAGCATCATTCCACACCTATTCTTTAAAAATTAGAGGAAATTACAACAGTAATGCAAGCCATTTAAAACTCAAAATCAACATGTATGTGCATCACCACTAATTAGTTTACATGAGGAATTCAATGTGCAAAAATCAGTTCTAAGCTTGCCTTTAATTCAAAAATCAGGTGTGGATAAAACCCCAATGAAATTAAAATTAAGACCCAATCCTTATCGGGGTTATCTCTCAATAACAAAAATTCAAGGGTGTTCACATTCTCATCAGCTCAAGATTAGTCACAGACCTCAAATGGGCCTGCAAGCATGAGCATGGGCATTGCATCTAAGTTCTGGCATCCTCTTATATTTTCACCATAGATTAGACAACTCCTCACTTCCACATGACAGCTCATTTCACTTTGGATCAACCAGGTCTTTTCCATGGGTTATAATGTGGCTTATGGGTGAGGTTTATAAAGAATAAGAGGGGTAAAATGGATTCAAAATTTTTAGAAATCAGCAAGGTAAGGAGGTGATTCATGACTTCACCTATCTTCATTTTAGCACAACTTCATCTTCCTTGATATTTTTCAGATTCAAAGTGGCCAGCTTCTACTCTTCTTTTCGATTTTCAGATGAAGTACTTCTCTTGACTTCTCTTTCTTTTTTCTATTCTTATTAATTTTTATTTTTTTTATGAATTGCCACACATATACCACTGCTACACTGCTGTTTTTGGTTTGCTTCTCTTCTCCTTCCACCAAATGTTGAACTCCTCTCAACTATCTTCAACTTCTTCTCCTTTACCTTCTGAATTCTCAGAGTGAGGGTCAGGCTGAATCAGGTCATGAGGTTAAGGTGCAAGTACTTCGTTGTTTGTTGAAGAAAAATAAATTTTTAAGGCTCAAAGAGTGTATACACAAGGGCAGTTTAATGGGTGGGAATTTTAAGCTCAAACTATCCAAATGAAGGCCTTAGATCATCTCCTTAGTGTCATGAGTGTTGTCAATCAGTTTTAATTTGGAGGTGCCTAACTTCTAGTGAAAAGTGTTGAGTCAATCAAACCTTAGAGCAGAAAAAATACCAAAAACACTCTTCAAAAGAAATTTAATAGGCCCAAATCTCACTGGGTATGGTCCTCAAATTAACCCATGGGGTGTATTTTCACCTTTTCCTCTCTTCTTAGGTTCACTTAGTACTAACTGAAAAAAATTTCTGATGTTAGCTTCATGGTAGTGCTAATTATTCAAAGATTTTAAGTTTAAAAAGTCTGCAAACATTTTAAATTTTCTCTCTACATGATTAAGTGAGAATTGACTTTATTCATCTCAATTTAACCATCATTTTCTGCACTAAAATTAACTATTTTCCTAGCCTACCTACCCTGCCATACCCCCAAACCTAAATTAAATAGTGTCCTCACTGTTTCATGAAAAATGTATAGGGATAGCAGGGTTGGTAAAAGGAAAACAATTAAACTACAACAGCAAACAAAGAGAAAACTAAGCAAAAAGATGCAGAAAATTAAACTAAGGAGAAAAAGAAAATATGCACAAGATGACTAATAGGAAAACAAAGCAACTCCACTAAATCCTAAAAACAACAACTATATATTACAGAAATTACACTAAAAATAGCAGGTATATACAAAACATTAACGAAACTAAACACCTAAAGCATAAAAAATTCTAAACAGTTTTCTAATCATTATCTGAGTATGAATCCAAATTGATAGCAAAGAATTTTCATCATTAATAGCACACAATAGAAAGCAGGATTCATACAAAATCAGATCAGATGTAATATATACAAAACAGTCTAGATGGGGGTACATGAATGACAAAAAATTTGGCTGCCCATATGGAACTCAGCTGAATTGGAAAGAACTATAAAATAAAATTGAAAGGTCATACCTTTGCATTTGCAGCAAACCTGAATTCTTCCATTGAGCAATTGACAGTTGCACGGTAGATTCAGGGAGCAGCTCCAGCTCCATAGCAGGTGGGCAATCAAAAGAAGGCCGAGGGAACACATGGGTGGGTGTCTCCTCAGTCAAAACTTCATAATTTCACCCTCCTCGGCCCATTTCATTCAACAAGGACAGCAATTGTACAACATGCCTCATTTCCTCCATCAAAGCCTTCTCCTTGTAGGAAGGAAAGGCTCAATAAAAGCGTGAGGAAATGAGGCTCAATAGGTTAATTAATGTTTTTTTATATATATATTTTTTTTTCAGTTGGGGCTCAACTACAACCCCTGTTTATTTAGTTTCTCGTTGAATGCACAACCTTTTTGCATCAACAATATCTTGGTCAGCCACCTCCTTTCCATTCCTCAAGGTATTGATGGTTCTAGTTTCTTCATGACTTGAAGAGACTTCACCAATCAAGTGTCCCCCTCTGAGATTGTTCACAGTTTGGCTCAGGAGCCAACCCTCATCCCTTCTCTTCAGAGCATTTGAGATATGACCAAGCTGGTCCTCAATTTTCCTTATGCTATGAGTGTGGGAATCCACAATTTGTGTAACAGAGCCAAGGTTTTACAATGAAGTCAAAACCTGCTCCTCAAAGGAGGGGGCTCTAGGTTGGGGTGGCGCTACAACTAACTGACCTGGTTGGGGGTGTTAAGACCTGAAAAGTACCACTTTTCACCCCTTAACTTAGCCTTTGATTAGACCCTTATCCATCTAATAAAGGTTTGTTAAGTGTTTTATGTAGATAATAAACAGCAGTGAAATAAGGCCATAAATCATGTTAAGGAGCCTGTATTGGCACCAGAAGTCCCTCAGAAGAATGAGCCATGAATCCAGACCTGAGGTAAGCCTCGCACAGCTGACAAAGCTCCAGAGGATTCAGAAAAATATGCTTCGCGCTGTCCTCGCGAAGTCCCAAGATTTCACAACAACTTCTCGCGCAGTTGAGTGACAGACTAGCTTCAGAATCCTACCTCGCGCAGCTGTCACGCAGTAGCCACGGGATGCAAATGTCAAGAGAACCTGCCGCGTAGTTCAGAAAAGCCTCAAAGCTATCGCGAGGATCCTCGCAAAGTTCCACTAAGAAGTGAACTTCTCGCATAGTTCTCGCGCTGTTCAGGAAGAAAGCAGCCTCGCGAAGCCAAAGTTAGCCTCGCGAAGATCTATTGTGAAATGGAATGCTCGCGCAGTTCCCGTGCTATTCATAAGTAGCAATCCAACCTCATGAAGCTCAATCCAGTGAGAGCTTAACTATCTACCTCGCGACTGCTCAAAGCATCAAGAAGCTGCAACCCCGCAACGTCTGAAGTTTTATTGCTAACTCATCCTCGTGAAGTTAGTGCTACCATGCGACAAGTCAGGGAATGGAGATTGTAGGCTTGTGACTGGACCATTGTAGTCCCACTCAAGCAATGGACAGCTAGATCTAAGGTAGTACTCAATCTCTTGCTGGTTCTATGTGTCTGGGCTATCATGGTCCTATACAGCCTTAGCCCCACACATAGAGCTTCAGCGGTTGAGGTTCCCTACGGATTCCTGAGCTTGTAGCCTTGATGAAGTAGTGCCTACAATGATTAACTTGTTTTGACCCATCTCTGGATTGTAGTCTGTGACTATTTAAGTGGACAGGTTATAACCTTAAGGGATTGGATCATGGCACAGGGATGAGTTGGATTCTTTCTCCTCTTTGGTGATAATGTAGCCATTTGACAGGATTTCTATACCAGCAGACCTGGATCTGAGTCATAAATTCCAGCAGATCTGAACTCAATAGCATACTTCTCACCCTTTTATATTTATTTTCCCACACTCCATCCATCTTCTCAACCCTTTCTCTAGTTAATTAATAGGCTACCTTAGGATACTTAGAATAAGTGACCCTAAACTCCCCTCCTTTTAGGACTGCTAGATCTGTAGTCAGATCTGGAGGGACTACTAGAGATGGCTCCCTTGGAGCTGTAGATCACCTTTTCCTGTGGGACAAACTCTTACTTATCAAAACTTGCTACAAATGGACCCTGTATCTTGCAGGTCTAGGATTTCTCAATTGTGCTGATTTCATCCCCTATTTTACTTTGATTTTAAAATGCTTTTACCACCAACAAATAAAGGAAGCACATCTGGAAACGCAACAAGTTTTTAGCGCCGCTGCCGGGGAAAGTGATCTAATAGTAGCCCCTAGGATTTTTGTATTTTTAGTATTCTTTGTAGCTGTGAATAATTGATACTGCTGATGTAATTTTGAATCTTTCTTACAGATCTAGACAGCAGCTCGCATTTGGTGAATAGCTACCTCTGTTTGCAATTCTTTAACCTTTAAAACTCAGTCTAGTTTCTTTGAAAATTCCATAGCAATATTTAGGATAGTTGTAAATTTATGTTTTCTTAAAATAGCTGTAAATTTGTTAGAAAAATTCTTTGAGTCAAGTGCAATTTGCCTGCAAGGAGTTGTCCCTGCTGGTGGTGTGTTTATATGCTAGGTAGGAGATCTCTTAGTCCTACTTTAGAGCCTTTCAACCCTGAGCTAGAAAGGGGTAGAAGACTTAGAAGGAACAGGCACACTACAGTAGAAAGGAGTAGAAGACTTAGAAGGAACAGGCTCCAAAGGGAAGGGCTCCAAAGGGAAGGGCCCCAAAGGGAAGAGTCCCAAAGGAAAAAGTCCTATCAAATCACCTGAGCAAACCAAAGACAAATCCCCAGTGATCCCTCCTGCACCAAAGGCACCCAAAATGAGGGTGAGGGCACCAAAAGCTCCAACCATGCCGAAAACTGCCACCCAAAAGAAGAAAGAGAGGGAAAGAAAGAAAAAAGAGGAAGAGGCTCTCCTTCGAGAGCAGGCTAAGAAGATGGGTTGGGACTGGTTTTGATTCAAGCTCCGTTTAGCTTGTGCCTAGGATTTTTCTGTTTCTGCATTTTCTTTTTCTCCTATTTTTTTTCATTTTGTACATTTCTCTCTTATAATAGATCTTCTTCTTTTGTCATTACTATTTGTCTTTGTCTTGTGTCTGTTTTGCTCCATATTATTTCCTTTTATTTTGCCATAAATAAATTTGATGCACACCCACCTTTGAATCAGTGAGGACACTACTCCTCATAGGTTTGGGGGTGTGTCAGGCAGATCCTGCCAATGAAATAGTTAACCTAAGTGCAGCAGAATCATGTAAGTAATATGGAAATGGAATCATGTTCACTGGAGAATCAGAAAAATAAGGAAATTTAAAATTTTTTCCAGACTTTAGGCATTACAAACTTTTAAAACTTCACATTTCCATGATGAGATCACCAAGGAAACTCACTTGTATCAGCACTTAGTGAATCATTAGAGAGTGAAAAAGGTAAGGACATACTTAAGAATTCAAAGGAAGACCATAACCAGTGAGATTTGGGCCTATACAAAAATTTTTCCTTGAGGAGTAACTAAGGCAATTTCTTTTAGCTTTAAGGACTAGCTAAGTCACTGTGCTCACTAGGAGTTAAGCAACTCCAAATTGAAACAACTAATAGCATTCATGAGACTTAGGAAAGGATCAAGGCCTTCTTTTGGACAGTTTGAGCCTAAACAGGCAAACCTTAAGCAACTGCCCTTGTCCATACCCCCCTTGAGCTTTAAATCCTAAATTTCTTCAAAATGCACCTGAGCACTTGCACCTGAACCTATGTATCTGATTTAACCTTACCCTCACTCTGAGAATTCAGAAGGTAAAGGCACAAGAGTTGAAGATGGACTAGCTATGGTCAACATTAGGTGAATAAAGAAGAAGTACCTCAGATTCTGGCAGTATGGCAACTGAGAAAATGGTGGCATTTCATCAAAGCAAAAACAAAACAAAAAGAAGAAAAATGCAAGAAAAAAAAGAAACAAAAACAATAATGAAGAGGAGTAAGAGAGGAGTCAAGAGGAAACTTTCATTGGAAAAATCGAAATCAAGAAGAGAAATTGATCACTTCAAATCTGAAAACCTCAAAGAAGATGAAAGGAGCTGAATTAAAGAAGGTGAAGTCATGAATCATCTCCTTCACCTACTGATTTCTCAATTTTGCACCCCTTTTCAACCTTCCATTCTTTTTTTAACCCCACTCCATAAGCCACACTACAGCCCAGTTAAAGCCCTTGTGATCCAAAGTTGAGTGAGCTGTCATATGGAGATAAAGAGTTATCCAATATATGGTGAGGATCTGTCAATGATACCAGCACTTAAGAGCTATGCCTATGCTCATGCTTACAGACCCATTTGGGGGATGTAACTGCTCTTGAGCTTGAGAGAAAATGAAACCCTCAATAGTTCTTTATGAGAGTATGCCCTAGAGAGTTTTGGGTCTGATCTGGAATGCATTAAGTATGATCTACAACCTAATTTTTGATCCAGTGATGAGCTCAATGTTGACACACCTGTGTAGTGTCTCTGGTGTAAACTGATTGGAAATGTTGTGCTTTCATGAGAAGCTTATACTGCTTAAATTTCTGTGCAGCCAATGTGTTTGAATTTCTTATATCTTTTTTTTTTACTGATTCAAGGGTGACCTAACTCTGTTTCTTGACTGCTCACTTGATAATAATGCACTTTTATTAACTGTCTCATTGAGAAGTTTGTGGGTGTCTTCACTGAAAACCCTCAGGAGACTTCACTCCTCCACTAGGGATCACCTAGGGGTTTAAAAGGCTTGGTACATATGCTAAATGTATCTGTGCTTCCTACGAAAGTGGCATTTAATTTCTGTAATTTATTTAATGTAGTTTTGCTAAGGGACTAGAAAAGATTAGGCTTAGGGGTGTGTTAAGACCTGAAAAGTACCACTTTTCACCCCTTAACTTAGCCTTTGATTAGACCCTTAGCCATCTAATAAAGGTTTGTTAAGTGTTTTCTGTAGATAATAAATAGCAGTGCAATAAGGCCATAAATCATGTTAAGGAGCTTGTATTGGTACCAAAAATCCCTCAGAAGAATGTGCCATGAATCCAGACCTGAGGTAAGCCTCGCGCAGCTGACAAAGCTTTCGAGGATTAAGAAAAATATGTTTCGCGCAGTCCTCGAGAAGTCCCAAGATTTCACAACAACTTCTCACGCAGTTGAGTGACAGACTAGCTTTAGAATCCTGTCTCGCGCAGTAGCCGCGGGATGCAAATGTCAAGAGAACCCGTCGCGCACTTCAGAAAAGCCTCAAAGCTATCGCGAGGATCCTCGCAAAGTTCCACTAAGAAGTGAACTTCTCGCGTAGTTCTCGCGCTGTTCAGGAAGAAAGCAGCCTCGCGAAGCCAAAGTTAGCCTCACGAAGATCTATTGTGAAATGGAATGCTCACACAGTTCTCCCGCTATTCACAAGTAGCAATCCAACCTCGCGAAGCTCAATCCAGTGAGAGCTTAACTATCTACCTCGCGACTGCTCAAAGCATCAAGAAGCTGCAACCCCGCGACGTCTAAAGTTTTAATGCTAACTCATCCTCGCGAAGTCAGTGCTACCACGTGACAAGTTTGGGAATCGACTGCAACCTGGTGAAGCTCTGAACTTCAACTTTCATCATTCTGTAGAGGACATTTTGGGGATTTTTAGCGATTAGGGCACTCACTCCCACGCTCAAATCTTTGTACACGCGCCTCGAGGCATCCAAGGATCATTAATAGGCCATGTGGCATCACTAAAATTAGGTTTCCTAACCCTAATGCGCCGCCACACCCACTGCTATATAAATCTAAGCCTGGTTTAGGTTTAGAGAGACCTTTTTAGACTTAGACGCCCGAAAGAGCTCAGACCTTATCACTGATACATGATCTGAGATCTTCTTCTTTTCTGTTCTTCTGTAGTTGTAAGTAGTTTTCCTTTTTCTTTTTCTTCTCTCCATGGCCCAGCACTTGCTGGCCATGCCTATGTATGTTTATTGAGATTAGATTAATGGAATTTGTGATTGGGTGTTGTACTTTTATGGGATTCGTGTGTTTGTGAGCTGTTCTGTGCAAGGCTGCTGCCTTGTGATCCGCCATTGCTTTAGCTATGATTCAAAGCAATGGAGGACTGATTCTAAGGACCCATTCAGATCTAAGTGACCTGTGTGTCTGGGCTATCATGGTCCGATACAGCCTTAGCCCCACCACAGGACCCACTAGATCTGAAATCCCCATAGAAGCCTGAGCTGGTAGCCTTGTGACCATGGTGGTGGCAGTAATATTCTTGTTTTGTTTTGGGCTCCGTGAGGAGGATAGCCTCTGGGATAGTCTGTGACCATTTAAGTGGATAAGTTATAGCCTTAGGGTGAATCCAATCCACCGATGCAAAATGGATCCTTCTTCTCCAAGCCTGAGCTTATAGCCTGGTAGGAGATTGTGCTGAGGCAGACTCCCCTATATTAGTATAGACCCGCCATCAGATGTTAGATCTGATCTGGGTATGGAGATTGTAGGCTTGTGACTGGACCATTGTAGTCCCACTCAAGCAATGGACAGCTAGATCTAAGGTGGTACTCAATCTCTTGCTGGTTCTATGTGTCTGGGCTATCATGGTCCTATACAACCTTAGCCCCACACATAGAGCTTTAGCGGTTGAGGTTCCCTATGGATTCCTGAGCTTGTAGCCTGGATGAAGTAGTGCCTACAATGATTAACTTGTTTTGACCCTTCTCTGGATTGTAGTCTGTGACTATTTAAGTGGGCAGGTTATAACCTTAAGGGATTGGATCATGGCACAGGGATGAGTTGGATTCTTTCTCCTCTTTGGTGATAATGTAGCCATTGGACAGGATTTCTATACCAGCAGACCTGGATCTGAGTCATAAATTCTAGCAGATCTGAACTCAATAAAATACTTCTCACCCTTTTATATTTATTTTCCCACACTCCATCCATCTTCTCAACCCTTTCTCTAGCTAATTCATTAGGCTACCTTAGGATACTTAGAATAAGTGACCCTAAACTCCCCTCCTTTTAGGGCTGCCAGATCTGTAGTCAGATCTGGAGGGACTAGTAGAGATGGCTCCCTTGGAGCTGTAGATCACCTTTCCCTGTGGGACAAACTCTTACTTATCAAAACTTGCTACAAATGGACCCTGTATCTTACAGGTCTAGGATTTCTCAGTTGTGCTGATTCCATCCCCTATTTTACTTTGATTTTAAATTTCTTTTACCACCAACAAATAAAGGAAGCACATCTAAAAACACAACAGGGAGGACTGATTCAAAAATTGCTATCTTGGTGCATGACCATGGTAGAACTGCTGGTTGGAGTTGTAGGACAAAACCTGCTGCTACTAGGTTTGAGGCAAATCAACTTGTCTCCACCTCAGGTTCGGGTGGTTCTTCCAAGAGTACCCAGCAGGTTGTTGTCCATATGATTAGACCGCATTGGCTTGCTCATTTAAAAATTCAGGTACTGGACTAGCAGAGGGACAATACAGATGAGAGTATGTGGGTGAGTGGCATATGGTGCATGTTGCTTCCACCTGTGTAGCCACACGAGGTTGCAACACACTCAAAACTTTATCAATCTTTTTTGACAATGCATCCACTTTTCTCTCCAGGTCATTGTAAACATTCACTTCATACAATTTTCCAGAAGACGTGGGTTCCTTAACACCTCTTGCAGGTGACTCAATGTCATATTGTGACAGAGCCTCCTGCTGGAGAGAATTTTCACTTATAAACTCAAAGAGTTCCCATGCCTCTACATCAATCTTGCTAAGGTATGAGCCACCATTTGATGCATCAATCATAGCTCTACTTTTAGCATCAAGCCCCTGGTAGAAGCTTTGAACAAGCTGCCACCTGGGTATCTGGTGGTGTGGGCACTGCCTTAGCAACTCCTTAAATCTATCCCAAGCTTCATGCAATTGTTCAATTGGGGACTGAGCAAAAGAGATAATACTCCTCAATTGACTGGTTTTACCAATTGGAAAAAATTTAGCCAAAAATTAGCATTGTAGGTCGTTCCAAGATTGTATGCTGCTTGGTGGGAGCAAGGTGAGCCATGTTCGGGCCTTATCCTTTAGGGAAAAAGGAAAAATCCTTAACTTGATGGCTTCCTCTCCCAACCCAGCAATATTAAAGGTCGTACACAAAGAAAGAAATTGATTAATATGTTGATAAGGGTCTTCCTTGCTCAACCCATGAAAACGTGGCAACATTTGGATGGTGGAGGCTTTGATCTCATAGTTACCCACAACATTAGGGAGCTGAATGCTAGAGGGGGATGAGTATGCCCCAGGTGCATTGTGCTCCCTACGGGGTTTAGGCTGCTCTCCCATCTCAGTTGTTACTAAATTTTCAGCCGAGGTGTGTGTTTCTGTCCTAGGGCTCAGGACTCTCTCAATCTGAGGATTTAAAGCTTCCAGTTCAAGATTGAGAGACCTCCTTCCTTGCATACAACACACACACAGCATAACTCGGGTAGCTGACAACACACTTAAAAAAGAAAACTACTAACTACTACTGCAAAAATTTAAAGAATGCAGAATAGAAACAAAACAGGGGAGGTAGAGATGTAAACTGTTGCAGGAATGCCCCAACTGTAGCTACACTTCCCTATTTGCTACTGCTCCAAGCCTGCAAAAATTTAGCAGGAATTTATTTAAACACTAAACAGGCAATAAAATATATAGAAAATAAAGAAAAACAACAAAATTAAATAAAGGACTATAGCTATAATTTTTAAACACTAACAAGACACAACCTACCTAAAATAGAAAATAAAGAAAAAATGCAAAAATTAGAAACAAATTACAACAGTCATTTATTCAAACACTACAACTATAAAGAATAAAAACTAAACTTAGATTACTATACTTAGATCAAAACTCCCCGGTAGCGGCGCCAAAAACTTGTTGGTAATATTTTAGATGCTTGCTGCTTTTTCTTTATTAGAAATGTGTGGTAAAAATATGGTGGAAAAAATAAATCAAAAGGTGGAGTAAAATGGTTGAAAATAGTAATCTAAAAATACACACAGTCCTGCAAGATCCAGGGCATGTTGTAGTAAGTCTTGAAAGTAAGAGTTTGTCCCATGGAGAGTGATGATCTGAAACCTCAAGGGTTGTATAGTAAACTCCAAATCTGGCTACAAACCTACCAACCCTAAACCTACACTAGAAAGCAAGGTAAAGAGAAGGTGTTTAGGTGTTACAAAGCTAACCTAAAACTAAAAATAAGAATAAAACTACAGCTAAATAAAGGGATAGAAGAATGATGATGGAGTCAGAAAATAAAGTAAAAATTATGAGAAATAGACAGCTAAGGTTAAATCAGCAATGTAACTCAGTGTTAGAACAGGATTTGCCGCAGTCCTTCAGATGGAAACAAGCACATCTATAAGGTAGAAGAATCCAACTAACCCCTGTGATTTAGACTGCTCTTAAGGCTATAATCTGTCCACTTAAATGGTCACAGATTATCCTAAGGAGGTGATCCAATCACAGGTGCTAAAGTTAGAACATGAAAACTATTGCAGACATTATGTCTGTAAGGCTACAAGCTCATGCATTCATAGAAGCAAACAGTCCTGGAAACTCAAGTGAAAACCACAAGAAATCCTAGACTAAATGGGGACTTTGATTCAGCTAGTCATTGCTACAAAAAATCTTGCAATGACCCAGTTTACAAGTCTGCAATCTGTGTAAGAATCTCATATCTAAATACTTAAAATGGTAATGTAAAACAGGGGAGAAGTTGGTTCTGCAACTGTCTCTCACTTGGCTACGAGCTCAAGTGCAGAGAAAAGAATCCATCTCAGCCTTGTGATTCAGACCAGCCCTAGGGCTATACCCTACCCACTACAATGGTCACAGGCTATCCCAGAGGTTATCTCAATCACAAAGGCTGGGAATAGTATAGTAATACTGTTGTTGTCACCATGGTTGCAGGGCCACAAGCTCAAGCAACCATGGGAGCATCAAATCTTTCAAAATCTATGTGAAAAATACAAGAAAATACAGATTTAATGAGCATTAAAAACATGGCATTTCATTGATTAGAAAGGACTTACAATGAGTTCCCTCAAGGCAACAGCCCTAGCCAAAACCCAAAACTGCTTACTCTATGCTTATACAAAACCTATTACGAAATTGACATAAACTAGCTTCTACACTAAGCTTTACCCCAGCAATGGTGTTGTGCTAACAAAGGAAGAAAAAGAAAAAGGAAAAAGGAAACTAAACCCTAACCCAAATTCTAAAAAGATAATTTGATCCAGCTATTCTGGATATTATTACATAACAAAAAATTACTATATATAGACAATCCATAACAGCATTTCATGCTTGTAGCCAATCAAAAATAAGAATGTTTGCAGCTACTGTCATGGCTCATTTGTGTCCAAGTAGTTGCATTGGGATGTGTGAGGCAGCTAAGCACATTAGGATGTCTGCCCTAGAAGCAGTGAAATATCCAAAATGTCCATGGATGCTGAAATAGGTTGCTGGAACCTATGCCTCGCGAGGATGATTCTTCAGAACTTGCATCTCGCTAAGATCTAGCGAGGTTCAAATGTGGCCTTTTATAGCTCACGAGGATGAAATGTGTGCATCTTTTAAGCTGCTCGCTAAGCTCAATTGGATGCAGTCTTTAAGTCTCGTGAGGATCTCGCTAGGCTGAATTACAGCTCGCACAGATGAATTGCAGAGTCTTTGAAGTGCACGAGAACTACACAAGCTAGTTTTTTGAATCTGTATCTGTGCAAGAACTACGCGAGCTGATAATGCATGGAATGTTTAAACCTCGTGAGAGCTGCACGAGTAGTTTAAATGCTTCCGGTTCCCAGCTGGTGAGGTTCATTTGAGCCACGCGAGATCTGTAATTCAGCATATTATGTGCTCGCTAGGTTCATTGCTGCTGGGCGCTTGGTGCTAGACCAATTCAAGGCATTACACCGAACCACGTGACAGGTTCACATGCATTACAAAGAACCACGCGACAGGTTCATTTCCAGTAGCATACACAGCTCGTGAGGTCCTTTGGGGCCTGCCACAGCTTGGTACGTTGCAACTCTAGACCTGCACTTTGTAGGGGCTCAATCTCAGTTGTCATCTTGTGGGGCTCAGATATGCAGTTCTTGAGCATAGTTCTGCAGCATTTGCAACTAGTGCATGGCTCTGAAACTATAGATTTGTTGCTTGGCAGTTCAGTTGCAGCTCATTTGGCTGGTTTCACTGCTACACACTGTTTGAGAGTTCGACGAATCAATAAAATGCTCGAATGGTTGCTTGTAGCAGCAATACAGATTAGAGATTACCTCCACTGCAGCAGCACTCCATTAACTTTGGGCTGCAACTCTCTCTCTCAGTAGGCCTCCAAAGGTCCCAAAACATGCCAAAATTATCCCAATGGTGTGACCCACCATGGTGCATCCACTAAAAATCCATCAGCTCCACAGTTTGGTTCAAAATCCTTTCTTCTTGGCTTGAGATGTTGGATTGCAGCAGCTAAGCTATATTTTCCTATTATCTACACAAAACACTTAAAAGCCATTATTAACCAGATCAAAGGTCCATTAACGATCAGGTTAAAGGGTGAAAAGTGACATTTTTTAGTGCTCAACACTAATTGTCAAGGGGGGTGGCGTCTCAAACCGAGGTTTGGTAACAAAAGAAACATCATCATCTCCTCCTTTTTTTTGTTATTTACTTTTCATTACAAGGAATATAAAGCAACAGGGAAAGCAAATAACTGGAAATAAAAAAAATGCCCCAGTGTAGGAGTTTGATAGATTCGGCAGCATGATGTCTTTGATAGTCTTTCTTGAGTGATGATCTTGTTGTTTTGCATCCAACTACTGAACAAAAGAGGGTCTTGGGTAACCTTCCTGACTGAGTGATGACCTTGTTGTTCTGCATCCAACTACTAAACAAAAGAGAGCTCTTAATGTCATTTTGAACTGTAACAATTCAACTCTTTTCCAAAATAAAAATGCCCCAGTGTCATGTTGCAATGGAGCTTTTCTGGGTTTCACAAGTATCCAGAGTTAATCTACGGTTATGGAGAGCTATGCGTATATTTGAGGAGTTAGTATTAAAGAAAGTCCTCTTGTCGTTTTACCGGATTTGGTGGGATGTTGGTTATTTCAGCCGTTTACCGGATTTTATCTTTGATAGTGATCATCATGTCCAATAGTTTTGATAAGAGCGGGATGAGCGATAGATAGTAGGTGATTGCATCATTTATCATTCATGTGTTTTTAGTTTTATTTTTGAAAAGATCTTAGAAAAAGTTGACTTATCGTCCGAAAATAAAATAAGGGAGTGAGAAAGGGGGTAAGGCTCAATGACGTGGGGATAGTTTCTTACTCGACAACTTTCAAAAGAGATAGTCAACGACCTTTTCCTCGGGTAGTGTGTAGTGTCATAGTCGCGCTCTCCATCATGTTTCGACACCATCAAAATCTCAAATTCTATGGTTAGTAGTAGTTTTTCGTCCTCCCACTACCATACGATGATATCTAGTAGTATGAAGATACCAGGGATGCCCTCACAATTTCCTTATTCTTCCTTGATGAAAATACTAGGAATGCCCTCACATTTTGCTTATGCTTCCCTGGGCTCATTGACTTGTTCATTCGTCACATGCTCTCGCTCGGTTATGCTTCTTCTCTCTCTTTTTTCTTGTCTCTCTCTTAAAGCATATATATTTTTAAAAAATAACATGTTAATGCAAGAATAGTGAGTTTTGATTTAACCTAACATCTTCTTTTTTTATGCTTTAATATCTACTCCAATGGCAGGATAGGGGTGAGAATCTGGCATTTTCTATGTTTTGAAAGGAGTTTCGTATTCTACTAATCCTTTCGATCAAATTACCCGAATAAGAATGTGGGCGATGAATCAAAATATTTTAAAAGATGTTTTCGTAAACAAGATGTACGACCAATGAATGACTTATGATGACTACAAGGGTGATAAATGTGAGTACTCTTATCTAGTTATAGGACATGATGACTACTGTGTTAGGGGTAGTATTTCCTTAGGTACATAGCATTCCATGGGCTAAGAAGTTCCTCCTCATCTTGGTTCGATAATTTGTACACATTTCCAGGGTACGCAACTGCTATAACATATGGTCCCTCCCAATTCGGTTTCAATTTTTCCTTAGGGTGAGCATGTTTGGAGGGAATGATTTTCTTCAAGACCAAATCCCCAACTTAGAAAGTTCACTCGAAGACCTTCTTATTGTAAACCCTGGCCACTCTCCTCTGATATACTTGTGCATAATCGACTGCCCTTAGACGTGTCTCATCAGGTTACTCTAATTGTGTTAGCAGAGCGACTCTCCTCTCATCTATGGATAGTTGATCATCAAGTTGGATGTGTAGGGATGGCACTTATATTTCATAAGGTAGGATCGCCTCCATCCCATACATAAAGAGATAAGGAGTTTGGCAATTGGCTGTGCGAATGGACATCCTATAGGCCCAGAGTGCCTCTGGTAACTGATCGGGCTAGTCGGCACCATTTCTCTTTTCCACTGTTCATTTTAGCATTCAGATTAGAGTCTTATTTGTGGTTTCGCCTTGTCCATTCCCTTGAGGATAGAAGGGTGATGAGTGTTGTAAGTCAATGCCATATTTCTTGCATAGTCTCTTCACCTTCTCAGCAATGAATTGTGATCCGTTATCGGTGACGATCATTCTAGGAGCTCTAAACCTTGTGATGATATTTCGAACGATGAACTTTACCAAAGTTGAGGCATGATATTGAGATATTGTGACAACCTGAATTTCCTTACCCAAAATTCGCACCTTCAGATTGTAGAACACAATCTGATTATAGAGTTCCCTTTGATATTGGAACTATTTGATGCCGTTGTGATAGCTCAACCATCCCCTAAATAAGCAATCGGATGGTTGGGCCATCAAGCATCTGGTAATGCTATATAAATGCGGAAGCAAAATGGCAAACACATAGCATATGACAAGAGATTTTTTTTTCCATCATTTCTAAGTAACCAAGACTATACATTTCACTGGTGAAGGCCGACCTTCACCTAAACAGTGGACAAAAAGAACTATACAAAACTGTATTCAAGTTTAAACCAGAGACTATACCAATTATCAAAAGTACTATAGTATCAAAAGTCCAAAGCACCAAGCGAAGGGAAGAAATCCTCAGGTGGCTCTTCTTCTTCCTCAGGGTTGTAATCAAGGTCCTCTTCTTGTTCAGGATCCCTTTCTAAATCAATGCCTACAGCTGTGATGTATAGTCGAGGGATGAGCTTTAGTCCAAGATCAGTAGGGAGAAAACAGTGCTAAATTATACATTATCATTCTACTTCATGGTCTTGATGCATAAGTAAAAATAGTTCAAATCCATCATATTGATTACATAAGCATAAATCAAGCACATAAAACATGATCATAAAGCATATCATATCATGATGCAGAAGCCATGTAGAAATAATGCATATCGGAATAAAATCATAATAGAACTCAGAGCATATAGATGCGAACAACATACAAATGACGGAAACGTAGAGAATTGAGAACCGAACATATCATATCGCATAACAGAAAAATGAAACATGTCATATCGCATTACAGAGAAACAAGACATATCATATCGCATAACAAAGAAATGAGACATATCGTATCGCATAACATGGCAAAGCATCCTGTAGCGGGAACTGAGTAGTCCGTAGCGGACATAGGGTAATAACCTTGGGGACTCCACCCCTCTCATGGAGGCTCCACTTCTCAATGCACATGGTTAGAATCATATAACACATCACATATATAGAGATCAGAATTTGAGACTTAAATCACATGTACGTAGATAAAAAATTCAAGGAATTGGAACTGATCGAATCGAATGTAAAGATATATCATGGTACGAAGTGCGAAAATCATGCAATTCCTGTGCAAAAATCGAATTTGAAATATTCAAAACATTTCAAGGTTACATATATAACATTTCTGGAAAATACAAAGCATTAAATAATTGCATCAGTGGCATGAATTCGAGCAAAGATATAACTAGGCAAAGGTATTCTTCCCTACCTTAAGTCAGAAACTTTCGAACACAGTGGTTCGATTCCAAGTTAAAATCCCTTCAAAGGTTCCTCATATTTAACCTAGATCACACATCGTACATGTACTAAGGGTTAATGAATAGTCCGTGGCCTAAAAAGAGGCTTCCAAAGCTCATACAGGACAAAGACTAAGGCTCACAAAACATAGCACCTTGCTGCGGCGAGCTAAAGTGTCGCCGTGACGAGGTGTACAGATTCCATGTGGCATACATTGTCTCGCCGCGATGAGATTTCACAGAGCCACAATGACCTGTAAAACCAAGTAGCACTCGTCGCGGCGAGTGCTTCAGAGCCCATCTCACCATGGCGAGGTTCGGGGTCGCCGCAGCGAGCCTGGCAAACTCACCTGTTGTTGTTCCTTTCTTCAAAATCTGGAAATCAATTTCTCTTGCATAACAACTATCCTACACATTAAATTAACCTAATTTTCCTATTGGGGAGTTAAATTGTGACTTTCTATCCTAATTTGATCATGCGTGTAACATTCCAAAATATCGAGAATCGAAGAACTCTTCTATTAAGCCACTCACACGTCCGATCGTCGGAAATTCCTTGCATGAAATTCCAGAATCGACTGGGTCGATCCCAAGCTTACGAAATCGAGGTTAACGAGACATAGTTAAGACATTTACCTTCACGGATTTTCGCATGCGAAGTCTCCAGTCTTCGTTGAAGAAATTTTTGTCATTTACGTGTTCTTGGTCATTCGATTATGTGATCATAGGATTTTGGAGACCAAACTCAGCTGCGATGATTGGAACGATGAATATTCTTCTTCGTTGAAGGATTAGAGCAAAGGTCTCTTCAAAAAGGAAACGATTTGGACTTTTTTTTCTTTCTTTCAATGTGGGCTTAAGGAGGATGAGAGAATCTCTTTCTTTTCTCAAGTCAATCTCAGCCAAAACGCATGCAGTAATATGCATGGGAAATTGTTTCTTATAATTAGGCCGTCTAATTCAGTGTGTGACCAGCATAATTTGTATGGTGCACAAGTCTGCAAAAATAAAATAAATAAAGCTTATGGTTCCAATGAGCCTAACATGTCTTGACCTCATGACCTAGTGTACAATAATTAAGTCCTTTACCAATTGTTCCCTCAAGGTGTATGTGTACTAGTTACTCCATATAATATTTAGGTCCCTATCACCCTGGTATCCTTTATCATTAACTAGTGTTCGATCGTTTCAAAACCACGACGCAGATTGCTCTCATTTAGTGAGCACATGTACACACCCAATGTCTTCGGGTTCGGAAATTTGTAGGGTGTTACATCCTCCCCCCCTTAAAGGAATTTTCGTCCTCGAAAATTGACTAAGGTTATTAGGGATGGAAGACGTGTCTTCAGACCGTATGCTACTAATGATCTACATCATGCAGTTAAAATCTATCGCAAAAGTTTCACACGAGAGTGTTTGTGATCGGAGATTTATATTACTGTCAGGTGACGTGTCTACAACAAGTCCTTTGTGATAGCAATATTTATGCACATACTATTCATTTTTGAAGAGGATAATGTTTTGCACAAAATTGGAAATCTAACCAATGGACTCGTACTAGTAGGCATTAATCCAAAGAGGATACTATCATGGTTAGTATGATTAAACTATGTCATGCAAAATCCTATATTGCAAACATAATGAATTAACCCAGTGCGACTATTCATATATCAAAATTTTACAGTTCACCACATTAATTCTGCTATAATCCTAGGCATCTCAACAGTATAATAAAATTTATATGCTAACCCAAAACTTGTAGTTTGTCCTACTATTTAACTCATCAGCAAGTAGCTATAAATTGATAATTCAGCTACTAAGGAATTTAATTACCAATGACCGGATTCATCAGTGATCCGTACACTCACCAGGTTGCTTTGCTGGCTATTTCTCATGACGTCTAGCCCCAGAATTAGATGGGCCAGCTCCTGGATCGGCTACATTCCTAGCTTACTTTAAGGTGTACTCCCGTGCTTGAACCACGAACAGAGTGTAGCTGGTGGAATAGGCTTTCTCTATCAGTCGCGTTAGGATTTCATCTTAGAAATCCAATCGTTGGCGTATCAACTGATTGTCTTGGTGTAGTGATGCCAACTGGCTAAAATTCTATTGTTGTAGTACTTCCATTTGTCCGGTGAACTCGGACAACGTGAGAATGTCCCCCCTGTTGTACCGGTGGCTATTGAAGCTGAGATAGCATCTGAGATGCTGCTTCGGGTGCAACTTGTTCAGGGTTTTCTTATTGGGTACCACCTGCCTCCTGCTGAAGTTGTTGATTTTTGAGGCCAAGTTGGCACCTTTTGTAGGTCAAACTCCATTTATTCTTGGTATATTTCCGAACATTGTTGGTCCTTATTGACTTAGTTGTTATTGTGTATTATAATTATATTAAATTCAAGTCTTAACCTATTGCAAGCGCACAATGGAAATTATGGTACTAGCATAGGATCGTTCCCACGAGAAAGTTTATTATCTTTTTAATTCCTATTTCTATCTGTTATCTAAATCCCTATCTTAAAAACTTTTATTTATCTTTAAGATTTCCTAATATACTGGAGAAATATGAATAAAAGAATGGGTTATTAAACTAAAGTGCATAAAAATAAATCATAATCCTCCTTCAGATTAAGGTCGTCAACCTTAATCTTCAGCTTTTGGATATTTATGAAAATAAACAGTACCGTTACACCATATTTTTAGTCTCCTAGCATTAGTCGTCAATCAAGTCTAAGATCCTTCCAATACAGATTTAATCTAATCAACATTCAACCAGAAATTTGGGCATCAATGAAACTCTAGCAAACTGAAGATGGAAAAGTAAAAACCGTTGTACTAATCTACAAATTCTAACCTGAGTCGTCAATTCAAATTAAAACTTGGAGATATTTACAAAGCAAATAAAATATAACTAGAAAGCAAAGTAAAATATATCCTTCACCCCTCAGCCGCAGTCGTCAATTACTCCTGAGAAATTACAGATATCTACACTAATCTTCAGCACTCAATTGCAATCATCAATTGCTCTTGAGAAACCTCTAATATCTAATCTACTATAACTAGTATACACTACTTTGATTAGAAGAAAATCCAACCTCAGGCGTCAATTGATGCGGAAATTCTTCGATGCTTATTCCTATGCCAAACACTCTTATTTACAGATCATAAGGAGCCGGTTTACAAAGATCTAGTTCTAATAAAAGAAACTACTAAAAAGTATCCTAATATAACTCTAATTCCTAATTTTATCTTTCCTTCTTTAGTTGATGCGCTTCTAGAATGTTCTTTATTTAGTAGCAGTAGAGTCCTTCGTATTTAGATCTTTATCAATCTTCTCAGATCTGTGGTTCATCAGACTTCTAATTACAGGAGTATTCTAACTCTGGATATGGCGGTGATAGTTCTCACGTGATTAGCAACAGCAACAATAGTAGGGAAGCTTCTATTTTTGGGAAATCATAAATAGTGATTTCTTTCTTTATAGCTTCTTTTCTGGAAAATCGTAAATCACGATTTTCTATCTTAAGTAGGCTTCCTCATAGTTGACAATCCTTTGGATTACATTTTATCGCTTTTCTCTTTTTGTTTCTTTTGAAGAATCGTAAATTATGATTTTCTGACTTTCAGTAGTGGCAAATCATCTTTTTCACTCAATCATTTTTCTTATTACTTTTTTAGTTTATTTTGATAAAGATTAACACTTAGGCTCTAATTTATTGTTTATCTATAATATCTGCATATCAGTAACTCATTAATAACAAACTAAGCCCTAGCATCACTAAGTTAAGGGTGATAAAATGGTAAATTATGTGGCTGATCACTTATTTCTTCGTCCAACGGCACCTCATATGGCTCCTCATTCACATCATCTTCATGACCTTCGAGAAGTTGAGATATAATGCAGGCATATGGGATGGACAACAAGGGTTTGGGGTTGGTACTCAACATCTGCTCGCTAGCATAAATGATACCTTTCTAGACTACCTGGGGTGCATTAAGCCAGCGATTTTCATGCACCGCAAACAAGGCTTGTAAAAGAGCGTCCCGTTGTTCCCACTCATGCTGAAGGGGATATAAAGTGCTTCAAAATACTACATCCAAAAGCCACATTTCAGTTGGCAATCGGAAGCTTGATGACCCCTCTTCATCCTAGCAACGATGTTATGGAATTTCACCTCCTTGGGGTGAGGTGGTTGTAGGCCTTGGCTATTGTCATATTTCGTGTGAAATCCCATGGCAGCAGTGATGTCGTAGAGATAGATGTGGAAGATTCATCCATCATTCTCTGTGGTCAGATTTCCCTCGGTCTCTCCCTTTTTAAGGTTTTGAAAAAAGAGTTTAACAAGGCGAGGGTAAAAGTGTGGATGGACGGGTTGGAGTAATGGTTCCAATTTGGCTCGCCTAAGATAATTTAAAGACCAGATGGTCGTGTCATCATTAACAAAGATATTCTAGTCAAAGGACCATTCCGGTTCAAATGCTTTTACGACCCACCGATTTATGGGTTGTTCTTGTATTAGTGGAGATTCGAAATTCAATGGAGCTTTTCCCTTCGATTGTTTCAAGGGTTTTGGTCATACGGTGGGAAGTTTAGATGTTTTTTTCTTCTTGGATGCCATAGAAATGGAAATCGCATCGAGATGAAGAGATTTGAGGGTTTTACCTCAATGCAAAGTTCAAATCAATGAAAAAATCGAGTTGATTGAGTCGCAGGCGATCTGATCCTTGAAGCTCTAGTAGATTTAGTGCAGAAAATCATGCTTTTTGAAGGACAAATAAGCTTGTTCTTTGTGGGAGGAGAAAAATGAGAGAGGGCCCTACATTTTCAAATGCACGAAATGACCTATTTGGGGTTTTCGGGGCCCCTCCTAACTTCACCGGTCATCGCGGCGACCTCAAGTTCTCGCCGCGTCGAGCTATAACTTGAAATTCTCGCTGTGGTGAGGCCTAAATCTCGCTGTGATGAGGTGTATAGAGCTCTGGACGTTGCATTTGGTGTGTTCTGGCTGCCTATACTCTAGATTTGTACCAACATTATAGATTCATGTACTAACACATCAAGATTCTAAACATTGTATCCAGTTTCGCCCAAGTATTTCAATTTTAAATAAGTATCATTATCATTTGAAGGTTACAAATGGTATCGATGTGAACATCAGTTACATACACATAAACATGTTTAAACATCGGCAATACTGACACACACGAGGCAACTGACCTTAATTAAACAAAAGCGGGTATTGGTCGCGGATCTCGGCTTCATGCTCCGACGTCGCTTCAGCGGTGGAGTGATCATGCCATTGAACGAGGATAAGTGGAATCTGCTTTGTCCTCAATATTTGTTTCTTGCGATCCAGAATTCTCATCGGTTCTTCAATCAGTGTTAGGTCCTCTTGAACTTCTATCGGCCAGTACTCCAATATGTGCATCAGATCTCTTACGAATTTCCACAATATCGATATGTGGAATATGTCGTGCACACTGGACAATTGCAGAGGTAAGGCAATGTGATACGCCACTTCATCAACTTGACCCAAATTTTCAAAAGGTCCAATGTAGCGTGGACTTAACTTTCCACGTCTCCCGAATCGCATCATGCCTTTAGTCGGCGAGAATTTGACAAACACGTGATCCCCACTCTGAAAGTCGATGCTTGTTCTCTTGAGATTAGTATAGCTTTTCTGCTGGCTCTGAGCAACTTTCAACCTTTCACGAATGACTCGGACGGTCTCATTCATGCTTTCAATTAATTCTTGCCTAATAGTACCCGTTCTCGAACTTCTTCCCAATTAATCAAGGATTTACATCGGCAGTCATATAGTGCTTTGAAAAGAGTCATTCAGATGCTTGCCTGGTAACTGTTGTTGTATGCAAATTCGATCAAGGATAAGTGTTTATCCCATGATTCTTGAAAATCTAGCATGCACGCCCTGAGCATATCTTCAATCACTTAGTTCACCCTTTTAGTTTGCCCATCGGTCTAAGGGTGAAAAGAAGAATTGAAGTCTAACTTTGAACCCATTCACTCTTGGAACCTTTGTTGGGACTATGATGTATACAGTGGGTCTCTATCTGATACAATGCTAGCAGGTATACCGTGTAATCTGACAATATCTTTCAGGTATAATTCTACAAGTTTGTTGGTTGTATAACGCGTGCAGTAGGGTAGAAAGTGAGCAGACTTGGTTAGTCAGTCAATGATTACCCAAATGGTGTTGTATCCTTTCTGTGTCCTTGGAAGTCTAAGTATAAAATCCATGGAAATGTTCTCCCATTTCCACTCGGGAATTGGTAATGGCTGCAACAGACCTGCAGGGTATCGATGGTCGGCTTTCACTTGTTGGCAAACCAAGCATTTTGGTACGTACTCTGTGATGTCTTTCTTTAATCCTTTCCACCAAAAATTCTTCTCAAGTTCATGATATGTTTTGGTACTTTTGGGATTTGCATCAGGTCGACAACAGTCGGTACGCATAATCTATCCCCGAACAACAAGGACCTATCATCCTTAATAGAGAAATCTGATTGATTTCCACTGATCACTTTTTCCTAATAGCCATAAGTCCCACATCGGTCATTTGGATTTCTCTGATCCTATCTTAATATTAGCTATCAAAGCTCCAGAATTTTTCACCTCGAATGTGGTGTCGCTTGAGGCTATGTCTTCAAGTAAACGCCATTTGTGTATCCTTGTAATGAGATGTGACAGCTGAGCAAATGATTTTCGGCTCAATGTACCAGCTACCATGTTTGCCTTTTCTGGATGGCATTGGATGGAATAGTTGTAATCTTTCAGGAATTCCATCCATCTCCTCTGGCTCAGATTCATATCTTTTTGAGTGAAGAGATACTTAAGGCTTTTGTGATCGATGAAGATTTCAATTGTTTCACTATAGAGATAGTGCCTCCAGATCTTCAAGACAAAAATGACCGCTATTAGTTCCAGGTCGTGTGTAGGATAGTTCTTCTCATGGTCTTTTAGCTGCCTTGACCCATATGCAATGACTCTCCCATGCTGGTTTAACACACAGACTAACCCATTGAGTGACACATCGCTAAACACCACGAATCCTCCACTGCCTGAAGGTAGAGCGAGTACTGATGTAAAGATCAATCTTCTTTTGAGCTCTTAAAAGCTCTGATCACACACTTCGGTCCACTCAAATTTAGCATTCTTTCTGGTGAGCTGCATGAGTGGTCCAGTGATTTTGGAGAATCCCTCCACAAACTTCCTGTAGTAACTAGCTAATCCCAAAAAGCTACGAATTTTGATTACGGTCCTTGGTTGCTCCCACTTCACTACTGCGATCTTGGTTGGCCACTTCTATACTAGCTTCTGAGATAACGTGTTCCAGAAAACTCACTTGCTCCAACCAAAATTCACACTTGCTTAGCTTGGCATATAATTTGTGACCACGAAGAGTTTGTAGAGCTACTTGAATGTGTTGCTCATGGTCTTCTTTCGTCTTCGAGTAGCTACGAATATCGTCCACGAAGACAACTATCATCAATCAAGATGAAGCTTGAATACTCGGTTCATAAGATCCATAAAAGATGCTGGTGCATTTTTCAGCTCGAATGGTATCACTAGGAACTCATAGTGGGCATATCTTGTGCGGAAGGTTGTTTTCAAAATGTCTTCAGCTTTCACCTTCAATTGGTGATAACCCGACCTCAAATCTATCTTGGAGAAGGATCTCGCTCCTTACAATTGATCGAATAAGTCATCAATCCTCGGGGGCGGATAGCAGTTCTTTATTATTAGCTTATTTAATTGATGATAATCAATGCAGAGTCGCATTGACGCATCTTTCTTCTTGACAAACAGCATGGGTGCTTGATCAGTCACATAATTTACCATTTTATCACCCTTAACTTAGTGATGCTAGGCCATAGTTTGCTACTAACGAGTTACTGATGTGCAGATATTAAAGATAAGTAGTATATTAGAGTCTAAGTGTTAATCTTTGTCAAAATGAACTCAAACGAAAATAAGAAAAACGATTGAGCGAAAAAGACGATTTATCGCTACTAAAAGTCAGAAAATCGTAATTTACGATTATTCAAAAGAGATAAAAAGAGAAAAGCGATAAAGTGTAATCCAAAGAATTGTCAACTATGAGGAAGCCTACTAAAGATAGAAAATCATGATTTACGATTTTCCATAAAAGAAGCTATAAAGAAAGAAATCGCTATTTACAATTTCCCAAAAATAGAAGCTTTCCTATTATTGTTGCTGTTGCTGATCACGTGAGTGAGAACTATCACTGTCATATCCAGAATTAGAAGACTCCTATAATTAGAAGTCTGATGAACAACGGATCTAAGAAGATTGATAAAGATCTAAATCTGAAGGACTCTGCTACTGCTAGATAAAGAGCATTCTAGAAGCACATCAACTAAAGAAAGCAAGGAAAGATAAAATTAGGAATTAAAGTTATATTAGGATATTTTTGTTTTTAGTAGTTTCTTTTATTAGAACTAGATCTTTTTAAACCGACTCCTTATGATCTATAAATAAGAGGGCTCAGCATAGGAATAAGCATCGAAGAATTTCAGCATCAATTGATGCCTGAAGTTGGATTTTCTTTCGATCAAAGTAGTGTATACTAGTTAGAGTAGATTAGATATCAAAGGTTTCTCAAGAGCAATTGACGATTGTAATTGAGTACTGAAGATTAGTGTAGATATGTTTAATTTCTCAGGAGCAATTGATGACTGCGGCCGAGGGGTGAAGGATATATTTTACTTTGCTTTTTAATTTAGATTTTATTTGCTTTGTAAACATCTCCAAGTTTTAAGTTGAATTGATGACTCAGGTTAGAATTTGCAGATTAGTATAACGGTTTTTACTTTTCCATCTTCAGTTTGCTAGAGTTTAATTGACGCCCAAATTTTTGGTTGATTGTTGATTAGATTAAATCTGTGTTGATAAGATCTTAGACTTGATTGATGACCAATGCTAGGAGACTAGAAATACGGTGTTACGGTACTATTTATTTTCATAAAAAGCTAAAGATTAAGATTGACGACCTTAATCTGAAGAAGAAGGATTATGATTTATTTTTTTGTGTACTTTAGTTTAGAAAATCATTCTTTTATTCATATTTCTCTAGTAGATTAGGAAATCTTAAAGATAAGTAGAAGTTTTTAAGATAGGGATTTAGATAGAAGATATGAACTAGGAATTAATAAGATAATAAACTTCCTCGTGGGAACGATCTTATACTAGTACTATAATTTCCATTGTGTGCTTGCAATAGGTTAAGACTTGAAATTAATATAATTATAATACACAATAATAACCAAGTTAAGTTTTTGGCGCCGCTGCTGGGGAAGCGGATTTATCTAATTCTCTCAATTTTTTATCTAATATCTTTTTCCTTTTAGAAACCAATATTTGTCTTTCTCTTTTTTATTTATTTTTATTTTTATTTTTCTTTGATAACTTCTTAAGCTTTTGCATTTTTATTCGGAGTAACAGATCAGAACTTCAACACTTTTGCTAGAGACAAAGACTAGAGGCTCAGATTCTTTTCCCTCCCTACTTTCAAATATATATATATATATATATATATATAAATACATAACCCGTACTTTTTATAAATATGCAAGGCCATAATTACCCAGCATGGCCAAGCTTTGAGTCAACTTATGACCCCCAAGAGTACTCACCTACCCCTGAGCAACTCCTCGTTGCTCAATGGGGAAGTAATGAGAACTTCTATAATCATCCGTGGGGAGACCATTACAACCTTCCACAGATGACTCAGCAAGACTTCTCTTATGCACACCCCTATAATTCTCAACCAATATATGCCGCAAATAATTTTTTTGAACAGTCACCTATTACGGACGAAGATGCCGTAGTTGTTCAGATTCTTCGAGATCTACAGCAACACGCGCACCAAAGCTCTAAAGAGTTATCTCAACATTCCCAAATTTCCCAAGACTGATATTCCTATTCCCAAACTATTGCAAACTTAGGAACTAAAATTGAACATATTGCTACACAATGGGAGGAAACATGGAATAATGATGGATTGTCACTATCGGCAATCAACTTAGGGGAAAATTTGAGTGATGAGATGGTAAACAACCCTACTCCCCATGCCCAAGCTGTTCAAACATTATGAAATGGTAAGGTTATAGATAACAAAGTAGATATGCCTACACCAATTGACAACCCTGAACCTCAGAAAAAGGAAAACAAAGTTATATAGGAAACCTCATTGCCAGAAAACACAAAAAAATTAGAAAATAAAAAAAGAAATGATGGTGCACCCACACCTGTAACTGAAGTTCCCTACGTACCAAAGTTACCTTTCCCTTAATGCCTTTGGTACACCATCACCTTTTAGTAAAAATTTAAAAAAACTAGAACTCACAGAAATCTTCAAGTGAAGATTAATCTACCTCTATTAGAAGCAATCAAAAAAGTCCTTGCCTATGTACGATTTTTGAAAGAAATGTGCACACAAAAATGAAAGCGGCGAACTACTGCCTCGCAAAAAGTTTTCTTAACTGAGCAAGTGAGTTCCGTCTTACAATCTAGGACCCCTCCCAAGCTTAAAGATCCTAGAGTTCCTATGATCCCTTGTATTATAGGAAATCACGCTATCAACAAAACACTCCTAGATCTAAGAGCAAGCGTAAATTTACTATCATACTCTGTCTATGAAGAACTAGGACTAGGAGAAATGAGACCTACATCGGTAACTCTTCAGTGAGCCGATAGATCGGAAAGAAGGCCGGTAGGAGTAATTGAAGATGTTATGGTTGGAGTCGATAAATTTATTTTTTCCTATCGCCTTCCTGGTGTTAGACATGGAACCAAGTTCGAAATCCCCAACACAAATTCCCATTATACTCGATAGACCATTTTTGGCTATAGCCAATGCTTACATAAATTATAAAATTGGGGTAATGGAAGTTTCTTTTGGAGATATGCGGATCCAGTTGAATGTCTTCTCAGCAGCCAACCAAATGGCCTTAATAGACGACGAGGAATGCTTCCGCATTAATAAAATAGAATAACTGATAGAAGAAGCATTGCCTCTTACACTATCTAAAGAAATGCTACAAACCTCATCATGGTATATGGATTCAAAAGAACCAGACTTTCAAATAAAAGAAGCGACCTCTGTGTTGGACACATCTGCCTGTGAACTCCAGTTCAAAATATGAAAACCATGGATAGAACCCTTGCCTACTACTTCCAATGAACCCTTACCACCGTTCATTGAAAAAGTGCCATCCTTAGACCTAAAATTACTTCCCAACACCCTTAAGTACGCCTTCCTTAGACCTAATAAAACTCTACCAGTAATCATTTCATCTGCTCTCAGCAGGGAACAGGAGGACAAGTTGCTGGCCACACTAAAGAAATTTAAATATGCAATCGGGTTGACCGCCGCCAACCTCAAAGGGCTTGATCCGTCAATTTGTATGCACCAAATTCATTTGGAGGATAATGCCAAAACCTTACAAGAAAGTCAGCGACGGTTGAGTCCAAACATGAGGGAGGTAGTACAAAAGGAGATTGTAAAGTTGTTAGATGCAGGTATTATCTACCCAATTTTTTATAGCCAACGGGTAAGCCCCATTCAGGTAGTTCCAAAGAAATATGGGATTACTGTGAAAGAAAATGCATCCGACAAACTAGTGCCATTACATGAAATCACGGGGTGGCATGTATGTATTGACTACCGGAAGCTTAACTCCATGACACGACGGGGCACTTTCCATTGCCCTTTATTGACCAAATTTTGGAAAAGCTAGCGAGTCAAGAATATTTTTACTTTTTATACGGATATTCAGGGTACAATCAAGTCCCAGTATATCCAGAGGACTAGGAAAAGACCACCTTCATGTGTCCTTTTAGAATGTTTGCTTACCGACGCATGCCCTTCGGGCTGTGCAATGCACCAACAACCTTCCAAAGATGCATGATGGCTATCTTTTCTGACATGATAGATAGGTTTCTAGAAGTATTTATGGATGATTTGTCAGTATTTGGCCGAACCTTCGATTCCTGCCTTAATCACCTGGCCCCTGTTCAAGAAAGATGTGAAGAAACCAACCTAGTGTTGAGCTGAGAAAAGAGCCACTTTATGGCTCAAGAAGGCATTGTTTTAGGACATATCGTCTCCAAAAGAGGAATAGAAGTTGACAGGGCTAAAATTGATGTGATAGCTAATCTACCCCCACCTATCTCGATGCGGCAGATTCAATCCTTCCTTTGCCATGCTGGCTTCTACCGCCACTTTATTAAAGATTTTTCAAAAATCTCGAGACCTTTGTGTCACCTTTTAGCAAATGATGTACCTTTTAACTTTGATGATGCCTATCTTCATGCGTTCAATAAGATCAAAGCCCTTTTCTCGGCCGCTCCAATCATACAATCCCCTGATTATTCCCTACCTTTTGAAATAGTGTGCGATGTATCCAACTATGCAATAGGCGTCATCCTAGGACAGCAAAACGATAAGATTCCCCATGTAGTTTATTATGTGAGTCGTACCTTAATTGAAGCACAAGTTAACTACACCACTACTGAGAAGGAACTTCTCGCTGTCGTATTTGAATTAGACAAATTTTGACCATATCTATTGGGATCTAAAATTATCATTTTTTCGGATCACTCTGCACTCAAATATTTATTGGCAAAAAGGGATGCAAAACCAAGACTAATCCGATAGATCCTACTTTTGCAAGAATTTGAATTCAAAATAAAGGACAAGAAGGGAGTTGAAAATATAGTGGCAGATCATCTGTCCAGAATCGAGATGCCTCAACCCACCAGTAAAGAACCTCCCCATGATACCTTTCTAGACGAACAACTTTTTGCCATCCAAGTAACAGTTCCATGGTATTCCAATATCGTAAACTATTTGGCAACATGTAAGATTCCCTCAAATTGGTCCAATCAAGATAAATGTATTTTTTTTGCTAACGTTAAATATTATATTTGGGAGGACAGACCTATTTAAAATATGCTCAGACCAAATAATACAAAAATGTGTGCCCGACAATGACACCCACAGTATCTTATACTTTTGTCACACTTATGCTTGTGAGGGCCATTTCGGTGGGAAGAAAACGGTTGCCAAGGTACTGCAGTTTGGATTTTATTGACCATCATTATTTAAAGATGCTCAAAATTTTTGTCAAGCCTGCGATCAATGTCAGAAATCAGGAGCCATATCCCAAAAAATATGATGCCCCTTCAACCAATTTTGGTCGCAAAACCCTTTGATGTATGGGGCATAGACTTTATGGGCTCATTTCCACCCTCGTATGGATATATGTACATCCTTGTAGCAGTTGACTACGTATCTAAATGGATTGAAGCATCAGTCACTAGGACTAATGATCATAAGGTGGTAGTCTCTTTTATTAAAGAAAATATTTTTGCACGGTTTGAAACCCCACAGGCTATTATAAGTGACGGGGGCAGTCATTTTTGCAACCGATATTTCGGAAGTTTACTTAAGAAATATGGAGTTACACATAAAATCGCAACTCCCTATCACGCACAGACTAGTGGTCAAGTAGAAGTTTCTAACCGTGAAATAAAGAAAATTTTATAAAGAACTGTTAGACCTGATAGAAAGGACGGGTCCCTAAGGCTGCATGATGCTCTATGAGCATATAGAATAGCCTACAAAACCCCTATTGGCATGTCTCCCTTCCGACTGGTATACGGGAAGGCTTGCCATTTACCTGCCGAATTAGAGCATAGAGCTTTCTGGGCAATTAAGACACTTAATTTTGAACTAACTGCATCTGGTGAATAACAAAATCTCGACCTTAATGAGTTAGAGGAAACTCGAAATGATGCCTATTAAAATACTCGAATTTATAAGGCCAAAACTAAAGCATTTCATAATAAACACATTTTGAGAAAAAAAATTGAGCCAAGCCAACAAGTCTGGTTATACAATTCAAGGCTAAAGTTGTAGCCTGGAAAATTACAAAGTCGTTGGGACAAACCCTATAATATCATAGAAACATTCTCTCACGGGGCTGTCACTATTTTGGATCCCAAGGATAATCGTACATTTAAGGTTAATGGGCAGAGACTTGAACTGATAGTGACGTTACAAGAAAAGGAGACAGTGGTCACTATGTCTCTTAAGGACCCAGAGTATGTTTGATATACTCTTGAACGATTGTCGTGCTACCGAATCATCCGTAGCAATTTTGCACCATAGAAACTTTTAGTACGAAGATACGAAAAATCGTAGTGATTACGATTTCTCGTACGTATTATACAATCGTAGCGATTATAATTAATTAATGCAAGTGTGAATTTGACCGAGTACCTAGCTATCGCATGGACACAACTTCCAATAATAAAGCGTCGCCTCAATTAATGTTGCACAGACCCATCTTTCACCATTAATAGATATACCAACCGGTTACACTCCTCAACGCCAACCATAACTTTCATTAATAGCGACTATTCACATTTCGGATTCCATATAAAATGGAACTTACATCTCCAGTACCTTTATCCCATTCTCTCTGCATCCTCTTCCATTATCAACCTTCTCGCCATGACAAAATCGCTAAGTTGGGAAGAAAGTTATGAGGCATCTAATAGGCTCCTTCAATGGGAGGCCGACGAGATCTCCGCCCTTATAGAAGAAAAGAGGTTGTTGATCAATGAACTCATCTCTCTCCTTCCTAAACTAGGAGAGAATGACGATACACCACCTCCATCTCCTAAGCGATAGAAAGCCTCGCCATCTACACCCTCACCATCTTCTTAAAGTTTTTTTTTTCTATTGGACACACCCACCCCAGGGTTGTATCCCTACCTTTTTGGTATGGGTGACAACATTTTGAAAAAGCCGAAGAGTTCTTTTCGGACGTTGCTGCCAATGTTTCTAGATTTTTCCTAGGTTTATACTCTTTTATGTAATTAGTTCTTATATTAGATTTTAGATTTATTTTCCCTTCTTTCCATTGTAAATATTTCGATTTATATAAAATTTTCTTTTTACTAACTCTGCATTTCTTTTCTTTTATTTTTATTACTAACAATTTTTTTTTATTTAACATTCTCTATTCAAATCGAAAGTATTTTTCTTCTAATTTTGGGGGAAAGATTTTTTATTATTTTTGCAGATTATATACCCGATTACTAACATAGCAATAAAATAGGTAATATTTTTCTGTATGTCCCCTTTTTTACACAATAAGGGCATTGTCCCATTGAAGTTTGGGGGGGATACAAACTTTTATTAGTTTAGTTTACTTTTTGTTATTTTTTAGTTTAGTTTTTGTTGAAATTTTCTTACTTTACAAAAGACAGAAGAAAAAAAAAATATTTAGTAAATCATTATATGCAAATTATGAAAAAAATATAAAAATCCGAATTTTTTAGCAAACCATCATAGTAGTAGTTCAAAAATCAAAATCAAAATAGTTACAATTCAAAGTAAAGCATCTCTAGAACACTGTATCAGATGAATGTTTAAAACTATATAATTGATCTGAACTGTAAAATATTTTAGATTATAGTTTCAAAATTATATAATCAGTGAGCTATAGAGCTATTTCCACTTTATTCTGAGAGAGAGAGACTATTTTTATTCACGCTTCATTTCCTTAAACTTCTCTACTATCTGAAATCTCATAATGCTGAATTTAGAGTCAATTTATTCTATAATTATGATAATTTATTTGTTTAGAACTATCTAATGAATATATTAAAGCAATAAGACATCTGTATTAGTAAATCGTGAACATGATCGAAAGCCATCTTTTTTCTAACCAGAGCCAAAAAGCCAAAATTCTATAATATTATACCATTTGAACCCATATTAGAAGCCTAAAGACTAAATTTCTTTATACCAGATTTTATAAACCCTTAACAATATGTATTGCCCAAAACTTTTTATCCTTAACCCTTATAATTTCTGAGAGTTTAGAATGTAAAAGAAGGGAGAATGAGTAAAAGGAGTATGAGTTAACAGATAAGGGATCTGCTAAAAAGGGTACAACTAAAAAAGAAATACAATTGTATGAAAATATGGGAAAAAGAAAAAAAAATGAAAAATCGTAAAAGATGATTTGATGAAAAGAGAAGCAAAAAGCTTCCAAAGAAAAATAAATGAGATTTACAAAAAAAAATAAATGGGAAGCAATTATCCAAAATAAGGATACTTACTAAAGCTGAAAAATAGAAGATAAAAAGAGCTAAACTCTTAGAAATAATTTTGAATCCTCTTTACCTTTTCTTTGAATCCTTCTGAAAATCCAAAGCCCCATTGCAAGCCGAAGAAAAGACCTTTGCGATTTATGATTTGCAAAAAGATGAGTCTAGTAGAGATATATGAGATACTATAAATAAATTAAGAAATTATATAAAAAGAATTAATTATCCTTTCCATGAGATTTTTCTTTTTAGCTGATTATCCTTTGTATTTATCACGAACATATCATATTATAAGAACCCAAAATTTCAATTATTTTTGAGAATACGCCAAAAAGTGAGAGTTTGGATGAAAATATTTTCTAAAAACTGTAGTTTAGAAAAATTTATAATGAATAAACTTTTTACTGATATGCAAACACTCCACGCTATACAAGAATTGAAATTATTGAGTTTTGATCAAGGATAATTGCGATGATGGGAAGCTACGAAAAAATGATTTTAAATATTTTGATATAATGAACATATAATGACTAACTGAATAATTAGTAGTATATAAAAAAACTAGTTTATATTTTGAATTTTTAGTTTTGAAAAATATTTTAAAAAATTTAAAAATATTTGAAGTTTGTAGGTAACTTCACTGAAAACCTTCAGGAGACAGCTCCTCCACTAGGGATCACCTAGGGTTTCAAGGCTTGTTGCATCTATTAAATGCAATCGTGCTCCCTACGAAAGTAGCATTTAAATTTAAGTTTTTAATATTTTATGTTTCCATGTTTGCTAGGGACTAGCAAAACTTGAGTTTGGGTGTGATCAGTCACATAATTTACTATTTTATCACCCTTAACTTAGTGATACTAGGTCATAATTTGCTACTAACGAGTTACTGATGCGCAGATATTAAAGATAAGTAGTAAATTAGAGCCTACATGTTAATCTTTGTCAAAATGAACTCAAATGGCAATAAAAAAAAATGATTGAGAAAAAAAGATAATTTACTGCTACTGAAAGTCAGAAAATTGTAATTTATGATTCTTTAAAAGAGATAAAAATAGAAAAGTGATAAAGCGTAATCCAAAAAATTGTCAACTATGAGAAAGCTTACTAAAGATAGAAAATCGTGATTTACGATTTTCCAGAAAAGAAGCTATAAAGAAAGAAATCGCTATTTATGATTTCTCAAAAATATAAGCTTTCCTACTATTATTACTGTTGCAGATCACGTGAGTGAAAACTATCACCGCCATATCCAGAATTAAAAGACTCCTGCAATTAGAAGTCTGATGAACCACAGATCTGAGAAGATTGATAAAGATCTAAATCTAAAAGACTCTACTATTGCTAGATAAAGAACATTCTAAAAGCGCATCAACTAAAAAAAGCAAGGAAAAATAAAATTAGGAATTAGAGTTATATTAGGATACTTTTATTTTTAGTAGTTTCTTTTATTAGAACTAGATCTTTGTAAACTGGCTCTTTATGATTTATAAATAAGAGGGCTCGGCATAGGAATAAGCATCGAAGAATTTCAAGAGCAATTGACGACTGTAATTGAGTGCTGAAGATTAGTGTAGATATCTATAATTTCTCAGGAGCAATTAACGACTGTGGCTTAGGGGTGAATGATATATTTTACTTTTCTTTCTAGTTTAGATTTTATTTGCTTTGTAAACATCTCCAAGTTTTAATTTGAATTGACAACTCAGGTTAGAATTTGCATATTAGTGTAACGGTTTTTACTTTTCCATCTTCAGTTGGCTAGAGTTTGATTGATGCCCAAATTTTTAGTTGATTGTTGATTAGATTAAATCTGTTGATAGGATCTTAGACTTGATTAATGACCAATGCTAGGAGACTAGAAATATGGTGTAACAGTACTATTTATTTTCATAAATATCCGAAAGCTGAAGATTAAGATTGATGACCTTAATCTAAAGGAGGATTAGGATTTATTTTTGTGCACTTTAGTTTAGAAAACCATTCTTTTATTCATATTTCTCCAGTAGATTAGGAAATCTTAAAGTTTTTAAGATAAGGATTTACATAGAAGATATGAATTAGGAATTAACAAGATAATAAACTTCCTCGTGGGAACGATCCTATGTTAGTACTATAATTTCCATTGTGCGCTTGCAATAGGTTAAGACTTGAAATTAATATAATTATAATACACAATAATAACCAATTCAGTGCTCCCCATGGTGAAACACTCAACCTAATGAAACCCTTATCGAGAATTTCTTACAGCTGCTCCTTGAGTTCTTTCAACTCGATTGGTGCCATCTGATACAGAGCTTTCGCTACTGGCGTTGTGCCTAGAGCTAAGTCCTTTGCGAACTCAACTTCTTTGTCTGGTGGTAAACCCAGTAATTTTTTAGGGAAAACATCAAGAAACTCACACGCAATAGGGATATCGGTAATGTGCGCCTTCTTTTCCTTTTGACTTGTTAAGAATGCAAGATAATCGAGACAACCGTTGGTCATCAACTGCTCTACCCACATAGCTAATATGAATGGTGCGACATTCGGTCGAATGCCTTGGAATTTAAGTGATCTCCCTTTCTTGGGATGACTCGTGACTATCTTCTTACGGCAAGCAACATTTGCTTGGTGGATGGATAACCAGTCCATGCTAAGGATTACATCGAATCCATTCATATCTAGCAAAATTAGATCAGTCATTGTCTCATGATCTTTAATAGCTACGATGACTGATTAACACATTGTATCTGTATTGATTGAATTCCCCGTTGGAATTGACACTACCAGGATAAACTCTAGCAGTTCGGGGGTGATACATAGTTCTGTTGCAAACTAAGGTATAACAAAGGAGTGGGTAGACCCCGGGTCTATCAAGA
Organism: Chloranthus sessilifolius; assembly: GCA_021018995.1. NCBI lineage: Eukaryota > Viridiplantae > Streptophyta > Magnoliopsida > Chloranthales > Chloranthaceae > Chloranthus > Chloranthus sessilifolius. The sequence continues at coordinate 81,808,162 of CM037586.1, read as the reverse complement.
CTCATGCTTTATGGAAACAGATGTCACTCTTCTAGTACCTATGAAGGATGCCTAGGTTTCATGTATACATTTAATTAGATGTGCATGTAAGAGTGTCATGGTATTCATGCATAGAAATTTCAAAGATTATTTTATTTATGCACTTTCTTCGTCTAAAATAAAAGAAATTAGATCAACACTTCATAGGGATCATACCTTGGATCACATCTTTGCTGTTTTATCCACCTTCACCTCCGAGCATTCCCAAATCCTATGCCCCATTTTTCCACACTTGAAACAAGCTTGCTTCCATAGATCTCCAACACACTTCGGCTTTATGTATCTTCCCGCATTTCGCACATGAATCCATTGGTGTGGAGGAGGTAATACAAGAGGTTGTCGGTTGTGTTCTTGATACACCGGTTGTTGTTGTAGGAGTTGTAGTGCGGAAGGGCCTTGTGGGCGTAGAGTCGAGTGGTCTCGACAACACCATTCAAGTAGGCTGAGGGGTGGCGACATCAAGAATTTAGGCCTTTTGCTGGCCTACTCTGAGTCATAAGTTTGGGTCCTACTCTTCCTGCTACTATTTTGCTCATTTCTTCTTTGGTACATACTTTCAACGTCTCTTTCAGCAATGAGGGCTAGTCGTATCACTTGAGCATATGTCGTTGCTTCAAACCAGAAAATTCTCTCCTTGATTACCAGTTTCAAACTATGTTCAAACTTTTGGTCCTTCATCTGTTCGGTGGCCACTAGCAAAGGTACGAATCTTGAGAGCCTAGTAAATTCGGCTTCATATTCGCATACGGTCATTTGTCCTTGTTCTAGAGTTGCAAACTTAATCTCCATTTGACGTCATTCAAGTGCGAGGAAGTACTTCTCATTGAATACTTCAATGAAAGCAGCCCATGTCCAAGGTGTCCCTGGTGCTCGGGTCCTTTCGACGGATTTCCACCAAGGATCCGCCTCTCCCTCGAGTTGGAAGGAGGCCCAACTCACTTTCTCCTCTTCTGTGCACCTGACTCTTTGGAGGATCTTCTCCATCTGGTTAAACCATGCCTCCACTTCCAACAGATCAGTCTGCCCATAGAAACTAGGAGGTCTCATTCTCCTAAACTCTTGGAAATTGGACGGTTGTCTTTTCTCTGCCAGTATTGCCATGGTATTCACCATGGTCTCTAACAACTGTTGGTTATTTTCGGTGTTATCCCCAGCCCCTAAAGTGTTGCCAAGGTTATTTCCAACTACCGATGAATGGTTGTTGTTGCCTGGAGGAGTTGCATTCAAACTAGTGGCTACCCGTTCACCACCCGTCACACCTTCGGTGTGCACTGTCCTTGGTCTTCCTTGTTGAGGAGGCATATTACCCTGTCATGATCAAGCCAAAGCTTAATCCACTTACACAACAAATTAATCTAAAGTATGATGGAAATCTATGCCATTGTCCTAAACCTAAGCCATAGCTTCTGTCCCCCATGAGACGTACCGCCTAGGCTCTAATACCACCTGTGATACCCAAAATTCATGCCATCAGATCGTAGAACACAATCTGATTACAAAGTTCCCTTTGGTATCAGAATGATTTGATGCCTTTGTGACAGCTCAACCATCCCCTGAATAAGTAATTGGATGATCGGGCCATCAAGCATCTGGTAAGGCTCTATAAGTGCGGAAGCAAAATGGCAAGCACATAGCATATGACAAGAGATTTTTTTTTCCATCATTTCTAAGTAACCAAGACTATACATTCCACCGGGAGTATTGTCGATACTTCATACTCAAAACTGTGGAGGTCGACATCCTCAGTGGTGTGTGGTATATCTAGCATATTGGGTTTCTCCATACTGTTGGTGGCTTTCTCTTTCTCACTATGCCCCTCACCGATGATGGTGATGATCTCATACCTAGATGCAAAATTGAGTTTCTAGTGCAATGTGGAAGGTATGGCTCCGACTTCATGCAGCCACGGGCGTCCCAATAATAGGTTAAATGAAGATTTAATATCCATTACTTGAAATAATATGGAAAAGGTCATTGGCCCGATTAACAGCTCAAGATCAACTTCTCTCATTATTTCTCTCCTAGTATTATCAAAACCTCTAGCACTGGTTCTTGTGGTCCTCAACATGCATGGATCTACTCCGATCTTTGTGGCAGTTCTTAATGGGCATATATTCAATATGGACCCATTATCAATTAGAACCAAGGGGATTACCATATTTTTTAACTCAACGGTTATATTCAAACATTTCAAGTGGCTACCTCCTTCCTCTGGTACGTCAGCATCAGAAAATAAAATGGCATTCGGAGCCATCACTTGGCCAATTATCTGCCCGACTTCTTCTAGGCTAACTTGAAGTTACACATGCGTATTCTTTAACACCCCTATTAATGCTTGGAAAAGGAGTGGGGACGTCATCAACAGATCCCATACAGTTATATGGGCAGGCATTCTTTTCAGCTGAGTCTCTAGTATATGCACTCGACTCATTTTCTCGAATAGGTTCACTGTGCTATCTTTCTTCCCCTCTGGTTGGGCTTGTATTATTGTTGGTGCTTATGGCTACTTTGATATCCTCCCAAATTGTGTGACAAAGTCCACTGCCCCTTCTCTGTGGTTGTCAGTGTTGACATTTGTTTGTTCCTAACTCAGCGGGACTTGGTGAGGATCATAGGTCGGTCCCGATATCTGAAACGGTATAGCTGTAGGTATCAGAGGAACTTGCACTGCAGGCTTAGGAGGTGTGGGTAACACTTGATTTACCTCTGTAATAGCTGGTTGAGTGACCAAATTGGGCCAAATGGGGGTGATGAAGCTTGAGGGTGGTGGTACTGGGGGAAAAGAGGTAAAAGTATGCCATTGGTAGCTAATAGGTGTTGGCGGTGAATCGGGGGTTTGATGAGCCATTAGGTAATTGACGGGGGTGATGGAGTTTGCAGGTGATTGGACTGGGGGTAATGGGGTGAGCACAGGCCATTGGTAGTTTATTCGTGGTGGAAGATTAGGGACCTGTTAGTTCATTGGATAATTGATGGGGGTGGTGGTGTATGGTTGATATGCATTTATGTGCACATAATTGATGGGTGTGGGTGATGGAAAGTATGTCCTGAGATCCAAAGGTTCAATTTGTGGAGTCGGGTTGGGAAATAATCTAATAAATTCAAGGGTTCAATTACCCCGATATTCCTTTCTTCAACATTTCTCGGCAATGGTACTACATAGCTCTCCCGATCACTGAAGTAATCGACGGGTCAAACTCAAATTCCTCCTCATATTCCTCTACCATCCTGATGGTGGGTCTAGGACCTGCTCCTCTGGTAGGATGTGGGGGCAACGACACTTGATGGATGTTTGCGTGCTGGTTTGCTTGAGAAGGTGCTGGGGGAATGATCTTCCCAGCATTGATTAAATCTTGGATCACATACTTTAATGGGAAGCAGCGATCAATCGAGTGACCCGAACCCGGATGAAAATTATAGTGGGTATTTGGGTCATAGTTCTTTGAGATCGAGTGAGGAGGAGGTTGTGGTTGATGGATAGTAACTAATCCCTTTTCTATTAATAAAGGTAAACGTATACTTAGTGATTGCCCTAGGGGCATAAACACTCGGTCATTATGGGCCCTCCTCTATTCAGGAGTCATCTGCATTCCCTGCCCATTCCTTGTCCTCTGTATTTGCTCAGTTCTGACTGGCCCTAGCTGCGCTGCTTAGAATTGGAACGGGGCTACATTGTTATTGTTGGGTCGGGTGTTTGCAACATTTTGCACCTCTGCCCATGTTCTCCTATCATTCTTCTATTCGGTAAATCTCCTAATCCCACTGGGTCCCCCGGATGCATTCTTGTTCAACCGTCCTTCCCTGATGGCGTCATCACAGTGGCTGGCATTTCTTACCAAGTCAGCAAAACTGGACTATTGCTGGTATACAAGGAAATTTGAGATCATTGGCAGGGTATTCTTTGAGATCATTTCTATCTGCTCATCGTCAGGTATCCTATTTCTGACTTGAGTTGCTAGTGCTCTCCATCGCCCTAAATAGTCGCTAAAGGTTTTATTGGAGTTCTACTTCAATCGGGCTAGATCTGACTTGCGAGGCTCAATGTCTATGTTGTAGACATATTGCTCTTAGAACAGGTGGGCCAGATCTTTCCATGTCTTCATCATGGATGGTTCCAGAGATGTGAACCATCTCAGGGCCAGACCCGTCAAACTCTTCTGAAAGACTTTTATTAGTAATCTCTCGTCCCCCCGTATTGGCACATGTCCCCACAATAGGACTTGAGGTGTGCGATTGGGTTGCCTATGCCGTTGTATTTATCGAACGCTGACATTTTGAATTTTGGGGGCAGGGGGACTTCAGCAAAGAGGCATAAATTCATGAAGTTCATGGCATGGATTTCAGCACCACCCATCTTCTATAATTGCTTTTGGATTTTATCCAATTGCTCTTTCAGCTGTTCTGATTCCTTAGACATGGGGGCCGTCTTTTCAATTATCAGCCTGGACGCACTTTGGGCTGCCAGGGGTGGGGTAATTATAGGTGGAGGATTGGCATTGGTTGCTGCCCCGACATAGGCCCCACTAGTTCTAATCTCGTCCTCCTCATACTGCTAGTCTACATAGGGTGCAGCGAGGGTGGGATTCTCTTGTTGGTGTTGCATGGGCTGAATGGGAATGACATGAGTGGGGGTTGGGTGAGTCCATTGGGAATGAGGGAAAGTTTGTTGGATGATGGGATGAGTGGAAGTTGGATTTTGGGGTGGCGCCTGGCGAGGCCATTAGGCAGGAGGGCAGGTTTGAAGCCGGTCTTGGGGTATGGGGTCATGAGAAAATTGGGTTTGGAATATGGCATGGGTTTGACCCGGGTGTGAAGGTTGGGGGTGGGTGGAATGTTGGGGGTATTGTGGAAGGTATGGGTGTGGGGCCTCAAGGTTTGGGTAAAGGGCCAAGGATTTGGAGAATCTTGGCCCATTAGGCTTTGATTGGTATAGCCCATTGGGCTTTAGAGGGTTTGGGCCATGGGCCATTTGTGGGTTTGGGCTGTGGGCCCTTGATGGGATTGGGCTATGGGCCCTTGGTGGGTCTTGCCCATTGGGCCTTGATGTGTCTGGCCCATGGGTCCTTGGTGGGTCAAGCCCATTGAGCCCTGGTGGGTCAGACCCATTGGGCCTTGGTGGGGTCTGGCCCATTGGGCCTTGGTGGGTTTGGGCCATGGGCCCTTGATGGGTATGGGCTATGGGGTTTTGGGCCATGGGGCCTTGAGACATGTGGGGAATGGAGGTTTGGGCCATGGGGCATGTGGATAATGGGGGTTTGTGCCATGGGGCCATGGAGCATGGGGGTTTGGATGGTATGGATTATGGGGGGTTGATAGAGGTCATGGGGGAATGAGGCATGGAGATTGGATAGGGTATGGGATGGATCCATGGATGTGGGGTGTGGAGGAGAGGAGGCATTTTGGGAAGACTTCCACATGGAGTAGGCTTGGAACATCTCCTCCATCATGGTCATGGAAGGAGGGTTAGATGGAGATGGTGGATTTAAGGGGTGATGGGGTATAGACGGGATGGATGTGGAGGATAAATTAGGCATGGCCTCAGTAAAATCGGGCATGACCCGGGTAAGTGATGGAATATGGGGTGGATTGGAGGAATGAGGGGATGTATTGGGCATGTTTTGGGATGATGAGGGATATGGTGTGGAGGGGTGAGAAAAACCGGGTATGGCCCCGATAAAAATGAGCATGACCCAGCTAGATGGGGGATTTGTGGGGGGTTGGATAAGGCAAAAGTGGTATATATGAATGTGGGTGGATCAGGCCTATAGGGGGAAGATGGAAAATGAGGCATGGATGTGGATGGGGAATGTATAGGATTTGGCATGGAAGTGGATGGAAAATGTGTTGGATTTGGCATGGGCATGGTTTGGGCAAAAGATGGGGAGTTGGGGGTTGGACTTTGGATATTTTGGGTGGTAGCGGTTGGGAAAATGGGGGTGCCAAATGGGCTGGTAACGGCAAAGGGCGATTGGGTGAGGGGGATGGTGGAAAAGACTTCCCCTGAATGGGAATGGGTTAGAGAATATGGCGGGGATGAGTTAGGATCGGCGTAAGCCGGGTCCACTACCCACAACATTCTACGAGAATGGGTCGGGTATGGGTGCCTTGGGTAAGGCCCAAAAAATCCTCCTCCTTCTCCCCCTACGGGACAACGGAGGGCAAGATGATGCGTTTGTTCCGGCACCACAAAGATTCTATTTTTAGGTTTTGATTTGATTTTTATTTTTTAATTTTTAATTTTGAAGAAAATTTTATAAAACAAAGGTTTCAAGGCCTTGGAATTCCCTTCTCGGGTGGCTTTCATACCCTAATTTAAGTCCTGCGGCGACGACTCTGACGCACTTCGAAAGAATCAAAGGAGGACCTTCGATCTATTTAAGGTACAGATATCGAGGCAAACAACCCGATCCTCGAGAATGAGCCAAAAATAAGTTGCCTTCCTTTGACTGGCAGGAGCGTATTGGTGTCGGAGGTGGCGGGGCCCAACCAGAGGTACTAAAACACTAATCGGGGGACTCGGGATGTGGAAAAAGGCCACAGATCCGAACTGGGCTGCTCGGAACTATACTGGCACAACTATTAGTGGCGCCAGAGCAAAGTTTTAGTTTTAAAGCTGGCACAACTATTAGTTGCACCAGTGCATTTCTGGGAAATTTTGCATTGGCGCAACTAATACTTGCGCCAGAGTAAAATGGATTGCCAGTTTTTGTGAAAGCAGCAGCCTGAGTTCGAAATGGGTCTCCAAACTAGTTTTTTGTGGAAGTTGGGCTTTTGGGAACTGATTATTTTTATATGATCGACCCTCTCCTTTCTGAATCCTAAAGGTTTAAGTCTGGTATAACTCACTGGCGCGCTCCCCAAGGGTTTTAACCTTTGGAATGGGAACCCACTCGATATACCTCCGGTGCAAGCGCCTTCTCAAATACTAGGTGGGCTGGGACTTTTCTGGATCATCACCACTAGGGGATGCCGCCATACTAAGACTCGGGTGGTTGTATGTTTGCCTAATAACCCAGCCCTTTTAAAAATCTAACCCGCAAAAATAAATTAATTAAGCTCCCTATTCTTGGTTCAATTTTAAAAAAAAAATTTTAAAGCCACTTTTTTATGGAAGTTTGCTTTATTTCAAAGATCGGGGGTGATGATCCCGTGCCGCCACTACGGGCCGGCGTCCACTGTTAGGATATGTTTGCACAAGTAGGCCCGCCAAACGGCTAAGGCACTTTAAATGACGGGAATGTAAAGAAATTAAAAGATAATGTGCAAGTAGGCCTACCAATCAGCTAAGGCACTAAAATGAAGGAAAAGTAAAGGAAATTAAAAGACAATGCGCATGTAGGCCCGCCAATCGGCTAAGGCACGTAAATGACGAAAAAGTAGGGGTGAGTAAAATAAAAAATACAAAAAAATAGCAAAAATATTAGTAAAATAACAATAAATTGCCAAATTTCAAGGAGAAACTCAACAAGCTATCCCCAACAGAGTTGCCATCTGTGCAACCATGAGATTCATGATGATCCCGTTGCGGCGATGCGCTCGCTAACAATAAATATAGAGTCGCCACCCAAAGTTTTTGGTGTCCCGGGAAACCTATATCATTTTTATAAGCACTAAAGTGTCATAAATATGACTCTGAATCCGGTCCACACCAAAGGTTCTTAGGTAGGGGTTTCGGCTATCGAATGGGAAGGTGTTAGGCACCCAATCAACCCACTTAACGCGGTCTCTACTACAGGCCAAAACAAAAATGAAGTAAAAGAAAAGGAAATGGCTTCCTCTTGCCCAAATGAGTCTTAAATCCTATTTGTGCCCCTCCATTCCTACCGAAAATTCGGCAGCGTAACGGCACAAATGGGAGAATGGAAGAGGAATTAAAAGAGATAGGAGAAGAAAGGAGAGAGCCGGAGCCCTCGAGCCCTTGTAGCACCGTAGAGGAGCCTTGCGTTTACTTGCTTTGATGAGCTTTCGAAAGCTTGTATGGTGGAAATAGGAGCTCTAAGCTCTAAGGCTTGCTAGCTAAGGGGTAGAGAGGGAAGGTAAATGGGTAGCATACACCTAAACTAGGGGATCTAAGGTAGAAAATATCACTCAAAAGAGATTTTGGAATTCTAAAATTTGAATGAGCAATGGTGCACCAAAGGGAGAAAGATCTTCTCACTTTAAGCTCTTTCTCTCTTAGGTAAAAATTCTCAACCTCTAATCCAAGGAGAGGGGGGTTATATTTATAGGAAAATTGTGGATTAGGAGGCTACTTAGATGCTAATTGGATTTACCAATTAGGTAATCTCACATCTAAGGTTTCCTAGGATTTTAAGAGCTTGGAAAGGTGTGAAGGTGGTTCTAATGGTGGATGATAGGGTGGGGCCTTAAGTCACTTAAGGAGTTGCAAATAGGGTGCAAAGGGGTGTAACAAAACTATCAAAACACACCACAAAGACCCAAGTGGTCAATAAGTCAAACTCAAGACACGAAATTTGGGGCAAAACCAGAGGTCACTGTTCATAAGCCTGGCACAACTATTAGTTACACCAGGCATATGTATAGTGAAATAGTGTAGCGCAGTAGCTTGGAAATTGGCTTCCCGAGGTGGGGTCCACCTCAATGCTGGCGTAACTATTAGTTGCGTCAAGCTTAAATCTGGGGAAAGTGGCTTGGCGCAACTAATAGTTGCACCAGGATAAAATATAACTGGCACAACTATTAGTTGCGCCAAATCCCTAGGGGGCACTTGAGATTACTTTTTTGCCCTCCGAGTTCGGACCGCCATATCTTTCGATGTACAACTCCAATTGGGGCGATTCTTAGCTTGTTAAAAAGCTGACGACTTCTACTTTTCAAAGGCATGATATTTGATTATAGTAGAAGGCTATAGCTAGTCCCAATGCACCTCTCTTCACCCGTGGCTCGGGGAGGCTAGGTTTAAGTTCAGAACGGGTGCTAAGGGTTCGAGAAGGTTCCTAAAGGTTCGAGAAGGTTCCTAAAGGTTTGGGAAGGTTCCTAAAGGTTTGAAAAGGTATCTAAGGTTACCATACATGTCATCAAAAAGCTCAGAGCCACGCCTGTCTTGAAATGTGTCTCGATCGAGACTTGGGCCAAATTTGGGTGTCTACAGATGCCCCTCTTTGGTATCTGATCACTAATGTTCGAATGCCAAAGAAAAGAGACATCCGAAGAGGCCCAAGGCATTACTGATGGGTTCACTGCATTCAGAATGAACTTCAAATATCATATGGGTAACATGGTGAGAAAATGAAAGCACTGTATGCCAGGCTAAACATTCGTTTCTTAAGGTAATCGGTCCCCAAGCGCTTAGCGACATTAATGGGTATAACCAAGGTGGAATAAGTTGCAAAAGCCCTGTATGTCAGGCCAAACATTCACTTTTTGAGATGATTTGAATGCATTTGATGTTTAAGATTCATTCTGAGTACAACAGCTTCGTAAGTAAGGGGGGTGATTGACCCACACTTAAAGATAGGCGCTAAGCAAAACTACGTAAGGCTCTACACTTCGCGTTCAATCCTATGAGGCATTTGATTGCCCCCTCTGACTGTTCGCGGGTGCCCCTACTGAAAGTAGGGTTCGAGGACTTTGGGCGAGCCCATCGATCCCAAAGTTTATTTAGCATGACTGCTCGAGCGAAGGGAATAACTGTCACAACGCTTTTTGGGAGGACGTGCCATTTTCGAAAGTTTGCCCCAGATCAACATGACCTAGAGCATCCATCTTCAACTCCTTGAACAGATCTAACCAAACATTGGGTGTCTCCCAAAAGGGACATCCAATCCTATTTTCTGCCAACAATGATCATAAATATTATTTAACTATACATAAACATGCACCCATTAGGGACGATAAGCAATAAAGGCGATGGAAGCTCCGACCCGAACCTGCCCGAGTATAATTTACGAGAATAAATTACCATCATACGAATAGCCAGACGCATGGCGTACACATTATAGGGATAACGCTGCCAATACAGGTTTTAAGCCTGTAGAAAATAAAGGGGAAATGAACCCTTCTGGATGCATGGTTACACATAGTTTGATCGATATGTAATCTCATTCTCAACAGGCTGGTCTCAAGCAACGATTGACCTTTTTCAATGAAGAATCTGAAGCTTAAGACACTTAAATTCATATGGATCGAAAACAGAGCGCTTAGCTCGAAGATTTAGCAGTGGAGTCCACCTGATCAAGACATTGACCGTTTGATCGGGATTGACGTCGTTGCTCCTACTTTGAAGACGGATCCAAAGACCCAAGGCGAACCCTGGACTCGAGACTTTAATATGGCACGGCTGCATTGCTGATAAAGCATTGACACTTTACTGCATTAGGCATATGCGTACCTCTGTGGGGGGACACAAACAGGTTATTATTTTGTGTTTTTATTCTTGTGATGATTTTTTTTTTATTTTCAGAGTGCGAATCTTTTAAGGTTATTATTTTATGGATTTTTTGTTTTTTCAAAGTTATCATTTTATGTGAATTTTTTGGTTTTTCAAAATTATCATTTTATGTGATTTTTTTGGTGACTGGCTCCTTCTAAGAACCGTCCTTCTTCTTTACAAATAAAACAAGAGCACCCCATGGTGACTGGCTCCTTCTAATAAAGTCCTTATCTTGTAGTTCCTGTAACTGTTTCTTCAATTCTAATAGTTCTGCAGGTGCCATCTTGTAAGGAGTCTTGGCTATCGGTGCAGTGTCAGGTATAAGCTCAATCTGAAATTTGACTTCCCTACTCGGTGGCAAACCCGTCACCTCATCAGGAAAAACTCCAGCAAATTCATTTACAACAGGAATCGATGATATATCTCCCCACTTTTCCTCGACTTCTAATAAAGCAAAGAGTTTCGGAATGGCACCCTTCCGTGCACCCTTGAATTTAACTGTCGGTCCATCCTAAAAGGGTAAAAATCACAGTCTTGGCGAAGCAATCAAGCTTCGCATGAGATTCAGCGAGCCAATCCATGGATCACATCGAAATCTTCGAAGTCTAATTCAATTAGATCGACAACTAATGCATGGGTTCCAATCTAGACAGAAGATCGAGGATAGACTCTGTCAGCAAGCAAACTTTTTCCCAAAGGAGTTGCTACGGTCAAAGGAATGCTCATTGGAGATGAATCCTTATCAAGGCGCTTAGCGAAGTTCAAGGAGACGAATGAATGGGAAGCACCCAAATCCAAAAGCACATGAGCAAAAAGACCATCAATCAACATCAAACCTGGGCACCCAAGACATGCCACGACTTAAATTATTCAACGTAAGGGTATCATTCCATTTTAAAGTTTAATGTCTATCAGATCTTTATTAGTTCTTAACAAATTCATTTAATTCATTTTTTAAAACATTTTCAGAAAGTTGTTCATTTTATGCAAATTAATATTTGTAACATTACTACATAAACATGTATGAAAGAATTTAATCATGAATTCTAAATAAACAAACATACCCTGGATGACATTGTCTGAAGCTCTAGCGTTAGCATCAGATAGGGTATACACGCGGCCATTAGCTGTAATCGTCGCATGAGGCATAGCCCTCGACCCAGATGACTTCTTAGGCATCTTATACTCAGCTGCTCTATGCCCAAGCTGTCCACTGTTGAAACAAGCACCCGTTCCCCTAAGACAGGTGCCATAATGATTCTTGCCACAAGTGGTATAGGTCGGAGTAGTCTTTACAGTTGACGCTACTATAAAATTAGTCTTGCTCTGCTGTGAGAAGGCTGGTCTTGAGTAAGGAGTGCCCCTACTCTCCGATCTCATGTTGGACTTAGAAAACACACGATCTCGGTGGCCATATTGAAAGTTTCTAGTCGAGCTCTGACCCACATTACCAGCCAGCGAAGGCGCCTTCAATTCTCTCTCGATGGTGTAGCACCGATCAATCAGGTCCTTGTATGAGTCGCATCGGTGTCCAACTACCAAGATCCTGATCTGAGGCCTCAAACCCTTCTCAAACCTCCTGAGTCAAAAGTTCTCGTCAAAAACTAGGGTCGGTGCAAACTAGCTAAGTTCCGTAAAAAGCTTAGCATAAGCATCAACAGTCATCTCTCCCTGTTGGAGGTTCAGGAGTTCCTCAATCTTTGCTTCTTGGATGCTCTGGGGGTAGTACTTATCATAAAACACTTTTACGAATTCGTCCCAGTCCCATACATAACCAGGCTCTTCGACACGAGTCGCTTCTTTCAATTGTCTCCACCAGTTCTCGGCATCCCCCTCCAGTTTGTAGGTTGCCAATCTCACTTTAGTTGTTTTATTACACTCCATCAGATCGAAGATCTTTTCCATCTGTTGCACCCATTTCATAGCCTCTGCGCTATCTCCCGTCCCATTGAAGTATCGTGGTCGGTTCTTCCTGAATTCATCCAATTCCGACCTAGGGGCAGGAGTAGGTTGGGTATTTAGAGTTCTAGTTGCATTGATGGCATTCACAATTGCCTCGGTCAATGCATCAATATGTTTGTTCGTCATCTGCAGCCGATCAATCTCACGTTAAACTCTAATTACACATATTCTTGACATAAGAATCAACCTTAGGCTCTGATACCAACTGTAGCGACCCGAGATCTCACAACCTCTTGATGTAAGATCTTAGACCATACCTTCATATCATGAACGATAGAAACATAATAAGGCGATAAAAGCAGCTTAAACAGCGAAAGATAAAATTTCTTTAAAACATTAATTAATCTAAATAAAACCCATGATAATGTTCTTATTCCAATAACAAGTCCAACATGATTAAAGCTTAAACAGTTTTGATAAAACACTAACTGATCAGTATCCCATTTATTTAAAACCACTAATAACTAGAAAGGAAAATAGCTAATTAGGCCACGAAGCCATCATCGCCATTCAGTCCAATTTCCTGAGCACCACGTGCCATCTCATCGCCATAGACCCATACATTGTCATCGGCGACACCTGTCTCATCTGGTCACCCACATCAACAAGGGGTGTAAGTTTACACTTATATAGACCAGACATGCAATCCATTGAAGTATAAAATATCAGTCATAGTTATATAAACATTTCGGTATATTTCATGTATATGTGCATGTGGCATGTATAATCTCAATAAGTTGAAATGAACTGAACATAAACATATATGTCAATATTACATGAATGCATCATTTCTTTTAATTTCATCTTTCTTGTCATTTAATGCATGTTAGACTCCGTCCCGCTCAAGACGTTGGGTCTTAATCATGCTTATCACTTGTTTAGTTAGACTCTGTCATGCTCAAGACGTTGGGTCTAATGAATCATATCATTTATTGCATGTCAAACTCTGTCCCGCTCAAGACGTTGGGCTGAATCATGCTCATCATACTCTTGTTCAGTTAGACTCCATCTTATACAAGATGTAGGGTCTAATACCTTCTTAGACTCCATCATGTACAAGATGTTGGGTCTAATACTCGTTAATCGTATTTAGTTAGACTCCATCAAGTACCAAATGTTGGGTTTAATACCTTCTTAGACTCCATCGGGTACAAGATGTTGGGTCTAATGCTCGTTAATCGTGTTTAGTTAGACTCCATCAAGCACCAAATGTTGGGTCTAATACCTTCTTAGACTCCATCAAGTACAAGATGTTGGGTCTAATGCTCGTTGATCATGGCTTGACATTTCATCATGTGTTACATGTCTTGATTGTGCATTATATAGATCATCGTAGAACATGTAAAGTGTATAAGAGTAATATCATAATACATAAGTATTTAAGTGCATTTAATCATGGTACATAAATATTAAAGCGTACACAATTATGGTGCATAAATATTACAGTGCATATCATACAATCATAGCGCATAAACGTTGGCATTTAATGACACTGTTATGAGAAGAACTGATTATAGAATTTAACTATTCAAACACAATCTATTGATTCAAGTTCGGGCTCAATCGATTGATTTCCCAGAATCAATCGATTGACTGGCATCCATGCATTTCCCAAAACATTCAGGCTCAATCGATTGATCCCTCATAATTAATCGATTGACTCAAATCTGTGCCTTTTCCCAAAACAGCATTATTTATCAGTATCTGTTTATGTTCAATCGATCGATTTCCCAGAATCAATCGATTGACTCAAATCCATACATTTTCTAAAAAGAATGTCTTTTATCAATGTCTGTCAGGCTCAATCGATTGACTTCTCTAAATCAATCGATTGAATCAAATTCGTGCATTTTCTTAAAATAATATCATTTATCAGTTTCTATAGGCTCAATCGATCAATTCCTTTGAATCAATCGATTGACATAATTCTGTGTATTTTCTTTTAGAGTAATATCATTTAATCCCCAATCGATTGACATCCAATCATCAATCGATTGACATAATTCTGTGCATTTTTTCAAAAATAAACTCATTTATCAGTACCTACTTTAATATTCATCCTCAATCGATTGACATCCAATCGTCAATTGATTGACATAATTCTATGTATTTTTTCAAAAATATACTCATTTATCAGTACCTACTTTAATATTCATCCTCAATCAATTGATATAATTCTGTATATTTTTCTAAAAATAAACTCATTTATCAGTACCTACTTTAATATTCATCCTCAATCGATTGACATCCAATCGTCAATCGATTGACATAATTCTGTGTATTTTTCTAAAAAGTAAACTCATTTATTAGTACCTACTTTAATATTCATCCTCAATCGATTGACATCCAATCGTCAATCGATTGACATAATTCTATGCATTTTTTTTTAAATAAACTCATTTATCAGTACCTACTTTAATATTCATCCTCAACCGATTGACATCCAATCGTCAATCGATTGACATAATTCTGTGAGCATATATCAAAATGTATCAAATCACATGGTAGGATTTCATCCGTCTTCTTCTTAATTGAAATTATCAACATTAAGGATCACCAATCATAGCATGCATCCATTTAATCATCCATTCATTATTCATGAAATAAGCTCACTAATTTACACAAAAATCTATTTAAAAATCAATATTTTAAGTTCAATGGAAAGCATGATTTCCCCATACCTAGATCGATCGTATCACCATGATTAAGTTAAGATCCCACAATGATGATGATTCTAGAAGGAGGCAAAGGCCGCTTGAGAATATGTATCAGCGTCTCGCCGCTCTTCCAAAAGAAAGGTTCTAGGAAGATAGATCTAGAATTTCTCCTCTAAGGTCTCTAGGGTTTCTGATGGCTCTATTCTTAAGAAGAACTCTGAATGAGATTATAATTTAAGGTTCTCCGTAAGACACTTATTTATTATATTTTGGGGATTATCCGGTGTTAAGCTAACACAACAAGGAAGAGTGTATAGGTTTTTATCTCAAAGTCCAAAATAGAGGTTTAGAACACACATAGCAAGGTTTGATTCCTAGACCTCTTATCTAGAACATAAAGCTTTTAACCAGTAGGCTACCACATAACTTGTGTCCATTAATGACGAAAATAAATATAAGAGCTTGAAAAACCAAAACATATATTTTTAGTTAAAATCTTTTGAAAAGTCACGGCATGCGGGAAATATGATATTAAGCACATACACATATTTTAGGTGTATCAAAGACATAAAATTCATATCATAACAGGTCGAATGAGGAAGGATAATTTTTTCTTTTTCTTTTTCTTTTTTTCTTTTCCCCTTTTTTGATTATAGAAGCATAAAGAAGGGATTTTTTCTTTTTGCTTTCTTCTTTTTTTTTTTTTTAAGGTAAGGTTTTTTGTGTTTTATTTACTATTATTGTTATTATCATTATTTTATTATGTAAAATGGCAAGGGGACTTTCTTTGTTTTTTTTTCTTCAAGGTAAGGGTTTTTGTGTTTTATTTACTATTATTGTTATTATCATTATTTTATTATGCAAAATGGCAAGGGGACTTTCTTTGTTTTTTTTTTTAAAAGGTAAGGCTTTTTGTGCTTTATTTACTATTATTGTTATTATCATTATTTTATTATGCAAAATGGCAAGGGGACTTTCTTTGTTTTTTTTTTTTGGCATGTGTAACCTGGTTCTGGAAATGATCAAAAGGAGAGAAGAGGGTGAGCACTACTTACCTTTCTTTGTAGTATAGCATAGTATGCTTCTTTATTACCGATATGTTCTGATGTGATCGCTTTTTGTTGCCCCCAGAATGTCGGGTGATGATGAGCATGTTTCCGAGGCGGGCCAAGAGGAGGGGCCCGAGGTAGTATACAGTCCGCGGGGGGAGCAGTTCCTTTGGGTAGAGCGAAGAGCGGGCCCTTGGCTCAAAATACAGGGCAAGGCCGCCCGAGTCGGCCTCCTACACCAACAGTATATCCACATTTCTAATTTCGGCATAGCAGGCAGGGTAAGAGACAGGTTCAATTTCTTTCTTTTGTGTAGTTCTACTTCTTTTCCATGATCTAATGCATTTTCTTTTTGGTACGCATGACCTTCCCTCTATCGTATTCCACGGGGGGTGGCTTGATTTCCATGATTTCTACCTCTATGTCCCCCCTATGGTGAAGTTCTTACTGACATAGGTGGGCTTTGGGGAATTTCTATCCTGCCCGCCCATGAGAGCCGATGCGGCATACCTGAAGGCGCTGATTGATCGATTTCGCCCTGAGACAATGACCTTCCATATGCCGTATGCTGAGATGGCCCTGACGCATGTTGAATGGGCAATGATTATGAGTATCAGGATGGGGGGCATACCGATTGCTGGTCTCGCAGTACCAAGCAGAGAGGACATTGCTCAATTGATAGGGGCCTATCCCCCTCGAGGTCAAATACACGGCACTGAGGTCAAGATGACCTGGCTATCCGCGCTCTATATGGCTAATGAATTGGTGGATTTGGGGCAGCTAAATAGGGTGCTTTACATTACGCCCGCGTGGGCGATCGTCTTGGCTCGCATCACCCTCCAGCTCCTGCTGGGTAAGACCCTTTTTACCAATGCGAGCGGCTGCCAAGTTATCCAAACATTGCTGAGCATTATGGGCAACTGGGGCGATGTCCATCGGTATGACTGGGGCGGGGCCGGATATGCATGGTTGATGTACGGCGTAGCATGGGCTACTATCTGGGAAGCCAAATCCGTTGTTGGCTTTTGGGCAGCCCTGGAGGTAATCCCTAATCTTTTACTTTTATCAGTTGCATTTGGATGATTTTTGTATGTTACTGATTTGTTCTCTTGCTCCCTGCTCCTCTTAGGTTTGGGGGTACCATCATTTTCATTGTGGGCGTCCACTCCCCTACTCGGATGCATCCGCCTACCCTTTTCTGAGCAACTGGAACCATGCCTGGTGTCATGATTTAGGCCTGAAGCACCTAGAGATTGGGCTAAGGTCCCAACTTGACCTAATGGTCCCTAAGCAGGTAAAGCCCTTTTCATCTCTATTTACTTTAGCTCAGAAATTCTCCTTGATTTGCCATGCTGTGTGTCTGATTGATTGGTTACCCCTTGCTTTAGACAGATCCTTCATGATCTGTATCTCAACTCCGCCTTCTGGGACCGGGCAGCCGTAGGTCCATCACGCCTTCTTAATAACCGCCGTTTCATTTTATTTTATGGGGCGTGGGTGAGGGTTTACTATTTGGGAGAGAGAGTGGTGCACCAGGATCAGGGTTACTATGCCATACCCACGGACCCTCCTGCCGATGTCTTGAACCTTGTTAGTAGCGTTGAGGAGCTGGCAGTGGCTTATCTCAATAATGAGCTTCCTATCCATGCCCTTTTTGTGCCCGGTGACTATCATATATGGTACGAGTGCCTGCCGTATTGGTTTATCTTGCCACACTTTGTCCCTAGCACTAACTTTCTTGCATTTGGCAGCCCACTCAGGCAGGTAACTCTCCTTTCTCTTTTCAGATTAGTCTCCCTCAGCTTAAATTTAGCCTTTGTTCTTCCTAAGCAGATTTTCATTTTGTTCACAGTTTGCTCAAGGGGATGGCCCAAATACTGAAGGCGGGGCAACAGCGGGTACTGCTGACCCCTCAAGGGCAGGTCCTTCTGGTGAGGTCCCCTCTAGTGCGGGTCCCTCGGGCGTTGGTTTGTCGGGTACCTCTCAAGTTGGTGCTCCTGGGGGTGATCTGACCGTGGTTTACGGGACCTTCTGATGCCTTGATGATAGCTTTCTCTCGGGCCTATGTGCCAATGTGGACAGGCAAGCACGTATTTCTGCTAAAGCAGCTCGGGTCCCCCCTCCTGAGGTGATCCCAGGGGTAAGTTTTCTGACGACCCATCTTTCTCTAGTTTCGACCTCCTTTTACACATGTTTTATGGTTGCCCTGATAGCTAACATTGTAGAACTTTGATTTGGCTATGGAGTATGCGGCGTACCATCATAACATTGCAGAGCTTCGGGATGTGGAGACAGTGAGTATTCTGCTGCTCTGCTTTTCCTATGGGTTCCACCATTTTTTTATGTCCCCTGATTGGCCCTGATCTCTGATTTTGGCTATGACTTGTAGCGTGTGTGTGCTAAGGAGTCGCAATCTTTGCTTAGCAAGATTTCTCATGCTTGGTCTCGGGTGGGGGATATGCAGACTTACCAGGGCTCCTCTCATCGTCGAAAGAAATCAAAGGGCGCAGACAGGGAATAAGCCTTAGTTTAAGCATTTGAACAATTCAGACATTTTAGTACTTTTTTAGACAACTTTTATTTAGGATTTTTACAAAGTTTTGTAAGAGATATTCGTGGCATTGGTTGGATGATTTCATGTTTGGACATGTTCAGTGCTTTTCTTTGGTTGCAATATTATCTATTTCTTGCATCTATCCGAATGCTCGTAGGAAGATCTTTGATGATCGCTTGTAAAAGCGGCCCTTGATGTTGCATGCCTCGGTGCGGGCTCCTCCTGTATAAGGGTCAAACCAATGTTAATGTTAAATGACCCTTTTGATTCTTGGGTGCAATTGCTTTCATATAAATAGGTCAATCAGGTCAATGGTCTAAGGGGGCCAGCAGAGGTCCACAAACATCCCCAAAATGCTCAGAAAATGGCCTAGGGGGGTGTCTTGTGCTGGCGCAACTACGCCAGGCAAAAAAATGAGGCAAATGTGCTGACGCAACTAATTGTTGTGCCAGGCAAAAAATCTGGGACAAATGCACTGGCGCAACTATTAGTTGCGCCAATTTTGGCCTGGGGAGTTGTGGATCCTTATATACCTGAGTCAGTCCATAAACTTTTTCTTTTCTATTTGACTTAGCCCTTTTGATTGATTTTTATTGTTCTTGCCTTCCTAGGGGCGGGTCCATCAACATACATCAGATTTTGTATTCTTCAAAGATCTTTGTACGTCTATGGACCCGCTTTCCAATCCTCCCTTACATGGAGGGCTTGGAGCCATTCTACCCCTCTCTTTGGGCTTGGGGCCTAATTTTCTTAAAAGTTGGCTTGGGAGCCTGAAAGAGAGTGAACTCATCGAACTTGAGCGGCTCAGCCTATCACACCTCCCTTACATGGAGGGCTTGGGACGCAACCGCCCATGTGTTCCATTTTGGGAAGCAGGAGCCAACTCTAACCCTCGAGGAGCTATCCAATTTATTCGGTCTGAAGCTTCACAGAGGCCTTGCGAGAGTTACACCGAGATCAGGCTACTCTAAATCCGTTCATCTTACCCTTAGTTTGAAGAAATTTGAATATGAGAAAAGCCTTGTTGGGGGGCCCACAACGTGTTCGCTAAAATTCCTCAAAGAACTTTTTGGTGACGAAAGTCTCTGAAAATTGTTAGTTAGGAATATTTTTAATGCGAAAGCCTTCGCTCTCGGTCTCATTTCAGAAGCCCTTTTCTTTATCGGGGGAGAGAGCTTCTCCCTGGCTCTTTGTGGTGTCTTGACCGAATTGGTGGAGGGTCGATCAGTGATGCATTTGGTCCTTTCTGAACTATACCGATGTCTTGACGTATTTTCTCTGGGTAAGGTGGCAAGCCTCAGGGGATGTCCTTTACTGCTTCAAGTCTGGTTGGGTGAGCATCTCACTATTTTGGGACTCATGCCACGCTTTTATGTTACTCGAGGTGAGGCGGCTCGATGCTTTTCGGGCAGGTGTCACTTGCTTCTGCAGGGAGATTTGTCAGCTCTAAAGCTTTGGTTGACCGATGCCGAGCTAATATGGAAGCTTCCTTGGTTGGACTGGACCTTCCCAATAGGTCATTCCAAAGATCATGAGGGCATCAACCTTCTTGGATTGACGGGCAGCACCTTCTACTTCCCATTCCAAGTGTTGTGTCAGTTCGGTTGTTCTCAGCAGGTGTCTTGTGAGGCAAAACCCCCTCTATGTGACTTGATCTTTTCTAGGGGGACCTCTGAGGACCTAGACTGGATTGCTGCTCTTTGGGAGAGGAGTCAGTCGATGCTGATGTGTGGCATGGAGCAAGGAGATTTAGTTCACTCTTCTCCTGAGTATGAGGCTTGGCTATTAACTGAGCAGCCTATTGCTGATTGTCCAGAGCAAGTAGAGAGTGTTGGCATGGGAGGTCCCTGGCCAAAGAAAGAGACAGCACTCCGAGCCCATATTGAGCTGCTAGTGGATGAGAAGAGGGTCCTGCACAAGCTCTTAGCACAAGAAATGGTTAGGGTAGAGATAGCAGAGAGTGAGGTCCTTCGTCTGAAGGGATCCTTGAGTGTTGCTCTTGGAGTCGATGATACTTCCCGAAAGAGGTATAAGAGCTTGCATGGTCGTTGGTTGACTGAGTGAAATTCTCGAGAAGATAATTTTCGTGCTGAGATTAGTGCCTTGAAGCGCGAGCTGGGCTGCTAATTCCATCCTGCACACATAACTTTTGGCACAGATCAGATACACAGAAAAGGGGGCGTAGGAAACCCCTTTTAGAGATACACACTTTTTGTTATACATATTTTCTTTATGTTTGTTTTTTTAAAAAAGAAAGAAAGAAAAAAAGAAAGTTGGACATCACACCGACTATTTTTTGAGATGTGGTGTAAGCAATGCATTTTGTAAATGAAAAAGGGAAATCTATTATATTTACAAAGACTTCTCTTTTTTCTTTTTTTTTATTTATTTTTGTTTATTTTTTTCCTTCTTTTTTGATTAGTGGGTCCCTTTAACAAAGAGGGCTTTCCGCCCTGCTCTTTATTCTCTTTTTGTTTGGTTTGATGCCTCAATCATAGGGTGAGAACTCGGGTCCCCTTTTTGAGCATGAATGAACCCTCTTTTAGTGGTCGGATCTGGGGGAGTTTAAGCAACTTTACAAAGACTGGAATGTCAACCCCTCTGGATTGAGTCAAACCCTTTCTCCTTACCTTGAGTCAAATGTTCGACGAAGTAGTTCCATAAAGGCAATTCTGGTCGGGGCCCGATTTGAACCAACATGAGCGGCCCAACCGGAAATAGGGGATCGGGGGGAGTAATCAAGAGGGTTCCTCCAACATCAAAATTATCAATGAATTCAAACCTTTCCACTTTTTAATTCTTTAATCCTTTTTACTCACAACGCCCAAGGTGGGTTCGTAGTGTCCATTTTTGCCCTCTTTTTACCCGTGGCGCCCTTATGGGTTTTCACCGCGTCCATGGGTTTAGCTCTCTTACCCCAAGCGCCCTTTCGGGTTTTTACCTGGTGCGTACAAACTTATTGTTTTTACCCGTAGCACCCTTTCGGGTTTTCACTACGTCCATCTTACTTTGAGCTTGTATTTTTATTTTCTTTTTTCTTTTTATTTCTTTTATTTATTTTTTTCAAAATCCACGACATAGACGTCGATTCCGTCATAGTCGGCTGGACGGGGTCTGGTGTCATCTCACAACTCGGCTCATGTTCACTTAACAAATACTATGACTGCTTATGAACCTAAAAGAAGGCTTCCTTCAGGGTGTAGCTTGGTCATGGGATAGGTTAAGATTTGAAGGTATGCTGGGCTGGAAAGGGTTTTCTTGATATGGCTTCAGTTTTTCACGACATACTTTCTTCCTTGGGTGATTTTACTATACATGCCCCTATGATTCTTCTATTTATTTATTTTTTTATTCTTTGTGCTCCATTTCAGGCAATCTCTTTTTAAGGTTTTGCTTTTCTGATTTTTTTTGGATTTTGATGGTAACTTTACTTCTTTTCTTTTTTTTTTGTATATGTACACACATTTATTTTTTTTTTGGAAAGGGATTTATTTGAAAGAAAGGCCCAGGCTCAAATGGGGTAGCAAAGGATATCATCATTTTTAGGGATGCTTTTTGGCTATTGTGCTTGAAATAATGGCCTCTTTTGGGTGATTCTTAAGCAGTCACGGATCTGTTTCACCAATACTTACCTTATCGCGATAGACTAAGCGTAGAACCGTCGAACATATCCAGCATTGATGGGCTCAGGAAGATGATCTCTATCCAAGGTGGCGAGGCGGATAGTGTATCTTGGTAACACTTCTCGAACGACGTAAGGCCCTTCCCAGTTTGGCTTGAACTTTCCTCTTGGATCGGCATGGAGGGATGGGAAGATTTTCTTCAACACAGTGTCTCCTACCTTTAGATCTCGACCGCGGACATGTTAATTGTAAGCGCATGCGATTCCCCCTGGTAAACTTGAGTGTGACACAAGGCTAGGAGTCTCTTCTCATCTAATAAGTTCAATTGTTTGAAGCAGGATCTCTCTCTCTACTTCGGGTAAGCCTATTCCATAAGGATTCGGAGCGAGGGTACTTCAACCTCAACTAGTAGGACAGCCTCAGTTCCATACACAAGGGAGAATGGTGTTGCCCCTATAGCGGTACAGATCAATGTTCTATAGGCCTATAAAGCAAATGGCAGCATTTCGCTCCAATCTCGATAAGTGGTGGCCATCTTCTCTAGGATACGAATGACCGTCTTGTTAGCAGCTTCTACGGCTCTATTAGTCTGAGGTCAACAAAGTTTGTGCTATTGTCCATGATGATATCCTTGGGTACTCTAAGTCGGCACACAATATTACTCTTGAGAAACTTCTCGACATGACTGGCTGTGATGTTGGCATATGATGCCGCTTCTACCCACTTGGTAAAGTATTCAATGGCGACGAGGATGAATCGATGCCCATTTGATGCTTTTGGATTAATCATTCTGACGACGTCAAGGCCCCAGGTAGCAAATGCCAAGGAGTGGTCATGCAGTGAAGATCGATGGCAGGAGCGTGTATCAGACCGAAGTGTTCCTAACACTTGTAGCATTTCTGAACATATTTGTAGCAATCTAATTCCATAGTGGTCCAAAAGTATCCCTATCATAGAATTTTCTTAGCAAGCATGTGACCGCTGGCGTGGGCTCCGCATACTGCCTCATGGATCTATCTCATGATGTCGATTGCTTCACTTTCTATAAGGCACCTGAGTAAGATATTATTATAGGATCGCTTGTAAAGGCACTCCTCACAAATGACGTAGCCTGCTGCTAGATGCTGAATGGTTCGTCGGTCCATCTTGGATGTACCCTCAGGGAAGGTTATCTGAGAACCAAGGTGGCTCCTCATCAGGCTTTATAGGTTCCTCAATCTGTAGGTAGAAGGCCGGCTCATTTCTCTGTTCGATCATGATCGACTTCATCTCAACTCCATATGGGATTTCTACCATCGATGCCAAAGTTGCTAGTGTATCGGTAAAGCGATTCCTTATTCGGGGGGCATAGGAGAACATGACGTCCTCGAAGCAAGCTATCATATCCTCAAGGTGTTCATGGTAGGGGATCAGTTTCTCATCTTTCATCTTCTAATCTTCGTTCATCTGGCATATGATCAGCTGTGAGTCGCCAAATACCCGGAGGTGAGTCACTTTTAAGTCCAAAGCTGCTTGTAGTCCAGCAGCACAAGCTTCATATTCGACCATGTTGTTTGTGCAGGGGAAGTTGAGCTTGATAGAAACTGGTACGTATGACCCTTTTGGCGAGATTAGGACAGTGCCAACTCCCTGACCTTTGGCATTTGGGCCCCGTCAAGATGCATCACCCAAGATTCCTCTGCTTCTTCAGGATCGTCCTCCGTCATGAAAAGGATGTCCTCATCGGGGAACTCAGTTCTCAAGGGTTCATAATCTGGCAAAGGATTGTCGGCAAGATGATCAGCGAGTGCTTGCCCCTTGATCGACTTCTGAGTGACGTACGTGATGTCGAACTCAAACAATAAAAGTTCCCCTCGTGCGATTCGTCCAATGAGAGCCGGCTTTTCGAACAAGCATTTCAGCGAATCTATTCAGGCCAAAAGTAGAAAAGCTTGAGCTAGCAAGCAATAGTGGAACCTATGCGTAGCCCACACAAGATCTAGGCATGCTTTCTCCAGATGAGAATAGCGCATCTCATAATCAGTGAACTTCTTGCTTAGATAGTAGATGGCCTGCTCTCTTCTTCCCGTCTTGTCATGCTGCCCTAAGAAGCATCCCATCGAAACTTCCGTCGTGGAGAGATATATCAAGAGTGCTCTCCCTGGCTCAGGTGGTACCAAAATAGGTGGGTTAAGGAGGTAGCTTTTGATTTTTTCGAATGCTGCCTGGCAGTCGTCGTTCCACTCGATGGGTGAGTTCTTCCTTAGTAGCTTGAAGATCGACGTGCAGATGAGTGTTAGCTGTGCAATGAATCGACTGATATATTGTATTCTATTTAAGAACCCTCTAACTTCTTTATTAGTAGATGTTGGTATCTTCTTAGTGTGCTTGATTTATGTGAGTTTTGAAAAACAGATTTATAGCTGCTAAATTACAGTGGCTCTAGACTATATAAACAAATAAGGAAATATCAGCACAGTTAGAAGAGAATTAGCCTGCAAGATCAGGGCCAATTGTAGCAAGTTTTAAAAGTAAGTGAGTGAAAGATCATCCACAGAGATTTTGTTTAAAATGTAAGATAAACCTCCAGATCTGAGCTACCAGATCTGGCTTCTTATCCTATCTAGAAAGCTGATAAGATGAGAGGTTTGAATTTGTCACGTTTAACAAACTAAAAACAAAGGAAAATTTAAACTAAATGATCCAGATCCGAGTTGGGGGAGTGATTGAAACAAAGATGGAGAAGTAATATCTAACTCTGATTTGGTCTTTGAAATCTAATGAGAAATCATAGCTCAAAGAGGTGATTCAATCTTCATCTGGCTATAAGCACAGATGTAAGAGAGATAAATCTAATTCAAGGATTAGGCTTACACTTATGGCTAAGGTCTGTCCACTTTAATGGCCACAAACCATCCAATTGTTTTTAATCCAAATCCTCAATTCGTAACAGAAACATCACTACAAATGTCAGAAGAGACTAGGTTACCAACACTAATTCTTACAAGATTAATGAATCAAGGGAAATTGCATAAAAAACAGTAAATCTAAAGGAGTCTAATGCAATAAGGAGATCAGAGGGAACCCTTAACATGAGTCCAATTGAGAAAATACTTTTACAAAGAACCTTTTCAAATCCACCATTTAAACAGCCTCCTCGATTTGCGGTCTTGAATACAACTCTCTTTTGAATTATATAAACGTCTCACAGCTCTCAATTACAAATCAAAGTGAAGCTATTATAGGGATTTCAGACAAACTGTCTGGGAAATGGGGGAATAGGAATGAAACTCAAAATCTGGATGCCCAAATTGGGCAAATGGTTCGTCTATTTATAGTTTTCCCTAAGTCCAGCTCAGATGTGTATCAACCAATCAGAGTTGGTTAAATTAATATCTGCCAATAGGAGTCGAGCACGGGATCCAGATCCGTTCGCCAATCGTAATCGCTTGATCCGGTTCACCAATCGAAACAGAGGCATCAATTCATTAGGAAATTCAAAATCTGTTTGAGCTTCTAGAAGTTCCCGCCAAGTAATTTCATCTTTGGGTGTTCACATGGGGTGGAATATGCCTTTGGTTCATGCTCGTAATCTTGGAATGTCCTTGGGTTTTAAATGCATTGGGACGCGACATCGAATTGCCCTTGTTAAAGCCGAAATCTCCGTAATACCTTTTCGCAGAGCTTAAGGGCCTTTTCGCAAAGTGCTATGGCTTCAAGCTCTTTCGCAGAGTTCAATCCTCTTGAATTATGTTTTCCTTTTCGCAGAGTTCAATCTTCTTTCAAGAGTTCAGATGCTCTTCAAAACTAAGCCCGGAGGTTTTATTCTTTCGCAGAGTTCCGTGTTCTTTTAAACGCGTTCTTTCAAAAGAACTCAGTATTGCATTTCTCTGCTCAATTGTTCGCTTCTCTAATGTGTCTTTGCCTCTTCCTTTTAGACTTTTCCAGTTGATGAGGTTGTTTCTTCACTTCCTTCCTTTGGAATGGATTGTCATCTTTTGGCACTTTTGAGCCGCTTATGGTTAAGCTCGCCTTTTTATTGTTAGTCAGATAGGCACTTAAAACACTTATTTAGTTCTCTCAAAGTCTATCAAGACTTAAGTTTAGGGGTGAAAATGGTATTTTCACTTGTCAACACACCCCAAACCTAAGCTTTGCTAGTCCCCACGAGCAAAGAAAAGAATAATAAACAAAAAACAAAGTAAAGAGCCACTTTTAGGGAGCATTGCATTTAGCCTATGCAATAAGCCTTTTAAACCCCTAGGTGATCCCTAGTGGAGGAGTGAAGTCTCCGAGGGTTTTCGAAGGTACCCACAAACTTCTCAAATAACCGCTTAAGATCAATGCGCTCATAAAGCAAACTTTCATCCAATGATTATTCACACCGCATCATTTGTCAAGTAGAAGAAGATTTTCAAGAAAACATCAGTTCAAAACTAAAATTCTGCTATAATTCCTTTATCATTCACTCAGTTGGTGTCAAAAAGTTTTTACAAGAAAAATTAATGAAAAGCTTGCCTTCTATTTGAAAATTCAGTTTTGATGTTACCCCAAATAATTTGATTTGAAACTCAACTCTCACCAGGGTTTTCACTCACCATGCAAATATGAGGATTACACTATTTCACACAGCTCAAGAGCAATTACAGTCCTCAAATAGGAATGTAAGCAGGAGCATAGGCATTGCTTTTAGCTTTGAATTTACTACTTTTTTCACCATAGATTACCCAAATCCTTATCTCCATATGACAGCTCAATCCATCATTGATCAGTAAGGACTTTAACTTGGGTTGTAATGTGGCTTATGGGTGAAATTTATCAAGAATAAAGGGGTGGAATGGAGTTTTAAATTGAGAAGTCAATCAAGGTAAGGAGCTGATAGACACACCATCTTCAATTTAGCACAATTTCATCTTCTTCTTTGAATTTTCAGAGCCAAAGTGGCCATCTTTTTCTCTTTCTTTTTCAAACTTCCAATGAAATGCCTTCTCCTTTTCTTTTCTTTTTTTTTCAAAGCAACATTGACTAGAATGCCACCTTTCTTCTGCTGATACATCATTGCCTTCAATTATTTTTCTTTTTCTTTTACCAAACTGTTACCCAACTCACCTTTCTTCAGCTTTCTTTCCTTTACCTTCTGAATTCTCAGAGTGAGGGTTAGGCTAAATGAGGTTGATGAGGTTTCAAAGAAATCTTGGATTTATAAAGCTCAATTGGTGTGTATCAAGGGCAGTTTTAAAAGGTGGGGCTTTTTGAAGTTCAAACTGTCCAAAAGAAGGCCCTACATCATGTCTTTAATATCATGATTGCTGTCAAGCTATTTTAACTTGGATATATGTAACTTCTAGTGATAGCAAGCCAGTTCAAACAGTCCCTAGAGCAGAAAAAATTGCCAATTCATACCTCCAAAGAATGCATTTCAGCAAGCCCAAATCTCACTGGGTGTGGTTTTCTATCAAATTCTTGAGGTATATCATCACTGTTTTCTCTCATTTTAGGTTTACTAAAACATCAATTTTTTAGAAAATTTCTGACCTTCACTTCATGAAAGTATTAGAATTACACTAGAAATCAATTTTAAAAAGTTTTAACTTCCTCATTTTTCAAAACAAGTGAAATTACTTCTCATTTTCAAAATTTGCATCAAGCATTAACTTACTTATTTTATTGGCATACCTGCCATACCCCCAAACCAAAGGGAAGCTCCAAAACAGAGGAAAAATATAAGAAAGAAAAACAACAAAAGTAATAATGACAAGAAGACAGAAAAAAAATGCATGAGTATACAAAATGTAATTTTATATTGCAAATCAGATGACACAAAAAGTACAATGAAAGCTAATAACTGGGGTCAAAATCAGATCATAGTTGGTCGATCTAGAGTCGAGTGTTGGAGTCAACTGGATTGAGCTTTCTCGGAATAGTGTTTTTCAAAGATACTCCTCGATTTGATCTTTCCGATGTGAGGCCAAGGTGTTTGGTGAGGCTAGTGGTCTTTTTCTTGATCGATTGGGCTTGCAACATGGACACCTTGTGTTGCTCACCTCACCATTTGAAATGTTTGCCCAAGAAGTCCCGCATTTATCTCTTTCAAATTTCATAAAAATCTCTAATTTCTGATTTGGTTTTCATAGGGGTTCTAATGTAAGCTTGCAAATCAACTAGCCCTTTTGAACATCTCATGGGATATAAGGGTTATTTTCCATGGCTTTGATGAGGGTGGCAAACTGGGAGGGAATGGAATGGTAGGGGACTAAGTGGTAGGGGAGAAGTGGCTAGAAAGGGGACAGCGTGGTCTCCGATAAGTGGCTTGCTCAGAGAAATGAGGAGAGGTGGAAGGGATGGAATCAAAGGAGCTACCTGTGTATGCTGGGTATGGGTAGTAGTGGTGGGGTGGTGGATCAACCAATATTACTCGGATCTGCTTTGAGTGGCATGTCAGAGAATTTAGGTCAGGGTGATGGTGGTGGTTTGGGATGTGGAAGCTAAGGTATGAGAAGCCCATGGCATGCACTCGATTGTCGATGTTAATCAGAAGTTGGGTTTGGATGGACTGGAGAAAGGTAAGGATTTGGGTGATGGATGTGTGTGGGAGAGGGCATAGTAGAAACCGGGACAACTGAGGTGGAGGTGTAATGGGTGAAATGGTCAAAGGGAGAGGTTGGAATGTGGGTGAATGGAGGAGGAGCAGTATAGGGAGGGGTCCAGCCCATGGTTTTCAAAAATAGAGCCCATTAATGAGAATAGGCTCGAGTGAGGGGCCTGTGTTTGTGGGGAGGCCTCTGTGTGGGGCCGATGGAGCAGGGAATGTGAGGGCTTGGAGAAGAGGAGTGCAGGAGATGGGGCAATATATCTATGCTCTTCTAAAACTTGGGCATTGGAGGTGAAATGGTGGTGTGAGAATGGTTGAGTGGTTGGTGTAGAGGGGAGTCCAATTGGAATGATGGAAAGTATGGAGGGGACATGGATAGGTGAAAAGGGCTGGAGTGGGGAGTAGGGTGAGGGTAATGACTTCCTCCAAGAGTATGTGCAGCTGAGGATGGTCACCAAAGGACTTCTTCAGAGCTGGGTGGACAATGTTGGATTTGGCAACATGGCAGGCCATCTGATGCTCAAATTCAGGTGGATGGGTTCTGTGCCACAACCGCAGGGATGATGTCAATTTGCAAATGCAGGGTGAGTTCGCTCATTCACAACCACAGTGTGCAAAAATAGGGCATGTGCAAGTTCACCGCCTCTCATCCTTCAAGAAGATAGCTTGGCTTGTAGTCCAAGCCTTTTTTCCAAAATTGTGTGGTGTAATGACTTCAAAGGGCTCTCTCACTATCAATCTCAAATTTGGCTGAGGAGGGTGGATCAATCTACCAAATGGTAGGCCAGCCTATCTTCTTGCTTTTTCAACTTGGCACTAATATCAGCCATGTCTTCAAAAATTAACATAGGGCATTGAAAAACCGCCTTGAAAAATAAAGAGGGCCTCTAAAATTGGTGATCTTCTCTTGGTTGTGCCCATGACATAAAAACTACCCCTTAGAATGGAATCCATCAATAGAAATTGGGGAGCAAGGTCTCTTCTCATGATGGACGCCTGCCCACAATACCTTGAGTTAGATGGGCAGCCATCTCTCTAAAAGAGGCAATTTCGGGAGCAGCCAAAGGGCCAGAGGGATCAAATTGGAATGGTATCCCTAGAGCATTCCCTATGTCTTCAAAAGTCACAGTCAAATTGCAATCATCAATAAAAATGACAAGGGTAGGGACATCAGCATCTTTTTCAGTGACCTTGGCTAGGTTTTGGTACCATAACTTTACCATTCTTGGGTAAATTCTTTCTGGCAAGGGGGTAAGGATATTGCTTAGTGAAGCTTCTCTAAGGTATCTTAAGGATGGCAGGCATTCTGGTTTGGTGTCGAAAAAAGTTTCGTCAACCATTAGCTCGGGTAGTAGCTTCTGAGCTTCAATGAAGGGATTGGGTAGAACCAAATGAATGGGCAGAGGAGTAAGCTCAGGCTCAGGGCTAGCAGCAGCAGGGGTGGGTTCCTCATGTCTAATTTTCTTTTCTTTTTCTACCCTGTCCGCTTTAACCATTGAAAGTTTCCTTAGTCATAGCTTTGGTTTTTCCTTTGTTTTGGGGTCGATTTGCTCATCTTTTTAGCAGAGGATTTGGTAACATTGCAGCCAAATGATTTCCCTGCTTTTCCCATCCAAAATCGATGTATAATAATGCCCAAAAATAGATGCCGACACAGAACAACTTACTATATGATAACCAGAGAGAATGGGTAAAGAAATACCGAGATTTAGGGTTTCTGTTTTGAACGAGTTGTTTGCTTTGCAGAAATCCTCTAGATTATAAGCGCAATCCTCTTACGAAAATGCAGATGATCTAACCAATTAGTTATAAAAAGGTAGTAGACTTTTGAATCGCAAAAGAAAGAACGAAGTAGGGTTTTAGTGAGAGGAGTCGCCTCAGAGAGAGTTTGAAATGAAAACCCCACGAAAGGGTTTAAATATACTCAAGGTTAATATCGCAAAGTGCTTTTAAGTTTTAAAAAGTTCCAAAAGAGTCCTTTTTAAAATTGTGAATGGCATCAAGATTCATTCGACAAGTTAATGACTTGAAACATCATTTCGCAAAGGAGTTAGCTTCAGAATTACTTTTTCGAAAAGAGAACTGGCTTCAGTACCAACTATTCGAAGAGCACATCTTCTCTTTCGAGTAGTTCATTACAGCTTCAGATCTATTCGAAAAGCAAATTGAACTTTACGAAAAGAGAAATATTACTTTGCGACTTGATTTTGAGCATATTTAAACTCTGCGAAAAGAGAAAAAAAATAGAAACAGAAAAAATAAGCACAAACTATGATATACAAACATAATGTACAGTTTTCGGCCATCAGATTTTTGAAGATTCGTGATGATGGATGGTCAGCACAGGCTCCTGGGTTTTTTCAATGCATGGTTTGAGCCTCTGACCATTGACCTTTATGATTCTTCCATTACTTGGATCAAGGATGTCAACAGCTCCCGAAGGGGCTGCTTGAACGACAGTGTATGGCCCATCCCATCTGGATCTCAGTTTTCCTGGGAAAAACTTGAGCTTTGAGTTAAATAACCATACCTTAGAACCAGCTGTGAACTCTTTTCTCAATAAATTTTTATCATGAAAAGTTTTGACTTTTTCTTTATATAATCTTGAATTGGTGTATGCATCCATTCGCAGCTCTTCTAACTCAGCAAGTTGCAATTTCCTGTGATTACCAGCAGTAGTTAGATCCATGTTCAATGTTTTAATGGCCCAAAAAGCTTTATATTCTAACTCTACTGGTAAATGGCATGCTTTGCCATAGACCAACCTAAATGGGGACATACCAATTGGGGTTTTATAGGCTGTCCTATATGCCCACAATGCATCATTCAGCTTAAAGGACCAATCCTTTCTGTCCTTCTTCACAGTCTTTTCCAAAATATGTTTGATTTCTCTATTGGAAACCTCCACTTGTCCACTGGTTTGTGGATGATATGGAGTGGCTACTCTATGAGTCACAGAGTATTTCTTCAACAATGTTTCAAAATGTCTGTTACAAAAATGGCTTCCCCCATCACTGATAATGGCTCTGGGAAAACCAAACCTGGAAAAAATGTGATCCTTAAGAAATTTTAAGACCACTTTGTGATCATTTGTTTTAGTAGCTGTGGCTTCAATCCATTTGGATACATAATCCACAGCTACTAAAATGAAAGTATACCCATTGGAAGGAGGAAAGGGACCCATGAAGTCTATCCCCCAAACATCAAACAACTCAACTACCAAAATAGGCTGTAAAGGCATTGAGTTTCTCTTGGAAATGCTGCCTAATTTTGAGCTCAGTAAGACTTACAATGTCAGTAGGCATCCTTGAAAAGTGTAGGCCAATAAAATCCACACCGCAAAACTTTGCGCAGCTTTTGTTCCCACTAAAATGACCTCCACAGTTCGTTTCATGACACATAGAAAGTATTCTATGAAATTCTTGGTCAGGGACACATTTCCTTATTATTTGATCTGCACAACTCTTGAACAGATAAGGATCCTCCCAGATGAAGTGTTTAACTTTTGAGAATAAAAGATCTTTATCCATTCTATTCCAATGTTGAGGAATTCTTCCAGTAGCCAAAAAGTTTACTATGTTTGCATACCAAGGACTGTGTATACTAATGGCAAAAGGTTGCTCATCAGGGAAAGATTCATTGATAGGCAACCTATCAATCTCAGCAGTTAAAATCCTGGAGAGGTGATCTGCCACCACATTCTCCACCCCTTTTTTATCTTTAATTTGTAGATCAAATTCTTGTAACAAGAGAATCCACCTGATGAGTCTTGGTTTGGTGTCCTTCTTAGACAGAAGGTATTTTAAAGCCGAGTGGTCAGTGAACACCACTATTTGTGAACCCAAGACATATGACCCAATTTTCTAAAGCAAAAACAATTGCCAGCTCCTTCTCAGTTGTTGTGTAATTGAGCATGCATCAATCATTGATCTACTGGAATAAGCTATAACATGAGGCAGCTTATCTTTTCTCTGTCCAAGGACAGCTCCCAAAGCATAATATGCATCACACATCGATTCAAAAGGTAATGAATAACTGGAGACGCAATATTGAGTCAAATCGCTTTTTAAGAATTCAAAAGCCTTCATGCATTCATTATTGAAAACAAAAGGGACATCTTGGCACAATAAATGACAAAGAGGTTTAGTTATTTTATCAAGTCCTTGATGAATCTTCTAAAATCCAAAGATGTCCTAAAAACTTCTGATTTGTATAACAGTTTTGGGAGGTGGTAAATGTGCAATTAAATCAATTTTTGCTTTGTCCACCTCAATGCCCTTGTGGAAACAACATGGCCAAGGACAATGCCCTGGGTGACCATGAAATGGCTCTTTTTCCGACTCAAAAAACCAGATTGGTTTCTTCGCATCTTTGTAGTACCAATTTGAGATGGTGTAAACACTGGAAAAAGCTGCCATAGATTGAGAATCATCCATAAAATCTCCGTAAATTGGTCAATCATATCGAAAAGATTGCATACATGCATCTTTGAAGGTAGCAGAGCATTACAAAGACCAAAAGGCATTCTCCTATAGGCAAAAGTGCCAAAAGGGCACGTGAATGTGGTCTTTTCACGATCTTGTGGGTACACAGAACTGGGTTGTAACAGAGTAACCATCAAGAAAACAAGTAATAAGCTTTTCCGCTAGCTTATCTAAGATCTAATCAATGAATGGGAGGAAAATGGTCTTTTCCGGTCATTGCATTTAATTTTCAGAATCAATACAGACTCTCCATCCAGCTTGTTTGCCCTGGTTGACATAAGCTCACCGTAATCTGAGGTTACAAAGGATTCCAGATTTCTTAGGTACCACCTGTAGGTGCCACCCAAGTCGAATCAAATGGGGTAAATGACCCCGTGATCCAACAACTTAACAACCTCTTTCATGACCACTTCTTGCATATGAGGGTTCAACCTTCTTTGCATTTCTCTAGAAGGCTTTGCATCTTCTTCCAAGTGGATTTTGTGCATGCAAACAGCTGGACTGATTCCTCCTAAATCAGCAATAGTCCAGCCAATAGCCTTTTTATGTTCTTTCAAGACTATCAGCAGCTCTTCCTCTTGCTCCTTTGTGAGAGAGGAAGAAATAATGGCAGGCAATGATTTATGATTACCCAAGAACACATACTTCAAATTTTCGGGTAGCTTCTTTAGTTCTAAATCAGGTGGGCTGAGAAAAGAAGGTATCAAAGGTACCTTAGATGTTTGTGGAAGGGGGAGAGTAGCAGGTTTCCAAGAAGAAAAACTTGCTGATTGTTTAAGAGTTCCTTGCACAACATTAATTTCCTCAGAATTGGGGATAAAACTTGCTTCTTTTTCAGCATGTCCCCAAGCATCTTTGATATCTGTGGTGAAGTCTTCACCCTGCAGAAATTGTTGTAAAGTTCCTTCCACAAGTTCGTCCAATAAATCAACATGAAAACATTCTTCAGAGCTGAACTGGGGCTGTGTGACTGCATTATAAACATTTAATTTTACCTTCAAGTTTCCAAATGAGACTTCCATAATACCAGACCTGCATTGAATGCAAGCATTTGCTGTAGCCAGGAATGGTCTTCCCAAAATGACAGGGATGGAAGTTTTGCTTTTGGTTGGTTCCATATCTAAAACTAGAAAATCAGCAGGATAGAAAAATTTATCTACTCCTACCAATACATCTTCAATTATCCCTACTGGCTTTCTTTCAGATCTGTCTGCTAGTTGTAACACCACATGAGTGGGTTTTAATTCTCCCAAACCTAGCTTCTCATAGAATATGGAAGTAGGTTGACACCCAGATCTAATAAAGCCTTTTCAATGGTGTGTTCCCCAATAATGCAAGGGATTGTGGGGATTCCAGGATCTTAAAGTTTGGGAGGTGTAGCAATGGATAACACCTGACTAATTCTTTCCACAGCAAAGACCTTCTTGGACAACTGTATCCTAGATTGTCTTTTGTGAGTGCACACATCTTTCAGAAATTTTGCATATGCTGGAATTTGTTTGATTGCCTCAAGCAAAGGTAAATTTATCTTGACTTGCTTGAAAGTCTCCATCATATCATCTATTTTTGTGTTCCCTTTATCAAAAGGAGATACAGATTTCATTGCATGTGGAAATGGTAAATGAGGAACCAATCTTTCATCTACAGCTTTAGAAGTATCTTCAAAAATTTTTTTACTTTTCTGTTTTTTATTTTTTTGATTTTTCTGAGGTACATCAGCAACCCCACTGCTACTATGCCGCTCCTGCTGCATATCTTTATCCTCTTCCTCATTTCTTCTTTCTTCAATACCCACTTTGTTATCTATCATTTTTCCACTTCTCAAAGTGGTGATGCTTTACTTCTTCATGTGAATTAGAAGCTTCTCCAACCATGAAGCCTTTGGGATTGTTCAAAGGTTGGTGGGTAACTTTCCTTCCTCTCTTTGCCAAGGTATTTGAAAGTTCCCAATGTTTCTTCAATCTTCTTTATGCTCCGTGAAAATTCACAGCTTGAGTTAAAGATCCTAAATTCGGAGTGAATTTAGGACTTGATCTTCAAAAGAAAGGGACCTCGAAGGGTTTTGAA
The DNA here is from genome assembly GCA_021018995.1 of Chloranthus sessilifolius. Taxonomy (NCBI): domain Eukaryota; kingdom Viridiplantae; phylum Streptophyta; class Magnoliopsida; order Chloranthales; family Chloranthaceae; genus Chloranthus; species Chloranthus sessilifolius. Next base: position 81,772,763 of record CM037586.1, on the reverse strand, counting down.
CTGGGGCGATTGTCGCATGTGTTGTTGTGGAATGGGTCATTGAAAGTTTGGTTTGACATAAAAATTTCTTGATACTCGGCCGTAGTTTTGAAAGGCATTTGATTCTTTGGTTGTTGCTTGTTGTTGGATTGGTAATTCCCTGGTTCCACCTCAAATTGGGGTGTGCTCTCTCCATGGATATTCATTTGATCGATCTGTCCAAATTATTGAGCAAAGATGAGCTTGTTCCACCATTAAATCTGGGAACTGTGATGCCAGGACATTGATCAACCGAATGAGTAGGGACCGCATATCGTACATGCCTCCTCTACTCTTGAAACATTTGGAGTTTTAAGTGAGTCCATCAACCTATCAAATTTTGTGGTTAGATTATCCATTTTTCTTTCCAACTCATTCACCTCATAGATCTTGCCTTTTGAGGGTTGGTGATTGTTCAACCTAGCCGGATTTTCAATTTCTCTTGACAGAGATTCTCCGAGTTGAATTCTCACCAATCACTTCAAATAAGTCCCAAACCTCTTCAAGCTTTTTTGTAAGTAAGTGCCTCCACAGTGAAGCATCCACCATATTTTGTTTTTGATCAATTCCTTGATAGAAGCTTTGAACCAGCTGCCACCTAGGAATTTGATGATGAGGACATTGCCTTAACAGTTCCTTGAATCTTTCCCATGCTTCATGGAAAGTTTCAATTGAGTTTTGGGAGAATGAAATGATACTTTGTCTCAATTGGCTAGTTTTAGACATTGGGAAATATTTGGCTAAAAATTGACATTGTAAATCATTCCATGAAGTGATACAATTTGGTGGTAACATGGATAACCATGCTCTAGCTTTATCCTTTAATGAAAAGGAAAGAGCCTACCGATCATTATGTTGAATGTGGTGCAAAGAGCCAAGAATTCATCCACATGTTTGTATGGGTCTTCCTTACTCAACCCATGGAAGGAAGGGAGCATTTGAATCGTTGAGGATTTGATCTCATAATTTCCTTCCACAGTAGGAAATTGAATGCAAAAGAATTATAAGCACGGTGCAAAGTAATCCCTCAAAAGTCGAGGTTCTTCACCCATAGTAGCGAATGTGTGTTGTTTGCTTGGTTCGTAGTAGCCTTTCAACTTCTAAATTCAATGGGAGAATCTCGGTGAGAGTCCTCCTACCAAACATACAACTCGTAACAAAAAATCTGATTATGCACAGCAAACCTTCAGAATTCCTTTTAGTAATTTCCCTTCTTTAAAAACTGGAATATGAATAACTGCACAAGTATAAACAATAGAATAGTTTAGTAATGATAAACAAAATTAAAATGAAAAACTTAGGTCTATCTATTTTAGAACAAATTCCCCGGCAGCGGCGCCAAAAACTTGTTGGTATCTTCTTAGTGTGCTTGATTTATGTGAGTTTTGAAAACAGCAGTTTATACGCTAAATTACAAAGGTGGCTCTAGACTATATAAACAAATAAGGAAATATCGACAGTTAGAAGAGAATTAGCTGCAAGATCGGCCAATTGTAGTAAGTTTTAAAAGTAAGTGAGTGAAAGATCGTCCACAGAGAATTTGTTTAAAATGTAAGATAAACCTCCAGATTTGAGCTATCAGATCTGGCTTCTTATCCTATCTAGAAAGCTGATAAGATGAGAGGTTTGAATTTGTCACGTTTAACAAACTAAAAACAAAGGAAAATTTAAACTAAATGATCCAGATCCGAGTTGGGGGAGTGATTGAAACAAAGATGGAGAAGTAATATCTAACTCTGATTTGGTCTTTGAAATCTAATGAGAAATCTGCATTCAAAGAAGGTGATCCAATCTTCATCTGGCTACAAGCACAGATGTAAGAGAGATAAATCTAATTCAAGGATTAGGCTTACACTTATGGCTATGGTCTGTCCACTTTAATGGCCACAAACCATCCAATAGTTTTTAATCCAAATCCTCAATTCAGAACAGGAAACATCACTACAAATGCTGTAAGAGACTAGGTTACCAACACTAATTCTTACAGGATTAATGAATCAAGGGAAATTGCATAAAAAATAGTAAATCTAAAGGAGTCTCATGCAATAAGGAGATCAGAGGGAACCCTTAACATGAGTCCAATTGAGAAAATACGGTTTACAGCAACCTTTTCAAATCCACCATTACAATTACAGAGCACAGCTTAAACAGCTCTCAGATTTGTAGTCTTGAATACAACTCTCTTTTGAATTATAGAAACATCTCACAGCTCTCAATTGCAAATCAAAGTGAAGCTATTACAGGGATTTCAGACAAACTGTCTGGCTGGGAAATGGGGGATTAGAAATGAAACTCAAAATCTGGATACCCAAATTGAGCAAATGTTTCGTCAATTTATAGCTTTCCCCAGGTCCAGCTCAGATGTGTATCAACCAATCCGAGTTGGTTAAATTCATATCTGCCAATAGGAGTCGAGCACCAGGATCCAGATCTGTTCTGGCCAATCAGAACTGCTTGATCTGGTTCAGCCAATCAGGAAACAGAGGCATCAATTCTGTTAGGAAATTCAAAAATCTGTTTGAGCTTCTAGAAGTTCCCGCCAAGTAATTTCATCTTTGGGTGTTCACATGGGGTGGAATATGCCTTTGGTTCGTGCTCAGAATCTTTCGGAATATCCTTGGGTTTTAAAATGCAACAGATTACTGAATTGCCCTTGTTAAAGCTGCGAATCTCCAGAATACCTTTTCGCAGAGCTTAAGGGCCTTTTCGCAAAGTGCTGTGGCTTCTGAAGCTCTTTTCGCAGAGTTCAATCCCTCTTCGAATTGTGTTTTCTCCTTTTCGCAGAGTTCAATCTTCTTTTCGAAGAGTTCAGATGCTCTTCGAAAACTAAGCCTGGAGGTTTTATTCCTTTTCGCAGAGTTCCAGGTTCTTTACGAAACGTGCAGGTTCTTTGCGAAAAGAACTCTGTATTGCATTTCTCTGTTCGAATTGTTCCCTGCTTCTCTAACAGGTCTTTGCCTCTTCCTTTTAGACTTTTCCACAGCTGATGAGGTTGTTTCTTCACTTCCTTCCTTTGGACTGACATGGATTGTCATCTTTTTGGCACTTTTGAGCTGCTTTTATGGTTAAGCCTGTCTTTATTGTTAGCTGCAACATAGGCACTTAAAACACTTATTTAGTTCTCTCAAAGGTCTATCAAGACTTAAGTTTAGGGGTGAAAAATGGTATTTTTCACTTGTCAACAGTAGACAGCGGTGGCATTTTAGTGATAGCTTTAACTTTGACTGGGTGGACCTCGAACCCTCTCCTGCTGACGATGAATCCCAGCAGTTTCCTGGACATAGCACTAAAGCGTACTTTTGTAGATTTAGATATAATCGATACTTCCTCAGCCTCTCCAACAACTTCTGAAGGTTTACCAAGTGATCGCCTCACTCCGGTGACTTGGCTATCATATCATCGACATACACATCAATCTCTCGATGCATCATGTCATGAAATAATGAAGTCATAGCTCTTTGGTAAGTTGCACCAGCATTCTTCAACCCAAACGGCATGACTCGGTAGCAAAAGGTTCCCCACGAAGTGATGAACGCCGTCTTCTCTCAGTTTGCCTCTGCCATCTTTATCTGATTGTATCCAGAGAATCCGTCCATAAAAGAAAGCATCCCGTGCTTAGCAGTGTTATCGACCAAGATGTCGATGTGTGGCAATGGGAAATCGTCCTTCAGGCTCACCTTGTTCAAATTTCAGAAGTCAATGCACATGCGGACCTTTCCATCCTTCTTCGGCACAGGCACAATGTTGGCTAGCCACTATAGGTACTTAGATACCATGATAAACCCTACATCATACTGCTTGATGACCTCATCTTTGACTTTCAACATCCACTCAAGTCAGAGACGTCTCAGCTTCTGCTTTACAGGCTTCATATCAGGGTAGAGAGGCAACTCATGCTTGACCAAATCAATGTTCAGACCAGGCATGTCCTCGTATGACCAGGCAAAATGTCTTGGTATGACCGAAGGAAGTCGATCATGCTTTTTCTTTCTTTGAGAGATAGCGACATTTTGATCTTGGTTATTCGGGGAATCTCCTCAGTGCCTAGATTAACGTCCTCGATTTCCTCGACAATAGCGATTGGGCCATGCTCAAATTTGGGAAATTGGTCAAGGAGCTCATTGGGGAGCTCCTCTAAAGGGCTATCCTCATCCAAACTCGTGATTCCTACCTCTTCTTGTATTTCTACAGGAAAGGGGTCGATTTCACGTGGGACGGGTATTTTGATTAAGGCATCCTTTTGTGTGATTTTATCTGGAATCTTAAATGATGATAATTTTAGACTTTATATTTTTTCAAGGTTTTTGGGATATTGTATTTTTTCAATGTTTTTGAGATTTATGTTTTCTTCGAAAATGAACCCTTGGCAGCACGAGTTTGTATATATACAAGGTATTGTCTGCCAAGGGCTTATCTCACTTTTTATAAGTTATTTTTTTTTGGAAATAGGCGCCATATGTTAGGCCACTCCCCGCTTCCAGGGTTTGGGGCAAAGATGCCCAGTTGTGTACCTGAGGGGTCACTCCTTTACCTGATTGGATGGAGGGGGCTGGCTGGTATGGCTTATTGGAGTCAGCTTCCATCATGTTGATCCCCATTTCGTCTGAGATTAAATCCTCACATGTTAACACCATTTTGTGGTGATTTACCACAGGGGGAGTTTGTTCAGGTACTGGCCATCGTTCCTCAAAGAGGGATTGTAACATCCTGAAAATCTTGACTATGAACAATGTACCTCGGTGTGCATGCCCAACTGGTCACGTGCCCGATTTTTGTGAAATCACTTACATGAGTTAAATTGGGTTTGGTCTTAAGTGGAAAATGACCGATTTGGACTGGGTGTTAAACATTAGATGATTTCATAAACACTATGTGTTGGTGCTTTGGCTCAACACCAAATTCAATGGGTAGATGTTTTGGGTGTGTAGGCCCCATACCGAATCAAAGATCATTTTTATGATGTAACACCCAAATGAGGTATACCGATTTTACATGGGAATTAGTCCTTGGGATGAGAGCTAATATACCTAAAGTGGTGCGTATGTGTTTTGTATGGTAACTAGTCCCATTGAATTAAAGAAAAGTAAATAGCTTCCTTTGGAAGCTAACACCCGATTTGCACTATTTTGGGAGTTTTGGGTTTTAGAGAGAGAAAAAGAGGAAGGAGGAAAGCTTGTGAATTTGTGTACTCCGAGCATTTTATTTATATGAAGAAGGTTTGTGAGATCGTGTAAGGGGAAGATCGCTGTCGATTTCGACGTTTGGTTATTATGTTTTTGTGAGATTTGGAGCCGTTTGAGGTTTTGAAACCCTCTTCTTGCGAAGAGATCGTGGGTTTTGATCCGTAAATCGTAGCGTGAGTTTGGGTGAAGTGTGTGTGGAAGAATTTCCATTGATTTCGTGGGCTTGGTTGTGATCGTGGAGCACGGAGATGATCGAGGTGGGTTTGGAAACCCTTTTTGTTTAACGAAGAAGACGATCCGATCTACGAGTAGATCGCCGATTTAAAGAGGTAAATAACGCAATTCTTTCATGTATTTAATTAAATATAGGTTGCCTAGATGTGTGCAAAAGATTAGAATCAAAAGGATTGAATTTGATGTAAAAAAGATGGGCTTCAAGGTTTGAACCCGAGAAGTGCTCAGAAACTGCCAAAATCGATTAATCGATTTTTGACAAAAGAGAAATTGAAGAGGAACTTCACGAAATTGACTAATCGAAGAAAATTTCGATTAATCGATTTTGCCTGGGCTTGCTGACACTATTGTAGTATTTCAGCCATAACATTTTGTGCCGAACTCTGATTGATATGATTCTTAATGCATTGGAAAAAGGACAACAAGCCCTACAACTTTTCTAAATTAACCAACTTATGAATCAATCATTTAAAAGGTCAAAAGTTAGTAAAAATTTGGGTCAAATGCTGATTTTTCGAGAAACGAAACCGATTAATCGAATTTAATTCGATTGATCGATTTTTGAATTTCGATTGATCGATTTGGAATCGATTAATCGAATGGGTAATTTCAGTGTCTTAAAAAAGGTACAGTATGGGAAAATCGATTAATCAATTTTAAAATCGATCAATCAATTTTAGAATTTTGATTAATCGATATAGGGATCGATTAATCGATTTTGACTATGCTCGCCAGTACTACTTTGGTATTTTGACCATAACTTTCTGCTCCAACCTCCTCTTAATACGATGCATGAGGCGTTGGAAAGATAACAAAGAGATCTACAACTTTTATGTTTTGACCAACTTATGAATCTAAATTTTTAAAGGTCAAAATTTATGGAGAAAGTTACATCAAATTCTAAGTTGGCACAAACTTGCCCGTTCCGACTCGGTTTTGAGAAAATACTTAAATAGGTCTAAGTTATTAGTGATTGGAGTTAGTCCTTGACGCATCATTGTGTGCTTGTGATGTAGATTAAGGGTGGAAGGTGTTGGTGATCTCAAGTGTGCTTCGCTTATTGGTTGGTGTTGAAAATTAATTAAAAATCAAAAATAGAATAAAACAGGGGATGAATCAGCACAACTCGGAAATCCTAGACCTGCAAGATACAGGGTCCTTTGTAGCAAGTTTTGATAAGTAAGAGTTTGTCCCACGGGGAAAGGTGATCTAAGGCTCCAAGGGAGCCGTCTCTAGTAGTCCCTCCAGATCTGTCTACAGATCTGGCAGTCCTAAAAGGAGGGGAGTTTAAGGTCACTTATTCTAAGTATTCTAATAACTAAATTACAGAAAGGATTGGGAGGATGGATGGAGTGTCGAAAATAATTATAAAAAGGTGAGAAATATGTTATTGAGCCAAGATCAGAGGAGTTTTTGTAACTCAGATTTAGATCTGATGTTATAGAAATCCTGTCCAGAGGCTACATTATCACCTCTGAGGAGAAAGGATCCAACCCATCTCTACTGCCATGACTCCACCCTTAGGGCTATAACCTGTCCACTTGAATGGTCACAGACTATCCCATAGGGGAGCCACTATCCAGGGATGGATCATAACATAACAAATAAATCATTGCAGGCACTATTTCATCCAGGCTACCAGCTCATGAATCCATAGGGAACCTCAACCTCTAAAGTTCGGAAAACCATGATAGCCCAGACACATAGAACCAGCAAGCGATTGATTACAACCTTCGATCTGGCTGTCCATTACTTGAGAGAGGCTACAATGGTCCAGTCACCAGCCTACAATCTCTATAACCAGATCAGATCCAACATCTGATGGCAGATCTATACAAATATGGGGGAGTCAGCGTCTGTATAATCTCTCACCAGGCTTCTACAAGCCCAGGTGAAAAGAAGAAGGATCCATCTTGGATCGGTGGATCAGAATCACCCTAAGGCTATAATCTGTCCACTTAAATGGTCACAGACTATCCCAGAGGTTATCCTCCTCACGGAGCCCAAGACAAAACAAGATTATCGCTGCTACCACCATGTTCACCAAGGCTAGCTCAAGCAAGCTCCCATGGGGATTTCAGATCTAGTAGGTCCTGTGGTGGGAGGGCTAAGGTCGAAGACCATGATAGCCTGCATACACCGGTTACTTGGATCTAAGTGGCCTTAAAATCAGTCCTCCATTGCTTTAAACACAAAGTAATGGGGAACACAAGGCAGCAGCCTTGCACAGAACATCTCACATATAAACAACAATCCCACAAAGTATAAATCCTATTACAAAACTTCCATTAATCTAACTCAAAAACATATACAAAGTCATAGCCAGCAATTACTGGACTATGGAGAGAAGAAAAGAAAAAGAAAAAGAAAAACTACTTACTGCTAAAAAAGAAAGAGAAAAGAAAAGTGATCTGGGATAGGTTCCCAGATGCCTAAACCTAAGCTAGGCCTGGGTATATATAGCAGTGGGGTGGCAGCGCATTAGGGTTAGGAAACCCTAATTTTAATGATGCCACATGGCCTTCTTCTGATCCTTGGATGCCTCGGGGCGTGTGCACGGAGATTTGAGTGTGGGAATGCGTGCCCTAATCATTGGAAATTTCTATCGCGAGGTTGCAGCTTGGTGCTTTTGAGCAATGTGAGGTAGAGTTGCTCTCGCTAGATTGGAAGCTTCGCGAGGTTGAATACTTGAAACAGTTAAGCTCAAGCATCGCGAGGTTGAATAGATTCCATTTCTCATCGCGAGGTAGATCTTCACCGGGATAGTTAGTCTTGAGAATGCTGAAGCTCTCTTCTCTTTACTTGGACTTCACGAGTTGCCTTGCGAGGTTCTTTTGAGTTCTGAACTGCATGAGGTTCTTTGTCTCACTCAATCTTCGCGAGCTGGGCTTTGCCTTCGCCAGGATGTTTTCTTTCTTGAATGGCGCACGAACTGCACGAGGCATTCTTCTTCTGAGAATTGTACCCCGCGGCGACTGCGTGACAGCTGCGCGAGACATCTTCTGAAGCTCTCTCTCCTCGCGACCTTGTAACTGGAGATTGAGAGAGGTCTGCTGAATGCGAGAAAGTTGTGTTCTACTCTTGAGTCAGCGAGAGCCGGGAGTTGAGTTTCGAGCTCCCAGCATCATTCATCGTCTTGAGAGGTTTGTAAAAGCCTGAGGCTCATTTGTCTGGCTTCAAGGTTCATTCTTCCGAGGGGCATCGGTGCCAAAGGTGCTCCATAACAGGATTCTTGGCCTTATTTCACTACTGATTATTTCCTGAACAAAAACACTTAAGACGAGTTTATTAGGTGGCTAAGGGTCTAATCAAAGGTTAATTTAAGGGGTGAAAAGTGGTACTTTTCAAGTCTTAACACACCCCCAAACCTAATCTTTGCTAGTCCCTTAGCAAAGCTACATTAAATCTACTCTAAAAATTAAATGCCACTTTCGTAGGGAGCACGGATACATTTAGCATATGAACCAAGCCTTTTAAACCCCTAGGTGATCCCTAGTGAAGGTGAAGTCTCTGAGGGTTTTCGAAGACACCCACAAACTTCTCCAATGAAATAGTTAACTAAAAGTGCAAGCCTTCCAATGAGCAAGGAATCAGATTTAGTCTACTCATGAATCAGCATAAAAGAAGTTTAATTCATTGGTTGCACAGGAACTTAGACAGCATAATTCGCATGTTTGCACAGCATTTCCAAATAATTTGTGATCACAGAAAACTGCACAAGTGTATGTCAGCACTGAGCTTATCCTTATGTCAGAAAATTAGGTTAAGGTCATACATAATACATTCAAGTTCAGACCCAAAAGAAAACTTTTCAGGGCATACTCTCATCAAGGTTTGTTGAGGGGCTCAGTTTCTCACAGGCTCAAGAGCAATTACATCCCCCAACTGGGTTTGTAAGCATGAGCATAGGCAGAGTTCTTAAGTGCTGGCATCATTGTCAGTTTCTCACCATAGATTGGATAATTCCTTATCTTCACATGACAGCTCACTCAATCTTTGGATCACAAGGGCTTTTAACTAGGTTGAAATGTGGCTTATGGAGTATGGTTAAAAAGAATAGAAGGTTTCAAAAGGGGTTCAAAAATTGAGAACTCAGTGGGTGCAGGAGGTGGTTCATGACTTCACCTTCTTGAATTCAGCTCCGTTCATCTTCTTTGAGATTTTCATATTTGAAGTGATCAGTTTCTCTTCTTGATTTTGATTTTCCAATGAAGGTTCCTCTTTACTTCTCTCTTATTCCTCTTCATTATTATTTTTTTGTTTCTTTTTGCTGGAGTTTTCTCCTTTTTTTTTATTTTATTTTTGCTTCTCAGAAATGCCACCATGTCCTCAGTTACCATTTTGCCAGAATAGATGCTTCTTCTCCATTCACCTAATGCTGACCATAGCTAGTCCATCTTCAACTCTTTCTCCTTTACCTTCTGAATTCTCATAGTGAGGGTAGGTTTAATCAGGTTCATAGGTTCAGGTTCAAGTACTTAGGTGTATTTTGAAGAAATTTATGATTTAAAGCTCAAAGGGGGTATGGACAAGGGCAGTTGCTTTAGGATTGATCTTTTTTGGCTCAAACTGTCCAAGAGAAGGCCTTGATCCTTTCCTAGGTCTCATGAGTACTGTCAGTTGTTTCAACTTGGAGTTACCTAACTTCTATTGAGCACAGAGACTCAGTCAGTCCTTAGAACTAGAAGAAATGCCTTAGTTACTCCTCAAAAAAAAAATTTGTAGGCTCAATTCTCACTGGTTATGGTCATCCTTTGAACTTTTAAGTATGTCATCACCTTTTTCTCTCTCTAATGATTCACTAAGTGCAGATACAAGTGTGTTTCCTTGGTGAAATTGTTATGGAAATGTGGAATATTAGAAGTCTATAATGTTCAATGTTTGCATAAATTTTAAACTTCTTAATTTCTTGATTCTTAAGTGAACAGGGGTCCATTTCCATAATGCTCAGATGAGTCTGCTGCACTTATGTTAACTATTCCATTGGCAAGGTCTGCCTGCCATACCCCCAAACCTATGAGGAGCAGTGTCCTCACTGGTTCAAGGTCAATGTGCAATAGATTTATTACAACATAAAAGAAAAGAACAAGAAATAAAGATTCCAACAATAGAAAACAGGGCAGCACATCAGAAAAGGAAAATATTATTATGCTTAAAAGAAAAGTACAAAAAGAAAGAAGGAAAGGGAGAAGAAGAGGGGGGTGGGTGGAGAAGGCGGGGGAGGGTGGAGTGGGCGGGGAGGGGTGGAGTGGAGGGGGATGGCTCGGTCTTGCATTTCTTCTTGGTCGGAGCTTTTCCTCCTCCTCCTTGGTAAGGGTTTCAGTAACCTCCTCAATTCATCCCAGAGGGGTTGGAGGATCCGCTCTTTAGGGGCAGCGGCCAACCACATCGGGTAAAACTTGTTGGGCAAAGCAGCTTTGTCATCTGCCATGATGAGGAATAGGGAAGGACCGCGAGGGTGAGATAGGATGCTGTGAAGATGAACATGTCCTCCCTGTGTATTTAAAGGCGAGGGATTGTGGAAGATGAAACGGTTGAGAAACTTCCAAGTCACCGCCATTAAATGAGAGTGACTTGGGAAACGTCAAGTCCCAGCAGTCAATGTGGGAAATGACAAATGCATTAGGTTCGCGTAGCTGGGTAAGGGAATCACGAGAGACCAGAATCACGCGATTATGGGAGTTAGCGCTGGAAGTGCGCGTGATATTCAAGATTGAAACTTCATAGACAAAGAATTGGGATGAATTCGAATCGCGAGCCTTCCCAAATCAGCATGTGGAACTCGCGAGGGCCAAATCAGAAACTCACAGAAGAAGAAGAAATCATACCGATCCCCCCATAAACATTAGCAAGCACAACAATATCAAACTCCACTTATCTCCTAGAATTTCCTAAAATTTAAGGTAAAAACAAAAGTAATATAGTACAATAGGGACACAACTACGGGTCAGGTAGATGTAGGGGTCCCATGAAAATGAACAATGCCGTTCAATGCAAGGCTTCACTTTGACCATTCACTTTGAAGGTCCTCCCCATTTAGGGATCCTGACTTCCACACTGCGATGGGGAAACAATTACGACAATATAGGGACCATCCCATCCGGATTTTAATTTGCCAGAAAGAATTTTAGTTTGGAGTTGAATAACCAAACCTTACCAGAAGCTTTTCCTCAAGAAGCCTTTGTCAAAGAAAGCTTTAGCTCCGCTCCTTGTAGATCCCGGCATTGGCATAAGCATCCATCCATGACTCATCCAATTCGATTGTTGTAATGACTGTGTTGACCAGCAGGAAGTTAGATCCATGTTCAAGTTCTTAATGGCCCAATAGGCCCCGTGTTCTAACTCATGGGAGATGGCAAGCCTTGCCATAGACTAGTCGAATGGGGACATTCCAGATAGGGAGTCTTATAGGTCCCTATAAGCCCACAGGCATCATCTAGTTTCTCACGGCCCAATCTTTTCTCTACCCTAACTGTTTTCTCAAGGATGTGCTTAATCTCCCTATTGGAAATTTCAACTTGCCCACTTGTTTGTGGGTGGTAGGGAGTAGCAATCCTATGGGTCACAGAATATCTTTTGAGCAAGCTCGCGAAATTCCTATTGCAGAAGTGGCTACCCCCATCACTGATAATAGCTCTAGGGGTTCCAAATCTTGAGAAAATGTTGTGCTTTACGAATTTGAGGACTACCTGCTTATCATTGGTTCTTGTGGCAATGGCTTCTATCCACTTGGAAACATAGTCTACTGCCACTAAGATGAACTGGTAACCATTAGAGGGGGGAAAGGGGCCCATGAAGTCTATTCCTCATATATCAAATAGTTCTACAACAAGGATGGGCTGTAATGGCATTGAATTCCTTTTCGACAGCCCTCCTAATTTCTGACATCTCACACATGCCTTGTAGTGTGTGTGTGCATCCTTGAATAAGGATGGCCAGTAAAAACAACACTGCAGGACTTTGTCAGTAGTTTTTCTCCCACTAAAGTGGCCTCCACAGGCATTTTCATGGCACATAGCCAGAATACTGGGGAAATCACTTTTGGGAACACATCGTTGGATGATCTGGTCGGCACAGTACTTGTATAGGCAAGGTTCCTCCCAGAAAAAATACTTGACCCTTGAGAAGAACAGGTCTTTATCCATTTTAGTCCAATGGGGAGGAATCTTTCCTATAATAAGATAATTAACTATGTGTGCAAACCAAGGGACTACGGATTGGATGGCAAATAATTGCTCATCAGGGAAGGCATCATTTGTAGGGCCATCCAGGCATTCCTCCAAGATAATTCTGGACAAGTGGTCAGCCACCACATTCTCCACACCCTTTTTGTCCTTGATTTCGATGTCAAACTCCTGTAACAGGAGTATCCATCTAATCAGCCTTGACTTAGCATCTCTCTTGGACAGTAGGTACTTCAGTGCCGAATGGTCAGTGAAGATCACAGTTTTAGATCCTAGTAGGTAGGCTCTAAATTTGTCAACAGCGTAAACCACTGCTAGAAGCTCTTTCTCGCCAGGGTATAGTTCAGCTGACCTTCAGCAAGTGATTTGCTGCTATAAGCAATGACCACAGGCAATTTATCTTTTCTTTGGCCCAACACAGCACCTATTGCCAAGTCTGATGCATCACACATTAGCTTAAAAGGAAAGGTATAGTCCGGTGTTTGGAGTACAGGGGCAGAGGTGAGGCAGATTTTCAATGTTTCAAAAGCCTTCAGACATTCAGCAGAAAAGTTGAAGGGGACATCCTGACAGAGCAGGTGGCATAATGGCTTGGCAATTTTGCTGAAGTCCTTAATGAACCTCCCGTAAAATCCTGCATGCCCAAGAAATGATCTGATTTGCTTGACTGTTTTTGGAGGGGGTAAATTGGCAATGAGGTCCACTTTGGCCTTGTCTACCTCAAGCCCTTCTTTAGAGACTACATGGCCCAACACAATGCCTTGTGTTACCATGAAGTGGCTCTTTTCCCAGCTTAAAACCAAATTGGTTTCCTCACATCTTTGCAAAACTAGGCTGAGGTGTTGTACACACTGGCCAAAGCTATCTCCATAGACAGTAAAGTCATCCATAAAAATCTCTAAAAACTTGTCAATCATATCAGAGAATATGGCATACATACACCTCTGAAAAGTGGCTGGTGCATTGCAGAGTCCAAAAGGCATCCTTCTATAAGCGAAGGTGCCAAAAGGACAGGTGAAGGTGGTTTTTTTTTTGTCTTGAGGATGCACAGGGATTTGGTTGTACCCCGAGTATCCATCAAGAAAATAGTAAAAAGCTTTTCCAGCCAATTTGTCCAGGATTTGATCAATGAAGGGGAGAGGGAAATGGTCCTTTCTAGTTTTAGAGTTGAGCTTCCTATAATTCTCAACTCTCCATTCCGGTTTCAACTCAAGTATGCTGCAGATTTCTTAGGCACCACTTGGATAGGTGCCACCCAATGAGAATTAGAGATGGGGTAAATCACCCCTGCATCTAGCAATTTAATGATTTCCTTGAGGACCACTTCCTGCATGTGAGGGTTTATCTTCCTCTGCATTTCCCTGGAGGGTAATGCTCCCTCCTCAAGATGGATCCTATGCATGCAAATTGATGCATCAATTCCTCCCAGATCGGCAATGGTCCAACCAATTGCCTTCTTGTGCTTCCTCAAAACTGTGAGTAATTCCTCTTCCTGCTCATTGGTAAGGGAGGAAGAGATAATTACAGGAAGCTTCTCACCTTTCTCAAGGAAAGAATATTTTAATGTTTCTGGAAGCTGCTTAAGTTCCAGATCATGGGCCTGTTGGGTGGATGGCAAAATAGGTGCATTGGAGGTTGGAGGAAGAGGTAGCAGTGTAGGTCTCCAACTGAATGCTGCTCGAGCCCACGAAGACCTCGATATTGGCATGTCTTTTGATCTCCTATCTGGGCTCTCTTCCTCCACCATGTCCCAAATGTCCACTAAATTCCTGACAATGTTGCCCCACTCCAGCAGAGTGGGCAATTCTTCTTCTACAATTTCCTCTAGTACATCCACTGCAAAGCTCTCCTCATTATCCATCTGAGGGTACTTTGCACTGTCATACACATTCAGCTCAATTTTCATATGTCCAAAGGTTACCTCCATTACTCCAGACCTACATTGGATGCAAGCATTGGCAATGGCCAAGAAAGGCCTGCCCAGTATAACGGGTATGGGGTTTGGGCTAGTGTTGCAGCCCATATCCAAAACTAAGAAGTCAGCAGGGTAGAAAAACTTATCCACACCTACTAAGAGATCCTCAACCATCCCCAGAGGTTTCCTCTCAGACCTGTCAGCCATCATCAGCATGATGGGGGTAGCCTTCAGCTCCCCCAAACCTAGTTGTAGATATACATTGTATGGCAACAGGTTCACACTGGCTCCAAGGTTTAGAAGGGCTTTTCCAATTGTATGATCTCCAATTACACAAGGAATAGTGGGTATACCTGGATCTTGCAACTTCTCAGGCATTGCTATGTTAAATACAGAATTCACTGTATCAGTTGCAAAGACCTTCTTGGACACATGGCCTCTAGCCTTTCTCTTTTGGGTGCAGAGGTCTTTCAGGAACTTTGCATAGGCTGGGACTTGTTTAATTGCCTCAAGCAGGGGTAAATTGATTTTTACCTGCCTGAAAGTCTCCATCATTTCCTCCATCTAGGCATTCCCTTTTTCAAAAGGGACAGGACTATTCAGAGCCTGAGGAAATGGCAGCAGAGGTACTGCTGGTTCCTCAGCTGCAAGCCCATGATTAAACTTCTATTTTTTTCTTTTTTCATGTTTATCTTCCTGCTGACGCTCAACTACAGCCTCTTTATTTTTCTCCTGCTGCAAGGTGGCAGGCAATTCTTGGCTTGGTGGCCCAACAACATCACTTTCATGATCATTTACATCATCTGTGGAAATTGCCTCAGCTGGTCTGTTACCCACCTGGTTATTTACCATCCTGCCAAACCTTAGGGTAGTGACAGCATTGGTGTCCTCAAGCTCTGAGGAAGCTTCCTTAATGAAAAACTGACCCTTATGGTTAGCAATTGGCTGGCAGGACAATCTGCCTTCATCTCTCCTAGCCAAGGTTTTGGACATTTGGCTCAGTTGTTCTTCCATTTTCTGGAGGCTCTGACCCTGAGAATCCACAGTCTCAGCTAAGGAACCCAAGTTTTGCAATGAAGCCAAGACTTGGTCCTCGAAGGAAGTATTTCTTGGTTGAGAAGGGGGTAGAACCAACTGATTTTGCTGCTGATGGGGCTGCTGGTGGTGCTGGAAGGTAGACCTCGGGGCATGCCCTTGATTGAACTGTTGCTGTGGCCTTTGTGGTAAAGCCAACATCTGCTGGGGCTGCATGTAGTTATCTTGCTTCCACCTCAGATTTGGGTGGTCTCTCCATTGGTAACCAGCATTTTGGTGCTGGTAACCATATGGCTGCCTGTTGTACCCCCAGATTGTTGCTGGCCATAAGACCGAAAGCGCAGCAAAGATGTTCCAACATTAATTCAGGAAATTGCCCTGCAGATGGACATTCCTCTACTGTGTACTGTGGGGACTGGCATATCAGACATGCCTCCACCACATGAGCAGTCCTTCAGGGTTTCATCACAGTCAATCATTTATCAAACTTCATAGAGAGGTTTGCCATCTGCAGCCGTAGGTCATTGTTCCCAGGCACATCATAAATTTTTCCTTTGGATCCAGCCGCAGGCCCCACCTTTGACTCAGATTCCTGATGAGTTCTTGCCAGGGATGGCTTTTAAAACGCATTCTCACTAATCACCTCAAACAATTCCCATGCCTCCTCAGCAGTCTTATGCATGTAGGATCCACCACAAGAGGCATCGACCATATCTCTATTTTTCTCATCAATCCCATTGTAGAAGCTTTGTACAAGCTGCCACTCAGGGATCTTGTGGTGGGGGCATTGTTTGAGCATCTCTTTAAACCTATCCTGTGAGTTAAAATCCTCGGTTGGGGATTGAGAAAGCAAGAATATCTTTCCTCAACTGGCTAGTTTTGGTCTCAGGGAAGAACTTGGTCTGCATGTCTTTCCATGAAGCAATGCTATTATTGGGAAGAGTGGTCAGTCAGGTACTGGCCCTATCTTTCAGAGAGAAGGGAAAGAGTCGAGCCTAATAGCCTCGTGTCCCAAACCTTGATATTAAAAGTGGTGCACAAGGCCAAGAACTGGTCAATATGCTTGTAAGGGTCTTCTTTGCTAAGCCCATGGAAAGAGGGCGACATCTGGATGATTGAAGTTTTATCTCATAATTCAACATCGTGAATTTAATGCTATAAGGGAGTTGTAGTCATCCGAGCATTCAACTCCTTGAGGTTCGGGGTGTTCTTCACCCATTGCATTTAGGGGCTCCTGTGGTGTGCCTGTCTCTTCTAAGTCTCCTTCCCCTTTCTAATTCAGGGTTTAGAGGCTCTAAAGTAGGGCTGAGGGATCTCCTCCCTAGCATACAAGCACACCCACAGCAAGGAAAGCTTCTTGCAGGCACATTGCAAAAGAATACTTATACACAAACAAATTTATCTAACTATTTTACAGCTACCCAAAGAATACATTTAAACTATCCTAGATACTGCTAGAAAAATTGTTTAAAAAGAAAGATAGACAGAGCTTTAGAGTCAGAGAGTTTGCAAACAGAGGTAGCTACGCTCCAATTGCAGTCTAACTATCCTTCACTGCTGCTGTCCAGATCTGCAACAAAGATTCACAACTATATCAGCAGTATCAATTATTCACATGTATAAAGAATACTAAGAATATAAAAAGTAAGGGTCTACTATTAGATCATCTTTCCCCGGCAACGACGCCAAAAGCTTGTTGGTGATGTCAAGTGTGCTTCGCTTATTGGTTGGTGTTGAAAATTAATTAAAAATCAAAAACAGAATAAAACAGGGGATGAATCAGCATAACTCAGAAATCCTAGACCTGCAAGATCCAGGGTCCTTTGTAGCAAGTTTTGATAAGTAAGAGTTTGTCCCACAGGGAAAGGTGATCTAAGGCTCCAAGGAGCTCTAGTAATCCTCCAGGATCTCTCTACGATCCGCAATCTAAAAGGAGGGGAGTTTAAGGTCACTTATTCTAAGTATTCTAATAACTAAATTACAGAAAGCATTGGGAGGATGGATGGAGTGTGGAAAATAATTATAAAAAGGTGAGAAATATGTTATTGAGCCAAGATCAGAGGAGTTTTTGTAACTCAGATTTAGATCTGATGTTATAGAAATCCTGTCGAGAGGCTACATTATCACCTCTGAGGAGAAAGGATCCAACCCATCTCTACTGCCATGACTCCACCCTTAGGGCTATAACCTGTCCACTTGAATGGTCACAGACTATCCCATAGGGGAGCCACTATCCAGGGATGGGTCAGAATATAACAAATAAATCATTACAGGCACTATTTCATCCAGGCTACCAGCTCAGGAATCCATAGGGAACCTCAACCTCTAAAGTTCCATGTGTGGGGCTAAGGCTGGAAAACCATGATAGCCTGCATACGTAACCAAAGAAGCGATTGATTACAACCTTCGATCTGGCTGTCCATTACTTGAGAGAGGCTACAATGGTCCAGTCACCAGCCTACAATCTCTATAACCAGATCAGATCCAACATCTGATGGCAGATCTATACAAATATGGGGGAGTCTGCCTCTGTACAATCCCTCACCAGGCTTCTACAAGCTCAGGTGAAAAGAAGAAGGATCCATCTTGGATCGGTGGATCAGAATCACCCTAAGGCTATAATCTGTCCACTTAAATGGTCACAGACTATCCCAGAGGTTATCCTCCTCACGGAGCCCAAGACAAAACAAGATTATCGCTGCTACCACCATGTTCACTAGGCTACCAGCTCAAGCTCCCATGGGGATTTCAGATCTAGTAGGTCCTGTGGTGGGGCTAAGGCTGGAAGACCATGGTAGCCCAGACACACAGGTTACTTGGATCTGAGTGGCCCTTAAAATTAGTCCTCCATTGCTTTGAAACACAGCCAAGGCAATGGGGGATCACATGGCAGCAGCCTTGCACAGAACATCTCACATATAAACAACAATCCCACAAAGTATAAATCCTATTGCAAAACTTCCATTAATCTAACTAAAAAACATGTACAAAGTCATAGCCAGCAATTGCTGGACTATGGAGAGAAGAAAAGAAAAAGAAAAAGAAAAACTACTTACTGCTAAAAAAGAAAGAGAAAAGAAAAGTGATCTGGGATAGGTTCTCAGATGCTTAAACCTAAGCTAGGCCTGGGTATATATAGCAGTGGGGTGGCGGCGCATTAGGGTTAGTAAACCCTAATTTTAACGATGCCACGTGGCCTTCTACTGATCCTTGGATGCCTCGGGGTGTGTGCACGGAGATTTGAGCGTGGGAATGCATGCCCTAATCATTGAAAATTTCCAGAATGCCCTCTGCTAAAGAGATGGAAGTTTAGGTTCCGAGCCTCGCTAGGTAGCTTTAGTTTCCCAGACTTGTCGCGTGGTAGCTCATTGCTCTTCGCTAGGATGATTTGACACTGAAGCTTCAGCCGTCGCGAGGTTGCCTTTGTTTGCTCTTCAGGCAGTCGCATGGTAGAGAGTTGAGCTCTCGCTGGGTTGGAGTTCATGAGATTGAATAGAAAACACAGTCTCAAGCATCGCGAGGTTGCAATTCAAGCAGTCGCACGGTAGATTAGTCTTCGCTAGGCAGCAGCACGAGAACTGTGCAAGCTCTTCTCTTTACTTGGACTTCGCAAGTTGCCTCGCGAGGTTCTTTTGAGTTCTGAACTGCACGAGGTTCTTTGTCTCACTCAATCTTTGCGAGCTTGGCTTTGCCTTCACCAGGATGCTTTCTTTCTTAAATGGCGCAGAAACTGCGCGAGGCATTCTTCTTCTGAGAATTGTACCCCGCGATGACTGTGCGACAGCTGCGTGAGACATCTTCTGAAGCTCTCTCTCCTCAGCTGTCTTAAGCGACCTTCGCGAGATTGAGAGAGGTCTGCTTTGAACTGAGCACTGTGTTCTACTCTTGAGCTTCGCTAGAGCTGCGCGGAGTTGAGTTTCTGGAGCTCCCCAGTCACTCATCTGTGCGAGAGGTTGCCTATAAAGCCTTGGGAAGCTCAACTGATCTGCGCGAGGCTTCAAGGTTCATTCTTGCTGAGGGGCATATGGTGCCAAAGCAGGCTCCATAACATGATTCTTGGCCTTATTTCACTGCTGATTATTTCCTGAACAAAAACACTTAAGACGAGTTTATTAGGTGGCTAAGGGTCTAATCAAAGGTTAAGTTAAGGGGTGAAAGGTGGTACTTTTCAGGTCTTAACATAAGGCCATCGATAGGACCTTACTTGCTTCGAGGTTAAGGTAAGGGAACTTCAACACAAACTTGCATGTTTAACTTTGATTCATAGTTTCTTTGAGGTATTTATATGAACCATCAAGGCTTTAGATTAAAAAATGATAAGTTTGCTTGATGTAATTTGATGTAAGTTTGATAGTAATTTGAACTATAACTTGAACTCTTTGCAAAATAGAAATTTGAAATCCTTGAGTCGAAAATGGTAGATTCTGAACTGTGAACTTAACCTAGAATTTCTACTATGGTATTCGATTTTAAACTTGATTTTTAAATGGTGAGTTTTAAAACCTTTGAACCAGGAATGTGAGCTTTGGATCGTGATTTAGAAATCTAAACTAGAATGTGAACTCAGAATCGTTGAGTCTTGGAGATTTGTGAGAAGGTACACCCTTGGACCGCTATAGCGGGATTTATGTACACCCTTGGACCGCTGTGGCGGGATTTATGTACGCCCTTAGACCGTTTTTATGGGATTTTACGTACACCCTTGGATTTGTTGTGCTCATGTACGCCCTTGGACCATTTTTACGGGATTTTCCGTACACCCTTGGACTTGTTGTGCTCATGTACGCCCTTGGACCGCTTTCGCAAGATTTTACGTACTCCTTTGGACACTGTTGTGAGCCATGTACGCTCTTGGACCGTCTTTACGGGATTTACGTACACCCTTGGATTTCGATGTAGTCATGTGTGCCCTTGGACCGCTTTTGCGGCATTTTACGTACTCTTTGGATTATACTTCGTGAATCAAACAATAAGTCGTGAGATTAAAGTGGACTGCTATGGGCGGATTATATATATGGGGGCCGCTGTGGGCAGATTATGCTTGTCGTGGACCGCTATGGGCGGAGTAAAAGTACCATGTGGGCTGCCGGGGTGGATTTAAAATCAGTTTTGAAAGATAAATAAATGTTTTGAAATCACTTTTGTGTGTAAAAAGGAAATCAATTTTGTATGATAAGGAAATCAACTTTTAAATCAGTTTTATGTGAAAAAAGAAACCAGTTTTGAAATCAGTCTTGTGATAAGGAAACAGTATTTGAAATCAGTCTTTGTTGATAAGAAAAAGTACCTTTGAAATGAGTTTCAGTTTTAAATAAGAAAAGGTTTGATTATGACGTTGAATCTATGTTTCCTTATGATAAGATGTGAATGAGTATTGAATTTTCCTCTACTGAGCTAGGATGTAGCTCACCCCGACTATACGTCACAGGTATAACGCTATCAGGACACCAGACTTGTAGATTGAGGACTTAAGGAGTGCTGAGATTTTTGGGATCGTAGATCGAGTGCCTTGTGGAGTTTGGTGAGTGTGGCTTGGTACAATGTGTTATTATATATTAGTTGTACACCACTGTTTGGTGATGTTGGTACATCATCGGTGGTCATTGTTAGTTATTGTAATATTTAATATTAGAATTAGAGATTTTATTTATGCTATATTTTGTACCAAGTATTCTGTATAGATTGTGATTTACGATCTGGCGGTCCGGGTTTTCCATTAGTGTTAGAAGAAAAAAAAAAAAAAAAAAGTGTCTCAAAATTCAAGTTGGGAAAATTCGGGCTGTCACAGTTGGTATCAGAGCTTAAGTATTAGGTCTTATTGGGACCCGAAGTTTTGGCGATAAGTTATGTTAGGATTTAAGAAACCCAACTGTGACTCTGTCACAGTTGGTATCAAAGTCGTTTCTCTCTTAGAAATTCTTACAATAATTTCTTTTGTCAGAGCATCGGGACTTCTGCTAACGAAACTTTGGTTTCAAACGCAGCCGTCAATGTCTTCTAGGGGAAGGGGCCGACCCAAGGGCGGACAAGGTAGAAGTTTGCGTAGTGGAGATGGGAACATCTCTACTACAAACAGAGTGCCTATGGACAATAGAGGGACCCCAGAGGGTAGCGATAGTAGACAAGCAGAGAACCAAGATCAAGATCGTCAGGATCGAGATCAAAGGGAACAAGAGAGGACCAGAGAAAGAAATGAGGAGAGAGAAGAGCGTCAGAGGATGATGCACACCATGGAGACCATGGCGACTGCCATGGCATAGCAGGCAGCATCCTTGGCAGCTCATACTGCCCGCGAGCAACAGCAGCCACCTACGCCTCCAGTAGGACCTACACTGCCAGTGGCTTCAGCGTTTACCGAGTTTAGGAGGATGAGACCTCCTAGCTTTTCAGGGCAAGCAGACACCATGGCAGCTGAGAATTGGCTGAGTGAGATGGAGAAAGTGTTTAGCGTGCTGGCATGCACGGAAGACGAGAGCGTCCGTTGGGCAGCCTACATGTTAGATGGGGAGGCTGGGCCTTGGTGGAAGTCCATTTCACGGACTAGGGCTCAGGAGACCCCAGATTTGCCTTGGACATGGGATGAATTGTTGAAGAGTTTAACAAGCAGTACTTCCCTGAAGTAGTGCGCAATCAAATGGAGGTTCAATTCCTTCAACTTGTGCAAGGGAAGATGGCAGTGAGAGAATATGGGGTAGAGTTCATGCGACTTTCACGTTTTGCTCCCGAGTTTGTGGCCTCGAATCTAATGAAGGCTAAGAAATTTCAACGCGGCTTGAGACCGAATATCAGGGGAAAAGTTTATGCTTTTGAATTGAAAACTTATGGCGTAATAATGAGCAAGGCTCTTGTGGTGGAAGAAGACGTGGAAGAAATGTATAAGAGAATGGACCAACAACATAGAGGAAGAGCAAGTCAAATGTAGTCATATGCTCATGAGCAGGCACTCGAGATACCAAGACTCTTATTGCCAGCACCCCCTCAGTCTACTCAGACCATTTATGCAAGACCACCTGCGTCTGTGCCTCTGGTGACCTTTCGTCCTTCAAATCTTATGACAACTGGAGTGCCACAAACACAACAAGCTCAACCCTCCTCATCATTTGCAGCTGGTAAATCATGCCCAAGATGCGGGGGACGACATCGAGCAGCCAAGTGTAAGTGGACAACGGGTGCATGTTTCAATTGTGGTCAAATGGGGCATCAGGTAAGAGACTGTCCAGAATCGAAGAATGAGAGGACGCTTTCGGCATGAGGAACCATCGAGCAATACAAGTGTCGTGTATCGTGTTCTTCAGTGCTTAATCTCAGAAAATATACTCTTTATATTTTGGGTGTATGATCAATGCTATTAGCTCATCTTTTGATATACGTATGTGGGAATCTTTATTGCAATTAATGGTTAGACTATTTCTTTTCCTTATGGCAATGTTCAAATTTCAATTGTGCTCCAATTGGTAAATTGCGGGTTGCAATTTTCATTGATGGTTCATATTATAGTGGTTATGACTATGGTTATTAGCTTAGTGGACATGTTCACCGATTTGGTGATATGTGGATTTTCATGCAGGATGATGGAGAAATTGGCTGAGGATAAGTTCAGTCCTTCGTGGTGAACTCAATGTGGATAGTAATTGAATGATTCTAGGGAATACATTTTTTTCTTTCCGGGTGCATGAGTTATTTCCTCATGGTGGGTATGTTCTTGTCAACGGGAATCATAGTTCGTGAGTTAGCATTCGGAAATGTGGTCATCAATTTTCGAGGACGAAAGTTCCCATGGAGGGAAGAATGTAACAACCTCAAATGTATTTATGTGTAAATCGATTCGTATCTGGGCGTAAATGTTTAGCTTGATGCACATGGTAAGACCGGATTACTTAGGGCAATTTTTTAGGACGAAAATTTTATAAGGTGGGAAGAATGTAACATCCTGAAAATTTTGACTATGAACAGTGTACCTCGATGTGCGTGCCCAACTGGTCACATGCCCGATTTTTGTGAAATCACTTACGTGAGTTAAATTGGGTTTGGTCTTAAGTGGAAAATGACCAATTTGGACTAGGTGTTAAACGTTAGATGATTTCATAAACACTATGTGTTGGTGCTTTTGCTCAACACCAAATTCAATGGGTAGATGTTTTGGGTGTGTAGGCCCCATACCGAATCAAAGATCATTTTTATGATGTAACACCCGAGTGAGGTATACCGATTTTACATGGGAATTAGTCCTTGGGATGAGTGCTAATATACCTAAAGTGGTGCGTATGTGTTTTGTATGGGAACTAGTCCCATTGAATTAAAGAAAAGCAAATAGCTTCCTTTGGAAGCTAACACCCGACTTGCACTATTTTGGAAGTTTTGGGTTTTAGAGAGAGAAAAAGAGGAAGGAGGAAAGCTTGTGGATTTATGTACTCCGAGCATTTTATTTACATGAAGAAAATTTGTGAGATCGTGTAAGGGGAAGATTGCCGTCGATTTCGACGTTTGGTTATGTTTTTGTGAGATTTGGAGCCGTTTAAGGTTTTGAAACCCTCTTCTTGTGAAGAGATCGTGGGTTTTGATCCGTAAATCATAGCGTGAGTTTTGGTGAAGTGTGTGTGGAAGAATAGCCGTTGATTTCGTGGGCTTGGTTGTGATCGTGGAGCACGGAGATGATCGAGGTGGGTTTGGAAACCCTTTTTGTTTAACGAAGAAGACGATCCGATCTAAGAGTAGATCACCGATTTAAAGAGGTAAATAACGCAATTCTTTCATGTATTTAATTAAATATAGGTTGCCTAGATGTGTGCAAAAGATTAGAATCAAAAGGATTGAATTTTGACGTAAAAAAGATGGGTTTCAAGGTTCGAACCCAAGAAGTGCTCAGAAGCTGCCAAAATCGATTAATCGATTAATCAATTTTTGACAAAAGAGAAATTCAAGAGGAACTTCACGAAATCGATTAATTGAAGAAAATTTTGATTAATCGATTTTGAAATTCGATTGATCGATTTTGAAAATCGATTGATCGATTTTGCCTGGGCTTGCTGACACTACCGTAGTATTTCAGCCATAACGTTTTGTGCCGAACTCTGATTGATGTGATCCTTATTGCGTTGGAAAGAGAACAGCAAGCCCTACAACTTTTGTGAATTGACTAACTTATGAATCAATTATTTTAAAGGTCAAAAGTTAGTAACAATCTGGGTCAAATGCTGATTTTTCGAGAAACGAAACCGATTAATCGAATTTAATTCGATTGATCGATTTTTGAATTTCAATTGATCGATTTGGAATCGATTAATTGAATGGGTAATTCCAGTGGCTTAAAAAAGGTACAGTTTGGGAAAATCGATCAATCGATTTTGGAATTTCGATTAATCGATATAGGGATCGATTAATCGATTTTGACTGTGCTCGCCAGTACTGCTTTGGTATTTTGACCATAACGTTTTGCTCTGACCTCTGATTAATGCGATTTATAAGGCGTTGGAAAGATAACAAAGAGATCTACAACATTTTCATTTTGACTAACTTATAAATCTAAAGTTTTAAAGGTCAAAATATAGGGAGAAAGTTACATCAAATTCTAAGTTAGCACAAACTTGCCCGTTCCAACTCGGTTTTGAGAAAATACTTAAATAGGTCTAAGTTATTAGTGATTGGAGTTAGTCCTTGATGCATCATTGTGTGCTTATGATGTAGATTAAGGGTGGAAGGCCATTGATAGGACCTTGCTTGCTTCGAGGTTAAGGTAGGGGAACTTTAACACAAACTTGCATGTTTAACTTTGATTCATAGTTTCTTTGAGGTATTTATATGAAAAAAATGATAAGTTTCCTTGATGTATTTAGATAAAAAAATGATAAGTTTTCTTGATGTATTTTGATGTAAGTTTGATAGTAATTTGAACTATAACTTGAACTCTTTGCAAAATAGAAATTTGAAATCCTTGAGTCGAAAATGGCGAATTCTGAATTGTGAACTTAACCTAGAATTTCTACTATGGTATTAGATTTTAAACTTGATTTTTAAATGGTGAGTTTTAAAACCTTTGAACCAGGAATGTGAGCTTTGGATCGTGATTTAGAAATCTAAACTAGAATGTGAACTCGGAATCGTTGAGTCTTGGAGATTTGTGAGAAGGTACACCCTTGGACCGCTATGGCGGGATTTATGTACACCCTTGGACCACTGTGGCGAGATTTATCTACGCCCTTTGACCGTTTTTACGGGATTTTACGTACACCCTTGGATTTGTTGTGCTCATGTACGCCCTTAGACCGTTTTTACAGGATTTTTCATACACCCTTGGACTTGTTGTGCTCATGTACGCCCTTGGACCGCTTTCGCGGGATTTTACGTACTCCTTTGGAAACTGTTGTGAGTCATGTACGCCCTTGGACCGTATTTACGGGATTTACGTACACCCTTGGATTTCGATGTAGTCATGTACGCCCTTGGACCGCTTTTGCGGCATTTTACGTACTCTTCGGATTATACTTCGTGAATCAAACTATAAGTCGTGAGATTAAAGTGGACCGTTGTGGGCGGATATTGTGTATGTAGACCGCTATGGGCGGATTATATGTATGGGGGCCGCTGTGGGCGGATTATGCTTGTCGTGGACCGCTATGGGCGGAGTACAAGTACCATGTGGGCGATCGGAGCGGATTTAAAATCAGTTTTGAAAGATAAATAAATGTTTTGAAATCACTTTTGTGTGTAAAAAGGAAATCATTTTTGTATGATAAGGAAATCAGCTTTTAAATTAGTTTTATGTGAAAAAGGAAACCAATTTTGAAATCAGTCGTGTGATAAGGAAACAGTATTTGAAATCAGTCTTTGTTGATAAGAAAAAGTACCTTTGAAATGAGTTCCAGTTTTAAATAAGAAAAGGTTTGATTATGACATTGAATCTATCTTTCCTTATGATAAGATGTGAATGAGTATTGAATTTTCCTCTACTGAGCTAGGATGTAGCTCACCCCTTCGACTATACGTCACAGGTATAGCTTCTATGTGGACACCAGACTTGCAGATTGAAGAATTGAGGAGGGCTATGATGTTCGGGGTCGTAGATTGAGTATTTTGTGGAGATTGGTGAGTTCAGACTTGGTACCTTTTGAATACGTATATAATTTTGTACACCACTGTTTGGTGATGTTGGTACATCACCGGTGGTCGTTGTTAGTTATTGTAATATTAGATGTTAGAATTAGAGATTTATTTATGCCATATGTATCATCTGCTTTGATTTCTAAAGTATGTGGATGTACCAAGCATTCTATATAGATTGTGATTTACAATCTGGCGGTCCGAGTTTTCCGTTAGTGTTAAAAGAAAAAAAAAAATGTCTCAAAATTCAGGTTGGGAAAATTCGGGCTGTCACAGGGATAAAGCGGCCAAATCTATCTCTAGGCTGGGAAGGGTGATGTAGGGATTGGTGGGGTGAACTGGTGTTGTCGGCTTGTGTGGGGTTAATCGAGTTTCCCCATTCCGGTCAATCCTCGCGACCCCGACACTCATGAATGAATTCCTGATGTGAGGCCTAGGACGGGGTTTTTCTTCTATGTGGATCCCCCTGGCTTTTGCAGCTGCCGTGGCACGGGCTTTCTCCTTAGCCTCTCTTACCTCTTCTTCTGTGGGCTTGTAACCTAGCCCAAACCTAATTTTCAAACCGCCCTTAGTTGTGACGGGCTCCTTCCTTCCTTGTAATCTGGACCCTAGACCCCTTCCTTTCTGATAGCCTCACTTTTGTAGCATAGCCACCGCTGCTACCATTCCGCCTCCAGTTTTAGGAATGATGCCCTCAATGGGCTCTGGGAGTATTACCGATACTTCATACTTAAAACTGTGCAGGTCGACATCCTCAGCGGTGTGTGGTATATCTAGCATATTGGGTTTCACCACGTTGTTGGTGGCTTTCTCTTTCTCACTATGCCCCTCACCGATGATCGTGATGATCTTATGCCCAGATGCAAATTTGAGTTTCTGGTGCAATGTGAAAGGTATGGCTCCGACTTTGTGCAGTCACAGGCGCCCCAACAATAGGTTAAATGAAGATTTAATGTCCATTACCTGAAACAATATGGAAAAGGTCATTGGCCTGATTAATAGCTCAAGATCAACTTCTCCCATTATTTCTCTCTTGGTATTATCAAAACCTCTAGCACTGGTTCTTGTAGGCCTCAACATGCATGGATCTACTCCGATCTTTGTGGCGGTTCTTAATGGGCATATATTCAATGCAAACCCATTATCGATTAGAACTAAGGGGATTACCATATTTTCATACTCAACGGTTATATTCAAAGATTTCGAGTGGCTACCTCCTTCTTCTGGTAAGTCAACATCAGAAAACGAAATGGCATTTGGAGCCATCACTTGGCCAATTATCTGCCCAACTTCTTCTGGGCTAACTTGAAGTGACACATACACATTCTTTAACGCCCCCATTAATGCTTGGAAATGGAGTGAGGACATCATCAATAGATCCCATACAGTTATATGGGCAGGCATTCTTTTCAACTGAGTCTCTAGTATATGCTCTCGACTCATTTTCTCGAATGGGTTCACTGTGCTATCTTTCTTCCCCTCTGGTTGGGCTTGTGCTGCTACTGGTGCTTCTGGCTATTTTGATATCCTCCCAAATCGTGTGATAAAGTCCACTGCCCCTTCTCTGTGGCTGCCAGTGTTGACATCTGTTTGTTCATAACTCAGCGAGACTTGGTGAGGATCATAGGTCGGTCCCGATATTTGAAAGGGTATAGCTGTCGGTACCAAAGGCACATGCACTGCGGGCTCAGGAGGTGTGGGTAACACTTGATTTACCTCTGTAATAGCTAGTTGAGTGGCCAAATGGGGGTGATGAAGCTTGAGGGTGGTGGTACTGGGGGAAAAGGGGTAAAAGTAGGCCATTGGTAGCTGATAGGTGCTGGCGGTGGATCGGGGGTTTAATGCGCCATTAGGTAATTGACGGGGGTGGTGGAGTTTGCAGGTGATTGAACTGGGGGTAGTGGGGTGGGCACAGGCCATTGATAGTTTATTGGTGGTGGAGGATTGGGGGCATGTTGGTTCATTGGGTAATTGATGGGGGTGGTGGTGTATGGTTGATATACATTTATGTGCACATAATTGATGGGTGTGGGTGATAGAAAGTATGTCCTGAGATCCAAAGGTTCAATTTGTGGAGTCGGGTTGGAGAAATAATCTGACAAATTCAGGGTTCAATTACCCCGATATTCCTTTCTTCAACCTTTCTCAGTAATAGTGTTACATAGCTCTCCCGATCACTGATGTAATTGGATGGGTCAAACTCAAATTCCTCCTCATATTCCTATACCATCCCGATGGTGCGTCTGGGACTTGCTCCTCCGGTAGAATGTGGGGGCAACGACACTTGATGGATATTTGCGTGCTGGTTTGCTTGAGAAGGTGCTGGGGGAATGATCTTCCCAGCATCGATTAAATCTTGGATCGCATGCTTCAATAGGAAGCAATGACTAGTCGGGTGACCCGGACCCTAATGAAAATTATAGTGGGTATTTGGGCCATAGTTCTTTGGGATCAGGTGAGGAGGAGGTTGCGATTGACGGATAGTAACTAATTCCTTTTCTATTAATAAAGGCAAAAGTATACTTAGTTATTGCCCTAGGGGCGTAAACACTCGGTCATAGCGGGCCCTCCTCTGTTCAGGAGTAATCTGCATTCCCTGCCCATTCCCTGTCCTCTATATATGCCCAGTTCTAATTGGCCCTGACTATGCTGCTTGGAATTGAAACGGGGCTACATTGTTCTTGTTGGGTCGAGTGTTTGCAACATTTTGCAACTCTGCCCCTGTTCTCCTATCATTCTTCTATTCGATAAATCTCCTAACCCCACTAGGTCCCCCGGATGCATTCTTGTTCAACCGTCCTTCCCTGGTGGCATCCTCACAACGACTGGCGTTTCTTACCACGTCAGCAAAACTGGACTGCTACTGATATACAAGGAAATCTGAGATCACTGGCAGGGTATTCTTTGAGATCATTTCTATCTGCTCATCGTCAGGTATCCTATTTTTGACTTGAGCAGATAGTGCTCTCCATCACCCTAAATTGTCTTTGAAGGTTTCATTGGAGTTCTGCTTCAATCGAGCTAGATCTGACTTGCGGGGCTCAATGTCTATGTTGTAGACATATTGCTCTTGGAATAGGTGAGTCAGATCTTTTCATGTCTTCATCATGGATGGTTCCAGGGATGTGAACCATCTCAGGGCTGGACCCGTCAAACTCTTTTGAAAGACTTTTATTAGTAGTCTCTCATCCCCTCCGTATTGGCACATGTCCCCACAATAGGACTTGAGGTGTGCGATCGGGTTGCCTGTGCCGTTGTATTTGTCGAATGCTGTCATTTTAATTTTGGGGGGTAGGGGGACTTCAGCAAATAGGCATAAATCTGTGAAGTCCGTGGCGTGGATTTCAGCATCACCCATCTTCTGTAATTGCTTTTGGATTTTATCCAACTACTCTTTCAACTGTTTTGATTCCTTGGACATGGGGGTCGTCTTTTCAATTATCAGCGTGGACTCACTTTGGGCTACTAGGGGTTAGTGGTGCCAGAGCAAATTTCCTGTTTTTAAAGCTAGCGCAACTAATAGTTGCATCAGTGCATTATTGGAAAATTTTGCATTAGCGCAACTAATACTTGCGCCAGAGTAAAATGGATTGCTAGTTTTTGTGACAGCAGCAGCCTGAGTTTGAAATGGGTCTCCAAACTGGTTTCTTATGGAAGTTGGGCTTCTGGAAACTAACTATTTTTATATGATCAATCCTCTCTTTTCCAAATCTTAAAGGTTTGAGTCCGGTATAACTTGCTAGCACGCTCCCCAAGGGTTTTAAGCTTTAGAATGGGAACCCACCCGATATACCTCTGACACAAGCGCCTTCTCATATACTAGGTGGGCTGGGAGTTTTCTGGATCATCACCACTATGGGCTGCCGCCATACTAAGACCCGAGTGGTTGTATGTTTGCCTAATAACCCAGCCCTTTTAAAAATCTAACCCGCAAAAACAAATTAATTAAGCTCCCTATTCTTGGTTCAATTTAAAAAAAAAAAATTAAAGCCTCTTTTTTATGGAAGTTTTCTTTAGTTCAAAGATCAGGGGTGATGATCCCATGCCGCCACTACGTGCCGGCGTCCACTGTTAGGATATGTTTGCACAAGTAGGCCCGCCAAACGGCTACGACACTTTAAATGACTGGAAAGTAAAGAAATTAAAAGACAATGCGCAAGTAAGCCCGCCAATCAGCTAAGGCACTAAAATGATGGAAAAGTGAAGAAAATTAAAAGACAATGTGCATGTAGGCCCGCCGATCGGCTAAGGCACGTAAATGACGGAAAAGTAGGGGTGAGTAAAATAAAAAATACAAAAAAACAGCAAAAATGTTAGTAAAATCAACAATAAATGGCCAAATTTTAAGGAGAAGCTCTACAAGCTATCCCCAGCAGAGTCGCCATCTGTGCAACCGTGGGATTCGTGATGATCCCGTCGAGGCGATGCGCTCGCTAATAAAAAATATAGAGTCGCCACCCGAAGCTTTTGGTGTCTCGGGAAACCTATATCATTTTTATAAGCACTAAAGTGTCACAAATATGACTCTGAATCCGATCCACACCAAAGGTTCTTGGGTAAGGGCTTCGGTTATTGATTGGGAAGGTGTCAGGCACCCAATCAACCTACTTAAAGCGGCCTCTACTAAATGCCAAAATAAAAATGATGTAAAAGAAAAGGAAATGGGTTCCTCTTGCCCAAATGGGTCTTAAATCCTATTTGTGCCCCTCCGTTCCTATAAAAAATTTGGAGGCGTAATGGCACAAATGGGAGAATGGAAGAGGAATTAAAAGAGATAGGAGAAGAATGGGGAGACCCAGTGCCCTCGGGCCCTTGTAGCACCGTAGAGGAGC
Source organism: Chloranthus sessilifolius (assembly GCA_021018995.1). Classification (NCBI taxonomy): domain Eukaryota; kingdom Viridiplantae; phylum Streptophyta; class Magnoliopsida; order Chloranthales; family Chloranthaceae; genus Chloranthus; species Chloranthus sessilifolius. Next base: position 81,741,265 of record CM037586.1, on the reverse strand, counting down.
CTTGCGTTGGCTTGCTTTGATAAGCTTTCGAAGATTTGTATGGTGGAAATAGGAGTTCTAAGCTCTAAGACTTGCTAGCTAAGGGGTAGAGTGGGAAGGTAAATGGGTAGCATACACCTAAACTAGGGGATCTAAAGTAGAAAATATCACTTAAAGGGGGTTTTAGAATTTTGAAATTTTAATGAGCAATGGTGCACCAAAGGGAGAAAGATCTTCTCACTTTAAGCTCTTTCTCTCTTAGGTAAAAATTATCAACCTCTAATCCAAGGGGAGGGGGGCTATATTTATAAGAAAATGGTGTATTAGGAGGCTACTTAGATGCTAATTGGGTTTAGCAATTAGGTAATCTCACATCTAAGGTTTCCTATGATTTTAAGAGCTTGGAAAGGTGTGAAGGTGGTTCTAATTGTGGATGATAGGGTAGGGCCTTAAGTCACTTAAGGGGTTGCAAATAGGCTGCAAAGGGGTACAACAGAACTATCAAAACACACCCCAAAGACTCAGTTGATCAATAAGTCATACCCCAGACACAAAATTCAGGGCAAAACCAGAGGTCACTGTTCACTTAAGGGGTTGCGCCAAATCCCTAGGGGGCCACATGAGATTACTTTTTTACCCTCCAAGTTCGAACCGCCATATCTTCCAACGTACAACTCCGATTGGGGCGATTCTTAGCTTCTTGAAAAGCTGGCAACTTGTACTTTTCAAAGGTATGAGATTTGATCGCATTAGATAGCTGTAGTTAGTCCCAGTGTGCCCCTCTTCATCCAAGCCTCGAGGAGGCTAGGTTTAGGTTCGGAAAGGATTCTATGGGTTCGGGAAGGTTCCTAAAGGTTTGAAAAGGTATCTAAGAGTACCATACATGTCATCAAAAAGCTCAGAGGCGCGCCTGTCTCAAAATGTGTCTCGATCGGGCCTTGGGCCAAATTTGGGTGTCTACACATAGTTTGCTACTAACAAGTTGATGATGTGCAAATATTAGAGATAACCAGTAAAAGAGAGTCAAAGTGTTAATATTTATCAAAATAAACTCAAAAAGTAATAAGAAAGATGATTAAGCAAAAAAGATGATTTCCTGCCTACTGAAAGCTAGAAAATCGTAACTTACGATTCTGTAAAAGCGACAAAAGAAGAAAAGCAAAAAATCGTAATTTAGAGAATTGTCAACTATGAGGAAGCTATGAAAGATAAAAAATTGGGATTTACGATTTTCTATGAAAGATAAGAAAATGAGAAATTGTGATTTACAATTTCCCATAAACGAAGCTTTCGTACTATTGTTATTGTTGCTGATCACGTACATATTACACCGTCATGAACAAAATTAGAAGATATATGAAATTAGAAGTTCAATTGATCACAAATTTGAGAAGATTGATGAAGATAAGCTTTAGGAAATCTCGATTGTGGAAATAAAGGAAAACAATCCAGAAGCACATCTACCGTCTAAGCAAGGAAAAGTTAAAATTAAAAATTAGAGTTATATTAGGAATCTTTTATTTTTAATAGTTTCTTTTATTAGAATTAGAAGTCTTTAGAAATCGACTCCTTATGATCTATAAATAAGAGAGCTTGGTGTAGGAATAAGTATCGAAGAATTTCAGCATCTGTTGACAACTGAGGTTGGATATTCTTCTGATCAAAGTAGTGTAAAATAGTTAGAGTAGATTAGACATCAATGATTTCTCAAGAGCAATTGACGATTGCAATTGAGTGCTGAAGATTAGTGTAGATATCCTAGTTTCTCAGAAGCAATTGACGACTGCGACTGAGGGGTGAAAGATGTATTTATTTGCTTTCTAGTTTAGATTTTATTTTGCATTATTTTCATGCTTTGTAAGCATCTCCAAGTTTTAATTTGAATTAATGACTCGGGTTAGAATTTGTAGATTAGTGTAACGGTTTTTACTTTTCCATCTTCAGTTTTCTAAGGTTTGATTGACGCCCAAATTTTAGAAAGTTGTTGATTAGATTAAATTTGTATTGATAGGAGCTTAGACTTGATTGACGACCAATGCTAAAAAACTAGAGATATGGTGTAACGATAGTATTTAAATTCATAAATATTCGATAGCTAAAGATTGGGATTGATGACCTCAATCTGAAGAAGAAGGATTTAGATTTATTTATGCATTTTATATTAGAAATCATTCTTTTATTCATATTTCTCCAGTAGATTAGATCTTAAAGAGAAATACAAGTTTTTAAAATAAGGATTTAAATAGAAGATATAAATAAGAAGTAAAAAGATAAATAAACTTCCTCATGGGAATAATCCTATGCCAGTACTATGATTTCCATTATGCACTTGCAATAGGTTAAGACTTGAGTTTAACATTATTTTAATATATAATAAGATCGACCAAGTTTTTGGCACCGCTATAAGGGAAGCAAAATTTATCTTTATTTCTATTTTTATCTAATATTTTTATTCTTTTAGAAACCAATATTTATCTTTCTCTTTTTTTATTTCTTTATATATATATATATATATATATATATATTATCACTCCTTAATCTTTTGTAGGTTTATTTGGAGCAACAAATCAAAAGTTTCCAACCTCTACCGGGCAAGGAATTTAGAAGCTCAGATTTGTTTCTTTCCCTGCTTTCTAGAATAAAAATCAAATAAACCTAAACTAAAACTAGACATATTGCATTCCAGCCAACCTGCCTCAATTCTAAATCAATATGAATCTGGTAGGAGTAAAACAAAGTAAGGCTAAAACAATGGGGGAATACTATGCATTAATACCTCTTACACTACCCCCATGTATTCGCACACCTATTGCTGGTTATGAGGCTTTCAAAATCATGCCAAATGTGCTTCAAATACTTCCTATTTTTTGCGGGCTGATTGAGGAAGACCCGCAATGGCATTTAAATAATTTTATAGAAATGTGTAACATTATTCTAATCAAAGAACTGACAGGAGTATCCATTCGTTTAAGGCTATTCTCATATTATCTTAGAGTAAAGGCAAAGCAGTGGTTACACTCTTTATCCCGAGATTCGATTGCTGATTGGGAGGGATTGAAACGCGAATTCCTTATGAATTACTTCCCAATGTGCAAAACAAATAGAATCCGACATCTTATTTTAATGTTCCATCAATTTCAAGATGAACCTCTTCAAGAGAGTTGGAGTCGCCTCGAGGATCTTCTCTATATGTGCCCTCATCATGAGGTCACGAAATGGCAAATAGTACTCACTTTCTCTGAAGGATTGAATGACCAAACTAGGCATATGATTGATGTTGCCTGTGGTGGTATGTTTCGTAATTTAACAGCAGTGGATGCTTGGGAACTCTTTGAGACCCTTAGCTAGGAAACGGTGCAACACCATGCATCGGATGAGATTGATTCAAAGACTTCTAGGAATATACCCCTTATGCAAGGAGGATTATATAAATTAAAGTCAGTGACGAAAGGTCTTTCGAAGCTGAAGCTTTGGAAGGGAAAAATTCAATCTCTGGTGGGTATAAAATCACACCCAACATCTGGACAAGGTAAAGCTTGTGGTCTTAACCATAGCCCAACTCAAGTAGCTCCAAAGTGTCCTACTGCTCCTTTTTGCCCCACAGAAGCCCAATACCACACTGCTAATGAGGATGCCCTATTGCAAATAACAGACAGCTATCGTAAGGCTGGAAATGCCCTGTTATTGCAAATAATAAGGTGCAACATAGCCGCATTTAGACAAAGTTACTCAATCACCTACGACAATCTATCGTAAGGCTGAAAACTCAAATTAAGTAACAAAACCTTATGGGAGGAGAGAGTAACGTATCACCTTCACATGCAGTTGGTACGTCTAGAGAATGCATATCTGTAGGAGGCACATCAACTCCCTCTGTTTCTAATTAGTCCCCTCTAAAACCCGTCGAGCTACCGACTCACCCATAGCAAAACATCTCTAACATATGTATATAATATTAGAAAAAGAGTATTCTACGATTTACGGTATGTAAAATTCCAGTCAATCCTAAAAATCTCTTTAGGCCATAATCACCTAAAACATATGGATTTACAATTTTCGATGATACGTAGAGTCAAATCGTAGTGAGTATGATTTGAAATGTCTATAAATCTCACTTTCGTTCTATAGAATTGCAAGCGGTAATTCTAGGGAACAGGCAACTCCAGTGATCGATCTTATCGGTTACGTTGGAATTCTAACCCATTAAACTCATAAGGGAAACAAACAAACTTTGCACTCAAGACTACCACTTCCCAACCACCCTAGCCTAAGAACCTACACATAGATATTTACTCAAAGTGACGATTCAAAATAGAGCCTCTTCCCTATAAATCCATACCCATCCATAAACCAATGCATCTCTTTCGTCTTCCATTTTTCATACCTATAAACCCCATGACGGAAGAGCATAGCCAGAGTGATATCAGTAAGCAACTTGATAGAATCCTCGAGTCACACAAGGCCGAGCTACTGGCTGCACAATAGAAAGTAGAAAATCTAAAGCGCCAAAAACTTACTCGAGATGCTGAATCATCGACTGAAACTTCCCTTGACCGTAAACCTAACCCAAATCCGAAACTATATACTAGGAACCCCTTTTTCCTCACTTTCTAACCTTTACACCATCACAACCCACCCCGAATGTAAACTCCCATATGATGATGGTGGGTTTAGCCGTCCTTCACCACCCCTCTCCATTGCTCATCTTCTCCCTTAGCTTGCACTACAATCTCTTCATAATATCTTCACAGGGGAGTAGTATAGGCAAAATGTGTCATCTTCCAACTCTCCTCAACTTCTTCCCGTAACTGCATTAATGGTGCAGTTGATGAGTCATGGACCAATTTGGGAGACTGAGGGGGAGAGTTCGACAGCTCTTGGAGTAGCAATCTTGATGAGGATTCCCACTCTAAAGAAGAGGAGGGGAGGCGACCCTGCAAAGGATTGGACACTCTTTTGGTAGGAAGGAATGAGAGACCATGATTAAAGGTGGCTAGCAGCCGGAGGACTAATCTTCAGCGAAGATTTCTCTCAGACATTGCTATCAATGTCTTAGTCTAGTGTGTGTCTAGATTTTTCCTAGGATTTCTTTAATGTAATTAGTTTTCTTTCCATGTTTCTATAATTAGTTCATATAATAAATGAAAAAAAAATTTCTTTGTTGTTTTTGACTAATTTACTAACAGTGTTACTAACATCTAAAATATTTTTCATAGAACCGGTAGTATTTTTCTCCTAAGTTTGGGGGAAGATTTTTTATTCTTTTTATAGATTATAAACCCCGTAACTAACCTAGAAGTAGTAAAGGAAGGTAATATTTTTTATATTTCCTCTGTTTTACACAATGAGGACATTGTCTTATTTAAGTTTCGGGAGGGATATGCATATCAATTTTGAAAAATATAATATAATAGTTTTATTTAGAGTTTTTTTTTAAGTTAATCATTATATGAGATTATAAACAAAAAAATTTATCCAAAATTCTTAGCAACCGATCATAGAATTAGTTCAAAAATCAAAATAGAAATAGTTACAATTCAAAGTAAAGGATCTCTAGAACACTGTATCAGGAGAATGTTTGAAACTATACGATTGATCTGAACTGCATATATTTTAGATTATAGTTTTAAAGTCATATAACCAGTGAGCTATAGAGCCTATTTCCTCTTTTATTCTGAAAAAGAGAGACTTTTTTTATTCATGCTAAATTTTTCTTGAACTTCTCTACTATTTGAAATCTCATATTGTTGAACTTAGATTTAAGATATTCTATAAATATGATGACTTATTTATTTAGAACTATCTATTAAATATATTAAAGTAATAAGATATCTATATTAGTAAATAGTGAAAATGAACAAAGGCCATCTTTTGTTAAACCAGAGCCAAAAAGCTAAAAATTCTAGAACATTTTACCCTTTGAACCCATATTAGAAGCTTAAAAACTGAATTTCTTTATATCAAAATTTTATAAACCTTTAACCATATGTACTATCCAAAACTTTCTATCCTTGACCCTTACAATTTCTGAGAGTTTAGAATGTAAAAGAAGGAGGGGCGAGGGAGTGAAAAGAGTATATGCGTAACAAATAAACGATCTGTTGAAAAGGGTACAAGTAAGAAGAAATATAATTATATAAAAATATGGGAAAAGAAAAAAAAATCGTAAAAAATGATTCCATAAAAAAAAAAGAGAAGCAAAAAAGCTTCCAACTAGAAAAGAAAATGAGATTTATACTAGAAAAGAAATGGGAAGAAGTTATCCAAAATAAGCATACTTACTGAAGTTGAAAATATAAAAAAGAGAAGGAAAAGCTAAATTCTCATAAATAATTTTTGAATCCTCTTTACCTTTTTCTTTGAAACCTTCTGTAAATCCAAAGCCCCATTACAAACCGAAGGAAAGACCTTTGTGATTTACGATTTGTAAGAATATGAGTCTAGTAGAGATATATAAAATAGATATTATAAATAAATGAAGAAATTATATGAACATAATTGATTATCATTTCTATGAGATTCATCTTTTCAGTTAATTGTCCAATGAAATTTTCATATATATCTACAATATTATGAGAACCCAAAATTTCGATTATTTTTTAGAGTATGCCAATAAGTGAGAGTTTGAATGAAAATATTTTTAAAAAATTGCAGTTTAGAAAAATCTATGATGAATAAACTTTTTACTGATATGCACACACTCCATGCTATACTGAATTGAAATTATTGAGTTCTGATAGAGGATGATTACGATGATAGAAAGCTAAGGATAAAATATTTGAATTTTTTTTTTAAATAATGAACATATAATGATTGATTGAGAAATTAGTATATAAAATCTATATTTAAAATTTTTAGTTTTGAAAATTCAAAAAATATTGGAAGTTTGTAGGTAACTTCACTGAAAACCTTCAAGAGACTACAACTCCTCCACTAGGGATCACCTAGGGGTTGAAAGGCTTGTTGCATCTGCTAAATGCAATCGTGCTCCATACGAAAGTGGCATTTAAATTTATAGTTTATATATTTTACGTTTCCTTATTTGCTAGGGACTACCAAAATTTAAGTTTGCGAGTGTGATCAGTCACATAATTTATCAATTTATCACCCTTAACTTAGTGATGTTAGGCCATAGTTTGCTACTAACAAGTTGATGATGTACGGATATTAGAGATAACCAGTAAAAGAGAGCCAAAGTATTAATATTCATCAAAATAAACTCAAAAATTAATAAGAAAGATGATTAAGTGAAAAAGATGATTTCCCGCCTACTAAAAGCCAGAAAATCATAATTTATGATTCTGTAAAGAGACAAAAGAAGAAAAGCAAAAAATCATAATTCGGAGAATCTTCAACTATGAGGAAGCTATAAAAGATAGAAAATTATGATTTACGATTTTCTAAGAAAGAGAAGAAAATGAGAATTGTGATTTTCAATTTTCCAGAAAAGAAGCTTTCCTACTATTATTGTTGTTATTGATCATATACATATTACACCACCATAAACAAAATTAGAAGATATATGAAATTAGAAGTTCAGCTGATCATGAATCTGAGAAGATTGATGAAGATAAGCTTTAAGAAATCTCGATTGCTTAAATAAAGGAAAACAATCCAGAAGCATATCTACCGTCTAAGCAAGGAAAAGATAAAATTAGGAATTAGAGTTATATTAGGAATCTTTTGTTTTTAGTAGTTTCTTTTATTAGAATTAGAAGTCTTTACAAACTGACCCCTTATGATCTATAAATAAGAGAGCTTGGTGTAGGAATAAGCATCGAAGAATTTCAGCATCAATTGATAACTAAGGTAAGATTTTCTTTCGATCAAAGTAATGTAAAATAGTTAGAGTAGATTAGATATCAGAGGTTTCTCAAGAGCAATTGATGACTGCAATTGAGTGCTGAAGATTAGTGTAGATATCCTAGTTTCTCATAAGCAATTGACGATTGTGGCTGAGGGGTGAAAGATATATTATTTGGTTTCTAGTTTAGATTTTATTCTACTTTATTTTTATGCTTTGTAAACATCTTCAAGTTTTAATTTTAATTGACGACTCAGTTTAGAATTTGCAGATTAGTGTAACGGTTTTTACTTTTCCTTCTTCAGTTTTCTATGATTTAATTGACGCCCAGATTTTATGAAGTTGTTGATTAGATTAAATCTATATTGATAGGATCTTAGACTTGATTGATGACCAATGCTAAGAAACTAGAGATATGGTGTAACGGTACTGTTTAAATTCATAAATATCTTATAGCTGAAGATTGGGATTGACGACCTCTATCTGAAGGAGGATTTAGATTTATTTTATGCACTTTAAATTACAAACCATTCTTTTATTCATATTTCTTCAATAGATTAGATCTTAAAGAGAAATAGAAGTTTTTAAAATAAGGATTTAAATAAAAGATATAAATAAGAGTAAAAAGATAAATAAACTACCTCGTGGGAATGATCTTATGCTAGTACTATGATTTCCATTGTGCGGTTGTAATAGGTTAAGACTTGAGTTAACATAATTTTAATATTCATAACAAGATCGACCACCTGCCTACCTGGGGATCCTAGAGGAGAGTTTGCAGTTCTAGAAGCCTTGAAAGGCAACTCAACTCCTTTCTTTGGGATCCCCAGAGAGAACCTCAAAATTTCTAATAAGAGTTAAGCTCAAAAGAGAGAATTGTAGAAGGGAATTGTTGTTGTGAAATTGGTGAGGTACGTGCCTTGGGGTGGGTGCGCAATTGGTGGATCGATTTCAATTGTGTGCCCTGTTCGGGGCATGTAATTGGATTGCGCAGCCTGTCCGGAGCGCTTAATTGAGTTTGAGCCAATCATAGACCCAGTGAGTGACCTGCAGACTAGCTTAGTCAGTGTCCTAGTTCCAATTCGCATGGAACTAATTATGCGCCCTGTAGGCGGTGCGCAATCCAATTAAGCACATGATTTAGTGCGCTTAATTGAAGAGTTTGGGTGGTCATGGGAATTAGAGACCAAGATCAATTGTGCGCACGTGGTGTAGCGTGCAATCGATTGTGCACCCTGTTACAGGGGCGTAATCGGGTCTTCAAGCAGTCTACGGAAGCTAGGAACCTGGTCAAAGTGGGACCAATTGAGTGCCACAAGTGGTGGGCGCAAGCTAATTGCGTGCCCTAGGGCAAGCGCGTAATCAGGTCGTAAGGGGGTCTGTGGGAAAGAGAGCCCTGGTCCAAGTGGGACCAATTGCACGCTTGTGTCCATGAGTGCAATCGAATTGCTTGCCTTTGTGAGGGTGCGAGATTCGGGATCTTCCTCGGGCTAAGTCGGGTCCGAGCCACAGAGCTATTATTTCAGCCTAGGATTCATCCATTTACTATTATCTTAGTATATAGTCCCCATGTCATGGATTTTTTAGGGTTTTGAAGCCTTCGGAGAGGGTCAGTCCCTTTTCGAGAGTCGCGGGCAAGGTCAAAGGTTGACCAAACGTGTTCGTATACTCTGAGAGGGCGAAAATGGGGTGTCTATAGATGCCCTCTTCGACGTGTTCTTGTAGAACAAGAATGCGTCGAAGAAGTACACACCCCCCTTTTCAGGGTGCCTTCTCATTTCTTTGAGAGATCACAAGTGTGAACCCTAGAGCTGGCATGAAATGCCTGGCCTTCCTATCTATCAACACAAGCTAAAAGGAATCATTCGCGGGTCAAAGTGTAGCTGTCAAATGGTGTATCCTCAACCGTGGGTGCAAGTGGCATCCCGTTGCATATTGCGACTTCCTGCATATCGCAGTTAAATAGAGGGAAATTGACACAATCGAGGTATGGGGTGGCGTCATACAAATATCCAAAGATAAGGTCAAGTAACCAGATAATATGATATAATATGATGGTGAAGGCTTACGCAAGTCATGTTGGGTGGGGTGCGTCATTGCTCACACCAACGATGCGTCAGGAGTCCCTTTTCAATGAACATTTGTGAGTCCTCAAAATTTAGTATACTCGGTGTTCGATTTCCCTAGGGAAAGAACGGATTGGGGTGAAGAGAGAATGTTTTGACAGATAGGGATTTTTTTAATTTTTTTTTAAATTCGAGATTTTTAACTTAAGATCAATTTGGTAAAATAGACGAAAAATGTGGCTTTTAAGATGTCGCGGAGCAAATCCATCGGTACAGGATTTATGGACTCTAACTTTATTTGGTTGTCTAGATGATGCTCGATATGCTAGATACTCCGTCTAACCTTCTCGCGGATACTGATAATTGTCTCTTATGGGAGGACTACAGTGATTTGCAAATCAGGAGAGACGGGTTTTGAAAATGTTTGACTTAATATTAGTTAACTATATTTACAAAAAATATCGAGTAGAGAGAGGGGGTGGTACTTACCTGATTTATCGTTGGAAGGCCCTTGTATTGCTCGTGATGTGATGTAACGATTGTATGATGTTAAATTTTCTGTGGCTTGTCGTGATGGGACATCAGAGAATTTTTTTCTCCTCTTCCATTTTTATCGTAGCGGTGCCCGATGATTGTTGGTGCGATGGGACCTTGGGAAGGTCCGGGCCTATTGCCTACTCCTTCGCGGTGAGACATTAGTGGGCTTATTTTCTGGTTGTGTACTATGATGGATGGTGATGGTTCATGTTGATTATGCGGTGGGGCGTTTCATGTTGATGGCTTTTTTATCATCTTGATGTCATGATGGGATAATGATGGTTCATTTCTTTCATTGGCAAATCTTGGGTTATGGGATGGATGGGTTGTGTTGCGATGGGGCTGTGGAGAATGGCTTGATCACGGTGGATTATTTTCATTACGTGATCAGTGATTTCTTGTATCTTCATTGCAATGGGACTTCTAATGTTTATTATTGCTTATTCTTTGGGGTTCTAGTGGGCTGATTTTCATCATAATTATTCCTTCAGTTCCTGGAAATTGTGCCAGGGTGTCGGGAGATGCCCTGAATTTTTGGGTTTGTTATCGTGATGGGATTATCGATTTGATTGATTTCGGTTTGAGAGTCAGGGTGTGTGTTCTGTCGCGATGGGCAATGTTGTTAGGTGTGCTTAGGGTGCGTGATGGGACATTCAGAATCCTTTCTCCGATCGGTGTGTGGGGTCAATCGATGGGACAAGGGAAACAGTTATCGTTCATCTGTGAGTGTTTTAGGGATTGCGCGCATCTTTCGTGGCGTATAATCCAATTGCGCACGGCTTACAGGGCGTGTAATTGGGCAGTCAGTGGGTCGATTACACGTCATGGATTTTGTGTTTGATCAGATTCCGCACGGGGTAGACAGTGCGCGATTAACTTTTCAAATTCCGCGTTGAAGTGTATGCACGTGATTCAGATTACGCTCGGCTTAATGGGCGTGGGATTGGTTCGTCGTTTATTTGCAATGACGGAAGCTGAATTGTGCGCGTTATGTGTAGCGCTTAATTCAGAATGTACGCAATTGTGTTGCCTCTCAATTCAGAATGTGTGCTATGTGTGGCGCTTAATTCAGAATGCACACAATTTTGTTTTTCTTCATTCTTTTCTATTTTATTATGTTTCCTGATCAACCCGAGTTCAGAGTGTCCTGATTTCCGTGTTTCAATGATATCATGTGATCCAACCGTCCAATTGTGATGTCATTTCTTTTCTTCTCCATCATTTCACATGTTCTACAATCTGAGGCATTCCCTAATGGTGATGTGATCTGGGGGTGTTGTTGTGGCTTGGGGAATGTTCGGATTGAGGTGTGGTATACATATGTCCCTATTGTTAGGAGGTGAAGCCCGCAGGAGGGAAGTCCTACAAATGGATGGAAAGGGTGTTACCCAACCATTCCTCCCGCTTTTCTGTTACTTCTAATTAGACCTCCCGCACATCGCGCACTTTTGGGTTTGTTTTAGGGTCTAGGTTTTCATTTTAGCTTGTAGGTTAGGTTTCGTGTTTTCGTTTTGGGTTGTATGTTCAAGAGGTATCCCTCCGGTGACACCTATACAAATTTTTAGTTATGAATAAAATTTCTTGTTTTTTGTATTCTTTTGTTAGATTTTATTTGTTTATGCTGCCATTATTTATCTTTTGGTGGTTCGCGTTAGAGGGTGAATGAGTAGTGTTAGATTACTATAGGGGTATAGATTTATTTTTTTTGGCATGTTGCGTGTATCTTTGTTGTTTCATTTTGGCTGTTTGCGATCCCATGGCGGAAAAGTAAGAAATAAGCTGAAAATTTTTAAAAAAAATGCCCCAATTTGGGGTGTCGGTCTCGTGACCTGATTATCGCTACTAAGGTGCTAGTGCTTTTTCAAAAAAATACCCCAAAATCAAGTGACAGTGGAACTTTTATCAGCCTCACAGATATTCTGGAGTGTGCTTGTAATGATTCCATGTTGGGAAGTAGTTTGATTATTTCGGGCACATGTCAGGCTTGATTTTGTAAGTACTAAATGATCATCATATATTGTAGCTTTTAACAAGGATGAGGTGAATGATAGATAATGGGTGATTGCATCACTTGTCATTCAAAAATTTTTGGTTTTATTCTGAAAGAGATTTTGAAAATCGTTTAACTCATTGTCCGAAGAGAAAAATTAAGGGTGAAGCGGAGGTAGGGTTTATTGATATGCGGGATAGCTTCTTATTCAACAACTTTCTGAAATAGTAGTTAACTACTTTCTTCTCAGGTGTATAATGTGGTGCCATAAGTGGGCTCTCCGTCATGGTCCAACACCATCAAATCATCAAATTCTATGGTTAGCAGGAGTTTTGTCCACCTCCCACCACCGTACGGCGATATCTAGTAGTGTGAAGATTTCAAGGGTGCCATCGGGGTGTTGCTCATGCCTCCTTGGCGAGGAATACCAGGAGTGCCCTCACAGTTCTACTTATGCTTCCTTGAATTCATTGATTGTTCATTCGCCGCATGCTCTCGCTCAGTTGTGCATGTTTTCTATATATTTTTGAAATGACCTGCTAATGCAAGAATTATAAATTTTGATGGAACCTTACATTTTAATTTTTTATGCTCTAACATTGACACCAATGGCAGAAGAGGTGTATGAGAATCCAGAGTTTTCTATATTTCAAAAAGAGAGTTTTATGATCCACTAGACCTTTTAATCAATTTGCCAGAATAGAAGGGTGGTCAATGAGTAAGATGATTCCCAAAATGGTTTCAAAAATAATGACCTACGATTGGTGAATGCCTTGCAATGACTACGAGGATGATAAGTATATAAGTACGCCTATTTAGGCTACGAGACATGATAATCATTAAGTTATAGATAGTAATTTTTTAAGGTTAGGAAGTCCTCTTATTGCTCTTTTTTGGGCATGCTGTCAAAATAATATAAGTACTTTCCACGTGGAGTTTGATTTCCCCCAGGAGAGGCAGTCGTGTAGGCATTGTTTATATATATTTTTTATATTTTTTTGTTACTATTATTTTGTTATGGTACAACATCAGTTCCTTAAGCGGAGACTGACTCGGAAAGTCGGATGGACTGAGTGACAATTGGGTGGTCTATTTCCCAGAGGGGGGGTGTCTCCTCAATCCCTCTTGATCTAATTGATCTGGGATGAGTGAGATGTTACATTTAGGTTTGTGTCTTAGACAATATGAGATTTGTCGAAATATGTATGAAGTCATTTAATTTCTTCTTTCGATGAATTTTTAGTGGTCGAGACCTCCTTGTCGGGAGGGACCTTCTTAAGTTTTTTGACGGAGTGAGGCATCTCGGCATCTCGTCGAGTTGGAGCATAGAGTTGTCAGGGTTATTTATGGGTTGTCGGAAAGTTATTTATGGGTGAAGTTGGAGTGTAGTTCGTTGTGAGGGAAGGTAGCATTGTAAAGGTCATGATAGGATGAGGCAAAGGTAAAGTAAGAGAATGAGACGTCACTGTGTGGGCCAAGGTGGGCCTTTCCTTCGTGCAGGGAGGTTTAGTTTCATTTGGTTCTATTTGATGCACACTTTGGGCTTATTGCACGGTTGTTTTAGAGTTTTATTTATAATTTTTCGGGGAAGCTCAATGTCGGTTGTTTGATGTAGCGGTTTTATTGCCAGTTGGTGTTTTGTGAAAGTTTTGATCGTGAGGTTTATGGAAATTTGGATCTGGTGATCAGAAGCGATTTTATGGCAAGATTTGAGGATTAGGTGGTGTGTTGATTTGGATGTTAATTGGGGTCGTAAGATTTAAGTCTGGTTTAGTTTCGAGAGTGGGAGTGCCAATAGATTCATGGACTTGCTCATCAATAGGTTTGGTAGTTGGTTCGAGAGTGAGTGGAGTCGGAGTTGTTGGTGTAGGTTCAATGATAGGTTTGAATTTAGTGATGAGTTTAGTTTCGATAATGGGCTCGATTTTGATAACTGGTTCGAGTTCGATGACGGGTTCAGGTTTGATGATAGGTTCAAGTTCGATGATGGATTCAATTTTGATGCTAGGTTTAGGTTGATGATAGGTTTAGCTTCGATGACAGGTTTGTGTTTGGCGATCAATTTTTATTTGACGGTAGGTCCAAGTTCGAAAACTGGTTTAGGTTTAGTGATAAGTTTTGGTTCAACGTTCAATTTGGTAGTTGGCGATGAGGTAGGTTCAATAACTAGTTTAAGTTCTTGTTTCAGAGTCAGGGGGATGATGAGTTCAGTATTGAGTTGGGGTTCCGAGGTGGGCATAGAGGTTGATTCGAAAGTTGATTCTGAGTCAGTGTGTTTGGTAATGAAATCGCGTTTTGGAGTATGAGTAGAGGTCAATTCTGAGATTGGTTGAGTGATGTGTTCAATCATGCGTCTGATAAAGTGTTAGAGTTTTGGCGTTGGTTCAGGTGTAAGGGAGCTGGCGACTTGAGTAAGGGGCTCGGTTGTAGGTTTAGGTTCGACTTTTAGTTTTGGGATTTGTGGTATGATTGGTTTAGGCGTGGGTGGAGTTGTAGGATGTTGATGGAGTGGCTCGGGAGTCGCTTCCTAAACCAGTAGGTGAGTTTGCTTAGGGATCGGTGGTGAAGTTGGTTTTAGTTTTTGTTGAGGGATCGTGAGGGTTGATTTGTTTGTGAGTAAGTTGTCGAGTTCAAGGGTGGGATGAGTTGGTTAGAGGGTGAATGTGTCGATGTTGGTGATGGGTTGAGTTAGTTTAGGAGTGAATTTGGTGGTAGGTTGTATTTTAGTGATCTTGGTGACCGGTTCAGGGCCAAAGGTGATTTCATGCTTATTGGTGCGTGGGGCATGGTTAGTCTGTTGTGAGTGAATAGTATGGATGTGGTTCGAGGGAGGTTCAATTCTATGGATCAGGCTAGTCAGATGAACTGGGGTAGGGGTGAATGAGTGTATGGTGTCGTATGCAAATTGAGTTGGATCGAACAACAGGTTGTAGTAGGTGGCATTAGTCTGTGTGGGGTTGGGGAGTTGGTTATGGTCCTATAGAAGTTGTTGGTTTTGGTTGGGGTGTAGGTATTGGCGTTGATCATGGTGTAGACATTAGTCTTGGTCATAATGTGGGTTTGTGTATTGCGCGGGGTATAAGCGTTAGTTTTGGTTAGAGTACTGGCAGTTTATTTGGTTTGCATTGATTTGTTTGGGCTTGGAGTTTTACTTAGAGTGTTTGTCTTAGGGTGGTTGGAAGAGGATCCTTCGGATGTTAGTGTAGAGAGACTGAGGTCCCCATTCTTCAGGTGACGCTCTATGCATGAAGCACGTTGATAAAGGCCTGCGAAGACGCGATGGTCGCTTAGGATAATAGTGCTTCGAAGGGGTTCTCATGTATTGTAGATTATGATGTCTATTGCATCTCTTTCCTTTATTTGATTTCTGGTTCGGGCAGCGAGCTTTCTCCAACGGTTGGCGAACATCGTGAAGTCTTCGTTGTCCTCTTGTTTTGTGCACATCAAGTCAGCGAGACTGATTTCTTCGTGAGTCAAGTGTCAGTATTGGTCTAGGAATCTATTGGCTAAGTCTTCGAATGTCTTAATTTCTATTAGAGGCAAGGTGACAAACCAATCGAGGGATTCTCCTTGTAAGGATCATTGAAAGTAATGGATGAGGAGCGCATGATTAGTGCATATTGGTCGGCAGTCATTGCAAAATAAGGTCAGGTGGTGATTTGGGTTCCCTGTACCATTATATTTGTTGAATTTGGATGGTTTGAACCCAGGGGGTAAAGTGAAGTCCATGTCCCGATAGAATTTGTCAAATCTAAAAGATGGTTTCAGACGTTCTCTATTAGCGATGTAATTGTCCAAAAAAATGATGGAGGTTGTTCATGTTTACGGTGGTGTCTTTTTTGGGTGTCTCAGGAGAGGGTTGCCTTCAATAGTGATTATCAAATGAGGCGTAGAAGTTATGTGTCGAGAGAGTCATAGGAGTTGCGTCCTCCCTTGTCGTCTGTTCCTCGGAATGACTTGTAGTTCGTCCATCAGGTTCTAGTCTATTGCAGCTTTGTATAGCTCGGCCAAGGATTGTCGTAGGGCATGGGCTTTTTCTCCTCCCTTCATAAACTTATTAGCAATGAAGTCTAGGATCTGGCTGGTAGTGTATCTCGGCTCGCTATCATCTCCGTTGTTGTAGCTGTTATGTGTATTTTGTGGAGTGAAAGGGTATTTTTCGCCTTCATTAACCATATTTACCAAGCACGACGTTGGGCTGTCCATGGAGACGGCCTAACGTTATACTCAGGATCGCTATGGGAGCCCCATGAGGGTGGGTCAGTATTAATGTTCAATTGTTTTATGCCTGACATTTTAAAATATTTTTTTTCTTATTTTTTGAAAAGTTGGGTATGCGATGTGTGTGTGAAAAAGTGGGAAAAAAAATGTAAAATAAAAACCAAACTAATTAAACGGGGGCAATCCTGGCGAAAAGAGTCCCATCATGATCGCCAGTCTATTGGTACACGCTTTTTCTAGGTCTCTTTCGGTCCCCGAAAGAAGCGATAGAATAGTGAACTGAGAAATATTAAATGCTGAAATAAAAAGGCGAATACTAAATGAAGAATACCTGGGTTGATGCGATCACCAGCTGTAGGTATTTATCGACGCTGCAACACGTCATTGATCACACTTTGCGGGATACAGGTTGACTCATTTACTAAATGTCGGCCAGCTAACTCCAGCAGCTATGGGTTGCCTACGGTCTAACTAGTTTGTTTTCCTAATCTATCTAAAAGGGGAGGTTGTGGCCCTCTATGCTAAGGAGGGTCGGCCCTATTCCCGGGTACCCTCCGTAAGCTCCCATGGTAAATGGCGTGGCTACAGTTGAGAAAACTGGAAAAGGTTAGGGACCTAATGGGCTTTAGGCTAAGAATTTGGCTAGGGTTTCCTAAGGGCTATCTAAGGCTAAGGGCAGTTATTCCTCCTGTACTCCTTCGAAAGTCGAGGCTAGCTAGCTAGTGTCGCTAGCCTGACTACCTGGGGATCCTAGAGAAGAGTCTGTTGTTCAAGAAGACTAGAAAGGTAGATCAACTCCTTTCTTTGGGATCCCCAGAGAGAACCTCAAATTTTCTAAGAAGAGTTAAGCTCAGAAGAGAGAATTGTAGAAGGGAATTGTTGTTGTGAAATTGGTGAGGTAGGGGGATCCTTTTATGGGTATCAGGTTAATTACATGCCCTGGGGCGGGCATAATTGGTGGATCAATTTCAATTGTGTGCCCTATCCGTGGCGTGTAATTGGATTGCACGCCATGTCTGGGGCGCTTAATTGAGTTTGAGTCGGTCACGTACTCAGTGAATGATCGGCTGACGGGCTCAGTCGGTGTCCTATTTCCAATTTGCTTAGAACTAATTGTGCGCCCTATAGGCAATGCGCAATCTGATTAAGCGCATGATTTAGTGCACTTAATTGAGGAGTTTGGGCGGTCATGGGAATTAGAGACTAGGATCAATTGCGCGCACGTGGTGTAGCAGGTAATCAATTGTGCAGCCTGTTACAGGTGCGTAATCAGGTCTTTAGGCAATATACGGAAAGTAGGAACCTGGTCCAAGTGGGACCAATTGCGCGCCACAAGTGGTGGGCTCAATCTAATTGCGCGCCCTAGGGCAAGCACGTAATCGAGTCCTAAGGCGACCTGCGGGAAGGAGAGCTCTGGTCCCAGTGGGACCAATTGCACGCATGTGTCCATGCGTGCAATCGAATTGCATGCTTTTGTGAGGGCGCGAGATTCGGGATCTTTTCCAAGCTAAGTTGGGTCTGAGCCACAGAGCTATTGTTTCAGCCTGCGATTCGGCCATATACTACTGTTTCAGTATATAGTTCTCGAGTGTCATGGATTTTCTGAGGTTTTAAAGCCTTTGAAGAGGGTCGGTCCCTTTTCGAGTGTCGTGGGCATGGTCAAAGGTTGACCAAATATTTTCGTATACTTCGAGAGGGCGAAAATGGGGTGTCTACATAGCCATCATGGCTTGTTGATATGTCGCACCTCCATTTTTTAGGCCAAATGGCATAATGACGTAGTAGTAAGTTTCCCATGGCATAGTGAATGAAGACTTCTCTTGGTTGGATTCTTCTAACTTGATCTGATTATATCCTAAGGAATCGTCCATGAAAGATAGCATCTTGTGTCCCGTAGTATTATCAACCAGAGTGTCGATGCGAGGGAGAGGAAAATCATCTTTCGAGCATGCCTGATTAAGGTTTCAGAAGTCGATGCATAGGCGTACTTTGTTGTCTTTCTTAGCAACCGTCACTATATTGGCAACCCACTTTGGATAGCAAACAACTCGGATGAGCTTTGCTTTGTGTAGCTTGTCAACCGCTTCTTTGACTTGCAGCGTGGTTTGAGGGTGCATCCTTCTCAATTTATGTTTGATAGGTTTAGCATTGGGTTCCAAAACTAAACGATGTTCTACTTGGCTTGAGTCCAAACTAGGCATATCTTCATAAGACCATGCGAAGGAATTGAGGTGCTCTTGGAGGACTTGGATAATCTATTGATGTTCCTTGGGAGTGAGCGTTGCGCTGATTAGTAGCTTCTTGGGCTTTTCCTCGGTGCCAAAATTGATTTCTTCTGTAGGTTTAGCGGCGGCCTGAGTTAGCTCGTTGAAGGGTTTGATGACCCGTAGGAAGTCCTGTGTCTCCTTAATAATAGATCCATCATCTATAAACTCATATACTACAAGATCACTACATTGGGGTGTTAGTTTTGGGATAGGTAACCCTTCATCAGTGCAATTAATGACTGTGACGTCTTCGATATGATGCAGATCGAGGCTGTTTGTCCGTCTCTTAAAATCGTAGAGTATCTCATCTGGTATGATTACTGAATTGTATTTTCGACGAGATGCTCTACATTTTCGTGAGGGGAAGGCAGTAAGATTGTGCTTAGAGGAATCAAGGGGTGACCCTGTGGTGTCAAAAGTAGTGACACTTGGCCCGGGTATATCAGTTACTTCTTCCTTAATTTCGTACACACGACCGTTACTCGTAGCCTTAAGAGAGAAGTCTCTTAGATTCATTTGTTGGTCGGTAAACAGGTTGGGGATGAAGGACTCCCTCTCTTTTTCAAAATTTTCTAATTTTTGTGGGTTTTCAATTTTTAAATTTTTAGATAATTCAGGGTTTTCTATTTTTTTTATTTTTGGTAATAAGTAGGATACAGGGTGGTCGACTTCCTGAAGAGTCAACGGGAATGGTTCTCTCACTTTGGGGAGAGTGACGGTTGCAAGAGCCATTCGTGCGAGCCTTCAGATTGTGTAGATCCTTTCAGAATTTGGCATTTTTTTTGTAGCCTTCATCTGGTGTAATTTTATGGATGAGCAATGAAGGTGGTGGTCCGGTCGATGACCCGGCCTCTTCAATCACATGGATCGCTTGGTCTTCTAAATCGCTTTGATCTTCGAGAAAAGCTTGAAGGCAGAAATTCTCTAGTTGTTCTTCCCCATATTCGACCAGATCCAGTTGTTCATCTTCCAAGGAGGTTAATGGTTCTTCCTTCTATGGCTCAAAAAGTTTTAGTATGAAGGCACGCGCCCTATAGTGTGGTTTGTCTAGAAGAGCCTTCCCACAGGCATTCCCATCCTGGCGTAATAACTACGAGATGGTAGAAATATTCTCTAAGCATGTGTTGGAGATTGAAGTCATTATTAAAAATTGGGTCATTTGCTAAGTTGGGAGGCTGGGAGGCTTTGCTAAGGTTATAGTACTCATCTTCTTCTTGGAATAGCGTTTGAAGATCTTTTCCTAGTTGCTTTTCTAATTCAAGGCGAGAAGGTTTAGCCAGTAATACTCATCGTGGCTTGGAGGTGGTTGTCATTCCTATTCTAATGATTTCTGGAAGATTTGTAGCGACAGTGATCCCCGTGATTTGGGGGTGTCGATTGTTAGCTCTTCCTCAACCTCTATAACAGCAATGTGGAAGTCTTCTTCATCCATCGACCCACATTCTTCTATAAGTGGCTCAGATTCTAGGTGATTTCAGTCTTCTATATCAGGAGATTCCTCAACTTTGAACAATGGGCCAACCCCTTCTAGTGCTTTGTTTGTGTCATAGTCCTGGCCCGAATCTATTAAATCAGCGAAGGCTTCAATCATTTATTCAATCTCAATAAGTTGTCATTCGGTGAAGACTCCTTCTTTCTTTGGTACAATGGATTTCTTGGTTATCCCATATATGAAATGATCATATAATGACCACTTGGGTGATGTTTCCAAGGTGTTGGTTGCTTTGCCATCCGATCGATAGCCCACCCTTGTGAGCTTGCAAACCCTAGATGGGACTACAAGCCCTATTCATCCTTGTTTATTTCGGTTGAGTCTTATGTGTGGGACGTATCCCAATTGATACATGAGATCCCACCCTTTAGTTATAGTCGGGATCACATCATACATATGTGCGAGGTTAGGATCAACTGCTCTCTTTGTTAGTTTTCACTGGTGCACTGGGGAGACCATGGATGGTTGACTTCTGTTATTGACATGTTGTTGGGAGCTTCTATCTTCATGATGTAGCTGGTAGATAATACCGAGTCGTGGACCATTGGAAAGCTTGCAGCGTAATCAATGTCCATATTTTCTAAAGGAGCATCGGCATATACCCTAATTATCATAGCCTCATGAGGGAACTTGATGCATTGATGTAGGTTGATGCTACAACTTTCATTGATTCCAACCATTTACAACTTAGGATCAGGTTGTAGTGCTAGATGAATTTGACACATGGAATGTTGCATCTATGGTGACCGATCCGAGCCGAACTTGGAGTTTGTTGGTCCCTTTGACAAAATGTTGTGTATCGTCATATGCTATAAGAGATAACGATGAGGGTCGTATATCATGCTCTGTATATTCCAGGGTTTTAAGCATCGTCAATGGGCAAATATTCAAGCATGCTCCTATATCAACTAATGCATGAGAACCGAAAATCCCTTGATTATTACTGTTAGGTATATAAGGGCAGATCTCCCCCGTAACGATTCTTTCAGCATATCGACATCCGTGAATGTAAGAGTCAGGGGTTGAGCCATGACTGAGGTGATGTCGTGTAATCCCTCTAGTGTGGTGTCCTCGGCTATGTGAGTCTCTGCTAGTACCTTCATTAGCAGTTGGTAGTGCTCTGGAGACTTCTTGATCAATTCAAGGATTGAGATCTGAGCCGGGACCTTCTCGAGATGTTGTAGAAAATCGTACTCTTTGCCTGATTCTAAGGCTAGTTCTTTCCCGGATTGATGACCTTTGTTTATGGCTGGCTGAGGTGGCTGAGGTGTCGAAACTTGTGGTGGAGGAATTACGTACGGTGGAGGAACTAGATTCGTCTCTTGATCCCTTGTTGTCCTCTCCAGTTTTTGAGTACTTGTATTTTCTCTCTCCGGGGAATGGCGGTGGTGGGTAATTTGTTCCTAACTTGAGTGCGGGGCATGTGGGCTGCTGGTCCCTTATCCATGTCATGACCTGTTTTGATGAACCTCCTGAAATATTCAACACGAAAGGAGTAAATTTGGAGGAGGGAATGCGGATCGGGGCCACACCGTTCCATGGAGGGAGGTATTGCATGTAATTCTTCTCCTCCAAAAAGGTAAAAATTAATGTCCCCACCTTACTCGATTCTTTAATTTCCTAGTTCATTTCATCACTGGGTTATGCTCGGTCTTTGTCTCGGTTTCTTCATCCAGGACATGTTCGGACGAGTTACCAACCTGAGGCAGAATTTGAGGTGCAGGATCTTCAATTTCAGGTTCAGAGTTGGATAGGGGGAGTGGTGATGGAGTTGGTTCATGATTTAGGGGAGTTGGGGGTCCTAGCGGATATCTATGGAGGCTGGGTATTCTAGCCCAAAACGATTGTACTCGTCTTCTGGAAAAGGTTGGGTATGGTAGTGGGTTTGGCTGTTCGATTCGGGTAATTAGGGTGGATAGGTGTGGTCAGATGGTCAAAGGTCTTCAAGGTTCGACTGGGCTGACTAAAGTGTCTGAGGGGTTAATGCGAGTGATCAAGGTTGAAGGGTGGGTGAGCTGTGAATCTACTAGGAAGTTCTACAGTGGTGATGTGGGAGATGGATATTTGATTGTTATGATTGAGCATGTGATTGTTGATGATTCCTAGGCTGGGTGGAGGTTGGTTAATTCTGGTTAGTGTTTCAAAGGGCTTCCCAATCGATCTGATTTCAATCGTTGATGATTCCTAGGTTGGGTGAAGGATGGTTATTATTCTGGTTAGTGTTTCGGAGGCCTTGGTTTGTTGGTTGAGGTTCTGTGGTGGTGGTACATTATTATAATTTGGAGGGTTGGTTGTCTAGCCCTAGGCCGTGTTTTGATTTTGGTTTTGGTACTGGTTGGGGTAGTTGTTTTGGTTAGGGTGTTAGTTGTAGGTTTGGTACTGGTTCTGGTTGGGATATCGGGTCTGATTTTGGTTTTCATATTGGTTTTGGCAACTTTGATTGGGGTTTCTTGGTTGAAAATTTCCGTTTTCGGAGTTCTGCCCTTGGTTGGTAATCGCGTTAACTTGTTTGGAGCCCAAGGCCTTCTTATTGTTCTTTGGTTTAGAGTCGTTAGAGGAGACTCCCTTAGACATTATTATTGAGAGGGAAAGATCTCCACTCTTAATGTGCCATTGTATACGGGAAGCACCCAGATGAAGGGTTGCAAAGTCTAGTAATTGCTTATGATGAGGGCACTCTGAAGAGGCCCTCTGACGTTATCGATGATTATATCAATCACATCTTTCTCCTTCATCTGGCTACCTGTTTGGGCTGCGAGCCTTCTCCAACGGCCAACAAAGACCACAAAGTCTTTATCGGGTTCTTGTTTAATGGTCATCAGGTCACTAAGACTGACCGTTTCTTAAATGAAATTCTTATATTGGTTCAAAAATTGACAGGCTAGGTCATCGAACGTGTTGATCTTGTGGAGTGGTAGACTAGCAAACTAATCAAGAGCCTCTCCTTCAAGTGATCTTTGAAAATAATGGATGAGGAGCCCTTGATTGTCATTTATGGGTCGTTATAAAATAATACTAGGTGGTGATTTGCAAAATAATACTAGGTGGCGATTATATTTGTTAAATTTGGGAGGCTTAAAGCCAGCTGGTACGGTAAACTTGAGATCCCGGCAAAATTTGTCAAACCCAAATGAGAATCTGGGGCATTCTCTCTTAGCCATATAGTCATTTAGAACCCGAGTAAGGTCCTCCATGCTCACACTGGTATCCTTCTTTGTAGTTTGAAAGTGAGTTCTACCTCAATGATTATTACTAGAAAAGGTATGGGTAGCTCGCCTTGGTGGTGATACATGAGTTGATACGGTGCTTGGGGTTGATGGCTTGTCCTCATTTTGTAGTTCTTGATCATCCTGGTTCTCCTAATCAGTAGTAGCTTTGTATATGGCAGCCAAGCTATGAAGTAATTCTTGGGCTTCTTTTCCTCTTGAAAACATGTGGAGATTAAGGCCTATGATATGTTCTGCGGTGTAATTTTGCCCAATGCCGATTTCTCTCCTGCCATTATTATTGCTGGTACTTGGAGGTGTATGAAGTATTTCCTCGCCTGTCATGTTAATCTCAGGATGATTTTGGATGAAGTCATGAGACGATCCACTATCATATGTAGGATTATCATGGTAGCCCCATAATGGCAGGTCAATATTATTAGTGATGTTTATTTTGCGAATTCCCAACATTTCGAGTTTTTGAAAAATGTTCATGCGCACTCAAAAACACTCTGAGGTTAGGAGCTAATGAGATAAGAGTCACTTCCTCTTCAGGTTCTTAAGTTTCTCACTACGTATGCAAGTGTTCTTCTTCGGGTTAGGTGAGTGGGTACAATCCATGCCTAATCAAGGCCTGCTGGAAGGTCTGAAGTGTAGGAATCTCGGATCGAATCCCAGAAGAGATGATCACACCGGCCCTTGCACTCGGAGGGGGTAATAGAGAATGGTTGCTAAAATGCCTAGATGTGTGTAAGTGTGTAAAAAAAAAGTGAGAAAAGAAAATAAAGCAAAAATAAAACCAAACTAACTAAATTTGGGCAACCTTAGCAAAAAGGGTCCCATCGCTAGCCTGTTGGTACATGCTTTTTCTAGGTCCCTTTCGGGTCCCGGAGTAAGTGGCCCAAATCAATCCCAAGTGGACTCTATTTGCAATGGTTGGTGGAAGGTGACAAAGGGGGATATTTGTGTGCACCGCGAAAATGAGTTGTTAGAAGAAAACGAATTCTAAATAGAGTACACCTGATTATTTATCCGGTCGCCATCTACAAATTTATCGATGTTGTAGAACGTCACTAATCACGCGAGGATAGGGTGCAGGTATGTGTTTGACTCCTATGCAAAATGTCGGCCTACCGACTTTAGCAAAGCTATGATTTCCTAAGGTTTAACTAGTTTGGTTTCCTACTCCTATTGGGTCTATCAAAGGAAAGGGGGTTGTGGCCCGCTATGCTAGGGAGGATTGACCTCGTTCCTGGGTACCCTCCATAAGCTCTCTTGGGTAAATCGATGAGGTAAGGGTAATTTTATAAATATGGGGAATGGTTAGGGACCTAATTGGTGATAAGCTGAGAATTTCAGTAGGGGTTTCCTAGGGGATGGATCTAAGGCTATGCTTTTGTTCCTTCAGTGCTCCTTCGAGAATTGAGGCAAGTGGGCCAATACTACATGCTCGACTACCCCGAGATTTATAGAGAAAAGTCTGCAGTTCTACGAACAAAATACCTAGAGTGTAGCTCAACTCCTTTTGAAATCTCAGAGTGAACCTTGAATTTTCCAAAAAGAACAAGCTTGAGAATTGGTGTGTGGAGAGGTGTGGGGTAGGGGCCTATTTATAGGTATTCGAGTAATTATGCGCATGTGTACATGTGCATAATTCAGGAATTATGCGGAGGGAAAATCGTGTATAAATGAATTATGCACAAGTTCCCTAGCGCATAATTTAGGGGAAGTCAGTCACCGACTGGGGAATGACCGGCTGACCGGCTCAACCAGTGTGGCATAGTCCTAGTCTAACTGGACTAATTATGCACATGCGGCAGCGCGCATAATCAAATTATGCGCAAGGTATTATGTTCATAATTCGTAACTATGGGTGGTGCACGGAAAGCATACTCCCAATCCACTTTGGACTGATTATGCGCATTCGAGAATGCGCATAATCGAATTATACACGGGTGGTATTGCGTATAATTTGGGGCCTTCCGGGCTGGGTCGGGTCTGAGTTTGTGAACTAAAATTCCAGCCTAAAACTCAATTATACACTATATGTATAGTATATAATTCCCGAACTATAGGGTTTTAGGATTTTTGGAGAGTGGCCTTTCCAAAGATCATTGGCAAGGTCAATGGTTGACCGAACATATTTGTATACTTCGAGAGGGCAAAAACATAATGTCCACAAGGACGAACAACAGACAGAATTTCAGATAGTCATTGTCAACACCCTGCTTGACTCTATTAATGGCACCAAGGATGTCTCCCCTCTTTACAGGGTTAAGGCCCCTGAAAAACCTATCTCTAATGGTTTGTTCTTGGAAAAGGGGCTTGGAGGGAGGGTAACGAGGGGTTAGGTCATTCGAAGACCAGTTATAATGTCAAAATCTAGGGCCTGAAATTTGATAGGGCCCTTCCCATAATTCCAAATGTTGCTCTTGACCCAGAACTTGAAGACTGCGTCGAAGAGGCTGTTGATGCTTATCACGTCCTTTAATGCATAAAGAATGACCCATAGACCGACTGCGAAAGCAAATTTTTTCTTTACTTAGATGCCTTGTCATAAATGACCCGACACTTTCCAATGGTGAACTTAGTCACTGGAGTCTTGATAACCATCCTGAAAAAATGTGAAACGAAAAAAGGAATAGTTTAGAGAAGAAGATAGTAAGAATAGGAGCAGCATCGCTTCCATGGAGGGGCGCTAACGCCTAAATTGTTGGAGCGCCAATGCTCCAAAAGCTTGTGCACTAAGGCGCCCGTGCCCCTATCCGAGGTGCTAATGCTTATTCTATGAAAGGGATGACGCTTCTATTTGACATTTTAAAAGCGGAATGAAAATAAAAGGATACTCACCTTATTACTAGATGTTGGAAAAGGGTTTCGCCGCTTTGATATTTTCTTACTACGCTCTGAGAAGATGAAAATTAGGAGCGCAAAGGTGAAAAGTAATTTGTGAATTTGTAATTCACAAAATTTCTGCCTTAAATAGTTGTTTTGAATAGAAATGATGGTCATAATGCCATGCATCGTAATCCTATCCGCCTCGCCCCACTCCTCATATAATGTTCTGGCAATGGTAATAAATGACATACGTTCAAGATTCGCTTCGCACAAAATGGTACTACATGTCAACATTTTGGGGCGCTTCGTGTCAGAGAGAAGGCATTTCCTTTCCTTGACTGAGCGCTAATGCTTCATGTTAATTGCACTAACGCAAACTCATGAAAGCGCTGGCGCTTCTTACTGGAGCGCTAGCGCATCTCACGAAGAACCAAGCTTCCTCTGACAGAAGCACTATTAATGCTAAACATTCGAGCAATAAATGTTAAACATTAGGCCAATAATAGTCTCCCTGAAGGGGTGACTCAAACAGTCATTTCAAATGGTAATCATTACCATTGAAAACAACAAAGTCATGCCCGCTTCTCATTTAATGCTCTGACGATGGAAATAAATGAAGGTCCGACGTCGCTTCGCACAAAAAATGTTCTACGTGTCAACTTAAACGTGCTACGTGTCATATGGAAGGCATCTTCCATTCCCTGATAGAGCGCTAACGCTTTGACATAGTCACCCTAGTGCCCATTGAAGAAGCGTTTGTTCATCTTATACAAAGCGCATACACTTCATATTGTGGTGTAAGCACTCCTTGCATTCCTTGCCGAAGCGCAAGCGATTTTTTCCCAAGCATCATTAATGTGAAATATTCGAGCAATGAATGATCTTTCCGAAGAGGTGCCTTAAATAGTCATTTTGAATTATAATGATAATCATTGAAAACTACAATGTCATGCTGATTAGTCACAGAATTTACCATTTTATCACCCTTAACTTAGTGATGATAGATCTTAGTTTGCTACTAATGATATGATGATGTGCAAATATTTGGAATAGTAAGCATAAAAGAACCAAAGTGTTAATCTGTGCCAAAATGAACTCAAAAGGAAATAAGAAAGATGATCGCCCAAAAAATGTGATCCAATCGTATTTAAGAACCAGTAGAAAGTGAAATCATAATCTCAAAAGAACGTACCTGAAGAAAGAAAAGATGCAATCGTAATTGCGAT
Organism: Chloranthus sessilifolius; assembly: GCA_021018995.1. Lineage (NCBI taxonomy): Eukaryota > Viridiplantae > Streptophyta > Magnoliopsida > Chloranthales > Chloranthaceae > Chloranthus > Chloranthus sessilifolius. Next base: position 81,713,639 of record CM037586.1, on the reverse strand, counting down.
CCTACAAAAGATGCTCAAGACTGGAGGAATTGAAGTGAGGATATGATCGACCGATAAGCTTAGGAATCGTACTAGATTAAGCGAAGCAATCCTACTTATGATTGTGTATATAAAGCTTGCTACTGTTGAAGATCGTGTGAAGATTGCACTGTCATGCACAGAACGGAAAGAACTCTTAAAATATAAGTCTGTTATCTTACGAATCTGAGAAGATTGGTGACAAATTTCTAAAGATCTCTACTACTGAAACTAAGGAGAAAAGTCATGTGCGCATCTACTAACTAAAACAAGGAAGACAGGATTAGAAGTTTAATTATATTATAAAACTTTTATTTTTAGTAGTTTACTTTCATTAGGAATCGAATAATGTAAACCAACTCCTTATGATCTATAAATAAGAGAGCTTAACATAGAGGAAAAACTTATTGAAGGAATTCTCAGCATCAATTGACGACTGAGGTTGGGCTTTATAATGATCACCTTAGTTTAGTGTAGTTTAGATATCTAAGGTTTCTCGAGAGAAATTGACGACTGTGATCGGAGACTAGAAGATTAGAATAGAGTATTTGTAGTTTCTCACGAGCAATTGACGCTTGTGATTGAGAGATGAAAGATCTTTTTATTGCTTTCTAGTTTAGATTTACTGCTTTCATTTACTGCTTTGTAAACATATGATAGTTCTTCATTTTAATTGACGCCTAAAGTCTTGAATTTGAAAGATTAGTGTAATGGTATTTTATTTTCCATCTTCAGTTTTCTAGTGTTTGATTGACGCCCAAATTTTGGAAAGTTACAGATTTGTAACACCCCAAATTTTGCTAGCGTTGAACCGTTGACTTTCGACGAGGATATGATTTGTTTGGACCTATTTGACTTGGTCAAATCATCGATGACTATGATGGGGCCTCTGACCCATCCACCTTGATTTGGGTAAACACACCCAATATCCAAAATTCTGAGGACTGATTTCCTAACTCGAACACTGAATTGAAAACTCGACCCCTAAGAGGCATAAAAATACAAACTCAAGAAGCCGACACCTTTAAAAAGGATAAAGAACACCCAAATAATTATTGTGGCATCCCAACATAGGAGGCACCCCATTATTTGAATTTAGGTGTGACACCCCCTGAGGGTACCAACCATTAATCTAGAACCCTTAAGGGGTACTTATCTTTTGATTATTATAAATCACACCAAATAATCCACTACTTATGGGTATGATCGATGGTGATGATCTAAAGATCACTATCAATATTGGTGATTGAACACCACCCATCTGATGTGCCATCATAGGGTTGGTCAAACAATTGACCAAAATTTGAAGGCCCTAGATAAGCCATACACACCAGTCAGAGATCTGGTGGTTACTAAATGGCCCAAGTTTAGAAGCCCATTATGTGTATTGGATCTGGGTTTAAAGGGGATCGCACAAAGATCTAACCTTAGAACTTAAGAAACCAACACCTAAATGTGTATAACCGCCCAACACCAAGCAAAATCTTGATTGTATAGATTGCACTCTAAGTCAATCACCATTAGAAGGGAAGCCATTTTAGTGATCAGGTCTAGCCCACTTAAGACACCTTGGTGATCAATTCACTTAAGACCCAATAGTTGAGGCCCTATGCTTGACCCGTACACCAAGATGTGTGTACCAATTACACACTAAATTTTGGGCACCTCAACTATAAAGCCCTCTTGTTTAATTGGGCCCTGCCCACCTAGGGCCCATTGAAGACAAAATCACTTAGGACCCATGAGTGTGCAAGCAGTACACTAGAACTAACCCAAGTTAGGGACTTGACACAAGTCGGATCTGGACCAAATTGGATCTTACAAAGGTCTGATCATATGACCTTAAAGATCAAACACCTATTACTTTAAGATAATCAACACAAAATCTACACTATTGTATCCATACACACCTCTTGTGTGTATGGGCTATACCTCGAATCCAAGCCACTCATGTAATACCCAACTTGTGTGTTTACGCTACACACCCAAGCTAGACCACCTAACATAAGAAAACAAACCCATTAGCCTTAGCCTCTTTTTCAATTCGTTGAGAGAGGAGAGTCGAGAGAAACCGAGAGAGAGGCCCATCCACTTCTCCTCCTCCCTTGCATTTTGCCCTCGTGAGATTCCAGGCGTGGATCTCAGCTCCTCATGTAGCTCTCTTCGTTCAAGGGACCCGTTACCCCGTTTTGTGCCATAAGAATGCCGATCTAGACACCAACGATCATAGTATCCGCACACGAAGAATCCCTGGAGGTAAACATCCTAAACCCATCTCATAAAACTAGATTTTCTATGATCAGAGTCGGTTAGTCGATTCTCATATTTGTGTGCAACAAAACCCGAGGATCGGATGCATGCAAGCATCGATTTGTCGATTTCCCTGATCTCCGATGTTTTGGAGCTTGCATGCACTATTTTAGAAGGGGAATTTTTTGGATTACTCATAAACATCCATATATATATATATATATATATATATATATATGTTTTAGTGTCAATTTTGTGCTTTCGGAATGGATTTGGGTGAAGTTCGGGGAAGAAAACTGAATCCTAAAAAGGTTAGAGTTGCAGGAATTACGCTCGAGCGTACTTGAAACACGCTCGAGCATGACCCAACCTGAAGCGTATGCTTGAGTGTACCTTTTAGGCCTAAAATTGCTCGGGTAAAACACGTTCGAGCGTACCTGTAGGTGCCACTGGATCACGCTCGAGCCTATACGAATCCGACTCGAGCGTCTATGACACCTGCTCAGTATTTTGGCCATAACTTGTTGTCCTAAACTCTGATTGATGCGATTCTTGAGGCGTTGGGAAGGGGACAACGAGTCCTACAACTTTCATCAATTAATAAATTTATGAATCAAATATTTTATAGATCAAAATTAAGTAGCAAGTAGGGACAAGTTCTTTATGTTCCGAAGTTAACCCAATTCACAGCACCTGATCGATGTTTTGGTCATAACTTTTGACCCTAAACTCTGATTCATCCAATTTTTAATGCATTAGAAAGGGGAAAACAAGACCTATGAATTTATTAATTAAAAAATTCTTGAATCTAATTTATTAAAGGTCAAAAATAGGCGGCAAGAAGAGACAAGTTTGACATGATCCAAAATCAACGCGAACTTGATCTTTTCGCCCTAGTTTTGAGAAAACTTTAGGAACTTCGCCATGTGTGATGTCCAATCATTAACATGTGAGTGTACGAATGCCTCGCAATGTAGATTAAAGTTTGGGAATGCCCGTGGGGATTTTTTACCGTTTTGCGTGACTTTGTGCAATTTTGCAACAAAGGTAAGGGAACTTCATTAACCAAAGGAATTTTTTACGCGACTTGAATTCATGGATTTGCATGATGTGTTTAATTTAAATATTTGAAATGCTCTTGATTGTTAAGAAATTGATTTCTCCTGGACGTCTAAAAAGTGATTATATGTATGACTCTCAAAATTTTGAATCGAGATCATGTTTTGTTTTGAATTGAAATCAGTTGTACCTTTCAAATTCCTTGAACTATTAGCATTGAAAGTCTTGAGTCACGAATATGAATTTTTACATGCATCATTGATTTTAAGCTTCAAATATGATCACTAGAACTGATGTAGAAAAATCGACTTTTTAATTAAGAACTCGTTTTAAAATCTGTGAAATATCGAATCCTTAAAATTATACGTGTATCAAACTACAAACCTTGGGCATGAACATTGCATCCGAATGTGACATAAGAACTCGTGAATCGAACTGGCATGACAGTTACACCCGTAAATCGAACTAGCACGGCAGGATATCCGTGAATTGAATCGGCACGACAGGATATCTGTGAATCGAACTGGGATGACGGATATCCGTGAATCGAATCCGTAAGACGTGTGTGTGTGTATATGAATCGAATCCATAAGACGTGTGTGCATATGAATCAAATAACAAATCAGACAAATTGATGTGAACCGCTATGGGCGGAATGTATGTGTACCATGTGGGCCGCTATGGGCGGATTATAAGTGCATTTGTGGGCCGCTATGGGCGGATTAATTGTACAATGGTAGACCGCTATGGGCGGAGTAATCGTACTATTGTGGACCGCTATGGGCGGATTACATGCACACAATCTAAACTCTGACTCGAACATGAACTTGAACATGAAACTCGAACACGAACTTGGTATTAATCTCGTTTTCGCATAAAATGCTTCCGCACTTTGATTTCCACTTTTGGATAAATGTTTTCGAAATTAGTTTATTTTTTTGTCATGGAATTGCCTTCGAATTAGCCCTTTGAACTTAAATTGCAAATGTGTTTTGACATAAACTCGCCTTAGGAATCAGGTTCAACTTTTAGCATAAAATGTTTCCTGAAATCAGTTTTTCGTCTGAACGATGAAAGCCAACTTTTGTTTTGATGTGAAAATGGCTTGAAAATAAACCCCTGTTTTGACCTGAAAAATATTTTCTGATTTATGACATTTGAATCTATGAAGGCATATGATAGAATGTAATTGTTCTTAAGTTTTCCTTACTGAGCTTTGATGGTAGCTCACCCCTCGACTATATGTCACAGGTTGCAGGTCTCGATTTGGATCCAGAGCTTGAGTCGTATATTCTTTCTTAGTCTGGAGGAGACAGACTCGACTTAGTCTTGGATCTTTGCGGTTGGATTTGGTAGGTCTAATCTTTTGTAGAGTGGTAGAATTAGAATTCGATGTATATGCTTGTTCACCATTGTTTAGGTGATAGTCGGCCATCGTCGGTGGTTTTATTTTTGTTAGACCATATTTTGTATCAGTATACAATTCTCCTATTCTGCCATACATATTAATTGTTTTAATTTCCACATATAGTAGTTGTACCATGTTCACTGTGCTTTGGATCGTGATCTGCGACCTGACGGTCTAGGTTTTTCTTTATTGCTAAAAAAAAAAAAAGTCGGGAAAATCTGGGCTGTCACAAGATTAGTATAGATCTATATTGAAAGAATTTCATATTTGATTGATGCCCAAATTCTGAGAGACTTAGATATAGGGTAACAGTATTTTAATTTTTGTAAATATCTGAGAACCAAAGGAAACTGATTGATGACCAGGATCTAAAAGTTTGAAGATTTAGATTTATCTTCTTGCACCTTAGTTTAATTGAAAAACCATTTTTTATTCTTTAAAGGCAAATAATAGTTTTAAAGATTTTTAACCTTCCTCGTGGGAACGATCTTATTGCTAGTGCTATGATTTCTTTTGTGTGCTTTCAATAGGTTAAGACATAATGTAATTCATAGAGCTATCAAAAGTGTTTGGAGTCATTGCCGGGGAAGCAAAAAAAATTTTAGAAACTGATATTTGTCTTTCAAAACTCTTCTTTTCCATTTTTATTTTTCTTTGATCGCTTCTTTATCTTTTGCAGGTTTATTCGGAGAAGCTTATCAAAAATTTTAACACTTCTTCTGACAACAGAAGCTAGAGGCCTAGATTTGTTTTCTCTCCTTGCTTTCCAAAATAAAAATTAAATTAAATTAAAAGCACAAAAATATATATTTCTGGTGTATGCATCACACTCAATCTTGAAATTTAGAATTCTTTGAGTGTGACCTAGAAATTGAAAGGATTCTCTTGCGTAACTTAGCATTAGCCATTGCTAGCATCTAGCAATGGCTGATGATCGCCCTATTCAGGCACATTTTAGCCTAGTCACTCTGACCGTGCCCTCTTGTATAGTTTTACCAGAGGTGGCGTCTGGTCAAAGCTACGAGATCAAGCTTAACACACTTCAAGCTTTATAGAACTTTGCACCACGTTACAATTATCAGCAACTAATGATGAGGCCATTAAATTATGGTTGTTCCCTTTTTCTGTCAAGGATAGAGAGAAAGCCTGGCTAATCTCATTGTCGGCTATAAGTATTACCACTTGGGAAGGACTGCGGTCTAAATTCTTGGGCGAGTACTTTTCGATTGGTAAGATCCATCAAATTCTCCAGGCAATTCATGACTTTAGGAAATTGCCTGGAGAATTATTTCATGAGAGTTGGGAACGCATGAAGGATTTATTAAGAAAATGTACTCATCATGACATGTTAAACTGGTCTATTGTGCAAAGTTTCTATCAAGGATTGACTGAGACCAATCAGTCTAAGGTTGATGCTGTAAGTGGAGGAACCTTCATGGCTCAAAATGGCCAGTAGTCCTGGAATTTATTTGAGAAACTGGCTGACAATTCAAAGTAGAAACAGGCCCTACTTAGAACTAATCCAAATGTGATTTGCCACACTCCTCTTGGTAGGGGTGGTCTTTACAATGTCAGTAAGGACAAAGTAAAGAAGGATGATGACATTGATGCCAAGGTTGCGCCACGGAATGAAACTTGCAACGTGTGGTATTAAACCCTAACACTCGGAAAGACCTATAATGCTTTGTGCAATTTTCTAGAGCTTAACCCATGTTATAGCCGAGTGCCCAGCTACGCCATTATACTTGAATGCGGTGGATAAAGAACAAGTTATGGCATTTCAAAGGGGAGATTGCGCGAATGCATATAATCCGTCATGGAGGAATCACCCAGGATTTAATTATGGTTTCACAAGTGGAGCGCAACCAGTACCACCGATTACGCAGCCACGATGTCACCCTACCCAAGTTTTCCACCAGAGACCACCAATGCAAACTGTGCAACCATAGAATAATGTACCTGATGCTATAGTTATTCAGATCCTTCAGGACCTACAACAACAGTCGCATCAACATTCGAGAAATTTAACACAACTTGCTCAGTTCTCTCAAGTATTACATTCACATACTAATCAATCACATAATTTACCATTTTATCACCCTTAACTTAAAAATACTAGATCCCAGTTTGCTACTAATGAGATGAAGGTGAGCAAATATTAAGAACAAATAGCAGAATAGGGCTAAAGTATTTATCTTTGCCAAAATGAACTCAAAATGCAGTAAGAAACATGATCGTACACTGATACAATTCAATCACAGTAAGAGCCAGTCTGAAAGCTAAAGGAAGAGAGAGTTTACGTCCAATCGCAATCTCGAACAAACAAAATAGAAGAAAGAAAGAAGAAATCGTATTCACAATTCTTCAAAAAATGCTTAAAGACTGGAGGACACAAAGCAGAGATATGATCGTGTGTCAGAACGAAAGAAAGAAAATCGTACTAAAAGAGATGCAATCATAATTACGATTTTATAAAAATTAAAGCTCTTGTTGATGCTGCTGATCACGTAAGAACTACACTGCCATATACAGAATTAGAAGATCTCTTAAATTAGAAGTCTAGCAACCCACAGATCTGAGAAGATTGGCAAAAGACTCCTAAAGATCTCTGCTAATGAAAATAGGAACAAGCCCTGCACGCATCTACCATCCAAAGTGACGAGGATAAGATTAGAAGTTTAGTATTAATTGGAATCTTTCTTTTTTAAAATTCAAATAATGTAAACCGTCTCTTTATGATCTATAAATAAGAGGGCTTGACCAAGGAGAAAAACTTATCGAATGAACTTTTAGCATCAATTGACAACTGGGGTTGAGTTTTCATTCGATCGTGTTAGTTTAGAGTAGTTTAGATATCCAAGGTTTCTCGAGAGCAATTGACGGCTTTGATCGGGAGCTGAAAGATTAGAGTAGAGCATCCGTAATTTCTCATAAGCAATTGACGCTTGTGACTGAGGAATGAAATATCTTTTATTTGCTTTCTAGTTTAGATTTACTGCTTTTATTTATTTCTTTATAAACATCTACGAATTCTTGATTTTAATTGATGACTAAAGTCTTGAATTTGCAAATTAGTGTAATGGATTTTTATTTTCCATCTTCAATTTTCTTGAGTTTGATTGACGCCCAAATTTCTAGTTGATTAGTATAAATCTGCGTTGAGGATATCTAGTTTTCGCATGACACCCAAATTCTAGAGGACTGAGATACAGTGTAATAGTATTTTACTTTTGTAAGCATCCAAGAACTGAAAGATTGTGATTGACGACTATAATCTGGAAGTAGGAGGATTTAGATTTACTTTTCTCGTAATTAGTTTAACAATCATTCTTTTATTCATATTTCTCAACCTTTAAAAGATAAATAAAAGTTTTCACAATAAGAAAAAAAAGAAAGTTTGACCCTCCTTGTGGGAAAGATCCTATACTAGTGCTACAATTTCTGTTATACGCTTGCAATAGGTTAAGGCTAACTACAATTAAAGTCGTATCAAGTTTTTGGCGCCGCTATCAAGGAGACGATAATTTTGTTTTTCTTTTTGAAAATCAATATTTGTCTTTCTCTTTTTATTTTCTTTATCTTTTTTTTTAATCACTTCTTAATCTTTTGTAGGTTTATTCGGAGCAGCGAATCAAAGGTTTCGATACTTCATCTGACGATAGAAGCTTAAGGCTCAGATTTGTTCTCTCCCTGCTTTCTAAAATAAAAATTAGAAAAATGAAAAAACAAAAATATATACATTTCTGGTGAATGCATCACACTCGATCTCAAAGTCTAGAATTCTTCGAGTGTGATCCAGAAATTGAAAGGACTCTCTTGCACAATCTAGCATCTAACTGATCTTCTATAAGAGAATCTCAAACCATGGCTAACGATCACCCTATTCAGGCACACTTCAGCCCAGTTACTTTGACTGTGCCCTCTTGTATAATTATACCAAAGGTAGTGGCTGGTCAAAATTATGAGATCAAGCTCAATATGCTTCAAGCATTACCTACTTTTCATGGGCGTAATCGAGAGGATCTCTATCAACACCTAAGAGATTTTATAGAACTTTGCACTGTGTTACAATTATCAGCAACTAATGATAAGGCTATTAAATTAGTTGTTTTCCTTTTCTCTCAAAGATAATGCCAAGGTGTGGCTAATCTCGTTGCCCGCTATAAGTATTACCACTTGGGACAAACTACAGTCTATGTTTTTGAATAGTACTTTTCGATTGGTAAAACTAATTAGATTTGCCAAACAAATCAGGACTTTAGGAAATTGTTTGGAGAATAATTCCATGAGAGCTGGGAATGCATGAAGGATATTGAGAAAATGTTATCATCATGACGTGCCAAACTGGTCTATTTTATCAAGGGTTAACTGAGACCAGCCAGTCTACAGTTGACGTCGTAAGTGGAGGAGCCTTCATGGCTCAAAATGGCAAGGAATCCTGGAATTTACTTGAGAAACTGGCTGACAATTCAAAATAGAAATAAGATTTGCTAAGATATGACCCAGATGTGATTTGCCACACCCCGCTCGCAAGGGGTGGTCTTTACTATGTCAGCAAGGAAAAAGTAAAGAAGAAGGATGACATGAGTGCAAAGGTTGCAGCACTAGAGCAACAAATAGTATCATTAATGATTGCCAAACTAAGCACTCCAGAAAGGCCTATAGTAGTCTATTCAAATTGCCAGAACTTAACCTATGCCATAGCCGAGAGTCCAGCTGCGCATCATACTCAGACACGGTGGAAAAAGAACAAATTATGGCCTTTCAGAGGGGAGATTACGGGAATACATATAGCCCGTCGTGGAGGAATCACCAAGGATTTAACTATGGTTCCAGTAGTGGGGCATAACTAGCACCATCTGTTGCGCAACCCCGATTTCCCCCGGCCCAAGTTTTCCATCAAAGACCTCAAATGCCGACTGTGCAACCCTAATTCAGTCGACCGAGCAATTCACCTGATGCTATAGTTGTTCATATCCTTCGGGATCTACAACAACAATCACATCAGCAATCAAAAGACTTATCCCAACTAGCTTAATTCTCTCAAGTACTTCATTCACATACCCAATCTATCACGGAGTTGGAAAGTCAGATTGACCAACTAGCTTCAAAAGTGGCCAATTGCCAATGCAGCCAGTTAGTAATTTTAAGAGGATAGGTGTTTCGGGGGAGACATCTGCCCCCACTAATCAGAATTGAAATCCTCATGGACCCGTTGAGCTATCGACTCATCCGTAGCACTTTTTGTAAATTATGTAAATTATTTTTTTTCTTATTTTGAAAATTTTAAGAAGCACGTTTCGAGCCAAATCGTAGTTAAACACAACCGATCGTAATGCCTTCCTTGATGTGCATTATTGCGAGCAATCATATTGATTCATGAACACTCGCAATTCTTGTTAAAGTCCATCAGCTATTGATTACGAGTTAACCGATATGAGAGTTTGGACTTACGATAGCTGAAAAGTTAGAATCGAACCAATGACTCTAGGTTAAACATACGCGTGATGACCGATTCAACAGGTCATCACTGAAATTAGGGCCTACATATTCACGAGAGAATATGTCGACCCCATCCTCGAACTCTCTAGTTAACTCCTCTCATTTTGCCTCCATTTTTCAAAAAGCTCTTATGCCCAACCCAATCATTTTAGTTATTATACCTCCCTTTCATTTCCCCTTTTCGCTTCAGAAACTTTGTCTGTGTTCCATTTATTATTTCAAAATTAGGGTTTGGGGATTAGCAACAAGCAAGGTGACGACTCTCACTCTCAACCCGATAGGTTTCTTTTATAAATTCTAATTCGACATGGGAAATTTATGGATTATTGATTAATGTTCCTTTACTCTTGTAGGAGAAGAAGAAATCATGCCGAGAGCCAAAGCGACAAGGCCGAGGGAAGAAGATGAAGATGACGGGAATATTTTTTATCATTCTCCACACATTAGGCACATCACATGGGCTGCTACCCCTATGGCTAAATAAAAAATAGCAGACCCACCTAAGAAGAAATCTAAATGTTCTGGGGTAGTTATTAGAGAATTGCCTAAAGAGAGAATGGAGATTGAGACTATAACAATCCGAATTTTCTGAACACTAATACATGATTATGTGTGTGTGTTTGGTAAGGCATACAACACATGCTGGAAATGTTAAGAATGTATGCCTTCATGTGGAGGGTATATGTGTTTAATTGTGTAAAAGTTACACAAGTTCCGTGAGAGCACCACTGATTAGAAGGTTGGTTTGTGTTTAAAAGGTCTAGGGATCAAGTGGTGTGAAGTGGAACTCAGATCACTCTTTTTAAAACCCTCTTTATAAAGGCATGTACACCTGCTTGTGGTGTACCAGCCACACATAGAACTTATGCCCATATATAATATATCTATATATATATATATATAGATATATATATCCTAGGAAATCTGTATTGGAAAAATCCGGGCTGTCACAGTTGGTATCAAAGCTTAGGATTTAGGTCTTCTGGGGACCAAAGCTATGGCATTAGATTCTATCAGAACATAGGACATTCAGTCTAGGTTCGATTAAGGTTAAGGTAAATTAAGGCTTTGAGTCTTCACGATCACCTCTGACTACAACATTTGTTCAATCATGACAGGTCATTATGGCCCCTCGCAAATGACCAAGAGTTGTACGCACCCCTCCATCCGCACGTATGAATTTATGCTCTCGATGTGGAAAGCAACACAAGACGGAGGAGTGTAGGCATGCTTCTGGGGCCTGCTTCAAGTGTGGCCTATTAGGAAATCGAGTAAAAGACTGTACCGAAGCGATGATGGACAAGACGACATCGACATCGACTCAGAGGCTCTCTCCTACAGTTCAGGGTAGTGCCCATGCCATCTCGGCACAAGATGCCCAAACAACAAGTGAAGACATCAAAGGTATAATTTCATTACTAGTTATCGAATGTTACTTATGGCCAGTTGATAAATATCCTTGGAAAATTGTTTTGAGTTTGACATTTTAGGAATATCACGACACTGTCATATGTACACCTTATTAAATCACATACATGAAGTCTAAGTACCTTTCACATGTACTTAGGTAGTGATATCTGTCAATACAAGCTAGGTGCCTTGATAGACACTGAACACAGACACTGTTTACTGATAGGTTATCATCCCGATTGAGGACACTTAGACGATAGAGTCGAGGTTATTTAAAACTAAAAGATGACGTCCATAAGAGCAACTTAGTTGAAACGATTTCTGATTGTGAGGTATATGATTATCTTTGACTTTATATTAGATTGTAAGGTTTCAAGGTCAATGAGAAGCAATAAGGCCGAATTCTTACAATGAAATCTTAAGAGTTATCGATGGTTAGAAGAGTTATCGATGCTTAGAAGAGTTATCGACGCTTGGGCGAAATAGTAGACTTCAAGTAAACTATTCAAGAGACTTCGAGAGATTGATTTTCAAAGGTTAAGTATTCTAAAGCGCATGATGACACCCTACTAACAGGAAATTTACTAATTCCGGGAGAATAACCACTAGAATTATCTAATGCCTAAGTGAAATCAGCTTTAATAAATCTGAATTAGCTAAGGAGTTGAGTCGTGATATCATTCATTGAGGATAGATGAATCACAAGAAATAAAGCACTGAGAACTTAGAAGAAAGGAGAACTCAGTTTTGGTTTCTAGGTACATACGATTTTGAACACTTGATCCATGAACTGCTTATTGGATGAGACCATTGTAACTGAATTTTGTCTTAGAAATGATCTGATCAGGTATCAATCCCTTTTGATTTGGTACGTTTGACTATTTCAAAGAAATTGAAAAGGAAATCCAACTGATTTCCAATTAAAGAAAGCGATTTTTTGGATTGAAGAATTCATGTTGACTCTTCTGGTCAAGATAGGAGAATCATATCTGGTATTACAAATAGTTAAGAAAAATTCATTCACTTAAGCATTGGGCCTGATGATTGAAAAGGATATGAATTTGGAGTATTAGCTGCATGTGAACCACATCGAAACAATCACAGGATTGTCTTCACCCACACTTGCCATGACAACCTTGGTCTCATGTATAACAAACCTTCCACTACGTGTGTGTCAGGCGGATGCATCAAGGCAAGTAGCTTATGAGATGATACATATACATCGCCTTGCATGGGCATGAGAGTTGCGAAGTAATGTGATAGGGCTCTAAATCTCAATTCGCACTTGTTGAGACTACAATTTTGTTGAAACTCAAACTCCAATCCCTGTGACCACTAAGGACACCACCCTCAACCTCTGTTGGTCACTAAAAATCAAAAACCAACGACTCTTTTTCAACCTCCATTACGGCTATTGACAACCGCCAAAAGATCCCTATTGTGGCTACCACATCCTTGTTGCAAAATCTTTGCAACACCTAACTCAGACATTCAATGCATCGAACGACGTTCATTGAATGTGAATCGGTCACGTTTACCTTGAGTTCAGGCAAACATGCTAGATCTTTATACTCTAGAACATGCCTATGGTAAATTAAATGAATCAACTCGAGAATATGGTTACTATGATAAGGGGATTAGTCACTCTAGTGGTTGTAATGAAGGATTTTGTCCACATGTTAGCATTTTAATCATAAGTTTACAGGTAGATGAGGCTTCAATCATATGCATCAGCATAAACAATTTTGTCTAAGCATCTGATTCTCATCAAATCTAAGGAATGTGCACCTAATTGATTCCTGCTGGCAGAATTTCTGTTGGGTTGAGAACTCTAAGTAACAATTTTAGAGATATTTTTCTTGGAAAATTTTGGGTATAGTTTGGATGGGTCCTGAAAAAAATTCGTGGGTCATTTCAAAACTTTTACTTGGTGATAATGATCGGATAATAAATAGTTTAACTTTGATCATGATGATGGATGCTTTGAACAATAGTATTCATGGTTAAGTTGATTAGTTGATGGTTTAAACCTTGTGGTGTTACTAATAATGGCACACTTTGGTTAAATTATGCCTTCAATTATATTTGAATTCTGATTTAGATATAATTGTGCCTTTATGGTTGGTTATGGAAGTGATAGTCGATTAGTTGTAGATATGCCCTCCCAAGTGACGGCGAATACGTTCCAATTAGCTCTAAAGGTCTTGTCTTAATTGTTAGACAATTCAATGGATAATTCCTTTTGATGTCACAATAAATTGAGGAATGATTCGCCAAACGAACCAATCAAACATTCACATCTTTCCAATGTGGTGGATGGATGTCGATCATTGCGTCAGTTAGACCGCCATAAGTCCCATGATGAATTTTCGAGGACGAAAATTCCTTAAAGGAGGGGAGAATGTAATGATCCTGATTTTCAAGGATGTTCAATCACTGAATCTTGAGGACAACCGTGACTACTCTCAATCGGAACTACCAAGTATCCACATCTCTTCAAAAAAGGGTACGTAAATTTTCAAGGACGAAAATTCTTTAAGGTGGGAAGAATGTAACAACCCGAATTTTCCGAACACTAATACACAACTATGCGTGTATTTTTGGTAAGGCATACAACACACGCCGAAAATATTAAGGATGTATGACATCATGTGGAGGGTATATGTGTTTAATTGTGTAAAAGTTACACAAGCTCCGTGAGAGCACCACCGGTTAGAAGGTTGGTTTGCGTTTAAAGGTCTAGGGATCAAGTGGTGTGAAGTGGAACTCAAATCACTCTTTTTTAAACCCTTTTTATAAAGGCCTGTACACCTGCTTGTGGTGTACCAGCCACAACCGGAACCTGTGCCCATAAGTATAAGAAACAAACAAAAAACAAATCTCACAAAAGGGACTTGCATGAGCTCTGTTTGAGAGAAAGAATCCGAGTGGAAGAGGAAACCCATTTTTTTCTCCTCATCTCCATTTTTGAGGAAGCCCTAGCCATTGGATCATCCCTTTGATCCTTCTTCTTCAAGGAGATCTCGTGTAATATCCCCTATTTTCCCCGAAACCGCACACGCTAATGGCGTGTACGTCCCTGATGGGACACATTGTGCACGTGTGCAACCTGGAGACAAATTCCTTTAAGTAAATATAAATATGGTGTTTTAATAATTAAAAGTAACTGGGCCAACTTTGTGCCTTAATGAGACCCTTTGTAGATATGACAAACACTCAAATTGTGTGTACTAGAGTCACACTGGAACCAAAGGTTACATGGATAGGACTAACAAATGTCATAGTGTTATAGCTTAACACCATATCCGGGCCCTAGGATATGAGGCCAAGAGGCTTCTCATGCAAGCCATTTGAACTCCTTATTTGTTTGTATGAGAATTGTAGAGAGAGAGAAGGAGAACTTGAGAGGAGAAAGCTCCATCGTTGATGCCCGAGATCGGAAGTGTCGTTGATCTCCCTCTCAACCTTCCCCTTTTACGATTGGTTTGCCGCAAGAGATCGTCGAACACAGCATGATTGCGATTCATGAGTAAGAGAGCTCCGTCCCAACGAAATCCTCTTGTGCTTGTTAGAAACCACTCCCGTAGAGAGTCCTATCGCGTGATCATCATGGGATCGTCAAGGAGGGTTGAAGGGATTTGAGCTTCAAATCCGTATCTGATACGAACGAGAAAAAGGTGGGTTTCAAAACCCATTTCATGTACAAGAGAAAGGGGTGCCGATAACTTTGATGTTTCTGCACATCTTACACATTGATCCCGCGAATTGAAGGTAAAATCTTGTAGACTTAATGTAGTTTAAATGTTAATTAATTGCTTTGAATCTTTGTATATGAATATGGGTTTGGCGTCGATTTCCTTCCGTTATCAATCATTGAAGATCATGCATTGCATGCACAAATTTAGAAGGTAAAATTCATGGATTAATCATATAAATGTGTTTTAGCTTTGATTAAAATTGTTGGGAATGGTTTTGGTTGAATTTTGGGGAGAAGATCGATTCTTACGAGTTCAGAGTCTGACAGACTCGCCCAGGCGAATGGAAACTTGCCCAGGCGAGATGCCTTCAAAATGCACAGAAGTGAAACTTGCCGGGGCGAACTCCTAGGCAAAAAAATTTATGGAAATTCTTGCCTGGGCGAGCTTGTGTGTGCCACTTAGAATCTAGAGACCTCTCCCATGCGACCTTAGACCTCGACCGGGCGACCTAGAGCGAGTGTCCGACACAGGCTCGGTATTTCTACCATAACTTTCCGCTCCAAACTCGGATTGACGCGATTCTCATAGAGTTGGAAATAGGACAACGACCCCTATAACTTGTATGAAATAACCATTACATGAATCAAATACTTTAAAAGTCAAAATTTAGTGGGAAGTTGGGACAAGTTCTTCATGATCCAAAATTAGTACGAACTTGTCCATTTCACCTATCTAAATTTTTCTTTGACGAAGCTTACGGAACTTTGACTTATTCAATCTCTTTGACATTAACATGCGGTTTATGAACCCGTTATAATCTAGGTTGAACATGGGAGTCCATAGAATTGGATCTCCACCTCGTTTCCGAGATTATTTCTGCACGACTCTGAAACTAAGGTAGGGAACATTCAATGTAATTTGCATTCTGCTTTTGATTCATAGACTCAGTGATTCTTTGAAATTAAATTGATTTCACTATTTAATATTTGAATCTTCGAATATTTGCTCAGTGATTGACCCATTAAAATTGAATATGAATATGAAATTAAATCTGAATTCTGAATATGAAATCGAATCCGAACTCCGAATATGAAATTGAATCAGAACTTCGAATATGTCCCTAAATTTGAATTAGTGAATTACCTATGCATTATAACAATGATACCTATTATGTATTAGCATATGCATTTGATTTAAGGTTCACATGAACGAATCTCCCACCGATGCGGTGGGTTATTTGTGGCTGACACGGCGGGATATCAGTGACCAGCACTGCAGGATATCCGTATATTTGTCTGGGAACCGTTACGGTTCTACTTGATTTCCGGTCCACAACAGACATTCTAAAAATATTCATTGAATGACGGTGGTTAGGTGAGGATTCCCATCGATAAATTCTTCAGCTCCAAATGCTATATATGCTTGGGAGATTAGTTAAGTTATGATTTAAGCCATGCATTAAGATAAGAACCACATGTATAACACGAAATGAATAAGCACTCAGAAACCACATGAAACCTCGTCTTTGATTATCTGAAAAAGGTCTCTGAAATTCTATTTTGCATGTTTTTTTTTAATATGAAAATGCATTGAACTTTGTATTTGAACTCATGTTTTAATACGACTTGCCCTTGAATCTTGATCATTGAATCTATGCTTCGTAAGGATAAAAAGCACATTGGCATTGATATTTTCTCTACTAAGCTTAGACTGTTAGCTCACCTCGACTATACGTCACAGGTTTAGAGCTTGATTAGAACCCCGAGGTTGAGGCAATCCTTGTATACATTCCAAAAAAAGTAGCAGATCTTCCAACTTAGGAGTTACACACAGACTTGTGAGTTAGGACTCGATATAGTTATGATTTTTGGACTGTGAGCTTGGTACACCTTAGTGACTTTTGTAGTTACCTTGCATACATTGTACACCACTGTTTAGGTGACGATTGGCCATCACCGGTAGTTATTTCGTTCCTTTGCTTTCATGTTCTGCACAAAAATGGATATCTTTCATTTTGCCATATAATATAATTGCTTTGATTTTTCGCATTTGTACGAATGTGCCAAGCGATGCTATATTTAGATTGTGACCTATGATCTGACAGTCCGGGTTTTTCCCAGTTGTTCAAAAAAAAAAAAAAAAAAAATATATATATATATATATATATATATATATATCCCAGGAAATCCGTATTGGAAAAATTCGGGCTTTCACAGAGATGGAAATTGTATCTGCCCCTGAAAAAAGGTATGCGGCTGGATAAAGGCAAAAGACCAGCGTCCTCTGATACGACATTGGATTGCCCCAATCTCAATGAAACATCATCTTGTGGGTTGCTGTGGATGTCGCGTTTTGGGAAAAATTGGACTTCAGTGAAGTCACCATCAAATATTTCAAAGATGCAGGGCTTAATTATTTCATAGAATCCTAAGCTCCGAAAATAAACAGAAGATACCTGATTCTACACAGTCAGAGGGTGTATCTTCTATGCTAAAGACCATAAGGCCCCGAAAAAAATTACTGAAATCCAAGAAGAGCCCGGTGTTGAAACAATAATAGAAGTCACAGCTCCTATTGAGGCAGCCATGACAAAGGGAGTGAGTACTTCTACTCCACTCCAAGAGAGACCGATTGGGCCAAAAATGATGATTATGTCAGTGTTTGTTGAAGAACAAGCTAGTCTTTATGACTTAGCTTTAGAGTCACCAACAGGGCCTGCTTTGCCTTCCTCAATGGTGACAACAACACTACCAGTTATTCCTAAGACAGAAAAAGGAAACCCAATGGTGGTTGAAGTAGAGGAAATTTCCCCTCCACCTGAGGAGCATCAAATTCTTGAAATGGCTACTTCTAGCCATGTTCCTGTACTTGTTGAATCTACTACTCCACCAATGAGCACATCAAATGCAAAACAGACTTCGATTGTTTATACTACAGAAGCATAACCTACAGCTGGAACTTCACGAGGAGGCTTCACAGAGCTATTAAATGCAGAATCATCTCCTAGAGGGACCACCAATGACTCATCAATTCCCACTTCTTCAAGAAGTCAACCTGAATGGGAAAGGAGATTGATAGAAGTAGAAAAATGGCAACTGACACATGCTCCATAGTTGATGCTAGTACCAAAGATGGTTAGAAGAATGAATGAAGAGCTTAATAGAGTGAAAAATAGAGTCTTTGAGGTCCTACCTAGAGTCAAGGAAATGGCAAAAATAATAGATAACCTTATGCAAAGGGCAGTAAAGGATCATTAAGCACATTAGAGGGTTGAAACAACACAGAAAGTCTGAGAAGCCACTGCTTCCTTTCAGGTTCAAATTGTGCAACTGCAACAACATAATAGTATGTTGAGAAACAGCCAATAGACATGGGAGAGCTAGAAGAAGGATTATAAGGAACAAATAACTCATCTAAAAGGCAAGATTGGAGATTTCCTTGCAGACCCTGATGAGAGCGAACTTGCCCATCTTGAGTACCAGCATACACTCAACGTTCAGCTGGATGAAAAGACTCATCAATTAACCATAGATGAAGGAAAAATACAGAAACTTCAAGAGGACAAAGACTCCTTAGTCCAAGAGGAAAAAGACTCCCTAGTCCAAATCTGTGATGGCCAAAAGCAATTGATACAGTCTATCACTAGTAATAGCATTGTTATAGCAAACAGATTGAAGGCAGAAGTAGAAAAGCTAAGGATTGAAGCTAAAGAGAAGTTTATAGTGATTTACAAACTTAAGGATAACTTGAAAGAAAAAGAAAAGGTTGAAGAGGAGCTGCAAGCTTTGAACTCAAAGTATAACGTGTTGATATCAAAGAAATAGAGTACCGATGCTCTCTACAAGGAGGTTGGGCCTTAGCTATATGAGGAACCCGTTTCAGAAGAAGAACCTGATACAGCCTCTACCGATGTGGTTTCCGACTCAGAGGCTGAATTCTCGAGCATCCCCACTTCACTTCTAGCTTTACCAACACTTCCATCATTGGCACTTGTACCATACCCCTCATCACCAAGTGAGTAAGAAAAATCAGAACATCATGAACCTCACCAGGTATGCTGTAATTATTACAAATTTTTTTGAGTACCCCTTGGTTTGAGAAGAATGAGGACATTTTCCTATTTAAGTTAGGGGGGGGGGGGGGGGGTGGTACACACACTTTGTGTATATTACTTTTGCTTTTTACATAAAAAAATAAAGAAAAAATAATTATGTTTTTAGAGTTTCTTTTTAGTTAGATTTTTAGGTAAGTTTTGTTTTAAATTTTTGTTCTAGTGACCATCACATGTGAGTTGCAATAGAAAAGTTACGATTCCATAAACCTTACGATTCATCATAGTAGAAGTTCAACCATAAAAAATCGAGCAGTTCTGATTCATGTTTAGCCCTCTTATACATTGTATTAGAATTGAATGTTTGAAACTATACTTTGATTTAAACTGCAATATTTAGATTATAGTTTTAAAATCATATAACCAGTGAGCTTTTGAGACTTGATTCCTTTCTTTTCGAGAGAGACTGCTACGTATTCAAACTCA
This sequence comes from Chloranthus sessilifolius, assembly GCA_021018995.1. Classification (NCBI taxonomy): domain Eukaryota; kingdom Viridiplantae; phylum Streptophyta; class Magnoliopsida; order Chloranthales; family Chloranthaceae; genus Chloranthus; species Chloranthus sessilifolius. Next base: position 81,693,757 of record CM037586.1, on the reverse strand, counting down.
AAAATTTCTTGAACTTCTTGACTATATGAAATCTCATATTGTTGTAATTCGAATAAAAAATTCTATGATTATGATGATTTATTTTTCTAGAACTATTTATTCTATGCATCAAAACAATATGGCATTCTTGTTAGTAAATCGCGAAAATGACTAAAGGCCATCTTTCAATTCGTTTAAGCCAAAAGCCAAAAAAATCCCAGAGATATATTTGTCCCTTGAACCCATAGTAGAAGCCTAAATCGAATTTATTTATACAAAGAATTTATAAACCCTTAACCACATGTACTACCCAAAACTTTCAATCTTTTATCCTTATTTTCTGAGAAATTAAAACAAAAGGGAGAAATAGGGAGTGGAAAGACCTGCCAGCACCCATAGTTCCTCCAGCTCAGAGGGAGCAGCCCGCTCCAGCACCAGACCTGCCTGACGGGGGGACTGCATGAGTTTTATTTTTTATATTATTAGTCATGATTGTATCGATGTATATTTTGTATGCCACTTTATTGGCACCTTGTAAAACTTTTGATATTAATAGAAATCCCCATTTTTGTGTTCATTGTCTTCTTTCGCCAAAAGTTTAAATTCCATGCTTGTGTTGAGAATACAAATACGTCTGAGTCAACTGGACCACCTCACCTGAGAGTGTGGGGGGGGGGGGGGGGGAGTGACCCAGACAGACAAACCTTGGGTTATTTTCGAGGACGAAAATTCCCAAGGTGGGGAGGATGTAATAGCCTGAAAAATCACGCTAAACTATGACCTCGAGATCCGTGCCCGATTGGTCACAAGTTTGACCAATTAGGAGATCAAGAGTTAGTATAGGATGTAATGAACGGACGAGATGTGATAGTTTGAATTATTGCGTGGTGTGTGTTGTAAATATGAAGTCGCATACACCTATTGAGGTGCATGTGCTCAACACATAAACTAGGAGAGGGATAAAAGGGTTTAATAACCCTAAAAATAGATGTTTGGTAGTTGAGAGAGAAGTAAAGAAGAGAGAGAGAGGAGTAAAGAGGGTGATTAAGCAAGGAGTTATTGTGGGTGATTGGAAGAAGGATTCAAGTATTAAAGAGGCTGATTCAACGCAAGGGATCCGTTAGAACAAAAGCTGGAAACCCTAGCCTTCCAACTGTTTGATAGAAATCAACTTGAGATCTATCCAAGGTAAATTTTTTTTTGTAAATAAGATGCATAGATTATAGGGGTTAAGTTGTGGTTAAATATGGGTTAAATCATAGGATAATGGCTTAGAAAAATAGAGGGAAAAGAATGGAAAAAGATTGGGAAGAACAGCTCAAAAGGGGCTGAATCTGACAATTTCGATTAATCGAAATTGGGTTTCGATTAATCGAAATTGGCCAGGAAGTTGAAAGGTCAGAGGACCCCGATTTCGATTAATCGAATTTGATTTCGATTAATCGACTTTGGATTTCGATTGATCGATTTGGGGATCGATTAATCATCGAGAACTCCAAAGGACCCCAAGGGTTGGAGGAAATGATTTGAGGAAAATCGACTAATCGAAATGGGATTTCGATTAATCGATTTTAGTTTTCGATTAATCGATTTGGGATCGATTAATCAACTTGTGAAACTCGACTGTTCGAACTGAGAGTCTACTTTGCGAAAAGAAGAATTTCGATTAATCGAAATTGGATTCGATTAATCGAATGAAAACTCGAATCGTCGAACAAAGGAAATTACTTTCGAAGAGGAATTTCGATTAATCGAAATTGGATTCGATTAATCGAATGAAAACTCAATCGCTCAACAAAGGAAATTACTTTGCGAAAAGGAGAATTTTGATTAATCGAAATTACTTCGATTAATCGATATTGACCTTCGATTAATCGATTTTGGAAATCGATTAATCGAATCAGATTCGATTAATCGATTTTGGAGTTCGATTAATCGACTGAGATAAATTATGTTGACTTTTGGGTTTGACTTTAAGATTCTTGGAGGATCTTATACCTCCTTTATTGCATCCTTTGTGATGTGTTTTACCTGTTATATGGTACCATAGGTGGTACGTGTGAGCTAGTGCACAAGGAGCCACGTGGGACCTTGATGCATTGAACAATGAAGACTTGAGGTAGGGAACACCTTGAACATGTACTTTATTTTACAAGAGCATGTATGTAGTGATATAGAATTCAATTCAATTGTTATTTCTTAAGAATTTGTGGAAAGTGTGTGTGTGTGACATTCATAAGAGTAATCATAATGAGCCATCCCCAGGGGATGAAGAAGTAAAGAGATGAGAGCATCAGGTGTGATGCAAGTAAATGTTTGCATCCCAGGGATTTTTCCAAGGATTGAATCATGTTTGATAGGGCCTAAGCGATATAAGATAGCACAATTACACGGTGAATAACTATATGTAAGGCAATCGATATTTTGTTATTTGAGGTTTGATAGGTACCACCAAGCGTGGCGGGATATCCACGATCGACACGGCAGATATCCGTGACTGACGGGCGAAACCGTAGGCCAGTGAGGCTTATCCAGACATAGTAAGCACACTGGGTGTTGATTGAGACAAGTGAAACCCGCCACCAATCCCCCGTGAAAGGGGCTTGGGTACTATTTATATTCCTGTGGAATACGGTTAAAACTTCTATATAGATGACGGCGATGATGGGTATCTCATTGGGGCTCGATGCTATATTGCTCGGGATTACTTAAGTTGAAAGTTTAAGTTTTGCTTTAGGCCTTCTCATCATTCATGAGTATATGAAAATGTAAGTCAATCAAGAAACGAAATGCTTTTATTCTGTTTCATTAACAACTGCATAGATACATCATGCATGGCATATCATGGAATACATGTGAGTTATAATTTATATGTTCAACCGTGTTTGTTCCCTATTGAGCTAGGATGTAGCTCACCCTATAGACTATACGTCGCAGGTCCACTACTAGCATTGCCAGCGGCTTGAGACGCCGATCCGTGAGTCGGACCTTGCGGCCGGTGACGAGTTGGAGCCACCTCCAGAGGACTTCTTCTAGAGGACTCCGTTGTGCCACTTTGAGGGATTTTGGAGAGAGTTTTTGTACGGCTTGGTATGTCAAGCCTTGATTCTGTTTAAACCATGTATATATGTATATAGATGGGATTATTCTTTTTGGGCGAACCATCCGTGATGATTGCTATCATCGATGGTTCGGATCGGTTCTCCATTCATGTAGAGGCATGAGGGTAGAACTGTCTTTTGGAGAGTTAATTAATATAGATTCAAATTCCGCAATTTCATTTATTATTTTATTGCAATGCTTGATATACAAGTGTTCCGTGCTTAGCTAAGGGGCACGGTCAAGACGATCGTGCTGATGGCACGGGTTTCGGGGTGCCGAAATCCGGGCTGTCACAAAATTTCTAGAAGATTGTTGATTAGTATAAATCTGTGTTGAGAAAATCTAGTTTTTGATTGATGCCCAAATTCTAGAGGACTAAGATACAGTGTAATGGTATTTTACTTTTGTGAGCATTTGAGAACTGAAGGATTGTGATTGACGACCATAATCTGGAAGTAGGAGGATTTAGATTAACTTTTCTCTCAATTAGTTTAACAACCATTCTTTTATTCATATTTCTCAATCTTTAAAAGACAAATAAAAGTTTTCACAACATGAAAAAAAAAAAGTTTGACCTTCCCTGTGGGGACGATCCTATACTAATGCTACAATTTTCATTGTGCACTTGCAATAGGTTAAGGCTAAATACAATTAAAGTCATATCACATACTCAGTCCATCACGAAGTCGAAGGGCTAGATTGGTCAATTAGTTTCGCAGATTGCAAAGAGAGAAAGTGGCCAACTACCTACACAACCAGTTAACAATCCGAGAGGACAAGTATTCCTGGGAGAGACATCCGCTCCCACTAATCTAAATTGAGCTCCTCAAAAACCTGTCGAGCTACCGACTCATCCGTAGCACCCTTTGTAAATTATATAAACTATTTCTTTTCTTGTTTTGAAACTTTTGGAAATACATTACGATTCAAATCGTAGTTAAACACGACCGATCGTAATGTATCCTCCATTGTATATTACTACGAGCGATCGCATGGATTTATGTGCGCTCTGGAGTGCAAAGCATAGGATGTATATCTCAAATTGCTAACTGCTACGTTTTATTGTTTTAGGATAAAAAATAGAGCATGTTGAGATCCAAAATAGCAAGGAAAAGGGATAAAGAAGAAAATGAAGGTAACGGTTCTGATCATTCTCCACCCCATACGCATAATACACGGGCTGCTACAGCAGCCCCATCGAAAAAGAAATCTAAGATTTCAGGGGTAGTTATCAGAGAACCATTAGAGGAGAGAATGGATATCGATGAAGAAATAGTATCTACCCCCAAAGAGGGCCCAAATGCAGATAAAGGTAAAAGGCCAGCATCCACTGGGAGATTGCTAGATCGATCCCCAACCACAATGAAACATCATATTGTGGGGCCGAGGTAGCCATGGATGTCGCCTTTTGGAAAAATATGGATATCAGTAGAGCCGCTATCAAATACTTCAAGAATGCAGGGCTCAACTGTTTCCTAAAACTAGGAACGACACTAGTCTATCTTAGATTGGTGAAATCGTTTTATAAAAAGATGACCAATAGCTGCAAGGGTCAAACCTTGAGGCTCTCCACAATTGTAGATGGACTCACTATTCAGTTAACAAGGAGTATGAGTGCTAGTGTCCTAAGTGCACCTCTAGAGAGACCAGAAATGTCCCCTGACAATCTGAAATCTAATATGTTAAGATTACAACCTCCGAACCTACCGGATTTTGTTCAGATGGCCACAGAACTACTAGGTCGGCCTCAAGAGGATAAGTTAAAATTTATGTGGAAAGACTTGGAGGAGCACAACTTGTCCCTTCATTTCATGGATGTCTTGATCTTCAAGACCATCCATCCAACCTGCCATGGCACAAAATGATGACTTCTCATTGTGAAGGTCCTATATCAAATGGCCAATCATATCTGGTTCAATGTACCCTCTTACCTTTTGGAAGTAATGGCTGTTGTACGGAAGAAATTGAACAAACCCAAATATGAGAAGTATAAGCTACATCTCCCTTTTGGGGGTTTGATAACCAACATTGTCATGAATCTGGGATACCAATTGGAACCGAATGAAAAAGTCCTTAAAAAGAATGACAAAAATCTTACTGTTGTTGCCTACAAGAGGGCTATGAATCGAAGAAACATAAAGAAGATGTCTACTACTCTACCTATGGGCAATGCATCATTTGCCCTTGTCTTGACTGAATCCATTCAGCCCTCTGCAATAAATACTGAAACCCAGGGAGAACCTGGTATTGAAATAATAACAAAGGCTACTATTCCTCTAGAGCCAGTAGAAAATGAGGGAGATAGTACTTCTACTCCTCCCCGAGAAGGACCGGAGCACAACTCCCCAATATGTCCCTAATCTATTGAGCCTGAAACAGTGGCTGAGTTATCACCTATACAAGAACAAATCAATCTTTATGACTCAGCCCTAGAATCACCTACAGGGTCTTCCATGTTCTTCACCTGTGGTAGAAACACTGCCAATTATTTCTGAGGCAGAACCTGTGGGCCTAATTGTATCTGAAGCAGAGGAAATTCTCCCTCTACCTGTTGAACAACATTTCCCTGAGGTGGCTGCTTCTAGTCCTGCTACTTTTCTTGTTGAGTCTACTCCTCCACCCATGACTACATCAGCTACAGAGCAGACTCCTATTGTTCTTACCGCAGAAGCAGGATCTAGTTTTGAAATTTCAAGAGGGGGCTTCACAGAATTGTTGAATGAAGAAACATCACCTCGCATTGCCACCACATCAGTGCCCACATCCTCGGGAACACAAACTGAATGGGAAAGGAGATTGCTAGAAGTGGAAAAATGGCAACTCACACATGCTCCACAGTTAATGCCCACATCAGAGCTGGTCAGAGGAATGATCGAAGAAATTAACAGAGTGAAGAACAGAGTCTTCGATGTCCTACCTACAGACATGGAAAGGGCAGAAATAATAGACAATCTTAGGCAAATGGTTGTAAGGGACCACCAGCACATTGGAAAGTCAAGACAACAAAGAAGGTCCAAGAAGCCACTGTATCCCTTCATAATAAAATTGCACAACTACAACAATAGAATAGTGTGTTGGAGGAAAGGGAGCTAGTATGGGAGCAAGAGAAGAAGAAGTATGAGGAGGTGATAACACATCTGACAGATAAGGTCAGATCTTTACTCACAGATCCTAATGAGAGGGAAATTGCTCACCTTGAATATCAGCACCCGCTCAACATCTAGCTGGATGAGAAGACTCATCAGCTAACATTAGCAGAAGGGAAATTGCTGAAGCTTCAAGAGGACAAAGACTCCTTAGTTCAGATCTGTGAAGGTCAAAAGAAACAAATACAATCTATCACTAACAACAACATCATCCCAACAGACAGATTAAAAAGCAGAAGCAGAAAAGTTGAGGAACGAGGGTAAAGAAAAGTTTACTGTTATTTGCAAACTAAAGGATGATTTAAAAGAAAAAGAAAAGGTTGAAGATGAGCTGAGGGCTCTACCTGAAAGGTATAACGCATTGATGGCCGAGAAAGAGAGTGTTGATGCTCTCTACAAGGAAATTGGACCTAAGTTGTATGATGGCCCTACTCTAGAAGAAGAAAGTACTGAGACAAGCCCTACTGACATTGTGTCCGACTCTGAGGAGAATTTTCAAGCAGCCCTTTTCCATTGCTAGCCTTACCAGCTCCTTCATCGGCGATTGTCCCATACCCCTCATCACCGAGTGAGTAGAGGTTAATTTTTATATATTAAAGCCTCGCAGGTATGCTTTAAATTTTTGGTATCCCCTATTTTTGTGAATAATGAGGACATTGTCCTATTTAAGTTTGGGGGTACACACACATTTTGTATATATATTAATTGAAAAAAAATAAAAAATAAAAAAAAATAAAAAAAAATAAAAAAAATATAAAAAAACATAAATATTTTCTATATTTACGCTTTCTGTGTAGATTTAATTAATTTTAATTCTATTTTAAGTTTAGTTTTAAATTTTTAGTTAATTTTATTTTAAATTTTTGTTTTTCTTGTTAACCATTATATGAGAGTTAAGATTAGATAGAATACGATTTCATAAGTATAACTATCATCCTAGTAGAAGTTCAAAAATCAAATAATAGAGACAGTTAATATTCATGTTTAGCCCATTTTTACACGGTATCATAACTGAATGTCTGAAACTATACTTTGCTTTATACTGTACTATTTAGACTATAGTTTCAAAATTGTATACCCAGTAAACAATTGGACTTATTTCCTTTCTTTGAGAGAGAGAGACTGTTATTTTATTCTAATTCTAATTTTCTTGAATTTCTTGACTATGCTCTATTGAAATCTCATTGCCGTTTATATTTGAATAAAATATTCTACTATTATGTTGAATGCTTTTTGAGAAGTGTTTATCATATGCATCGAAACAATATAGCCAATCAATCAATTAACACGACAATTAACCAATCAATTAATGTTTACGACCAACACCTATGCTCCTAATCAATATTTAACACATTAAATTTAAAGACCTTTTTACTTTCCAAAATTTAAACACCATTTTCTCCAATCGATTTGTTAAATCCAAAAGGACTAAGGGATTAAAAGATGTTAGGGTTTTCATTTATTAAATTTTATTAAAAGTTCCATCTATTAGAAAAAGAAGATTATGCTTAAAACAACTTTAGGAATATTTTTTTTATAATAAAAGTTATTTAGCTCGAAGCTTGGTTTGGCCTGACTCAAAATCGATAGAGCTGAGCTAGATCTTAAACTTTTCAGGCTTGAAGGGCCTAGAGCCAAGTTCTAGCTCGGCTCGTATAAGGTAGAGCAGAGCTAGAGTTGACCCACGCTCGGGCTCGGCTCGACTAAGTTGCAGCCCTATTAATACTCATCATGTGTCAATGTATCCCACCATAAGGATTTGGGTCCAATTTTGACTTGGCCTTTATGTGCCTAATCTAGGTCAAATCTTGACGAGTTCATATCTCAAGGAGAGTGATCATTACAAATGCCACTTGTACAATAGGGATGACCCCACCACAAATGCCACATGTAAGCACTGAAAATTAGGCGGGATAGTCTTTGGAAATAGTCTTTATATATAAAAAATTATTTTATTCATAAACTCAAATCTTTAACCAATAATAATTTATTATATATATATATTTCTTATAAATTTATTAGGTATGTAATTATATAAATATAAATTAGGATTAGATTGATTAGAGATTTTCATATTTATATAAGTACAAACTATAAAACTCACTAATGGAGTAACTCTTAAATAAAGAAATGCATAAAAGAAGAAGAAAAGAAAGATACCAATGTCATTGTCATGCTATAAAAAAAATATATATATATAAAAAAAACAAAAAAAAAAAAAAAATATATATATATATATATATATACAAATATATAATGGATATCCGATCGGGCCTTAGATGGGCTACACACTGCCGACCTAGTCCGGCCCGGTAAAGACTAAAAAGGACCCGTATTGATGGTGGGGCCGGGTTCAGATCCGGGCGGAGTTGTTTACCAACCGACCAAGTGATTGCCCATAGGCATGTATCCAAACGAAAGAAGCTACAAGACACAGCTCGCTCGACATGGCAATGGCAGTAGCAATATCCGCACGCCCGTGCATAACTGTTGTCAGCCGGCAGAATAGACGGTGGGCATTTACCCGAACAGTGGCCGCGGCCTTCTCAGGCGGCTCAGAGCCATCATCATCATCATCATCGGAGAAGAAGAGCACCCTGGTACTCTATACGAAACCGGGTTGCTGCTTGTGCGACGGCCTCAAGGAAAAGCTTAACGCTGCTTTCTCTCTCGGCGGCCCTGACTCTCTCCACCACGTTCACCTTCAGGTTCCCTCTTCTTCTTCTCTAATCCCTAATTTTCTCTTTTTCTTTTTTGTCATTTGTAATTCGGTGTATGTAGTTAAGGGATATCACCAGCAATCCCGATTGGGAGATGAGCTACCAGTACGAGATACCCGTGTTGGCCAGACTCCTCAGCGACGGCACCGAGGTCCTTTTTTTTTTTTTTTTTTTTTTTTTTGCAGTTTCTGGTTTTTTTAATTTCTGCGCTGTTCCAATATGACAGTTTCTGAAATGGGTTTTGCAGAATTTAGGCTTTTATTTTATTATATAGCTGGAACATTGTACCACTTTTATCTTAGGTTGAAGAAACTTCGGTAATATAATTCGTGTTTCTTATCGAATAGCTGGATAATAATTGATTGTTAAGTCCATCAAAGTGAATTTTGTGGTTATAATGTTGATTTGAATCAGCTTCTGGGGTTCGCTATAAATTGTAAGGCGTTTGATGTTATGTTTCTTGTGCGTGTTTGAGAGTTATTGTGCTCTGCACCAAATCCCAACTCTAGCTAAGATATGATCTTTGGTTCAAATTCAAATTTGAATAAATCATTATCTCCTTGCGTTGCCATAGTAATCTCAATCTCTTAAGCATACCATGCAATGATAGAAAGTTATTCAAAATTCAAATACGTAACAACTGTAAAGCTGTCCTCTTCATCAAAATCTTCACTGGCCTTTTCTTCTTCCTCAACAAACAAGTCTACCTATCAGACTTCCCCTTCTACTCTCTGCTCCACTACTCCCCTACCTCAGCTACTTCCTCCCGTCCAACACTCTTCCACCAACTATCTGCTTTGCAACTCTAAATTTTCCACCCTACTTCACAGCTATGACCTTTTGGTCTCCATTGACAGCACTAGCCTTCCTCCATACCTCCCATCTGAACCAGGCATTTCCCCACCAAAAAAATCTCTCATTTCCTCTCTGGCAAAGACAAGACCAACTACTCCTAAGTTGGCTTATTTCGTTTCTATCTGAAGATGTTCACCATTACGAGTTTTTGTGATGTATGGCAAGCATCGGAAGTTGCATATGCCTCCCAATTCTGTGCTCACATCATGCACAACTCCGATGGGAGCTGCAAACTCTTAAGAGCGGTGCCAAATCCATCCAACAATATATTCAGCGAGACAAATCTCTCGCACACCAACTTGTTGTAGCAGCGGGACGTGTTGACAATGAAGATCCCATCATATATATTTGGAGAGAGCTTCAATCATCCTACAGTCTGTTTCACACTAATGTCAATAGCTAAGTCGAATTTGTTTCTCTTCCTGAACTGCATGACCTTATTCTTTCCGAATAAATCAGACTTCAACAGGAAGTCCATGTCGATGAGATATCCCTGACAAACAATGTTTCTCAATGATCATCCACCACTTGCAGTCAATCATGCAGGCAACGTGATAACTCCTAATGTTGTTTTCAAATTGTTTCCAATTTGTTTTACTCGCAAGTGCACGAATCGGATGTAGTGTAGCTTGGGCAAGAACGGGGTTGAACCCACAGGGACTTTATAGAGAGAGGAAAACTAAGAATAAAGTTATTTAATCTAATCCTAATCTAATCAAGATATAAAGTTTGACTTTATACTAAACTAAGATGATTTGCATAAAATCAAATGAGAGATTAAAAACAAGAAAAATGATTGCAAACAAAACTAAGATATGCAAAGATAAATATTAAACTAAACTAAATGCTATCTATTAGATAATGTGATCTAACTAAGAATATAGGTAGAGTAGAAACATGAATGAGATGTGTACTAGGGTTTAGAATCCATACTCCTTAAAATAATATTTTTGGCAACATGAACCTTAGAAATTTGTTGAAAAAGTAATCACATAATAGTCTAGAAATCAATCACACTATTATGGAAAATACCATCATCAAAGCTCTATTTTATCATGCGAAAATATATGTTTTTCCATGCTTTTAAAAATTGAAACCAATTCATCTAATGTATTCAACGATGTTGAATCACAATAGATATCCGATTTTAATATCAACAAATTTCCACCAACAAATGATTAACCAAATTTATCTTAAATCATGTGACGCAGGACGGTTCCCTAAACTACATGAATGATATGATTGATTTTGCCGGAATTAAATTAGAATTAAATTAAACAATAAAATTCACAAAAACCTCAGGTTTTCGTAGTATTCCATGGGAGAATCACATATGCTTCAGGTAGGGTTCAATCCAGGCGTTAGATCCGTTAGGTTGTAGCGTAGATCGATCCTAGAGATAGAACTCTAGGTTTTCCCAGATTAAGGCACTCACAATGCAATGATGGAATCTTTGGTTTGGGTTATTTTGGTATGATTCGGGCTTAACAGTCTGATGGAGGCTACGGTTGTTGAATCAGAGTGATTCAATGGTTTAGGGAAAATTAGGGTTTAGGATCTCAAAAGGGATGATGGTCAATTTGGGGTTGTAGAATCACACGAGCAAAGATAAAAGATAGATAGATAGATAGATTGGCAGGCTTCACACCCTTGGCTTCGCATCAAACCCTTCTCGGGAAGAAGAATCACTATTCGTAGAGGCTCATCTCAAGCACACACAAGCAAAAACTTTTCATTCATAATCAATAACTAGTTACATTGTTCAATTTAAGGACCTTATATAGGAGTACTTTCAATAAAAGAAAACCCTAAAACAATTAATAAATAAAAGACAAATAAACCATCAAAACAGAAGTTCGAAATTAAACTCCTAAATTAACTAAACAACCCGGCGCGATTTCGATCGATCGATTGATTTGAAATTTCGATCGATTGATCGAAATTTCATACTTCTATGAAAAATCGCCATCGACATTCAATCGATCGACTTGAAAATTTCGATCGATTGAATAGTCCATTCGATCGGTCGAACTTTCACTCCATAACTCTATACTCTGTCGATGCCAGTTGATTGATCGATTTGGCAATTCGATCGATCGAAATTGCTGTATTCCTCCAATTTTCTCCAGAATTTCACCTTTTGCCTCTTTCGCCTAATTCTGATCATTTCCATTCCGCTTCTTCCGACGTCGGTACACGCGAAAAGGTCCATATCCGATGTCTACAATGTCGGCGTCCTCGTCATCATGAGAAAAACATGATTGAACTCATATTTAAGAAACATTTTTATCAATCAAAGATAGGCAAAAATAATTTTCATTCAAATTTCTAAACATAAATCTAACAAAAGCCTAAGGGTTCATGTATACGAGAAAATATTACATCAAAGAGGCTTCATCAAAACCCTAGCACTACTAAGCTAGCCTCTAATGAAATACATGATCAAAGTAAAATAAAAAGAGGAGCAATAATATTTTACTGAAATTGTAGCTTTTAGATCCTTCCTTCTTCTTTAAGACATATTACATACAAAATTAAAGCAATACTTGAAAGAAATCCTAAAACTTCCTCCTAACCTTCTCCAATCAAATAATAAGACCACTCTCCTGCCTAGCTCCATGATGAAAGCTCTATTTGTAACACCAAGACTCTCTTTAGAATGATCATTTCTTTATTGCTCGAGTCTTTGTGTTAAACCAAATTTTCTTTCATATCTTTTTAAAGAGTCACCATCATGAGAAATGTGATCTTGACCTTATCCAACATATATTCCAAAATCATAAAAGCCAATGGAGCTCATGCCTTGTGAAAGAAGGCAAGTAAAAAGAAAGTACAAACTAAAGAGGGAAATAAAAAAATGTAGAAAAATATTTAATGGTGAATTGATGGAAGAGTGAGAGAAAGTATGACCATTAATTGCTTGGCGTGATGGGATGAGATGATGGATGCTAAGTCATTTAATGAGGAGAGAGATGAAAAGATGAGAGAGAAAAAGTAGTATTGATAGCAAATATAGATGCTTATTTGCATCTAAAAAATATGTCCACACACCCTCCTCCATTCTTATATTTTTGTTTGTACTCCATCATACACTTTATCCCAAAATTACTCTATTTACTATCATATCTGCAACAATTCATCTTTATCTGCAAAGACAAAAAGATAAACTTGTGCTAGGTAAAAAGACAGTAAAAATAAATTAAAAGATGCAGATAATATCGTAAAATATTTGATAATTCTATGCTCAACATATACCCCCGAACCGAGATATTGCTAGTCCTCGAGCAAACAAATGACCCGAAGAACTATGTTTAACTAAGAAAATCTTAAAGAAGCTCTATCAATGATCGATAAATTTCTCATTTTCTTTATATGTTACTCATCAATTAAGCTTAACATGAAGATAACATTAAATCCCTTCATTCAACCCTTAGCAGTTAAGTCAAATTATCCATATGCAAATCAAACACGTAGTCAAAGCCATTATTCCAACAATTAGTAAAGCTACCATAATCAGAAGTACTCGATTGTAAGTGAAAGTATAGCCACATGGATAAAGCTTTCAGTCTACCAAAGCAAATATAAATTACATATCTTTTTGGAATTCATGGTCAAGGTATAAAATAATTCACCTCTCCACATATCTAGATTTGATAACTTTTTGGAAGATACATACAACTTTGCCTTACATTACATTTCCATATGATGGTATTAAGGCTCGTTCAAAATGATACTCTTTGAATCAATTTCAACATCTCTTATTTTTTTCACCGTTATTTATTTATTTTTCATGATTCATTAATCGCCTTACACTTTTTTTTTTTTACATTTACAACAAATGCATGCAAAAATTTCCTTCTTTCATCAAACAGAAGAGACATTGTAGTTTGGTTCATTACGTACAGTTTTTGCATGCTTTCTTTTCAAATACATAAGTATATATCTACTTATCCAACCTAGTCTATACCATGTGGCTATCGTGAAGTGCAAGGGATCAAGTACAACTTTTCTTGTATAATTTCTAATTGCTTAAATAATAACTGAGACTTGATTGCTTGTCATATGCATATAGATCGCCAAATTGAATGCATTATGAAGGAATGAAGATATGCAACACATCTCATATCTTATCCAACTAATTAGGAACATAAATTTATCATTGTAAGGAGCTCATCATCATACTAAAAGTGACTTTTTTTTTTTCTTTTAGTTGAAAGAAAAAATTACATTCTACACCCCCAAACCTAAATCTAGCATTGTCCTCAATGACAGATAAGAAAAACATGCTAAAGAAAATTTGATACATATACATATATGAAGAGCCAAAAAGATAATTATCATGTGAAAATAAACTGAAGGTAAGGAAAAAGGGGAGAAAGCACCTAAAAATCTTGACTATGAACTCTGCCAAAAGGAATCAAGTATTGTTAGACTAGAAAAATAAAATGAAACAAAACAGAATTATGATACATAAATGAAAGTATGTCCATCAGATTACAAAAACTAATCCTGATAAACAGGATCCTCCAAGAGAATTTCTTCAATTTCTGTATTTTTCAACTCTAAAAATGGTTTCAATCTTTAACCATTAACACCATTCTTAGGATTCTCAAGTTCAATAGTGCCATATGGGTAGACAGTACGAACAACAAAAGGACCTGCCCATCGAGATCTCAATTTTCCAGGAAATAAATGCAAGCGAGAATTATAAAGAACTTTTTGACCAAGTAAGTGTAAAAGATTTTCTCAATTTTTTTATATCATTGCCTACTTCATTTTGTTCTTGTACGATTTAACACACTCGTAGGCATCACCCCGAATTTCCTTTAACTCATTTACTTGCAGCTTCCTATGAGCTCCTGCCTTGTTGAGATCGAAATTCAGCCTTTTGATTGCCTAGTATGCTCTATGTTCTAACTCAACAGGGGAGGTGACATGCCTTGCCATATACCATCCGATAAGGAGACATTCCAATTAGAGTTTTGAATGCAGTACGGTACGCCCACAATGCATCATTTAGTCTTAATGACCAGTCTTTTCTGTTGGGATTTACCGTTTCCTCCAAAATGCGCTTCAGTTCCCTATTGGATATCTCAACTTGACCACTTGTCTGTAGGTGGTAAGGAGTCGTAACCTTATGGGTTATGCCATATTTCTTCACCAATTGCTTAACAACTTTATTACAAAAATGATTCCCACCATCGCTAATTATAGCGCGTGGTGTACTGAAACGAGCAAAAATGTTTTCTTTCAAAAATTTGACTACCACCTTGTGGTCATTGGTTTTACAAGCAACAACCTCTACCCACTTAGACACATAATCAACTGCGACACGAGTGTACAAATTGTCAAAAGAATTTGGAAAGGGTCCCATAAAATCAATGCCCTAGACATCAAATATCTCGATAATCAAAATAGGGTTTAGCGGCATCATATTCCGTTTGGAAATGCTTCCCAATTTTTGGCAACGCTCACAAGCTACACAAAATGCATGACAATCTTTAAAAATGGCAGGCCAATAAAAACCACACTGTAAAATCTTTGCAACAGTCTTCTTAGAACTAAAGTGACCTGCACATGCTTGATCATGACAAAAGGAGATGATATTTTGATGCTCACTTTCAGGGATGCATCTCGTTGTTATTTGATCGGGGTAGTACTTAAATAAGTACAGATCATCCCAAAAGAAATGTTTTACCTCAGCTAAAAACTTTGATTGATCTTGTTTAAACCAATGCAAGGGCATTTGATCTGTTACAAGATAATTAACAATGTCTGCGAACCAAGGAAATTGGGAGACTGATAACAATTGTTCATCAGGGAAAGCTTCTGTAATAGGCATGGAATTATCAGAAAATCCAACTAAACATGATTAATGGTCGGCTACAACATTCTCGGACCCCTTCTTGTCCAAAATTTCGATATCAAATTCCTGAAGCAACAATATCCCATCTGATCAATCGTGCTTTAGCATCCTTTTTAGAAAAAAGGTGCCTAAGAGCTGTATGATCCGAATAGGCGATGACCTTTGATCCCAATAAGTATGGTCTAAATTTGTCTAAAGCAAACACCACTGCCAACAACTTTCTCTGTTGTGGAATGGTTTAATTGTGCATCATTTAGAGTCCTGCTGGCATAATAGATCACATGAGGAAGTTTACCGATTCTCTGCCCCAACACAACACCACTCGCATAATCAGAGGCATCACACATGATCTTAAAAGGCATGCTCCAATCTGGCAGTCGAATGATGGGTGCTGATGTTAACTCAGATTTTATTCTCTCAAAGGCCGTTAAGCACTTATCATCGAAAATAAATGGGGCGTCCTTAGCCAACAAACTGCAAAAGGGTTTTACAATCTTGCTGAAATCTTTTATGAATCTATTGTAGAAACCTGCATGTCCCAAAAATGATTCAACTTCTCTCAGTTTTTGAAGGTGATAAATTAGAAATCAACTCAACTTTTGCCTTATCTACCTCAATTCCCTCTTCAGATATTACATGCCTTAGAACAATCCCGTTCTTCACCATAAAATGACATTTTTTCTAGTTCAAAACAAGATTCATTTCTTTGCACTGCTCTAACACGAGAGACAAATGGTGTAAGCATGTATCAAAACTAGATCCAAAGACAGAGAAATAGTCCATAAACACCTCTAGGAAACACTCAATCATGTCTGAGAAAATGCTAATCATACACATTTGAAAAGTATCAGGTGTGTTGCATAACCTAAAAGGCATGCGTCGATAGGTGAACGTACCAAAAGGACAGGTGAAAGCAGTCTTCTCCTGATCCTCTGACGCTATGGGAATCTGGTTATAGCCAGAATAACTATCAAGAAAACAATAATATGCTTGGCCGGCAAACCTTTCTAGCATTTGATCAATGAATGGAAGCGGAAAATTGTCCTTCTTCGTCATCAAATTCAATTTTCTGTAGTTAATGCACACTCTCCAACCGGTTTGAACCCGTGTTGGAATCAATTTATTTTCTTTATTCTTGACTATGGTTATGCCAAACTTCTTTGGCACAACTTGTATGGGACTCACCCATTTGCTATTTGAAATTGGGTATATAATACCCACGTCCAAAAGTTTTATAATCTCACTTCTCACAACATTTTGCATGACTGGATTTAGCCTCCTTTGTGGCTTTCGTGAAGGTTTTGCACCTTCCTCTAAATGAATTTTGTGCATGCACATAGAAGGACTAATCCCTTTGATATCTGTGATGGACCAGCCAATCGTTGCTTTGTGTTCCTTTAAAACATCCAAGAATTTTTTCTCTTGAGCCTTATCCAAGTCAGAAGCAATGATAACAGGTAGGGTCTCAGAAGGCCTTAAAAAAATGTACTTCAAATTTTCAGGTAACGGCTTCAACTCTAACTTGGGCGGCTTAACTTCATATGGAACAGGAGATGAAGTGGACAGTTCTAGAGGAACTACCTTTGGTTGCCAATTATCATAACTCAGAGGAGTAGAATCAAAAAATGAATTTACCTCTTCTATAGACTTTTCGAAGTCAAAGTCACAACCAAAATGGGTCAAACAAGCCTCCAAAGGTTCCTCAAAACTATATCGAGAAAGTGTCTCCTGAACCAAACTATCAATTAAACAAATGTCACTAATCTCCTCACCCTCAGGTGGTTGCCTGTTGATGTTAAAGACATTAAGCTCCACCGTCATCTTCCCAAAAGAAATTTTCATAATTCCATTCCTACAATTAATTAGTGCATTTGAGGTTGCCAAGAATGGCCAACCTAGAATGACAGGAATCTGACCACTCGTGCTCTGAACAGGTTCGGTGTCTAGGACTACAAAGTCCACAGGAAAATAAAATGTATCTACTTTGATAAGAACATCTTCCACCATACCCCTGAGAATTTTCACCGACCTATCAGCTAACTGAAGGGTCATAGGGGTTTATTTCAACTCACCTAATCCAAGTTGGACGTAGACCGAATATCGCAATAAATTCACACTTGCTCCTAAATCTAGCAACGCCCGCTCTATGTGATCATCCCCTTTGGCACATGAAATGGTAGGACACCCAGGGTCCTTGTACTTGACGGTAATTTTGCATTGAATGGTTGAGCTGGCGTGCTCAGCCAAAAATGCCTTATTTGGAACATTGGTCTTTTTCTTGATTGTGACCAAGTCCTTCAAAAATTTTGCGTAAGAAGGAACTTGCTGGATAGCTTCTAGGAATGGGATGTTTATGCGAACTTGCTTAAACACCTCAAGAATATCACCTAGCTGGTTATTCTTCTTAGCCATAATTAATCTTTGAGGAAATGGGGCCTTGGGAATAAAGTTTTGAATTACTGGTTTTTCTTCAAACATAGGACCTATGGTTTCACTCATTTTTTTGTTTCCTATCTCCTCATGAGGGTTTTTATTCCCCTCATCTTCAGATTTCTCAATTTCTTCTTCAATTTCCTTTTCTTTTTCTTCAACTTCAGGCAACTTAACATGGTTATCAATTATTCGCCCAGACCTTAGGGTCGTAATTGACCGCACATGCTCCTGCTCATGGGTAGAGTTGGACGGATTATTTACTGCATACCGCCATTTCGAATTTGGGATGGGTTGGCTTGGGAATTTTCCTTTTTCCCTCTCACCCACTTGAGTTGCCAACTGACCAATCTGATTTTCTAGCTTTGAAATTGCTTGGGTTGTGGACTGCATGAATGCTTTCAATGTGTCCTCTAAAGATGATGAAGATAATGACTGTGGACGTGGTGCTAGAAATTGAGGGTGTTGATGAAATCCAGGAGGATATGATTGTGTAGGAGGACGAAATTGATTTGAATGTGGAATTTGTTGCCCTCCTACATTCATGGGAGGTTGGGGTTGTCTCCATGAGAAATTTGGGTGATTCTTCCAATTAGGATTATAGGTCTCAGAAAGTGAACTACCAATCAGTTTTCCAAAGTTGTTCATTGCATGTGCTTGCTCAGTATAACACTTTGAAAAGTTAGATGAACATGATTGTGCTATATGCATGGGGCTAGCACAAATAGAACAAACTTCATTTTGCACAAGATTGACAACATTTATGGCTTTGCTTAAAGCTAATGCCTCAACTTTACGTGTTAAATTATCTATCTTTTCCCTTATGTCAAGGGCTTCACCCACTTCATATAAACCTCCCTTCTTAGACGATTGGAGAGATCTATCACGACGGCTAAAAAAATCCCACTGTTGGGAATCTCAGACAATCCCTTTAAAAACTTATATGCCTCTTCATCTGTCAAACTTAAAAATCCACCACTATTCATGGATTTGATCATATTACGATGGGTTTGGGTTAACCCATTGTAAACATATTGAACAAGTCCCCACTTCTCAAAACCGTGGTGAGGTTATTTCAAAAGCAAATCTTTAAACCTTTCCCAACTTTCATAAAATTTTTCATTTTCTTCTTAGCTAAAATCTGAAATTTCTCTTCTCAATGAGTTTGTTTTTGCCATCAGAAAAATTTAGAAAGAAACTTTGATACCAACTGATCCCATGATGTAATAGAACCCGATGAGAAAGAATTTAACCAAGCGTTGGCCTTGTCCTTTATAGAGAAAGGAAAAAGGAGCAAACGTACTGACTCATCAGAAAATTTTTGAAATCTGAAGGTTGCACATATTTTAAGAAAATCCTTCACATGTATGTAAGGATCTTCTCTTTCAAGACCATGAAAGATTGGCAACAATTGGATTATGTGGGGCTTAAGTTCAAAATGTCCCCTGGTGGTCGTAGGCGACACTATACAAGAAGGTGGGTTGGTGGTTATGGGTGAAAACAACTCCCTAAGGGTTGTTGGATCTTCGACACCCTCTGCCATGGTGAAACGAAAAATTTGCTCAATCTCAAGATCAACCCAGAGATTAACGGGTGAATAAGAGTCTACACGAACTAATTGATGTGCTTGATCACATCCCCACGTGCTCATGCACCACTACCTTAAAACCTTTGATTGAAAAAAAAATGAAATTAGTAGAAGGATAAAACTAAATCAACCCTACTTTTCTTTTCCAAATAAAATCCCTGGCAACGGTGCCAAAGACTTGTTTTCAAATTGTTTCAAATTTGTTTTACTTGCAAGTGCACGAATCAGATGTAGTGCAGCTTGTGCAAGAATGAGGTTGAGCCCACATGGACTTTATAGAGAGAGGAAAACTAAGAGTAAGGTTATTTAATCTAATCCTAATCTAATCAAGAAATGAAGTTTGACTTTATACTAAACTAAGAGGATTTGCATAAAATCAAATGGCAAATTAAAAACAAGACATACGATTACAAGCAAAACTAAGATATGCAATGATAAATATTAAACTAAACTAAATGCTACCTATTAGATAATGTGATCTAACTAAGAATATAGGTATAGTAGAAACACGGATGAGATGTGTACTAGGGCTTAGAATCCACACTCCTTACAATAATATTTTTGGCAACATGAACCTTAGAAATTTGTTGGAAAAGTAATCACATAATAGTCTAGAAATCAATCACGCTATTATGGAAAATACCATCATCAAAGCTCTATTTTTATCATGCGAAAATATATGTTTTTCCATGCTTCTAAAATTGAAACCAAATTATTAAATGTATTCAACGATGTTGAATCACGATAGATATCCGATTTTAATATCAACAATTTTCAACCAAGCAAATGATTAACGAAATTTATCTTAAATCATGAGAAAATATTACATCAACGAGGCTTCATCAAAACCCTAGCACTACTAAGCTAGCCTCTAATGAAATACATGATCAAAGTAAAATAAAAAGAGGAGCAATAATACATTACATAAATTGTAGCTCTTAGATCCTTCATTCTTCAAAATATATTACATACAAAACTAAAACAACACTGGGAAAGAAAATCCTAAAACTTCTTCCTAACCTTCTCCATTCAAATGAATTTTAAGACCACTCTCCCGCCTAGCTCCAAGATGAAGGCTTTATTTATAGCACCTAGGCTCTCTTTAGAATAATAATTTCTTTGTTGCTCGAGTCTTTGGGTTAAATCAAAATTTCTTCCATGTCTTTTTGAATAGTCACCATTATGAGAAATGTGATCTTGACCTTATCCCAATTATATTCCAAAGTCATAAAAGTTGTCAATGAAGCTCAGGCCTTGTGAAAGAAGACGAGAAAAAAGAAAGTATAAACTAAAGAGGGAAAGAAAAAAATGTAGAAAAACATTTAATGGTGAAATGATGGAAGAGTGAGAGAAAGTGTGACCGTTAATTGCTTGGTGTGATGAGATGAGATGATGGATGCTAAGTCATTTAATGAGGAGAGAGATGAAAAGATGAGAGAGAAAAAGTAGTATTGGTAGCAAATATGGATGTTTATTTGTATCTAAAAAATATGTCCACACACACTCCTCTATTCTTATATTTTCTTTTGCACTCCATCCTACACTTTAGCCCAAAATTACTCTATTTACTAGTATATTTGCAACAATTCATCTTTATTTGCAAAGACAAAGATAAACCCGTGTTAGGTAAAAAGACAGTAAAAATAAATTAAAAGATGCAGATAAGAGGGTAAAATATTTGATAATTCTACGGAGTTTGAAAACCGAGAGAGAGAGAGAGAGAGAGAGAGAGAGAGAGAGCAAGTGCACTAACACTCCCCCTTGAGAATGGAAATGGAAAAACATGTCCTGATGCTTTAGGCAGGGGGTTGGATTTGTGCCTGGTGCTGCAACGTCAATTTCTGACACCGAGCGGTTTGTCACCGATGTGGGTGTGAATCCATCATAACCGAGGGAGTAACGGTCAAATCCGCTAATGACCACACTTCCCGGATGGGATATTCAAATCAAACGGTCATTGATGAGGCACATATACGCGATTTGCATCATGAATGGTCTATTGCTGGGAAAATGTATAGTCGAGTAAACATGGCAATCCAGTCCCGGTTCTCCAGCGTGGCGGGATTTCTTACGAGAAGCAGGAGAAGAGGGAGAGTCGGTGTATCCGCAACCACTCGTGCACCGGAGGGGTTGTTCTGATCAACGAGAAACGTGATATAGAAAGGGGCCGCTTCGGTTCGAATCCGCTCAGTTTCTCTCCCTCACTAGAAATCTACGACAATATTGGGTGGTGCTATACACTAACAGAGACTCCTTAGCATTGTTTCATTTACATAGATGGATACAACATACATGGGAATCTACGAAAAGGCCTACACTATCAGCTATCACCAAAACAAAGTTTCTTCTGTATTTTCGGTCGGAGGAGGTAGCCAGAGGCATATGCCTCAAAAAAACTTTTCACATTGACGACATCCTGGTTGAATGCTGGTCTTGGGATCTGGCAGTAGGAGACTTACAAATACACCGAGAGAGGGGAGGGGTCTGGATTCATGTGCACGACCTACTGCTCCATGCGTGGTCCCCAGAAGTACACAAGGGATCGGAGACCGAAGTGGCAGATTCATTCTGGTTGACCGACGCTCTAACGATCTCTGGGAAACTGATTCCGCCCTGCATCTCGTCGTCGTCGACTTGCTGGAGTGCATCCCTAGAAGTTGCAAAGTCTACGTTGGCGGCCAAATATTCATGGTCTTCATAGAAGCGCCGTTGTTGGAGCGGGTGCTCATTCTGCATCAGGCGAGTGAAGAATCCGAGGGGTCCTGGTGCACCGACATAGACATACTTAGTTGTCCCACAAAAAAAGTCGAGCCGATCACCGACCTAATCGGGGGTTGGGTGGACAGACTCGGTCAACCAACGTCAAGATGCTCGGAGGGGCGCTCGTTCGTGAACCCCCCCCGCCGCTTTGTTTGGGGCCATAGAGGTGGATGTCCGCACCGGCGAGGGGTCAATGCTCCTTGGGAACCTATGGGTTGGCGCATCGTTCTCCTGCGGATCTAGAGGAAGGAGAAATAGATACAGACTCCGACAAAACACAAATTCTCGTGGTGGAAGGCGAGGACGCCGATGGTTGACGACAAGAAACTTCGCCGGCCATGCAACCTCAACGAAGGAAATCCCTAGATCGAGATCTCTAGGACTGTGAATTCCTCGTATACCAACAAGGTCATTTGTCAGCAGCTGTCGGCTGTGGTTGGTGAGCAGATCTGGATACCTGCCTCAAAGGATGCCGAGGTAGGCTGTTGATGGGATCCGATGGCGATTGACGACTCGTTGTGCCCTAAGAAGAAGATGGAGATAGCAACAAAAAGAAAACTTTTGGTCTTCTACCGCCAGAGACGTAAAAAAGACGACCTTGGGTTTCGTGCTTGGCCGGGGTGAAGCCACATGTCTCCATCGTCGAAGACGCCACAGGAACTGCAGCACTTTCTGGAAACCGAGAGACGGATTTGCAGCTAAGTGAGGTTCGAGAATCTTTTATACTGTAAGAGGGTGGTATGCACGTGCCGCTGGCTAGTGAAACAGGGGGACTCGCTACACGGGGGACAGGTGGACTCCACTTTGCAGTGTTTAGACAGGTGGCAATGGAATCTCTTTGGGCCGCCCGAGGATGTCAACTTTTATTTCCTATCTGGACTCGACCCGTGGCCCAGACACATCTTATGTTCTTTAATTATCGGGCCCTTTCAAGTGGAGTCTGAGGTTCTTGGCCCAAGATCCATTGGGATTTGGAGTCTGAGGTTCTTGGCCCAAGACCCATTGGGATTTGTGTACTGGGGGCAGCACCGACTACGATGAAGACCCGCTTCAACCTCTCGTCTCTCCCATTCATGCGATAGACACAACAAGCAAGGTCGATCGGTTCACAACTCAAACTCCCAGTGACGGTTCTAATACTCCATCTCTGACGGCGAACTTCGACAACACCTATACTCAAGGATCAAAATTTTGGCCGAAATGACTGAAATTTCGGCCAAAATTATCGGTTTCGGTCCCCACTGAAACGATAATATGGGACCGACATTTTGGTCATTTTTTATGGGTTCAAAATTTCGGCCAAAATTTCAGATTTCGGTTTCGGTCATGCCCGAAACCTAAATTTAACCTGAAATTTTGATCCTTGCCTCTACTCCTAGGCTGGAGGAGAGTAGTCAGGGCACTGTAGATGTAGATGAAGTTGATCGCCTCATATGTCTTGGGGGTGAACTTGGAATGACATTCAGAGGGTTTGATGCAAACCTCAGGGAGGTCTTTCGATCCATCCTTGTTAGCCGCACAACAATAGCAAGAAGAAATGCAATGCCTTACCGAGGGAGCTCGCCCGATTACAGTGGGTAATGTCGGACGGGAGGGGAGACGGGGGTGTCTAACCACCCGCTGTCTCGAGGGGGCAGGCTTCGCACTTTTTGGTTATGAAGATTCTCCTGGAACGTCAGAGGTATCTGTGACAGGTTTAAACGGGCCGGGGTCAAGAGAATCATGACTTCCATCAACCCGGCTGTCATCATACTTGAAGAAACCAAATGAGGCAGATGCGACAAAGTCAACGTTGCGTCTACGTTGGGAAGAAACAGATGGGAGTGGATTGGCGTCGACTCCGCCGGTGCTTCGCGGGGCATCCTAGTTGCTTGGAATTCTGGTATGTACGAGAAAATTGAGGACGAGGTGGGAATATACTTGAGTTCTATTGTACTTTGAAACAGAGACACTGGCAAGGTGTGGACTTTCTCTGGGATTTATGGCCCATCTGATGATAGGCAACGGGGTGACTTCTGGTTTGAACTGGCAGCCATTACAACTAGGTGGGATCATCCGATATGCTTGGGAGGGAATTTTAACACTATAAGATGGGGTCACGAAAAGAAAGGCGGGATGCCGGATAGGGCAGTGATGAGAGATTTCAACTCATACATCTCGGATTGGGAGCTGATGGACGTTCCGCTCACGGGAGCCAGATACACGTGGTCCAACCTACAGGAAGCTCCTTTGTTAAGTCAACTGGACAGATTTCTTTGTACCCCGGGGTGGATAGACATTTTTCCGGCTGGCAGGTTGGAAGGATTACCAAGGGCTTTCTCCGATCACTGGCCTTTACTGCTGACATGTGATTTGTGAATCAGCGGGCCGTCCCCGTTTCGCTTTGAGAACATGTGGCTGCTCGACGATCAATTCAAAGCATTGGTTCCTTCTTGGTGGAGTTAGCTGACATCTTTAGGGACAACTATATTCTGGTTCATATCCAAACTTCAGCGGTTTAAGGGGCAGATCAAGGCTTGGAACAGAGCGATGTACGGGCTGGTTCACGTTGTAAAAGAGGCACTACTCCTTCGGCTGAATGAGATCGACAATTTAGAGGTACATAGGGTTCTTTTGGATGAGGAAGGCTTGAGAGAATCCAGAAAAAGCAGTTCAATGACAAGTGTATGGCTAAAGAGGTTTGTTGGAGACAAAATCTAAAGTTCAGTGGCTGAGAGAGGGAGACCACAACACTAAATTCTTCCACGTAGTTGCTAACGCCCGCAATAAGATCAATTACATGGGCAATATTACTGTTGAGGGGGTATCTTATTCCGACCAGGAACAGATCTGGAACCACGTTGTAAACTTCTATGCTAATCTGTATACTGATGACGATCTTGCTCGGCCGGAGTTGGACGGGATTTTGTTCAAGTATATCTCGGAGGATGAGTGCTCAGAGGTGGAGCAACCATTTACGGAAGACGAAGTGTGGCAAGCGATCAAGTTTGGGGGAAGAACAAAGCACCGGGTTCGGGCGGCTTCACCATGGAATTCTACCGATTCTTTTGGCCATGTCTTAAGGGGAGCTGATGGAGGTGTTCAGTGAGTTCCACGCCAATGCTTTCATTGGCTGAAGCCTTAATTATACCTTCATCATGCTCATACCGAAAAGAAGTGGGGCTGAGGATATATCAAAATACCGGTCGATATGTCTCATAAATTGTCTATATAAGATCATCTCTAAGGTGCTGGCTAATAGAATCAAACCGCTGATGGGAAAGTTGATTTTTGAAAATCAAGGAGCGTTTGTTCACGGCTGGCAGCTGGTGGACCTGGTCACTGTCGCTCAAGAAATGATTCACTCCGCCCATCACGCTCGTCTTCCTGCTGCCCTATGGAAGGTAGACATGGAGAAGGCCTATGACCGTGTCAGTTGGGACTGCTTAAACTACATGATTAGCAGGTTCGGGTTTGGGGCTAAATGGAAATGTTGGATGCGGGGGTGCTACTCATCAGCCTGGTTTTCGTATTTATCAATGGCTCGCCCGCTGGGTACTTAAAAAACTCTCAAGGAATCCGCCAGGGAGACCCGTTATATCCCTTATTATTCATCATGGTGGGCGAAGCCCTAGCTGGGCTCATTGCGCGTGCGAGACAAATTCAGCTCATATCGGGGAATACGGGCGAAAGGCAAGGTGGATCCATCTCGCATCTCCAGTACGCCGATGACACCATTCCATGTGGATAAGCCGAAGTAGAGGAGTTCATGGTTCTTACAGATATCTTTTCTGTATATGAGGCTATTTCTAGTCAACGCATAAATCTTCACAAATCAACGATTACCGGAATCGGAACCAGCGACCATCAAGTGGCTATATTAGCGGCTATCGTGAATTGTGAGGTCGAGAAACTCCCCATCAAGTATTTGGGCCTGCCTCAGCTCGGGCATGGGAACCGGTTACTCAAAGATTCGAGCAAAGGTTGTCTTCGTGGAAACTCCTTAGTAGTGGAAGGCGCCTTCTTCTAGTCAAATTTGCCCTCTCCAACCTGCCCATATTCTACATGCCTATGTTCAAGTGCCCAATCGGGGTTATCAACCGGCTTGAGCAAATCCAAAGAAACTTTCTTTGGGAGGGTTTTGGCATAGACAAACGATATCATCTTGTGAACTGGGAAACCTGTTAGTTACCCATGAGTTGTGGTGGCCTTCGCATCCGTAGGCTGAGGGAAATGAATATTGCTTTGCTAGGGAAATGGTTTTGGAGAGCTGGTTCGGAAAGCGATAGGGAGAGTCTTTGGCGAAAGGTACTGGTGGAAAAGTATGGGTAGTCCATAGGCAACTGGGGCATCAACACAATGGTTCATAGAGGCACATCGAATTGGTGGAAAAACATCTGCGGGACGTGGCCTCTCTTCGCCAGATGGGTCCGATTCAGCTGGGGGTGTGGAACCCGGATTCGATTCTGGGAGGATGCTTGGGTGAAGAGTGTTCAGCTCAAAGCGATATTCCTAGATATTTTTGCCATATCCACTAATCAGCTGGGCCTGATTACGGGGTTCCTTTTGGGCCCCAATGGGGGAAGGTCGTGGGATGTTTGCACCCGCAGATTCTTGAGAATCGACGAGATGACCTCGTTCACTAGACTTCTGTCCATGATCTATGGACAACTCCCAAATCATCAAGGTCAAGACCATCGGACATGGGCTACCAGTAAAGATGGCAGATTCAATGTCAAGTCATATTACCGGATTCTTACGTGCGCCTGCTCATCAGATTCCAAGGAGCAAGGTTGTGGAAGACGACAATTCCCCCAAAAGTTAGATTCTTCGCTTGGACTATATTAAAAGGAAAAGTTCTAATTATCGATCAACTTACTCGACGGGGGAAGGACATTTCCAATCAATGTGTAATGTGCCTACAAGAAGAGAGTCTGCTGCTCACCTATTCCTACACTGTCGGGTGGCTAATCAGATCTGGAGTACTATTCTTACGTCGTTCGGAATGTGCTAGGTCACCCCTTCAACCCCCTATCAACAGTTCCTAGCTTGGTCGTCTACCTCCCTTGAGGACACTGTTGGAGACTATTGGAAAGTGGCTTTTTTCGCTGTTAATTGGAGCATTTGGCTCGAGAGAAATGATCAGATTTTCAACAATAAAATGCCGGCTGGTGGCAATGATTATCAAGTCGGTCAGGGACTTCATGTGGGTTCGGGTCGCTAGAAGTATTGACGGATGCGGGGGGGGGAGACTTCCCCCTGGGACCGGGGTAGGAGTGGGGCTAGTTGTGGTTGGACATGGGCTGAGAACATTGTTTAGAGTTTTTTAGTTCTGCTTTTTCCTTTTGCATTGCTTGTTTTTGGTTGAGTCTTTGTATTTGTCCGTTCAGCGTCTTGCTGGCTTTCAATATATTGCTTATTACCAATAAAAAAAATAAAATTTGATAATTCTATGCTCAACACCTAACACTGGGCACAGTCACGGGGGTGGTTACTACAAGAACTCTCAAAATCATGCCCCATGGCAACCTGTCCAATTCCTCTCAAGCTTCACGACCAACTTGTCAAGTATGCTTGCATGTTGGTCACACTGCTTGTTACAACAGGTTTAATGAAGCCATTCACGCCACTCCTCTCCAAATTCGGGTCAAGCTTACCACACCGCCTCGAATTTCTTCAACAATGATAGTTTGTTTCTCGATTCGGGCTGACTCCTCACCTCACATTGGCTTTCTTAAATTTAAACATTCATCCTCATTACGATGCCCCAAACACTGTCAAAGTCCATAAGGGCAGAGGTTTGTCTCTACTTCACATAGGTTCATCATCTCTTTTACATCCAAAGTTTGATTTTGTTTTAAAAGATGTTCTACACGTTCTGTGCATAACTAGAAATCTGTTTTTTTGGGTTTTTTTTGTCCCATATGAGTGGTGTCCCAAAACGCATATCGATAAAAGATACGCCAGTGGTAGCTATATCCCCATTTCTTCTAGGACTCCATTGTTGAGATTATAGACAATGTGCTGAGGATACAATTATCTTTTGTGAAGCAAAGCAAGAGGAGCTATGTGTGCTACAGTTTAAGAAGCAGTCTTGGGCTTTGGGGGTTTTTTGTCGCATGAATGGTGTCCCAAAATGTAAATTGATAAAAGATATGCTAGTGGTTGCTATATCCCGTGCTCGTCCAAGGAGGGAGTTTGCTTTACCTAACTCCCCTTTTTTATAACAATGCAGAAACCCCCGATCCGACATGCTTTAGTTTCGAATGAAGAATGCCCTGCCCCTCATTTTTCTTTAGCAGTCATTTGATAATTGTATAAGTGGATGATCAGAAACTCTTGTACATGAAACAAAATCCTCAAAAAGAAGCCATTTGAATCAGGGGATGACAATGCATATTGTGGCTACCAATTCTAAGGCAACGGAATAGGAATATTCCTAATCTAGGAGATCATGGCGCACCTATCAGACGGTCAGTTTTTATTCCACGTGAATCATCATCATAGTGGTCAGGAATGCTGATGCAATAAAGAAAACCAAGAGGAAAGAAACAGGAAAAGATATGAAGGATTATAGAGTGAAGAAGTGTTTAATGTTGATTATAAATGAGTGATCATAGGACTCAAAATGCCGACGTAAATAGATGGGATAACGCTATGATGATGATTCATGTAAGAGGGCACAAATTTAAACATTCATGCGGATTACGATGGCCTAAACACTGTGAAAGTTGATAATGGCAGAGGTTTTGCTCTACTTCACATAGGTTCACCATCTCTTTTACATCCAAAATTTGATTTTATTTTAAAAGATGTTCTACACGTTCTGTGCATAACTAGAAATCTAATTTATGTTTAAAGTTCACCTTGATAATGATTGTTTCTTCGAATTTTATCCATCTTATTTGTATGTGAAGGGTCGACAAACGGGGACGTTGCTCCACTGAAAGATTATACCAGTTTCCAACGGTTAGTGCCACCTCTCGAGCTGAGCCATGGATGGGCTTCGCCTTCGAGTTGACGACCTTGAGTCACCCTTGCTCCTTGGTCGCTCTTTCGCCCATCCAGTTTGCCTCTTCCATCGAGATTATGTGTGGCACTGTTGTCCACCATAGCGCGAGTGGCCCTATCGTTGATCAGGACCTCTATGTACATAAGTCCTTTGTTCGTAGGATTTAGGGTCTCTCGTTGTTTTGGGGCCTCAGATTGCTTCTTAACTACTTTCAAGAGTCGTAGAGATCCCATTGTCGTGTCTTCCGTGCTCTTTTCATCCAGCTAGGAGCCAAGGGCTGTGAGGGTTTTTCTCTTCAGATACTCCCTTGCCAAGTGCTATCCATCACACAGGAAGCATTTGAGCTCACGGGTCCTCACGTTGTCGTGCTTCGGCTTGTCGTTCCTTGAAGACTTTCCATGTGCTGGCTTTTCGGCATCCTCCTCAGGATGTGAGTGCTTGTCTCCCCCATCTTTGCCATAGTTGCCCTTAGGAGCCGACTTCTTGGATGCCTCGGGCTTCTTAAAATCTATGAGGAACTTTGCGGCAGCCATGGCCGAAGCAAGGTCTTGAACTCCCCTACTGTGTAACTCTTGCTCCACCCACCATCCATGAAGTTAAAGAAGTCAGTGTGGAGAACTCTTTGAAGTAGTCTCGGATCGATCCCGTGTGCCTTAATCTCTTTAAGCTTTTCCTGGCCAAGTACTCTGGATAAAATTATTTCTTCAATTCCTTCTTAAAATCATCCCAAGTGTCGATGGTGCAGGTACCTCGCTTCATGTTTGCCTTGCGCCGCCTCCACCACAACATAGCTGTGCTGTTGAGGTTGAGTGTGGCGGTTTGGACTTTTTGGCTTTCATCGTCTAAGGAGATAGCCTTGAAATATTGTTCCAAGTGCCTCAAAAAATTATCTATCTCCCTAGCATTGCTTGACTCACTAAAGGTTTTGGGCTCGGGTGTCTTCACCCTTGGAATGTCTCGAGTCGTGATCGTACCACTGGTCATGGCCTTCTTGCGTAAGGCCCAATCACCTTTGATCTCCTCTAATTGTGCATAAATGACATTGAGGGCATCCCATACCTTAGTCTCGAAGCTCTCGCGTGCCTTCGACACCTTAGCCTCCAAAGTCTCGCGTGCCTCTGACACCTTAGCCTCGAAAATCTTGCGTCCATCCGTTTCCTTGTGTTGCTCGTGTGCTAGACTTGACCTTTCACCTATCTACGTAGATCGTCGAGTCCCGCCTCTAGATCTGAGATGCTTTGGCCTACTTCGTCAAACCGATCGTTCCCATCGGCAATGGCTGGCTCCACCCTGGCAAGCCGTGCGTCAAAGGTAGCAACCAAATCACAAGATCTCTCTCCTTGGCTTACTGCCTTCGCGCCTCCCTCTTACACAATTTCGGATGACATGGTGATCTTCTAATCAGATTAGTCTCCCCTTCAAACTAACGTGGCTCTGATACCAACTGTCACGGATCTAACATCGACCCTCAACTATCTATGCGGCCTTGCGCTTAGTCACTCCCTAGCGTCGCAAGATCAACCTAGCTTCCGAAAACTAGCAAAGAGATTAAGAGAGAGTAAAAGAGAGCTCAAGAGAGGGAATGCAAAGAACAACTTTGTATTGAACTCAAGAGTGCTTTACAAGTTTTGAGGTGCCTTGTAAATGAGGCCCTCCACCCTATTTATAGGCTACATGGGGTACAATGGATGGTATAAGATCAAACCATGTGTCGTGCATCTAACAGTTGGAAATGTTCTAGAGTTTTCTTGTAGAGCCTTCCACACACTTCCTACCTTTCTAAGTTATTTCTCTAGGTTTCTACACTCTTCCAGGACTCTAGGTTCTTCCTTCATCTAGAGTCTTCCTAGTATGTACATAATCCTATATACGTATATACACTAATATACAAATATGATGGGAAAGATCCCGTGTTGAGCGTGGGACGTGACATTAATCCTCCCTTAGGCCCTAGGTGTTTTGGCAGCCTACCACATTTAACAACTACACCCCTCATGTAGTGTAACCCTGATTTTGCTCTCTGTTGACTTGTTAATATTAAATTTTTTTTTTTTGACTTATTTGATTGGTTTGATGGTAGCCAACTCGGATTACATGCGAGGTGGTCTTGGGCCCCTCTTCTTTCTAACTTTCTTATCTATATATATATATATATATATATATATATATATATATATATATATATATATATATATATGAATATATTTTTATGGTACAAAATAATTCTTTACTTATATCTTTTCTTTTTATTTAACACAAAGAGAAGGGTGGGATTGGGTGTTTAACATGCACACCCAATCACCGAGACACATGCAATAAACACCTTTATACATCATATAACCTTATAGATGCCACTACATAAGTAATTATACATATCTTTATTATATAGATCATGTTTTAAAACACGAAAACTTGACTCAACTTGGAAGTCAACTGAGTACAGTCAACTCGGAAACTCGCTCCGACTGGGGTTATTTAATAAATCTTTAAATATATATTATATATAATTAAAAGTAAAAAAATTATTAGACTAATTCATCAAAATACCCATCCATATAAGATATAGAATTTGATCGAATATGACATTGACATAGCTCTCTAAAGGACAATTCCTAGATTTAGAATTTTATCAGGGTCTTCAAATCGTGTGGCTTAGGTGGTGTTCCAAGTGGCACATATCCTGAACTAACGTGGCTCTAATACCAACTGTCACGGATCTAACATCGACCCTCGACTATCTATGCAGCCTTGCGCTTAGTCACTCTCTAGCGTCGCAAGATCAACCTAGCTTCTGAAAACTAGCAAAGAGATTAAGAGAGAGTAAAAGAGAACTCAAGAGAGGGAATGCAAAGAACAACTTTGTATTGAACTCAAGAGTGCTTTACAAGTTTTGAGGTGCCTTGTAAATGAGGCCCTCCACCCTATTTATAGGCTACATGGGGTACAATGGATGGTATAAGATCAAACCATGTGTCGTGCATCCAACAGTTGAGAATGTTCTAGAGTTTTCTCTAGAGTCTTCCACACACTTCCTACCTTTCTAAGTTATTTCTCTAGGTTTCTACACTCTTCCAGGACTCTAGGTTCTTCCTTCATCTAGAGTCTTCCTAGTATGTACATAATCCTGTATACGTATATACACTAATGTACAAATATGATGGGAAAGATCCCGTGTTGAGCATGGGATGTGACATTAAGCCTTGCTTAGGCCCTAGGTGTTTTGGCAGCCTACCACATTTAACAACTACACCACTCATATAGTGTGGCCCTGATTTTGCTCTCCGTTGACTTGTTAATACTTTTTTAATTTTTTTTGACTTATTTGATTGGTTTGATGGTAGCCAACTCGGATTACATGCGAGGTGGTCTTGGGCCCCTCTTCTTTCTAACTTTCTTATCTATAAATTATATATATATATATGAATATATTTATATGTTACAAAATAATTCTTTACTTATATCTTTTCTTTTTATTTAACACAGAGAGAAGGGTGGGATTGGGTGTTTAGCATGCACACCCAATCGCCGATACACATGCAATAAACACCTTTATACATCATATAACCGTATAGATGCCACTACATAAGTAATTATACATATCTTTGTTATATAGATCATGTTTTAAAACACAAAAACTTGACTCGACTCGGAAGTCAGCTGAGTAGAGTCAATTCGGAAACTTGCTCCGACTCGGGTTATTTAATAAATCTTTAAATATATATTATATATAATTAAAAATAAAAAATTTATTAGACTAATTCATCAAAATACCCATCCATATAAGATTTAGAATTTGATCGAATATGACATTGACATAGCTCTCTAAAGGACAATTCCTAGATTTAGAATTTTATTAGGGTCTTCAAATCGTGTGGCTTAGGTGGTGTTCCAAGTGGCACATATCCCGAACTAACGTGGCTCTGATACCAGCTGTCACGGATCTAACATTGACCCTCGATTATCTATGCAGCCTTGCGCTTAGTCACTCCCTAGTGTCGCAAGATCAACCTAGCTTCCGAAAACTAGCAAAGAGATTAAGAGAGAGTAAAAGAGAACTCAAGAGAGGGAATGCAAAGAACAACTTTGTATTGAACTCGAGAGTGCTTTACAAGTTTTGAGGTGCCTTGTAAATGAGGCCCTCCGCCCTATTTATAGGCTACATGGGGTACAATGGATGGTATAAGATCAAACCATGTGTCGTGCATCCAACATATGGGAATGTTCTGGAGTTTTCTCTAGAGCCTTCCACACACTTTCTACCTTTCTAAGTTATTTCTCTAGGTTTCTACACTCTTCCAGGACTTTAGGTTCTTCCTTCATCTAGAGTCTTCCTAGTATGTACATAATCCTGTATACGTATATACACTAATGTACAAATATGATGGGAAAGATTGTGCGTTGAGCGTGGCACGTGACATTAAGCCTCGCTTAGGCCCTAGGGTTTTTTCCAGCCTACCACATTTAACAACTACACCCTTCATATAGTGTACCCTGATTTCACTCTCTGTTGATATTTTTTTAAATTTTTTTGACTTATTTGATTGGTTTGTTGCTAGCCAACTCTGATTACATGCGAGGTGGTCTTGGGCCCCTCTTCATTCTATATATATATATATATATATATATATGAATATGTTTATATGTTGCAAAATAATTCTTTACTTATATCTTTTCTTTTTATTTAACACAGAGAGAAGGGTGGGATTGGGTGTTTAGCATGCACACCCAATCACCGATACACATGCAACAAACACCTTTATACATCATATAACCTTATAGATGCCACTACATAAGTAATTATATAAATCATGTTTTAAAGCACGAGAACTTGACTTGACTCAGAAGTCAATTGAGTAGAGTCAACTCGGAAACTCGCTCCAACTCAGGTTATTTAGTAAATCTTTAAATATATATTATATATAATTAAAAATAAAAAAATTATTAGACTAATTCATCAAAATACCCATCCATATAAGATTTAGAATTTGATCGAATATGACATTGACATAGCTCTCTAAAGGACAATTCCTAGATTTAGAATTTTATCAGGGTCTTCAAATCGTGTGGCTTAGGTGGTGTTGCCAGTGGCACATATCTCGAAAATGACAATCTTTATTTTTAACCAAACCAAAAAATTGCTCTCAATAAAAATTCTAAGTGGCACATTCCCATGGAAAAAATTTCCTGTGCAAGGATGTTACCGTGGGCTGCTCTAACCAAATAGCTTAGGGCTCAAATTTTTATTATTATAAAAGTGAAAAAAAGGTACTTACAGCTTAGAGATGAGGGCTGCGATTCTTCTTCTTCTTCTTCGAGGTTTTAGGGCACGAGAGGGTTGTGGTTCTTCTTCTTCGAGATTTTAGGGTTGAGAGATGAGATTAGGGCTGAGATTAGGCTGCGATTTGGGCCGAGGAATGAAATTAGGGGGTTGCGATTCTCTCTTTCTTTTTCTTTCTTCATCTTTCTTTCTTCTTTCTTCTTCCTTCTTTCTTGTTCTTTCTTCGAGATTTTACGGTACGAGAGGGGCTTCAAGATTTTAGGGCAAGAGAAGGGAGTTGGGAGTTTCTATCGAGAGGTCTACAAATATAAATAAGGGAGAAATTACAAGTTTGCCCTTTTAATTTAATGAAACCCCCCACAGTCCTCCTTTTAGCATCAATTAAATCGATTCACCGAGTCCGCAAACTCGGTTGAGTTCCCGAGTCGAATAGGCTAGTCTCTCTAGTTCCAAGCCTGATCCATCGCTTAGATGACTCGACTCCGAGGTTGAGCCAAGTCAACTCACCCGAGTTCCTAGTCGACTCGTCGAGTTTTAAAACCATGATATAGATATCGTACTTATGTAAAAAGAGATCGGCATGGGGCCGCATCACACATTGGTCAAATGGATTGACTTGGGTTCAATTGAAAAGTAAAACATCAACAATTGGAAAACCAGGGTTGTTACAATATGTCTCACTTATTATCTTCATCATTACCATGCTCAATTGTTGCTAATGTCTGCCTTTTGATTGGTATCTTACTCCATTCATAGTGTTTGGAACATTCCCTTGTCATCTTCTTTAAAACTTGCAAATGTGCTTCATGTTCCCTAACTTTTCACAAATGTATGAGTAAACTAGCCAAAAATTTAAACTGTTGACCTACTTTAAGTTGGAGAAAGTCAAAATTTGATGATGAATGCATCATAGCCTCATCCCATCTATTTGGGGTTGGCTTTATAAGTCTTATTTCTCTACTCGCTTTTTATCAGCGAAGTTCTCTGTAATATCAGTCTTTCATGTCCCTTTTCATCGTTTCCCTCTAGGTCTTCACTGGCCTTCCTCTTTTCCTACTCCCCTATGGTTGTAGTGCAATGCCTCGTATAGGGTTTGCTTCTAGCTTTCAATAAATACGTCCAAACCACCTCAAGTTATATTCCATTTTGTTTTACTTTATAGGGTCAACTCTCAAATTTCCTCTTATGTACTTGTTTCTAATTTTATCCTTTCTTGTTACTATACGCATCCATCTTAGCATGTGCATCTCAACCCCATGTACTCAATCTTCTTGTCACTTCCTCGTAGCCCAACATTCCGCAACCTTAAGGTCATAGGTTTAGGGGCCGTTTATAATAGTGCCCCTCCGCAACCTTAAGGTCATAGGTTTGAGCCCAACTTACTTATAATAGATAAAAAAGGCCGCTCCAGTCAAAGTAGAATTATGGCACCGAACAATACTCCACTTGCTTGTCTCCATTTCATCCAGCCTGCATTAATCCTATTTGAGTGTTCGTCTTCAAAATACCATCTGATTGTTAAGTAGAGCCCGAATACCGAAATCTATGTCTGTGGCACTATATGGTTTTCAGTTTTAACTAAATCCTCCTCCAGACTATTATGTTCGCTAAATTTGCGCTCCATGTATTCAGTCTTTGTTCTGCTAATTTCCAAACCTCTCGACTTTAAGGTCTTTCTCCATAATTCTAGTTTATCATTTATTTGATTCCTTGTTTGGATATTAGTACCACATCATCTACAAATAATCTGCACCATGGAATCTCTTTTTGTATGTCTATGGTTATTACATCCATGATCAATGTTAACAAATAAGGGCTCAAGGTAGATCCTTGATGCAGCCCCAACTTCGCTAGGGAACTCAATCATCTCTCCACTCGCACATCTTACACAAGTTACCGCCCTTTCGTACATGTTTTGTATAATCTCAATATATAAGTGCGGGATGCATTTCTTCCTCAAGGTCCTCCAAATTATCCGTCTCAACTATATCATACCCCAAAATCCTAAATATGATATGTATTGATAAATCATCTAGATCACATCAACATAAAAAATATAAATATATTCATGAACCTCATGAATATGCCAATCCAATAACTGTAATTTTGAAGGAAACAAACTTCAAAATTTTTCAACCTTGGAAAACCTGAAATCTGATATGTATTAAATAATCATCTTGATCTCGCACATCTTACACAAGTTACCGCCCTTTCGTACATGTCTTGTATAATCTCAATATATAAGTGCGGGATGCATTTCTTCCTCAAGGTCCTCCAAATTATCCGTCTCAACTATATCATACCCCAAAATCCTAAATATGATATGTATTGATAAATCATCTAGATCACATCAACATAAAAAATATAAATATATTCATGAACCTCATGAATATGCCAATCCAATAACTGTAATTTTGAAGGAAACAAACTTCAAAATTTTTCAACCTTGGAAAACCTGAAATCTGATATGTATTAAATAATCATCTTGATCTCATCATCGAAACTAAAAAATAAACTATATATTTATGAACCTCATGAAGATACGAATCCAAGGACTAATTTTGAAGAAAGATTCCAAAAAAATTTCAACCCTGGAAAACTCAATAGGTCAGATCTAAAAATCTGGATTCTGAACTATTTAAAAATCTTGAAAAATTAATTCCAAATCCATAATATGAACGCATAAGACATTTAACTATTTTTTATGATTTTCAGAACCATTAATAAAATTCGATTTAAATGATGTGTTCTTTTAGATCTTTCTAAGAGCCTCTAACTCTTGATTACTCATTTGAGTTTTTATCCATCCAAGAAAAAAGATCTTTGATAAACAAACCTGTGGTTGATGGTTGATTGCTGATTGTTGATGATGTTGAGGAAAAAGCTTTGATCTTCTTCTCTCTTGATCTTTTACTTTTGATGTTTAATTTTCTTCCATAAAGCTCACATCCTCTCCGCCTCTCTTTCAGTGGCCCAATCTCCAAAGATGTGAGGGCTTGTGACTATTAAGGACGATTTAAAAAGAAAACAATGGAGCGCTAAAATAATTAGGATACATTGGATCCAATGTACATCCTAACTTAGTGTTATTCCAAACTAGTAATCATAACAACGGTGCCCACTAGTCTACAAAAATGATGTTCCCAACAACCTGTTATGACACAATCCACGCTGACTCACCCATACTACTTCCAAGGTCGCCAGATCCCATATGCACAATCTCTCTACCGCGTGAGTGACTTTTCACATGCATCGGATTGGTCAACCATTAATTGTAAAACACATACAAAAGTCATAAATAATTATTTTGAAAAATAGGATTAACAATAATTAGAAAAATTACTTTGATTTTTCAATAATTAATTAAAATATAATTTATTTATAGTGAAATTAACATAATGCCCTTTTGATAAAAATTATATTTTAATTTCCAAAAAATCCCAAAAAATATATCTTACGAATTATGGATGTCAAGGGGGATGCTAGAAAATTAACATTTGAATTCAAGAACTATTGAAATAATTGACACATAAATTTAGAGATCACACAATAATCCCTTGAGCAGGTGTGAGAGAAGGGGGAGAGGGGGGAGGCATAAACTGCTTGTCAACTATGGTAAGCATTCTTGTAACATCTACATCTTACCAGAAATAGGCGATTGCTGCACTTATGATGTTGTTCAACCTGCACATAGAATCATAGCAACAATTTGATTTCCCAATCAACCTCCCAAACCTATGATTCCTAAACTGTAATAGCATCTGCCATTGAATGGACGAGACTACGTGTGCAAAATGGTGCACAATACAAGAAGTACCTAATAGAAGTTACAATCTCCCACTTTACATAAAAAGCGCTAGTACCTAATAAAAGTTGAGAATTTCCCCTGTCAATCTTATGCCCCTATAATATGAATCGGGATTCCACTAGCACCAGTTAGTTACGGATATGGTATCATAGGGAACACTCCCACTGTCCCCAAACGCTCTTGACCACTCTGCTAGTATGAGAACATACATCCCGTGAATAGAAGTATTATACTAAATTCATGTGAGGGATTCACCGTGTCCCGTTATCACCTAGACACCAGTTTCACATGTCGCGTAAGCCATGGGAAGCTGACAATTATAGCACCCTTAGCAACCTATGGTTATGTATTAGTTTCTATATGGACTTCGGTCATCCCCTATTCCCCTACAACATGAACTGAGATTCCCACTATCACCAATTATTTACAAATAGGATCACTCCCAGAGCGCCCAAAATCACACATGTATGACGGGTAAAATCACAGTTGCACAATCAACAAAAAAATAGGGAGAGAAGAATATGGTCTAACGTTTCAGCAATTAAACAGAGATAAATTACATCAAAAGGGCTTTTGAAGGACACAAAATCTAACATGGTCAAGAGAATATTAGGTTGTGAGATGCTCGTTTGGGTATGTCCAATTAAAAACTTTTTGAGTAAGAAGTTTCCTTGTTTTTATTCCACTTCCATCAAAATGAAATTGAACTGTGATGTTTGTAGCTTTCGAAGCAAGTTCTCACTGTATATCCATCTATAAAGCATAGAAGTGATTTATTGTTTGATATTGTTCATTTTGATGTGTGGGGTCCTTTCCCTGTGAATCTCATTAAGGTGGGAGGGTAGACACCTGGATCCTTTGTTTATCCTAGCTATCCAGCCAATCACATAAGCCAAATCCCCTTCCACCATTGGTAACCTCTCTAATTGAGAATAGAAAATCGGGATTTTCTCCAAAAGTGCTGTATACTTTGCTTCAGTTTATGGTTGTTTCCTTGGTCAACCAAGGTCCTTCCGGGTTATGTGAAATTTCATGGCCAAGAAGGATTATCCACACAATTTTCATTGATGGTTATAGAGGAACTGATGGTCTACAAACTCTTTTACTCATTTGCACTATATGCACTCGATATGAAGTTTCTGTTTGTGGCTTTGAAGGTTGTCCAATTGGCTGCTTCTCCCATAAGCTTTGCTTGTTTCTCAACGTTTAATGTGGAGCTGCCCTATGTTTAAATCAGTTGCTTTTTGTGCTAAAATAATAAGGGGGAATTTTTTTTTGAAAGCTTCTTTATAAAAAAAACATAAAAAGAAACCAGCAAATGGCCCTATGGAAGTTGCTAAGCTTGTGATGGGGGCATCAACCGATAATATACACATGAATCACGTGAGAAGACCCCAATTTGGGAAGGCATGCATGGAAAGCCAAAGAAGATAACACAAGCAAATAAAAGAGCACAAAAATGGAGTTTCTGCCAAATTTGTCCTATCGAATGCAATTCTCGCTCGATGTAATTCGTCTAGACGGTTCATCAAAATGCAGAATAAACTCGATCGATCAAGTTTCAACTCGATATATCGAATTCGCGGAAAAAGTTTATGGAGTAGTTCTGAAGGAACTTGATCGATCGAATTCCAATCTTGATTGATCAAACTCGTGCACGGAAATTTTGTTTAGATGTGAATTTTCAGTTTTAGTTTCCTTGCTAGATTAAGATTCTATTTTTTTCTTAAGCTTAGTTAGGGTTTCTTAGCTTATATAAAGGCATTGTAAACACAATTTTAGAATAATGCTTAATGATTATGAATGGTTTCCTTTGAGCGACTTGTCGAGAACTTGTAAAGAGTTTTCAACCGAAAGAGTGATTCTTTCACCCGAAGAGTGATTCTTCTTCCGCATGGGGTTTGATGTGAAGCCAATTATCTTCCTTGAAGCGATTTCTCGGATCTTATACCTTTTCTATCTAATTTTCTTATTGTCAGGTAATTAAATTTAATTTCTTTCTCCTATTGAAAACCCATAAAAGCCAAAATAACTTTTCTTCTAATATTGTTGCTGAGATTTTGATTTCTAATTCCGAACCTTAATCCGTTGATTCTCTTTGAACAATTTAAACCCTATCAAGGAGTTGAGAGACAACATCGAGATTCTTGCTTGGTGCCCTGAATTAGATCGAAACTAGAGTTTATCTTTAGACCTATTTTCTAGATCGAGAAAGCTCATATGCTAACAGACGCTAAATCTGATTAATCAAATTGGCCTAGTAAAATTATTGAATATTTCTATATGTTTTGGAAGGATTTTCTTGAATTTCCGCTGCTCAATAAAATCTAAAATTTATTACAATTCGCATAATTAGGGTTTAGTGCTTGTCCTACATCAAATTAGTATCAGAACACAACCAGTTTAGGGTTGTTTTGTCTTCATATTAGATTTTAGGGCGCATATAGTCTTATGTTTGTGTTAGTTTGTTTTTGCTTTTTAAGTGTCACTATGAATCCTAACAAGTTAGGAGTTCTCATAGAGAGGTTCAACACCCAAATGGCTGCCGTACAAGCCTAGTTGCAGATCCAACAAGCCCAATAAGAGGACCTAGCAGCCCAATTCCAAGGGTTGTCTAGATTAATTCATGGTGAACATCATAGGATTAATCTCAATGGTCGAAGGAGGGATCCTCTAAGGCGTGAAATCATCCCGACCCGGATGATAGGATCACGAAATTGGTTAAGGTTGTCGCTCTCGCTTTCAAAGAAAAAATGGACCCCAAAATCTACATAGATTGGGCAATCGTCTTTGACCATTATTTTGATTGGTATGATATGACGGAGGAGTGTAAAGTGAGGTTTGCCAAGATGGAACTTGTGGACAAGCATGGAGCGACGTCGAGAAGCTCTTGATCGCGGTCTCAGCTCCACGTGGGCGGATATGAAAGAGAAGCTTCATAATAAATATGTTCCCTTTTCTTACAACCAACACCTAATGGATCAATGACATGGTTTGAAACAAGGAAACATGCCCGTTGGTTAGTACATAAACAAAATTGAGGAATTCATGTTGAGGGCCAATGCATACGAGAGTTCTCAAGTCCCCCTTTCTAGGTTTCGAACTGCTCTACGTCCGGAGCTACAAATGGAACTCATCCCTCACCCCGTTGAAGATTTGTAAGATTGCTATGCAAGGGTACAGAAGCGTGCAACCGTGGATTTTGCGGGTCTGTCGCGACGATGCGCTCACTAAAAAAAATGGAGTCGCCACCCGAAGCTTTTGGTGTCCTGGGATACCCAAAATCAATATTATAAGCACCGAAGTGCAAAATATGACCCCGATTCACCGGCGAACGCCAAAGCCTCTTGGGTAAGGACTTCGGTTATAAATCGGGAAGCTGTTAAGCACCCGATTGACCAACTCATAAGCGGTGTCTACTATGGCCAAGTTTATCTTTAGATATGTATTATGTTTAGATGTGTACTATGACCAAGTCTATGTTTAGATGTGTATTATATATATATATATATATATATATATATATATATATATATATATATATATATATATATATATAAAGGAAAAAAATGAGCGACGCTTTCCCTTGCCCGAAGGCACTTCGTTCCTATTGAGCCCTCACACTCACCGAAATTTTGGCGGTGTAACAGCTCAATTCTAGGATAGAGAAAAAACAAAGAAGGTAGAGGAATAGAGGGGAGACCCTGAGCTCTCGGACCCTTGTAGCACCGTGGTTGGATCCTTGCGCGAAAAAGTGACACCGATGAGCTTCCGATCATGGATCAAAATCTCGGATTTTCGATACGTATCGTCCAACCCCAAAACCGATACATACCGGACGATACTTTTCGGTTTTTTCCCCAACTAAAAAAAAATCAACAAAATCGATAATTTGAAATTATGGAACCATAATTTTAAATTATTGTCCGATACGAACGATACGGATGATACAAACAATAATTTGATTGTTTTTTAAGGGGGGCGATAAAAACCCAATGTATCGTATTGTTCAAGTCCAAAACCGATACGTATCGACATCGGACGATATTTTGACCCATGCTTCCGATAGCACTATGGGTTAGAGTGGGGTTCTAATTTCTAAGGTTGGGAGGCTTGGATGGCTTAAAAGGAGGGCATGATGGTGATCTAGGCTAGGGTTTCAAAGCTTGGAAGGCTTAAAGCTTGGAGATGGGGAGCTATTTTGCTAGAGTTGACTTTAGAATTTTGAAAAAGTGTCTAATCAAAGGAGGGGGGGTTCTCTATTTTATAGAGGTTAAGGTGATTAGTGAAGGGTTAAGTCACTAATGGGTTTAGAAATTAGGTAATGAGCAATCTAAGGTTTTTGGAGTTTTCTAGAGCTTGGAGAAGAGGGATTTGGGTTTAATGGTAGATGATAGGGTGGTGACTTGTATGGCAAAAGGGTTATAACTTAAGCTAAAAGGGGCACTAGGGTCCTAAAGAAACACTCCCCAGACTTTGGGATGGTCCACAACTCAAACCCCCAATATGAATTTCGGCCATTTTTTGAAGAAAAACCAGGCTAGAACTGCTGGAAGTTGAAGACCCGCAGTGGCCCGGCCCGGTTTTGTAATATCCTGCACTTCTCTGCAGTTTTCATTTCTCCATAACTTTTTATGTACAACTCCGAATTTGGCGATTCTTGGCTCGTTGGAAAGCTGGAAATCTCTACTTTCCAATGGCATAGGCCTCAAGTTGGGCAACTGTCTATGCAAACTTCGACACTCCTCTTTTCATCAGCTGTTTTGGTTGGTTCGAAATGGGTTATGTGGGTCTGTTTTAGGCTTTCTAAGGGTTTGAGAAGGTTAGGGTTGATTCCTACGGGTTTGGGAATGGTTCTAAAGGTTTGGATTAAGTTCTAAGGGTTTGGGAGGTGCTTTCAGAGGCTTGGGAGTATGCCTTTCTCGAAGTACTGGCCGATCGAGCCTTGGGCCAAATTTGGGTGTCTACAGATGCCCCTTTTGATATCCGATCACTAATGATCGCATGCTGAAGAAAGAGACATCTCAAGAGGCCCAAGGTGAACGCCATCGGGTCCGCCGTATTCAAACGAACCTCAAACATAAAAAAAGTTAAAAAACGTGGAGAGTGACGTAAGCCCAACATTTGGGACCACGTCCGTTACTCGAGATGGAGAGTAGCGGAAGCCCAACACTTGGAAAAAGTCGATTCTTCTAGACTATCGGTCCCCAAGCGCTTAGCGACATTACTGGGCATAACCGAGATGGTGAAATGGTTGATGATGTTCGATGTTCAAGTTTCATTCTGAATAAAACAGTCCCGTGAGCGGGAGATTGATCGCTTAAAGATTGACGTAAAGCAATAACACGAAGATTCAATGGTTTGTGCCCAATCTCATGAGGCATTGATTGCCCTATCGAT
Organism: Chloranthus sessilifolius; assembly: GCA_021018995.1. Taxonomy (NCBI): domain Eukaryota; kingdom Viridiplantae; phylum Streptophyta; class Magnoliopsida; order Chloranthales; family Chloranthaceae; genus Chloranthus; species Chloranthus sessilifolius. The sequence continues at coordinate 81,649,834 of CM037586.1, read as the reverse complement.
TGGTCACGGGTGCCCTTGCGCGAGGTAGGGTTCGAGATTTTTGAGCGAACTCATCAACCCCAAAGTTAATTTAGCAAAAGTACCCGAGCGGAGCGAATATTGATGTCGCAACGCTTTTTGAGAGTGTGCACCACTTAACAAGCCACACATTTATTTTTTTTATGTTTTATATATTTTTTCTTTTCATACTTTTTGTTCGAGGTTTTTGAGCACGCTCATCGACTCGAATTTCAATTTAGCACAACTACCTGAGCAGATTGAATGGGGGTCAAACTACTTTTTGGGAGTGTGCGCCACTAAACATTTTTTTTTCTTTTTCTTTTTCATTTTTTTTTGCATTTTTTCGCGTTTTGCACGAGCGTCTTGGGAATGAGTAAGAACGAGCTGCGACTTTGGACTGTGAGAGCCCTCGTCTGGAAGGAGCTGTTAACGAGGTCCTCAGTTCACTGATTCTTCTTGAATGAGGGCCTTCTCGATTGATGGATGAGTAATGCTCGTGAAAACACGCTTCTCTGCAGGGTCCGTGCTTTGTTGACCTTACCTGTACACACTTCAAAAATAGATCAAACACAAAAGGAGAGGGGTAAAACCCCTAACAGATTATATTTTTGTTTTTTGGGTTATATGCTTTTTTTTTTTTTTCTTTTTCAAAATATAAAGGCGGAGAAAATGGCGCCATACGTATTATTTTTGTGATATGGTTCAACAAAGTACAGAAATGAAATGAAAATGGGAACTCTTTTTTGGTATATACATTTTTCTTCTTTTGTATGATGCCTTAATCGTGAGAGGAGGTAATGGATGAGTAATACTCGTGGAAACGCGCTTCTCTCCAGGGTCCGTGCCTTGTTGACCTAACCTGTATACACTTCAAAAATAGATCAAACACAAAAGGAGGGGTAAAAACCCCTAACAAATTATATTTTTGTTTTTTGGGTTATATGCTTTTTTTTGTTTCTTTTTCAAAATGTAAACGTGGAGAAAATGGAGCGATACATATTATTTTTGTGATGTGGCGCAAGCAAAGTACAGAAATGAAATGAAAATGGGAGCACTTTTTTGGTATATACATTTTTCTTTTCTTCTTTTTTTATAGGATGCCTTAATCGTGAGAGGAGGTAACGGGTCAGATTCTGAGAATAGTTCATGTGGTTGGGCCTAAGCAAGGTTCATAATTTTACCGAGGTTGGAACGTCCATCCCTTTGGATTGAGTTAATCTTTTATCCTTACCTCTGGTCATGCGTTTGACGGTGCTGTCTAAAGATATACCTGATCAGGACTCAATTTGAGTAACATGAGTGGCCCAATTGTCGAACAACTAACCTGAAAATGTAACCAAAGGAGTAACTGATGGTTTTTTTTTTCCTTTTTCTTTCAAAACATTTTTACTCACAGTGCCCAAGGTGAGTTTTCGTCATGCCCGTTATCGCCCTTTGTTTTACCCGTAGCACCCTATCGGGTTTTTACTACGTCTATGGGTATTGCATTTTTACCCCAGACGCCTTTTCAGGTTTTCACTTGGTCTGCACAAGCTCGCTCTTTTTAGCGGTGGCGCCTTTGCGGGTTTTCACCACGTCCTCTTTGCTTTGAGCTTGTATTTTTTTTCTTTTCCTTTTATTATTATTATTATTTTTTTCAAGGACCACGACATGGACGTCGATTCCTTTATAGCCGGCTGGATGGAGTTCTTTGTTGTCTCTCAGCTTGGCTCGCTCTGACTCAACGGATATCATGACTGCTCGTGGGCCTTAAAATGGGCTTTCTTCAGGGATGTATCGTGGCCATGGGCTTAGAAGGATATGTTAGGGATTTTGAAGGTATTCTCGGGTTTAAAAGTTTTTTCTTGATTGGGTTCCAGCTGCCGTAGATGCACTTCTTCCTTAGGGGATTTTTATTATACATGCATCATGATTTTTCCATCTCTTTTATTTTTTTATTTTTTTATTGTTTTATTTTTTTATTCTTTTTGCTTTCTTTTCAGACATTCTCTTTTTGGGATTTTGCTTTGCTAATTTTTTTTGGGTTTTTGATGATAACTCTCTTTTCTTTCTTTTTTGTTTGGTATATATATTTTCACGTCATTTTCTCTCTTTTTGGGAGGGGTTACGAAAGAAAGGTTGTTGGCTAAACGAGTGTAGCAAAGGGTGTGATCATTCAAGGACGCTTTTTGGCTACTTGGTTTTGAAATGATGACCTCTTTTAAGGGGCTCTTAAGCAATCGCGTATCCATTTTTATCAATACTTACCTTACTGTGGGAGACTTAGGAGTAGAATTGACGTACGTATCCAGCGTTGATTGGCTCGGGAAAATGATCTCCGTCCATGGTGGGGAGACAAAGCGCGTATCCAGAGAGCACTTCTCTGATGACATAAGACCCTTCCCAGTTGGGCTTGAATTTTCCTCGAGGATCCGTGTGGAGAGAAGGGAAGATTTTCTTGAGTACCGTGTCACCCACCTTTAATGCTCGAACGTGAATACGTTTGTTGCAAGCGCGTGCGATTCGCCCTTAATAGACTTGGGTATGAGATAAGGCCTGAAGCCTTTTCTCATTGATCAGGTTTAGTTGTTCAAAACGAGATCTCTCTCTTTCGGCCTCTGGTAGACTAGACTCGATGAGGATACAGAGTGAGGGTACTTCGATTTCAACTGGTAGCATTGCCTCTGTTCCATACATAAGGGAAAATGGTGTTACCCCTGTAGCGGTACGGATCGACGTTTGTTAGGCCCATAGTGCGAAGGGTAACATTTCACTCTAATCTTGGTATGTGATGACCATTTTCTCGAGGATGCGGACAACTGTCTTTTTAGCAGCTTCTACGGCTCCATTGGCTTGTGGCCGATATGATGACGAGCGATGATGCTTGATTTTATATTGCTCGTAGAAGGCTCTGATGCACTTGTTCGCAAAGTTGGTGCCGTTGTCCTTGATGATGTCCTTGGGCATGCCGAATCGGCAAACGATGTTGCTCTTGATGAACTTCTCAACATGACTGGCCGTGATGTTTGTATAGGATGCTTTCTCTACCCATTTTGTGAATAACTCGATGGCGATGAGGATGAACTGATGCCCATTAGATGCTTTCGGGTTGACCTTTCCGAAGATGTTGAGACCCCATGTGACAAATGGCCATGCAATGGTCATGCTCTGGAAATCTATGGCTGGAGCATGTATCAGACTGGAGTGTTCTTGGCATTTATAGCACTTTTGAATGTGCTTGCAACAGTCGGTTTCCATGGGTTGGTGCGGCGTAGCAGGGACCCGGTATCTAACGGGTCTTCCATAACCAGGGATCTTCTTCAACAAGCAGAGGGCTACTCACAATTACCGTCTGACGACTTATTGGCGAGCACTAGGAGGGACAGGGAGGAGGATGAATTATGTTTTGCCAATGAGATCGATCGACTAATCCGAGTCGGGCACGATCTCGAGATGTCTTTCAGGGGATCCGAGGAGGCGCTTCGGAAGGTGTTACGATCCGTACTAGTCAGTCGCAACGGGTCCAAGTCAAGACGTAGAGGTGGGGCATGGGAGCTGGCAAGATTGCAATGGGGAATGTCGGATGGGAGGGACCGAAGGGGGGTTTAAATCCTAGTGGTTTCGACCTGGGCAAGGGTTACTGTGTGATTATGAAGATGCTGTCATGGAACGTGCGGGGCATTTGCGGCGAAAGCAAACGGACCGGAGTTAAGCGGGCCATCTCTTCTAGCAAACCTGATGTAGTTACTTTACAGGATACGAAGTGGGGTAGCTGTGATGGCCGGAAAGTGGCCTCGGTGCTTGGTGGAAAGCAGTGGGAGTGGCTGGGGGTGGACTCTGATGGTGCTGCGGGTGGTATTTTGGTGGCTTGGAGCAGTCGGCTATTTGACAAATTGGATGGGGAGGTGGGCAGCTACTCAGCATCTGTGGTGCTCCGGAGTAAGGAATCTAGAAAAACATGGATGTTTGCAAGCATTTATGGCCCGATTGCTGATAGGGAACGGGAAGATTTCTGGTCGGAGTTAGCTGCTTTGGCTGCCAGATGGGATTGTCCATTTTGCCTGGGAGGTGACTTCAATGCTATAAGGTGGTGTAATGAGAAACAGGGAGGGCGGCAGACTCAAGGGTTATGCGGGACTTCAACACGCTCATTGCCGAATGGGAATTGATGGATGTGCCGCTGACTGGGGCCCTCTTTACGTGGACGAATATCCAAGCCAATCCTCCGTCGATGAGTAGGCTCAATAGATTTTTATGCACCACTGAGTGGATGGATATCTTCCCAGGGGCTAGTCTGGAATGTTTACCGCGGGCTATGTTGGACCACCGTCCATTGGTTCTAACTTGTGAGGCGCGTGGGAGTGGGCCGACCCCGTTCCGTTTTGAGAACATGGGGCTGTTGGACAAAGATTTTCAGAACTTGGTTCCGGCTTGGTGGATGGAACCGATATCTCAAGGGACGACTGAGTGCAGATTTATATCCAAGTTAAGACGGGTAAAACAGAACTGAAAACAGTGGAACAGAGAGGTTTTCGGGATGGTTCAAGACAAGCAGGAGGCCTTGTTGCAGCGGCTTAAATAGTTAGACGATTTAAAGGAGTTGCAGAATTTGACGGACGAGGAAAGAGAGGAACGATATAGGAGGAAAATGGAGTTTAATACTGCATGCTTAGCCGAGGAGATCAAATGGAGACAACAGGCTAAGGTGTGATGGCTCAAAGAGGGGGATGCTAATACCAAGCATTTCCATGTGGTCGCTAATGCGTGGAATAAAACGAATTACATGGGTAAGGTTGCTGTTGAGGGGGTGACCTACTCGGAGAAGGAACAGATTCGACAGCATATTGTTCAGTTCTACAAGCATATGTACAAAGATGAGGGATGGCATCGGCCTCAATTGGATGGGATCTAGTTCCGCTCTATCGCGGAGGAGGATAGGCTGAGCATGAAAAATCAGTTCTGTGAGGAAGAGGTGTGGAAGGTGATTCACGTGGGGGCCAAAAAAAAAGCTCCCGGACCTGACGGCTTTACCATGGAATTCTTCAGATTTTTTTAGGCAACCATTAAGGCAGACCTGATGCAAGTTATGCACGAGTTTCACGCCTCCAGTTGCATAGGGAGGAGCCTAAATTCTACGTTCATCACGCTCATCCTGAAGAGGGAGGGGGCTGTTGGCATTGCGGATTTCAGATCTATTTGCCTCACCAATTGCTTATACAAGATTATATCAAAGGTCCTAGCTAATAGACTCAAACCACTCATGGGTCGGATTATTTCACCAGGAGCTTTCGTGGCGGAAGGCGCTTGGAAACCATCCATTCGATTGCATTATATGCCGACGGCTGCCATGGAAGGTTGATATGGAGAAAGCGTATGACCGAATCAGTTGGGATTGCCTTGACTATATGCTCGCCAGAATGGGGTTTGGCACTAGGTTGAGGAACTGGATGAGGGGCTGCTACTCGTCGGCATGGTTCTTAGTTTTGATCAATGGTACGCCGGCGGGGTATTTTAAAAGCTCGAGAGGTATCCAGCAAGGAGACCCGCTCTCACCCTTCCTTTTCAATATCGTGGGCGAAGCTTTATCCGGCCTTTTGTCGCAAGCTCGCGGTCTCAACCTGATTTTAGGCATTAGGGTGGGAGCTCGTGGTCGATCTATCTCGCATCTACAATTTGCGGATGATACAATTGTTTTTGGGAAGGCGGACCTCTCGGAATTCAGGTCTTTGATGGATGTCCTATCCATTTATGAGGCGGTATCGGGGCAGCGTATCAATCTCTCCAAGTCGACGATCACGGGTATTGGCATAGATGATTGGCTGATGGATGAGTTGGCACAGGTGGTGGATTGTGCGATTGAAAAATTCCCAATTAAATACCTGGGGTTACCCCTCGGCCTCAAGGAACCTGCTATTAGAGAATGGGATTCGGTTGTACAAAGTTCCAACAGCGTTTGTCGACATGGAAAGGGAAATTGTTGAGTAGTGGGGGAAGGCTCGTGCTGGTCAAATCGGTTTTATCGTCGATGCCCATTTTCTACATGTCTATGTTTAATTGCCCTAAAGGAGTCATCAACCGCCTTGAACAAATTCAGAGGAACTTCTTGTGGGAGGGGTCGGGTACGGACAAACGGTATCACCTTGTTAATTGGGAAACTTGCCAATTACCCTTATGCAATGGGGGCCTTGGTGTTCGCAGTATGCTATGGACCAATATTGCTTTGCTGGGGAAGTGGTTTTGGTGGGCAGGGAAGGAGGAGAGGGAGAGTCTTTGGCGGCTGGTGCTGGTCGAGAAGTATGGGCAGGCCCTTGGAGAGTGGGGCATCAATCATGAGGTTCATAGAGGAACCTCTCCTTGGTGGAAGCGCATCTGCAGAACGTGGGAAGCATACGTCCGTGGGGTTCGTTTTAGGTGGGGTAGTGGTAACCTCTTTCCTGGATATTCATGCCATTGCCATGAACCCCCGGGGTAGGATTACTGAGTTTGTCTCGGATTCGGAGGGGGGCACTTTACAGGAGGTGACCACGAGAAGGTGCCTGCGAGAGGAAGTGGTCTTTTACTCTAATCTTTTGGTTACACTATATGAGGCTAGAAGGCACCAGAGCAGGCAGGATCAAAGGGTGTGGGCCCCAAAAAATGACGGGATGTTCACTGTTTTAAGTCCTATTATAGAATGCTCATGAGTCGCCCGCTGACCAAATTTCAAGGGGCAGATTTGTGGAGGAAAGCCGTTCCTCTCAAAGTTAAGTTCTTTGTGTGGACGTTATTCAAAGGGAGAATTCTTACGTTGGACCAGCTGATTCCGAGGGGGAAAGAGATCCAAAACTGTTGCATTATGTGTAACAAGGGGGAGGAGATTGCCCCTCATCTGCTGTTTCACTGTGACGTGGCACAAGAAATTTTGAGCATTGTTCTAAAGTCGTTCGGTATGAGTTGGTTGATGCCAGAGACACCGTATGCTCTGTACCTGATCTGGGGGGGTACTAATATGGAGGGTCATCTTAAGGAGTATTGGGATGCTGCCACGTTCGCGGTCTTGTGAGGCTTATGGCGTGAGAGGAACGTGCACATTTTCGAGCAGAAATGCCAACCGGTGGTGATGGTCATGAAGTCCATAAGAGATCTGCTGTGGAGTTGGGTTTCGGTTGGTGGGCATGGTAATTAAGAGGGGTCTTTCCTTTGGGACCTGGGATAAGTTGAGTACTGTAGGTTTGGCAATCGTGGTTTTTCATTATGCTGCTGCCGTCTTGTGGCTGTTTTCTTTTGTTCTCATTTTTTCTGTTTTTGGTCGTTTATTTGTATTGGTTTTTCAGCATCTTGCTGCGCATCAATATAATTCCTTTACTGATAAAAAAAAAAGTAATAGTGCTTAAGCAAGCCCTCCAAACGGCTAAGGCGGTAAATGACCGAATTGTAGGGGTAACTAAAAAGTTCTCAAGCAAGCCCACCAAACGGCTAAGGCGGTAAATGTTTGAATCGTAGGGGTAAGTATAAAAAATGCGTAATCGTAGGGGTAAGTAAGCAAAAAGAATAAAAAGTTAGCAAAAAGAGGAAGAACACATGTAAAAGGGGCCAAAACTTCAAGTAGAAGCTCTACACAAATATCCCCAGTGGAGTCGCCATCTGTGCAACTGTGGACTTTGCGGGTCCTTTGCGACGATGCGCTTACTATAAAAAATGGAGTCGCCACCCGGAGCTTTTGGTATCCCAGGATAACCAAAATCAATATTATAAGCACCGAAGTGCAAAATATGACTCCGACTCACCGGTCAACGCCAAAGCCTCTTGGGTAAGGACTTTGGTTATCCATCGGAAAGGTGTTAGGCACCCAATTGACCCGCTCGTAAGCAGTCTCTACTATTGCCAAGTTTGTTTATATATATATATATATATATATATATATATATATATATATATATATATATATATATATATATATAAAGAAAATAAATGAGCAGCACTTCCTCTTATCCGAAGGCACTTTGATCCTATTGAGCCCTCACACTCACTGAAATTTTGGCAGCGTAACGGCTCAATTCTAGGATAGGGAAAAGCAAAGAAGGTAGAGGAATAGAGGAGAGAGTCGGAGCTCTCGGGCCCTTGTAGCACCGTGGTTGGATCCTTGCGTGAAATAGCGACACCAATGAGCTTCCGATAGCACTATGGGTTAGAGTGGGGTTCTAACTTCTAAGGTTAGGAGGCTTGGATGGCTTAAAATGAGGGCATGGTGATGATCTAGGCTAGGGTTTGAAAGCTTGGAAGGTTTAAAGCTTTGAGATGGGGAGTTATTTTGCTAGAGTTTTGACTTTAGGAATTTGAAAAAGTGTCTAAACAAGGAAGGGGGGGGTCTCTATTTATAGAGATTGAGGTGATTAGTGAAGGGTTAAGTCACTAATGAGTTTAGAAATTAGGTAATAGGCAATCTAAGGTTTTTGGAGTTTTCAAGAGCTTAAAGAACAGAGATTTGGATTTAATGGAAGATGATAGGGTGGTGACTTGAATGGCATAAGGGTTATAATTTAAGCTAAAAGGGGTACTAGGGTCTTAAAGAAACACACCCCAAACTTTGGGATGGTCCACAAGTCAAACCCCAATATGAATTGCGGCCATTTTTTGAAGAAAAACTAGGCCAAAACTGCTGGAAGTTGAAGACCTGCAGTGGCCCGGCTCGGTTTTGCAATTTCCTGCGCTTCTTTGCATTTTTCATTTCGCCAAAACTTTTTATGTACTACTCCGAATTAGGCGATTCTTGGCTCGTTCGAAAGCTGGATCCTCTACTTTCCAATGGTATAGGCCTAAGGTTGGGCAACTGTCTGTGCAAACTTTGACACTCCTCTTTTCATCAGCAGTTTTGGTTAGTTCGAAACGGGTTTTGTGGGCCCGTTTTAGGCTCTCTAAGGGTTTGGGAAGGTTAGGGTTTTATTCCTAAGGGTTTATGAATGGTTCTAAAGGTGTGGATTAAGTTTTAAGGGTTTGGGAGGTGCTTTCGGAAGCATCTAGCAGTCGGTGGAATAGTTCCTATAACTCTGAGTCTAGGGTCATTCCTATTGAGAAGGTGGACAATTCCTACGATTAACCTTCCAAATCCATGACTTCCCAAGTTGACATGGGTAAGAGGAATTTAGGTGAGGGTACTAAAGGTAGCGGCCAAAATAAGTGCTATAAGTGCCAAGGATATGACCACTTCGGCCCTCAATGTCCTATGAAAATTTAAACCTTGCTTATTAAAGAAAACATGATGATGAGCAAGGAGAATTTGAAGAAGAAATCTATGAACCTGATACGATCGCAAGTGGTGAGGAGGCAGACGTGGTAAACAAGAGTCTAGTTTGTGAAGGAAAATTTTTAGTCCCAACGAACAGGAGTATAGTGTGTCCGTTACCCATGAGTCATTAGAGTCGGTAAGAGCATATCATCAGCATGAGTTGCATGAAATAAATGAAAATGTGATATTGAGCAATAGAAATACGAGAAAAAAATATAACGCACATAACTTGGACAATGATTTTGCAACAGATGAATTTGTGAAGGTTCAATTTAAACCTGAGCAAATCCCACAGGAAATTGCTAAAGGTTTGCGAACTTGCAAATATGGACCTTTTCCAATCTTCAAAATGAGTCGTTGTGATAGTCTAGATTTCCCTCTAGACGTGGGTATTAATGCGACACGTTGAAGGATCTTACACCTTTTCTAGGTCCAATAACATAACCCATAGACCCATACCTTCTTGACCGTTCACCTGAGCCGAATCCCATCTACCAATTTATTCCTCAAATAGTTTCTAAGCAATGTGAGAGAGAATTAGATGGAAAAAGATTGGAAGATCCAGATTTCGTTACCAAGGTAAAGACACACCTCCGACATCCAGAGTATCTTACAAGGTGGAAAGGGAAGCCAAAGAGAGAGCAACCAGTATTTGCAATGAGTTGGTTTCACATCTCATCAGGCATGAGTTTCTCCTACCCGGGGAGAATTGATGGAGACATCACCCATCATACAGGTATGAATCACGTGAAAACACCCTAATTTGGGAAGGCATGCATGGAAAGCCAAAGAAGACAAAAAAGCAAAGAAAAGAGCACAAAATGGAGTTTCTGCCAAATTCGCCTGATTGAATGCAATTCTCGATCAATTGAATTCGTCACGAGGGTCCATCAAAATGCATAATAAACTCGATCGATTGAAGTTACGCATAAAGTTTACGGAGTAATTATGAAGGAACTCGATCGATCGAATTCCAATCTCGATTGATCAAACTCGTGCACGAAAATTTTGTTTATATGCGAAATTCAGGTTTTAGTTTCCTTTTTAGATTAGGATTCTTTTTATTTTCGTTTCTTAAGCTTAGTTAGGGTTTCTTAGCCTACATAAATGCAATGTAAACACGATTTTAGAATAATGGATAATAATTTATAAATGGTTTACTTTGAGCGACTTCTCGAGTATGTGTGAAGATTTTTCAACCGAAAGAGTGATTCGTTCACTTGAAGAGCGATTTTTCTTCTGCATGCGGTTTGATGTGAAGCCAATTATCTTCCTTGGAGCGATTCCTCGGGTCTTCTGTCTTTCCTATCTAATTTTCTTATTGTCACATAATTTAATTTAGTTTGTTTCTCCTATCGAGAAGTCACAAAAGCCAAAATACCATTTCTTTTAAAATTGTTGCTGGGTTTTTGATTTCTAATTCCCAACCTTAATCCGTTGATTCTCTTTGAACAATTTGAACCCTTAGGGCCTTAAACTATTCAAACCCTAGCAAGGAGTTAAAAGACAACATCAAGATTGTTGCTTGGTGCCCTGAACTAGATAGAAACTAGAGTCTATCTTTAGACCTATTTTCTAGGTCGGGAAAGCTCATATGCTAATGGACGCTAAATCAGATTAATCAACTTGCCCTAGTAAAATTATTGAATATTTCCATGTGTTTTGGAAGAATTTTCTTGAATTTTCGCTGCTCAATAAAATCTAAAAGTGATTTCAATTCGTATTATTAGGGTTTAGCGTTTGTCTTGCATCAGCTTGCCTCAGTTAATTATGATTAGGGTACAAGTGTCGTGACCTTAGAGTCTCTGGATTCATCTCTTAGAATGTATGGAGTCTTATTGGTTGAGATATACATAGGGCTGTCGGAACATTATTTGATCTAACTAAGCCTGATGTTGTATTGTTCGAAGACTCCAAGATGGGAAACTATTTTTTTTTTTTTATATAAGCTGGGATTGAAGCTACAATCTCCAGGTTGCAATTTGTCAGCCATCCGTAAAGCTAACCAACTTGGAGAGTGTTGTCTCTGTATTTCATCTGTTTGGGAAGGGGCTAATGATGTCCGTATGGAAAATAGTTGTTTGAAGTAATTTGGCTACTTCGGAATCCTATTTCAATCATTTATCTAAAAAAATTGCTGGAAGAAAACGCCATTTCTGCAGTTCCTCCCGGTGATGGTTTCACTTGGCTTATGACCTTGCTGTTGCAATTGGTGCCTATGAAATCCATCATTTTCCTTTGCTAGTACCCGACCTTATACTACTTGTATTATTATTTTTAGTCACTGATAATATATATGGATAGTTGTCTTCACTGACACATTGGAGATTTGGCCTTCTCATTTGAGAAGATGTGTCCTCAGGGAAATGAGTGACAGGAGTCGTGAGTGCTTCATAGATTTGGGTATATCTCATTGACCGATTCCATGTAGACCTGCAAAGTATCCCCAACTGGGTGAATCAGGATAGTGTGATGACCCTACAAGTGGCATGAAGTTATTATTTAGGCCATGGGGATTTTCTATCTTTGATAGCATTGGAGTTTGTACATTGGCGTACATTTGATGGATTGACATACTTGACACTTGAATACTCACTATTAGGTTCGAGGTGATTTGAGTACTTGGTATAGTTGTGTAAGCCCTGAGATTTGAGACTTAGAAGAGTTTTTAGAGACCTTTCTGTCCATTCTCCCATCGTTATATTTTCGTTTGTTATTCACAAGAGCAATTGTTATTTGGAAGTCGAATTGGGACAAGAGTTCACATCGAAATCAATTCTAGAGAAGACAAATAAAAGAGGTTAGAGATGAGATGGCTCAATAAGTCCCGACGGATATGCCTTCTAGTTCTTTGAGGATTATGCATCCATACTTTTTGTACTTCGATTCACCAATCGGTGACGGTGTTGCATTTAGCTAATATTTAGGTGAATTGAGTGCATCATTTGTTTTATGGGGACTATTGTCTACCTCATGACCACAGTTTATGCTTCCTGTTCGGAGCATGACAACAGCTTGCTTTGGGATCAACTAAGAATGGTACGGTTACACTTCCCTGGTTTGTTGCTTATCAGTGGTGATGTTAATATGGTAAATTGCCCAGAGGGCAAAAGTAATCCTACAAACTTAAACTGTTGTATGGAAATATTATCTCCCAATGTTTAGATCATTAATAACATCTATGATATGCATCTATTTCTACAATATCTTATGTCTCATCGGATTTATCAAACACAATATTAGGGATGTGTGGTATGATCTCGGACCATATAAAGTGATCTGGCAAGAACGCCATGACAGGTAAATTGCAGGATCTTAAACCTCTGAAGAGGAACCCAAACATCCGTTTTTACTTTGGTTTCTTTGTGTAACTGTCGGATGTAAATTATATAGCTTATCATGCAATTTTTCCATAGTGTACTATCATAAACAAAATAGGAAGTGTTCAAAATTCCCAACCGTGATTTGGATTAATATAACTGATCCTTTTTAATGAGATCATTATATGTGTGTGTTGCTTTTTTTTTGCAAGTCGCACATATTCATTTGTGTTTGTTATTTTCTTTTCTAGTAATCATCATCATCACAACCTGATCTCATCTTTTTGGGGTCGGCTTTGCAAGACCTATCTCTATTCTTCTAATGATCAATGCTAATCTCTTTGCAACTTCACAATCCTTCATGTCCTTTATCCCTGCTTCCCTCCAGGTCATCACTGGTCATCCTCTTTTCCTACTTTGTCCTGTAGCGTCTCAACTCTCAACCCTACGTATGGGGTCTGCTTCTGGCCTCTAATGGACACGTCCAAGCCACCTCAAGCAACATTCCAAAATATTTTCCTTTATAGGTGCCACTCTTGTGTACTCATTCCGACTTTATCCCTTCTTGTTATTCCATACATTCATCTTAATATACGCATCTCAGGCACAATCTTCTTCTCACTTTTTCGTAGCCCAACATTCCGCACCATATTATATGGCAGGGCGATTTTGAGGCTTCTAGTTTATAAGATCTTTGTAAAAAAAATTCTATGAATAGCTATGCAATGGTCAAAATAAAAGTTGAAATATGTTACTAACTTCAGCTCTTTGGATTCTGTCTCTCATTGCTCTCTCTCTCTCTCTCTCTCTCTCTCTCTCGCGTCCAAATATCCCTTTACTATAACCTCTGATCAAGATTAACCTACAATCTGGAAGCTTCTTTAGACCTATTTGGTTAGTAAGGAGTTTGTAGCTGCTTTGGCTTCAGGAGTAGGTATATCACAACATGATCCTAGAAACAAGAACAAGTTTACCTTTGTAGAATGTCTGCTTCTCTAGTGAGAACTTGACCGGCCTTTTGATACCTGGAGGTTTTGGAAGGATTCAATGTAAATCGGGGTTTAAATCTATATAGAGGCATGATCTATATTCAGAAACTAGATGATCTAACTCAGGGTTTAAATCTGTATTCAGAAACTAGATGATCTAAATCATATGTAAATCAGGGTTTAAATCTATATAGAGGCATGATCTAAATCAGTTGAGATAGGAATCTGATAAAGAAACTAAATATAGATCAATCCTTCAAGATCAAATGGTTTTCAAGGGGTGTCTTTTGTCAACAAACTTCTGAGAGTTTGCATATATGGGATCTAAATATCATCAAGAAAAAGTCAATCTATACAATAGCCCCAAAGCAAGACCACAGAATCTAATAACGACAGAAGTCTTGAAAGAACAGTTTCCTAGATCTGTGAAGACTCCTGGGTCAGAACTTGTATTTTATAGTTTAAGAAATTTTTTGTTTTATTTCTTTCTTTCCTTTTTTGTTTTTTTCTCATGTTGGGGCTGTTATACTTTTATGCTTGTGAAAAAAAAGCTCTGGAAGAGAACAATTCCAAGGAGTTTTTTTTTCTTTCTTATTTTTTATTTTAAATTTAAGGTTTTGTGCTTGGAAAAATCCTCACGGGCTTCACTTATTAAGGTGACATATATACAAAATGCCTTGCGTACAACTAAACTACTATAAAATCAAAATACAAAACCTATATGAGGGTCCATCTATCCCAGTATGTTACAACAATGCCCAGTCATTTATATAGTGAAATATTTCCTTTTGGTCACTTCTTGGCACGCATGCTGATCAATTTGGATTTTCCAATCCATTGGTGCCTCACCGATGAACCATAGCCCTTTTATCATACTGATCATAAATTTCTTACCATTTGATGAGCTTTTTGTGGGCTATTATTGCTGACAAATTTTACTGAATCTGATAGTAGTTAATTTATCCAATGGTTAGGACTTAGGAATTCTAGTTGATGCGGTTTCTGGGTATGGCCCATCCCCTCCCCGTGTGTCCTAGTTATTGGATGGTTCAAATTGGCAGGTTAGGTGGGACAAAAGAGACCATCAAATGTTTCATGACTGTGAAATGAGACCTGGCCGTATTTCATATAATATAGGGGTGGATATGTGTACCTCACATGAAGCATATGATATAGTTTCTTTTACTGTATTCCTATTGTATTGACTGTCGATGAAATTTTTTTCACAATCATCAAAATCGTTTGCGCGTGGGGATTGTGCACACTCCAAATTAAGTTCGCAGTTCATGCAATGAGTGAAGGGTACTACAATCCTGCAGGGTAAAATGTAGAATTTTCCTTGACCGTAAAAGCCAAGTATCTGACATAGCCCAAAGAGTTAAACCTTTGTCCGCTTGATTGGTTGAGTTTCAAGTGGCTATTCCCGGTAATATTAGGATGGCTTTTTGTGTAATTTATCCAAAAGTCCTCCAGAACATAAATGGAACCAACAAAATTTGATACTGTGCTCAAATTATAAAATGCAGACTTTTGAGGTTACTGTTTTGGGCATGCATGTCGGGCATAACGAAGATGCATATCAGGAGAAAACCGTCTTTTTTGTTCCCTCTAGTAAAATTTATGGATTTTTACCCATAAAATTTTTTATCTGTTATAATTTTTTGGGTAGCTCTATTCATGCCCTATCGAATTACAAAGGGCGCCGATGCTGAAAAACCATTGATTGCATTGAATCGGATTATGGAGATTGGTTTTCACCCCAATCTTCCACACAATGGATCTTGAGACCTTGGGTGTCCATCAAACGGTCAGTCTTTGGTTCCACGTGGCACAGATCCCAAAAAGTGACTCAAACATCACGCTCAAACTTGATTTTAAGGTCATTTTTTGAGGTCTGTGCCACGTGGAAACAAAAAACTGGCCATCTGATGGTGTGCCCATGGTCTACAGATCCATTGTGTGCAAGATTGGGATGAAAACTGATCTCCATCGTCTGATTCAAAGCAGTCAATGATTTTTCAGCATAGGTGCCCTCAATAATTTGGTAGGTTTTTTGTTACTCCAAATTATACTTTAAATTCTTTAAACAGGATGACATGTTTTTTTTTTTGTTGAATAATTGTATGGATGTATTAGCATCTGGAGTTTTTTTTATTTGCTGCCTGTGCCTAAGACCATGCTGTCGTAGTTTCCATTCACACTCATGCATGCCTATCCATATGCCTGAAAAGGTTTGATCATTGAAATATGTTTGCATTGTTAATAGTTTGAAAGCGAAGATTTTACATCCAATTTGTTTGCTCTTGTTTGCAGGAAACCCTTCCAAGATTATCCCCTCGGCTTGGAGTTGAGCTCATCCAAAAGAAAATTGCAGCTGCATTGAGAAAATAAGAGAGGTTTCAGCGTCCTCCTTATGTTATTCCTATACAATTTATTATCATATCATCATTGAAAGGAATCTCTTGGAACTAAAAAAGTGTAAAATGGGTTCTCTGCTCTCTTCTGAGTGAGTCCACTGGATGAAAAAAAAAATAGTTCCATGTTTAATTGTTTAGTCATTGTTCACTCCTTCATGGTGCTCTCACTTTTTCTTTTCTTTTTTCCTTCTTATTTTTTATTTACTAATGCATCCCGCATATCCTCTCTGTTCTCACTGCATCTTGCAAAATTTATCCATGAAAACTCTCCAATTAGGCTTTCCATAAGATTACTTCCTCATCAAAGTTGCACTATTTTTATCATCCAATGCATTACGGTTCTCAGCTTCCATTTTTACCTGTGGTATTTTTGTTCCTAGAATGTGTTGTTACTTGCAATGTTTGATCCATTATGAATAAACTGGTCATCTGTTTTAATACATTTACAGGTTCGAAGGTTGTGTATAATCAGAAATTACATTTTTTGTGGACCCCGTGATGCTTTTAGTTTTTAATTTGATGTACACAAAATTTTGTTTAAAGAAACTAAATGGGAGTAGAAAACCAAGGAAATTTTTTTTACATAGACCTACGCTAGGTTCTATTTGGTGCAAAACAGGAAAAAAGGTATAATACAATGCTAATAGAATGTCATACAAATCGTCCCCTCCAAATGAGATTATCAGAATATCTCCCTATCATTTGTAAGCTTATCTGCTGCATACAAAGTGATCAAAATGCCATAAAAATCCTCCCCTTTAAATGAGATTATCAGCATATGCCCCATCACTTCTAAGCTTATCTGCCATCTTATTTACATCCCTACGAATAATGAGAACTTTCTAACCTCAATACCCTTCAAGATCTCTGAGGAGGCAATGGCCTCCAATACCCTTTGTTGTTGTAATCCATCCTACTTTGGGTGGTTCCCAATGAGCAAATCATCGTCGACATGCCCGGAAGCCCTTTTTGGATTGTTGACCAATTCTACATGATTGAACCTTTGTAATAGTCAAAATGAAGTGATGCTTGATGATCCATGCCTTCTACTAGAGGTGAAGGCTGCTAATCTTCACACCACGAGGATCTGATGTTATCAATGGCATTGTCGATCGAAACTCCACAATTCTTGCATATGGCTTGATTCCTTTTTCCTGCACTCCTTTATTTCTTCCTTTTTATGAAGAAAAGTACCTCATATTTTTTATTAAGTCCTTTTTTTAATATTGTAGAGTTTAAATTCCAGTAGGATTCTAGTTGAAGAGTTAAAAGAGATATAACGAGAGGGAAATTCCTTAGTCCGGTCAGCCCAATCTCTGTGGAGCATATGAGCCTGGTCTTGGGCTGGATCGGACCCAAAATTAACACCCAACCCTTGGTAAGGGAGCGTCCAAATAAGCGTCATCAATGATTGATCAATTCTTTCATTGGCTGGTTCTGGTGCCCCTTAAGTACAGTACTTGCCTTCTCTCCAAATTCACCAAGGGCAGAGTACTTGTCTTCTCTCTAAAATGACTGTTAACACTGCAAAGATGTATGTAAACAAACATTTAGCTAGCTTCCTAAAGATCAAAAGACGATTCAAATGCATTTTCCTTAGGTGTTTCCACCCAATGATCTTTATTTGTGTCAATGAATTGGGCTCGGACCAAAAAGGTATCAGAGTCGAGTACAAATGGGTTGGAAACTGCAATTATGCAACTCATATGAGAGAGGTTGAGGACGGCCCATGATCAGCAAAAGATGTCTACACCCAACGATGTAGTTTAGAGTTACAATTTTTCCTTTGATATTCATATTATTTAGTTACTTCGATACACACGATATTGTTTATAGGTCCGTGATCATATTATCATTGACGGGGATGCCAACATAGTGGACATAGGCTTTGGGCCATATCGTGTGTATCGACGTCGGAAAATGCGAAACGGAAATCAGAGCCAAGCATAAAGGGGAACACAAGAGTTTACACAGTCGATTGATCGAACGCCTGGAATTGATCGATCGATTGTGGGCAGTGGGAAATTAAATTTTGGCGAAGTTTTGTTCTCAGTCGATTGATCGAAGGTAATTTTCGATCGATCGATTGTGCCCAAGACTTCAATATATATATATATATATATATATATATATATATATATATATATATATATATATATATATATATATATATATATATAACTCAATCGATCGAGCTTAGCATTGATCGATCGAATTTTCGCATAAGTGGGCTGCGCCCAAAAGACAGAAATCGTAGTTTTGGGGCAAACTTCTCGTTTTTAGCCCTAGGTCTTTCTTGAGTACTAGGTTTGGAAGTCATTAATGATGCGAGTTTTTGCTCGAGGGCTTCGACTTTAGTACTGATGTCATTCTCCTTCTTTACTCTATCATTGCTGACATCGTAAATACCACCCCTCGCGAGCGGAGTGCGGCGAATCACATTCGGGTCAAATCTCAGCAAAGCCTGTTTCTGCTTTGAATTATTAGTCAGTTTCTCAAACAAGTTCTAGGACTACTGACCATTTTGGGCCATGAAGGCTCCTCCACTTACAACATCAACCGTGGACTAGTTGGTCTCCGTCAATCCTTGATCGAAACTCTGCGCAATAGACCAGTTTGGCACATCATGATGAAGACATTTTCTTAACAAGTCCTTCATGCGTTCCCAGCTCTCGTGAAGTAATTCTCTAGGCAATTGCTTGAAGTCTTGCATTGCCTGACGAATTTGGTTGGTTTTGCCAATTGGGAAGTATTCAACCAGAAATTTGACTTGCAATCCATCCCAGGTGGCAATACTTCTAGCGGGCAATGATATCAGCCACGCTTTCGCTCTATCTTTGAGAGAGAGGGGAAACAATCGTAATTTAACGGTCTCATCATTCAGTGCCGACAGTTGTAGCATGGTGCAGATTTCCATGAAATCCCTTAAGTGTTGATAGAGATCTTTTCAATCAAGTCCATGAAAAGTAGGCAAGGCTTGTAGCGTATTGAACTTGATCTCGAAGTTTTGACCAGTTGCCACCTCTGGTAAAGCAATACAAGAGGGCGCGCGGTCAGGGCTACTGGGGTATAAAGCTCTTGAATAGGGCGGTCTTCGGCCATTGTTAAAGATTCTCTTTCGGAAGCTCGGTTGGAAGCTAAGTTAACGCAAAAGAGTTCTTTCGATTTCTGGATCACACTTAAAGCGAGTATGATGCATACACCAGAAAAACCATTTTTTGTGTTTTTAATTTTATTTGATTTTTATTTTAGAACGCAGGGAGAGAAAACAAATTTAAGCCTCTAGCTTCTATTGCCAGAAGAAGTTTTGGAACCTTCGATTAGCTGCTCCGAATAAACCTGCAAACGATAAAGAAGTGATCAAAGAAAATAAAAATAGAAAAGAAAAGAGGTTTGAAAGACAAATATCGGTTTTTTGAATTTTTCCGCTTCCTCGGCATCGGTGCCAAAAACTTTGACAGCTCTATGAATTACGTTCTGTCATAACCTATTGAAAGCGCACAATGGAAATCGTAACACTAGTGATAGGATTGTTCCCACGAGGAAGGTCGAGAATTCTCTAAAACTTTTAATTGCCTTTAAAGAATAAAGAATGGTTGAATTAAACTAAAGTGCAGGAAAATAAATATAAATCCTCCTACTTCCAAATCCGGGTCGTCAATCAGTCTCCTTCAGTTCTCGAATATTTATGAAAATTAAATTAAAATACCGTTACACTATATCTAAGTCTTCCAGAATTTGGGCGTTAATAAAAAACTAGAAATCTTCAATATATATTTATACTAATCTGCAACCTTTCAAATTTTGGACGTCAATCAAACACTAGAAAATTGAAGACGGAAAAGAAAATACCATTAAACTAATCTTTCAAATTCAAGACTTTAGTCGTCAATTAAAATCAAGAACTATCAGATGTTTACAAAGCAATAAAAGAAAGCAGTAAATCAAAACTAGAAAGCAATAAAAAGATCTTTCATCTCTCGGTCACAGGCGTAAATTGCTTCTGAAAAACTACGGATAGTCTACTCTAATCTTCCAGTCTCCGATCACAGTCGTCAATTGCTCTCGAGAATCCTTGGATATTTAAACTATACTAAACTAAGGTGATTGTCAGGAAACCCAACCTCAGTCGTCAATTGATGCTGAGAATTCCTTCCATAGCTTATTCCTAGTGTCAGACCCTCTTATTTATAGATCATAAGGGGTCGGTTACAAAGTATAGAATTCTAAACAAAGTAAACTACTAAAACAAAAGTTTTCTAAATTAACAAAACTTCTAATCCTAATCTTCCTTGCTCTGGATAGTAGATGCGCGTAGGACTCTTTCCGATTTTATAGCAGCAGAGATCTTCGGATTCTTCTTTCGCCAATTTTCTCAGATCCATAAGATAGCAAACTTCTATTTCAAGAGTTCTTTCTATTATGTGCATGGCGGTGCAATGTTCACGTGATCTTCAGCAGTGGTTTGAGCTTTAATATACACAATCGTAAGTACGATTGCATATCTTTATCTTATACAATTCTTGCTTTTCGAACGATCGTATCCTTGCTTCGTGTCTTCCAGTCTTGAGCGTTTTCTATAGGATTGTAATTACGATTCCTTCTTTTCTTTCTTCAGTTTCGCTCTCTCGAGATTACGATTGGATCGTAAGCTTCCTTTTTAGCTTACAGACTAGTTCTCAACTACGATTGGGATCGTATCTTTGTGCGATCGTCAGTCTTACTGCTTTTAGAGTTAGTTTTGGCTAAGATTAACACTTTGGCTCTATTTTGCTCACTGTTTTAAATATCTACACATTAGCATCTCATGAGTAGCAAACTGGGCTTCTAGCATGACTATGTTAAGGGTGGTAAAATAGTAAATTATGTGACTGGTTAGGGGTACCTGGAATTCAACATAGGAAATAAATAGGATTAGTTATTTACAAGTCTGAGATCCAAGAGAGATCCCAGACTTCCTTCTCATATCTCATTTCAAAACTGTTTTAGGTTTTCTTTTTATTTAATTTTATTTAGGAAACTTAATTTTATACATTTTTATTAGAATAAAATAGGAGTTAGATTAGACAGATGACAAGTCTCTGTGGTTCGACACCCTTGTACTTGCCCTAGTACATTCGAACTTGTGCACTTGCAAGGTTATATTTTAAGACGATCAGGTTCCACTCTATATTCCTCCTACGCGAGGAGGGATAGATGAGCTGAAATCAATGACAGCCATTTCTACCAAAGTTGAGGCTTTGGAAAAGAAATTAGAGTCTATGTTGTGTATGCTATCACACCCCATATCTCTTATAGGTGAGGCTTGTGGCATTTGTCAAAGCCTCACTCACAAAGTACCTGATTGTCCGGTTGCTCCACTATACCCCGATTTTGTGTAAGAGCATATCATGGCGGCAATCTCTTACCAACAAACGAGCAACAATTCTGGGAACACATTTAATCCGAGTTGGAAAAGTTGCGCTAAGCTGGCTGTGGGAAGCAGCCAAGAGCAAGAAAAAATAGCAAGAAAAGCTATTTTGCTTATGCTTGTGATGAGCTATTTTGAAGAGTGAATATTCTCTCCCTCGAAGGGTTTAGTGTGAAGCCAACAGTGCGAAGCTCACAACTTTCTATCTTTTATCTCTCTTTCGATTTATCTTTTCTCTATCTTATTTTCTGATCCCATAAACCCCATTTCATTCCATCTCAGATTAAATCTACCGAATTCTAAAACCCTAGCCCTCATCTGAACCATTGAATCGATCCAATCCAATAAACCCTAGATCTCACTTGAGTCATTAAGCCATCCCGAATCAAAACACTCTGAGAAGATCAACGATCCTACTTTGATGGAAGATTGACGCCCTAATCTAGAAGCAATTAGAGTTCCGCTAGGATCTTCCTTTTGTGAGGCTAACGGATCTAGTGCACGGACTGGACCCTACCCCCTGGATCAAAATATCGGAATTCCGATACGTATTGTCCATCACTCCAGGACGATACGTATCGGGTATCATCCGATACATTCAATGTATTGGTGAAACATTGAATGTATCGGTTTGATACATTTAAAAAAAATCCCAAAAAATATTTAAAAAATCTAAAAAATTATATTTAATGGTTTTTTATTTATTTGAATTTAAAAAAAAAATTATTTAAGGCTTATTTGATGCATAGGTTTTCGTTGTGCTTTTTCAAAATTTAACAAAAAATGCAGATCAGATCAAAGAAAAATTCCAACACCAACATACTAATTCATGCAAGAAGCTTCAATAGCTTGTTACATTTCATTACAAATAGATGGATTACTTGAATAAATGATGGGGATCGGTGAATCAAAACTAATGAATCTCATAGGTTTTCAAATAAAGAATAATGGCAACTTAACTGTGGCGGCGATCCCGCACTTTTCGGTGTCGATTCGGCAGCTTAAAAACAAAAAACGTGGATGAAGAAGAAGAACCGAAGGAAGAAGAGGAGCTGAAGAAACAAGAAGAAAAAAGGCTAAGAATTCGGGTTTAAAACCCCAAAGTAGTGCATCACATGGGTTGGGGGACCCACCAGAAAAAAACTGAATTTATCGGACGATACATTGAAATTATCATCCGATAATTATTGGACGATAATATCAATGTATCGTCCGATAATTTCAATCTACCTAATTATTGGATGATACAGACGATAATTTCAATGTATCGTCCTATAATTAGGTTGCGTTAGGAGGTACCCGATAAAAACCATTTGTATCGTATCGGGGACCCTAAAAAACGATACGTATCGGTATTGTCCGATGTTTTGACCCATGCCCTACCCGAACCAAACTCGATCATCCAAGTGGAAAACCATGGAACCCTAAGGTACCACTGGTATTTTAAAATTTGTTGCTTAATTAATTTAATTTTAATTTCGTCAAATATTCATTTCATCTTCATTCACGCAGTCTAGGGTTGCCGTTTCGTGTCAGTTTTGGTATCAAAGCCTAGGTTCTAGATTAGGGCATATTTGTGTGGCATTTTAATTTTCATTGCATTCTATTTCAATTGTGATCAAAATTGTGCACATCTAGTGTTTGTTAAAAGCCCCATTTTGTTGGTTCATAGTTGCATTACATTTCAGAACCTATAATTAGTAGCAGTGATCACCATGGTTATGAGCGAGGTTGTCGATGCCCTTAGAAGCATCAAGGCTGAATTGAGTGCGATCAATGAACGAATGGCTGCCATGGAGCAAACCCAAATAAACCTTGAGGCTTCCAATGGTAGGTTGCTAAACCGAGTCAATTGGTTATAAGGGGCTGATGAGCACCTTGAGCAATGCCGTGAGCGTGATGGTCCACGCTTCGAACTCGGTGGTCATCAGAATGATCGGAATTGGAACCATAGGGTAGATCATGGTGGAGATGACTCTGAATCGGATGGGAAACTACTAAAAAATGTACGAGTTGAGTTTCCAACCTTTAACGGAAGAATGAACCCTAAAATCTTCCTCGAGTGGTTATCCGATATGGATCAACACTCTGAGTGGTATGGCATGAGCGATGAGCGATGTTCCAGGCTCGCCAAGATGGAGCTCATCGGCTATGCCCGACTCTTTTGGATCAATGTCGAGCGCGTAAGAACCGTTGCAGGTTGTGCTCCCACCACCAGTTGGGAGGGTATGAAGGTACGACTTACGGAGAAGTATGTTCCTCTATCATACTACCATCGCCTACTTGATCAATGACATAATTTACACTAAGGTAGTATGCCTGTGACCGAATACATTTGCAGATTTGAAGAATACATGATGAGAGCCAAGGTATCGGAAGATCCTTAAGTCACTCTTTCCAAATTTCACACCGAATTGCGATTTGATTATAAAAAGAGTTGATATATCACCCCATTCAAACTCTTGAGCGGTGTTACGCTGTCATTCAGGACCTTTAACGATATTTGAAAATGACGATGGTGAGGCAATCTGAATCCCAAATCGGTCAACATCGTACCGGAGAGGTGAGGCTTAGTGCTGGAAACCCACCCCCCAAATCCACACAATCCACTTCTACCAATGTGCGGTTTGAGAAGGGAAAGGGTGTGTCTGGAGAATCCTCAAGGGGTGGTTCTCAAATCAAGTGTTATAAATCTTAAGGATTGAGACACTTTGCCGCCCAATGTCTCATGAGAGATCCTCAAAGGAATCTCTTCATTGAAGGAGAGGGAGATGAGGATGAGGGAATTTTTGAGAAAGAAGTCTTTGAGCCGGATGTGAGACCTAGCGATGAAGAAGATGATGACAATAGTCGTGCTCTAGTTGTGAGGTGTGCCTTTGCACAATCTCAACAGGAACAAAAAGAGGATTAGCGTAGGGAGAACATCTCCCACACAATCGCCACATGTGGGGCAAAAAGTTGTAGGGTTATTGTGGATAGCAGAGTTGCACTAATGTGGTGTCGACACACACTATCACCCGCTTAGGGCTTACACCCGAAGCTCACCCGAGACCTTACAAAGTAGCATGGGTTGACTCTTCCTCCATTCCCATGACGCCAAGGTGTCGCGTGCTGATTCAATTGGGCTTGTATTCTGATACCTTGTGGTGTGATGTGGTGCCGATGGATGTGGGCCATATCATCTTGAGGAGGTTGTGACTTGGACGTGACCATTTTGGGTCGATCTAACGTATGCACGTTCATGTATAAGGCAAGAAGATCACTTTAAACTCCTTACCTCTCAAAGCACCATCGACCAACAAAGCAGAAAAGAAGGGCGGTCAAATTAAGACCATCAATTTTGTGACCCCTTTGGAGTTTGAGAGAACGACATTAGATGAGAGCATGGTGTACTTTGTCATCGTTGAGCATACTGTGACGGCCTCATTAATCTGTGCACTAGCATGAAGGCATGGCGACCTTGGAGCTGGGCTTGTGGCTAGCTAGAAGGCGGGCAGACCTTGTAGCTAGCTATGTAGCTCGTGGGCGCAGAGGCGCGTGGCCTTGCAACGCGTGCATGTGTCCCCTATATACGATGCGACGACGACTAGACTCATGAGGGGCATGAAATGCAGTGCTCCGCGTAGGGGCACGCGACGTGGTGCTAAGAGGGCACGCGACGTGTTGGTGCCTTGAGGCATGTAATGTGGTGCTCTGTGTAAGGGCACGTGATGTGGTGCTAAGAGGGCACGCGACGTCCCGGTGCTATATAGCACATGAGGCGGTGCTATGACGGCACGCGATGTGGTGTCAAGATGGCACGGGACATGTAGCTTGAACGCCAAGCGATGTGGTGCCAAGAGGGCACGCGGCATCTGGGTGCAATGATGGACCCGACATAGTGCCGAGTGGGCACGAGACATAGTCACGACTCAAACATGATGCGGTGCCATGAGAGTACGCCATGTGGTGCAATGAAGGCACGCGACATGAGGCCATGAGGGCCTTGCGACACGGACGCGACATGGTCGTGACACAGTGCTATGTGGGCATGAGGCCATGAGGGCCTCGCGACATGGTCGCGATGCGAACGCGACGTGGACGCGACATGGTCGCAAGTGACGCTGATGCGTGACCTCACAAGACACGTGGGCTTGGAGGATGGCACTGTGTGCCACGGATAGAGATTCGTGTGCCATAATAAATGCTAAGTCACTACCTTTGCAGGTGTGTGCCACGGGCAGAGGGTCGTGTGCCATAGTGGTATGTCAAACCAAGGGGTTTGAGGTTCTTCTGCTGGTTAGCTCAAGTTGGTGTTTAGACCATACTTTGGGGGGAAGGGAGCTGTGGAGCTATTCTCCCACACATGGGGCCCTGCGTTGCGAGACGAGTGCATGGGCTTTCTAGGTTAGGGGTGGGCCTAGAACGTCACTGCAGCGATGCGGTGCTGCGGCGATGCCATGTGTCACCTAGGGTGAGGTTACCATGTGGCCTCGGGCAGGCGTCGCGGTGCACATGGGTCGGTGACCTCATGAGGGCACTCAAGGGCTATGTGGAACGTAGTGGTGCGCACTAGCTGAGGGCCTAAAGTGGACGTGTGCTGGTCGCGTGGGCCACACACGATGCTCGGTTTGGATAGCATGAAGAGCTGCATGCTACTCCAAGTGTGCTAGTCGCGTGGGCCACACACGATGCTCGGTTTGGACAACATGAAGAGATGCATGCTACTCCATGTGTGTTGGTCGCGTGGGCCACACACGATATTTGGCTTGAATGGCATGAAGAGATGCATGCCAGTGTTGCAAGTGAGGAACTAGTGCGTTGTACAGGGTGAAGCTGGACAGCCAAATGGCACTGAGGTGCTAGCATGTGTGTCGCGGTTAGACACGATGCATCGAGATGTTTTGCCTCGGGTGAAGGCAACCCTGACACGGGAGTTCCCGTCCTCTAGGCGGGTGGTATCAGAGTGATGGTTGGATTAGTTGGTCTCGCTATGCGCGGCTGTGAGACATTGCACGAGTGTGATAACCAGTGTTAGGTTATGCTTCGTGAAAAATTGATATTTGAGTTAGACTGGCCTCGCTATAGCGGCAGCGAGGCGCCGCACAGGCGTCGAAAAAGTTACCCCGTGACATTAGGTATTAGAGGCAGATCGTTCCGATTGGGAATACATTGGCGAGCCAGAGCGATGAGGTGCACTCTGATTTTGTGACAACCAGAGTTACTTGGGTGTAGTTGAGTTGCACGTATGCGATAAAGATGCGATTGAGTCGCATGCAGAGGGACGGTACTGCTGGGTTATATGTCGCGAAAAAGGTACTCGATGCTAGTTGGCCATGTGAGCCACGCATTGACTTAGCGGGTCGGTCCGAGGTGGATGGACGCTGGTGACTTTCAACATGAGACGTTTAGCCACACAGGTTTTGAGAGC